>CM061550.1:222194739-223477543 GCA_030864225.1 Capsicum baccatum var. pendulum
TTACTCAGCACTCTTACTAGAAGTCACTCCCATGAGATCTGTGACTTTCTAAACTTGATCGAGGAACTCCTGTGGATCTTCTTCAGACTTAGAACCTAAGAATAAGGGAGGATTCATTCGGGTGAAGTCCTGAATCCTGGCTGCAGCAGTATTGGCCACTGGTTTGGCCAAAATAGTAGCTGGCCATTTATCTTGAGTTGCAAATGAATTGGCTAGAGCAGTGAATGCAGCCCTGAATTCTGCATGAGAGACATGCTCGTCCAGGGGTTCTTCTTAAACGGGCTGAGGTGCTGACTAATTTTTGGTCCTTCTTTCATTAGTCCTTTTAGGAGGCATGTTCTATAAGCAAAAGGAAGAAGTGGATTAGACTGAGATTTTTACTGGAGCTCATTCTCACTCGCACAACATGAATAATAAAAGAAGGAAAACTTTTTCTAAAATACCTCATAGCCTCATAGATGTGGATTTAGGACTTCCTAGGACTCTATTGAACCTTAGGCTCTGATACTAATTTATAAAACCCCAACTCTATACCTCGGATGCTACACGGTGCTCAAAATCCTGAAGGACCATAAGCTAACCCATGACCGGTACCTACAACAATAACAAAATAATAATACGGTATATATGTAAAAAGTAGGTGGAAAACTGGCTATAAGGTTTAATACTGTAAATATTACTAATATGGTATCACAATACAAAAACTGAACAGCAATACTGAAAACTAAACAACTATCTAAAAATATTCTTTTTTGGAAAGCTTCTAAACTGTCTGAACTGTGGAGTTGATGGGGCAAGACCCCAAATAACTCTGACTACTAAAAATGACTGAATTGCTGAAAATAATCATGTACTAGAACTATGAGGACTCACCAGTATGTTGACTGCTGAAAATCTGAACTGCTAAGGGTACTCTGGAGCCTGTGCGTCTGAACCTAGGATATAACACATCATAGTGCAAAAGAAAAGCATGCGTCAGTACTTTGAATATAATGGTATTCTCAGTGAGGTAGGCTGAAATGCATGGGTTCATATGCATGAACAATACTATTTGGATAACATGAGTATGACTGAATGAGAGTACATGCATGAATACGTATACTGTAACTGAGATAGTGATAGTACTGAATACTGAATCTAAATATTGATTAACTGATGTATGAGTTTACTGATACTGTATTACTTATAACTGAATGACTGAATTTGAGACCCCTAATTTTGTAGAACTATATAGAGTTCCATATTGAACTGAGTGACTATATCTAATAGTCTTGAATCTGTAGGACTGAATTGATTTCTATTCTGAGATTAAGACTGAAAATAAAACTGTGGGAGGTAATCATCAAACCAATATGCCCCTCTCTGAACTGATTGGGGTCCAACCTGTAACCTCGATTAGAAGAGTGTCAATACTATGCTATAAGTAGAGACAAGCTGTGAGTTAACCCTCTTTGATAAAAAGCTCTTCCGTCAATCCCTCGTTGGTAGGAAAACTCAAATGAGATATATCAATACTCATAATATCTGGCAATAAAATATCTCAACCTATGCTAGCTATGTAGTTCTATAATGCATGGCTTGCTACTAAGGGTCAAACCTCTATTGACAGGAATGCCCCCATCCCTGGGTTCGATCGAAGCTGAATCCTACTCCCAACTGAACGGACATTGAACTGATTTCTATTATATACTAGATTGGACTAAATTGTTACTACTATTATTGTTTAACTGAACTGAATTGAATTCACTAAGTTCCATGGAATGATGAAATACTATTGAATTCTGTTAACTGACTGAGTCTACTGAGGTCTGATCTGAGTACTGTGAGTATATTATAAACACTACTGAGATTTCTTGGGTTTGTATAATTGGCTGAGTTCTAATGATCGAGTCACTTATGATATTACTTCGTAAATGACACTGGATCGAAGTAAACCTCTAAATTATTCGATATAAAATACCCCCAGGATTCGATAGCATGAAAATAAAGCATCATATGATCTTAATTAGCATAAGCATGCATATTTAATTCATAATGCATCTATAGAGATATCTTATCAAACTCTTACATGGTATAAGTTGCAAATAAGCTAGCGTGACATGATTTCCTTCCCTTATTAGTTCACATAAGCAATTCATCAAGCACTTGGTGAGCATACATATGCACATAACACTAAACAAAAAGTAGACATCATAATTCAAATCCCTTCTGACAATTTCAAGGGTTTTACATGGATCCTCATGATATTGCATACTTATGAATTAACCTCACATGAAACGTATCATAAAACATGGATTAGAATCCCATTTAATCATTATAAACATGAACATAATTAAACCCAACATAGAATTCATGAAATCCATAAACTTAAAGTTTAAAAATAGTTTCTTGGACTCCAAGGGTGGAAGGGACCCTTGGATGAACACTTCACAAACCTTAGTTGATGAATTTCTAAAAGTTAATGGTGTTTTCTTGATTTGAAATTTGAACACCTAGGTTTCTTGTTCTTGGGATATTTCTAAAAGAATGAATATAATTTCTCTCCAAAGGGTTTAATTTTTTATTTTGGGGGTTTTAAGGCATGAGAAAAAAAACCTAATTAACCTTAAGGACGGGGCTTTTTAATGCCTGTAAACTGTGTTACCTATGTATAGGCCGACACATCGCATTATTGGCATCGATGCCATATCCAACGCGCTGCATTAAGTCTGCATCAGTTCACCAGAATTTTCACTGAAGCTAGGGAAGAACTATCTTATCGACACGATGGTTGATGCGATGCACCAAGATTGCATAACCCAATATTTTGGATACTCAAACATGGTCTAAACGAGGTTCAAAAAATTCAGAACTTATTCGGGAACCTCTACTGACATTCCTATCATGAATTAACTCAAATATCAATATTAAAAGGATGTAAAGGTCATGGAATAAGATTGCCAACTTTTCGAGGCTAAAATAGCACTATGTCTGAATACTTAGTTAATATATTCTAAGTCTGGGACCCCTTAACAAGCTTAAAGGACTAAATTAAGCTAGAAATGCGGCGTCTTACAACATCTCCCTCTTGGAAACATTCAACCTTAAATGAGACTGACTAAGCTGAGAATACTGGTAGACTAAACTTACTTACTGGACATGACTATCCTAAACATGATTATATGACTAATATTACTGACATACTGAATTTCTTACTGAATATGGATATCTAATGCATGAGTACATGACTGAGTTAATTTATGAATGCATGACTAGGATTACAGATAATTTGAGTTTCTCATACTGAACATGTATATCTGATGCATGAATACATAACTAAACTGAATCATAAACATATGACTGAATATGGAATGGTAACTGATACGAAGTTTGTAATGAAAATCTAAGCATGAAACTGAATAATCTTAAGGAAAAGCTATTACTTAAACTAAAAATATATTGATGAACCCAAGATTTTTTTTGGAGTACGCATGAACGGTAACATAAGAACATGACTGAGTATTAAATATGATACATAAATCGAATATCATGAACTGATCTGATCCCCTTAAATACGTGGCTTACAACTGAGATTGGAACTTGAGGGTCAACTTATGAGTACCCACTACTCCAAACTGGATTCGTTAAAAGAAAAGAACTGGGAGGTTTAGGCATGAAAGCTCGGGGTTATAGTGAATCTCCCCCTTGGGAGCATTATGTCCCCTGAACAATACTGACTTGGCTAAGATATTGAGGAAAAATGGGGTGATGTACAAGGCACCTACAAACTTAATCATGACTGAATTTTTGGGTCATGAAACTGGGACATGATACATGAACTGAGCTAAACATGCAGCTACCTGGTTGATCAATCTTAGAATAGTTACATTCATGAGACTTCGTATTGTGCGACTAGATAGAAAAATAGAAAACCACACCTCACAAATTTGTTCATCTAACTGCTAAACTGAATTACTGGCCTTATGGACTAACTCATACTAAAAACTTATATTCGACTGGAGCCTTTCTTTGACACTCTTTCTGTAGAGTTCTAGTGGCTTTAGGGAGAAAGGAGAGCTTGGCATTATCTGAATAATACATCACAACGTGGCTAGAATTCTGTTATATGAGGTAAGGCCTATGAATCATCATCTAAGATATAGTTACTAATACTTATGCACTGCAACTACAAATTTTTCAAGCTTAGACAAATCCCTTGAATACTCTCTTAACTATGATCTCCACCTTAGTAAGACACTTCACTTAGGACTACTTAAAAAAATATTCGCATGGGCATTGCACATAAATGCATAAGCATACTAACTTATCTGATTAACTGAATGACTGATACTTAAATATTGGGTCTGCAATACTCAACTATAGTTAGACTGAATAACTGGACTGAAATTGTAGAGTATTATACATATGAGGAAGGGACTGACTGAGTAACATGAGATAACTTAGCATAAATTCATGAAAACGGTATTATCTGAGAATGCAAGACCAAGCATATAACATGGTTCTGAAATAGTCTATAAATTGAGGTACTAAAATACTAATAATTGTGTAACTGATAACTATACGCTATGATTGAGAAAACCTAAAATTGAATTGAGTTACTGATCTGATTACTCAACTGAGACTGACACTAAAACTAAGACTCTAACTGAGACTACACTTTATACGGTAACTGGGACTAAACACACTATAAGGCATGAGTACAGAAGTCATGAGCTGCATGACTTGAGTTTGGAGTTTTTGTGTTCATGGAATATAATTTGTACAACTAAGTGAAGTAGAACTCTTTATACTAAGAACTAGAAGCTAGGGCTCATAAATCCTTTCTTTCATTTATCAATAAGGGAATTTGGGCTTAATTTTTTAATTCACAATCAAAACAAGACTTATGGATAATAATCAGACCTTACCATGGATAGGGACCAAACTATCCCCACCCTCCGATCTAAACGTGAGTTTCTTCCCTCATTCAGCTCAGCTTTCTTTTTCACAAGACTATCCCCCCCAAAAAATTAACCCTATAGCGCTAGCCGCACACTATTCTATGGAAAGTGCATGAATATAAGTCATGTTAATGGAGCTGAGAAGTAAAGAATACGTAAGCATCGTAATGAATGAAGTACAAAACTTTGAACTTAGGTAAAGACGGGTTGGGCATCATTCCCACCTATTAGTTTTCTACACATAATAAGCTTACTACAAAAATCTAGAAGCCTGACTTACTGAGATATCATAATCAGACTATTCCTATATACCCACCGAGCTATGATAGACTGACCCACTGGGGTAGAGGCTAATAAAGGCTCTACTAGAATTTCGGGACTGGCTTGAAAATCAACTTCTATATATGGAATAACTAAGGACAAAGATGCTCTTGGATCTAGCAAAGTATAAACATGCAATTAGGAAACTTTTAATGTACCAGTGACTACATCAGGAGATCTTTCCTGATCCTGTCAAGACTGTGGAGTATAGAGTCTGTTTGGGAATTTACCACTGGTGGCACTGGAAAAGGCACCCTGTTCATGCGAGTGATCGGACTGAGTTGAAGGATGATTGTGCTAACTTTGTAGACCAACCTTAGGACATTCTCGGAATCTGTCACCTAACTCGCCATATCCAAAACATACATCACTATCGGCTTTACACATACCCTTATGATTCTTACCATATTTTTCACAAAGTAAATTAGTACGAACACTGCTTACCCTACTCTGGGTTTTAGAGCTGGGTGCCCTATCATGACTATAATTCCTTAACCTTTGTACTAGTGTACTTGCTAAATATAGAATTGGTGCTGAAAACTTCTGACTAAATTAAGATTGGTTACCACCCTCTGACCTTGGTTGTGCAAAACTAAAGCTACCTGTTCTGGCTCTCTTATTTCTCTATTCTTATTCGTAAGTTTCTATTCCTCAACCTGTTGAGCATAGACCATAAGCCTAGATATGTCCATATCCTTAATCAATGTCGCAGTCCTACACTCCTTATCTACTCTACCCAATACTCCAGAAACAAACTTACTCATTCTGGATCTATTGTCTACTACTACATGGGGAGCATACCTGGCTAACTGACTAAACTTAAGGGAATACTCTTTGAAACTCATACTGCCTTGCCTGAGATTGATGAACTCTAACACCTTGGCTTCTTTCAGCTCTAAGGGGAAGAACCTATCTAAGAAGTTTATAGCAAACTCTTTTCATTCTATAGGGTCTGCATCTATACCTCTGTCTACCTTCCACTGCTTAAACAACATATGGGATATATCTTGTAGTTGATAGGTGGCTAACTTATCACTCTCACTAGAATTCACTCCCATGATATCTGTGACTTTTTGAAATTGATTCAGGAAGTCCTGTAGATCCTCTTCAAACTTAGAACCTAAGAATAAGAGAGGATTCATTCGAGTGAAGTCCTAAATCCTGGCGGTAGCAATATTGGCCACTGGTTTGGATAGAATAGCAGCTGGCCATTCATTTTTCATTATGAATAAATTGGATAGAGTAGTGAATTTAGCCCTAAATTCTGTATGAGAGACATGCTCGTCCAGGGGATCTACCAAAATGGGCTGAGGTTCTGACTAATTTTTGGTCCTTCTTTTGTTAGTCCTTTTAGGAGGCATGTTCTATAAGCAAAAGGAAGAAGTGGATTAGACTGAGAGTTTCACTGGAGCTCATGCTTACTCGCACAACATGAATACAAAAAGAAGGAAAACTTTTCCTAAAACACCTCATAGCCTCTTGTCCATAAGTGTGGCACACAATACCCCCATGCACAAGACTCTACTAGATATGGCTTTCAGACTTCCTAGGACTCTGTTGAAACTCGGCTATGATACCAAGTTTATAATGGCCTGAGTCTATACCTCAGATGCTACACGGTGGTCATAATCCTGAAGGACCACAAGCTAACTCATGACGGGTACCTGCTATAATAACTAAATAATAATATGGTATATATGTGGAAAGTAGGTAGAAAATTGGTCATAAGGTTCAACACTATAAATATTACTCAATATGGTATCACAATACCAAAACTGAACATCAATACTGAAAAATGAACAACTGTCTGAAAATACTCTAGTCTGGAAAGTATCTAAACTATTTGAACTGTGAAGTTAATGGGAGAAGCGCCCAACTAACTCCGACTACTAAAAATGACTGAAATGCTAAAAATAATCATGTCCTAGAATTATGATGACTTACCACTATGCTAACTACTAAATATCTAAACTGCTAAGGGTACTCTAGAGCCTGTGTGTCTGAACCTATGATATAAGACATCATAAAGCAAAAAAAAAACATGCGTCAATACTTTGAATGTACTGGTACATACAGTGAATAGGTTGAAATACATGGTTTATATACATGAAAAATACTAACTGAATAACATGAGTATGACTGAATGAGAGTACATGCATGAATACGTATACTATAACTGAAATCGTGATAGTACTAACTACTGAATCTGAATACTGCTTAAATGATGTGTGAGTTTACTGATACTGTATTACTAATAACTAAATGACTTAATCTGACAACCCTAGTTTCATATAACTATATAGAGTTCCATACTGAACTGAGTGACTATATCTGATAGTCCTGAATTTATAGAATTGAACTGAGTATTATTCTGAGACTGACTGAAATTGAGACTGTGGGAGGTAATCATCTAAGAGAAATTCCCCTCTCTAAACTGATTGGGTTCCAACCTATAACCCCAGTTGGAAGAGTGTTAATACCTAGCCACAAGTAGAGATAAGCTGTGAGTTAACCCTCTTTGACAGAAAGCTCTTCTGTCAATCCCTCATTGGTAGGAAAACTCAAATGAGATGTATCAAACCTCATAATATCTGGTAGGAAGATATATCAACCTACGCTATCTATGTAGTTCTATAATTCATGGCTTGCTACTAAGGGTCAAATCCTCTATTGACCAGAATGCCCCCATCCTTGGATTTGCTCGGTGCTGAATCCTACTCCTAATTGAACAGACACTGAACTAATTTTTATTTTGTACTAGATTGGACTAAATTGTTACTGATATTACTATTTGATTGAACTAAATTGAATTCACTGAGTTCTATGGACTGACAAAATACTATGGAATTTTGTTAACTGACTGAGTCTGCTAAGGTCTAATCTGAGTACTGTGAGTAAATTATAAACACTACTAAGATTTCCTGGGTTTCTATAACTAGCTGAGTTCTACTGATCGAGTAACTACTAAGATTACTTCATAAATAACACTGGCTCTAAGTAAACAATTAAATTATCAGGTATTAAATACCCCAAGGACTTGATAGCATAAAAATAAAGTATCTCGTGATCTTTCTTAGCATAAGCATGCATATTTAATTCATAATGCATCTATAGAGACATCTTATCAAGCTCTTGCATGGTATAACTTGGAAATAAGCTACCATGACATGATTTTTTTCCCTTATTTATTAGTTCACATGAACAATTCATCAAGCTCTTGTGAGCATAAATATGCACATAACACTAAACAACAAGTAGACATCATAATTCAAATACCCATTGGTAATTTCAAGGGTTTTACATGTATCCTCATGATATTACATGCATATTAATTAACCTCACTTGAAACGTATCATAAAACATGGATTAGAATCCCATTTAATCATTATAAACATGAATATAATCAAACCCAATATGGAATTCATGAAATCCATAAACTTGAAATTTAAAAATAGTTTATTAAACTCCAAGGGTTGAAGGGACCTTGGTATGAACACTTCACATACCTTAGTTGATGAATTTCTGAAAGTTAATAGTGTGTTTTTGAGTTCTTAATTTTAAATTTGAACACCTAGGTTTCTTGTTCTTAGGAAATTTGTGAAAGAATATATATAATTGCTCTCCAAAGGGTTTAATTTCATGTTTTGGGGGATGAAGGGCATTGGAAAAAGAGCTAATTAACCCTGAGGATGCAGCCTTTTAATGCCTGTAAATTGTGTTACCGACGCACAGGCCGATGCTCTACAGTGTTGGCATCGATGTGATAGCCAATGCACCGCATTGAGTCTGCATCAGTTTATTAGAATTTGCACTGAAGCTGGAAAGAACTATCTTATCAATGCAATGGTCGACAAGACGCATCAAGATTGTGTTGACCCATTATTTTGGGCACTCAAACTTTGTCTAAACGAGGTCCGAAAAATCCAAAACTTGTCTGGGAACCTCTACTGACATTCCTGATCATGAATTAACTCAAATATCAATATTTAAAGGATATAAAGGTGATGAAATAAGATTTTCAACTTTTGAAGGCTAAAATGGCACTAAGTCTGAATACTTAGTTAATATATTCTAAGTCTGAAAACCCTTAACAAGCTTAAAGGACTAAATTAAGCTAGAAAATTTGTGGGGTATTACAAGTTGGTGAGCCTCCATTATTCAGAAGGCCTTATGTCATGTATTATTTTCATTTGTACTTAGTTTATAGTCCTATCGGGGGCCTTGTCCCAGTTTTTAAATAGATGTTAGTTTTAGTTATTAGTAGAGGTTTCTCAAACTTGCGTTAGATTGTTTTTGGGTCTTATTGATCTTTCACCCATATTGTTTATATGATTGAATTAGATGACCATGTTTTTATTTTTTATTTTCGCATTTAATAGTTTTATGAATTATGGATATGATTGCCAATTTGAAGGGCTTTCAGGCCTTTATGGTTAGGGATGCCCATCACGGCCAGGGAGTTAGCTTGGGTCATGACAAACTTTGGCATCATAGAATGTTTCATAGTCCCAGGGTGTCTACAAAATTGCATTGGGTAGAATCCTTTTTATAGGTATGTAGCACACCACACTTATAAAGAGAAAGCTACCAGATATTTAGGAATTTTTCTCTTTCTTTATGTTCTAGTTTGAGCTATGAAGCCTGAATATTTCTTTTTCATACTCAAGTTCATGCTATAGCATCGTCCATATGAAAGTTATCAAATTCTTTCCTTACTCTAATAATATTTGATATGACTCATTATTGAGGTGATTTAAGTGCAGAAGCTTAGAGTCTAAATGACGTGGTCCTTTATAATTGAGTCATAAAAGATTATGAAATTATATGAGAACTTGAAAGGAGTCCATGAGTGCTTTAAAGTGTATTGATCTAAGCTTTTGCCCTTATCTATATCAATCGTGCATTTGAGCCTGAGGTATGGAGTTTATCCAGTCTTTTTTCTAAAACCCTTGTTGCAGATGTCATGCTTAAGGGTAATGATGTGTATCAGAATATTGGAACATTATTTCCACTCGAGTAGTAATATGTGATAAAGTGTCACAACCTATTAGTTATAGAAACCATTTATAGGGTATGAATGAAAAAGGGTAGTTTAGCCAATAAAGTTATAGGTAGAGGCTCATTTGTGTAAAGGGGATTTGAAGGTGGTTTAAATATGTGCATGGCTAAGTAGATTTAATATGAGAAAGTAGAGCATGTTGATAAGTTCATAATGGGTCATATTATAAGATTAAGATTAACTATCCCTATTATGTGACTTTATCCCCCCTTGATTGTCTTTTCTCTAGTTGTTGCAAACTAATACTATGTGTGAGAAGATATGTAGCAGATTTTGAGGTGTAATAGTAGTGTCATGGAGAAGATGAAGTTATGAGGCATAGTTAAGTGAAGTAAGACTTAGGTTGATATTTCTATTTGATGGACTAGTATAATATGTGGCGTTCTTCATCAGTGTTACATGATTGATGTTAGACAATAGGCTTGAACTTTAGATGTGGATTATGGTGGTGAGAATAGTAGATAAGTATAATGATACACATTTTATGGGAGTAAGTAGTAGGCTTGATTTGATATGTGTGATAGCCTAAGTTGCCAACTTATGGGAAAAGGAATGGATAATTATGATATATATATATATATATACACATGAGACTAGTGTTAGAATAATACGTTGTGGTTTAATTCATTAACCAGATAAGAGCGTGGATATATGAGAACAAGTCGAACCCCCTAGTAACATGTTATTGATAAGGTTTTATGTGTATAAGTGTCTTACGTACCTAGTTTGTGTTCTTTAATTTTATAGTATGGAGAAATCTGGGGAGTTATTTATAGTGATCTTTAAAGTTGAATTGAGGGAATAAAGGTAGGAAATATATGCCTTTGCTACAGTTTGACAAATTTTGTATAAGTTATGTAATTAGAGGTGTAATGCTAGTATTCTAAGGTGTTGAATATGGAGTGTTAAGTGTTTAGAAGCATGGATGACCATGCCCATGATAATGTTAGTCATAAGTCGATGACTTGGGGGTTGGAGAAAGTCATAATTAGTGTCCCTAGAGGGGGATGTCCTAGAAATAAATTAGTGTGTTTTGATTAAAATTATTGAAGAAAGTTTATGTTCATATGTATATTGACCCGAGAGTTGTGATTATAGATGTGATGAGGGGATATGTTCGCAAGCCTAGGATTGTGACTTTGATATAAGAGAGAGATGTTGAATTAAGGTAGTTTCCAAATTTTTCTCGGTGTGGCAAATTATGGGGAGGAGTCATGATAAACCTATTTTTATTCAACCATATTTCTCCAACTTCAATATAAGAATTCATTCTAACAATGTCTTATATACCCAAGTCCTGCCTATGTCTAAGGTCTGAGTTCTCTATGTAACTCATGTAATGTTCTGACCTCCAAACTAGAAGCAATGATGTCTCAGTATATTTAGTCTTTCATGTATTCAACCTCTATGTTATGATGTTCATGATCCATAAATTTGTGTCCCAACTCATGCTTGGGTCTAAGAAATTATGTTTTCTTATGTTACTGACTCATTTTATGCAAAAATTAAACAAAATGATAAAGTTGTGCAAACTCATGACCATTTCAGCTCTAAAAATGAGAAGTTACAGCTTCGAGTAGAAGTCCTTGTCTCAATCGTTGACTTTGTGAATTCCAAACTTATGTTATACAACTCATGATATATGCGCTCATGCTTCTCACTATGGTCTGTTTTAAGGACTCATGATATGAGGTGTTTATGTTAGAGCGACTCTCTACTTATGATCCAGACACTTGATATATGAAGCACTTTATGATTGTATTGTATCTTCACCTCATGTCCCACCTTGAGTAGATCAATAAATATGGGTTATAATTGAGTAGTGTTATTCTCATTCATGATGCTTACGCTCGGGTCCCTCAATGACCCTCCGTATGTCAGTATGATGGTAGTTATGGAAGCATAGTAATGTTTTAGGTAGCGGAATAGTTGTTCTTAAATGTGAAAATTTTGATGGGATTTATTGAGCTAAGGTTATAGGAGAAGGGGGAAGAAGAAGATGATTTTTCATTACATGAAATAGTTAGGAAGGAGCTATGTGGAAAAATCTTTGTGAGAACGATTGAATTGTTGGTCTTAGTGGGGAGATCCATGAAGTGGGTGTAGTAATGATAGGCTTAAATATTTTGATTGATGAAAACACAAACCCATGTACTATGTGGCTAGTATTCCTTAATTTAAGACCTAAAAGTTGTTTGATTATGGTGGTAAGGTGAAGTAATATTCTAAAAGAAATGTAGAGTATAGGGTCCCATAGCTTAAGCTAGCATCTTTTTACTCTGAGTTTAGGCTTCAGCAAGGAAGTACGATACAGTTAGACTTAAGATCTTGTAGTTATGTGTTTAGTGGTGAAATTATAAGATTGAGATGTTGAAATGAAGTATTCATAGTTAAAATCATAGTTGAGGAGCATTGCAAAATTTAAAGGCTTTTAGACAAACCAATTGAGGTGGATAATGTTTCTATAGTATTTTATTTCCCACAAGAATCTCAATTCATGTCTTGTACCAATCTTAATCAGGTCGAGTATTCATAGGAAAATTCATGCCTTACAATGTTATTATCATGTGCCATAGAACACATGTCAAGATCATGTCTATGTCAAGCCTTGTTATCTTATGATTTGTGCTTACATATACCTGGTGATGCTATGAAGCTTTTCTTGAATGCTTTTGTAGGTTTCTTTGTTGAAAATAGAATTCCTAATGTAAGGTTATGTCCTTTATTCCATACTTCTGTAGCTTTAACAAGTTCTTATCCATCATTCAAGGATGAATGATCCTAAGGAGGAGATAATGTAACACCCAGTATATTTTGGACCAGAATTCAAACCGCCATTCCTACGCGTATAGACCTGAACCCAATGATTCCTTATTAATATATATGTGATGATCAATTCAATAGTGTGGGAATACCTTTGAATATTAATTGAGGTCACAAATATCTCCTAACTCAAAGACGAGTTAAATTTTTTACCAATTAAATTTTAGTGAATGTTTCCGCTTGGGTCAACTTTCAAGGACTACTAATCCTAATATATAATGAGCTACATGGAATAATATATACCAAAATAAATATCCTTGAGTCTTGTTTCCAATGCAACTGGTTTCATCTTAATCCGATATCAGAGTTGGAAGTTATGCCCATTTTACCTCAGCATGTTCGTCTTTCAACAAGGTGACAACTCGAGGTGATAGGCGGTCACCTAAGTGATGAATTATCAACCAAGTCGTCATCTTTAACCAGAATGTGATCAACTCAATCTACAAAGTGATGACTAGAGGTGATAGGCCATTAACTAAGTGATCACTTATCAACCAAGTTATCACCCTTAAACGGCAAGGGTCCAAATTAAACTATGGGTTGACGACTTAAGTTGATAAGCCTTCAACTAGTTGATAAGCTATCAACTAAGTCATCAACTAAAAATTTCAGAAATTTTTATTCAGCTTTGGAGGGGTGTTTTGGTATTTTCTTCACCCTAAAACCCTACCCCCATGACTTAAAACATGGTTTAAATGCCATTGTCCCATTATTATGTCAGTTTCATATCTCATAATCCTCTTTACTCTTAAGAACAAGAAAAACTAGGGTTTCTTTAAAGGCTAGCTTTCAAGGTTAGATTTCAAGATAACTCAAATTCCTTTTCATTAAAAAGGTACGTGGGTCTGTCTTAAAACTCTATGGCCATAAGTTTTTGTCTTACTAAGCTTTTGAAAGAATATTATGATGTTTATAACAAGGGTTTGAACAATTTTTTTGAATAGCCAAATCATGAAACCCTTTTCAATGATATATATGGTTTTAGCCTTAAGGCCTTTCCTTGAACGTGATTTTACTCATGTACGTATATGTATGTGGTTTTAGTTTTGAAATTTGAACTGAGAGCATGAATAACTAAACTCCCTCTCTTTTTATGGCCCTCTTGATTTCACATGTTATGAGTTGTCCAATTGCATATTAAGAAGAATGAGATAAATATTTTCACTTTTTTTAAGGACTTGATATTGGTTATGAATTGAAGAGAGGGTGCTTTGCTTGTTTTATATATATATATATATATATGAAAAGTGATGATTTAAAGAAGTGCATGGTTTGCTACAATGTGATTGACCACCACATGTTTAAGAATTCAAAGATGAGAATCTTTGCATAAGTTGTTATGTATTTTGAATTTCATAGTCTCTTTTACTGTGTAAAAGATTTGGTGGTCCAAATAATATGTTTTGAATGAAAAGACTGTAACATGATACTGTATGGCTCATACGACTTGCAAGTCTTGGTATAATGATACAAAATTAGACAAATGCCATAATAGACTCCGATCAGACTAAACTACAAAAAGTTTTCAGACATTAGACCACTTTTCAGAAATATGCATGATTTAAATGTTAAAAATGGGCTTAAAGAAAGTTAGATGGTTACCCGAAGAAGGAATTTGAGTCTAAGAGCTCATCATGGAAATTGATTTTTGCCGATTAGGGTGATATGATTGGCTAAGACCAATGTATACTTGTCCTTGAGACACTAGTATACTAGACTAGTATGTAGGATCTCTATACTTGCGGCAAACATAGATGTGGGGGCTTGGTCTATGAGTTAATGGAGGACCTATAGATCCCATGGGTACTAGACTTGTAGGGTGTACCATCTAGCTCAGAAGTATAAATAAAGAGTGGTTCATGATTTCAAAGAAATATTTCAAAGTCTCTAAAGTATGCTAATGTGTTTTCATATAAGATATGTAAACTATTTTATGAATTGCTCTCACATATGTTGCATAAAATTCTACCATTTTGGATTGCTCTACGTACCAGTACATTTGTATTGACCCTCTATATTTCAGGATCTAAGGCTCAATCCTGGGGTCTCTCTAAGCAGTACACCTGTTTATCAGATGTTTACAGTTGGTAAGCCTTCCTTATTTTGGAAGGCCTTATTTCATGTGTTTTTTTCATTTGTACTTGGTTTAGGGTCAGATCGGGAGCCTTGTCCTAATTTTTAGATAGATTTTGGTTTCAGTTTTTAGTAGAGATTTTGCAGACTTGTGTTAGACAGTTTTTGGATCTTATTGAACTTTAGCATGTATTGTTTAGTTGATGAAATTTGGTGACCATGTTTTCATTTCATATTTTTGAATTTTATAGTTTTATGAATTATGCATATGATTGCTAGTTAGAAAGGCTCTCAGGCCTTTATAGTTTAGGATGCCCATCGCGGCCAGGGCCTTAGCTCAGGTCATGACACTAGACCTTCTATAATCCCATAAGGGAAGACTAGGAGATATAGGGCTAGATGGGTTGTAGAGGAAGGAAAGAAATGATATGTTGAGTACAACAAGACTCAATATGCTTTGGATCAATTCATCAATCGATCAAGCCTACTAAAATAGTATCCCAGTATGGTGCAAAGAATAGAAGAGCTGAACGTATATTTCTTGTTCGAGCAACCACAGGAATGCAACATGTACCTTATTAGGGAATTATAAGCTAATTAGGACCCAGGGAGCGAGACTCTGAGGTAAAGATACAAGGCTAGGTGGTAACTTTTACTACTCATGATTTGAATGTCCTCTTAGGTTAACCATAGGTAGATGTAGAACCACTAAACAAGCTCAACATCACACCACCCTATGCTGACATTAGTCATTTGATATGTATAAACAATTCTACCACCCATGGATACATCACAAAGACAATGGCAACCACCTCACATTCCCATATGCTCAAATGAATAGATAGGCCCATAAATGGAGAAAGATTAGCTACCACTGTCTCATTCAGGGAAAGCATATAACGGATGTGATGCATGACAAGGTATGCCTCATTTATTCTTTGATTTGTGATGGCGTTGATGTAAATATAGGTATTTTAAACTTTTCGGTGATGACAAAGTCCCGCTACTACTAGGGGAACAGGTATCGATTGGCAGTTTGCTAAATAGGCTTCTGAGGAATCAGGGTATAGAGGAGGAGACACTCTACTATAGGCTAGTGGTGTACACTCACCCAGTGGATGTATCCTGTACTAACGAGCTAACTGTGACTCATAGACCAATATAGACTATGCCTGGGCGTCAGCCTCAAAATAAATAGATTAAAACCTGGATGTATGAGCTACAGATGCTTCAGTTGAGGGTAGGGGGTTTCCCAGCTACACATGAGGAGATTCGAGCTGTTGAGATGGATTATTATCTTGGTCATCATGCTAGGACCATGTTGCGGATTGGGACATATTTTGTAGAGCTTATAGATGATTATGTACCTACAGATGAGGAGCTAAGGATGTGTAATTCAAACATAGAGTCAGACGAGATGGAGTACGTAGATGACCCAAATTTAGGGGCGTAGGTCTTTGGTCAAAAGATTGAGGATGATATGGATAATGCATGATCAGGGAGTTGTTACACCACCTTATTACTTGGTTTTATTTGCAAGCACTAGGACAGTACTTCATTTTAAGTTTGGGGTAGTGGTTCTCATTCTTCGAACTCTTATTTTCTTGGTTTTTGTTTTATCTTTTGGATATTTCTATTTGGATTTTATGGCTGTGTTATGGATTTTGATAGACATTCTAACTATTGGTCTGTAACCGTTAGTATTGATGATATTTTCTATGGGTAATTCACAGTTATTGGTAGTTTAGAGTTAATAATGTTTTCTTTATTCTGCTTAGTATTATTTTTGATAGTTTCTGATAAATTGGGAGTGAAATTTATTATTTTTTCCCTTAAAGGTGAAAATTTTTGGCCTTTATGGAAATAGTAATAACTCATCATAGGTAGGTGTCTTCCCCTATAATGGATGGATGACGACTGTCTAAAGGGGAATTAGTTATAGGAAAAAAAAAAGTGAAAAGAACCCAACCATAATTCTAGATCAAGGTACCTTGTGTGGGGGAATATGGTTACATGACATGGAAAATACTTGGTTTGTAATAGAAGTATGTGAAATTTAAAAGAAGGATTGCTAGTTTTAGACACCTAAGCTCAATGGTGTAACTCTGGGTCTACTGGCTTAATTCTGAATTTGAGTTACTAGATCGAGAATCTATAGGGATCCTAATTGAATCTAGAATAAACCAAGTGTGATTAAGATCTCATAGTCATTCTACATACATAGAGATGTCAGGAAATTGCCCGATGTGTTTACAAAGAGAAATAAAGGATGTTAGATTTAGGAGATGATGTAGGTATTTTGTTGATAGCCATATTTTAGACCTCCTTTACCAAACCTTGTGCACATTCTTAGTTAGCACCGTTAAGCCTATAGCCTATTTTCTTTGGCAGCTTCATATGTAGACTGTACCCCTTCTTTGATTGACCTTAATTTGATCCAAAGCTCCTAAGTACTTAAGTTGAAGAATCTAGTCAAGGGAGTAGAAACTCAAGTAAGTAAAAGGTGAAATTCAAGACCTTAAGTGATAGCTATTGGGTTTGGAAATTGATATGTGTGGTGGTTGAGAGTGTGGAATAAAATAAATTAAGAGAGTTCAAAATTGAATTAGTTGTGAATAGAAGACACTCCCACCATAGCGTGTGTAATTGAACTTAAGAAGATAGGGCTAAAGAAAAAAGGAAGATAGTTGAGGAAGAGAATCGGTTATTAAGTGCGTGTTTTGAATGTTCATGCAATCTACTAAACTGCTTAGGGAGATTAGACACTATTTTTCCAAATATTTTCTACCCATCCCTTAGCTTACATTAAAACCATGAAAGAGCTAGTTGATCCTTAATCCTAACATTCGACTATTAGTGGAGTAGTACACTAAGGGAAAGCTTATGGCTCACCATTTATCATGTATGAATTCTTTATGAGAGTGAGTGAATTTGTTTTTTATATACCCATTCTGATTATATATTGTAAGATTGTGAGTAAATATGGGTAATTTTCTTGTTATGAGGGTGTGTGTGGATGATATTTAGGTGACCTATAGTATTAAAGGTTTAACAACTTGCATTAGTTTGCCAACAAGTTAGAAGTTCACTTTTGAGGTAAGGGAGTTTGAAAGGAGTAATCCCAAAGTTTTTCAAAATTGAAGTGACATGTTTCAACTAAGAAGTCATATGCGTCTTATGTGTACCCAGCAGAAGTGTCTTGCCTAGATTGTGGTGTGAAGCCTAAATGGGTATAGTGTTTTCCTGAGTTTTTTCGAGGAAGAAAAAGATTCTAAGTGTAGGGTGGTGATCTTAGGCGTATTTATACGTCCAAGCGATGATATTTCCCCATATTTGGACTTGTTACATGAGCTAAAATAAGTTATTCTTATTGTGTTCAAGTTGTAATTGCATTTTTAATCTAATGGACATGATTAGTTGATGTGGGGGTGAATTGTGATAAAATTGTATGTGGTTGGATGCATTAACGTAAATCTAATAATAATTGAAGAATTGGAAATATTTTGTTGGGCATAAGGATACTGGGATTGAGATCAAAAAGAATAGAACTGAAGACGGGAGCAAAGAAATAGGCAACGATCTAGAAAAGAATGAAATAGTGAAGCCTAGCAGCATGGACCCCAATCCCTACATTGAGTTCCACGTCGTTCTTGGGTATTTTTTTGTCAATGGAATATTCTAGTAAGCCTTCACGATAGCCCCGCGTCGTGGAGGCTAAATTAATTCTCAAATCAAATACCACTAAAGGTCTGTGATATCCCTACGGTGTGAATCCTAGTCCCAACGATGACCACCGCGATGCGGAACCTAGTCTATGCATTGAGCCCCGCGGCAAGATAAACGCTATTTTTCGGTCAAACTTGTCCCACTATAAAAGAAACACTTCAAATCAATTGAGGATACTCTTGGCAGACAAACAGCAGAGGCAAAACAATTACAATACTTTTCTTAGGGTTCTTTGAACACTTCATCTTCGAATATTAATTTTGGGTATGTATAATTATATTACTCTGATTTTGATTTCGAACATGAATGGCTAAACACCCTTGTATAAGGATAGAGATTTATAAGACTGTTAAGAGTACCTCAACTCAGGAATTCTATCTCATATTGTTCCCAACCACGCTTACGCTGCTATTGTCACACTTTGTTATTTATTTAATTAGTAGATTTATAATTAAATTATAACAATTATCTTAATAATCCAAAATACTTAAACACATTTTTGTTGAAACTGAAGTTGAGTAAATTGCTAATACAGTAGTCCTTGTGGGTATGATATTCGTTCTTTAATTTAGTATATTACTTGTGAGATCACATGCACTTGCGTGTGTGATAGACCACAACAATATTGTTCTTAAAGGGAGAAGGATCTATCCATGAAGAGGATTTAGAACATGCAAGTTTACTCTCTAAAATACAACTATCAAGTGTCAAAGATATTACAAACATATGGTTATCACTATGAGCCAAAAAAGCAATAGGAGCCTCACAAAAATTCAGGCTCAAAGGGTCACTCCTATTTACTTGACCAACATTTTCGATATCATCACTCGTTTGAGTTTCATTAATCATATCACAAACATCTTCAAGTGGTGGGCTAGTTTTCACACAAGTTGATCTACATAAATTTTATAAGACAATGTACCATAATTCATCACAATAGCTTCAACACTAGGTGGACACAAATCTATCTTACTAAAAGAGTCAATTATATCGTCATTGGGATCAACAAATGTATTCACGCTCTCAAGTTGTACATTATCATCAAGAAGCAAGAGATGTTAGGCTCTCCTAAAGATAAGCTATCATTCACACTTGATTGGCTACTAGCCTTACAATGATATTTCGCATTTAGTAGAGTGCAAGAGTTAGCTTGGTTACCTTGAAGTTTATTTGGAGCATATTCCATTCAAGGGATATTGACGGTTGGAATTATAATAGTTTAGACTATCTATCATGTTATCCATCCTCCCACACATGTTATCTATCTTATGGTTGAGAGCTTCAAGGGCCGCTAAGATAGCATTTGAGGTGTTGTCATCCATGGTACCTAATAAAAGAAATACTTAAAAAAAACAAAAAAAAACATAGAAGTTAAGGTTAGTAAATCAACCTCACAAGCTCTCAAAGTTTACAATTTTGTGTTGTCTCTCAATTGGCTTCGTAAGCAATCATTTATACTCCAATGAGAATGTTTGGTACCAATTGTGGCATAAGGTTAGAATGGATTCTTGTTTGAAAGACTCAAATAAAAAAATACGTATGGACTTGAGCCAAAAAAATAACAACAAATTCAAAAGAGAAAAGCTTGAAAGAAATGGGACGTTGAAAGAAATAGGACTCAAGAACTAATCAATCAACTTAGTAATGAATTACTAGTTGATGAGTAGTTTAAGAATCAAATGAAGATATTAGGAATCAAGAAATTGAAACTAAGAATCAAAAATTGAACAATAGGGTAAATAAAGTGTTGAAATGCAGTTTGGAAACTTGAATTTGATGTTTGGCACTAGATCTGCATTGGAAGGGGTGAATCTGCGTTAGGAAGATGGCGTTCTGCATTGGATCTGCATTGGGACCTACTCCAGAAAGTGTGGAGCACCTTGGATCCAAGTGAGAATCCTTGACACTATTTTGAGGTGCTTCATCACCTTGGGTGCACCTCAAGGGCACTTCAAAGGCAAATCAACCAAAAAACAGCTTGCATTGTACCACTTGTACCAAATAGTCCCCCCTTTTATCATTTCCTTGGAATATTCTTTTGGATTTTCAAAAGGTGATTTGTACCAATACTTTTGTACACCTTTTGTTTATCTTTTTAGGATCAAACCACCAATTTAATTTGAAAATCCAACTTGAAGATATCAATTTCTTCAAGAACATCAATCTTTCTAACTTTTTTCTCCAATGCTCAAAACGAGTTGAAATTTTGAACATAGGAACTTCTTAACCTTCTAAAATCATTCCTAATATCATTTTGCCCAAATTATTCACCAATTTTTTCAGATTTTTCAACCCACTTTTCTTCAAGTTCCAGCTCTCAACAATAGTAGCTCACTTAATTTGACTCCAATTTAGCTTGAATTTGATATTTGGACACTAATAGAGTTAGGGAACTCAAATTTAACATTAGAAACAAAAGATAACTCAAAAACCAAAAGCTCAAAAATTGACCTAAGACCAAAAACGTGAATAGTAACATTTTTTGCAATTTTTTGGTTTTCTAAGATGACTAAACCCAAGATTGACTTTGTAGGAACGAAATCAAGCTCGGCACAAATCCAAATGATAAACAAAGTATAAAATTGAAAACCTACAACTAAAATACAAAAACAAAAGAGCAATAAAGTAATGTATAGAAAGAGAAGATAATAGATAGACACAAGAAGATAACAAAAGGACAACCAAGGGGTGTATCAACCCCAAAGACCTCCTTTATTGATTACCTACAAGCACCTAGCTCTTAGGTAGACCACAAGGGGATCAGACTCCCAAGAAACTAATGTTTGTAAACAAAAGATCAATACAAGCTAACTCAAGCTTCCCACTCACTCACAAATGAGTAATCATTTATAATTCATCAAAGTTTAAGGAAATGAAAGGTCTAAAGCATCTATTTATAATATTTTCCTTCGTACAACTAACCTATTAAAAAATAGCCCAAATGTGGCTATTTGGAAAATAACCCACGAGGGATCTCTTTATTCCTTGTTCCGTGGCTTTTCTCGGCTCCAAGCATTCTTTTAAATATGATATTATTTAATTAGGAGCTCAAAGAAGGTCCTCCCAGCACATTCTTGAATCCGTAGGGTGATTATGGCTTGGACCTCCTTATGTCGGCCTTGAGTTGTGTGATCAAAATAATTGATACCTATTTGGATTATATCATCAAGGTTATTATTTTCTTCTTATTGATTAGTTTGGGTGATTGACTTACTTGTCAAGGATTTTTCACGACAAGTGCCATCATAACCTTAGTTTTTGGTTCGTGACACAAATGTCAATTGAAAAGCCTAAACTAAATTCATACCAATATTCAAATGACTAAATCAGTTACAAAAAGAAATCTTGAGTCAAGATAAATGTGATCAATTGAGCATAAAAATAAACATGGAGAGCATATGAAGACGGATTCATACAAAGTCATTGCAAAATAATTTTCAGCTGCACATTAGTGACTAGGGACTAATGGACAGTTTTCTACAATCTTCAAACCATTTTTGGTATAATAATGATTCTATCCTCATCGAAGCTTATTTGAAACTCCAAAGCATAAACATTATTGGTTTCTTTTAAAGATTTTAAGTGAAGAGATGCATAAGGTTTGTTTTGGAAGAGCTTTTATTTGTGATTTGTTGTTTGGAGTTCACCAGTTGGTGCTGACGATATCGGCCAGTGAGGTGGAAGCGGTGGAGAGTGACGGCTATTAGTGTTTTTCTTATCGAAAATGGTGAAGGTTGTGGGATTTTCTAGTATTAGTGGTGGTATTTAGCCGAAGAATAGAAAAAAAGGAGGGTGGTAGTCTAGATGGTGGTAGTTGGAGAAGTTCGATGGGGTGAAAGAGAGGAAAGAGTGGTGGTTTGGTTCTATAGTGGCTGGTTAATGCAGTTGTGCATTGGTTAGAGCGACGGAGTGAAGCAGGTGTCTCACATATGATATTTATGCCAACCAGTGGTGTGGGGGAATTGGTTGTGGCTGGTTTGACAGACTGGTGGGCTGCGATGTGATGATAAGGTGAAAAAGGGAGATCGAAGAGAGAGAAAGGAGGGGGCAATTGTTTTAGAGGAATAGGATTAGGGTTTGGGGGTATTAGTTTGATTAATAGGAGAAATAAAGAGGCCTGATATGATCCTTGGATGATATTTACTCAAAGGCTATGATTAAAATTTGAATACGGCTCAGATCTGTGTTAACTAAATTTGGTCAAATAAAAATTGAATTAGGGATTTCAATTTGGGATCAAATTAAAATCAATTTGGGCTAAAAATTGACACAAATTGGGTTGAAGAATGGATAGAATTTAGATAAACTGGGATAATTTTTTATTTTATTTTTCTAATTGGGATAAATTGAGTTGAATTAGTTTGCTATTTAAAAAATATAATAATGACTCAATAGCAGCACGCCATAAAAATCATTATTCTTAGAAGTCTATGTTACGTAAAATATTATATAAAATTGACAGTAATACATTTGAAATAAATTAGGTACAAATTTTAAGAAATGCTAAAATAATAATAATAACAACAACAACAACAACAACAATAATAGTAAGAACAACAATAACAATAATAGTAGTAGTTGTTGTAATAATAATGATGATGATGATGATGATAATAATAATAATAATAATAACAAAAACAACAACAACAACAATAATAGTAAGAACAACAATAACAATAATAGTGGTAGTTGTTGTAATAATAATGATGATGATGATGATGATGATAATAATAATAATAATAATAATAATAATAATAATAATAATAATGATAATATATTAATAAGAATAGGCAATGTGTTTGTAAATTATGAGTGTGCACATTTTTGGAAATAATTTAATAAAATTATGTAAAAATATTATATTTAAATTAATAAAAATATATATATTTATATATATATATATACACTATATATATAAAATATAAAATTGAATGATTAAAATAAATTGTATACTTTCAAATCATGAATGCGATACGCCAAGGCTTATATAATAAGTAAAATATTAATACCGAAAACTAATAAATTTTGTAAAAATCGCAGCTTAGGAGTGATTTGGGAGATAAAAATTGGGTGTCAATATCTACCCCTTTGTTGCTCGGGAATGATAAAAGAATTATCGGTCAACGAACATAGATAGAGTAGCCAATTTTGTTCTACCAAGAAAATGGTTTGTTATCAAAGCAAGGAGAAGGTGTTCTTTAAAATAGTATGATCGAAACTTTGATTTTAAGTCACCTACGTATCTCTACTTGTACGAGAATCGGGTTGTGTGTAGTTCTAAATTTAGAAAACAATGATATCTTAAAGAAAATTGATGAATATTGGGTCTGAAGGATGATAGCACGAGTTGAAAAGATTGGAGTATGAGTAGTTTCTAACTGTGGAATGTGAATATTATTTAGGTCGTGGTGCAAGATAGATGGACAAAGAATTATGTTTCAAAAGTGAGGGACAAAGAATTATTTAATCGTCTCTTATTTGTCAAAAATTTAATAGCATCTCAATTTAAGGTTCGGCGAGGAACCCATTGCCATTTTAAGGAACCCAATGTCGTTTTAAAAATCTGCGAGAAACCCAATTTCATTTTAATATCTGGTGAGGAACTCAATATCATTTTAAGATTCGATGAGATACCCAATGTCATTTTAAGGATTAGTGAGGAACCCAATGTAGTTTTAAGATTCAGCGATGAACCCAATATTGTTTTCAGGTTTGACTAGAATCCCAATGTCATTTTAGAGTTTTGAAGAGGAACCAAATGTCAATTTTAAGGTTTAACAAGGAACCCAACATTATTAAGACTTGGAAAGGAACCCAATGTCACTTTAAGGTTTGGCAAGGAACCCGATGTCGTTTCTAAGATTCGTTGAGGAACCCAATATCATTTTAAAGTTTTGGTGACGAACCCATTGTCTTTTTTAAGGTTCAACGAGAAACCCAATAGTGTTTTAAGGTTAGACGATGAACCTAATGTCATTTTTAAGGTTTGACAAGGAATACATAGACATTGTCATTTTTAAGGTACAATGAGGAACCCAATATCATTTTTAAGGTTTGACAAGGAACTCAATATTATTTTTAATATTCGATGAGGAATTTAATGTTATTTTTAAGATTCGATGAGGAATCCAATGTTTTTTTAAGGTTCAATGAGGAACCCAATGTCATTTTTAAGGTACGACGAGGAAACTAGTGTTGTTTTTAAAGTTCAGTGAGGAACCCTATGTCAAGTTTGATGTATAATAAGTACTGCAATGTACTGTCAATTTTGATGTTGTCAAAGTTTAAGAAGATAGAGTAACTGAGGTTTTTTTCATATTAGGGATGTATTTTGGGCTTTCTTTGATGATCTTGCAAGGCATCTGTTATATTCGTACCTGTTGTCTACACTTAAAGAAAAATTACAAGTCAAATAGTGATATTAATTCATACCTTTGCTCGACTTGACTCTTGGTCATTGTTTTTATTTCATGGATGGATTAGGACTAGCACTACATCATGGTAAAATTTTTGAGAAGTCCTCAAAAATTTCTACCCCAGTTGAGAATAAAAAATACCTTTTGCACGTCCTTTTGAATCAATATATGACTTCCTTGTGGAATTTTTGAGGTTTCCTAAAAAATTCTGCCAATTTTCAGTTTTGGAGTCTTATATTCCCGCTTCACTCAAACAAAACATTAGTTCAAGGGAAATGGTTGTCCTACATTTGAACATCATGATCTTAATTTGAATTTGCCTTTATATGCTCAAGAGTCGGGACTATTAGGTTGATACTTTAGAGGTGTATGAGTTTAATTAAAGTGTTTGAATTGGATATATAGGGGAAAGAATTTTTTTATTAGATTGAGATCAGACCCGAGAGTGGGCTGCTTATGTATCAAAATGGAAGTCAGGTCAAACGTAGTTCATGAGTATAAAAAAAGGTAGATAAAATAGGAAAATATTACTAGACCTGATGTGGAAATTGGAGAATGATGGCATTTTATTTGTAACGATGATGGTCTATCTTTATCAGTTCATGTGATTTGCTTTGTGCTTCTTTTGGAAACGTCTTGGAAATATTTTTACAGATTACCTTGAACAAAAATTTTACCTGATGTGATGGGATCATAGATGTTGCTTACTAGGCCTCGCTGCACTTTTATCTCTCTTCTTTTAATTAGATTTTGGATATCGTACCTTAATATCAAATATTTATCAATATCATGACCTTGAATATTTTAGTGGTAAGGAAAATTTTTAGATAGATAAAAGTTAGAGAGTGGATACTTAGGGTTCCATCCCCTCTTGGTTGCACAATACCTTGGGCTCTTAGTCTTTAAAATATTCTCGTCAATAGCTCAGTCAAAGGAGTAAAGGTACGAGGCCTCGTTCTCTTTGGTTGATAAAAATTACCTTGTATCGGATAAAACCAATAGTAAAAGTTTGGTTCTGTATGAGAAACCTCATTTTGGGAACCTTGCTAGAAAGAGTAGGGTTGAACCTGATACACCTAGCTTTGAAAATATTATGAGTCATAAGGTTCAAGATGCTCATTACGGGAATCAAAAAAGCATGGTGCTTTTCATTATTTTGATAACCTTATGCATGAGGTATAGAGGGTGATAAATCCTCTTTTCTTTCCTCGGATAGACTCTTCCATTCTTGAAAAATAGTTGAGACACATTAATAATTTTCCATGTCCCAATTAACTAAAGCGGCTTAGTTCATCTTGATTATCCCCAATTTCAATCTAATTTTCCCAAACTGCATCCTATGAAGAGCTTTAGTGAAAATACCAACAACCTGGTCTTCAATTTTGTACAACTTTATCCAAATTGCCCCTTTCTACACGTTGTCTCTAAGGAAATGATGTCTCACATCAATGTGTTTAGACCTCTTATGTTGTATAAGATTTTTTGCCATATTAAGAACAATGATATTGTCACATAATAGTGGAATAGTGTCAGACACTATCATAAAATCTTTCATTTATTGCTTGATCCTAAGTAATTGAGCACAACATGATTCAACCACTATATATTCAACTTCAGCTGTAGAGAGTTCTATTGAGTTTTTCTTTTTAGATTCTGACAAGATCAAGAAAGATCCAAAAAAAATGAGCCACTCCAAAGGTACTTTTCCTATCAACCAGTTATCATACATAGTCAGCATCAACATACCTAATAAGATCAAAGTTGTCACCAGAAGGATAGAATAGGACCAGATCCCTATTCCTATCAAATATATGAGAATTCTCTTAATAGCTTTCAAGTGTGACTCTTTTGGACAGGCTTGGAACTTGGCACACATCCCTACACTAAATACAATGTTAGTTCAACTAGCAATCTAAGTATAGTAGAGGTGTAATGATTCCCCTATCTATAGTTTCATTTACTGATGGTTCAGGTTCAAACATCCATTTTTGAGTTTGTCCCTATAGGAGTATCAAAAGACTTAGCATCATTCATGTGGAATTTCTTTAGCAGCTTCTTGATATATTTCTCTTGACAGATCATGGTTCCATGTGTTTGCTTGATTTGTAGCCCAAGGAAGAAGCTTAGTTCACCATCAAGCTCATTTCAAAATCACTTCTCATGAATTCTGTAAATTCTTTACATAGTAAATATAAAGTCACATCGATCTGCACAATCAGTAGGCTCTTTTCTCTAGATTTTAAATATAGAGTATTGTCATTTTTCCTCTTTTAAAGATATTCTCAAGAAGAAATTTTGACAGTCTTTCATATCATGCTCTAGGGGCATGTTTCAATTAATAAAGAGCCTTATCCAACTTCAGGACATGATTTGGTTGATCAATTTCTTCAAATCCACGTGGTTGTTTAACAAACTTTTTCCTTCAAATAGCCATTCATAAATGCACTTTTCACATTTATTTGGAACAATTTGAACCCCATGTATGCAATAAAAGAAATGAGAATTCTTATTGCCTCCATTCTTGCAACAGGTGCAAAGGTCTTATCATAGTCAATCCATTTTTCCTAATTATACCTGTGTACCCCAAGTCTTGCCTTATTTCTGGTGATAGTTCCATACTCATCATGCTTGTTTCTATAAACCCATTTTGTCCCAATAAGAATTCTGCCAGCAGGTTCGGGGACCAGGTGCCATACTTTGCCTTTTTCAAACTAATGAATTTCTTCCTATATTGCATTTGCGCAGTCAGTATCTTTGAGTGCTTCCTTCATATTTTTTGGCTCGATAAAGGGTATGAATACTGAAAAAGCTACAAAGTTTTTATCTTTTGTCATAATCTACAATCTAGACTCCAAAAGAAAAGTCAAATTTTCAAGTGAATGAGAAGACTAGTGGTTCCAGTTAGATCTTCTTAAAGTTGATTGAGCTTACCAGGTCCCCTAGAGTTTTATTCCTGAATCACCTGTTGAGACCCATCAATTTCAGATGATTGTAGCAGAGGACCCAGTTCTCTTTATCCTCCTTCTTCACTATTCACTTTATTTTATGCATCTTGTACTTTAGTGTTTTCTTTAATTGGACTATCTCTTCGGATGAAGATGAGTTTCTTTATATATGTATCATCAGCACTTGTAGGCTTCTTTATAACTCCTGACTCATAAAAAATGACAGGAGAACATTCCTCCATATACAATATTCTTTTTTTGTAGATCCTGTAGGCTTTGATGGTTGATCATTAGACCACAAATACTCCTTCATCACTTTTGAAATCAAATTTACCCAGATTCATCCTTACCATTATTTAACACAAAACATTTGCAACCAAAAGATCTAAAGTAGCTAAGTTTGGGCTTTTTATTGAACAACATCTCATAAGGTGTCATGTTGAGGATGGACCTGATGAGGCACCTATTAGTAACATAACAGGCAGTGTTTACTGCTTCAGCCCAGATTTCTTAGAAAGACCACCATCAATTTGTATAGTTCTGACAATACAAGTCAAGGTTTTGTTCTTCCTTTCAACCACCCATTTTGTTGAGGGGTTCTTAGAGTTGAAAAATTATGATTGATTCTATTTTCTACATAAAATTCCTCAACTCTTGCACTTTTAAACTTTGTCCAATGATCAAATCTGATCCCTGTTATTTTATTATTCAGTTTCACTTGAATTTGCTTAGCAAATATCACTAGTACCTCAAATATCTCATCCTTAGATTTTAAAAACATGGTCCATATGAATCATGAGATGTCATCCACAATGACAAAGACAGATTTCTTCCCACCCCTACTTTGGAATTTAACTGGTTCACATAAGTCTATGTGTAGCAACTCCAGAAGTCTGGTATTACTTATTTGCTTCTTTTGCTTGAAAGAGGACCTGATTTGTTTTCTCTTGACATGGGCATCACATACCATAGCGTCTGAGAACTGCAACTTTGGAACACATCAAACTAGATTCTTAGAGAACAACTTATTTAGTATAGTGGACAAGTCTTCTGTGCTAGAGATTAGTATTCTCACTCTGAGCACTCAGACATGTCTAATCACTTTCAGGAACTGAGTTTAAATTACCCACATGCATATTTTTTCACCTTTTAGCCTTGAGTATAACTTCTCTTGTATGTAGACTTGTAATAGTGCAACAGTCAAACAAAAATTTTACTTCATTCCCCGTGTCACAGATTTGATACACACTAAGCAAATTTTACTTCAGTCCATTCACATAGTATACATCTTCAATAGCATGATTTATAAATTTTACAATCTTTCAAACACTAAGAATAAAAATTTTATTTCCATCTACAAAAAAGACACCTCCACCTTGAAGTGCCTTAAGTGAGTGAAAATAGTCAATTCTACCTGTCAAATGCTTGGAGCATCCACCATCCATGAAAATTTTGTTACTCCCACCTTCATATAGAGATTATTTGTTAAATTTGAAAACTCATTTTAGTTTGAGTTCACAATAGGGGGACAAGGGAGTAATCACAACTTCCTTGGCCAGCTACACAGTTTAGCCCTTTTAAATTTTTTCAAGGGACCAGGTCCCTTCCTAAGTGATTGCTCCTGCTAAACATACTTGGTTGAGTTTACTTCAGCTCTTAAATTTGCTTAACAACTCCCTTTTTAATGGTCATTTCTTTCACAGTGAGTTCATAGCAGATTGTTAACCACATATACATACTTGTTTAGGGGATTGAAGAAGGGATTATTATAATGGCAACCAAGACCTCTACCATTATTTATCCTTTGACATGTAAGATAAGCTAAGATTTGTTATGAAGCATTCCATTTTAGATATTTTTTAAGGTCTTTACTTTTGTGGACCAGGTCCCTCTCTGGTTCAGCATTTTTCTTAAAAGAAGCTGCAAGAAGAGACTAGTTTAGCTTTTATTCAAGCTCAATTTGAAGACTGTTAGCCTCATATTTTTCTTTAGAAACAAATTCAGACAATTTCTTCAGCTTTTCTAACATCTCTATATTTTCAAAGGTCATATTTTGAGAGTATTCTCCTAGCTCGAAGATTTGAATAGTTAGGGCAATTTTCTTATTTTCAAGATTTTCTACCTTCTCTTCAAGAAAATATCTCTCAATGGTGAGCTCACATAGAGAATCAATCAAAATATTGACAAGTTTTCTTAATTTCTTAAGAAAACAATCATTCAGATTTTGCCTAGTATCAAGAAGAGTTACCTCATCATCATCAGGTTTTTCTATGAGAGAAAAGATATAGTTGTAGACTGTTTCATCATCTTTCACAGCTAGCATGAAGGAATCTTCAGTATGTTCTAACTCATCAAATTCCCTTGATGAATCTCCCAAAGCAACCAAGGCTTTCTTGACTACATAGTCTACTGCAGTTTTCTTTTGAACTTGTTAGGGACCTCATCCTTCTTCTTTCCTTTATCTCTTTCAGACTTCACATATTCTTTTTTGTCCATCTTATATAAGGGATAGTCCTTGATGAAGTAACTTAGTTTACCACATTTATGGCAGCAATGATTTCTATGAGTGGGTTGTTACTGCTCTCTATCTTTTTGAATCCACCATTTATCTTTGTGGCTCTAATGATTTTTCGATCTAAATAAGCAACATCTTCATCATCCTTACTTGATCTTGATTTTGAGTTCTTCAATTCCAGTGATTTCTCCGTTTTAGGCACTTTTTTCTCTTGATCTTGTTGTTTCTTCAACTCATAAGTTTTCAAATTTCCAATTAACTCATCCATAGTAAGAGTTTTAAGGTCTCCAACTTCAGATATGGCATTGACTTTACTTTCTCATGACTTGGGTAAAGCACCCAGCATTTTCCTTACTTGTTTACTAGGAGGGATGTCTTCACTAAAACAATATAACTCATTGATTACGGAGGTGACCTATTATGCATCTCCTGTATGGTTTCACTTTTTTCATGGTGAAAGCTTCATATTGAGTGGTAAGCATATCCACTTTATATTCTTTGACATAGCTTGTTCCTTCATTAGTTGTTCTTAACCAATCCCAAATTTTTTTTTCATAGGCTGAAATATGATTATACTCATCAGGACATATTTCACAAACTAGTAGTTTTTTTGCGTTATAACTTTTCTCAATCACGTAGCGATTATCTTCATCATCTTCCCTTCAAATTTTGAGAACCATTCTCGTCACATATCCTTCCTTAACTTCCCTCATTGCAACATGTGGACCATCACATATGATGTCCCATAATCTTCTATTCTCAGTTATTATGAAGTCATGCATACTTGTCTTCCACCAACCATAATATCGTTCATTAAAATGAGGTGATCTGGCGCTCGACTGCCCTTTTCTAGATTTGATGGAGCTGCCACAACTAAGGATCCACTCTAGGTGTTAACCGTTTAGAGTGTACTGCTTTGATACCAATTGTTGAATTATACGAATCTTTCACCAACAAAGAACCATTTCCCTTGTGAATATTTGACGAACCTTCCACCAACAAAAGACCAGGTCCTTTGTGAATATTTGACGAAGGGAATAAACAGAGTAAACAGAAAGTGCAGAACAAAATAGCACACACAAATTTACGTGAAAAACTCATTACTCAAGGGAAGAAAAACCATGACCTGTACTCATAAAATTTCACCAACTCCACTAAAACCAAGACACCAAAACAATTACACTCTCATGAAAATTTCAAATATTTAACTCTAAATCTTATCTCTTGTAATACCTCTATTACAGATGAGTATGTCAACTCTACCACACTATTACCAATCAACTATCTCTACTTAATCCATCTAGGTAACTCTACCTAAGCAAACAATGAACATATAGAAAGAAATTGGCTACACCACAATTAAAGGAGTAGACTACACTTTTAGAATGAGATCAAACCTCAAGAAATAAAGATTAAAAGATATTGATGATCAGGTCCTTAAGAATAGTGATTTCCTTCTTCCTTGAGAGCGCAGCTTTCGCCTTTCTGAAGAATTCCTTTTTTGTAAAGCAAAAATGAAGTTTGCTTATTGTCATATCTTTGCTTATATAGTCAGGGACAAAACTAAATGTTACCTTCTACTGGACCAGGTGTCCTCACGTCATACGTAACACTATTGTAATGCCATCATATAACAGACAACATAGTACAATGTGTAGCTATTGCACAGCTATACAGGATTACACTAATAGATTTAGCATATGCCGGACCTAGTTCCAGTATGTCATAGATGGAAGTCATCATCAAAACTAAATACAACACTCAGTGAATCTGTTGTTTTATGGCATAGTGGTTCATGGATTTGAAATGATGTCATGTTAACCAAGAGATTAAGGAGTTCATAGAAACTTTCAAAACAGAATTCGGGTTAGAAAACCTCCTATTATCACTATAAAAAGTGTAACTTTTAGTGTTCGCTTCGTTGGGAACAAGTTATCCTAGGATACCGGGATTAATTATCCCAGGATTAGTTATCCCACCATATATATGAGATAACTTATTCCATCACTAAGGCATGAATGGTGGGATAAGTAATCACTTTACTAACTTATTCCATCAACCAAACATGGGATAAAATAATTAAACTATTTATGACGAGACTATTTAACTTATACCTCACACCAAATGACCCTTTAATGACTACTTTTTTGCAACGAAACATAATTTTAATCTTTATAAGGATACTTTTAGCAACCTATCTTTTTCCAATCGTTAAAATCAACTTTGATTATTTGTCAAACCTTAAAATGTAATATTACCAGACTTTAAAACAAAACTTTAGACACCACTATTTTTGCCAACCAACCTTTGTTGCCAACTAAAAACAAATAAAAAAGACAATTTAGATACACGCATGGGAAAAAGCCCATCACTTCTTTTGTTTCTCTGCCTTCTCAGGTAACCATCTCCCCTTTTGATTTTGTGATGTATTTCCAGTTAGTTTCCCTTCTGAATCTCTACTAAATATTTTGATGCCATTCTTTTATATAATCAATCCAATTGTTGGTGTTGATTTTGTGGGATCGACTTTCTATTAATTCATCAAGTAGAGTTAAGGTTGATGTGTTGAAAATTTAATTTTCTCGTATCAGTAGGCTTTATATTCGGTGTATTTTTCTGTAATTCTCAGATTTGATTTGCCTTTATCGGTTCTCAAAAGTTTAAGACTGTGTATGATCTCTGACTATTAGGGTTTTAATTAGTAGATGATTTTGATCGAAACTAGAAATCTATTTGTAATGCCCCAAGTCTGAACCCCGTACATCACACGATGCTCATAATCCTAAAGGACCACAAGCTAACTCATGACTGGTACCTAATGCAATCACTGAATAATAATAACTCTGTAAGAATGCAAAAATTAGGCTGAATATGCCATAAGGTTCATAACAGAAATCAAACACTAAATACTGATAAATAAATACTGAAAACTGAACAACTGTCTGAAATAATTTAGTTTGAAGAGCCTCTAACTGAACTGTCTGAATATGGAGTTGATGGTACAAGCCCCCAGCTAACTCCGACTATTGAAGTATTGATAACTGAAATAATACTCTGTCTTCAAACAATGAGGACTCGTCACTAAATCTGCTGCTGATAATCTGGGCTGCTGAGTACAGTCAGGAGCCCTTGCATCTGAACCTATGATATAAAACATCATAGCACAAAAGAAAGGTATGTGCCAGTACTTTGAATGTACTGGTATACTAAGTGAGGTAAGGTTGAATGTAGGGATTCATATGCATGAACAGTAACTGGCTGAGAAATCATGAATATAATTGACTACATGTATATCTAAAACTACTGTAAAATGTTGATTATGCAATGTTATGAACATAACTACGTATACTGTAACTGAGATCACATTTAATACTGGATAATAAGTTCTGAAAATTGAATGACAGATATTTAAGTTTACTGATACTGTATTACAGTTTACTGAGTGACTGTTTCTGACAATCCTGATTCCGTAAAACTGAACTGATTTCTAAATTGAGTTGGGTGACTATATCTGACAGTCCTGATTCTAATATTGAACTGAAGTTTTATACTGAGTCTAAAACTAAAAAATGAAACTATGACAGTATTTATCTAACCGATATATCCCGATTATGAACTGACATAGAAGGTTATTAGCGCTTTGCCAAGGGATACTAACAATGGATATGAGTTAACCCTCTCTGGAGATAAGCCCTTTCATCAACCCTCACAGGCAGAAAAACTCGTACGAGATGTATCAACCCTAGACTAGTAGAAAGATATCTCAACCTACACTGGCTACGTAGTTCTATAACGCGGGGACTGCTACTAAGAGTCAAACCCTTTTTACTAACAAGAATGCCCCCATCCCTAGGTTTGCTCGGTGTTGATTCCTACTCCCAACTGAATAGACACTGAACTAATTTTTAGACCGCACTAGGCTTGACTGAACTGTTACTGATCGTGTTGTCTAACTAAACTGGACTGAGTTCACAGAGTTCTGTTAACTGACTGAATATATTGAGTTCTAGTACTGACCGAATATACTGAGTTCTGTTACTGACTGAGTATACTGAGTTCTGTTACTGACTGAGTTTACTGAGTTCTGTTACTGACTAAGTATTACTGTATGTGACATCACTGAGACTATCCTGAAACTACTGTAAATCTAGATAACAGTTAGATTGTCGGGTATTAGATACCCCAGGACTCGATAGCATGGATAATAAAAACATAGCACAATCTTGAAATCATGATAACTAGTCACTTTATCACAGTTCATTCATTAAGGCATTTTAGCAAAAACTTGCATGGCATGAACTTGTACACATACGATTATGTCATGATTCACTATTCAACTCTCATGAACATTATATATAACACTTGGGGGCATAGTTTATGCACATAATACTAGTCAACATGCAAGCATTGTGATCATAATTTCAAACTCACAAATTCAAGGATTTCCAACATGAAACTACATAAAACTACACACATGCTATTTAATTCACATGAATTTTGTAATTAATCATGGATTAGAACCTAAATAAAATCATAATCATGAATACAATTTAACTCAACATGGAATTCATGAAAACAATCATCTTAAAATTTTAAAAGAGGTTCTTGAACTCCAAGGGTGGAAGGAAATCCTTGGATGAACACCTAACATACCTTGGTAAGTAAATTCGTGAAGATTGATGGTGTGTTCTTGAAGATGGTCTTGAAATTTGAATGTCCTAGGGTTTATTCTTGAGTAAATTTGAGAGAGAATGAGAGATTTTGCCTCTAGAACAGGTTAATCTCACGTTTTGGGGGTTGATTAAGGGTGGGAGAATGACCCAAAACCACTCTGGACGCGAAGTTTTAATGACTGAAAACGTGCCCAGTGACGCGATGAGCGATACGACATGCCGCGTCGATGGCATCAACGCAATGACCAACGACCATGTCGAGTTCGCGTTGGTTCACTGGAATTGCACTGAAAACTGGGAAAAAATTATTCGTCAACGCGATGCATGGAGGTCGCATCGACCCACTGTTTTGGCCACTTGAATATGATTCAAACGAGGTCCATAAAATCCAAAACTCACCCAAAGTAAACTATTGACACACTTGATCATGATTCAATCCAAGGATTGACATTTTAAGGTTATAAGGGTCGTAAAATAATATGGTCAAATTATGAAGGCTAAAATAATTCTAGGTGTAAACACTTAGCGGAACTTTCTAAGGCTGGGACCTCTTTTCAAGCTTTAATGGATTGAGTTAAGCTTAGGATTTTGCGAGGTCTTACACTATTCATATTTGCTTTAATTAGTAAATATATGTTCATGATGATTTATAATCGTTCCAGGCTCCACCTATGGGATTTTACAAGGTTTGTTTTATTAATGGTTTATAACAGTTCTAATTGTTAATTCAATGTGATATACTTGTAACCATCGTAGTTGTTAACTCAATGTAACATTCATATGATTTCGACTACATCATTGAGCCTCACATGATTTCAATATAGCTCTTACATCGTTGAGCCTCTCTACCTACGCAAGGTAAGAGAAAGGTCTTTGTATCCACTTTCCTCTCCAGACACCTTTATTGAATTATATTACGTTTGTTGTTGTTACATCATTGAGATTCGTCTTTTGAAGTCTCTATCGAAGTGGAATGCCACCACAATAGGCGTATTACTAAAAGAGATATATGAAAATAATTTGTAATTATATAATAGCTAGTTGTTTACACAACTGTAATTAGTTATTGTATCATTTTAGGATTGTAATAAGTTGTTGTATTTCTTTAGGAATCGGTGTTGTATTAGTGCCTATATAGTCTCCATTAGCCTATGAATAAAAATCGCACTTCTCATTCTCTGTCCAGCATTAGTTACTTTATGGTATCAGGGCTCTAAAAGCTCATACAAGTACAAATTTATTTATTTATTTCTCTCCAACCCTAACTACGAGTACAATCCCAAATTTATTTATTTATTTCTCTCTAACCCTAACTATCGACTGGAGCAAAAATGGCCACCAACATCACTGTTGTTAATGCAGATAACACTGCTAGCAGCACTACCATCATGTAGTTTAATCTTACATCTCAACTACCCATCACACTTGCAGGCATCCACAACTTCACTATTTGGAACGCACAAGTGTCGATGCTCATGCACGGACATAACCTTTTCGGTTACCTTGATGGCACAATTGTTGCTCTTCCGACCATACTTATGGCAAATAATGAAAGCACTCCTAATCCAGCTTATATGAACTGGTTTCACAAAGATCAGCGTGTTCAAAATATCAACGTCACCTTGGCATCGGTGGAACCTACACTTGCATCTACTATTGCAACAGCCAAATCAACAAAGAAAGCACAGGCATCCCTGCACACTGCCTTCGCCAACAAATCACATACTAGAATTATCAGGCTCCAAGATCAATTAGCTAGGGTTACAAACATAGGAAAGATTCTCAACCTGTCACTAACTAATAACTATCTACGTGACATGTGTTCCATTTCTTATGAACTTACAATTGGTGAAGCTCTAATCACAGATGTGCAACTTACTATCGACTCCTCCAATTACGTGAAACAATAATCACCTATGAAGAACTATATGAAAAACTTCTAGATCATGAGATCTTTCTTAAGTAAGAAGAAGCCAAATGAACACCACCAATCACTCTGGGGCTAACGATCACATCACAACTGATACTCGTAGTTTAGCTACTTCTCAGGAAAACAACAAAATCAACGAGATCAAATGGAAAATGGTAGCACCATTCCAATTTCTTACACTAGTAATACTCACTTATGTGCATCAAATAAAAGCATCAAACTAAATGATACCCTTTGTTCCCCAGCCATAAAATGAAATTTTCTCTATATCTTGAGATTTTGTCATGATAACAAAACATCAATTGGATTTTTTGTTGTTTAAATTTGTGGTCAAGAATCTGACTACGGGGGCGCCTTTAGTGTACGGGTAGAATAGACATGGGTTGTACGAGTGGTTGCAAGAGACATGCATTTTCCAACCTCAGTTAAATTTGGTTGTTAGTCGTCTTTTTGTTGACTTGTGGCATCAACGATTGAGACACCCAAATCATCCCAAATGAATAAGATGTTAAGGAAGTTTTCAATTTCATTTTGTGATACAAAAACCTCTCCAGTTTGTAATTCTTGCAATTCAAATAAAATGCACAGATTACTTTTTAAAAAAAATACTCTGCAAAGTCAACGATCATTGCAAATTATTTATAGCAATTTATGGAGACCTTCCCCGATGTTATCCATTGACCAAAAGCGTTACTTGCACTATTTGTTGTCACTTTTCAAAATATATGTGGATATATACTCTGGAAAATAAAAGTGAAGTTAAAGATGTTTTACAGGTCTACATTTAACACAAAAATTCTCTTATTTTACACCAATGGAAGTGATGAATTTGAAAGATTATCTCCCTATTTAAAAACACACGATATTAAACATCTTTTTTCACCTCCTTATACACCTCAACGTGAAGCTTTAGTTTAACGACGCCACAGACACGTTGAAATAGCCAAAACCTTAATTCTTCAAGCCTCCCTTCCCTAAAAATCTTTAGAGTTTTGCTTGCCATCAAGTAGTTTATCTTATCAATAGGTTACCCTCAGCTATCCTAAAAGATAACTGTCCTTGTAAAATACTGTTTCAAGACACCCCAAAATTTAATTCCATAAGAACTTTTAGGTGTTTATGTTATCCTTGGTTGTGACCATACACTAAAAATAAGCTTAAGCCTCGTTCAACACCATGTGTATACCTGGATTTCTCCAACAAGTATTACTGCTATCACTGCTTTGATCCAATATTTTCAAAAATATTTTTATTGAGAGATGTTCTATTTTTTAAGAATAATTTTCCTTTTCAAAATATTTTCTCTCAATTATCAAATTTTCAAATTAAATCATGGGAAATGGTTGAAAAAAAGAACAATCAAATCATTTGTGAAGCTCAAAAGTTAAAACATGAAACTTTCTCCTACTATTGCATGTGCACCTTGCCCACAAAGTTCGCCATGTCATTCGCCACAACCAGAGAGCAATCTCAAAGTTCAGGTATTATATTCAATTCTCCCTAGAATTCTTTATCTAATGAAGTTTGATTTCCACTCCAAATTCTAGGCAGACACTTAACCTTTCTGCACCATCTTTAAACAACCAAACCACCCATTTTCAAATAAACAATCTACCCCTTTTTAACTTATAAACAACGAAATCCACCTTTAGCTTCTAAGTCATTGCCTTCATCCATTAAAAACATACAATTACCTCCTTCAGTACCTTCCCATATTGCAGTTCACTCTACTCCAAATTTGTCGGCCATCATCACAACCCCAAACACACAACCCAACCAAATCACTTTAGCTACACCTTCCACCACAACCCCGAGTCACCCAATGGTTCCCTATTCCAAAATTAACATCCTTAAGCCAACACATCAAACTAGCTTTCTTACTAATTTTCCATGTTCGAAAACACTATGTTCCTACAAGAAATCTCAACATAAACCCCACTAGAGTTTTGCTTGCAAGCTAAATTTGATCCTGGGTGAGAAACAAAACATGGACTTTGGTTCTCGTCGATCCTTCAAAGAATGTAGTAGACTGCAAGTGGTTATTTGCATTAAGCATCATCCTAATGACTCTGTAGGTATAAAGCTCTATTAGTGGTCAAAAGCTTCACTCAACGGCCTGAACTTGACTACTATTCCACCTTCAGTCCGGTAGTCAAACCTATAATTATTCGCCTAGTTCTCGCCATCATTGTTCAATAATAGGTGTTTGTATCAATTTGATGTAAATATACATTCTTGCAAGGTCATTTCGAGGAATAAGTTTATATGAGACAACCTCCTAGCATTGAGCATCCGACTTTGTTCAATCATGTCTGCAAACTTAACCAAGCCATCTACGGTCTCAAACAGAAACCTAGAGCTAGGTACACTGAGCTCAAGAACTTTCTGGTAACACAAGTTTTTTTCAAATCACAATCTGACTCATCCTTGGTCATCTTACATCATTCAGGATTTACTATTTATATCCCTGTATATGTGGATGACATTATTGTTACTGGAAATCAAGAACATGGTATTCAACAAATTATTAATGCCCTTATTCAACGTTTCTCTATCAAGGACCTTGGCTACTTTAATTACTTTTTGAGTGTTGAGGTTTTGTCATACCAAGGTGGCCGACTATTGTGTCACCAGAAGTATATAAAAGACCTTCTCCAGGAATCCAATATGCAAGATAGTAAAGAAGTTCCCACTCCTCTGTCCGTCTCTGGTGTTCTTAGTGTAAGTCAAGTTGACCCTATTGTTGATGGCTTTTTCTTTCAAAGATTATAGGCAAGCTACAATATTTGTCCTTCACCTCACATTGCATTTACAGTAAATACGCTCCCCAATTTATGTATCGTCGTCAAGCTAATCATTAGAACATTGTTAAGCGATTGCTTTGATATCTCAATCAGACCTTCTCTTTTGGGCTTCGAATAATCTGTGACACTGATAATCAAATTACGATGTACTCTGACTTTGGTTGGGCCAGTGCTCGTACAAACAAAATTTCCACAATTGGCTATGTTATAATCTTGGAAGTACACCCGTCTGATGGTCCTCTAAGATGTTGTGATTCGTCTTTCGGTCATCCACCAAAGCTAAATATCGAGTTGTAGTTGTTGCTCTTGCAAAAACTAACTGGATCACCAACCTACTGTGTGAGCTTCATTTTTCCCTTTCTTGCATTCCACACATACTTTGTGATAATATTGAAACTACCAACATTTGCGAGAATCCTACCTTTCAGAGCAAGATGAAGCATAGTGCGATCGATTTCCATTTTGTTTGCGACAAGGTGCAATGCAAAAAGGTTGAAGTCAAGCACTTACATGATGCTGATCAGGTTGTTGATGTATTAACCAAGCTACTTTCACGTGCTTCTTTCAATTGTATGTTTGATAAATTAAGTGTTGTAGACATCAACACCAACTTACATAGCTTAAAAGAGATATACAACAATAATTTCTAATTATGTCATAGTTATTTATTTGTACAACTGTAATTAATTATTGTATCACTTTAGAATTGTAAGTAGCTGTTTTGTATTGGAACCTATATATTCTCTATTAGTCCATGAATAACATCGCTCTTCTCATTCATTGTTTAGCATTAGTTGTTTTAATTAAAATATATTTGCCTTGTGAAATGCGCCAGACCATATATGGAATTTATTTGGAGGACCTTTGGGAATCAGACACGAGAACTAATCGCTTACAAGAATCATGAAGAATTGGAGAGATAGGAGCCACTACATCAGTTCACGAGATGCTACTCCAAATAGTTCATATGCATTTTTTGGGAAATTTGGAAAAGTTAGACAACTTGCAAGTATGGAGACAAGAAAATTTTCAACACTAGAAGAATGGAGATTCAAATTCTATGGACTCTTAAAGTTTGCTATAGGTGACATTCCCCAAGTGCAAACTATTTGAAGAAATCCATGCTCCATGTATCTGTCAAATAATGGAGAAAATGAGACTTGCAGTGAGTTGTAGATTCGTCACTTGGTCCGAATCAATAAAGGGAAGATTCAAGCTCAATAGTGAGGGTAGCTTCATAAACGACAACAAAGAGCTAGAATTGGGGGTGTCATTAGAGATGTTGTTGGAGATCTGGTAATGGCCATTCAGTTCCTATGTGATAGCAACAATCAAGCAAAAGCCCAAGTCTGATAATATGATTTTGAGCTATTCTGTTTTGGATGCTACCATGTATTCTAAACTTTTGCCTTAAAATGCTCTCTAATCATAATTCATTTTTCCAAGGACGTCTTCCGCTCCCTCTCTTGAGTAAACAATGTTTGATCAGTGTGGCAAAACCTAAGTTGCTTCTGAATCTCTTTCAATTAGTTTCTAGTATCATGAATCCTTTGTTCCACCTGTGAGTAACAGCCAAGTAGAGTTGACAAGTGTCGTGTCAATTCGGCTATGTACGTTTGAGTTTGACCAAGTAGAGAATTTGTCGACTGTTCTGTTGTACACAAAACCAATGCTCATCAAAAGATTAGCAAAGTCTTGCACCTCAACATCCTGAATTTGGTTACCCAGCCTACCATCATTGTTAAGGACAACATTAAGGACAATATCTTATTTAGGATGCAACGGGTCATGCCGGGTACAATGAAGGTGGCTTTGCAAAGTTGGACTCTTAAAAGGGAGACTGAAAGACCTAGAGCATGGAGGGTTGCCCCTTTAGCAATCATGCGGGTCATTTTGATATTAAGGAATAGGACTTTTGAAAGGATGAAACTTGATTTCGTAAAATTAAATAGTGTTTTGTACTTAATTTACTTTTGGTGTACTTCTGAGGTCCCAATTTGTATAGAAGATTGGACCACTTTTGTTGAGAACCATATTTTGATGTAGGCTCTCTTGTTCTCGGTATATGTATACGGTTTTCCCTATTGTTAATAAAATTATTTAGATATAATATATCAAAACCCCCCGAAACTTGTCCCGACAACTTAGTTTAGCAATTAAACTTTACGAATAATTATTTACCCCCTTAACATCTTTATGGTGAACTAATTTCCTCCCTTAATATATAATACCACACTCATGAGTGAGAGTGCATCACACTCGCTGACACGCCAGCGCCACATCAGCGCCAGATCACCGCCACGTCATAGCCACGTAAATAAAGTATTTTTTTAATATTTATATATATATATAAAATATATATAAAAACATATAAAATATTTTAAATTAAAAAAATACCCCACCCCCCATTTTTCATCTTCTTCATAACCACCCCCTCCGTCTACCCCCACCTGTACACACGCCCCCATCTACCCCTACACTCCCACACCTAAACATACCCCCATCCACCTCTGTCCAGCCCCACACAACCACACCTGCCAGGTTTTCCGGCGAAAATTTCGGCAAATTTTCGCCGAAAAACTCAATCCACTTGAAAATTTAATTACCATCATCAAAAAATATCAGTGATAAAAAAACTCAACTCTCATAAAAAATTCGATCAAATCAACACCAAATTCTCTAAAATCAACAACCAAACATCCAAATCATGTAGATTTTTTAATTTTCAAATTCAATTTCATTTTTTTTATTGATCTAATAGGTTGAAGGAGGATAAATTAAAGGTGGGGGTGACAACTTTCATAATTAGAGAAGTGGAGTGGGGTGTCGGCTAAGGAGAAGGGGGGCGTTGTTGGCGGGTTTGGGTGAAGAAGAGGGATTTTTTTTCTTTATATAACTATTAGTTTAAAAAAAAAACTGTTCACGCGTTTTTTTTTATAAAGAAAATGCCACGTCAGCATAAGGGGGAAATAAATTCACTATAAAGATGTTAAAGGGTAAATAAATAGAAGATTAGTTTAAATGATAAAGTAAGTTGGGGAGACAATTTAAGAGGGTTTTGATGTATTATCTCAATTATTTACCTTATCAAAAAGAGGACAACATTAAAATCACCCATTACTAGCCACTAGCCACGGACTTTGGACATTTGATGCTATTTCAAGTTCCATCCACATAGGCTTCCTATCTTCAATAGTGTGAAGACCATAAACCGCAGCGAATAAGAAACTTGTAGCGTCATTCTTCTTCTGCACACAACAACGGTCAAGCTGGAGGCTAACACTAACAGGGGCAGATCTAGGGGCCTGGGTGAGGGCTCAGTAACTTTCTTAGTATTTATATAGAGAAATCTAATAAATATATAAAAATTATAAGTTGAAAACTCACAAACAAAGTGTATTATTAGTCTAGTGAAGTAGAAGAACTTGTAAAAATTTTATTGACCTCATGATTGTGAGTTCAAATCCCCTTAGTTATTATTTGATTTTATATTTATCTAACATGAAAACCCACAAACTTTAAATTCTAAATCCGCCTCTGAATACTCGTAATTGATACATCCACCTTAATTTATGTGATCCCAACTATCCATATTCTTCCTTTATCAGTTGCATCATAATTACCATACCAACTCCAAGTTGGGAAAAACTTTCTTGACAATGGCATGTCCTTTCTGTTTGCTAACTCTATGTTGTATAATAGCCAACTACTATAATAGCCTTCTTTATTATTCTCCTCAGCTCCTTATGCTTGAAATTCTTAATAAAGCCCCTTAGTTTGCTTTTCTGTTGTCAAACTAAAATTTAAATCCCAGTTGACATGCCATGTAGGAGGGGCCATCTAAACAATCTCATGTAGCTATTGAATTGGTTTGATGTACATATTAAAAAAATTGACTTAATATTAAGTTTGTAACTTTGATATGAGAAATATAAGAACTTATAGAGTCGCTTAAATGTAGTATTTATTTAAGGTCATAATATGGTGAAAATAATTCGGTTTAATTCAAAGCATATGATATGGAAAATAACTTATATGAAGTTATCCTATAGACCATGTATGAGACCTACATGAATTCAATATCAAATTCATTTGAATTCAGTACTTTTGATGCGATCTATAAATTTATGGTCTAAATTTATAAAAATTATAATAAATAGTAATAAATATGAACTCAGAATTCTAAAGATTTTTTTTTTCCACATAACTTCCTGTAGCACTTTTTTATTTCTAACGGTCCTATTTTAATTCAACATTACGTCTTAATTAATCCACTATGCATTCGCCTTACACAGTGAATACAAATATACTTTTGTTTTACATTTACACAACACAGTTGTACAATCTAAACTTCATCTTCATCTTCATCTCTCTTAATGAAGGAACAAAACTTGTCATGTATTTATTCTCACATCTATTTATTCTAAAATATTTACTCGCTAAAGTACTTACAAAGGAAAAACAAGTAATAACAACAAAAAAGTGTCACAATCAAAGCACAAAAACACAAGTGATATCTGAAAAACAAGAAACTACGAGAATAGTGCTAATACCACTAGTAAGAATGTCATAATCAAAGCAGTGATATCTGAAAAACAAGAAACTACGAGAATGGTACTAATATCACTAGTAAGAAAGAAGGTCCAAGCGCAATCATCATACCGCGGAAATATTACCTACAAATTGCATGCACCACAAAAATCTCATCATGAATGTTACTAGTCTGCTACTAATCTGTTTTATGTTATAAGAAAAGGCACAGTACAATAGTGAACTAGGCTATGGATTCTTGGAAAAAAGTCATATTTGAAGTTAAAATTGTGCTTCAACATGCATTTCACTTGAGAAAAAGTTGAAGTTTTGTCAGATAAAAGAATCTCCGTTTATCAAACTGGTTTCAAAATTGAAAAACCCATCAACAGAACCTAACCAAAAAAATCATTCCAATGTATTAACCAAAACAACTTTTTAAAACATTTCATGAAAAAAAGAAGAAAAACAAAGCTAATGTCCCAACTGACTTGGACCACAAGTTTCAAATTATTCTTGTGAAACTCCATGGCGCAGTCAAAGTGCATCACATAAATTTAATATTTGTCATTGTTGTCTATGTTGCTTGGACATTTCCAAAAATATTATAGCACCAGTGTGTCAAATCCTCAAAAGAAAATGCTTTACTATATACACGCACTTACTGACATCGTTTTAGAGTCTTGAGCAACATAAGTTGCTGTACCTGACTCGAGTTCTGCTCAGGAAATTGAGAAGGCAGCTTGAAGCCTTTTGCAGTCAACCAAATAAGTGAAACCATAAGCTAAGTTCTTGAGTGTAGCATCATGTAATTCAGCTGAGGAAGTTGCAGTAGCATCTGTTGAAAAGAAGACTCTGAACCCTCTTACAAATGCCTCTCTGGCTGTGGTTTCACAGCACAGGTTGGTCATTACACCAGTCACTATTACCTCTTTTATTCCCATCTCTAACAGTTTCTCCTCTAGGTTTGTATCTGCAAAATGTTTGTAAATAGTAATTAGCAGCATTAGTAATCTCAGCAACATACATTAAGAGATTCCTTTGGGTCCGTGCTTGCACTACCCAAAGACGCGAACTTTCAATGGGAAGTCAGTAGGTAATGCTACCGACGAGCCAAATTCCAACGGCTACCTCAGACATTTTAGTGATTGCATTACCAAAAAAGAAAAATGTTTATGGGAGCTGTCGGAAACGCTATTGATGAGCCAATTTCTGATTGCTTCCTTCAGATATTGTAGTGATGCACTACTAAAAAAACAAATTCTTATAGGAAGTCCATAGGAAACGCAACCGACGAGCCAATTTTCAATGACTTCCTTTGGATATCAACCTTTTTTCGATAATTGAGAAATTCTCTAGGGCCTCGGTAGTACAAGATTCAAAGTTGTTGGATAATGATTTCGTATTTCCACCCTGCTCCAGTTAAATAATGGACTTTTGTATGTGCTAAGGTTTGAACACGCTTGCATTCTTAGCACAAGACTAAGATTACCCCCTTAACCCACCCAACCCCCACCCACCCCACCCGGTTTTTTGTTCTTTATTTTAACTTTCTGTGGTGGAAGTAGGGAGGGGGGTGAAAAAGGCCCCATCACATGAAGCAGACTCAATCTTTTTCAATATTTTTTTTATAATCGTGGTGTCGGGATCAGCTTGTAAGCATCTCAACACATTGCACAGATATCATCCACCTCCCACCATCAACAGGTACAAGATAACTCTGTCCACCAAAACTAGAATAAATAGGAAGAAATCACCTATTGGAGAAAATTAGGTAGGAGGTGACAAAAAAGTCCTTAAATTAACGAAAAAGACTCAAAAATACCCATGAACTATCTGAAATAGCTCAAAAATACCCCTCGTTAAATTTCTTGCTCAAAAATACCCCTCCATTAAATATTTGGCTCAAAAATACCCTTCCCTCTGACGGAATTCGAAAAAGGGTCAAAAATACCCCTGAACTATCTGAAATGGATCAAAAATACCCCTCGTTAATTTTTTGGCTCAAAAATACCCCTTCCCTTAACGAAATTCCACCAAGCATGTCATCTAGATAAAAAAATGTGGTTATGCCACATTACCATCCACATATAAAATGTTATATTTTTTAATTATATGATATTCCTTTCTTCTTTATTTTTATTTTTTTGCAAAGCAGTTTTATTGATTTGAAAAAAAAATATGATCAGTAAAATTAAAAATTTCTAATAATATTTAAATAAAATAAATCAATGTTTTTACTAGATTTAGTTTAATGTTTTTGAAATTTCTCGGCATTGGAAAGGTACTAAATAAATTTTGTTAAAAGAGTACAAATTATTCAATTTTTTTCATTATATGATAAACTTTTCACTTAGATCATTAAAGAAAATTATATTCATGTTTTTCTAATGATTAAAATATATTAAATGTCATTTACTTTTTTGAAAGTGGAATTTTCAAAAATTCTAAGAATACTTGATGATTAAACATAAAATTAGAAAAACTATCAACATTCATTAAGTTCAGAAAAAATAAATCAACATCACTGAATATAATCTTTTTATTTAACTCTTTCATCAAGAAAAAAGGAATGTCATATAATTAAAAAATACTAACATTTTACATGTGGATAGTAATATGACATAGTCACGTGATTTTTTTTTATGGAAAAGGCTCAAAAATACCTTGATGTATTATTCGTTGTAGTACTTCCTAATGAATTCAAAATCTAATCATACGTACAGAATGAATAATAGTAGAAAGAAATTGTTTCACTTCACCAGAAAAAGTTAGCCAACTTATTATATCGACCTCTAAAATTTCTTGAACATTAAAGTTTAACACATGAAGCAGCAGCGCAATAACATAGTGAGTAAATTATAAATACATTGTAGATTGTAACTATAGTTTTAATATTACCACTGAAGTGCTTATAACAAAACATAGAACAAACATTGAGATGAGAATTGTTAGTTAAAGGCTCTAACTATAAACAGAGACTAAGGAAAAAACATATCATATAAATTCACGACTTCACCTGATAAGTCAGAACTATACAAAGAGGTGGTTTCTATGATTAAGAGTTCGAACAATATGACCTCCTGATCACATGGCGACAACTTCACTGTTACACCAGGGATTCCCTAAAAGACAAGAACGACCTAATCCCATTAGAATCATCAAAGTCGAAATATTTTTGAGCCCTTTTCGTATAAAAAAATCACGTGACTATGCCACATGACTATCCACATGTAAAATGTTAGTATTTTTTTAATTATATGACATTCCTTTCTTTTTTACGAAAGAGTTTCAGTGAGTTGATTTATTTTTTCTGAACTCAATGAATGTTGATAGTTTTTCTAATTTTATGTTTAATCATCAAGTAATTTTAGAGTTTTGAAAATTTTCACTTTCAGAAAAGTAAATAACATTTAAAATATTTTAATTATTAGAAAAATATGGATATAATTTTCCTTAATAATCTAAGTGAAAAGTTTATCATACAATAAAAAAAATGAATAATTTGTACTCCTTTAACAAAATTTATTTAGTACCTTCCCAATGTCGAGAAATTCCAAAAACGTTAAACTAAATCCAGTAAAAACACTGATTTATATTATTTAAATATTTTTAGAAATTTTTAATTTTACTAATCATATTTTTTTTCAGATCAATAAAATTGCTTTGCAAAAAAATAAAAATAAAAATAAAGACGAAAAGAATGTCATATAATTAAAAAATATAACATTTTATATGTGAATGGTAATGTGGCATAGCCACATGTTTTTTTTTTTTTTTTATCTAGGTAGCATGTTTGGTGGAATTTCATTAAGGGGAGGGGTATTTTTGAGCCAAAAAACTAACGAGGAGTATTTTTGATTCATTTCAGATAGTTCAGGAGTATTTTTTATCCTTTTTCGAATTCCGTTAGAGGGAGGGATATTTTTTAGCCAAATATTTAACGGAAGGATATTTTTGAGTCAAAAATCTAACGAGTGATATTTTTGAGCTATTTCAAATAATTCAAGGGTATTTTTGAGCCTTTTTCGTTAAATTAAAAATTGTGACAACTTTAACCAGCTAAGGTCAAAGCTTCATTTAAATTGTGATTAAGTTAATTGGGGTATAAAGTATAATTTTAAAAATGTTTTAAATTTTTTAAAAGTACTCCAACTCCAAATTTCAAATTTTAGAATTTCCCCCATTTTCTTATCTTTCAATCTTTTCTTTTTCTTTTTCTCTCCAAATTGCTTTTTCCCTTCTTCTTCTTCTTATTATTATTTTTTTCTCTCTAAATTTTCCTCTTCTTCCGTCTTCTTTCTTCTTTTTCTTTCTCTTTTCACTTCATTCTTCTTTCTCTTTTAATTTTCATGGACTATTTTAAAAAAAAATTGAAAAGTTTGAAAAGAAAATTTTTGATTTCTTTTTAAAATGAATGAAAAAATAATTCAGCAACTACGAGAGTTGCTTCAACAACATAGTAATTGATGCAACAATTACTATTAGTTGTTGTGTTACAACAATTATCGAAGTTGCAACTATTGAAATTGCTGCAGCAACTTAGACGGTTGCTGAAACAACTTCGATAGTTGCTGCAGCAACTTCGTACTTAATTTTGAAAAAATATATAGTTGGAGGAGCCCACGAAAAATTGATATTTATGGTAAAAATGGAGGTGGTGGTATTGGTGGTGACGTCGAATAAGAAAATGATATTTGTTGTGGTGTTGATAGCGACGGTGGTGGAAGCGAAAGAAGAAAAGTAGGCGATAGTTATGTAGAGGGAGGAAATAATGGTGAATCTGAAAGAGGTGACAATAATAGTGATAATGATAGTGGAGGAAGAGGAGGTGGCGGAGGGTTTGGAGGAGTGGTGGTGATGGTGTAGGGATCTTTGCGTAAATAATAAAATTTGAGGATTTTAAAATTAGTGTCATTAACACTAATCTTAAAATTGTTACATCTACTCAAGATTTAAAACTTGTGTCACTCTTATTTAGTTTTGAAACATTTTTGTCACCCTTAATTAATTTGCCCCACCTAGTGTTTGTCTGGATTGGCAATTGAACCTGAGAACTCATGGTGCTCAACCCAACTTCATTGAACCAATAGACCACACCCTTGGGTGTTGCAACCTCAATCTTTTAATTAACTAAAGATGGTTAGTTAAGCATATTACTTCCTTCAGACCCTACAAAATAGTCATATCTATGTCGGATCCTGCAAAATACACCTTTCAGAGGATTCAAACACACACCCAGCAATACTTTCGGAAACATAAAATGATCTTGATAGCTCTATTCAGCCCCTCCATACATAAATGTAACATTCATATATCAGTAACTAGAAAATTAAAACAGAACAGACTAATTAGCTGGTAGGTGAAGAGTGTTTAATTGTTCAACATAAATACATTAGATTAAATTTCGTCCACGCCACATAATTAAATATTGCAGCTAGTGACGAATGCAGAATTTTCGTTCGGGGATATTGTAAAAGAGTGGCCATGCTAATAGTGTTGGCAAATTAGCCGGTCGAATTAAATATGAATAGGTTGGATCATATGAATGAGCTTAAATTGAATAATTTCTATCTAAATTATATTCATTCCGTTTCAAAAATAATAACCTACTTTGATTTGGCACGGAGTTTAAGTAAAGACGAAATAATCTCGTGGACCCTTGTACTTGTCCGAGTTTGTAAAGTGAACATATCTATTTAGACTTTTGTCATTTGAACTCCTCAACTCGATAAAATACAATATTTTATGTCCCTCTAACCGTTGACCAAGCTTATGTGGCATGAAGGAGGTTGAGTTGGATAAAACGCGTGTAGTGACTAGTAGAACTGGATACTCACGAATGAATGTCCACCCCCACCCCCCGGCACCCCCCAAAGCACCAACCCCCCCCCCCCCCCCTAACACACACACATACATCCCGCCCACCATCTACAACCCCCAATTTTTATTTTTATTTTAATTTCCTCTCTCAATTCAACTTTTTTATATTTTTTTAGGATTAAAATTTAAATTTGAATTGAAAATGAGTAGTAGTAGACATTAAAAAATTAGTGAAACTCATGGATAAAGCTTTAAAAAGTTTGAAGTTTTTGTGAATTTGTTAAAGATATTCAAATTTTAAAATCGAAAATTCATTATGTTTGTAGTATGAATTTATAGTTGAAAATTTAAATTAGTTGGAGAGGAATTTCAATTATTTGGAATGAATTTGATGCTCAATTTGTGAACAAATATAAGAACATGATTATTTAAATTTTTCTACAATTTATAAAAATTATTTATTTAATTAAATTTATTTTAATATTTAATTTCTTATGTGGCATTTAAAAATGACGTGGAAGCAATTGTGTTACACACACCGAAATAGGATTTAAAATGTTGAGTTTTATTGAGTTGGGGGTTCAGATGACAAAAGTCTAAGTAATTCACTTTACAAACTCGGACAAGTACAAGGGTCCACGACACCATTTTGCCTTAAGAAAATAAAGATTTTTAAACATGTGATCCTAAATTAAAATTATGTCAAATGTACCAAATTGTCCTTTAATTTTTTTGTCTTAAACATGTCACGTGAAAAGTTAAAATTAAAGCATTGCAAAAAAATGAAAGGGGTCATTGTTTTTTAAACGAATTAAAAAGAAAAGTTGATCATTCTTTTTTAAACGGAGAGAGTATATTTATATTAAAAAGTTTATTAAATATACAATATTATTGACTTTGAAATCAATTATTGATTGAATTACTATTACATATTAATTTAAAATTTTAATCGAAACCCATAAATTTAAAATTTGAGTAAATTTATAATATAAAACTTTTTGAAAAAAAAATGACAGAAAGTAATGCTTGGAAAAACGAGAGAGTAGGGGAGACAGACACGCCTGAAGCAAGAATGAAAATGAAATGCACCCACCAAGGTTCGCTTGGACAAAATGGGGGAATCTGAACCCCCTCTACCATTGAATTGGGCACTGTTGTTGTGTTGAGGGGTTCAATGTTATATATATACTGAAAACTAAAATTTGATCCTATACCTATATAGTGTAATTTTTTGATCGAGGGGATCGTCTCCTCATCTCCGCGTAGATCCGTTCATGACTACAACGATAAATTCTACAGTTATAATAATAAGTAATATAAACCACAGTAAGTTTATAATTTCATAGTGGCAAAAATTATTTCACTATAACTCAAATCCTAGCTAGTCGCAATTTGTAAGTTCTAAAGAAAACGTTCAAATACCAAATTAGCTAACACTTGATTTTGGAAGGTGACTACTTATTCAATAAAAAATTAAATTACTTCCTAACTAGTTTCATCTTATGTAAAAGTTGTACAGATTATTAAAGTAATTTAATTTCCAAAACGGAACACCATGATGGTGCCTATAAGCAACAATACAAGTATTTGTATTACTTTTTCCTGACCCCCTCTCTGGCGCACGTTATTGGTGCAACTAGCGTCTGCCACCGCCGACATGGCGAGGGGCCGAAAGAAGACAAACCCTGATTCAACTCTCGGAACTCAAAACTAAGATGAACCATAAAAATCAAGGGAAGCACAACACCAACAAGAAAGGGAAAATCATGACGATAGCTTTGCTAGCAGAATCCTGAATCCAAGCTGCGATGGTGCAACTAGGTGTCACAATCACCCTCCCCACCCACCCCCACCCACCCCAAAAAAAAAACCCAAACACCATGAAAAAAGTGAGAGGGAGTAGAGGAACCCCGAACTAGATCCCAACAACAATGATAGCTCCAACAAACTCGAAATCACTAGACCAACTGCAATCAAAAGGGGTTTTAAGCGAGATAGAGCAGGCGACTAGCCCAAGCCCTCCACAAGGGTCGACCCCAACACCGGAGGTGAGAAATTGGGCAAACTTATTTATAGGTAATAGAATGGCTGGGAAGGGTTCGAATCTGCAATTCATAGCGCCTGTTATCAACGATGTGGTGACATTGGTACAACTGGACAAAGAGAAATCGATAGAGACCATATTGTGGTCAAATTCCCAACATGAGTATTGACACATCGATTCCAACTTCTTGAGAATCAAATAATCAAAAACTTCTAAAGAATCAAATATGCTTGAAAGGTACAAAATTGAAGCCCAGGAGCAACTAGGAGAGACCAAACTGTTGTATTCAAGGCATCTCATTGAGTTTGACTAGTCAATCATTGACCAATTTTTCTGATTATAGAAATCATTAAATCTGTCCCGACTTTATCCGTCGATTTTTGTCAAAGTACCCAAAATCGGTTGACTAGATTGCGTGAGGATCCGACACACCCATGTCTTGTCACGCAGGTGCGGCACAAAAGTGAAAAGTCCGAGAGACTTAGGACGTAGAGATTCCAACTCTTGAAAATCAAGCAATCCCAAACTTTTCAACAATCAAACATGTTTGAAAGGTAGAAATTTCAAGCGTAGGAGCACCTAGAAGAGACCGAACTTTTGTATTTGTAAAGGTATGACACACAAAAGCTAGCTCATAGGGGTGGGGGTGGAGGGTCCATTCCCAACTAATATGGGACTTTTATCCACTCTAACAGTATTCAAGTTGTCTATCTCCTTGAGCTCAACTAGCCTCAATCAGTGACCCATTTTTCTTTTTATTTAGATCCACCCAAACAACTAAATATGTCAAAGAAATCAATTAAATCACAATCCTTAAATCACTTAAGCGAGCAAATAGCTATTTTGAACACATAATAACCTTATGGCAGTGTCAGCAGCCAATGATACATATAATTTTAAAACAAACTTTCACCATGAAAAAACGACCTGAAAAGAGCAAGCAGTCCAATCAGATAACATCTTGACAGAAAACCAGAGAACAATAATGTACCATACAGCCACTTCTTACTTGTCACACCAGTTCTCTATCATTTTAATTTTTTATCTTATATTCTGTTGGAATAGAGTTCTTGCTTATATACTAATAGCTGATAAAGGGCATAAATATTGGTTAACTTAGTACTTAAATTGGAGTTAATTCTCCAAATGATCATTCAAATGAAGAAAATTAACACTCAACAAAGTCACTTATATTTCTTTTCCCCATCCAACTAAGAAGCAGTAGACCAAAAACCCCCATTCTTGAGAACTCAGGAAGTTGAGAAGGCAACTTGAAGCCTTATGCAGTCAACCAAATAAGCAAAGCCATAAGCTATGTTCTTGAGTGTAGCATCATGTTATTCTGCAGAGGAAGTTTCAGTAGCATCTGTGGAAAAAGAAGAGTCTGAACCCGCTTACACTTGGGCAACCACTGCACGTCGCAATTATGATGACACGTATTATTTCCCCCCACGATACTTTTAGCACCAAAGGACACATCCTGGTTAGGGATGCATGCTTGGAAATTCGGAGGGAAAACATCGTGACCAAAACATTCGTGCTTTCTCACTCCGATTTATTAGCTCTCATAGACGAATATGCGGATCATTAAAGGATGCAGGGCAGTGTATTCGAAAGAATAGGACGACTGCCTTTTTAGGATTCTAGTTTTATCAGCGTTTTCATGGAGTCGTTTCATGGCGACCGTTCATTCCGAAAGGGACACAAACAAGATTTACATGGTGATGTATTTAGTCAATTTGCAGGGAGGACTGATCCGCCCCTATAATGCGGTCCGCACTTGTCGTACCCTTTTTTGATAAAGGTAGTGAAGACAAAGCTTTTAAGTTTATGAATCAAGTGAGAGAATCTATAGAAGAAATCAACAACGATTTTGTGTCACAACTCAAGAAATGATCAACAACACGTAAATTTGATACAAGAAAGAGTAAATGACAAAAGAAAAAGGCACATGTCATTGCTTTGTTTTACAAGTTTATGTAAATTTCCCCTGTATGAAACTGATTTTGATAAGGGGAAGCCAGCTTGGGTCGGGTCGGGTCGACTAGCTACGAAGGATATTTTTCGATTTATCGACACAAAATTAGGTGATGGGATGGAAGCTTGGGTGAATCTCAAAGCCGATGACATGGCTTAATTTGAAGCTGATAAGAAGTTGCTAGCCTTTTGTAAGAGCGGGATATGAAAGTCATATTAGTTTTCTCGATATTGTTTCAATTTTACTGAATATTCTATAGGGACGATCTCTTTACAAATTTTTGAGAACATTTTTCAGCACATCTTCCTTCGATAGTGATACAACTTCTCTATATCTGATATATTCTTGTGGAAGAATGCAATAGTTACAAAGTGAGTTTCATCAGAAAGTATTACATCAAAATTTGAACGACTATTTGAATTAATTTAATTTCCAAAAAGGAACAATGTGATGGTAGGCGGTAGCTACAACAATCTAGCTTCAATAATCGATTCAAAATTTTAAATTTTAATATAATTCTTTTCTTATGAAACTAACTTTATAATGATTGCATTCAACCATAAAAATAAATATAATATATGTCATATTGAAATTTCACAGCTATAATATAAATGAAAGGTAGGAAGTAGTTTAATTCTACATCGAACAAATAACCTTTATCTAATTTTGCATTAAAAAATATTTTTTTTGATTTATAAATAATAGAGGTAGAAAAAATCAAAAGCACAGAGCAAATATTTGAGTGTATTGTTGAGATTATTACGTGAAGATTATACTTGAAGACAGTTAATTAACAGTTGAAAGGTAGTTAGCAGTCATTTTTCAGTTGACAGCTTTGACTGTCACTGTTACTGTTTCATTACCTTCCAAATTAGTTAGTTGATTTCACTTGCCAGCTAAGAGCATAGGTTATAGATGATTCTAGAAGCATTGTATGATTCCATAAATATCACTCAAGTTGAGTGAAAACAGTTATCACTGCAATAAGCTTCTTCTTCACTGCCAACAATGAGCACTCTGTTTCTTCCTTCTTCATTACTGATTCTATGTTCCATTACTCTTTGAGAATACATTTGAGAGCTTATCTAGTAGATTTTCACATGGTATAAAGCAGCGATCACAGTAAATACGTACGTTGCTGGAGTTTGGATCTCTATCTACTTGGAGTTTAGATCTCAAGCTGTAATCTGTGTTGTTGCAGCAACTTTCTGATTTGTCTAAGTAAAGGTTTGGTTTCTGTTAATCATCGAGTATTCTTTGCTTGAAATTACTTGAATCATTGTATTGTGTTTTCGACTCTTCTTCTCTACAATTGAACTTAGCTGATCTGGTTAGTTTAGATGGCACCTAAAATAGATTCGAGTGATCCTTTATACATAGGAGCTTCAGAAGTGTCTGGAGCTGCTTTAATTCCGATAAAACTCACTGGATCTGAGAATTATGGTATATGGAGTCGACCAATGCGAATTGCATTGTTAGGAAAGAGGAAATATGGTTTTGTCACCGGAACTTGTAGCAAAGCTAATTACAGAGAAGAACTATATGAACAATGGGAGACTTGCAATGCGATTGTGCTTTCATGGTTAATGAATATTGTAAGTGCAGAGTTATTGAGTGGGATAATGTATGCAACTAGTGCATTTGAGGTATGGGAATACCTAAAGGAGCGTTTTGACAAGGTGAATCGTATGAGATTATATCAATTACATAGGGATATCAACACTTTATCACAGGGTACTGATTCTATGGCAACCTATTTTACTAAATTGAAGAATCTATGGAATGACTATGATGCATTAATCCCAGCACCATCATGTGCTTGTCCGAAGTAAAAAAAGTATGCAGATCACCTATATGAGCTAAGATTGCTTCAGTTTTTAAGTGGGCTAAATGATTCCTATGACTCAGCTAGAAGACAGATTTTACTTAAAGGTGTTACACCTACTCTTAATCAAGCATATGCAATGATGATGGAGGATGAAGTGTAGCAATTAACTTGTCATCACTGATAAAACAGATCCCATTGCAATGCAAGTGAATAGAGGGCCAAATGCAAGTTTTGGAAACCAAGGATACAAAGGAAAAAAATATGATTACTGTCACTTCGGTGGTCATACTAGAGAGAATTGCTACAAGTTAAGAGGTTATCCTAATGATTGGAAACAAAGAAAAAAGCAGCAGAATTACAATAATTAGGGTCTAAGAGGATATAGTCATCAGGGATATGGCAGAACAACTGTAAAGGATATAGTCATCAGGGATATGGCAGAACAACTGGACATGATGCAGGTCAAGTTAACTCACACAAAAGTTTTACTGCTGCAGGACATAGTGTGTCAACAAGTGATGAAGGGAACAAAGAGATAAATCATGCTGCTTTGTCCAAGGGGCAAGGCTTTACCGATACAAAATATAAACAGATCACGGAGATGCTGAACAGAGATCCACAAGATGTGAAACAAGCCAACATGTCAGGTATAGTCACCTGTTTATCATCTCAAGTTGTGTCACAAGGGTGGATAGTTGATTCTGGTGCTACTCACCATATAGCAGATAAAACCCTGTTGTCCACAAGTAAAATAGTTAGGCCAGGAATTATCAAGGAAAATCTTCCAAATGGTGCAGAAGTTGAAATCTCACATACCGGTGAAGAAATAGTTTTTTAGAATGCAGTAGTGAAGGATGTCTTGTTTTCTATCTTTCTACCCTGACTTTTGTGTCTTCCAGGACCTCTACAATGGTAGGGTGAAGGGTATTGGTAGAGAAAGAGGAGGTCTATACATTCTCAAAGGTGAATGGGAAGATAAGGATTCACAAGAAAGGTCAAGAAAGCTGATAGCAGAAGTAGCACAAAAGGATGTTTGTTTATGGCATAGGAGACTTGGACACCCATCTGCTCAAGTATTAAAGCTTTTAGATCTTTTAAGTTATAATAAGGACATTGAGTTAAGCAATTGTCATATATGTCCATTAGCTAAACAAACTAGGTTAACATTTCCTATTAGTGACACTAGATCTGTTGATATTGTACACATGGATCAATGGGGACATTATAAGAATCCAACCTTTGATAAGAAGCATTATTTTTTGACAGTTGTGGATGATTACAATAGGTATACTTAGGTTCATTTATTGCAGCTTAAGTCTGAAACCATTATGGCTCTTAAAAATTTCTTGATCATGATCAAAAATCAGTTTAGTGCTACTGTAAAAACTATAAGAACAGATAATGGAACAGAGTTTTTTTAACTCAAAATGCTTAGATTTGTTCAAGTCTTTAGGTATCCTGCATCAAAGTAGTTGTCCACACACACCACAACAAAATGGAATTGTGGAGAGGAAACACATACATATCTTGAATATTGCTAAAGCCATCAGATTCCAATCTTATATACACATCAAATTTTGGGGAATACTTATTCAAACTGCAGTATATTTGATGAACAAGCTACCATCATCTTCTATTGGTGGCAAGAGCCCTTATGAGTTGTTGTTTTCTAAGGTTCCTTCCTTAGTACATTTGAGAGTGGTTGGTTGCTTATGTTATGCTTCAGTGTTACCTAAGGGTGACAAATTTTTTGAAAGAACTAAGCCTGCAGTATTAATGGGATATACTACTTCACAAAAGGGGTACATACTGATGGAATTGAACACAAACAAGTTGTTTGTCAATAGAGATGTTGTATTTCAAGAGCATGTATTCCTTTTTGCAAATAAGCAAACCGAGAGTGATTCATCAGATTTTTTACAATTGCATGAAGATTATGACCATGAGATAGATTCAGATATTGTTGAAGACAATGCACCTACTCAACCCTCAAATGCAAAAGTATTACCTTAAGACAGTTCAAATCTTGATCAAGCATCTGAGTCAATGTCATCACAGGAGCACTTACCTGATGATAATTCTATACATGTTCCTGCAAAGGCAGATGATGCTCAACATCTACCTACAAAGACTCCAAGAGTGACTAGAGAGCCTATTTGGCTGAAGGATTATACTACCAGCAGTAAGAGAAAAGGTACCAGGTATCCTATTGCCAGCTACTTATCTTATGACAACACTACAGATAACTATAAATGCTATGTGAATGGTTTATCTGCTCTAGTAGAACCACAACATTTTAGCCAAGTTGCTACAGATGAAAGATGGATTCAAGCCATGAAGTTGGAAATTCAAGCACTTGAGGACAATAAAACCTGGGAAACGGTGGACCTACTACCAGGAAAAAGTGTCATTGGATCAAGATGGGTGTATAAGATCAAGTACAAAGCAAATGAAGATGATGAAAGGTTCAAGGAAAGGTTAGTAGTTAAGGGATAAAGTCAGTAGGAAGGGCTGGACTATCATGAGAACTTTTCACCTATTGCCAAAAGGGTGACTATTAGGTCGATCATTGCTCTAGCGGTATCAAAAGGATGGTGCCTCTATCAGATGGATGTGTATAATGCCTTTTTGCAAGGTGATCTAGATGAGGAAGTGTATATGCAATTGCCTGAAGGTTTTCAGCAAAAAGGGCACCACAAGGTTTGTAGGTTACTAAAGTCATTGTATGGGCTCAAACAAGCCTCAAGACAATGGAACATCAAGCTCACTTCTTCTTTGTTACAAGTTGGATTCACCCAGAGTGCATATGATTACTTTTTATTCACTTTAAAGAAGACAACAGGCATGGTTATAATCTTGGTGTATGTGGATGATTTGCTTATTACTGGAGACAACAAAGATATCATCACAGCAGCCAAGGAGGCATTACATCAGCAATTTAAGCTTAAGAACTTAGGTGAGCTTAAATACTTTCTTGGTATTAAGGTGTTGAGATCTAGACAAGGAGTTATCCTAAAGCAGCAAGAAGTATTTGCTAGAACGGATTTCAGAAATAGGTTTTGCTGGTACAAAACCAGCATCTACACCTATGGAATCTAATGCTAGACTAACCTCAGTCAAGTTTGATGAAGCTACAGAAATCACAAATGATGTAATCCTAAGGGATGTTACTTTTTATCAGAGAATAGTGGGGAAGCTTATGTATGCCAAAAATACCAGACCTGACATTAATTATGCAGTTCAAACTCTAAGTCAGTTTATGTAGAAGCCCAAAAAGTCATATTTGGAAGCTGCACATAGAATTGTGTGATATTTGAAAGGCTCAGTAGGTCAAGGCATTTAGATGAAACCTCATAGAATTACAGACATAGTTTGCTGGTGTGACTCTGACTGGGCAGCATGTCCTAACACTAGAAGATCAGTTACAGGTTATGTGATTTAACTTGGTGGTTCCTTGGTCTCATAGAAGTTAAAAAAACAACATACAATATCTAGTAGGAGCTCTGCAAAGGCTGGGTATAGAAGCATGGCTTCAGCAGTAGCAGAACTCACTTGGTTGGAAGGTTTATTCACTGATCTAGGTGTTCCTATTGATAAACCTATTACAGTGTTGAGTGATAGCAAATCTGCCACTTAATTGGCAGCCAATCAGATATTCCATGAATGAACTAAACACATTGAGATTGATTGTCATTTCATTCGAGATAAGGTCAAGGCAGGGTTGATCAAGACTGTTTATGTACCCACACATCATCAGGTGGCAGATATCTTAACCTTAAGTTTGAGTCATGAACAACATTCTCATCTTCTGAGCAAGCTTGGTGTGCTAAACATCTTGCACCATTCAGCTTGAGGGGGCGTGTTGAGATTATTACGTGAAGATTATACTTTAAGACAGTTAATTAATAGTTGAAAGTTAGTTAGCAGTCATTTTTCAGTTGATAGCTTTGACTGTCACTATTACTGTTTCATTACCTTCCAAATTAGTTAGTTAGTTGATTCCACTTGCCAGCTAAGAGCATAAGTTATAGATGATTCTAGAAGCATTGTATGATTCTATAAATATCACTCAAGTTGAGTGAAAACAATTATCACTGCAATAAGCTTCTTCTTCACTGCCCAACAATGAGCACTCTGTTTCTTCCTTCTTCATTACTGATTCTATGTTCCATTACTCTTTGAGAATACATTTGAGAGCTTATCTAGTAGATTTTCACAAGAGGCAATACTGACAACAAAAAAAGAGGTATTTGACCCTGAAAACCTCATCTGACGATGAACTTGAGTTGGAAGAATCTATCGCCATTCACTCAATGGCGATCAAGAACGTGGTTGAAGATCGATGCAGCATCAGTGCCATCCCACTCGCCAACATCAACATATTAATCCTAGTCAAGCTCATTAAATACAAGAAGATGAATAAGTCAACTTCAAATCAAATGGAATCGAGATTCGAAATGGGAACCCTTGAACCCTCAAAGGGAATTTTTGAACCAATGAGGTTGTTGTGTTCGTGATGATTGTGATGATGGAGGGGCCCACCACTAGTGATAGTCTTCATGTTGTTGTTGTTGCTACTTCTGAAGTGAAGCATGTCGTGATGGTCTAGAATATGGGAATTTATTTTCGAGAGGCCGCCACCTAAACTCATGTTGTTAATGCTTCCATACATAGAACCTCATTTATATGGAAGCAGGAACAACAGCATGGAATCGGGAGTTTGCATGTCTATCTCATATTAATCGTATGATGAGGAAGCGTATAGAATTATGGGCTTTATATTAATCTTTTTTTTTGCGAAGTGCATTAATAAGAATATTAAAATCACTAGCAGAAAATATTTATTACCCCTGAAGGCACTGTATGTGTTTTTCAACGACCAAGTCACTTTCACTCAGCTTCAACTCAGGTATAAGTTCAGCATCAACGGTACCATCTTTAATGATATTTCCGTTCCACCACTCGTAAATCATTTCATAGTCATCCGGTGACTTATGACAGTGGCATGTGAAGATGAAACAGCATGAAATTCCGGCGACAGAGATCGATTGTTATGTTGATTGCAGCGTGAATTGGGTTGGACATGAAGGAGAAGTAATTTTGCATGCCTATCACTTAAATGACAGCAAATTTCGGGTCTCATATTCATCGTATCATGACCAGGCGCGTTGGACTATAAATTATCATTTTTTTTGCGAATTTCATACATCTGGTCGTGATTAAATAAGACTACCAAAATTAGTAGTACAAAGTATTTATTACCTTTGAAGGCACTGTAAGTGTATTTCTCAACGACTGAGTCACTTTCCCTCCGGAGCAACTCGGGTATAAGTTCAGCTTCAACAGTGCCATCTCGAATAATATCTCCGTTCCACCACTCATAAATCATGCCGTAGTCATCCGGTGACTTGTGACGGTGGCGCGTGAAGATGATAGGCATGGAATTCCGACGGCAGAGATCGATTGTGATGTTGATTGCAGGGAGAATTGGGTTGGACATGGAGTAGAAGTAGTTTTGCATGTCGACTACTATAAGGACGGCGGATTTGGGGTCCGGCTTTCGGGTTCGGGTTTCATACTTACTGTAGGAAGACATTGCAGTAGGGAATTATGTTGAAATTTGGGGCTCAATGATTTTTGGTCATATGTAGGGAAGTGATATATCCAATTTTCTAGTTTCCAGTATCTTCTACCTGATATTGACGTTTCAATTTCATTTTTTTAAAGTAATGGTGTAAAATGTGCATCATTTTGGATGAAATTTAAAAAACGGACATTTAACTTGAAATGAAAGTAAATATAAAAGGATAGTCTTGGCCGAGTACCTGAAGATTATAGGTTGAAATTACGAAAGTAACTCCTTATAAAATTAAGTTTGTGAAAGGCAGAGTTTTGTGATTTGACTCTTTTTATATTATATGAGATAGACTTTTGTGATTTGACTCTTCTATGATTTCATGTATAGTAAAATTTAGATTCGACTACTCTTAATTTTCCTTCTCTCCAAATTTTGCCTCTACTTTTTAAAAGTTAATGGTACGAACTGCGTATATTTTACCATTCTTAACAACATTATATAGAAATATAATGGGTTTGTTGTTGTTCTTGACACAAGTTAATGATTAAGATTTAATTATCTTAAATAATTCTCTAATCATAATTTAGTTAATAATTAAATTATATTATTTGATTTTAAAACTTATTACAATCTCAAAATCTCAGCACCATATTATCTTATTCAAAAACTATTTATGGACAAGATAATATGTTACTAAGATTGTGGGACTATAATAATTTTGAAACCGAATAATATAATTTAATTATTATTTAAATTATAATTAAAAATTTACTTTAGATAATTAAATCTTAACCATTAAATTTGACATTTGTCATGTGTCACTATTCACTAATCCAATAGAAGCTTGGGGAAATTATTGGAGAGAAAGAAAATGGAAAGGTGCCGAATTCAAAAGTTAAGTGTTCATACATATATTCAGCGGATAGTGAAAAATTAATGCATCAAAGTGCGCTTTTAACTCAAAAATAAATATAAGCTAATATCAAATAGTATTGTGACGAAAAGTTACCACCTCCATTAACTTCACCTTGTCCACAAAAAAATTATCATACTAATTTATTTGTTTTAATTCTTATGTTGCTCAATCTATCTCCGTGGTCATTTAAATAATTCGGTGCACTAAACTCTCGTTATACACAAAATTTGAGACAAAATCATACTATAAGAGTCACTATTGCACTAGCGGCATGCGACACCTCACTTTACACCACAAATGTCAACTTTCATCGAATAACATTATTTTCATTTAGAAGCGAATTCAAAATTTAAATTTGTGAATTCATATTTTAAGATTTTTAATGACGATGAGGGGGACAAAAGTTTAGTATTGGAAAACTTGGAGAAATCTAAGGAGTGTCACGATTATGGTTATTGTAGGCATATCAAGGTTGAGGATGTCAAGGGAGCTATTCGTAGGATGCATGGGGGTAGGGCGACGGGCCAGATGAGATTCCAGTGGATTTTTGGAAGAGCACTGGAGGGACAGGTTTGGTGTAGTTCACAAGGTTGTTCAACATCATTTTTAGGGCAGCAAAGATTCCTGAAGTATGGAGGTAGAGTACGATAATTCCATTATATAAAATAAGGGAGACATACATAGTTGCAACAACATAGAGGTATTAAGTTCTTGAGTCATATTATGAAGGTTTGGGAAAAGGTGGTAGAGTTGAGGTTGAGAATGATCGTGACTATCTCTGAGAATCAATTCAGTTCCATGCCAGGTTGCTCGACTACCGAGGTCATCCACCTTGTGAAGAGATTAATGGAGCAGTTTCGGGAGAGAAAGAAAGACTTGCACAATGTGTTTCTTGATCTTGAGAAGTCATATGACAAAGTTCCCAAGGAGATTCTGTGGAGGTGCTTGGAGGCTAGAGGGGTGCATGTGGTGTACACTAAATTGATTTAGGACATGTATGGTGGCGCAAAGACTCGTGTGAGGACGGTACGTGGAGATTCAAAGTACTTTTTGATTTTGATATAGTTTCACCAGGGATTGACTCTTAACTCTTTTTTATATGCCTTGGTGATGGATGTTTTGACATGACATATTCAAGGGGAGGTGCCTTGGTGTATGGATACCAATTGTAGGGGGTGTGGATAACTTGTGTGGTAAAATAGATCTATTATAATTAGAATGGATCTATTTTTATTTGTGCGTGGATATTTCTTAACTTCTCTAAAATATTTATATTTTGAATTTATTTATGTTAGTTTTATCGATATTCATATCTTGTGTGTGATTATATGGTAATTGGTTAAATGCTTTACTATAGTATTCTTTATTTTTTTTCCCTTAATTTTTGTAATTCTTCTATATTATTTTGAAGATATTCTAAATATTCTATATCTTTTGTTTCAAAATATCTAATTAGATTATCTTTCATAAGTTTTTCTAATAATATTATTTCTTCCATATTTTGTCTCCAATATTTTAAATATTCATAATCTATCATTTTATCCTGTAGTAATTGCAAAGTTACAAATTTCTGTATAATAATTTATCCTAATTGTACTGTAATGTATATCTAATTCTAGATTTTCAATGCTATTTATTATCTTGTGTTGTTCTTCTCGTAGCGAGTTTTTTAAATTATATAAACTATCACATGTACTTTTCATAAATTTTCTAGGGTTTCTTCTATCCATATTAATTTTTCTTTTAGATTTTCCATTATTTTTCTAATTCGGTTTCTATAATTAATTTCTTCATTTAGATTATCTTGATTTTCTCTAGTTTTTTTGGGTAATTATCCAGGTATAATTGTTCTATCCAATTTATAGTTTCAATTTCATAGTCTAATACTTTTTCTAATATTATTCTCTTAATATCTATAATTTCTATATCTTTAAGTATATATATAAGATTAAGATTTTAAGATTATCTATCATTTAAAATTGGTTAAATACTTTATTATAATATTTTTTAGTTGTTTGTTTTAATCTCATTAATTCTTCTATATTTTCACTAAGAAATTGTATATATTTTATATCTATTTTTCAAAATTCTAAATATACATAATTTATCATAGTTAGTGTGTGGGTTTGATATGTAAGTATTTATAAGAGTAGTTTGGTAGGTGTGGTATTTAATTAATTCTAGTCATAAAATATCTATCAAATATTTTTTTCCAATATGATTTTTCTTATATCTACTATTTCTATATCCTTAAGTACATATAAAACGAGTATTTTAAATTTATCTACCATTTCGTCAGATAAATAATTTATGAATTTAGCTATTCATAATAGTAAATGAATATACCTGTTCTGGTAGTTTTGATAATTCTAAGCTTTGTTCCTCCATAGATTTTTCCATTGAAATATACCTGTTTTTTAAATAATCAAATTATTTATTGTAGACAAGAGAGAGTTTTTTGCTTTAATCGTATGAAGGCTTGCCTTCCTTTGAGCAAATGCTCTTCTATTTAAATTTTTAAGAAAATCCGTAAATGTTTTACTTTTTTACATCTGTCCTAATCTATTACCTACCTACTTTACAAAAGTCTTTACACCTATCTATAAAGGTAGAAAATCTTTACAAAGGTCCTAAATTATTTCTACAAAAGGACAAAATTTAGTAATGGCATTTTGCCAAAAAGTCAAAAAGTACCTAATAATTTACGTAAATGAATTAAGAAAGATATCTAATCTTCCATATGTCATTTTTTAGCATTAACTTTTCTTTTTTATATCACTTCATTAACTTGTCTTCTTTTTCTTATTGCTCCGTGTTCTTTTTATAGCTCAGTATCTCCATTATTGTTTCATATCTTGCATCTTCCAGCTGCTGATTTCTTCTTCTATTCCAGTTGAACTTCTGGGACAATATTATCTTCTCTATTACATTTTGAACATTGATGGTCGGGATATTTTTGTCCAATTAACTTACAATATCTGGTTAATAATTCTTTCGAAATAAATTTTTCTCTAATGGCTCTGGCGATAGGTTTTTTCTCTGGATTGAGTAACGTCAAGATCCATTGCCTAACGTCTTCCATATCTGCTTCTCATAGTTCCTTTGAATTTGAGTATACTATTACATTACCTCTTGAATAATAACTCCATATGGGATTTCTGTTGCGATAAGTGTTTGCTAACTCTTAAAGAATTGTGGATAGTCCGATAATTCTCTTATTTACATAAAAATTTGGTATCTCAATTCTAGGTATTTCTGGTTGTGGAATAATATCTTCTGGTATAATCATATCTCGGGTCATTCCTATTTTTACAACTTGTATAGGTGATTTAACTTCATCATACAATATCTCTGCTGGTGTCGTGTAAAATTTTATAAAAAATAGGTTACCTTTGGTTATTCTTTTAAAAATGTTAAATGAATCATATATTTCTGGTATATTAGATATTTCATTTCCGTCTTGGATATATATGGTACTAAGTAGTCCATATTCGTAACAGGTTTTAACTAGACTTGGTTTGATTTTGGGTAAATCAATTAGCTTATTGTATCCAATTAGCTTCTGGGTTTTGTAATTCATATGTGGTTCTTGGATGTTTGTAACTCTGGGGTTGGTATTTAAGAAGGTTTGTATTTTGTAAATATTTTCTATGTATGTTTTGGCTGTATAGTTGTAGCTATTTTTGTCTTCGTTTAAACTATCTCGGTATGTGGTAATTTGTGGGGGTATGAACATAGGATCTTTTGGTGTATTTGGAATAAATGGTTTATCAAATAACCTGTTTAAGTTCATGTTTGTGTTTTCCTAACTCCTTTGCTTGTACCTGCAGAAGTAGATTGATAAACGTTATGAGTTTTATGGAGTGTCCCAACGTCTCCTTCTAGCTCTGGAATTTTAATATCTTTCGATCGACATAGCTCTACACACTGCTGAGTTAGCTGATTTGTAGTTATAGACTTCAGTTTAACTTCATTAGTCTTTAGCTTTTCTATTTTATTACCCATACTGTCCACTTTCATTGAAAACGTAGTTAGGGTGTCTAATATCTTTTCTAAAATATCCTCTTCTATTATATCAGTCTGTGTAACTTTGTCTTGATATGTAATCTGCAATAACATTTTTGTTAGTACTAATTACTTCAATTGTAAATGTGAAATTTAATATATTCAAGACTAGTCTCCGAATCTTTTTTGTTGTAACTGAATTTTGTATTTTCTTTGTTAGCCACCAACGTACTTGTGTATTATCTGTTCGTACAATAAACTTGTTATATACAATATATGGCTCAAATGCTAATAAACATTTATATAATGAGCATAATTCTTTTCCATTTATTTTCCATTTTATTTCTGTTTCATTAAACGTACCTAAGTAGTATCTACAATGGTGTTCTAATTTTTCTTCTTCATATCGATATTTAAGTACACCTTCATAACTACATTCACTAGCATCTGCTTCCACTATATATATAAATTTTCTATTTTCGTCTGAAAATTGTAATTTTGGTAATTCTTTACAAAGTATTTTTATTTTTTGAACTTATTTTTTATCTTCTTCGTTATAATTATATTCTACATCCTTTTTTATTTTTTCTATAAGGGCTTTAGATTTTCTGCTAATTTTGGTATATATTCTCTTACTTGGTTTTTACTAATTCTAAAAATGATTGTAATTTCTTTTTTGTATCTAATTCTTCTTTTGAATTTATTATTTTTTGTACGATATGTTGTTGCATTTTTACTCAACTTTTATCTATTTGTATTCTAAAAATTCTATTTGATTTTCCATAATTTCAGTTTTTTTCTCACTTAAACTTATTCCCGAATTTTCTATTATATCTGTAAATTATTCTAATAACTTTAAATGTTCTTCTTTTATTTTTGTATATAATAGTATATCATCTATGTATACTATACAATTAGGTAATTGTTTAAAATAACTATCCATAAAATGTTGATATCGGTGCATTTTTATATCCAAATGGTAGTACATTACATTCATAAAATCCTTGTGGTACCGTAAATGCGGTTAATTCCTTAGATTCTTCTACTAACTTTAAATGGTAAAATCCTGATTTACAGTCAAATTTAATGAAGTAGTTACATCCTTGTATTTGTCTTATTTTTAATATCTTATTTGGTATTGGGTAATTATATGTCATAGTTTTTGCATTTAAATTTTTATAATCAATAGCCATTCTACTTTTTCCTCTTTTTTGTTCACTATGTTTATTTACTATAAATGCTAGGCTATTATGTTTACTATTACTTTTTTGTATGTATTGTTTTTCTAATAATTCTTCTATGTGCATTTTAAATTCTTTTAAATCGTCAAAATTATATGTTAATGGTTTTTGAGTTATTATGCTATTTTTATCTATTAATTCAATTTTTATAGTGGTTTTATGTTTTTTCCATCCTTTTAATGGATCTTCACTATGTAATTGTTCTAATTTTTTCTTAATTATTTCTATCTTACTTATTGAAAATATAGTTATTTCCTTTTTATTTATTGAAAATACAACCAATTCTATTATATCTTCAGTATTTTTTTATATTTTCTAATTTTTGTATAATTTTTTCACTTCCTTCTATCCAATCAGTTTCCTTTCTTATTTTACTAGTAACTCTTTTTGCTCTTACTTTCTGTTTATATGGTATTGTAAACCACCAATCCGTTCTAGTTATTATATGTGGGTATAATTTATCTAAAAACGGAATTCCTAAAAGTATATCTTTTGATGTTATCTCATAATTATAGATTTCTTCTATTTTAATATTTTATTCCATACTTGTGTTTTTACATTCTTAGCTTTATAAGTAATTCAACTTCCTTCGTTATTAAATCCTTTAACTGTTATTGGTGTCTTTAATTTATCCTATTTACTTTTTGGTAAACAATTATGTCTACATAAATTAGCTTCTACTCCTATATCTATCATAGGCGTATAATATCTACTGCAATACCCTTCTACTACTATCTTCATTAATACATATATTTTCATATCACGTTAAAGCTCTTCTTAAGAATAATTTCTCTATATTATATGTTATAGATAATTGTGTATGCTCTATATTATATGGTTTTACTTGTTCTAGCCATTTTATTCCTAATATTATGTCTGCTTTTACATTTCTTCCTTTATTTCGAATTCTATCTTTATTTTTCTAACTCCTATTATTATTTTTTTTTCTGCTATATTTTTAGTGTTTACTAAGCTTCTTGGTAGATCTGGGCATATATTATTGTCAAATTTTATTTTCTCATTTTTTATTAGATATCTTGCCATATAATTTTCTTCTTGTTCTGTATTTAAGAGTATTAAATATTCTTTTTCATTTATTGTTCCTGTTATGTAATATTGGTTTAAATTAGTTGTTGAACTTGTTTCATAACTTGTTCTTTTTGATGAACTTGATGATTCTGTTTTTTCAGAAGCTATTCTTTTTGTTGTGCTTATTCTATCATTTATTATTTCTAAATTTTCTTCTATATCTATGTCTCTATAACTATAATCATTATTATCAATTGTTTTTACAAATTGTTCGAAAAGACTTTCTATTTATATTTTGTTAATTTTATTTTTTCCCGTTATTTTATGTTTTGTTGTTAATACATATAGATTTTTACATCTTGCTGTAAATATTTTACTTCCTGAGGTTAGTTCTATTCCTGATATTTTCTAATATAATATTAATGATTTATCTATATTTTTATCTGTTATTGCTACAGAATAATTTGCACTTATTATAAATTTAAATTTTTGGTATATTAAATTTTCTTTTATGACAGTTATTATACTTTTTTCTATAGGTTTTATAATTCTATCATCTGCTAGGTATAATTCTATTGGTGTATCTATTCCTTCTCTGAAACATGCATTTATTAATATCTCTGTACCTCCTAGGTGTACGTATTTTATTGGGTCTCTAATTTTTATATCGTTTATTTCTTTATTAATTATCCTTTTTGTTACTAGTGGTATACTAGTTTTACCTTTTGTATATCTATAGTCTATTATATGTTCTTTTTGGCTTACTAAGTAGTATTCTTCTTTTCTTTTACTAAATATGTTTTTTATTGTTGGTATTTTAAATATTTTTTCTACACTTAAATCTAATTCTTTTCCTTTTATTTCATCAAATATTTGACTATCAAATATAATTTTTTGATCTGTTTCTTCTTCACTTAAATATTCTTCCTTTTTTATTATTTTTATATCTTTTTCAGTCATTTAATTCATCTAATTCACTATTTATTTCATTATTTGTTTCATTATCTGAAATTTCATATATACTATCTTCACTTTCTAAGTCGTAATCTATATAATCTATCTGCATATATTCTGTATTTTATATTTTTATTTCTGATATTTGTTTATTTTTTGGGTTTTTAGGTAATTTACAATCTCTAGCTAAATGTCCTAATTTTCCGCAATTATAACAAGTACATTCTTTTATAGATTTCTTTTTCCTATATGGTCTTTTATGTTTATAATTTTTTACATAATATCTTTTTCTTGGTTTCTTATATTTATATTTTGATTTTTTGTATTTCTTATATTTCTTATGTCTTTTTCTTTTCTTATAATATCTTTCTTCGCATCCAAATTGAGGTGCTATTTTATCTTTGCAACATGCTAAATTTCTTATTAATGTTTTTTCCATTTTTATTTCTTCTCTATATTTTTCACATAAGTTTCTATACCATTGTTGTAAAAATTTTATTCTTGCTCCTAAAGTATCTACTATTTTTGCTTTATCCCAACTTTTTATTATTTTTGAGCTAAATGGTTCAGGTAATTTATTAAAATATAATTTTCTTATTTCTTTACTTTCTTCTGTATTATATGTTCCTTTATAATATTATTCTTTAAATGCGCAAGTATACTCATCTATGTAACACATATTACTTATTGCTAATTTTAACATTAAATTCCTATTTGTATCTTTCTCTTCATTTTGTTCTTCTTCTATTGTTGTCATGCTGCTAAATTCGTCTTTTATAGCTATTTCATATTTTTTTAATAATTCTATAGGTGTTAATTTAGTTGTAGTTGTTGATGATGTTTCTTTTGTAGGTTTGTCAGTTCTTAATACCCTTTTACTAATTTTAGTTAGATTTGAAAACCATAATTTCACTGTTCCTATTAGTGTTCTTTCTATATATTCTGGTGCATCTGTTATGTTTATATTATTATTATCTAATAATTGTTTTATCATATATCTTATCCATAATTGTATTGTTTTTTCTGTATCTATTACACAATCTAAGTCTAAAAAATTATAATTTTTATTAACTATTTGTTTTGGTGTCCATTTGTCATATTAATTTTTTATATTATATCTTTTAAATTTATTCTTATAATATGTAAGTTTTCTTATTTCTGATGTTCTAGGTATTATATTTTCATCTTCCTTTTTATCAAGAGTATTTATTTCTGTGTTTCTATTTTCTAAGTTTTCTTCATTAATTAATTCTTGCTTTTCATTGATTTCTAAACTTTTTGTATTTGTTAAGATTTATGTATATGTTTCACTATCTTCCGAATCATAATTATCTGTTTCTTCAACATCTATTGTATTTAGTTCTAATTCTCTGGTTTCTATTTCTTTATTGCTTATTTCTAATTTTTCTTTAAATTGATTTATCTCATTTAATAATTTTTGTTCTTTATCTTTTTTCTTCTTTTTCTTTCTGTCTTTTTTCATACAAATCTTTTAGTATTTATAGTTCTTTTTCTAATTCAGCAATCCTACTATTTTTAGTTTCTTCTATTTTTTGTATTTCTTTGGTAGTTTGTTGTTTTATTTTTTCTATTTCCTTTTTTCTATCTATTTCTTCATTTTTTTTTCTATTCTTACCATACCTGTCAATTTATCTTTTAATTTTAGTTCTTCTTTTTCTAACATTAAATATAAATGTTCACCTATTTTCTTATACCTTCTTCCTAGATTAGAAAATACTATTTTTTATTTTTAATCCTTCATGATTTTCATATATTTTTTCATATATTATAAATTCTTCTTTGTTCGTTTTTTATTTAATTGTTAATAGATCATGTTGTTATGTATATTCTAGACTATCTATTGTCGATTCTAAATTTGATATTTCTTTTTTTTGTGCATTTATTGAGTTTTTACTAACTCCGACAATTATGTTATATTGCAGTCTTTCTATCCTTATTTTTAATTCTTTACGTTTTTTAGATATTATTTATTTTAATTCTTTATATTTTTGTAATTTTTGTACTTTATATATCTAAATAATATTTTGGAAAATATCTAAATTTAGTTTTATCAAATAAGTCAGTCATAATTAATAAATTAATCAAATAAATTCTCCAAATATATACTACGATTTGGAGACAGACCCTGTGAAACACCCTGGGTTTTGGCCCTTGGAAATTTTTGGAGCTTTGAGCTCACTGTCCTTGTAACGACTCATCATACGAGTCATATGGTGTAGGAACGGGTCAGCTGACCCTAGTCGTAAAGAGTCTAGTGGATGGTGGTTGGGTTTTTATTGTGGTTACGACTTGGTGATACGAGTCACTAGGGATGGTGATGGGTCGTTAGGACGATCCTTCATCAAATCAGAAATTTTAGTAACTTGACTTGGCTTTGAGTATGAGTGGCTCACTAAGAGCCATGAGAATAGGGTACAGGTGGTATAATTGAATCGTATGTTGTCCAGTGTCAATCCCTTTGGATTCTGTCTTGGGTACGACTAGGCCATACGAGTCATATCATTTGGTAACGAGTGGGGTCAGGGATTCGTATGGTAGACAGTAAGTGGGTGTCCAACTCACTGTATTGGTGATGAATCAATGGTACGAGTCGTATTTTATGGTCACGAGATCGACTTGTAACCACCTATGGTATTTTTACAGTTTTAAGTTAGAGGCATTCTAGATATTTTTCCTTTTAACTCCCTTTGATACCATAACTTAAAATACCTTTTGGGACTTTATTAACCTATTATTCCCAATCAAACACTCATAGAATCTCTCTCAAACTCTCTTTCAAGTAAAAGGCTAGGGTTACATCAAGATAATGAATAAAGGCTTTCAAGGGTGGTTTCTCTCCGTTTTCCTTGGTGTCTAAGGCATGTTACTCCTCCCTTTTTGTTATTTTACAAAGAGCATGTGTATTAATGTATGATTTTCATGGTACTATTATGGTTTTGCAATAAAGATTAGGGGTTGTGGATGTTCATGGTTGAATAATTTTTTTATGGTTTAATTATATTTTATTTCATGCTTTTAGTATGATTTTGACATTGTGGGATGCATGTTAATGGTAGATGGATTTCAAGGTATCATAGATTCCCCAAATTACTTGGTCATTATTTTGAAACTTATGTGCCCTCAACCTATTTGTTAAAATGCCAATGAGAATGATTTTGTCACATAGTTTGATTTTTCTTGGAACCTTGCATTGCATAAATGGTAAATGGAACATGAATTGGTTATAGTTTGATTTCATATGAATTTGGAAAAGCCTTAGTGTCCATGGTTTGATCATTAATAGTTTTGGTAATTTAGAAATGATAGAGTCTAATTTGGTTTAGTAGTTTTATATGGCATGGTTGGAATAGACTTGCAAGCTCTAATTTTGGTATGATGATACCAATGGTTAATGCCTAATTAAAAAAACTCCTTGGTAAATAGTTGTAAATGTATAATTGGTTTTAATAGGGGCTTAAAGGGAGTTGTGTAGTAAAGTCGTGGAAGCTGGAGGTCCCGAAGGGGGCCACTACTAAAAGCTCGTGTTTGCCGATGTGAGGTTTGGTCATGGTGATCATGTGTATGATGTCACACTTTAATTTTTGGGATATATACTAGTCATCTTAAGTTATTCTTCGGTTCATGCAGCTAAAACGTATTGGGGCCCTTTCAGCAAGGAGAGCTGAACCTAATTAGCCCGTGGGTGGACAGTTAGGACGACAGAGCTACACAGTATAGGTGAAGGTTTCAAATACATGCTAAAACTTTTTCCCTACCCCAGCACGAGACATATGTATACATGTGATTGCATATGGTTATTTGACTTGGTTTGGAATAATGATATTATTGTATATTTATCACTGAGTACATGCTAGCGTTCACTCCACTAACCATCTTCAGACGTTGTATCCCCACACGATGCATGAATCGACCTTACTACTATTTCTCCTGCTCAATGACTTGAATTTGGAGACAACTTTGAGTGAAATTAAAGTGGTGAGTTTCCATATTCCGAAAGGATCCATTTCAAGATATGGACTTCTTTTCATTATTGTTATTTCTTGGATTTTAGTTTTGGATATGGTCGGGGGCATGTCCCAACTGGTTGTTCTTTGATTCTGGTTAGAGGCTTTGTCAGACTACTATAGGCATGGACAGTGACAGTATTGGTGTCAGCATTGATATAGGCACTAGCATAGGGTTAGCACTGGTTGGATATTTGGTTTAGGTTGTTGGATTATGATTATAGACTTTATTTAATGTCATTGAATTACTATTGTTTTATCTTGTCATATTTCAAAATTCATCCGACATAGGGTGCAAAATGGTCATGATTGGGTATTAGGGGTAGTCTCCGGTCTTGGTTAGACTTAAGATGCACGACACGACTAAGCCCTGGTTCGGATTTTGGTTTTGGATATGGTCGGGGGCATGTCCCGACTGGATGTTCTTTGATTCTGGTTAGAGGCTTTGTCAGACTACTATAGGCATGGACGGTGACGGTATTGGTGTCAGCATTGGTATAGGAACTAGCATTAGGGTTAGCACTGGTTGGATATTTGGTTTAGGTTGTTGGATTATGATTATAGACTTTATTTAATGTCATTGAATTACTATTGTTTTATCTTGTCATATTTCAAAATTCATCCGACATAGGGTGCAAAATGGTCATGATTGAGTATTGGGGGTGGTCTCTGGTCTTGGTTAGACTTGAGATGCACGACACGACTAAGACCTGGTTCGGGTTGTATCAGATTGGTATCAGAGCCCTAGGTTCATGGTCAACTGGGTGTCCGACAAAGTCGTGTAGACTAGAGTCTCTTTTAAGGATGTATCGCGCGCACACTCATAAGGGAGAGGCGACAAGGCTTTTAGCATTTTTTTTTTCTTGTGATCTATTTTCAAGCTATAGAGTCTAAGGTCCTAAAATCTTCTTTAATACCCATTTGTTCGCTTTTCAAATCATGTCTCCTAGATGATATAAAGTTTACAAAAACTCCTTTGTCCCACCCGAGGACAATGTTAATAAGACTCATCCTATTTGTGGGATCCATACTTGATCTAGGGGCCCAGTTCCTAATTGCTCTCTTAGAGTTCCACTGGTTTTCTCTAGTTCTTCTTAATCTCCCCAGGCTGATGTGACGAATGTCAAGTTTCATCAGTCTATTCATATATTGGTATAGTTGGTAGATTTTCATTCTAAGCGTGGTACTTCTTTTACTCAATCTTCTGAGGCCACAAGGGTTGGCTAATTTATAAGGTTGAATCCTATTGTGTTCACTGGTGTTAAGGTTGAGGAGGATTCTTAAGGTTTTGTCGATGAGATCGAAAAGATCTTCTGTGTTATGCATGCTACTAATATTGAAGGTGTGAAATTTTTTGCCTATCAACTAAAAAATATAGCATACCAATGATATGAGGAATGAGAACAGTCTAGGGGTGATGATGCTGAGTCAGCCCTGTGGGATGATTTCTCTAGCGCTTTTATGGACCGTTTCTTTCCTCAAGAGTTGATAGATGCGAAAGCGGAAGAGTTTGTTAACCTAAAGCAAGGCAAGATGTCCATTAAAGAGTATGCCTTGAAATTTCACCAATTATCTCGATATGCTCAAGAGTTGATTTCTAGCACGAGAGCTAGTATAAGGAAGTTTTTTTAGGTTATCCCGAGACTTAAATTAGAGAATAAGGCTGCCTTATTGAACAAGGACATGGATATCTCTAGGTTTATTGTGTACATGCAGCAGGTTGAGAAAGAGAAAAAGAAGTAGGCTAAGGTAGGAGAGAGGTAAGGCAAGAAGTTTAGATTTTTTGGGCAGGGTGGTGGCCAATAACAGAGTGGCAGGGATGGTGGAAAGTGGTTCAAAAAGAAATGGGGCAATTTCGAATCTTACTCGATGGCTAGTTATCCCTACCCAAAGCCGTCAGGGTATAGGCATTTTTCTGATGGCGACAATTCTAAGGCAGGGTGCCCAATCTTAGGCTAGTGGGCCTCAGTCAGCTCCATCCTATCCTTCCTTCAGATTTTATGGTCGATTGTTTCAGGGTTACTGTGATGAGGTAAATAATAAGTGCTTCAACTATGGTCAGCCAGGGCACATAATTATAAACTGTCCTATTGGTAAGGTTGTTTCTGGGGAAAACTAGGTTCATGTTGCCTCTTCTTCATCTCCAGAACCAAAGGGTGCACTATCTGACTTTGACACTAGTCAGAACCGACTATATGATCTCACTACCCTCTAGGAGTCTAAGGTATCGCCTGATTTCATGACTGGTATGTTGAAACTCTTTTCCCATGATGTATACTATTTACTTGATTCGGGGTCCAATCTCTCTTATGTAACCCCATTTGGGGCTATGTATTTTGGTAGTCCCGAATGTATTTTGGTCTTTTTTTTGTTTTACCTCAGGAGGTGACTCTATAGTTGCTAGGAGAGTCTATAGGGGTTGTGTGGTGTCTGTAGTTTTTTTGGAGACTTTGGTGGATCTATTTGAGTTAGACATGGTAGATTTCGATATCATCTTGGGGATGGATTAGTTACAGTCGTACTACACGTCTTTAGACTATCGAACCCATAAGGTCATCTTTAAGTTCACTAATGAGCTAGTTATTGAGTGAGAGGGTGGTCCCTTAGCTCCTAAGGAAAGTTTCATATCATATCTTAGACCTCAGAGATTAATCTCCAAGAGGTGTCTCTATCATCTCGTTCGGGTTAAGGATTCTAACTTGGGCTGTCCTTTCATACATTTCGTCCCAATAGTGAATGAATTTCCTATTTTGTTCCCTGATGACCTTTTTGGTGTTTCTCCCTATAGGGAGATTGATTTTGGGATAGATCTTGTTTCGAGCACTCATCCTAGTTCTATTCTCCTATATAGAAGGCCTCTAGCTGAGTTAAAAAATCTTAAGGAGAAACTAAAGGATCTTTTAGACAAAGGTCTCATTTTTTCTAGTGTGTCTCCTTGGAGTGCACCGATTTTGTTAATGCATAAAAAGGGTGGTTCGCTTCGGATGTGTATTAATTACCAACAGTTGAATAAGGTAATGATAAAGAATAAGTACCCTCTTCCAAGAATAGATAATTTGTTTGATCAGCTTCAGGGTGCCAAGTTTTTCTCCAAGATCAATCTTCGATCCAGGTATTATCAGTTAAAGATTAGGGAGGTAGATGTCCCTAAGTCTACCTTTTGTACTCGGTATGGGAATTTTGAGTTTTTAGTTAGGTATTTTGGGTTGACTAATACCTAAGTAGCATTCATGGACTTAGTAAATAGAGTCTTTCATCAATTTCAGGACTTATTTTTCATTATATTCATAGATGATATTCTGGTGTACTTTAAGAGTGAGATGGATTATATCAATTACCTCCAGATTGTGTTGTAGACCCTGAAGAAGCAACAGTTGTATGTCAAATTTTTGAAATGTGAATTCTTGTTGAACATTGTCACTTTTTTGGGTCATGTTATTTCTAATGAAGAGATCATGGTGGATCCATAGAAAGTTGTAGTGGTTAAGAGATGGCCTAAGCCCACAACTCCAATCGATATTCAGAGCTTCTTGGATTTAGCTGGTTATTATAGAAGGTTTATGCAAAGTTTCTCTTCTATAGCTGCCCCATTGACTAAGCTAGCTCAGAAGAAGGTAAAGTTCTTGTGGTCTAATGTTTGTGAGGTTAGTTTTGAGAAGATGAAAGATAAGCTGACTTTGGCTCCAGTCTTGACTTTGCCTAAAGGAACGAATGGATTTGTGGTCTATTTTGATGCATCTTGTATGGGGCTTGGTTGCATCTGATGCAGCATAGCAAGGTGATAGCTTATGCCTCTACACAGTTGAAGGTGTATGAGAAGAATTATCCGACTCATGACTTAGAATTGTTAATTGTGGTATTTGTGTTGAAAATCTAGTATCATTATTTGTATGGAGTGCATATGGATATCTTTTTCGATCATAAGAGCCTGCAATATGTCTTTGTTAAGAAAGTGCTGAATCTCAGGCAAAGGATATGACTTGAGCTACTAAAAGATTATGACATGAGTCTTCACTACTATCCAAGTAAAGCTATCATGGTTCTTGATGCTCTTAGCAGCTTATCCATGGGGAGTCTGGCTTATATGGATAAAGGAAAGCGGGAGTTGGTGAAAGATGTTCATTGTTTGGGTAACCTTAGAGTTCGTCTCTTATACTTGAGGATGATGGTGCATTTTTGTTGTAGGTGGCGCAGACGTCCCTGGGTGCTGAGGTAAAGGAGAAATAAGCGTTAGATCCTATCTTGATCAGGATCAAGGGTTATGTAGGTAAGAAGAAGGCGATAGCCTTCGAAATCAGTGGTGATGGTACCTTGCGTACTAAAGAAAGTTATGTGTTCCTAATATAGCTGGGTTACAAGAGAGGATCTTGCCTGAGGTACATGAGTCGCATTATGTTATTCATCCTGGTTTGACAAAAATGTATCATGACCTTAAGGAGAAGTATTGGTAAAATAATATGAAGCGGGGATGTGGCTAGTTTTGTAGCTAAGTGCATGGTGTGCCAACAATTGAAAGTTAAGCACATGAGACCTAAAGGATTGTATCAAGAAATTAAGTTGCCTGTGTGCATGTGGGAAGTGATCAACATGGATTTTGTTACCGATCTTCCTCGATTTTGGAATTAGTTTGTTTCGATTTGGGTCATTGTGGATAGGATGACAAAGTCTGCTCACTTCTTGCTGGTAAGGACTACTTTTTTGGCAAAGGATTATGCAAGGTTATATCTTCAAGAGATTGTAAAGTTGCATGAGGTGCCTATTTTTATCATCCCGGATCATGGTATGCAGTTTTCATCTCATTTTTAGCAATTGCTTCAGAATGGTTTGGGGACCAAGGTGAGTCTTAGTACTATTTTCCACCCGCAGCCGGATCGGCAAGCAAATTAGACTATTATGACATTGAAAGATATGGTTAGAGCTTGTGTGATTGACTATGGTGGTAGTTAGGTTAAGCATTTACCCCTTATAGAGTTTGTGTATAAAAATAGCTACCACTCTAGCATTGGGATGGCTCCATTTGAATCCTTCTATGGTAGGAGCTATAGGTCTCCTATCGGGTGGTTCTAGGTTGGTGAGGCAGAGTTGCTTGTCCGGGATTTGGTTCACCAAGCTATGAAGAAGGTGAAAGTGATTCTGGATAGACTTAAAGCTGTCCAAAGTTGCCAAAAGTCCTATGTAGATGTGAGGCATAGAAAGTTAGAGTTTGAGGTTAGGGATTGCGTGTTCTTGAAGGTGTCTCCCATGAAGGGAGTGATGAGGTTTAGGAAAAAGGGGAAACTCAGTCCCCAATAAGTTAGTTCGTACATGGTTTTGAGGAGGGTTGGCAATATTGCGTATGAGTTGGAATTGCTTTTGAGTTTGAGCTCTATTCACCCGGTGTTCCATGTGTCTATGTGAGAAAGTGTGTGGGTGATTCATCACAAATTGTGGCTATAAAGGATATTAGTATTTCAGATTCTCTGTATTATGAAGAGGTCCATGTTGAAATCTTGGATTGGTAGATTCATCGATTGTGGACCAAGGACGTAGCTTTGATAAAGGTTCTGTGAAGAAACCACAAGGTTGAAGAGGCTACTTAGGAAGCTGAAGAGGACATGAAGTCTAAGTATCCCATCTTTGTTTTCCACTCCCGAAGATCGTATGTAAGGTATGTGTTATTCTTAAAATCTTTGTTTCTAATTTAGTTAAAGGTCAGACTAGAGGTATTTGGGGTTTGATTAGTCTAGTCAATGCCTTGTCCTATCATTCGTAGATGAATGATCCAAGTGGGGGAGAATTGAAATACCCTGGGTTTTAGCCCTTGGAAATTTTTGGAGCTTTGAGCTCACTGTACTTGTAATGACTCATCATACGAGTAGTATGATGTGGGTACGGGTTAGGTGACCTTAGTTGTAAGAAGTCCAGTGGATGGTGGTTGAGTTTCTATTGTGGTTACGACTTGGTGGTATAGGTTGTTGGGTGGTGACGGGTTGTTAGGACGATCCTTCCTCAAATAAAAAATTTAGTAACTTGTCTTAGCTCTATGAGGATAGGATACGGGTGGTATAGTTGAATTATTTGTTGTCTAGTGTCAAACCCTTTGGATTTTATCTTGGGTATGACTAGGACATACGATTTGTATGGTTAAGTAACAAGTGGGTTAGGGAGTCATATGGTGGACAATTTATGGGTATCCAACTCACTGTGTTGATGATGACTCAATGGTACGAGTCATATGTTGTGGTCACGAGTCACGGGATCGACTCGTAACCACCTGCATCATTATTGCAATTTTAAGTTGGGGGCATTCAAGACATTTTCCCTTTTAACTCCCTTTGATAACATGACTTAAAACACTTTTTGGGACTTCATTAACCTATTATTCACAATCAAACACTCTTAGAATCTCTCTCAAACTCTCTTTCAAGCAAACGGCTAAGGTTTTAATTAAGGCTGTCAAGAGTGGTTTCTCTCCATTTTCCTTGATGTCTAAGGTATATTAATCCTCCCTTATTGTTATTTCATAAAGAGCATGTGTTTTAATGTACGATTTCCATGATACTATTATGGTTTTGCAATAAACGTTGGGGGTTGTAGATGTTCATGGTTAAATAATGTTTCTCATGGTTTAATTATGTTTTCTTTCATACTTTTAGTATGATTTTGACATCGTGGGATGCATGTTAATGGTAAATGGATTTTGGGGTATTATGGATTCCCCAAATTACTTGGTTATGGTTTTGAAACTTATGTGCGCTCAACTTGTTTGTTAAATGCCAATGATAATGATTTTGTTATATAGTTTGATTTTCCTTGGAACCATGCATCGCATAAATGGTAAATTGAACACGAATTGGTTATGGTTTATTTTATATGGATTTGGAAAAGCCTTAGTGGCCATGGTTTGTTCATAAATGGATTTGGTAAATTGGAAACGATGGAGTCTAATTTGGTTAAATAGTTTTATATGTCTTGGTTGGAATAGACTTGCAAGCTCTAATTTGGGTATAACGATACCAATGGTTAATGCCTAATTTAAAAGACTCCTTGGTAAATGGTTGTGAATATGTAATTGGTTTTAATATGGGCTTAACGGGGGTTATATAGCAAATTCGTGGATGGTAGAGGTCCCTGGGGGATCAATACTGAAAACTAATGTTTATCGATATGAGGTTTGGTCATGGTGATCGTGTGCATGATGTCACACTTTATTATTTGGGAGATGTACTAGTCATCTTAGGTTATTCTCTGATTAGTGCTGCTAACACCCATCGCGGCCCTTTCAACGGTGGGAGTAAAACCCATATAGCCCATGGGTGGACATTTAGGACGACAGAGCTACACAGTCTAAGTTAAGGTTTTAAATGCATGCTAAACCTTGTTCGCTACCCCGATACAGTACATATGTATATATGTGATTAGATATGGATATTTGAATTGGTTTGGAATAATGGAATTATTTTATCTTTATCCCTGAGTACATGATAGCGTTTACTCTGCTAACCGTCTTCGGGCGATGTATCCCCACGCGATACAGGAATCGACAATACTACCATTCCTCCTACTCAGTGACTTGGATTCGGGGACAACTTTGAGTCAAATTTCAGTGGAGAGATTCCATACTCCAGAAGACTCCATTTAAAACTATGGACTTCTTTTCATTATTGTTATTTCTTATATTTTGGTTTTGTGTATGTTCGGGGGCATGTACCGACTGAATGTTCTTTGATTCTGGTTGGAGGCTTTGTCAGACTACTATGGGCATGGGCAGCGTCGGTCATGGTGTCAGCCTTGGTATTTGTATTGGCATTAGGGTTGGCACCGATTTGATATTTTGTTGAGGTTGTTGGATTATGATTATAGACTTTATTTAATGTCTTTGAATTATTATTGTTTTATCCTGTCATATATTCAGAATTCATCTGACATAGGGTGCAGGGCAGTCACGATTGGGTATTGGGGGTGGTCTCCAATCCTAGTTGGACTTGAGATGCCCGATGCAACTAGGCCCTGGTTTAGGTCGTGTCACCCTTGAGTCTAAAGGATTTCGGTTTAACAGGACCAAGATGGAATACTTGGAGTTTAAGTTTAGTGATGTGTCACATGAGGCTGACATGGTTGTGAAGCTGGACTCTCAGCCATTCAAGAGAGAGAGAGTTTCAAGTATCTAGGGTCTATGATTTAGGTCAATGGTGAGATTGACGAGCATGTCACGCATCGTATTGGGGTAGGGTGGTTGAAATGGATGCTCACTTAGGGAGTTTAATGTAATAAGAAGGTACCCCCGAAGCTTAAAGGTAAGTTCTATAGAGTGTCTGTCCAATCGGCTATGTTGTATGAAGCGGAATATTAGCTAGTTAAGAAATCCCATATCCAAAATTTAAAGGTGACGGAGGTGACGATATTGAGATGGATGTGTGGCCATACCAAGAAAGATAAGGGGAGGAATGATATTATTCAGGAGAAGGTGGGAGTAGCTTCGGCGGAGGAAAAAATGTAAGAAATGAGGTTACACTGGTTCAGGCACATAATGAGGAAAGGCTCTGATGCTCCTGTGCGAAAGTGTGAGACACTAGCTATGGATGGTTTTAGTTAGGGTAGAGGTAGGTCTAAGAAATATTGGAGGGAGGGGATTAGGAGTTATATGGAGGAGTTACAACTTAGGGAGGACATTTCCCTTGATAGAAAGGTATGGAGGACGCTGATTAGGGTGGAGGATTAGGGGGTGGGAGTACATCGGTAACAGTACGGAGCATTCTTTAGTTGTGTCTAAAGATTCTTATTCATGGTGTTTAGTGATGTCTATGGTTTCGGATATATAGTTTTTGGTATTATCTTATGGCTATAGTATTATCTTGTGGCTAGTAGTGTTAGTTTATTTTTGATACTGTACTATTTTATATGCATTTATGTTTTGTGTTTGTTATACATTTATCGGTCCTAAGCTGGGAGTCTAACGGAAACGGCTTCTCTACTTCAATAGAGGTAGTGATATGGTCTGCGTACACTCTGTGAATACACTGGGTATGTTATTGTTGTTGTAAATTTTAAGAGTTTTTGCTTTGTACACATTATTTTTTTAGAGTTATCAATTTATATCAACTATTTTACGTGTAGATTTATGTGTCCTATAAAACGTACTAATTCAGATGAACCTAATACTTCAAAGCTTCAACTTAGAATTTCATTGCTACCTATTATTACTATTAATAATATATCTTTGGCTACATTACTGACTAGCCAACAATGCCATATACCTCAACCAACTGCAACTACCACCAAATATCACCTCACAGCTATCTCTACCGGACCACCACCTCCATTAATAGTTGTCACTGCATATTTCCACATGTCTCAATTATAATTTTTATAGAGTTCCTCAAAAGGAGGATGAAACTGTGCAACTTTCATGTTCACAACATTATCTGAGTAAGTAGGCAATACTTACCAAGCAACGTGCCTTTCTTGAAAAGACAGCATTTGGGTACAACTATCTTTACACATTTGGTTTACACAAGATTTACTATAGTTAACAATATCATACCCAGTGTAACCCCACCAGTGATGTTTGAGGAGCTAACTCAAAGATATCGAGAGGTTGTTTACTATAAATACACAAAGTTTACTAAAGTTATAAAGTACAAAAGATCAAGGGTAGAAAATAATTACTCAATCAGCAAAAATGATAATAACATGTCATGGATTATGAATTTGCTTTGCTAAGCATGCTCTCTATATAAATATATGATGAAATGTACGAGTCTTCCAAATACAACAGGACTAGGTCCTAAATAATAGATGTTATATAGCAAATAAGAACAAACAACAATGTAGTGATGTAAAGAACACTTAAATTTACGTGAAAACTTCCTTGCTCAAGAGAAGTAAAAACCATGACCTGCCATCTGGATTTCCAAAGCTTTACTAACTTCAAGCAACCATGTGATTACAAACTCTAATAATCACCAACTCTCACAATAACTCTATTACAAGACAAGCATGGTAACTCTACCATACTATTAGCTGGCTAGCTCTATTTACTGATCCTAGGTAACTCTACCCAATTCTCAACACCATCAAGGATGATAACACTCACTTGACTAACTTACAAAATAATCGAACAACTAACTCTTGTGCTTCGACTCGAGCTAAGACTTGGACAAGCTACACATCTACTATCCTTTATAACCAGGAGTATATTTACAATATAAGATCAAGAAAACAAGGACTCAAGACATAATGAGACTACAAATGAGCACTTGATCAGGTCCCTTGATGATGTATGAGTTGCGTTCAAGAGATGACTTTTGCGATAAGGAGAAAATTTTGATATTGTAAAAACTAGATTTTGTTGTATGTAGATGATCTAATCATATGAGACAATAAAACCTAGAATTTATCCTATTGATTGAGGTTCAGCATTTCCACTATCATACTACCTAATTTCTGTAGGAAAGTGCAACTTTCAGCAGTAGTCAATGAGTTATCTTTAGAGAGAAACTTCATATGGAACCAGTTTCCATAGATACTAACCAAGCCATTGATCAGGTCCTTTGTGCAATAGTTTTTGGATCATCAGAACTACAATGTTGTAACATTTCCCCCTTTTTGATAATGATAAACTATTCCCCTTGACATTAGGACCAGGTTTATTCAGCTACTTACGAATTTCCTATAGACTTCATTCAAATAATTTGATTCCCCTTGTCACAATTTTCCTTCCCCGCATTCAATCTTCAAACAAGCTAATTCCCCTTATAGCAAAGATTTTGTCCTTATGAGTCTAAAATTCTACACAACTAAGAAGAACTTCCCCCTTTTGGCATCATTAAAAAAGAGAAATGGTAAACTAAATTAAGTAAGATATAACACAAGTTAATTCATGGAAATTGAAGCTACACAGACATAAATGAAATAGAGAGAAAGAAGTCACGTAGTAGACAACAAGAACGATTACTTCATTAATATAAAGGCAGCACCAAATACATTATACAAAAGTAAATACTAGAACAACCAAAAAAGGGCCACATCCAAAAGCACCATTTAGAGAAGGACTTAAGATAATAGGAATCAAAAGGGTTTAGAGGGAACAGAGCTTAGGTAGAAGGAGGTTTGGGGGTGAGGGACCAAAAATTATATCCATATGAGAACCCTCCACAGCTTATGCATTTTAAAAGTTACTTAGTAAGGTCCTTGACCTTCGATTGAAGAACTAGAACTTCATCAATCAATGCGATAACTTGGGACTTTAACTCAGCATTCTCCGCCTCCAGATCATCTAAGATACCAGGTCCCTCAATATCTAGCTGTTGTATCCTTGCCTTTAATTATGTGATCTCAGCATCACGAGTAGCCACTGCCACCCTTATTTCTTCCAATTCATCAATCAAGCATTCCCAAACATCCAACAATTCAGACACCTAGGACTTGGTCTTTACATTTTCTTTCATACAATCATTTTCAACTAGGGTGTTCATGGTAAATATTTGCTTGACTGTGCCTGCAACTCATTCCATACACTCAACCTTAAACTGTTTAAACACTTTAGTGAGAAGGTAACTATAAATGAGCTCATTCTTACCATCCTTAAAATGCAACACCTTATACATATGTTAAATTATTAAGGTTGGTAGATTGATCAATTTAAATTTGCTAAGAGCCTCCGTGAGAAAGAGGTCTGTTGTAGAGGCAACTGTTCGTTTCATAAAATAAGGTAGCAAGACTTTGTTGATAAATTCAAATAGAAATTGGACATATGTATTATTATTTGAACAAATTTTCTTCTACTCAAAAGGTCTAATTACTATAAGAGGAATTGGTCCTTGTGAAACCTCAGGTTAGGTTCTAGACTCAAGAAGAGGATCGAACAATGAGGCTTCAGGGTTGACAATCAAAATAGACGAAGACAGAGATTTTGATGTTGGAGAAGTTTCTTTAATTATTTTTGAGTCAAGTGGTGGAGAAACAAGAACAATAGACACTTTTTCACTAATGGGTGATTTGAAGGGGCCCTCAGTGATGGATGTTCGTGGAGGAGTTTCCTTAGAAAAGGGGTTTTCAAAGAAAGGTGAAGGATTTAAGAGGTTTTAATGAGAGAAACATTCTCTTCGGAAGGTGTGTTGGTCGTACAAAAGGGAATAAATATTTTTGAGAGAGATGATTTAAGAAGAAGAAGAAGAAAGATATAACTAAGGGAAATAACTTGTGACACAGAAATAGAGTTTCAAGTGAAGGACGTAGCATTTTTTTAACATGGAGAATGTAGAGTGGTGAAACGAGTATTTAATTGGGTTTAAAGGAGCGATTATTGGGCTTAAAGTGAAGTGACGTGCCTGGTCCCTGTTGGGAACGTTGCTTCACTTGTATGAGTGATGTGATAATGGTAAAAAAGGTAAGAAAGAAGACATGACACTAAGCGATTAATTTTGCATTTTAAAATTATACAACACATTGTCACTAACTTTGTAGTGAGGACCTAGTCCCTACTTCTGAAGTTCCTTCCTTTTTTTGTCTGTCCTACTGGTTCTTTAGTTTTAATTCACCATGGGTGTATATCTATTGTAGGTATAAGACTGAATCAGACTTGCATGCAATTACAAACTAGATACCTGCCTTCTAATTTTAGCCATCATAGGAAAAGTGAAAATTTATACAGAGATTTATTTCATTTTGATTAGACCATGTTTGAGCCTATTATTCTCAAACTAGTCCCTATATAAAGCCTTTGTTCTCTCTTCAAAATTGTCCCTTGTAAGTGATGTCTCACATCAATGTTCTTGGTTTTCTTGTACTGCACAGGGTTCTTTGTCATGTTGAGAACACTAGTGTTGTCATAGAGCAAGGGAATATAGTCTGAGACTATGCCAAAATACTCAAGCTATTTCTTGATCCGCAGAAGATGAGAAAAATAAGAAGCAACAACAACATGCTCAACTTCAATTATGAATAAAGCCATTGAGTTCTATTTTTTGCTTCCCTAAGAGATTAGGCTAGATCCCAGGAAATGAATAATTCCTGAAGTGGGTTTTCTATCCACTAGGTGCCCTGTAAAATCTACATCCACATATCTTGTTAGATAAAAAAATTCACCTGATTGGTAGTAGGGGACTAGGTCCCTAGTACCCTTCAGATATCTTAGAATTTGTTTAACTACTTTCAAATGTGATTCCTCAGGACAAGCCTAAAATCTTGCACACATTCTAACACTAAACACACTGTCTGGTCTATTGGTTGTTAAGCATAAAAGAGCTCCAATGATCCCTCTATACATTATTATTTCACTTTAGAACCTGATTCGTCAGTGTTTGCAGCTGGTTCCTATAGGGATATCAAGTTTCTTGGCATCACTTATGTGGAATCTGTCCAAAAAATCTTTGTTATACTTTTCTTGGAAAATCATGGTATCTGTAGGAGTCTGCCTGATGTGCAATATTAGAAAAAAATTCAGCTCTCCCATCATGCTTATCTTAAATTCACTTCCCATGAGCTTGGCAAAGTCTTCACACAGGGTGTCTAAGGTTGCCCTAAAAATAATGTCATCCATATATTCTTGAACAATTAACAGTTTTTTCCCTCTTAATTTTAGAAAGGGGATGTTGTCAATTTTTCCTCTTTTGAAACCATTTTACAAGAAGAAACTTTGAGAGTCTTTCATACTAGGATCTTTGGGCTTATTTCAAACCATATAGAGTTTTATCAAGATGCATGATATGGTTGGGTTGATCAACATCCTCAAAACCTGGGATTTGTTTCACACACACCTCTTCTTTCAGATAAATATTTAAAAAAGTACTTTTGACATCCATTTGAAATAAATCAAACTCCATGTATGCTTCAAAGACAATAATAATTTTGATTTCTTCCATTATTTCAACAGGGGTAAAGGTCTCATCATAATTAATCCCTTCCTCTTGGTTATGACCTTGCACTACTAATGTGGCTTTGTTCCTAAAAATAGCTCCATGTCCATCCTTTTTGTTCTTATAGACCCACCTGGTCCCTATGATATTCCTGTCAGCAGGTGTAGGGACCAAGTGCCATACTTTACTTCTTTGAAATTGATTTAATTATTTATGCATAATGACCCAATCAACATCCTTCAAAGCCTCTTTTATATTCTTAGGTACAGTGGTGGAAATAAAGACAGAGAAGGAAACCTGATTTCTTACATTGGATTTGGTTTGCATTCTAGAGTCCAAAGGTGAGGTAAGATTCCCTAAATGATGAGAGTACTTGTATTTCTAGTTGGATCCTTTGATGTTTTATTCAGCCTGGCTGGGGCTGGGTTCCTCATTTATCTAATCATTAAGCTTTTGAGAGTGTGAGTTTGTATTGCCATGATCAGTAGCTATAGGACCTGGTCCCTCACTGACTTTGGTATCATCATCTTCAAAAGATCCACTATCCTAATTCTTATTATTTTCTTCATACCTTTGATTTATGCTTGCCTCATTATTTTGTGAGTCTCTTTGAATTTGACAAGGCTCCTCCAATTCTGTATCATCCTTGTACCTCAGGTCCTCCATGCTTCTAGATTCATCAAAGATAACATGAATACTTTATTCTACACATAAGATTCTTTTGTTCAAAATCTTGTATCCTTTTCTTGTTTATGAGTACCCAACAAATACTGCCCCACCACTCTTAGGATCAAACTTCCTAAGATCATTTTTACCATTGTTTAAGATAAAGCACTTGCATCCAAAGACCCTTAGATAAACCAGTTTGTATTTCCTATTGCTAAATAATTCATATAGAGTTTTGTTTAACATTTACCTGATTAGACATCTGTTAGTTATATAGCAGGAAGTGTTGATTGCCTCAACCTAAAAATTTCTGTAGAGATCAGAATCTATCAGCATTATTCTTGGTATATCCACTAGAGTTTTGTTCTTTCTTTCCACAACTCCATTTTACTGGAGAGTTCTAGGTGCTTAACATTGTGACTTATCCCATGATCTGCACAAAATTTGTCTATCTTGGTATTTTTGAACTCAGTTCCATGATTTAACCTAATCCCAGCAACTTTGGAGTCATACTTGACTTAAATTTTCTTGACAACAGTGATGAATGATTTAAAGGTTTTATCCTTGGACCTCAGAAATATAGTCTAGGTGAATCTTAAAAATTCATCCATAATTACTATAATATACCTCTTCCTCTCTCTACTTTGAACCTTTACAGGTCCATATAAATCCATATGCAACAATTTAAGAGGTGTGGTGGTATTGACCTACTTCTTCTATTTTAATGAGGACCTTCTCTACTTTCTTCTAGCACTGGCATCACAAACCTTATCTTCTGTAAATTTAACTTTGGGAACGCCATCCACCAGGTCCCTAACAACCAATTTGTTTAACAATGATGAACTAATATATCCTAGACTTCGATGCCAAGATTCAGTGTTATTACTTTGAGCACTAAGACATGTTAGCTCATCACCTGAAACTGATCTTGAATCTGCCACATATATGTTCTTGCTTTTAGAACCACTTCACCTGAACTAAGATTGGTCACAATGCAGTTATTTAATAGAAATTTCACTTTATTACCTTATGTCATAAATTTGAGACACTATGAAGATTGTACTTCAATACATGTACAAAATACACATTTTCAATAGAATGATTGTGCGATTTTCCAATCTTGTCAACACCTTTAATGTTTTTGTTTTTACCATTTTCAAAAGAGACACTTCTTTTATGAAATTCCTTTAGAGTGAGGAAGTCTTCTATTTTTCTAGTCATATGCTTGGAGCATCCACTGTCCATGAACCAACACTAATTGCTTCCTTTTTCTCTCACCTGTATCAATAATCATTTGTTAGATTTGAGAACCCATTTAATTTTGAGTTCCCAAAAATATGAAAATTATGTGATTAAAGATTTCTTGGTCTAGCTGGGCAGTCTTGAAAGACTGGATTCAATATGAGGACCTGGTCTCTTGTGTTTTGAACTAGGTTTCCTGTTGGACTTATCCTTCTCATGATTGTACATTTGAAAGCTTTTCTTAGCTCTCTTTCTGAACCCAAAATTCCTCTTTAGATATCTATTTCTACCTTAATGGGTGCACAACAAGTTGTCAGACACAGAGACAAACTTTCTATGAGGATTGTAAGGGGGGCTGACACTTTTCCTTCCTAGACCTTGTACACCATTGGACCTTTGATTTGTTAGACTGGATAGAAGTTTGAAGGAAGTAGTACATTTGAGAGACTTCAATGATCTTCTTTAACCCTACCCAGGTCCCCCTCTAGTTGAGAGTTTCTATCTAAAGAGGTTGCAAGAAGTTTTTCAAATTTTTTCTAACCTCTCTTCATGTTCAAACTGAAGACTATTGGTTTCCCTATTTCCCTTTGGTTGATCCACAGAGACTCCCTGCATATTTTCTTTAAGATTATAATTTTGTTTTGACAAAAAACTTAGTGTTTCACCTAACTCAGACACTTTGATAGCTAGAGACAATTTTTCATTTTCATACACCACAAGAGTTTCACTCTAAAGATCCTTCTCATTAGTAATCTCTAACAATGAATCTATCAAAACACTGGCTAGACCCTTGAGCCTTTTGTAAAGATTAATTATTGAGATTTTGCTTGATATTTAGAAGAGTTACCTCTTTATTATCTTTTTCATCAGACTTTGTTATGAGCGCAAAAAGTGAATCAAAGGCATTATCTGAATCTTCAATCACCATCATTGAAATATCCTCAGAGAGTTAAGAATCATCAAAATCAATATATGAGTCTCCCAAGGATGCCAAGCCTTGTTTCACAATATAATCTACAGTTGCTCTTCCTCTGACCTTATCATGGATCCGGTCCTTCTACTTTCCTTTATTTGGTCCACCTTTTCCATATTCCTTGTGATTTACTTTATGTATTGGGCAATCCTAGATAAACTAACCAGTCTTTTCACACTTATGACATTGGTTATGTTTCGTAGTTGATCTGCTTGAGTTCCTTCTTCTTTGAAAACCTCCATTTTTCCTTATAACCTTGAGAAATCTCTTTATTATGTGTGCCATTTCTTCATCTACTACACTATTTCCCCTTTGGCTACTTTGAGGGCCAATGTCTTCTCTTTCTTGGGTTTTTCTTACCTTGCTCCTATTACTTCTTCATTTCATAGTTTTCAAATTCCCTATGATCTTATACATTGTGAGGGTTTTGGGGTCCCTTGCTTTAGTGGTAGCATATACTTTACTTTCCCATGACTTGGAAAGAATACTAAGCTTTTTTCTTAGTTGCTTAGTAGGCTTGATGTCCTCACCTAGATTTTGCAACTCATTAGTGATGGATGTAAACCTTGTATGCATTTCCTTACTAATTTCTCCTTTCTTAATGGTGAAGGTTTCATACTGTGCGGTAAGCATGTCAACCTTCGACTCCTTCACTTGGCTTATCACTCCATTTGTTATTCCCAGACAATCCCAAATCTCTTTAGTTAACTCACATCCAGAGATCCTATTATAATAATTAGGTCCTATGCTACATACAAACATTTTCTTTAACTTATAATTCATTTTAATTTTTTTATAATCATCTTCATCATATTCCTTTCGAGTCTAGGGGACCAATCTAGTGACCTCCTCTTCCTTTACCTCTCTCATCGAAACATGTGGTCATCCAAGGTAACATCCATTATCTCACTATCTTAGGCTATTATAAAATCATGCATTCTTATTTTCCACCATCTGTAGTATTAACCATTGAATCTTGATGGTATACTGGTAGACTGTCCTTCTTCCAGGCTTGGTGGAGCTGTAATTTTTGAGATGGATCCTTGCTAGGTGTTACCTTTTTAGATAGAGCTAGCTCTGATACTAATTGATGAAATGTATGAGTCCATCAAATATAATAGGACCAGGTCCCTAAATAACAAATGTAATATAACAAATATAGAATAAATAATAATACATTTATGTAAGAAACACTCAAGTTTACATTGAAACTTCCTTACTCAAGGGAAGTAAAACCATGACCTGCTATCAGGACTTCCAAAGCTTCACTAATCTCAAGCAACCATGTGATTACAAACTCCAATAATCATCAACACTCGTAGTAACTCTAATACAAGACAAGTGTGGTAACTCTACCGCACTATCAACTGACTAACTCCACTTACCGATCCTAGGTAATGCTACCCAAGACTCAACACCACCCACGATGATAACATTCACTTGTCCAACTTACAAACAACTCGAACAACTCAATCTAGTTGCTTCGACTCAAGCTAAGACTTAGAAAAGCTACACATCTACTATCCTTTATAACTAAGAGTATATTTGAAATATAAGATCCAGAACAAAAGGACTCAAGACAAAACAAGACTACAAATGAGCATTTGATCCAGTTCCTTGATGATGTATGAGCTGCGTTCAAAAGGCAGCTTTTGTTGTGGAGAGAAAATTTTGGAATTGCAAAAACTAGGTTTAGTTGTATGTAGATGATCCTTTTATTTAAGATAATAAAATCTATAATTCCTTTCATTGGTCAAGGTTCAACACCTCTACTACCACGCTAACAACTTTCTATAGGAAAGTACAGTTTCCAGCTGTAGCGAATGAGTCATCTTCAAAAGAGCAACTTCATGCAGGACAAGGTCCCATAGATGCTGACTATCCACCGGTCTGGTCCTTCGTGGAATAGTTTTAGATCATCAAAAATACAAGGGTGTAACAATATATATTGCGTTGTTGCAATAACGTGTCATAACATGAAAATTTAGACCTAAATAATAATAAACCCTCTATTTCTTAGATATTATTTCATATCCATTAAATTCTCTTTGTTATTATATATCTGCCAAAAATGGGTTCTAGTGGCTAATGGGGCATCATAGTTTCACACATTCCCATAAATAAACAAGAAAAAACAATTTCCAAATGAAAATATTATGCCTTAGGCTTACATGCCCTTTATTTGAACATTTTGAGCATTAAGACTCCAATTGTTGTGAGAGTTTCACACCATACAACTCTAGCATCTTTTAGTACCTTGATTTTGTCTTGTATTATTCCCTTTCCCTCCCTATATAATAGCTATAATTCTAAAAATTTAGGATTAAACTATTTGTTTAGGCTTGATAGCAAGTAAACTGAAACATTTTTTTATAGCTTATCATGTCATATTCATTCATCGATGTGATAATGTAGAAAAGCAATACAGTAGTCATTCCTCATAATTCCAAGAAAATATTGGAAAAGATTAACAGGAATGGGACAAAGAGAAAAGAACGAAGCCATGTATAACAAAATATCCTTAATACTTGTTGATATCAATAATTAGCACATTATTTTCACTAGAATAACAAACTAATTAGCAGGTTGTTATCACAAAATAACAAGCAATTTTGATGGATACTTTTATTTTATTTCATTATTTTTTATTTGAGGGACCATGGAAATAGAAGGCACAGTTCATTATTCATAGATAGTCCCATTATAGGACTTTCACCAAATATAGATATGAGAAATTCTAGCATAAAACGTCTCAACATTTTTAAACGATAAAAGAATATGGAAGGGAGATTGTTTTTAAAGGAACTAAAGTTGAAATATTTAATGAACAACAAAGTACCTCCGGTATGACCCATTCGCCATCCGGGGGGATAGTCAATCCAACAATGAAAGAAACTACAGGCTTTTAAGTTTCACTTTCCTATTCCAAGAGCAAAATTCATAAACAAAAGCGTAAACTAAACATCATTCAGTACAAGTTGAAATGCTATCAACGTCAAAGACATGGAAACAAACTGGATACTAAGAAAATTTTGATATGATAATTTGTCGAAGATACTGGATACCCTTACAAAAATACATGAAGCTAAAGAGCATCTTGTCCTACCATTTCGGGTACCCCAAAGTTCACTTTCTTGAAATTTCATGTACGAATCATCAAGTATTGTAAGTAGATGCAGGATTAAAAGCTTAAAATTATTGGATGATTTATGTCAACAATATAGGACAAATTTAAGACGTGGAGGATATCTGAAACACCTGCTTATACATGGAATGAAGTTCAAAGTGATGTTCCATGGAATGAGATACAACAAAGAGCTATTCAAAAAAGGCGCAAATACATCTGGTATGAAGAATGTTCTTTTTTTTCACATGTTCAAAAACATAAAGATGTAAAAATTAGAAATTTGTAGTAAAAGGTACTTTAGCCCTTTCAAGGGGAAGTTTCAAGATCTAAGTGGAGTAAATAAAAGTACATAATAAAAAGAACCAGATAGAGAAATAGACATCCAATGGTATCGGGACAACAAATCTTTAGCACGAGAAATGTGCTCATCGGTATGATTTACCATGCTGAAGGGAAACCTACAAGTAGTGGATAATTTTTTTGGAAAATAAAAAGTGAGAGCTGGAAAGATAATAGATTGTCACGACCCAAAACCTAGGGTCATGATGGCACTTGTCGTGGAAAGCCTTGGAAAGTATGCCTATCACCCAAACTAATATGAAATGAAAGATATTAAATCCAAGGCGAGACTCGTAGAACAGGTTTAACCACACATATATAGTTAAAGAGGAAAATACACAAAAAAAATACCATATAATATCCCAAAACCTAGTGTCATGGTGTAGGAACTATTAAATATATCACAAACGTCAAATATACAATAATAATCCAAAAGGATCATAATTTGTCTCCGAAAGTACTAAACAAGATAAGAAATAGTTAGGAAGAGATAGTAGGTCAACTCCAAAAGCATAAATCAACCACTACCTTGAATATACTCCAGATATTGCCTGAATGAGCTCCCAGGCGGTGCACTCGTGCCTTGATCGGCACTGAAAAGTCATAGTAGGCGTGTATGATCCACTTGTATTGAGTAGGTATCATAGACTGATGAAGCAAATTAGAAAATAAAGCATATAGAAAACACACAATGGGCACGTCACCTGCAATTAGAAAATGTCCCAAATGGTATCCCACACTATCTCTACTAACAGTTCTACAATATTCACATATACCACACGCAAATACGAGAAAGAAGCACAAGTATATAGACATTACATATACAAGTATGATGAAGAAGTACGCATAGACAGATATCACATCAAGATGATAGTACAACACAAAAATGAACATAATATATATATATTTATTTATTTATTTATATTTATATATATATATATATATATATATATATATATATGAAATGTAATGAAGATGATGATGAGGATGTGATGCCTGAGATTATCACAAAACCTTCATATACACCTATCGAGTTGTACTTTTAGGTAGGAACTCATAGGGGGCTTGCAACACATATATAAATCCAATATCTAATATCTAAAACTCCTCTCCGATGTATCCATCGTTAGAGGGTTTTTAAAAATATCATATTTTCTATTAGAAAAAGCCATTATTACCAGTATTTCCATGGTGGTACCAATGTTTTATGAATGTATATGATATGAGGATGTAATGCTCACAACTAACTAGAGTGAGAATTTCCAAATCCAATCAATATACCAACCATGTAATCCAGAATCCACTTAATATTCCAACCATCCATGAAATACAATGTAATTCATATGCCAATAAAGTAAATACACAAAATATGCCATTGATACCACATAAATTCTCATTTAGGCATTTTTATCAGACAAGATACAACCAACTATACATATAAGACCCCACACGGTCACGCAGAGCAAATGATGTCTCAAAACTACCAAATAGCAACAATACAGGCCCCAACATAGGCACAAAACCCATGCCCTCCTTGGTCAAGGTCAAGATAAGAGCTGAAGTCAACAAATTCTTGAGCTTTTGGAAGCTCACCTCACAAGCATTAGCCCACTGAAAGGAAATCTTCTTTTGAGTCAACTTGGTCAACAGAGCTGCAATTAATGAAAAACCTTCAACAAAATGCCAATAATAACCTGCAAAGCTAACAAAACTCCAAATCTCGATAGGAGAAGTGGGCCTAGCCTAATGACGCACTGCAACAATCTTTACCGGATCGACTATAATACTTTACTTGATCACTACATGACCCAAGAAAGAAAAATACTCCAACCAAAATATACACTTGTAGAACTTAACATACAACTTCTTATATCTCAATCTCCAATGCAAGTACTCCTCATGATCGGCCTCACTCTTGGAATAAACCAAGATATAATCTATAAATACAATAATAAAATAGTCAATATACAATTGAAATATTCGATTCATCAACTCCATGAATGTGGCTGGGGCATTGGTCAACCCGTAAGACATGACCAAGAACTCATAATGACCATACCAAGTCTAAAAGGTTGTCTTCAGAATATCCAAAGAGATAATCCTGAATTGGTGATACCTGGATCTCAAATTAATCTTTGAAAACACCGAAGCACTCTAAAACTGATTGAATAAATCATTAATATAATGAAGATGATATTTATTCTTAGTTTTCACCTTATTCAGCTATTGATAATCAATAAACATACACATAAACCGATCATTTTTGTTCACAAATAAGACAGGCGCACCCCAAGGTGACACACTAGGTCAGATGCATCCCTTATCCAATAGCTCCTGTAACTAATCCTTTAATTCTTTCAACTCAACTGGGGCCATCCTATAAGAAGGAATAAAAATTGGCTTGGTTCCCAATTCAACATCAATTGTAAATTTAATATCACGATCTGGAGGCATCTCAGGAAAATTCATAGGAAACACATCCAAGAACTCACAGATTATATGAAAAATTCCATAGAAGGAGGTGAAGCATCACTCGTATCTTGAATATGAGCCAAATAAGACAAACATCCCTTCTAACTAAGCGACAAACCTTAAGAAATGATATAACTCTCTTGAAACCCCAAAACACCCCAGATGTTGGCCCCTAGAAAATATACAAAATTTTGATTTCTGAGCTTCCTAATGAGATTTGTCTTAGTCACAATTTTGACTACGCCTACCATGTTATGAGTTATAAGGACTTTAAATGACTCGTATAGTCCTTTTCGTAAAGAAATCAGTGTGATATCAAAAGTATTCTGTCCTGAATATAGCTAGGATGTAACGAGTCATATGGAATCATTATAAGTTGTAAGGTCCTTTTTGTAACCAGACCAGTATTGGTGGTTTGACATAATGTCCAGACTACGATTGAGGTAAAATAAGTTGTAGGGTGACTCTACGAGTCGTAAGGTCACCCGTAACGACTGGCAGGTTATTTTCCAACCCCTTATGAGGGTATTTTAGATATTTTCCTCTTATTCCAGTAATAACCCATGACTTATTCATACTTGGGACCCTATTTTCATCTATAATACACGTCAAATACACTCCCTTCTCTCTCAAATCCTCTCAAGCATCAATACTTAGTGCTTCCAAGAAGTGGGTCAAGTAGAGCTTCAGGGGTTGAATTCTCTTCATAATCTTGGGTTTTTCAGGCATGTGACTTATTTAATGCATGAATTTTTGTGGTTAATTATGTGGATTTGAAATAAGGGTTTTGATATGGTTGAGGGCTTTGTCATGAAAGGTTCTCAAATTGATTTTCCTGGGTTTATTATGCATTTTTCATGCTTTGTTAATGGTTCTGAAGTTATGGGGTGCATGCGATTGGTGAATAATCAAAGTGGTTATGTTTTTCCCTAATTGTGAGGAATTTTTATTTAACATATGGTTTTGGAAATTGAATTCCCTTAGCGTAAATGTGAAATTGATAATGACATATGACTTTGTCACATATTTTGACTTGCTCACTTGAACTAATGCATTGGCATAAAAGGTTAATGAACAATGGTATAGTTGTATTGAACTTTGGGGGTATGTGGATTCCTCGTGTGAATATTAATTGAACCTAAGGGGTCATAAATTTCCTTCCTGTGATGGCTAATAAATTATGTCATGATATTGAACTTGCAAGTGGAGTTTGTATGACGATACCAATAGGATTTCTTGATATATATTCAATTCAATAAATTGGGAATGCGTGTTAAATATTTTAATTGGGATTAAAGGCAAGTTATGTAGTCGGGTTGTGAAAATAGAGGTCCCGAGGGATTAAAATCGAAAACAATGCTAGCCGACATGGGGGCCTAAATGACTAAAAGGTTAGAGCCCCCCTTATTATTATTATATGATTGGGAGGTTCAAGTCCCTCATGTTATATAAATTGGTGCTTAAGTCACCTTTGATTTATGCCGCAAGGTTTGAGTCCCCCATTAGGCATATGACATATGATTATCCTCTGATTCGTGTGGCTACATACACTAGGCCCTTCCAGCTGGGTCCATATAGACTGTGGGCGCCTTGATTATGATGGTTATGCTATACAATCTAGTTTATGATTTTAAAATTTCATGCTAAACCTTGTTCCCTACCCCATCATGTGATATATATATATGTGTGTGATTGCATTTGATGATGTGTATTGGATTTGACTGGTTTTGAATTATTATTTATGGAATGATTTTATCTCTTATCCCTGAGTTACATGCTAGCGCTCCAATCGCTAACCATCTCCAGATGTTGTATCCCCACGCGATACATGAATCTGGAATTCTTCTACCTTTCCTGCGGAATAATCATATGTTAGTAGATGGTTTGTGAGTTGACTTGAAGTAGTGAGCCTCAATCCTTTGAAAGATTTTATTTCATGTTCTGGTTTCTTATGTCTTAGACTTTGTTTCAGACTTATTTTTAGCTATGGTCGGGGGCATGTCCGGACACTTTATTGATTTTGGTTTTGTGAGAGGCTTTACGGGTATTGTGTACTTGGGTGTTGTGTTTGGTTTGACTAGGAAACAGGGGTGGTCTTAAATCCTTGGTAAACTTGAGATGCCCATCACGGAAAGGCCCTAATTCGGGTTGTGACACACCCAAATGAAGCACGTATCCTTGTCACACCTGACGAAGCTAAAGTCACGGTCTTTTTATAACAATTTAGGAAAACATGGTAAAGATCCAACCAATCCATACCCCTAAGATCACATTAAAATCTACCATATCTAAGATAATAAGATCTACCCAAGTCTCACGACCCCCAAAAGTCACAACATAGGATCGGCACACCTGATCCACCACTAAAGAGTTTTCTACAGGGGTAGACACACAGATAGGCATGGAAAGAGGCTCACTAGAAGAATAAAAACCCAAAGCAAAATATGTAGAAACATAGGAAAAAGTTGACTCAAATCAAATAACACAGATACAAATTTAAAGAAAATAGGGACGATACCTGTGATAATAGCATAGAAATCCTCTGCCTTTGGTCTGATGGGTATAGAATAGCACTGTTCATGATCACGATTTGACTGAGTAAGCACGTTACCACTACTGCGGGAACCACTACCTCTGCCTCGCACGCCTTTAGTAGAACCTCTACCTCTCACAGATGATATAGAAGTAGCCCTGAAAATATGGTGGTGACATTCCTTGGCCAAATGGCCAACCTAATCACACACAAAGCAACCTCTATAGCCCAACTCAATAAGGGGAGGTATGGTTGAGCTTGAACGAACTCCCGACGATACTGAACCAGAGGACCCATTGCCTGAATCTTGTAAGGCTGCCTGCACTAGTCTACCATAATACCTACAAAACCACTATATCCCTAACTCAAAAAGTGTGACCTCTAAACTCACCTTAATGGCACACCCTCTTGGCGCCTCCCTGATCTTATTATGATTCACTATACTCAGAAATAATGCCCTTGACACTACCATCTAAACCATAAAAATCTGATGAAAGACATTAACCTCTTTATGAACGTTCAAATCTTTTAGACTCGGTGGAATACAGACATAGAAATATATAGACAAGGCATGAAGCGTGCCTCATACTATTCAATAGTTATGGATCCCTACTTTAGGTGATCAAACTCATCTCTCATCTGATCCCTCAAACTGTATGGCATAAACTTGTCTAAAAAGGCCGGTCTCCACAAACTGATCCCAAGTTATCTCTGGAGAACCAAGAGGTATCAAATCAAAAAGTGACCTCTACCAATCTTTGGCAACATCTCTTAACTACTAAGTAGTGTAAGCAACCCCATGCAACCTAAGAAACCCAAGATTATGCAACTTCTTATGATAGTCAGTCAAGAACCTGTAAGTATCCTCGCCTATAGCATCACTGAACTTAGGAGGACCAAAATAAGTGAACTTCTTCAACCTCTTCAGATCCTCAAAAGGCATAATTATACTTGTAATGATAAGAGACATAGTGAATCTGGTTGGCTGAGATCCCACCTAAGGAGGAAATGTAGATGAAGGCTGAACTCCTGCCCTATGATACCACACTCAAATGTCGGTGATGAAAGAGGAACAACACTCAGAGTTTGTAAAGTACCATAAGTAGATATTGGTACCATATTAGGATCCATACTCGGGACTAAAGGAACACCATAGGAAGACTTTGGCACGGAGAAAGGTACAATACTCAAACCTGGAGGAACACCAGGTGCAATCAGAGTAGCACCCTCCAAATGCGTCAATAGACGAATCGATAACCCCTCTAAGCCTGGGGTAGATCTATGGGACTAGGGTAAGCCTTATAACTCCAACAAACTCAACCTAAGGATCGGGGGAGAGCCTTCAAGTACTATATTTGGATGAGGTAGATCCTTATACTCGTTCTCTAGTGCGAGATTATCCATGTATTATAACTTGTCCCCTGGAATGGGATCTCCCCTCGGATGATGGCTTCATATATCTAGCCTCATGAGATTTAGTCCTTATCATTTACGCAAAAAGAGTGAAACTCAGTTTGGAACATAGGGTATGGAAAAATCCACACGATATAGTATAAAATAATAAAAATTTCCTAAAGATATCATATATCCTCTCAAAGATAGATACAAACATCTATTATCGATCTATGAGACTCTATTAGACACCTTGTTCCTATACTGTTGAGACTAATGAACTTGGATTCTTCGATACCAATTTGTCAAGACTCAAAAATCAACGGTTGTGATGGCATTTGTCACGACAAGCCTTGAAAAGTAAGTCTATCACCAAAACTAATATGAAATGAAAGAAATTACCAAAACCCAAGACGTGACTCTTAGAACAAGATCAAACTACACATATATAGTAAAAGCAAAAAATATATAGCCAAAAATATCATATAATATCCCAAAATCTGGTGTCATGGTGTAAGAACTACTAAATACATCTCAAATGTCAAAGATATAATAATAGTCCAAAAGAATTACTATCTGTCTATGAAAATATTAAACAAGATAGAAACACATAGGAATAGGTAGTAGGTACACTCTGGAAGAATATATCGATGCTACCTCGAATATACTCTAGATATCACCTGAATCAGCTCTCGTGCAGCACACTCGTACCTAGATCTACACCGAAAGGGCATAATAGGGGTGAGTACGGTCCACCTGTACTCAGTAGGTATCATAGGTCAACTAATCAAAGTAGAAAATAAAGCATATAAAATACACACTATGAGCACGTCACCTGCAATTAAAAAATGTTCCAAATGGTAGCCCACACTATCTTCAATAATAATTATACAATATTCACATATACCATAGTCAAATACAAGAAAGAAGCATAAGTATACAGATATGACACATACAAATATGAAGAAAAGGTATGCATAGGAAGATACCACATCAAGATGATAATACAACATAGAATGAGCATAATATATATATAATATGAAATACAATAAAGATGATGATGATGTGATGTCGGAGGTTGTCGCAAAACCTCCATATACACCTACCGAGTTGTGCTTCTAAGTAGGATCCATCAGGGGTTCACAACCCATATACAAATCCAATATCTAATATCCAATACCAAAATCTATAACTCCTTTCTGGCACATCAATCAGTATAGGGTTTTTAAAAATGTTACATTTCCTATTAGAAAAATGCAGTATTACCAGTATTTCCATGGTGGTACTAATGTTTCATGAATGTATATGATATGAGGATGTAATGCCCATAACTAACTTGAATGAGAATTTCCATATCCAACTAATATACCACTATGTGAGCCAAAATCCACACAATATTTCAACCATTCATGTAATCTAACGTAATCCATATGTCAATGGAGTAAAATACAAATAAATATGCCATTGATACCACATAAATTTATATTTAGGATTTTTCATCAGACAAGATACAACCAACTATATATATAAGACCCCACACGATCACACAGAGCAAATAATGTCTCAAAACTTCCAAATAGCAACAATATAGGCCCCAATATGGGCAAAAAATAATAATATAGCCATTTTCATGATTGGTTCCCACACCCTTAACGTGATTTTATACCAATATTAACTACCTAACCAATGCTAAAAGGAAGTTAAGACATAACCTACCTCAAAAGTAAAAAATTAATTCTAATATCCTTCAACACGCAACTTTTCCTTCACAAAAGGACCCAAAATTAACTAAATTATACAAATATAAAATATACTCATTAAAATAAAGACAACGATACCCATATTCCCCAATTATGAGTCGGGGTCAAAATAGACCCCCATAACAAGTTTTCAAAAAATAATGGACAAACCAAAATTTTAATCTATAAATATATTAACCATGATTAAAGAAACTCGTAGAAGAAAACCCAGGTGAAAATAAATTGAAATTGGGTTTAAATCAAAGAATTACTAATTTAGGCCTTCGTGGCTTAAACCCCCAAATTTTACTTTTTATATCCAAGTTTTAAAAGGATTTAAATGACAAGAATTGAATAAAAATGATCAATATAGGGATTTGGAGCTTATCCAAGCTTAAAAATGGAAGAAATTACTCAAAAACTCGAAACCCCAAGTTCCAAGTCTCAAAAATGGAGAAAAATCACAAAAATGTGGTATATATGCCTACCAGGCATCGCTTATGCGGCCAAAGGGTCGCTTAAGCAACACCGTATGATAGTATAGATGTCGCATAAGTGAATTGTCTGTCTCTTAAGTGAAAATCGCATACGCGATAATAACTTACGCGACAAGGGAGTCGCTTAAGCAACATCCTTGGGTGACTGCCAAATTGCTTAACCAACCAAATTGTCACTTAAACGCCATCCTTGGCTGAGTTCTAGGTCTCCTAAGTGACCAAATTATTGCTTAAGCGGTGCACCAAATGGAGACTTAGAGAGTTTCAAGTATCTGCAGACCCCTCAAGATTCATTTGGAATATCGATAACACAAATGAACTAAGCAACCACATCAAATTTAATTTTTCGAACTCAATGGAGATATCAAATTTTCAAAAAATATGTCATTTTCATAAAGTTAACCCTCGAAACTCAATTTCACAACTTTTCAAATCGAGGACTGAAATGGGATATAAAAGCTATAAACCACACCAACCATGTTACCAACCTAAAATTGATGTTTCAAATTTGTTGGCGCATTTTATTTTTCCATCTGACAAATAGATTAATAAATCTTGAGCAAAGTCAAATATAAGGTTTTTCAAGCCACCAAAAATCTTAAACTCACACAATTCGCACCAAAATGCATTGGGAACATGCCAGTCATCTCCACACCTAGAAATATCGTAAACCAACCACGAGGAGAGGTAAAATAGTCAAATCACTTTGAAACAAAATAATTCACAAAATTATCAAACATCAAATCGTTACATATATAAAAATGTGAATTCTTGGAATGTGGCAAGCTGTCAAATCTCTGATTCAGTTGGGGACTAAGGAAAGAGATAAAAAGGAATGATAGAGGTACAATTCTTTTACTACTCTTACTTGGCTGTTGGTACGACCGTAAAATACCTTGGAATAACTACTATCTCACCCAATCTCTTACGATACTAAATTTTACCAGATGGGGTAATATTCTCAACATGGATAATAATATATCATGTTTGTTAGGAAAAAATTTATGGTGAGTGAGACACAACTATTACTTGGTATATGAGGTTAATTTAAAAAAAATATGTGGGCCCCACTTTTATTGCCTCTGTCATCCTTTAGCATACTTTTATTATATGTCTTGTCAGCTCTCCCCATCCTTTTTTTTATTTCTCCATTTCTTCCTTTCACATTTCTTCTTTAAAATTCTTTTACCACTTGATTTTCAGATTAGTTTTTTAGTTATGATTTTGGTTTATAATACTCCCTCTATTTCACTTTAACCCTTATTTACTTGAGATTTCTTTTAAGAAAACATTTATTAGGAGCTTATTTTAATAAATTAATCTTATTAACTATGTAAAAATATATTTGAGTATTATATATTCTATGTAGTCATTTAATAAAAAAGATAGTATTAAAAAAAGATAAGGGGGCCCTTGGAGTAACTGATAAAGTCATTGTCTTGTGACCAGGAGGTCACGGGCTCAAGCTAGGGTTGTGCATCTATCAATTCGATTTGGTTTAATGTATTATTGATTTGATTTAATGATTTTTTATGATAAACCAATAAAATATTTTTGATTGATTTTTGATTTATTATTTTTAGTCCTTAATGGTTTGATTTTTGATTTAACCGATAAGAAAATATTCATTAAATAGAAATAGTAGAAACTAATATGAAAAGAAACTAAATCTTAATTGCAGCCAAAATCCTACATGATGCGTTTTAATTTACACGAATCTTCAAGATTGAACTGAATGTTAGTTTAGAAAATTAAATAAGTATGTTAGTTTGTGGAAATTAAGAGAAATATAATATCTATCTATCTATCTGTCTGTCCGTTTGTCTGTCTATCTATATATATATCCATCCATCCATCCATCCATCCATCCATCCATCCATTTTTCTCTCTCTCTATCTATCCATCTCTCCCTCTCTCTCTACACACACACACACACACACACACACACACATATATATATATATATATATATGTGCGTGTGTATATATATAATACATGTGGGGTTAAATTTGCAATTTAGTAAATTCTTATTAAATTATCAATTTACCTAATAACCCAATAAGGAAAAATCAAAACTAAACCAATAATCCAACAAAACCTTTTATAGAATCATTAACATACATTTAACCCAATAACAATAAACCAATAACATTTTTATCGATTTGATTTATTGGTCAGTTTGATTTTGTACACCCCTAGTTTAAGCATTGGAAATAGGTTCTGGCAAAAATTTAAGGTAAGGCAACGTAAATACACCCTCATGGTGGTAACCTTCCCAGGATCCTATGCATAACGAGAGATTTAGTGCACCAGATCACTTTTTTTAGTATTGAAAATACATGATAAATTTCTCTTAATTTCATAGATTGGCCAAGTAAATCAAAACAAGTGTTCTTATTAGTAAGATGACCAAGTTAATATTGGTATGTATATGTAAGTTTAATTGATTAACTTTTTATTTATCAAATAAAATTTATTATATAAATATATAAATAAACCATACTCAATCAACAAAACAAAATAATTTTTTTGATTATTATTTATTTAAATTATCTCAATTTCTTTTGAGTTTTTCCTTTTTTTAAAAAATTAAAAAGAAAATTAATTTGAAGCATATTCCAATAAATTTAATTTGATTTTTAGGTACAATAAATACCTCACTATCTTATAATTATAATTTATATCTAATCCATTTCAATTGTAAACAATTACGAAAAGAACTATCAATCATAACGGAAAAAATAAAAAATAAAAAAATAACATACATGGAAGTTTCAATATTTAGAAATTGCATTCATACTAAATTTATAAGTTTCATAATATATGAAAAAGTTTAAGTAAAAATAGATGGATCATTGTGGGACAACAAAAGCAACATAGGTTTTTGATTTCAACATGGTTATTTAAGTGTCAATAAAAAGTGTATCGAGGGAAATTTAGATATTTTAGTATAACTACTTACATGTCCTCCGTAGAAGCATTAGAATAGCCACTGGCCGCCTTTATGAACTTTTCATCTTCATCCATTTCTTTCGTCTGCTTTATTCACTTTTTCCTCACTCCATCTCATTTTACCGAACTTTCCCTTTTTCTCTATAATGAATTTCATTTCTTTTCCCTCTAAGTCTCTCATTATTTTTTTGGGTGTTTTCTTTTTCTTTTCAGTGCTGGATTATTACTTTTACTATCCACGATTAGCAGGTGAGGTTTAAGTTTCTTTCTGTTTTTTTCTTCAATTCTCCTTATTCCTTGTGTTATTTTTATGAAATTGTGGTGTCTTTGAATTTGAAAAATGTCCCCCCTATTGCCTTGAATCTTCCATGGGAGATTATACTTTACAATAGATACCATAAATAGAACTCAGTGATCCATGAGCTTAGTGTTAGCCTTCTAATAGGGGTATGAAACATCCTGGGTTTTGAACCTTAGAAAATTTCCTGGAATTTTGTTCTCTAGACCCAATACAACTCATAGGTATGATCCATATATTGGGGTACGGGTGGTATGGTCCTGTCGTATGCCGACCAGTATTAGTTGGTAGGATGGTTTTGGTCACTCGAATAGGTACAACTTAGGGGTATGGGTCGTAGGGCTTGGTACGAGTTGTATAGGGACTCGTATGGTGGAAAGTGTTTGATCCTCCTAATATTTTATACTACTAGGGATACAAGTCATGGGTACAGATCGTATGTTGTGGTTTCGACTTGGTTGGATGAGTCGTTACTGGATAATGTTTGATCTAAGGTTGAGGCTTAGATACAAGTGGTGGGTACCGATCGCATTGGAAAAGTATGACTCATATGGGTCAGTCGTATCCCTGTGATGGGCTTTTAAGGAACTTAAGTTGGGATATTCTGGATATTTTCCTACTACCTTAATTAGGACCCATGACTTCTAATACACTTAGAAGGTTATTTACCCTATTATTATATTCATCAATACTTAGAAACTATTCCAAAACAATTCATAATTCTCTCAAAAGGTTTTGGGGCAAGAGAGCTAGGGTTTCGACTAAATGATTGCTTTGGGGCTTTTCTTGGTGATTTCCTTCCATTATCTTCTTGGTTAAAGGCGTGTTTCTCTTCCCTCATTGTAATTTCAACTAAATGCATGATTTATATGATTGATTTCATTGTTTTACTGTTTCATGATTATGGTTTTCAACTATTATTTGGGGGTTTTGATATTAAATATTTGCTTATGATTTTCTATGGTTTTAATTATGCTTTTATATGCATTAATGGTGATTTTGGACAATGGGATTGGATGGTAGTGGTTTAATGGTTTTTGAAATTGGTTTTGGTTATATTATGCCCCTAATGTGTTCGATAAAATGCTTGTAAAGGTATATTCATTGCATTGACTTCTTTTAATGGGACTATTGCTTGTTTTCAGCTTATGTAATAAAGCTTTAAATGGTTTGAAAAGTCTAAAGGCTAAATGGTTATGTTTGTGGGGAATATAGAAGTCTTCCAAGTAGTTTAATATGGGTGGGATTGGTATTGGTGTCAGCTTTGGCATTGGAATAGGCTAGGAGGCTAGCATTATTAGACATAATTTCTCACTGTTCCGTCATATTACATTATGGAATTAATTATATTATATTTTGCTACTTATTTGGTTATGGCCTGGTTTATGGCCCATGGTTTGGTCGTTATGGTTGGGCAGTTGGTGTGGTATAGTTGGACTAGGTTGGGTCTGTTATGGTTGTGACCCTATCCCAGAGTCTTAATGAGAAAATTTATGCTATCTTGTTATATGTTCAAAATTCAACCCATTATGGGGCAAATATGGTGGTTGGGTTGGGTAACAGAGGGTTGTCCCCGGTCCTGGTTGGACTTGGGATTCCCATTACGACAAGGCCCAGGGTTTGGTCATATCAAGTTGGTATCAGAGCCTAGGTTCATGGTCACTTGGGAGTCCACAAAGCCATGTTGAGTAAAGTCTCTTTTAGGGATGTAAAATGTGCCACACTCATAAGGGAGAGGCTACAAGGCATTTAAGAATGTTTCACTTTCTTGGTATTCTATCTTGAAGCTTGAGTTCTCAATCCTAGAATCTTCTCTAATCCTTGTTTGCTCATCTTTTAGATCATGCCTCCTAGATATGGAACACAAAAAAATTCTTCTGTCCTAAGGATAATGCTGAAGGGGTATGTCCTATGTCTAGAGTACATCTTTGATCTCATGGTCATATTCCTGATGGTGTTGCAGTACTTTCTATTTCGGCTAGTTCTCCTTAGGTCCCTCAGGGCAACTCGATGAACATAGAATTTCATCAGTTTATTCATATTATTGCCCAACTAGTTGCTGCTCAGGCTGAACGGGATAGGTCTGGTGCTTTGTCTATTTAGGCCACAAGGGTTGGTCAATTTATATGATGGGTCCTCTAACTTTTACTGGAGTGAAGGTGGAGGAGGATCGACAAGGCTTTTTGGATGAGATGGAAAAGATCTTTTAGGTGATGCAGTCTACTAATGTAGAGGGGGTTAACTTTGCAGCTTATCAGCTCAAAGATGTTGCTTATCAGTAGTACAAGGAGTGGGATAGGAATAGAGGTGATATAGAACAGGAGGGATTGTGGGAGGACTTTTATAATGCCTTTTTGGATCGGTTCTTTCTTCAAGAGTTGAGAGAAGCTAACATGGATGAGTTTGTAAACCTCAAGTAGGGGAAAATATCGATAAAGAAATATGCTTTAAAGTTCCATCAGCTATCAAGGTATGCTTCTGACTTAGTGGCTGATATTAGGTCGAGAATGAGGAAGTTTGCTTTTGGGTTGAATAGAGATTTGATTTTGGAGAGAAAGACTACCTTGCTGATTAAAGATATGGACATCTCGAGGTTTACTATTCATATACAGCAGGTTAAGGATAAGAAGATGAGGCAGGAGGAGTTTGGGGATAGGCAGAAAAAGAGGAGTAGGTTTTCTAATTAGAGTGGTGCTTAGTGTTAGGGTGGTAGATATGGTGGCAAGTGGCAGAAAAAGAAATAGGGAAGTTCTGGTTCCTTTACTACTAGTGCTCTTTACCAGTCGGGAGATAGGCGTCATCGAGGTGGTGACAATTCTCGGGCACAGGTTGCCCAATATTAGTTGAGCGGAGGTCAGTCAGTTTCTTTGTGTCATCTTTGTCAATTTTGTAGTCGTCCTCATCGGGGTTATTATGATAAAGTAAGGGACAAATGCTTCAAGTGTGGCTAAGTAGGTCATCGGCTCAGGTATTGTCTGGTTAATAAGGTTGTTATGGGGGTGAATAAAATTCCCGTGGCTTCATCTTCTGCTCCTGCACCTGGTGGTATAACATCTTCTTCTATTACTGATCGTGGTTCTAATATTGGTCGAAACATGTTGTATGCTTTGGCATTCCAATAGGAATTCAAGGCATAACTTGATGTTGTTACTGGTACGTTACAACTTTTCTCTCGTGATGTATATTGTTTTCTTGATTCTGGGTCTACTTTCTCCTATATGACTCCTTACGTGGCTGTATCTTTTGGTTTTGATTCAGAAGTTATTTCGGATCCTTTTTTATGTTTACCTCGATAGGTGACTCGGTTATTACTAAGAGAGTCTATAGGGGGTGAGTAGTATATATTGGTTGCAAGCAGACCTTGGTGGATCTATTTAAGTTGGATATGGTGGATTTTGATGTTATTCTGAGTATGGATTGATTGCATTCTTGTTATACGTCTTTGGATTATCGGACTTGTGGGGTTATCTTTAGGTTCTTGGTGAGCTGGTTATAGAATGAGAGGGTGTTTCTTTAGCTCCTAGGGGGAGGTTTATTTCTTATCTTAGAGCTCAGAGGTTAATCTCCAAGGGTTGTCTTTATCACCTGGTTTGAGTTAAAGATGTTAACTCGTAAGGTCCTTCTTTGTGTTCGGTCCATATGGTTAATAAGTTTCCAGAGGCCTTTCTGGATGCTCTTCCTAGTGTTCCTCTAGATAGGGAAATAGAGTTTGGTATTGATTTTCTTTTGGACGCTCATCCAATTTCTATTCCTCCTATAGAATGGTTCTAACTGAGTTAAGGAAACTCAAGGAGCAACTTAAGGATCTTCTAGACCAGGGGTTTATTAGTCCTAGTGTTTCTCCTTGGGGTGCAACGATGTTATTTATGCACAAGAAGGATGGTTCCCTTCGGATGTGCATTAACTACAGGTAGTTAAACAAGTTAATGGTCAAGAACAAATATCCTCTTTCTCGGATATCTAACTTGTTTGACCAGATGCAAGGTGCCAAGTTTTTTCTAAGATAAGTCTTCGGTCTAGGTACCATTAGCTTAAGATTAGGAAGGTGGATATCCCTAAGACGACTTTTCGTACTTGGTATGGGCACTTTAAGTTCTTGGTGATGTCATTTGGGTGGACCAATGATCCGGTAATATTTATGGACTTGATGAACAAGGTGTTCAGGTAGTATTTGGATCTCTTCATCATTGTGTTTATTGATGACATTTTAGTTTGTTCGAAGAATGAGGTGGATCATGCTAATCACCTTTGTGTGGTGTTGCAGACCTTAAAGAAACAACAATTGTATGGCAAGTTCTCCAAGTGTGAGATTTGGTTGAACATTGTGACTTCTTGGGTCATATAATTTCTAGTGAAAGGATCATGGTGGATCCACAGAAGGTTATTGCAGTGAATAGGCGGCCTAGGTCCATGACTCCATCAGATATTCGGAGCTTCATGGGTTTAGCTGGATATTATAGGAGGTTTGTGGAAAGCTTTTCTTTGATAGTTGCTCCTTTGACTAAGTTGACTCATAATACGGGTTGGCGCGTATGAATGGGTAGTCGACAGACACACAATTGTTGAGGCCATTACCAATAGCGTTGGGATGGAAGTACCCCTTCCAACTACAAAAAGTTGAAGACACTTCCTTTTTCAGCAATGAGCACCTACATCCAGGTGTTGAATTTGGTAAGCTCTCACTTTATGCCTTCGCCTTTTTTCCCCACCAAATAATTGCGCCCTATTAATCAAGACAACTACTAACATCTTATTTTCCATTACACCAGACTTACTGGCAGTAGTAGCTAACTTCAGCGTGATACAGTATATCGCCGACTAAAGTAAGTACTTCTGAGAGACAATTATAATGGACCAGAGGTGAGCTACTCGCCCCCGCACATAAGATTCAATACATTTTTTGTCTACTTATTCAAACATACTTGTGCTATAACAATTTATATGTTTGTTATATCGATCAGTAAAAAACCTGTCATATTTACTATATGGGATGATTTAGCTGACAATGAAGGCGCTACATTACTACATCACTTGCATGAGCACCCCATCATTCTTGCTAAGTGTATAGATGTTACTGAATTTCGCAGTGGTATGTTGTTTACATCAGCCTCTGCAATTCTTCCATTTTACCTTAGTTCTTCTTTCCCTGTATTCAACTAAAAATCCTTTTCATCTTTGACATGCGCAGCTATAGGATTAGCCACAAGATATTAGACAACGATCCTAGTAAATCCTTAGTACGTGCAGGCTGCTACATTGTTGAAGTGGTACCCATTAACTTATCCCCCCATCGTAGTGTTATACTACTCAAACATTTTTAATAAATAATACAGTCGCTATTTTAACTAACCTTTTCCATGGTGGAGGATAATAAACAAATATTGGTATCTTACACTTTACGAAGCTCATCGGCATCACCTTCGTCACTGAATCTTGCACTTATTAAAGATGAAGTATTGTCTATATCCACCATTCTAGAGTTGTCATTTATGGTTAGTAACATGTATATGTCATCTATAGTTAGTTTGTTCCACTTTCCAGCAACTTATTAACCATAGCAGCCAAATTTGATTCATAATTATGACTATAACAGTCGTCGATGTCGGTGCCGATTCCAACTCCGTCACCTCTATTAAATTTTTGTCGCTTTCACCGCCGCCAGCAACCTGTCCAAAAACTTATCATAAATATCTTCAAAGAAATTTCTAATGTCACTATGCATTACTACTGCAGGTACCGATTTTCCACGTGGAAGGCAAAATATCACTTCCTGATCGTCCCTAGTCACTTTACTTGCTCGCCTGCTCATACTGCGATCACTTTATATGCACCAAAACAAAAAAATTGGTGTGGTGCTTCAATTGTAAGCTAAAACAGATGTTAGTCCCCAGGTAACTACTTTTACCATAGCTATAAACTCTCTGTTGTGCACTTTCTTCCTCCTCCCTTTTACTATCCAAGAATCTAAAAATTGTTATCTAAATTAAGAAATACAAAATAAAAAATATACAAGCAACAAATGATGTGTGTATCAGGTATTCATGATTATCTATTACTTTTCTTTGAAATGTATATTCTTAGTACGCTTGCTTAAATTTGACTGAGTGCCTCACACTAACTATACTATTATCAACTTTCGGGTATCTCTAATTATGTATACCCTGAAACCTAAATCTTCTTTTCACAGTGTCTTCAAGTATAAGTTTTTATAAATCTGTTGTAGTCCAAATTTTAAGGATTAATAGGAAAAGGGTTCATGACTTGTGTGATTCATGGCCTTGTCTACGTAGTTGTGTTGTTCAAACATTAGATATAGAAATTCATATAACATTCTAATTTTTCTTATGATGTCTTAAGATGGTAGCTAAAAGATATGTTCATCATCGAAATTACTGTAATATGTCCCTAAAGTTTCTCTAAATTCAAAACAATGTAGGAAGATCTCACCATTTTTGATACAAGTTCTTCTTATGGTTAAATTTCCAAAGTAATTCCCAATGTCCAACCATAATGCATGCCACTTCACGTTACCGCTCCGGCGTCTTATTCTTATAACACTCTTAGCATTTGGCACCAACTTTATATTTGTCGGTTATCTTTAAGGTCCTACATTCACAGAAGCAAAATATACAACACCACCCTTAAAATGAAACCAACAAAAATACAACTTATTCATACATATCAACATTTATACCAGAAATCTAGAAAATTTCTGGTGAACAGAGAGCTGACTGACAATTAGACAGAAAGAAAATCCAATTTGCAGTAGTACGTACCATTTATTTTTTGGTTTGGCATTTCTTTGGTTAGTTGGTTAGAGTAATATATCATCTAAGAATTGATAGAGACGATACAATGTCATGCTCAAAAGGGAACCAACAAAAAGACAACTTACTCATACATATCAATCATTTATACCAGAAATCTAAAAAACTTCTGTTGAACAGACAACTGACTGACAATTAGGAAGAAAGCAAACCAAAGTTGCAGTAGTACATACCATTTGTTTTCTGTTAATATATCAGCAAAGAATAGCGAGCAACGACTACACTCTTCTTCTCCAAATTTTTTTTACTTCCCTTTCTATATATCCTTTGATCAACCTATCTGTAAAATTAACCCCTTCTCACTATGCCAACAAAACAAGGAATACCCAACAAAAGAACTAGATTTCAAGGGTCATTCCATAGGATCTAATAGAAAAGAAATATAAATACATGTATTAGTTATATTCTTTACTTGGTAGGATCTTCAGAATTCTCGAAATGAAGAACTTTTCAGAGTAGAGAGAACATTTACTTCTTTAGTATGCATGTGCATTTGCAGTAGTCGATCAATATATAATATCAAATGCTTAAGCAAAAAAATTATTGTTAAATTAGTTTTTGATTGGTTGTTTTTGCACAAAGTTTACCAGAACAATAAAAATGCCCAACTTAGCAGCATTGACTAAAGAAGTTCGAACTGGTGATAACTTACTTCTACTGCTGGAATTAATATTTGAAATTAAATAAGGTACTACAATAAGTTATTTTACCTTTTTAGCAGATAAAACAGTAGATATGAGCATTACGTATTTTAGTTTTCTTCTATTTGAATCGAAGGTTCCACTTTGAGATTAACATTACCGACGCCAGCGATACAATTACTGCAACAGTCTCAAAAAAGGTGGTAGAAACAATATTGTCCCTCACTGCCGAACAAATACATGAAAGTATTGCTGCCTAGGTACACAAATATATAGTGCTAAAAGCAGAAAAAACTCATCTACATAGAATTCTATTATACCAGTAATCAAAAGTACTGCATTACATAAGCTCCTACTCATTATGCCATCTTTTGTCCTTTTCACTTAGAGAGACACAATTCAATTATTTAGTATTATTGATGCAAATAGTCATGTCTAAAATACATATCATAAGCTATGCCAACAACTTCTTCAAAGTTTGCAACCCGGGTAAAATTTATTTGAGCTTTGTATACTTGCAAGGAATCATATTTTATCTTCAATATTTATAGCATGTCAATGTCAACAATCTGGTACATATAAAACTCATGCTCCCCTTTATCATATCTTTGTATTCACTATAATTAAAATAATTTGGTCTCCTTTTTTTGTAGCCTCTCGGTCTCGAAGGGTAAATAGAATGATCATACAACCCTTTATATTAACAAAAAATACAATGCTATATTTTCCTCCGCCTGCTTTAATTATTTCTACATGTGGCGGGTACCTAAAGTTGAATGCAACCAAGTTTGCTCAAGTGGTGTGGCATGTACAACAGGATTTTTGGTTGTCTCTACTGGTGTTAACACATGGTAGCATGTACAACTAGATTTTGCTTGCTTCCACTAATGTCATACAATCGGCCATATCAATAAATATTTTTCAGTTTGGTGACAGACCTCCATGTTAATAGTTTTTATATAAATAGGTCACAAATGAAAATCTGTGATGTTTCATTGAAATATTTACGTATTATTACTTATTTTCTTCATCCCAGTGACAAAATGATGAGTTTCACGATTGTTATTGGGCCCGTTGGTGACGTCCAAGCTACACCTCCACTCTGAAGATGATATGGTCGCTTCAAAATACAGTAACCCAATAAAGGTTGGGATCAAATCCCAAGATAATACGTGGAATAACGACTCGTTTTTTGTAATCAACGCTGGAAAAGTAAATAGGGGTTTTGAATATCAATATCAAACAAATGGTGAGTATCAACTTCGATTGTAATAGTTGTAAGTGAACACTATGATTGTGTTCTCCCTGTCTTCACAACTCCATAGGCTTATCATGGTTGAACCAACACTATACCTTGTATGCAGAATCCAAAAGTTATGTACCATCTATAGTCTTTTGGACGAGCAGACAGATTTCACCTTTTACCTTTTGAATCTTAGGATGTCGCCTTACTAACCTTTATCTTGATCCTAGTTAACTATAAACTTTTGAGTCTCTAGTTATTAGATGAAAGCTAACCAACTTACTTAGATAATACCTAGTAGCATGGATCGGCAGATAAACCTCAAATTACCATTGTCATTATCCTTTCCTAGTCACTACTTCTCTTTTGGAGTAAATAGCAATAATCTAAGTGGTATACAAACATTTCCAACCACTAATATAACTACTAAAGTGAAGATAATACAATGCATGCATGGGTATCGGTACAGAACAACAATAGAACTTCCCCGACTTCGTCAATCAATCCGGGTTTCCACAACCCTAGCTAAGGGTTTTTAGTTGCTCATGCTTGTGAAGTAATCAACAACATTCATAATTCAAATCATAAGATGAATTCACAATAATAATAAGTAAATGCACAAAACTGTAACTAAATTAATCAACAAAAGTCAATACAAGAGAATTCCAAGGCTAAATTTTACTCTTGGAATCTAAATATGTTTGTGAGTATCAAGAGTGTGTTACTACTCCTAAAAAACACATAAGGGGTATTTATAGTCAATGAGAAAATCCTAAAACCAAAGCCCAAACAAAATAGGGTAAAGAAGGGTCGGTGTTTACTTGTGGTTGCTATATGCGCCCTGTCCTTGGGCACAGGTAGTACTTGCGGCTTGCAGGGAGGGTGCAAGTGGCGACCGCAAATGCCAAACCAAAATTTCCTACAGGTCAGATCTTGGATTTTGGACTTCTGACACTTGCTTTTCCCACATGCGTTTCAGAAATACAATATGAGGTATGCATGTTGCCTTAGCAAGTACCGGGAGTCATTTTTTCAACTCTTATTCAATTATCGTATATGCTTTGATCCCAACAAGTTGAAAAGTGTCCTGAACATCCATAATTTCTCCCATAAACATCCAAAACCACTTTTTTTCATATTTTTCACTAACTTAGCATCCAAAACACGGTTTCCTACAAAACATACCCAAAACGCATCACATCTAACAAAACAACTTCAGAAACTTGCATATTTTTCTCATTTTATGCGTCGAAAGTGCTATATTTCTACAACACATTAACACCCTCAACTTTGAACGTTTGCATGTCCTCAGGCAATAAAACACAACAAAACAAAAATGACACTTAACTAGGAGAATCTAAGTTATTCAAGGTAGTGAATTAACACTTTAAAACACAACACACCCTCTTATCTTACTTTTCAAAACCAACTATGTAAAAACATGAAGCACAACAATGTGACACACTGGGGTCAAGGTATGGCATTTATGAGCAACAAACAACCACTTATGTGTACAAGTTACACTACCCTAAACAACAAATAGCTAGAAAATGAGTCATGTGTCCTCACAACAAAGATGCCCCACTCACTCATATGAAATCATACATGTAAATATAGGGATAGTCAAGAGACACTCACACTCAGAAGAAAAGTTCGAATTAATGTGCATCAAATACCATAGGCTTACCCTTATTTTCTTTACCTTAGCATTCAGATAGTCAAGTTAGGATCACTATAGAACTTTTCTCGGCTTGTAATATAGGCTCGGGGGTTGGTATGGTACATATGGAGATATCAAGTGACTAAGTCTCCTTGGCATTCACTAACTATGGGGTCTCAATTGTTAGCTAGTTTCCTTTTTATTCCACCCTTATTTCTTCCTTTTTATTCTTTATTGCACATTCAGGTTTGGTGTGGTCTTTTATTATTTCTTTTTCACTTTCTCACAAATTTCCTTTTTTTTCTTTTCCTTTTCTTTTGCTTTTTCTCCACACCCAGTCCTACTAACTTTCTCTTTTATTTTTCCCTTCTACATATTCATTTTACATCATACACCCCTATGATAGCCACCTCAACTTAGGTGATTTGCCTGAGTTGAGATGCATAATATCCAAGGAGGAACGGGGCAAAAAAGTTCATTTTAATATGAATCGTAAGGTGAATAGGTGAAAATAAAGAAAGAGTTTACAAGGCTTAAAATAGGGATCAAGGGATATTATTTCACACATGGAAGGTCATTTAGGCTAAAAGTGGACTAAAATCAAAATAGCCTATGATCCTTTCTTAACCAACTATCCTATAACTTAGGCAAGTCAAACCAGACAATTTCTTAATTCAACACACAAAGGAAACTAAGTGGCATCTCACACACACGACACAAAGTCAATATCATAAGCTGCTACTTATCTAGTTCATGCAATTATTTGCAAGTGATTGTCAAATCCCTAATCCTAATGCCATAACAAGATCCATAATATTTACACATATATACATTCATACAGTTCTAAAACATAATTTGGAGGGGTATCAAAAATCAATCAAAACATAACTACTTCCCTAAATACTTAAAAATCTCCTAATTACATAAAAACACAACACAATGAAACAAAACACAATACAACACAAAAACATAATATGAAACAAGTTAACCTAGACATGCCAATTATAAAATAATACTGCGGCCAATAAGAAAAGAAGCATGGAAACAAAAACCCTCAGCAGCTATGATATACCGTCACCCCAACTAAAAATTGCAAATTGTCCCTAATGCGCTAAAATAATATAAAACCAAAGGAAGTGAGAACATACCTGGGATGCACTAAGTGTCCATGTACCTTGGGTTGCCTCCCAAGCAGTACCTGATTTACCATCGCGGCATGACTCAACTTTTTTGGCTACTCAAACATTGCCAAGGTCCATGTCAATATAAACTCTAACTTCCTCCAGTTTTCCCATGTAGTGCTTCGTTCACTGCCTGTTTACGTTGAACGGGATATCACCATCATGCTTAATTTCAATAGAATTATGTGGGAATACCTTGACCACAGTGAATGGTCCAGTCCATCTAGATTTTAGCTTGCCAGGAAATAAGTGTAGTCTTGAATTATACAACAAGACCAAATCACAGTGTTTAAATATTCTGTTCTTGATTTTATTATCATGATACAACTTTATTATTTCTTTGTATATAGTTGAGATCTTATAATCACGAAGTAAAAATTCATTCAACTCATTCACCTTGCTCAACCTAAAGTTTGTTGCATCACACACTCAAAATTTAGCCTTGTCAATGCCTATAGCGCTTTATGCTTCAGATGAACCAATAAATAACATACTTTGACGTATATAAGTTGATATGGATAGGAACCTATGGGGGTTTTATTGGCTGTTCGGTAGGCCTACAATGCATCGTCTAAATTTCTAGACCAGTCAGTCCTATGACATTCACAATCATCGCTAATATGGACTTTATCTCTCTATTAGAGACTTTTACTTGCCCATTAGTTTGAGGATGGTAAGGTGTTTCCACCTTATGACTTACCCCATATCTATCAAGAAGATCTTTGAACAGGCGTTTACAGAAGTGAGACCCACCATCACTGATAATTGCTCGTAGAGTGCCAAATCGAGAAAAAATATTTTTCTTTAAAAAGGTGGTGACTCTTTTACCTTCATTATCTGGAAGCGTAATTACATCCACCTATTTTGAAATATAGTTAATCACTACTATAATGTATCTCATGCCATAAGAGCTCACAAACGGGCCTATGAAATTGATCCCCTGCATATCAAACAACTCTAACTCCCAATAGGTGTCATAGAGAGTTCATGGCGCCGTGAAATGTTGTTTTGATGCTGACATTAGTCAAAAGATTTTGGAAAATCATGAGCATCCTTATAATTAAAGGCCAGTAAAACTTACACTATAAAATTTTGTGGGTGGTTCGTGTGACACTGTGGTGAACCCCAACTGGTGATGAATTATAAGCCTCTAGAATGATTATCATCTCCATCTCTGGAATGCATCTTCAAATTATACCATCAGCACAGATCCTAAGCAGATATGACTCATCCTAAAAGAACTTCCTTACCTCATATATACATCTTCTTCGCTGCTAGAAGGATAGGTCTACTGGGACAAAGATTATATGCCAAGTAGTTGGTAAAATCAGTAAACCAAGAAATTAGATCTAGAGATGCCGCCAATTATCGCTCATCAAGAAAAGCATCATCTATCTCAATATCATCCCCTAATTTCTATATGGTCTCATCCTCAAGTTTGGACAAGAGGTTTGCAACTTGATTTTCTTTCTCTTTTCGATCCTTTACTTCAAAATAAAACTCTTGTAGTAAGAGAAATCAATTAATCAATCTTGGTTTAGCATCTTTCTTCGACATGAAGTATCTCAAGGCTGCATGGTCAGTGTGCACTAGGACCTTAGTACTAATCAAATAAGACCAATTTTTTTTGAAAGCAAAAACCACCGCGAGTAGCCTTGCTCTGTAACTGTGTAATTTTTCTGCGCTGGGCTTAAAGCTTTGCTGGAATAGTAGATGGGATGAATTATCTTTTCTCTTTTTTGTCCCAACAGCTCCAAGGGCCAATCCGCTTGCATCATACAATACCTTAAATGGTATAGACCAGTCTGGAGACACAATGATGGGTGACGAAATCAACCGCTCCTTCAGGTATTTGAAATCCTTAAGGCAAGCATTATCAAACACAAATTTCACTTCTTCTCTAAAAGCTTTCACAAAGGATTTTCAATTTTAGAGAAGTCCTTGATGAACCTCCTACTAAAACCTTCATGCCCCAAAAAGCTCAGTACACCTCTGACTGACATTGATGGTGGCAATTTTTCAATCACCTTGATCCTCTCTTTGTTCACCTAAATACCATGTTTAGAGATTTTGTGTCCTAACATAATACCTTCTTTTACCATGAAGTGACATTTTCCACAGTTTAGCACCGGATTAAACTCTTCACATCTCTGTAGTGCACTAGCCAAATTGGCCAAAAAGTCATCGAATGAGTCCCCAATAATTGAAAATTCATCAATGAATACTTCAATAGTGTCTTCCACTATATCAGAGAATATGGACATCATACATCTCTAAAAAATAGCAGGTGCATTACATAACCTAAATGACATTCTCTTGACAGCAAAGGTCCCATTGAGGCTAGTGAAAGTAGTTTTTTCTTGGTCTTTGGGAGCAATCATGATTTAATTGTAACCAGAGTATCCATCAAGAAAATAATACCAACCCCTTCCTACTAATCTGTCTAGCATCTAATCCATGAACTGCATAAGGAAGTGGTCCTTTTGTGTCTATTTGTTCATCTTTTTGTAATCTATACATACTCTCCAATCAGTCACTTCCCTTATTGGTACTAAATTATTCTTTTCGTTTGGAACCACTGTAATTCATCATTTCTTTGGAACGCATTGAATCAAGATCACCCACTTGTTGTTTGTAATGGGAAAAACCACCCCATTATTTAACCACTTGATTATCTCTTTTTTCACTACCTCTTGCATAGGAGGATTCAGTTGTCTCTGGTGCTCAATATTGGGAATTCTATCTGGCTCAAGCTGTATTTTGTGTGTGCATAAACCTGGTAGAATCCCTATAATGTCTGCAACAGTCCACCCAATCACTCTCTTGAATTTTTGCAACACTGATGTCAAATCATATGCCTGTGCTCCTTCTAAATCTTTCACAATGATTATTGATAAGATTTTGTTGGCCCCCAAGGATTCATACTACAAATTTGAGGGGAGGGCCTTCAATTCCAATACCGGTGGATCCTCAATAGTTGGTTTTTAGGAGGTGTAGTTTTGTTCTTCAAGTCAAGATCCAGCTTCTTAGGGGCATATTTGTAAGAACCTATGCCATGTAGTGCATCAACCAACTCATCATATACATCCATCCCATCACTTTCAAAGTTTATGATCACTGTTACAATGTTTCTACCCCCAATCTTTCTCAATAGGTACATCCACTGCAACCACATCATCATCCACAATATTTATCACTGTTACCACTCTCATGTCTTCTGGCTGTTGAACTGTCATGTATATATTCAACACTATTTGCTCATTTTTCTATTTGAAGGTGATATCCTCTAGGTCCATATCAATCAACACCCAACCAGTGGACAAGAAGGGTCTACCCAAGATAATCGAAGATTGGGCATCCACTTCACAGTCTAAAATCATGAAATCTGCCAGATAAGTGAATGATGCCACCCTCACTTATACATTGCACTCAATGCCCATTGACTTCTTTATAGATGAATCATCTATCAACAACCTTTCAGATGTAGGATTGAGTTCTCCAAACCCCAACACATTGTATACCACCAATGGAATTATAATTATTCCTACTCTCGAATCACATAGAGCTTCATTAATATCATAAGGCCAATAGAACATGTGATAGTGAATGCACCTAGGTCCCCTTTATTTTTTACTGATGGTGTATGTGAATTTGTGTTAAACTATTGCACTATATCTTAGAGTTCTTCTGCAACCCAGTTGTCACCGTCATTACTCTCAAAATCATCATCACTACAAGTCAGCTTCTCAAATTCCACTTTAGGTCGCTCATCCACAATAATAGTATTATTCTTTGGCTCTTTAGTAGTAGTCAAAATATGCTCATCAGTTGGAGAACCAATTCTAGTATTAATATCAAGACATGAACAAGTGTTGAAGGATTCTATATAGTGTCACTAGGAAGGGTACCTACCTATCTTTAGGCCAAAGTGGTAGAGATTTGCCCATACTGCTGCTCTAAATGCTTGATAATAGTTGCATGTGACTCAACCTTCTTGGTCAATCCTAAAATATCTGGCTCTGCGTTCTGTAAGGAAAGTTTCTTGGCTCTTTTGACCCTTCATCAGCTAAGTCAACATTTCTTCTAGTCTTAATTTTGCATCTCGTCTTCCTGGTATAATGGATTTGTCTCTATCAACATAATAGTTCTGACCTTGATTCCCTTTCCCTTGTGCTCGAAAACTTGCCAACTGATGATCTATATACTTTGCCTCTTCCTTTAACTTAGACTCATGTACCCTAGAGTTTGCATTTTGTGCCCCACTGCATCAACTTTTCCAAAATTTATCGTGGAGGATTGTTTAGCCAACTCACCAATATAAGTCTTTAATAATGAAATCTCCTAAGCAACAACATCCTCAGTTACTCTCTGCTCACTGAAAGCTCTAATGGCAAAAATGTCAGAACCTCTATAAGCCTCCCAAGTTTGCCACCCTTGGTTAGTTAATGAGATCTGATCCATAATACTCGAATCTATCTCCCATCGTATTCTCATAAAGGCTCTTCTAGAGATAGTGTCTACCATTTTTTTGGAACTAATAGCCAGGGCTCTATAGAATATCTCCAACGAGCTTGTCCCTGAAATGCAGTGGTTGGATACCATGATAAGCTTCTTCTTGAACCTGAACCATGCCTCATGCATATATTCTGACTGTAATTTCTTGAAATTATAAATCTCATCCTTGAGCTTTAATACCCTGGATGGAGGAAATAACTTATTCAAAGACTATCTACGTAGCTTATTCCAGGTAGTGATAGATGCTCGTAGAAGTTCCTCCAGCCATAAAGATATTTCTCCCATAAGTGAGAAAGGGAAAAACCCTAGTCTAAGTTCCTCATGATCTATTCCAAGTATGGTATATGAAGTACTGATTCCAGTAACATTTGCCAGATGCATGTTTGCATCGTCTGTAGGCAACCCGGCAAACACACCCTTCAAGTATGAGAGCTGAATCATAGCACTAGAGATATTGAACTTGACATCTGGAGACAAAACAGGAGGAATGATGGATCCAGTATTTTTTGGATCAACATATCTCATATATTATTCATCATTTTCATACGACTGAATACTGATATACTGGGAGCACTTGAGGCCGGCTTCCTCTGACTATGCCTTGATTTCCATTGAGACTATTCGGTGGTCTGATGTTTGTCTCTTCTCATCTAACTCTACCTCTAGATATATACATTGAGATTCTTCTACTTACCTCCTATTATTTTTAGATTGAGCTAAAATTTCACTAGTCTGTCAATTAACAATGTCTAAAACTTCTTCAGGGGGAGGGGAGGCAAATTATCTCTTTTCGGCTCCGTCATCTTGCTAGGTGTTTGTAGGATCCTTTCTGCATTCAGATTTAGTGCCAGTAATGATTGCCTCTACTCCAAGTTCTAGGAATACACTGGTGTATACCCAACTAAGAACAGAAAAAAGAAAAACCCAAAAGCTACAACAACTTTAATTCACAAATCAACACCGTGCTCCTAGATAATGGCACCAAAATTTGGTAACGTCCAAGATACACCTCCACTATGAAGATGATATGATTGATACCAAATATAGTAACCCAATAAAGGTTGGGGCCGAATCCCAAGGGAATATGTGGACTCATGACTCTCAGTTATTGTAAGCAACGAGCAGAACTAGAAAAGTAATGGGGGTTTTGAGTATCAATATCGAAATATGGTGAGCATAAACTTCAGTTGTAATCAGTCGTAAGTTAGCACTAGGATTTTGTTCCCCCTGTCTTCTCAACTTTGTAGGCTTATCGTTCTATGTCGAACCAACCCATTACCTTGCATGCATAATTGATAAGTTATGTACCATTTACAGTCTTTTGAACGAATAGGCAGATTTTACCCTTTACCTTTTAAGTTCAGAATGTCGCCTTACTAACCCTTATCTTGATCCCAGTTAACTATTACCTTTTGAGTCTCTAGTTATTAGATGAAAGATAATAATCTTACTTAAATAATACCTAGTAGCATGGCCCGACAATTAAACCTCAAATTACTGTTGTCAGTATATTTTCCTAGTCGCTACTTCTCTTTTAGAGTAAGTAGCAATAATCTAGGTGGGATCCTAATGTTTGTAACCGCTAATACAACTATTAAAGTGAAGCTAATACAATGCATATGCGGGTATCGGTTTAGAAGAACAATATCACTTCCCCTACTTCGTCAATCTGCCAGGGTTTTCATAACCCTAGTTAAGGGTCTTTAGCCACTCATGCTTGTGAAGTAATCGATAAAGTCATAATAATAAGAAGTAAACGCCCAAAACCATAACTAATTAATCAACCAAAGTCAATACAAGAGAATTCCAAGACTAAAATTGAATCTTGGAATCAAAATATGTTTGTGAGTATCAAGAATGTGTTACTACTGCTAAAAACACATAAGGGGTATTTACAGTAATGAGGAAATCCTAAAATTAGAGCCCGAACAAAATAAAAGAAAGAAGGGCCAGTGTATATTTGTAGTCACTACATGCGCCTTGTTCTTGGGCGCAAGTAGTACTTGCAGCCTGTAGGGAGGGAGCAAGTGGCGACCACAAGTGCCAGACCAAAATTTCCTGCAAGTTAGATCTATGGATTTTGGACTTCTGACACTTGATTTATCCACATGCAATCTACATGTTGACTTAGGAAGTGCCAGGAGTCATCTTTTCAGCTCTTCGCACATACTTTGATCACGAACAAGCCGGAAAGTGTCCTGAACATCCATAATTTCTCCTATAAGCATCTAAAAACACCTTTTTTTTAAAAATCTTTTTTCATAAACTTAGCATCCAAAACATGATTTCCTGCAAAACATACCCAAAACGCATCACATCTAACAAAACAACCTTAGAAACTTGCATATTTTCCTCGTTTTAAGTGTCGAAAGTGTTATATCTCTATAGCACATCACTCGTGCAAGCACGAGCCTCTCCATCTAATATAATATACAAGTGTGAATGAAGCTACTGAAGTAGACAACTCATAGTCGACATGCCTGCTTCAGCTGCTTCAACCATTATTTTACTTTATCACCCCTAATTAATTATTATAACTCATTTATGTATTAATAATTTAATAATATTTAATAAAAAATAAAATAGATACTTCAACCGTGATTTTACTATATCACCCTAATTAATTATTATAAGTCATCTAAATATTAAAAAATTAATAATATTTAATAAAAAAGTAAAATAAACATTAAATGACAATTAACTCTTGATGTTTTAAATTATTTTAATGTCTTATTTAGGATCGACTTAAATTTTTTCCACAAGTATTTAATTTTAGTAATTTTGCTATATCACTTCTAATTAGTTATTATAAGTTATTTAAGACATGCTTATATCGCTACTTCAATCGTTGTTTTACTATATCAATCATATGATTATTATAGGTCATCTAAGCATTAGAATATTAAAAATATTTCATTAAAAAGGTAAAATAGACACAAAATGTTAAGTTAAATCTTGATATTTTAAATTAACTTGACGACTTATATGGGGCCCACTTATAGTAATTTACTATATCACTTCTAATTAGTTATTATAAGTCATTTATGTATTAGATAATAAATAATATTTAATAATAAGGACAACATAGATACAAAATAATAAATTAAAAATGATTGGATGAAGAACTTTGCGATAGTAATATTTGTGTCAAAAGGGAGAATGAAAGTAGCACATTTATTGAGATTTAAATGATTACATTTAAATATAAAATATTAAATACATAGTTAAAAGAAATAAATCAAGCATAAAATGCCTAAACAAGAAAAGTAAATTTTAAATTTTCTTACTACTTTTTCGTTTCAATTTATGTGACACCATATGATTAAGCATGGAGTAGAAAAAATGGAATACTATTTTGAAATTCGTGGTGTAAAATAGAAAAAAGGGCATTCTTTTTTAACAAATTAAAAAGCAAAATGTGTCACATAAATTAAATAAAAAATAAATTTTGAGTCCATGTTGAGCACGAGAATATGCCACTAGTGTGTGTGTATACATATATTACGGAAATGATTTGAAATACAAAAGTATTAATGCTTGTTTTGTTTAATGCAAAAATTACTTAAACCTACACCTTAAGTTACTAATATTATTTAAAATCCCAAATTTCAAAATTAATTATAAAAATCTATTCTCACACTTTATTTCTCCAATATCCTATAAATATCTAACCTACCTTTTTTCTTACAGTTAATGCTCCTAAAACAGTCCTAAAATCAAGGCCCCCCAATTAAGCGATTTTCAATTTTTGAATTACAGTGATGTTCTTCTCAACTTGCTCAACATCAAGTTTCAATTTATATTGACAAACTCCATTAGCATTTTTCTATAATTTCTTTTGGAGGTTAATATAATTTCACAATTTTTTCAACTTTACTAAACCAAAGATTGATGAATTAGATTGTCGCATTATTGTTCATTCAACAAATTAAGCATATTAATGGAGTCTGCTTCTTCGTTTAGTATAAGACGTAGTCAATTAGATGATAATCACCAAACAAATCTTATAGTTGGGTTTTTTCTTGAGATTTTTGATAAGGATAACCTCAATTTTCATGAAAATATATCTAAACACCTTAGCGATCCCGCTAAGATGTAGAAGTTAAGGGAGGCTGCCGATAGAAGTTGTAAGAAGTCCATTGCTGAATTTTCAAGGAAGAAAAAAAAAAGAAGATACATCACACGACACTCTTTCAAAAGTATAATTCTTTATATATGATAATTTAGAATTTTGAAATACATATCGCTGACATTTAGGGTTAGAAATTCAGCATATTTTATTTATTTAACATATACATAATCTCTAATATATCAGTTTTTGTTTATTCAACTCTGATACACAGAATAGTTTTATCTAGGGATGGATTAACCATTGTAGAACTATTGCTATTTTAACTCAGATATATAGCACAATTATATATACGAATTGCTTAGTCATTATTGAGTTGTTGTATCAATTCGGACACATAGGACAATTATGTATAGGGATGGATTAGTCATTATGGAGTTGTTATTTCAACTCAGATACATAACACAATTATGTATATGTATGGATTAGCCTTTGTTGATTTGTTGTTATTTGAACTCTGATACATAACACAGTTATGTATAGGGATGGATTAGCCATTGTTGAGTTGTTGTTATTTCAACTCTGATACGTAGCATAGTTATGTATAGGGATGAATTATCCATTATAGATACGAAAAATATATTAAGCTCAAAATTTGTTAAAGTTATGTATAATATCAATAGAACAAAATTTATGCAATGTAGATAACTACAACATATGTTTAGGTATATGACAAGAAAATAAACATCTTCTATTGCTATAAATATATACATATCTTTACCGGTGTGGTGCCCGATCCAACATATACATATCCGTACTGGCATGGTACCCGATCCATCATAAATGAGTAAAATCAATATCAAATTTACACTACTCACAACATACAACACAATGTACCAAGTTTAAAAATGCACTTAAAGTAATAAGACAATTACATCAAGTAATTTTCAATACTCATTTATACACGCATCAACAATCTAAACATCAACAATTTCAAGCATGTCCGAATACCAATCAACAAGTATCCAATTTAGGAGAATACACACAATTTAGTCGAGTCTACACTCCAATTAAACTGTAACCTACCTCAAACAAAGAATTCAAATGCAAGCTAATTTACAAATGCCTTGTCTTTCCTCAAGGTTTTGAAACGTTCAAAATCTATTCCAATATATAATCTACATAAGAATACGAATCTAATAATACCCATTTTATAAATTCTTATACTAAAAAAAACCCTATGCCTAAAACCTAATTTGTAAAAATTTTGACTTCAAAAACCATATGAAAATATTGAATAGTTGAAGGTAGCAGTGGGTTTCGAAAGCCATAATTTGTAAGAAAACAGTTAATTTTAATGATAATTTCTTAATGATTAGGCCATCATTTCCTAATCATTAGTTTCTGTCTTCTAGTTAAGGAAACAAACTGTAAGTTGGCAACATTATATCTATATTCTACACGCCCAAATATAATTAGTTAACAAAATATTACCTCAATTGTCAACAATTGAACAATAACAGAAAGTTAATTCCTTACCTATGATGCCGCCGCTGCCACAATTAACTCTCTTAAATTTTTCTATCCTTTTCAGTGAGAATAAAATTTACGTTTCAATTTTTGTGCCCAACTTTCTCCACAAACTGCTTTTATCATTGATAATTATAATAAATCCTTCTTACTTAGATTTATCCTTGTATTAACCACATAAGTAAATGAATTGTGGTTTTGATCCAATAACTAATTAAAGATTAATTATCTAATATACCTGAAAGTTCACATAGATCCTCGAATTTTTTTGGAATTCCATTAAAATAAATTAAATATGTAAATTGATTTAAAAGTATGTTCTAAACCTATTGGAATCGCTAAAACACTAATTCGGGGTCATCTTGATCGAACTTGACCGTTATCACGCTTAACTCAATTAAAATTCAATAATCCAGCTAATGACTTTATTATTTCGAACAGCTCATGAACTGGTACTACTCATTCTGTGAGTCATAATTCACGTACATAAACTATAGGAAGAGCTAGAATAAGGGAGATGAAAAGATTTCACAAACAACAGGGAGGGTCGTTACATCAGATACCCATTAAACAATCGTTTTTCCCCGAATGGGTAAATAAGATACAAAAGGGAAACAAGAATTTACCTAAATCAGCAAAAAGATATGGATACTTGCTACACATATCTACTTCGGTCTCCTAAGTGGCCTCTTCAATAGGATGATTCTTCCGCTGGACCTTTACAGAATCAATCTCCTTAGTCCTCAACTTGCAGATAACCAAATACATAGTCGAGCCTATGCGTACCCCCACCTCCCCAAACTCGAAAGGTTCAATCAGTATATAATAACAAAAGGCATATTCTTCACCCATATATATGCAATCATCCTATACCGGTTGATAAATATATGTGCATACTGGTTATAGGCGATGCTCATGCAGGAATGAATGCAAAGTACATAATTAATACCACAACTCATCATAATTGTCCTCATTAGGACCATCAACATCGTAATCAATCTTCGGCCTTGTCGGATATCAACACATCATCAATAGTATCCTCCGGCCTTTCCTGGTTTCAAAATATTATAAATATATCCTCTAAACTTTTCGGATATCAACATCATCACAACAGTATTCTCCGGCCTTGTCGGGTATAACATATCATCATAATATTCATTACCGAATAACATACACTAAAATACTCACAAATAAATATTTATATCACCATAGAAAATCTATCTAGTCAATACTTCCCAACTACTCGTTATTAGCTAACCAACACTTATTATAAAAGAATTACTAGTTCGCTAGTCATCACATAACCTCTAGTTATTAGCCTAAACATTATCCTTCACATAATCCTTATTCACGGGATAGCAACTGACTACTATTTATTTAATATCCAACATTTAACATCTAGTCAAGGTTCATCACTAGACCAAAACTGCTATTTATCCATCATTCATTATTATCAACTAATCATCCTATATCCGTTAATCATTACTAGACAACACATTACTACTTGTCACCTAACCATCTTTTATTAACTAAAACCATTCATTATCTAACCATCGTTTACCAACTAATCCTTGCTGAACTATTCATTAGTTAACCATTTAGAAACTATTCAAAGTTATTAACTAGTCACCACTTATTACCGATATCTCTTATTATCTAGCCTCATTAACACACAACTCCTCATTTATCGACTAATTGACATCACAAACTTAGTCATCAATACCAAATAATCTTCACCTATGCTAGACCCAACCTTACCATAAGTCACACATTAATCATCTCTAGCTACCATGTTTCAACTAAGCAAGATTCATTAACTAATACATTAGATTCCTTGTCATCACCAGTATCCAATCAATAAAGTTGTAAGCAATATACCACATCTTCCTAAGTCCCATAACGGAGAGATGTGTATACAAACATATCCATAAACAATGATCGTATCCTTTACACTGATAAACACTCCTCGGATATTCAATCATTATTATAACACAACCCTTGGCTCATTAATTTATCTGGAATAATCACAAAATCACAATCAGGACCTTAGGACTATATACTTGTCCGGAACTCATATTGATAATCATATTTATAAGTCATAGCATATCTATAATTATCTCACATATAGGAGGAACCTCACATATTGGAGGCATAATATAGATAGATATGTAATCGTCTATAGGATATCTTATATCGATAGGTCATACATCATGACTATGAGGAATATCACTTCTCTAGGCCAATTTGCATATCTAAGAGGAAATAACATTCTATAGGCCAATCATCAAGTCTAAGAAGAAATAACATCTCTATAGACCACATAACATATATAGGAGGACTATCATCTCTAAATCCCTAATATCACTCCCATAAGAAGTATCATAACTATAACTCAAAAGCCACAGTTCGGGAACATCAATATAAGTTACCAAGTTATGAAGTAACCTTATTCTGAGGTTTACTACCTCATTTATATCTAACATCCGCAACTAAGTCCACATGACTTAACACAAATTTAGGCTTAAGAAGGCCAGACGATCTCACTTCTAATACTCAGGTTTCTAGTTCATCTTCTAGATGTCAAGTAAGCCATATTCAAGCCTAAGATAGCAACTTCAACTAGAAACAAGGGTACTCAAGTCAACTCTACCTAGCTTACGGCTTCAAGACTATCACACTAGCCCAATAAGGCTAAATATACAAATCGGGCTTCATATACTAAAACCACATCCCAAACATAGGTTTACATCATAACCATGCTACAACTAATCTAAACTAAAGAGGTAAAGTAATAGGATTCAAAAGAGGTATAAACATGCAATTTTATGGGTCCCAATCCTGCATCTAAACTCCAAACATCAACAATCGAGGCAAAGTCATCCTACTCACAATCAAGCCTAACGTCTATATCCATACACAATATATCACACATCATCTATGAAGAAAAGTAGATAGAAGCCTACCAGAATCCACACTTAGAAAACTTTGTATTAAGCTTTTTCTCTTCTAACAAACTCAAAACAACCCTTAAGTGATTCTCATGTTCCTTTTTACTCTTAGAATAAATCAAAATATCATCAACAAAGATAATCACAAAAGAATTCAAGTAGGGTTTAAATATCCCATTTATCAAACTCATAAAAGTAGTTGGGGAATTAGTCATCCCCCAAGAAAAAATCACACGAAGCTCATAGTGCCCATACCGGGTTCAAAAAATGGTGTTAGGAATGTTGTTAGGCCGAATCTTAAGATGGTGATACCCGAAGTTCAAATCAATCTTAGAAAATACGAGTGCACCCTTCAACTGGTCAAATAAATTATCAATATGGGGCAAAGGATACTTATTATGGAATATAACTTGTTCAACTATCTATAGTCTATACACATACAAAGGCTACCATCCTTCTTCTTTAAAATAAGACAGGAGCACCCCATGATGAGGCAGTCGGATGGATAAAACTCTTACTCAATAAATCCTGCAATTAAGCCTTTTGCTTCCTCAATTCAGCCGGAGCCATACTATAGGAGGAATAGAAATAGGACGAGTACTTAACTCTAGATCAATATAGAAATCAATGTCATAGCTTGCTGTCACACCAGAAAGTTCTTCAGAAAAAACTTCTTAGAACTCACACACCATAGAAATTGACTCAATTGATGGGACCTCTACGTAAGTTTCCTGAAGATGTGCTAGGAAGGCCAAACAACCTCTCCCAATTAACCTCTTTGCATATAGAAAGGAAATAAGTTTCATTGTAGTAGGACTACAATCACCCTCCCACATAAGTCTATCTATTCCCAGCATAGCCGCAGTTACTGTATTAGCATGACTATTTAGTATAGCATGATACAGAGACAACCAACTCATACCCAAAATTATATCAAAATCTACCATGTCTAGAATCATAAAATCTACCCAAGTTTGATACCCCATAAACATAATAGAACAAGAATGATAAATCCTGTCAACAACAACAGAATCGCTAATAACAGAATCGCTAATAGGAGTAGACATATGAATTGGAAATTCAAGTAAATCACACACCATGTCTAAACCCACAACAAAATTGATATCCACATAGGATAAAGAATGACCAAGATCAAATAATACAGTGTCCATTCGATCACAAACAAAAATAGTACCTATAATGACAATGTCTGATACCTCTGCCTCATGCCTACCTGGAAAAGCATAGATATGGGCCCTACTACCAATTTGAGCATCATTTTTACCAATCTGAGAACCACCTTGATGAGGTTGATTACTACCCCTATCTACCTAATGATCACCATAACCACTCTATGAATGACCTGTAGCATTACCACTACCTTCCATACCTATTAGAACTAGAGCTAGAGGAGCCTACTGCTGGCCAAATAACCATAATGCCTTAAATTAGGAAAAACCTCCTAATATGACTCACTCAACTACACCCATTACATACTCATACCCTTAGGATCAGAACCATTAAAACTACCTCCTCTACGAGCATTCTTTCTACTACCAAAGATTAGTAAACTCATCCCCTTTTCCATCTCTCAAAGTATGAGGCATGTACTTTTCTAGAAAACTGAGTAAAATTAAGTCCAATTCAAGGGAGGCAAACCTGCATCCCTACACTCTACATAACCTCTCCACCACATCATGGCATCTTCTTGAAACTATAAGGTAACCAATTCTACATCATCCTCTCAACCGCGCCCATCTTTGAGAATAAGAATGAAAGAAGTCGAATACTAATTGGAATCTCTAGATACCAATTGAAATCAAGTAATAGAATGTAAGAAAGAAGAATTTAAATTTTTGTAGTGTCCTATAGCCTCTCGATGAAAAGTACATACGTTTCTATATCATTCTGTAAGACTTTACTAGACATGTTCTTGTACGACAAGATTGATGAACCTAGGGATATGATACCAACTTTGTCATGACCCAATGTCATGAGTGTCACCCACACTAATCATTCTGTGGGATAACCATCTAAACCGAATCATTTACTAACCACTTAGTCAATGTTAAGATGATATTATCATAAAATCAACATAATAGCGGTAATCCAAGGCTGATCATTATTAACGCAGAAGTCAAACAAACTATTTACTAAAATCCCCAAGAACCGAAAGTCATCATACAAGAACTACTAACAAAGATCATGTCTAAGAGATATCCATAATAAAGTAAATAAGGAAGGTTTCAATGTCCAAAAGATAGACAATAACAAATAAGATAACCCGTGGAAGCCTGAAGATGGAGTGCTCACCCTTGGATCAAGATATGCTATCAAACTTTAGATGTGAGGTTATGTCTGAGCCTTTAGAATACTTTATGCAATCAACAAAAGAAGAGTACAGGGTAGTATCAGTACAAACCGCTATCTAATGGTAGGTATCATAGGTCAGCTCAATTTAATAGCATGTACACAACATAATCAAATAACAAGTAAACAGGCATCGTCACATAACATATATTCAATGAATAAATATTACAAAAACAATAGGTCAAACAGTTTTCACAAATAAGCCACATAACCACCAAGAGTATCAACCATACTATAAACATCTACAGAATCAACACAAAAATGTACACACATGCTATGGGACTTATATTTATCCAAATAGTTATGACCTGAAGGGAACAATCTATGTTCATGTACTGTACCAGGGTGGTACCCGATTCAACATATACATATCTGTACCGGCGTGGTACCCAATCCAACATATACATATCCGTACCGGTGTGGTAGCCCATCGAACATATACATATTCATATCGGTGTGGTACCCGATCTAATATATATATCCATATTGGCATAGTACCCAATCTAATATATAAATATTCTTGCCGGCGAGGTACCTGATCCAACATATATATATCCGTGCTGGTGTCGTACCCGATCCAACATATACATATCCTTATCAATGTAGTACCCAATTTAACATATACATATTTGTACTGGCATGGTACCCGATCCACCATAAACAAGAACTATCAATATCAAATTTACACTACTCACAACATACAACACGATGTACCAAGTTTACAAATATACTTAAAGTCTTAAGACAATTACATCAACTAATTTTCAATACTTATTTATACACGCATCAATAATCCAAACATCAATAATTTCAAGCATGTTCAAATACCAATCAACAAGTATCTAATTTAGGAGTATACACATAATTGAGTCGAGTCTAAACTCCAATTAAATCATAAACTACTTCAATCGAAGAATCCAAATGCAAGATAATTTGCAAATGCCTTGTCCTTCCTCAAGCTTTTGAAACATTCAAATCTGTTCCAATATATAATCTACATAAGAGTACGGATCTAATAATACTCATTTTATAAATTCTTACACTAAAAAACCCCTATGCTAAAACCTAATTTGTAAAAATTGTGACTTCAAAACCCATATGAAAATATTGAATAGCTAAAGGTAACTGTGGGTTTCAAAAGCCATAATTGGTAAGAAACTAATTAATTTTAATGATGATTTCTTAATGATTAAGTCATCATTGCCTAATCATTAGTTTCTGTCTTCTAGCTAAGGAAACAAACTGTACGTTAGCAACATTACATCTATATTCTACATGCCCAAATATAGTGAGTTAACAATACATTACCTCAATTGTCAACAATTAAAAAATAAGAGAAAGTTAATTCCTTACCTATGGTGCCGCCGCCGCCACAATTAACTCTCTCTTAAAATTTTCTATCCTTTTAGTGAGAATAAAATTTATCTTGCAATTTTTGTGCTCAACTTTCTCCATAAACTGCTTTTATCATTGATAAATATAATAAACCCTCCTTACTTAGATTTATCCTTGTATTAACCACATAAGTAAAGGAATTGTAGTTTTAATGCAATAACTAATTAATGATTAATTATCTAGTATACCTAAAGTTCACATAGATCCTCAAAATTTTTTTGGAATTCCATTAAAATAAATTAAATATGTAAATTGAATAAAAAGTATGTTCTAAACCTATTGTAATCGCTAAAACACTAATTCGGGGTCATCTTGATCGAACTCGACCATTATCAAGCTTAACTTAATTAAAATTGAATAATCCAGCTAATGACTTAATTACTTCTGAACACTTCACGAATTGGTACTACTCATTCCGTCAGTTATAATTCACATACATAAACTATGGGAAGAGCTAGAATAAGGGAGATAAAAATATTTCACAAACGACAGGGAGGGTCATTACAAATATATATGATTACATGCGATAAACTATGTAATCAGAGAAGTTCCACCACATCGTTTGCATATTGACAGTTTATGCAGCGGTAATTGTGGGGTTGATATCAAATTGTTTTTGGATGAATAAGTACTTGAGCTATTTCGCCAATCATTCTTTGAGGTATTTCTCAATATTCCTCAATGAAACTTCCAAGGTCAAATAATAAAATGTTTGCTGATGCTTGAAATAGAGAAGGACAACTCGAATGAACTTCATATAATTTCAATGTCACTATGCTTAGATTTAGTACTTTTGAGTTTTCTCTCATCACTGGTTCTAAATGTTCCAACAAACTAAAAATTTTGGTTCTCCTGAATCGTCCATTTCTAGATTGATGGAGTAGTATTTCTTGAATGCAAAAACTAAAATAACCAAATTCAGTTTAGTTTAATGTTCCAAAATGGAAAACTTTTATAATAATCGAGATGCGTTGCATATGACTATATTATATTTCATACATATATTTTTTTTCACAATTACGTGATGTACTAATTAGTCTAGCAGACTTCTAGATAAGATAGGATGCCCTTTATGAACATTTCCTATAAGAAAAGATGGTGTTCGAGAAGCTAATGAATTCATTAAGACAAGATTTTTTGTTGAAAAATAGCTATACCGTTTAGGAGGCACGTCGCATGAACTGAATGTGTAGATGTGCGAATGTTGTTCTGAGGTTGACAAAGTGATATCTATCCATGAGGGTAACTTTATTTTGAGGATGTTTAACTAGCCAGTTATGGGAATCAAGATCAAATATGAGAAGTTCATGACTGGGATGTTTAATAAGCTAAATCTTAGGAACAATCTAAATTTTGGTGTTTTTTTACCATAGATGTGTTCTGCTCAATTTTACCTTTATTATACATTAATACTTATGTATAAGATTGTATATTTACATATGATATATATTATTTCATACAAAATATGATACATATTTACCTATCGATAATTGGTTAATATCATCTAATGATTGTCTGGTACATTCAACATTTAACTTTGTTATATTTTGTCTTGCTACTTTATTGAAAGTAAGTGTATACCAACCTATGTCCCACGATCGAGGAATTTGAGAGGGTTGATTTTCAAATCAAGTGGATATTAAAGTATATGATCCCGCTGCATTACCTGTACCGACCACTTCCAATGGTAAGTTGACAGCTTCTCACTCAAAGATAGAAGGTTTTGAGGATTTTAGTACAAACCACCAACTGAAATACTGAACAAGTCTAAGAATATTTTTGATTTATCAGTTGCACCCCCTTCAAAAAGAAGGAATACAACCAATTTGCCTAAAAAATTATTCGTTGGGTAAGAAAGGGAGAAGAAATCTACATCATCTCAATCAAAAGGAAAAGTGTCCGGGGTGTCAACCCACCCTTGAAGTATCTAAAGAGGCACCAAATAGTTCTGATCATGATCAACAAACATCACCGATTTTTTCTCAGCAGGGTAAGGCTGAAAAGACATTTCATGAGTCTTCCACTATGCATTAAGATAATATATGGTGAAAATTGATTTAGATGCGATAAAGTCATATGTCCAGTCTTATGTAAGTACGATTTATTCTTTATTAATTTAATTTAACTACTTTTTGCAGAAACTAATATCTTTTTGTTTATGTGTGAAAGTTAGCAAAAAATCCAAGAACTTGAAATATTACTCACTAAACAACATTCAGAGGTGATGAAAACTTTGACACAAAAGCACGATGGAGACTAAAAGGTAAAGTTCTTTTAAAAATAATCTTCATACAAGGTACATTCAGATGATGTTGCAATTATAGTTTATATAGGTTGAGGATGGCATCGATAATCAAAGTGACGACTCCAAGAAAGAAAATGGTGGCACCAACATCTCAGGGAAATTTGATAGTCCAAAGTATCTGGTTTATAAGGTTATCCATTTTGATTTTTAATTTGCAGGTTTTAGTTTAAATATATTCATCCAATGTACGTTGTTTCTTAGGATGATGATGGAGAAAGTGGTCCAATTAGAGATCACCCAATGGATGGACAACTCGATATTGAATAATCTCAGAAATAGGATCAACCCATATAAACTAATTATCAAGATTGTGTTAACATAAATCGTGCAACATCAGATAGTAGTGATATCTATAATGAACAGAAGGTAAGTACATATGTTCTAACAAATATGCAACTTATTATAAGTCTATGCATAACATTGATTTATCGTAGTAATGTATCAGATACATTGTTGAACAGTCTTTACTATTATAATGTAATTCTTAGCTATGTATCTCCATATAGATTGTGTAATCTATTAGTATCAGATTTAGATACATTACTGATTGGAAATGTATCAAATTAAGATAAATTTAAACTACTAATAATTCTTATCCTCTATAATTATTATAATTACATTACTAATTGTCAATGTATCATATTGAGATAAATTCAAACTACCAAAGTGTATCCTTGTAAATATGTAATATATCTTTTACATCAAGTTGACCAAATTATTCTTTTAGGATGATTTCCCAGATATATTACTTGACTATATTCAATACGTCATAGACACACTCATATCTAGAATGTCAACCCCTCCGTTTACACTGCCACTAAAGAAAGTAAGTCTAATTCAAATGATGAACAATCATATTTTTATCCCTGACAGTCAGTTTTATCTAGATTTTCCTAATGCCAATTTGGTTATACGTGATTTCATAAAAAAAATTGCTCTTAGGATTAGATAGCCATCAAGGATAATCAAGTCACCATATTTAACAAAATTTGATTTTAGTTCTAAAGAAAATAAGAGTTCTCTACTGGTTTAGATCAGACTTTTGATAGGTTCAGAAATTCTAAAGAGATGCTAAATATAACAACCTAAATTTTTGCAATTTCTGTGAAATATTTATTTTTGTATTATTTGACCATTTTACCCCCTCCCCTATAGTTGTGTTATGATATTTTGGAGGTGTGGGAATAATTGTTATGATTCTCAATGCATTCTAATGTGATTCATGCAAGTTTGTGGTGTTAGGTAGCTTGGAAAGCCTTATAGTTAACTTCGATCAACATTTATTGATTTGTGCATCGAATGAAAAAACAGACCATACAACAGATCTAGAACGTCAATTTTAGGCTGGTTGCATGGTTGGTATGGTTTTATGTCTTTTATATCTCATTTTGTGCCTCGTTCAAAAACTTACAAAATTGGGTTTCAAAGGTCAACTCTGTGAAAATGATGTCTTTTAAAATATTTAATATCGTCATTGATTCTGGAGCATCGAATTTGATTGGGTAGTATAGACCATTTGCATTCTTAGGATTTTGGATGAATCTTAAGGGGTCAGCAAAGACTTGGAATTCTCCAAGTCTTAAGCCGGTGCAACCTCTTTAGCGATATCTTCCAGCTGAGCAGCCAAGATATTGCTTATGCAACTTCTATATCACTTATGCAACCTTCTCTTAAGCGTTAAATGGATTGCTTATGCTATAATCATTGACAAGCAAAGTATCATGTAAATGACACCTGATCACTTAAGTGATAGTCGCTTAGGTGACCCGATAGTTTCATAAGCGATGACTGGGTCTTTATATACCTCCTTTTTGTGATTTTTACACTATTTTCAAGACTTGGAGCTTGAGGTTCAAGTTTTTGAGCATTTTCTTCCATTTATAAGCATGGGTAAGCTCCAAAACTCCTATTTCAACTACTTTTCTTTTATTTTATCATTCAAATCTTGTTTAAACTTAGAATTTGAGATGAAATTTTGGAGTTTTAGCTTGAAAGGCCTAAAAATAGAATTCCTCAATTCGAAACCCCAATTTCAACTCATTTTCACTTGGGTCCTTTCATACGAGTTCCTTTATTCTTGGAAAATAGTTTTTGGACAAAAATTCTGGTTTTACCCTTTTTTTGAAAACTTGTTTTGGGGGTTCATTTTAACCCCGACTCAAAAATAGGCAATATGGATATTGTTGGATTTCTTTTGATGCGTAGATTCTATAGTTGCATATTTTAGTTGATTTTAGGTCTGTTTGTGAAGGGATAGCTCCAGATTGAAGGCTTTTGGGGGCTAGTTTTTGGCACTCGAGGTAGGTTATGACTTAACTTTCTTCAAACAGGGTTGGGTAGTTAATAATGATGTAAAATCATTCTATAGGTATCAGATTGTATCATGAAAAATGTATCAATGTGATTTATGTTCTTGTGTGGGGGCCTCTGTGGTTGATCCTTGGTGGTTTTGAGACATTATTTGCTATGTGTGATCATGTGAGGTCTTACATAATATTGTGGGATTGATATTGATATATATGTTTGTTTAGTTGTACTCTTCTTAGTGGAAAAAAGCCTAAATTTTCTTATTCATATGGTATCAATGACACTTTCCTTGTATATTTCACTTTATGGTTTTCGAATTATATTGGATCATGAATGGTTGGTGGATTTGAGTGCATTTTTTGCTCACTTGGTTACTATATTTGTTCTATATTGGATATTATCATCTTGGTTGATTGTGAGCATTAAATCTTCATATCATATTCATTCATGAAACAATGATACCACCGTAGAAATACTGAAAACACTGCTTTTTCTGATAGAAAGCATGACATCTCTAAAAACCCTCTATCGATGTATGTGCCAAGAGAAGATATGGATATTAGTAGTGGATGTTAGTTGTATACGGGTTGACGACCCTCCATGGGTCCTACCTCAGAAAGCTTAAGCTCGGTAGGTGTATACAGAGGTTGTGCGATGACCTCGTGCATCACATCATCATTATCATCTTCATTACACTTCATATATTATGCTATAATGTGATTGTATTTATTTCTTTCACTTATATCTATCCATTTGCTCTATCTTTCTATACTTGTATTTGATATATGTGTATAGTTGTTCTTTTTTCCCTACTCATTTTTTTATGTGTTTATAGTAGAATTGTTAGTGGAGACGGTGTGAACTATCATTTGGGATATTTTTTAATTGACGGTGACATGCCCATAGTTTGTGTTTATATGCTTTACTTTCTACATTACTCAATAAGCCTATAATACCTACTAAGTACAAGTGGGTCGTACTCATCCCTACTACGCACGTTCGATATAGATCCAGGTATGAGTGCACCATATGAATAGTTAATTCAGGCGATACTTAGAGCCCATTCGTGGTTGCGGTTGGTCTATGCATCCAGAGTTGACTTCTACTTTTTATTATTTAAATTATGTCTTACTTGTATTCAGAAATATAGTTTTGCTCCTGTTTGGATATTTTATCTATTTTTGACCTCCAGTTATACTGCTTAATTCTTACACTGTGACACCAGGTTTTTGGATTTGGTTGGTATCTTGATTATATATTCGATGTTACTATTTATATGTTGTTTGACTCTGTTCTAGGGGTCTTGCCTTATTTTGATATTGATTTCTCATTTTATATTAGTTTGGGTGATAGACTTACCTGTCAAGGGTTGCCACGACAAGTGCCATCATGACCCTTGGTTTTGAGTCATGACGCTAAGTGGATTAATATCATTTGTAGTCAGAATGGATTGTGGAAGGGCTATTAAAATATCACGCCAACAAGTAAGATTTATCTTTTATTTAGTTCAAATGATCAGATAATAAATGTATTCTTTCTCTCACATTATTTAAATTAATGATATTGTAAATTGAATGATGATCACTACAAAGCTAAAGCATCCTATCTTGGGTTCAAAGAGATAGATTTTATCGTTGCTCATTCATAATAGAACTGATTCTACTTGGTGTCACAACCAAATACATGTTGGAATGATTAGGTACTTATTTAGGAAATTTTATGGTATGTTATGTATCTATATGTACTAGCAATCTAATATATATATATATATATATATTGGATCTTTCAAATATATTACATTTGTTTCAGTACGAATTAAACTCGTGGGGTTATGTATCAGTTGAAGAGCTGTGAGTATATGTCTAGTTCACATTTAGCAATCAATAAGCCAAATAGTAATGTTTTTTTAGGTGAACTGCATTTGTTTGTTGACATACTTAACTACTTTTTTACTTCTCAATATGCAGCATATTGATGTGATACTCTACCACCTATACAAAAAGTCAAAGCAACAAACCATTCAACAATATAGATACACCACTACGAATTGCTTGTTCAAAATACATACTAACCAAACATACCGTAGGTGTTACCTAGATGTGGTTGATAAGGTACTTTATATGTGGGAGGAGTATGCACAATCTTGTATTGTTGCCCAACATTATCAAAAGCTTCAACATCTCTGTTGGATTGCCCTGACATCTGGTGGATGAGGTTTATATACTCGTAAATTACGATGAAGAGTTTCCCTAAGTTTTGTCTATGATTATACTCATGGAATGATGCATATGGGTTTATGACTTACTATTAATCTTAAAACATAGAGAATGGAGAGTATCTGAAAGAAGTTCAATCCCAAAATTAATTTCTCTATCAGGAGGAATACCAGGAAGATCATCAGGAAAGACCTTAGGAAATGCATTTACCATGGGGACAGACTGTAAAGAAGGACCTTCAGAATTAGAATCCTTAACCAGAACTAGATGGTATAGACACCCCTTGAAAATCAATTTTTGGGCTCTAAGATATGAAATAAACCTTCCCATAGGCACTAGGAAATTACTTGAGATTCATAAGTTGGAAGTAATGTTGCCAACTAACTTGGCCAACAATCAATTTCTGGAAAAATTAAACGTACAGACTGGTCAAATCTGAAATCATACAAGGACAAAAATAAGTCAAGGCACACAAATTGTGAACCAACACCCTTTAGAGATTGAATATGTGGAAAACATTTCTCAACAAATAAATGATAGTCTATAAGTATTACTTCAATAAATTATGCCTATACAACATGTACAACTTTATATTATTGCTGAACAATTTTTTTAACTCAAGATATTTTTCTATTTAGAGACTATGGAGTTTTTGCAGTTGGTTATATTGAGTATTTGAGTGAAGGCCTATCGGTTCCTTCTACTATTTTTGAAGCAGAATCTTATCAATTGAGATACACTGCACTTCTATGAAATTATGGAGTTGTCAAGTGTAAGAAAGGCTATGTTAGAGAAAATGATAATCCTCCAAGACCAAGCCCAATTATGTTCCGCCACCCAATGAATCAGTGATAGTTAGCATTGAATAGTTAGAAAGTTATTATTTTTTTGAACAATATTTTTGACAATTGCATTAGAAAAAGATCAATCTTTATGTTGAAAGTCTTTGTTATGCGTTTTGGACAAAGTGATCATAATATATTAACTTAGATAAAGCATTTGGTTGTATTTATCACAATCAGTAATGTATCTTCTAATATATTGTGCCTGATGAAAAAGTATTATTGATATACTAAAGCAGATACTTTATGGTGTATTAATTTATCTTATAATTTGTTACATATGATACATTACTATTGAGTAATGTATCTTATAATGTAAATTATTTTAAGTCTGATATACACGTAATAATGTTTCTATTAGTAATGTATCTGATATATTTACTGTAATTACTATAAGATGTAATATATTAGCTATTAGCTATGTATTAGTTAACTAATATAAGCCTGATATGCATAGCATTGATTTATCATAGTAATGTATTAGATACATTATTGAACAATTTTTACTATTATAATGTAATCCTTAGCTATGTATCCCGATATAGATTATGTAATTGATTAGTAATCTTTATATAGGTATATTATTTATAATAAAGCATCAAATACATCATTAGGAAGTAATTTATTAGATATAAGTTATGTATTCAATAACATTAAGTTATGTGTTGGCTATTTAGTTATGTATATGTTTACTACTAGTTGTGTATCAGTGTATAAATTATTAGCTATACATACATACATATATATATATATATATATATATATATATATATTAATTAACATTAAATTGTACTCAATATAAAATGGTGTAAATTTTGTAATGTATCAACACCACAAACTAGAAAGTAATGTATAAGGAAACAATAATCAGGCAATTTTTTTTGTAATTAAAGACGATAGATATGCATCTCAAAACTTAAATTAATAAAACTCCCACAACCAACGTTATAGTCAATACATGAAATTTGATTAAAAAAGATTTAACACTATTTAAACTCGAAAAAGTCAAAATCATGATGACACATAATAGTTGAACGATGCTATGTATCTTCCAACATAATTTTCACTTCTACTTTGGGAAAAAATCACAAATACATCTGTTATGACCAGCACGACCGCATCGTCCATAATAGTTTGTGATTGATTGCACAGTTTCGCTTGATTTCTTATGTCTCCATTTTTTTAGCCTTCCTGGTTGCCTTTGATATTTTGGTGGTAAGACCTTTTCCTTATCCAGACATTTATGAACATGCCAATCCTTCATATCTAATATCGCAATGATTGAAACTTCATACATCCTCACTAAAGTTTCAAGTTCTTAGTAATCATAGCAGAATAGACCCATGTCATCTATATTTTGCTCTTCAAAACTACAATTGCGCGAGGATGTCGTATCTTATCAAGTTGAAACAGTATGCAGTTGCATGTTTTACAGATAAGGTTGACAATGTACCTTCTACCAGATTCATATATACAGAGTACACATCATTTGAGGAAGCCTTAACCTACCAAACATATAACCAGGAATTCAACTAAGACGTACATGTGATCTCTTTTTAATAAAAACATCAAAATTCATAAATATTAATTAGAATAAAATACTATATATATCTTTTAGAACATACCATCGTGTGAGAGGATTTTGCTCCATTAAGAAGTAGAATTTCTTCAAACCTTATTCCCAACGTTGTTTTTGTATATGATGTTATTTATCTATTTTTGCAATTCAATGACCCAAATAATATTCTTGCTTCTTCCAGAAATCCTAATATAGGAAATTCCCATGCCTCTACCAAACAACCGTTTATATATTCAGTAATGTTAGATTTCACCATCCTACCTCTATTTACTGGTGCATGAACTCTTGACCATTTTTCATAACCAACATAGGTAATCCTTTATTCTATGATACACCTTACTGACACTTCCTAAACTAGGGCCTTATCTTGATGGGCTTCCAAGTCCAACAAGGACCGGAGACCACCCTCGATACCCCAACTAACCAACCAACATATATCTTGAGTCGGATGAATACCGAATATATAACAAGATAGTGGAAAATAAAACTAATAGTCATAACTTTTGAAGTATCTAAATCAATCCATCAAGACAATATACTAATCCAACATACCTAAGTCCATAGTAATCCACAAAGCTCTACAAATCCAAAGTCAATAGGATGTCGGGACATGCTCCCGACAATAGCTAAAAACTAAGCCTAAAAAAAGTCTATGACATAAGATAGAAAGACCATGAAATAAATGCCTTCCGAAGTATGAAAGCTCACCACTTCAATGTCAACACACAAACCGCTTGAACACATGTTTACTACACAAGAAAAGAAGAAGAAATTTTGGCGTCTGCATTGTGTGGAGATACAGCGTCCTGGGACTATTAGTTATTGGAGCGCTAGCATATAACTCAAGGATAAGGATAAGATAGTTCCATTAATCTAAATCAAGTCAAACCATCATATGCAACCACATTTATATACATAGGTGTATATATATATATAGATAGATAGATATCGTGCCGGGAAAGGGAACAAGGCTTAGCATGCATTCTTGAAATCTTATCTTAGGTAGTGTAGTGTAGCTATCATATTTATATTACCCACGGGCTATATGGGCTCTAGTTATCACCCCCTGGTCGGGCCCCGATTCGTGTAGTCGCACGGACCGGAGAATGATCTTAGATATATGCTCTGAAGACTTGAACCTCCCACTCACATACTAAGGTGACTTAAGCACCCTATCACGTAGCATGATATAAGGGACTTGAACATCCCATATTGTATGTTTGGGAAGATTTGAACCTCTCGGTCATATTAAGAAAGAAGACTCGAACCTCAGGCCATTTTGATCATTTGGACCTCCCGGTCATATTAAGCAAGTAGACTCGAACATCAAGCCTTTTTTACCCCCGCGCCATCAGAAACGATTTCCAATATTGATCCCTCAGGATCTATACCTTCACAACTAGCTTCATAACCCTCTTTAAAGCCCAATTAAAAAATTCAATGCACATATTCACATAACTATTAATCTAATCACTTACCCAAGGCATCCCATTGGTATTGTCATACCAAACCCACTTGCAAGCATACAATAATGCCATTATCATTCAACCATTCATTTATTTGGCTTTCGTACTCAAACCCATTGTCTAAAAAAGACACTAGTTCAATTCAAAGTGTAGGGACTCAAACCTATTGCCTAGTAAAGACTAAAATCAATTTAATATTTAGGGACTCAAACCCTTATTAACTAATTTAAACCACCAAGGTTACCATTTAAATCATTACAAGTCCAATAAGGACTTCACAAAATCATTTATAATCCATTCATATCTATTAGGCCAATGCCTTAGTTCAAAACACCATTTAACATATGACTAGTTTATTCTCTTGGACAGTTTTACAAACACGTTGAGGGAATAACTTTACCAAGACCAAGACCAAAGTAAAAACCATAAGTTTAGGGATACCCATGACCCAATTGATAAACCACAATTACCAAGCAACCACATGTGAAAACCATCATAAAAAAACATGTATAAGCACAAGTTAAACCAAAAGTAAACAATACTAAACCATATGCAACAAAACCTTCAATTTTGGTTTTCAAAATCATTATTAAGAATCATAATCACACTTTTAAACACATGATATTGATGAACTATCAATGAGGGAAGCATCGCATGCCTTATTCATGAATATCCAAGAAATGAACTTGACCTCTTTATCTTCTAGATGAGCACCTTGATTAAAACCCTAGCAAACCTTCAAGAGAGAGTTTAGATACAGTATTTGGAGTGTTTTGAACTTCTAGTGTGAGTTATGAGAGGCTACAATGTGTTATATGGCTTTGAGACTTTAGGATTTTGGGGTGGGAAATGTCTAAAATGTCCTCAGCTTGAAAGCTAAAAATAAGTGCACAGGAAGGTACGACCTCACCCCCTAAACCATACCCTAGGGTACGAGTGGTACCATTCTATTGTACCCTAGGTCTTATCTTGGACATTCACACTGACCAACATATGACCTAGGGTTAACTCATATCCTCACATATGAGAAGTACCCCCTAACCCGTACCCTAGATAGAATCCACTAGGCTAAGTTTAAGGCATCATACGACTTGGTCATGTAGACCTCATACCCTAACATACAAGAAATAAGATGGTCACTCGTACCTTGGACATAATGCAACCCAACCATACTGATTTTCATACGAGAGGAGGGACCCTAATCATACCCTAGCATATGACTTCTACCTTTAAGTCGTATGTTGTCCAGAAACTCAAACTTAGGAAATTTTCTTAGGGTCCAAAAGCTAAGGTATTTTAATTCTACCCTGCTTGGATCATTCTTCCTCGAATGATGGGTCAGGAAAACACAAGCACAAGCTAACACATTACTACACATCAAACTAGCCTTTAACCAAGTTAGAAAACAAAGATGCAAGGAAATCAATATTATCTTTAACTAAGCTAAAAAGCAAAGATGTAATAAAGAACACATGCCTACCGCATGAATATTTAGAATGGGGAACAGGTGTGGATACTTGGACTTTATGTCCTCTTCCACCCCCACCCCTCACCCCCACCCCCACCCCCAACCCTAAGTAGCTCTTTCAACCTTATGGTTCATCCAAAGAATCTTTACCGAAGCCATATCCTTCATTTGTGACTGATGAACTTGACGATCCAAGATAACAACTAGGACTACCTCATAAGATAAGGAATATGAGATACCCAACCCTTCTAAAGAAACAACTTTTGAAGGATCACCCCCATACTTTCTCAATATAGAGATATAGAAAACCTGATAATTGGAATCATGCTAGAGGGCAAGTCCAATTTAATCTTACAATTCCCCATAGACACATCACTATGAGAGTCTGAGTCTAGGTATACACTACTTCCATGTCACTACCACCTTAACATAAGAGGGCCACTTAAGGAACTAGAGCATAATTATTAAGAATAAGGGTGTTACTTTCCAATTACAACTCCAATTTGCGGTACTACTCAAGGCGACACCTGAGGAATAGGACACAACACAATAGACATGAGCTACGACATAGAAACCACCTTGGTTAGAATAAGGAATCATTCTGACATAACACACCATAGTAAGAGTCGTTAGGATTGGACACTGATAGAAGCACACCTACATATTTCTTGGGTAATATAACATAAAGTCGAGATTCATAATCAGGGAGAAAGTCAAGGATTGTTGCTTGATACTACTATTTTTGTAACTAGGCATAACATAAGACACAAATGTATGGGTCACGAGTGTCGAGTTCTCTAAGAATTATTATTTTCTTTGATTTAGGGTTAGAGTATGGGCATACGCGGCATGTAGAATGCTAATTTCAAACATGAGAACTATTAGAATATGTACCATGCTAGTAAGGTACCCACTTAATAAGAATAGGAGGGAAACTGCTAGAGTAGGAGTAATTTCATCCAACTTCCCCTTAAATTCCACCGCTAGAATAAAATTAAGATTATCCCTCGATCTCCTTCTTACTATACCTATAAGCACAACACTCTACTTTAAAGGGTATCACCATAGACACACGCTTGGAATACTTGGATCTCTTATACCTAAAACCTCATCTATCACCAGATGCTACCTAGAGTTCAGTATGGTCTAAAACATCCATGCACTAACCCATTTGATAACTTAGCCCTAAATCCATTAGTTAAACCTGGACCTTTAGCCTATTATACATAACATAACTTTTCTACTCTCATATCCCCCTAGTTTATCATCCTTTTCTCCTCTACATGCTCTACTAAGCCTACCAATCTACCCCCAAAGTTTTGCATTACTATCCTCATACTAACATACTCCTTTCACTAAAATCAATATCTAAGGTTCAGACATAATGTCTATTAACCATCACATATCACTCACAAAATACACACACACCACACTAATCTACCCAAAAGAGAGGTCACTCTAAATCTCTTATCCCATTGCTGATAAGCTATACACATCCGAGGAAACCCATCTTTCTTTATTAAAAAAACATATAAGCACCCTATGGAAAAATACAAGGGCAGATAAAACCTTATCAAAAGGATACTTTGAATATTCCTTAAGCTCTTTTAACTTAGTTGATCATTTTATATGGGGAAATATAAACTGGATGAATATCTAAAATAAAATAAAATCCAAGCCCAATCTCTCTATCAGGACACCAGGAAGGTCATCAAGGAGAACCTTGGGAAATTCATTAACTACGACAATGGATTATAAGAAAGGACTCTCTGATTTAGGATCCTTAACCTAGACCAGATGATAGAGACACCCTTGGAGATTAACCTCTTAACTCTAAGATATGATATAAAACTTCCCTTAGGAGATAAGTAACCATTCTTTCAATCAATAATTGTCTTTTTAGGAAATTTACACATAATCTTATGAGTCTGACACTCTAAGGGAGCATAGAACGAGTGCAACCAACCCATTCTCAGAATAACATCAAAATTAGCCATGTCCAATTCTGTTAAGCCTACTAGAGTTTCTTTACTACCAATAGCTATCACACATACCCTATAATTATAGACTCCTTTAAAAATCACATAGTCATCTACTAGGGTAGAAATATAAAAACATACCCATAGACACTCAGGACCAAAACTAAAATACACAGCCATAAATGGGTCACATAAGAAATAGTAGATCTCAGATCAAGTAAACAATGCATACTGCAAGAAGAGAGTTTCTTATATACCAGGGAAAATATCAAGAAAGAGTGTCGAGATGATTTTGGTCTGTGCTAGCATGAAACATGTTAGTTTCTGGACCTTAGAAAATTTCCTAGAATTCTAATCTCTATACCCAATACAACTCATGGGTATAAGCCATATGTTGGTGTACAAATGGTATGGCCTAGTCGTATACTGACCAGTGTTAGTTGGTAGGATGGATTTTGATTACTGGAATGGATATGACTTAGGAGTACGAGTCGTATTGGTGGTTACAGATTATTTGGTTCTTTAACTTAATCTTAGACTTGGTTACTTAGGTTGGATCTAAGTACAAGTGGATCACCATGAGCCATAAGACAGGGTACGATTTATACCCAGGACTCGATGGTGGATAGTTTCTAAATTTTCCTTAGGTTTTAAATCTATCAGAGATACGGATGAAAGGTATGGGTCGTATGCTTTAGATATGACTTGGTTGGATGAGTTGTATGTTGGACAGTGATTGATCCAAAGGTTGAGGCTTAGGGTACAAGTAGAGGGTACCACTCGTATTGGTGGGTACGACTTATGTGGGTCAGTCGTATCCCTGTGATGGGATTTTGGTGCAACTTAAATGGGGTATTCTAGATATTTTCCCACTTATCCTAATAGGGTTCCACAACTTATAACCTACATGGGAGGTTATTTACCCTATTATTCCATTCATTAACTATAATGTCCTGAGTCTGTACCCAAGATGCTATATGGTGCTCATAATCCCGAAGGACGACAAGCTAACCCATGACTGATATCTGCTGAAACATCTGAATAGTAATACTACAAATAGGCAGAAATTAGATGGAAACTTCCCATAAGGTTCAATACTAAAACAAAACTAAACACGGTATAACAATACCATAATTGAAACATCTTTCTGAAAATACTCTAGTCTGAAAAGCCTCTATTGTTTGAATCATGGAGTTAATGGAACAAGCCCCCAACTAATAAAAACTATACTGATAAACCAAAATACTGAAGAAAATAATCATATCCTTAAACTATGAGGACTTACCACTTACTTTGAATGTAGAAGATCTGATCTATTTAGGGTGCTCAAGAGCCCGTGTGTCTGAACCTATGATATAAGACATCATAGTGCAAGAGAAAGGTATGCGTCAGTACTTTGAATATACTGGTATGCTAAGTAAGGTAGCACAAAATGCATGGGTTCATATGCATGAACAGTACTGACTTAATGACATGAATATAATTGAATGAGAGTACATGTATAAATACATATACTGTAACTAAGATAGTGATAATACTGGATACTAAGTTCTGAATTACTGATTTACTAATATCTGAGTTTACTGATATTGTGTAGCTGATAAATGAGTGACTATATCTGAAAGTCTTGATTCTATGGAACTATTCTGAGTTTTGTATTGAATTGAGTGATTGTGTCTGACAGTACTGAATCTATAAAACTGAATTGAGTTCTATACTGAGACTGAGTCTGAAACTAAAACTATGAGAGGTAATCATCTAAACGACATGCCTCTCTTTGAACTTATTAGGGTCCAACCTATAACCCCAGTCGGAAGGGTGTCAGTACCGTGCCATAGGTAAAGACAAGCTATAAGTTAACCTTCTCTGACAGAAAGCTCTTTTGTCAACCCTCACTGCTAGGAAAACTCGTGTGAGATGTATCAACCCTAATCTGGCAGGAAGATATCTCAACCTATAATAGCTACGTAGTTCTGTAATATAGGGATTGATACTAAGGGTCAATCCCCCTGCTCGCAGGAATGCCCCCATCTCTGGGTTCGCTCGGTGCTAAATCCTACTCCCAACTAAATAGACACTGAACTGATTTCCTAGTTCATACTAGGCTTGACTGAATTGTTACTTATTTTACTAAGTTTTATTGACTGATGGAATACTACTTAATTTTGTTAGCTGACTGAGTTTACTAAGGTCTGAACTAAATACTGAACTAGATAGGACTAATACTGAGTCTACTGAGTTCTCCTGAGCCCTGTAACTGACTGAGAGTACTACTGATTATGACATGACTGAGATTATTCTGTAACTGACACTGGATCCAGGTAAACAGCTAAATTGTCGAGTATAAATACCCCCAGGACTCGATATCATGAAAAGTAAAGCTTCACATGATCTTGCATAGCATAAAAATGCATACTTGTTCATTATGCATCTATAGAGGCATTTTATCAAACACTTGCATGGCATGAAATAGTATACATACTAGCATGATATAATCTTATTATTATATTCACATGAACAATTCATCAAACACTTGGATGGCATAATATATACATATAATACTAAGCAACATGTGAGCATCATGATTTGATTTCCAAATTCACAATTCCATGGGTTTCGACATGAATTCACATGATAAATCACACATATCAAATAAATCTACATCAATATTGTAAATTATCATGAAATAGAAACCCAATTATAACAATAATCATGATAACACCTTGATTTCAAATCATTAAAAGCATAAAATCAAGCTACTTAAAGTTTAAAAAAGTTTCTTGGACTCCAAGGGTGGAAGGAACCCTTGGATGAACACTTCACATACCTTGGTTGCTAAATTCTTGAAGAACAATGGTGAAATCTTGAGCCTTGGTTTTTGAATTTAGATCAGCTAGGGTTTTTGTTCTTGAGAAGTTTGAGAATAGGGAATGGATTTGACCTCTATTCTAACCGAGGTCTGAAAAATTCGAAACTTGTTCGGGAACATCTACTGACACTCCTAATCATGATTCAACCTAAAGATTGATACTTTAAGGTCATAAGAGTCATGATATAGAGTTGCCAACTTACAAAGGCCAAAATAATACAAAGTCTGAATACTTAGCTAAAAGTTTCTAAGTCTGGGACCCCTTAGCAAGCTTAAAGACTGAGTTGAGCTTAGAATTTTGTGGGGCCTTACAATATATCCTCATTGAGAATATTTGTCCTCAAATGAGATTGATTAAATAGAGAATACTAATATAATGGATTTAGACACTGGACATGCACAACTAAAACATGATTTCATAACTGAAATTACTGATATACTGAATTATCATACTGAACATGCATATCTGATGCATGAGTACATAGCTAAACATAATTCATGAATGCATGATTGGGATTACCTATAAGCTGAGCTTATATACTAGACATGCAGGTCAAATTATTGAGTACATGACTGAACTGATTTGTGAATGCATGACTGAGTATGCAATGTTAATTGATACCAAGTTGGTAGCTATATCTGAACATGAGACTGAGTAGATTCAAAGGAAAATTGTTACCTTGGGCTGAGTCTAATTTTGTGGAGAAGAGGTGAGGATACTTGGTCCGCATGTCTACTTCCGCGTCCCAAGTAGCTCCCTCCACGGATTGATTCTGCCAAAGAACTTTGACTAGAGGGACTTCCTTATTCCTCAGACTGCAAATTTGACAATTAAGAGAGGTTGTTCTAAACATCTATACCCTCTATAGGGACTACAATTGCTTAGTCTACCATGCACTTCTTAAGTAAGGAGACACGGAACACTGGATGCACTAAAACTAAGCCTGAAGGAAACTCAAGCTCGTAAGCTACCATTTTGAAACGGCTGAGAATTCGGTAAGGACCAACATATTGGGAACTGAGTTTCCCCTTCTTTCCAAAACTCTTCACTTCTTTCATAAGAGATATTTTCAAATACAAAAAATCACCAATTTCAAACTCGAGATCCTTCCTGCGCACATCAGTGTATGATTTCTGTCGGCTCTGTGTTGTCTTAAACCTTTCCCTGATCAACTGGACTTTCTCTAAGGTATCGAATACCAAGTCAGGCCCTACCACTGCGACCTCACCAACTTCAAACCAACCAATGAGAGATATACACCTCCTCCTATAAAGCGTCTTAAATGGAGCCATCTAAATATTGGAATGATAGCTGTTGTTATATGTGAACTCAATCAAAGGCAAGTGGTCATCCTAATTACCTATAAATTCTAAATGGTCCTTTCTGATTGACCATCTATCTAAGGATGAAAGCATACTGAGGTGAACTCGGGTACCAAGACCCTTTTAGAATGCCTTCCAAAAATAAGAAGTGAACTGGGTACCTCTATATGAGATAATGGACAACGAAACATAGTGCAATCTAACCAACTCCATGATATAGAGTTTAGCATAATCCTAGGCTAAATAAGAGGTATGTACAGGTATAAAATAAGCTGATTTGGTCATCCTATCTACAATAACCCAAACAGAATCATGCTAGCAACGAGTACGAGGCAATCCCATCACAAAGTCCATGTTCACTTCTTCCCATTTCCAAGTGGTAATACTGAACTCCTGTATGGACCCACTTGGCTTTTGATGCTCGATCTTAGCCTACTGACATATTGAGTACTTAGCTATAAACTCTGCAATGTCTCTTTTTTTCCCACTTCACCAATAGATCTCATGCAAATCATGGTATATCTTAGTGGCCCCTCGATGAATAGAGTAGCACACACCATGCGCTTCTGCAAGAATTTTTTGTCTCAATTCGTCTATACCTGTCACACATATCCAACCCTGATAACGCAAAACACTATCTCCCCCTTGGAAGAAGACCTCTACTTTTTTATCTCTAACCGATTCTTTTAAATTGACTAGATTAGAATCCCTATCCTACTTTTCCTTTACCTCAGAAACCAGGGATGATTCTAAACTACTCTACTCCCACACACTACCTTCTGCCAAATCGACTAAGCGAACACCTAGTCGGGCAAGCTAATGAACTTCCTAAACTAACTTTTTCTTACCATCCTCCACATGAGTAAAACTGTCCATAGACATCCTATTGAGAGCATTAGCCACTATATTAGCTCTACCTAGCGATACAAGATGCTCATGTTATAGTCTTTCAATAACTCCACCCACCTTCTCTAATGGAGGTTTAGATCTTTCTGAGAGAACACATACTGTAGGCTCTTATGGTCAGTGAATACATCAACATGTACCCCATATAAATAGTGCCTCTAAATCTTTAAGGCAAAAACTACTGCTGCAAACTTAAGATCGTGAATAGGATAGTTTTATTCATGGGGATTAAGTTGTCTAGAGGCGTAGTCTATGATCTTACCTCTCTACATCAAAACACACCCCAAACTAAATCTGGAGGCATCACAATATACCACAAAACCATGACCACTAGAATTTGACTTTCTTCTGTGTCAATCTGGACATAGAGGATGCAATAGATAAATATCCCTCAACAAATCATCAGTAATAGCCAGCCAAGCCCAAGAAACTCCTGATATCTAATAGAGAGATGGGTCTAGGCTAATTTTTCACTGCTTCAGTCTTTTGGGGATCAACTCTAATGCCATCACCGAAAATGATATGGCCAAGAAAAACTACTGAACTTAGCCAAAATTTGCATTTACTGAATTTGGTGAATAACTAATGATTTCTTAGAGTCTATAGTACTATTCTGAGATGGTCTGCATGATCATGCTAACTGCGGGAGTAGACAAGAATGTCATCTATGAAGATTATAATGAACATGTCCAAGTACTACTTGAACACATGGTTCATTAAGTCCATGAAGGCTGCAGGGGTATTGGTAAGACCAAAGGACATGAATAAGAATTCGAAGTGACCATACCGAGTACTGAAGGCTATTTTTTGAATGTCACATTCTCTGAAATGATAGCCCAATTTGAGGTCTATCTTAGAGAAGTAACTGGCACCCTGAAGTTGGTCAAACAAGTCATCAATTCTAGAAAGTGGATACTTGTTCTTGACTGTGACTTTATTTAGCTGATGGTAGTCAATACATATTTTGAGAGAACAACCTTTCTTAAGCATGAATAAAATTGGTGGACCCCATAGGGACATAGTAGGTATAATCAATCCCTTATCTTGGAGATCCTTCAACTGGTTCCTCGACTATTTGAATAATGGAGTTGATAGGACAAGCCCCCAACTAACTCCAATTACTGAAAACTATACTGATAAAATGAAATACTAAAGAAAATAATCATGTCCTCGAACTATGAGGACTCACCAATAACTCTGATATCTAAAGATCTGATCTGATAAGGGTGCTTGAGAGCCCGTGCATATGAACCTATGATATAAGACATTATAGCATAAGAGAAAGGTATGTGTCAGTACTTTGAATGTACTATTATAGTAAGTGAGGCAGGCTGAAATGCATGGGTACATATGCATGAATAATACTGACTGAACGACATGAATATAATTGAATGTACATGCATAAATATGTATACTGTAACTGAGATCATGATAACACTAGATACTAAGTTCTGAATTACTGATTTACTAATATTTGAGTTTACTGATACTGTATAGATGATAACTGAGTAACTGTATCTGACAGTCTTGATTCTGTAGAACTATACTGAGTTTTATACTAAACTGAGTGAGAGTGTCTGACAGTACTGAATCTATAGAACTGAACTTAGTTTTATACTAAGACTGAGTCTGAAACTAAAACTGTGAGAGGTAATCATCTAACCAACATACCCCTCTGTGAACTGATTAGGGTCCAACCTATAACCCTAATTGGAAGGGTGTCAGTACCATGCTGTGGGTAAAGATAAGCTATGAGTTAACCCTCTCTGACAGGAAGATCTTTCGTCAACCCTCGCTGGTAGGAAAACTTACGTGAGATATAAAAACCCTAATTTGGTAGGAAGATATCTCAGCCTACAATAGCTACGTAGTTCTGTAACATAGGTATTGCTACTAAGGGTCAAACCCTCTGCTGGCAGGAATGCCCCCATCCCTGGGTTTGCTCGGTGCTGAATCCTACTCCCAACTGAATAGACATTGAACTAATTTCCTAGTTCATACAAGGCTTGACTGAATTTACTAATTTTACTGAGTTCCATTGACTGACGAAATACTAATGAATTTTGTTAGCTGACTGAGTTTACTGAGATCTAAACTGAATACTGAGCTAGACGAGACTAATATTGAGTTTACTGAGTTCTCCTGAGCCCTGTAACTGAATGAGAGTACTACTGATCATGACGTGGTTACGATCAGTCTATAACTGACAATGACTCTAGGTAAATAACTAAATTTATAGGTAGAAATACCCCCAGGACTCGATAACATAAAAAGTAAAGCTTCACATGATCTTGCATAGCATAAAATGCACACTTGTTCATAATGCATCTTTAGAGGCATTTCATCAAACACTTGCATGGCATAAAATTGTATACATACTGCCTAATATAATCTTATTATTATATTCACATGAGCAATTCATCAAACACTTGGATGGAATAGTATATGCACATAATCCTAAACAACATGTGAGCATCATGATTCGATTTCCAAATTCAGAATTCAATGGTTTTCAACATGATTTCACATGATAAATCACATATATCAAATAAATCTACATTAATCTTGTAATATATCATGAAATAGAAACTCAATTATAGAAATAATCATTAATACCCTTTGATTTCAAATCATGGAAAACATGAAATCAAGATGCTTGAAGTTTAAAAGAGTTTCTTGGACTCCAAGGGTGGAAGGAACCCTTGGATGAAAACTTCACATACCTTGGTTGCTAAATTCTTGAAGAACAATGGTGAAATCTTGAGCCTTCACTTTTGAATTTAGATCACCTAGGGTTTCTATTCTTGAGACGTTTGAGAATAGGGAATGGATTTAGCCTCTAAGATGGATTAATCTCGTGTTTTGGGGATGATAGGCATGGGAAAAAGACCTTAATAACCCTAAGGATACAACTTTTAATGACTAAAAACCAAACTATCGATGCGCAAACCGATGTGCCACATCATTGGAATTGATGTGACGGCCAATGCACTGTATCGATTCACTAGAATTTGCACTAAGCTGAGGGAAAAATTATCTGTCAACACGAGGGATGATGCGACATGTTGAGATCGCATCGACTCACAATTTTGGTCACTCGAACATGGTCTATACGAGGTTCAAAAAATCTAAAACTTGTTCGAGAATACCTACTAGTATTCCTTATCATTATTCTACCTAAATATTCATACTTTAAGGTCATAAGAGTCGTGAAATAGATTTTCCAACTTATGAAGGCCAAATTAATACTAAGTCTGAATACTTAGCTAGAATTTCTAAGTCTGGGACCCCTTAGCATGCTTAAATGACTGAGTTGAGCTTAGAATTTTATAGGGTCTTACATTAACACTTAGAAACTCTTTTAAACACTTCATAATTCTCTGAAGATCTTTTGGTCAAGGGAAGCTAAGGTTTCAACTAGAGTATCAATTTGGGGCTTGTCTTAGTGACTTCTTTCCATCATCATCTTAGTTTAAGGCATGTTCTCTCCCCTCATTGTTAATTTTATCTAAAGGCATGGTTTATGAATGTTTCCATGATTTCATTAATTGCATGATTTTGGCTTTTGAATATGATTTGGGGGTTTTGATGTTAAATGGTTGGTTATGGCTTTTCATGGTTTTAATAATGATTTTATATGCATTAATGATGGTTTTGAATAATTGGATTGAATGGAAATGGTTAAATGGTAATTAAAATTGGTTTTGGTCATATTATGCCCCCAATGTGTATGCCAAAATGCTTATAAAGATATGTTTATTGCATTGACTACTTTAATAGAACTCATGCATGTTTTAATAACTTGGTAACAGAATTATACATCGTTTAAATGGATTGGAATGGTAAATTTCTAATGGTTATGCTTTAGGGGAACATGGATTCCCCAAGTGATTTAATATGGTAAATGAAAGGGCACTAAAAAGTCCCCTTAAACCTATACATGGTTGTCTATAGATGATACTTGCAAGTAAGAGTTTGTATGACGATACTAATATCAATGGCCTTGGTTAAGAAATGTAAAATGGTTTGGTTATTTGGAAATAGGTTTTAATTGGGCAATAATAGCAGGATATGTAGCAAAGCCATGAAAGGTAGAGGTCCTGGGGGACCAAAACTAGAAATTCATATTTGCTAATATGAGGTTGGTCTTGGTGACTTTGTGCATGCTATCACACTATATTTGGTGGATGTACTAGTTATCCCAAAGATTTCTTCCTTGGTCGTGCAGCTATACGCACTGGGGTTATTTCAGCAGGGAAAGATGAACCCATATAGCTCGTGGGTAGTTTAGGATGGCAAAGCTATATATCCCAGGTAAAGGTTTTAAAGGCATTCTAAACCCGATCCCTTTTCATGGAATTGTTATATATATGTGTGTATGTCTCTGTATGGTTGTGTGCATATAGATGGTTTTACTTAGTTTTATAAATGGTATTATTTTATCCTTACCCTGAGATCATGGTAGCGGTCACTCGCTAACCCTGTCTATTGGCAGTTGTATACCTACGCTATGTAGGAATTGGCTGTTCTACTTCTCTTACATAGTTATTGACTTAAGATCAGTATTTAGATTGAAATAGTGAGCTTTCATTATTTCGAAAGGCTCTATTTTATGTTATAGACATTCCTAGATACTTTGATTTTATTTTGGATATTGGTTTTGGCTATGGTTGGGGGCATGTCCCAACTAAATTTTATTACTCTTTTGGTTAGAGGCTTTGTGGAACTTTGATGGGTTGGAATGGGCAAAATTGATATAGGCGTCATCCTTGGCATTGGAATAAGCTGGGAGGCTGGCATCATCAGACATAATTCATTACTATTCTATCATATTTTATTTTGGAATTAAATATATTATGTTTTGGAATATCTTTAGTTATAGCCTGATTTATGGCCCTTATTTTGGTATGGTTTGGTATGGTTGGATTATTGGTATGGGATGGTTGGACTCGATTGGATCGATCACGGTTATGATCTTATCCCAGAGTTATTATCTGAGTTGTTATACTATCTTGTTACATACTTGGAATTCAACCAACTTAGGGCAAGTGGCTAGAGGTTGGACTGGGTAACGAGGGTGATCTGTAGTCCTCGTATAACTTGGGATGGCCATTACGAAAAGGCCCCAGGGTAAGTCGTGTTAAGTTGGTATCATAGCCTAGGTTCATGGTCAATTGGAAGTTCATAAAGCCATGTTGAGTAGAGTCTTTTTTAGGGTGTGTAGCATGCCACACTCACAAGGGAGAGGCTACAAGGTATTTAGGAATGTTTCACTTTCTTAGTATTCTATTTTCAATCTTAGAGTCTTAGTCCTGGAACCTTCTCTTATCCTTATTTGTTCGTCTTTCAGATCATGCCTCATAGATCTGGAACATAAGAAAATTCTTATATCCCATCTAAGGGTAATGCTGAAGGGGTACATCCTATTTCTGGGGTTCATCTTCAATCTTATGGTCCAATCCCTTATAGTTTTAGAGTTCCACCAGTTTCTGCTAGTCGTCTTCAAGGTAAGGTAACTAATACAAAATTTTATTAATCTATTCATGCTATTGCTAAATTGGTTACTGCTTAGGCTGAGCCTGATCTGTCTTGTGCTTTGTCTCATGAGGCCATAAGGGTTGGCCAATTTATGAAGATGGTTCTTCTTATGTTTTCTAGAGTAAAGGTAAAAGAGGATCCACAGGGCTTCTTGAATGAAATAAAGAAGATATTTTGGGTGATGCAGGCTACCAATATGGAGAGGGTACACTTTACAACTTATCAACTCAAAAAGGTTGCATATCAGTGGTATGAAGAGTGGGATAGGGATAGAGGAAATATGAAGGAGTCATCCTTATGGGATGCCTTCTTTGGTTCTTTTATGGATCATTTCTTTCCACAAGAGTTGAAGGAAATAAAGATGGAGGAGTTTGTGAACCTCAAGTAGGAGAGGATGTCTGTTAAGGAATATGACTTACATTTTTATCAATTGTCAAGGTATACTCCTAATTTAGTAGCTGACATGCGGGATAGAATGAAAAACTTTGCTTCTATGTTGAATCAAGATCTGATTTTGGAGAGCTAGACTTCCTTGCTAATTAAGGATATGGATATCTCTAGGTTGACTGTTCATATGCAGCAAGTAGAGGATGAGAAAAGGAAATAACAAGATTTTGGGGATAGACAGGATAAGAGGAGTAGGTTTTCTAACCAGGGAGGTGCTCAGTCTTAAGGTGGCCGAGATGGTGGCAAGTGGCAGAAAAAAATGTGGGGGAGTTCTGGTTCTTACTCTTCAGCTAGTTTTTTTTACCAGTCGGCACCAAGGTGGTAACAATGTTTGGACATAGGGTGCTAATCTCAAGCGAGTGGGGACCAGTCAATATTTTATGCCCTCCTTATTAGTTCTATGGTTGTCTTTATTTGGGTTATTACGATGAAGAAAAGGACAAATACTTCAAATGTGTCTAGGTAGACAATCGACTTAGGGATTATCTGATTAATAAGGTTGATACGAGGGCGAATAAGATTCTTATGGCTTTATTTTTTGCTCCTACACCTAGTGGTTTTGCATCTACTTTTTTTCTCCTCGTTCTAGTATTGGTCGGAATAGGTTGTATACTTTGGCATCCCGATAAGAATTCAAGGCATCACCTGATGTTGTTCCTGGTATGTTACAGCTTTTGTCTCGTGACGTATATTATTTATTTTATTTGGGTTCCACTCTCTGCTATGTGACTCTTTTTATGGTTGTATCTTTTAGTTTTGATTTAAAAGTTCTTTCGGATTCTTTTTTGTTTCTACCCCAGTAGGTGACTCAGTTATTGCTAAGAGAGTCCATGCGGGGGGGGGGGGGGGTATCTGTTTATGGTAAGTAGACATTATTGGATCTGTTTGAGTTTGATATGGTAGATTCCAATATCATTCTAGAGATGGACTGGTTACACTTTTGTTATGCATTCTTGGATTATCGAACCCATAGGGTTATCCTTAGGTTTCCTGGTGAACTGGTTATAGAGTGAGAGGGTTTTTGTCTAGATCCTAGGTGGAGATTTATTTCTTATCTTAGAGCTTGATCTATCACATGGTTAGGGTTAAAGATTCTAATTCGGAAGGTCCTTTTCAAGTCGGTTCTAGTAGTTAATGAGTTTCCCAAGGTCTTTCTAGATGATCTTTATGGTGTTCCTTTGGATAGAAAAACAGAGTTTGGTATTGATCTAATTCTGTAAACTCATCTAATTTCTATTCCTCCATATAGAATAGCTCAGGCTGAGTTAAGGGAACTCAAGGAGTAACTTAAGGATCTTCTAGATAAGGGGTTTATTTGTTTTAGTGTATCTCCTTGGGGTACACTGCTGTTATTTGTGCGTAAGAAGGATGGTTCCCTTCGGATGTATATTGACTATAGGCAGTTGAACAAGGTGACGATCAAGAACAAATATCCTCTTCCAAGGATATATGATCTTTATGACCAGTTGTAAGGTGCCAAGTTTTTTTCTAAGATAGATCTTCGGTCTGGGTACCATCAGCTAATGATTAGGGAGGTGGATATCCCTAAGATGGCTTTTCATACTTGGTATGGGAACTTTGAGTTTTTGGTGATGTCATTTGGGTTGATTAATGCTCTGGCAACATTTATGGATCTGATGAATAGTGTTTTTATTAGTATTTGGATCTCTTCATTATTGTGTTTATTGATGACATTCATGTTTATTAGAAGAGCGAGGTGGATTATGTTAATCACCTCCATGTGGTGTAGCAGACCTTAAAGGAACAATAGTTGTATGGTAAGTTCTCCAAGTGTGATTTTTGATTAAGTATTGTAACTATCTTGGGTCATATTATTTCTAGTGAGTAGATCATAGTGGATCTAAAAAAGGTTATTGTGGTGAAGAGGTGGCCTAGACCCACGACTCCATTTGATATTCAAAGCTACTTAGGTTTAGCCGGGTATTATAGGTGGTTTTTGGAAAACTTTTCGTTGATAGCTACTCCATTGACTAAGTTAACTCAAAAGAAGATCAAGTTTTCTTGGTCGGATGCTTGTGAAGGGAGTTTCGATAAGTTGAAGGATAAGTTATCTTCGGCTCCAATTTTGACTTTGTCAAAAGGCAATGATGGGTTCGTGGTTTATTATGATATATCTAGAGTAGGTCTTAGTTGTGTGGTGATACAACATGGGAGGGCGATTACCTATGTTTCTCGATAGTTAAAAGTACATAAAAGGAATTACCTACTCATGATTTAGAGCTGTTGATGGTTGTGTTTACTTTGAAATTATGGTGGCATTATTTGTATGGTGTTCACGTGGATATCTTTTCTGATCATAAGAGTCTACAATGTGTGTTCACCTAGAAAGAGCTTAATTTCAGGCAGAGAAGATGGCTTGAGCTTCTCAAGGATTATGATATGAGTCTTCATTATCACCCAAGTAAGGCTAATATGGTTGTTGATGCTCTTAGCAGGTTATCCATGGGGAGTTTGGCTCATGTATAGAAGGGAAAGCAAGAATTGGTGAAGGATATTCATCGCCTGGCTAATCTTGGATTTTGCCTTTTGGACTCTAAGAATAGTGGTGAAGTGGTTCGAACATCTATTGGTGTGGAGATTAAGAAGAAGCAAGTGATAGATCCTGTCTTGATAAAAATCAAGAATGATGTTGGTGGTTAAAAGGTAGTGGTGTCTGAAATCAGTGGCGATGGTATTTTGTTGTACCAAAGAAGGTTGTGTGTTCCTGATGTCGATGGATTATGGCAAAGGGTTTTGACTGAGGTACATGATTTGCGCTATGTTGTTATCCCATCTCGACTAAGGTATATCATGATCTCAAGGAGATCTATTGGTGGAATAGCATAAAGAGGGATATGACTGATTTTGTGGCCAAATGCATGGTGTGTCAACAGGTTAAGGTTGAGCACATAAGGCCAAAAGGGTTGTATGAAGAAATTAATTTGCATGAATAAAAGTGGGAAGTGATCAATATGGACTTCATTACCGATCTTCCTCAATCTCATAGTCAATATGATTCAATTTTGGTCATCGTGGATAGGATGACTAAGTCTGAGCACTTTTTGCTAGTGCGGATTACCTTTTGGCGAAGAATTATGCAGAGCTGTATCTTCGGGAGATTGTGAAGCTATATGGGGTGCCTATTTTGATTATATTTTATCGTGGAACGTAGTTTACATCTCACTTCTGGAGATCTTTTCAAAAAAGGTTGGGGACAAGGTTAGTCTGAGTACTATTATTCATCCGCAGTCAGATGGGCAAATGGAGAGAACTATTCAGACATTGAAGGATATGCTTCGGGCCTGTGTGATTGATTATGGTGGCAATTGGGTTGAGCATCTACCTTTGGTGGAGTTTGTTTATAATAATAGCTATCATTCTAGTATTGGTATGGCTCATTTCGAGGCATCATATGGTAGGAGGTGTAGATATCCTATTGTTTCGTTTGAGCTTGGGGAGGTGAACATGTTTGGATCAAATTTGGTTTATCAAGCGATGGAGAAGGTCGTGGTGATTCAGGATAGGTTTAAGGCTGCCCAAAATTTCCTAAAGTCCTATACAGATGCTAGGCTTAGAGACTTAGAGTTTGAGGTCGGGGATAAGTTGTTCCTCAAGGTGTCTCCCATAAAGGGAGTGGTGCGTTTTGGCAAAAAGAAAAAACTCAGTCCTTGGTTTATTGGCCCTTATGAGATTTTATGGAAGGCGGGAAATATTGCTTATGAATTGGAGTTTCCATCTAGCTTAAGTTTTGTTTATTCAGTCCTTCATGTTTCTATGTTGATAAAGTGCATTGATGATGCTTCTTCAGTTGTTCCTTTGGAAGAATTGGGTATCTCGGATTCTTTGTCTTACGAAGAAGTCTCGATTGAGATCTTGGATAGGCAGGTTCGCCGATTGTGGGCCAAGGATGTGGCTTTGATTGAGGTTCTATGGTGGAACGATAAGGTGGAAGAAGCTACTTGGGAAGCGGAAGAGGACATGAAGTTCAATTATCCGCATCTATTTTTTTCTCTTGGGATTCATGCGGAAGGTATGTGTCTTCAACACATCTTTATTTTCTGAGTTTGTTAAAGGAAAGATTAACATCTTTGCCTCTTTGTTTTCAAACCTTGTTAAAATGATATTTGATAATGCAATGTCTGTATGTGTGTTGACCCCTACCTTTTCCGTCATTTAGGGACAATGTTCCTAGTGGAGAAGACTAAAATATCTTGGGTTTTGACCCTTAGAAAATTTCCTGGAATTCCATTCTCTGGACCCAATACGACTCATGGGTATAAGTCGTATTTGGGGTAAAGTGGTATGGGCCTATCATATGCTGACTAGTGTTAGTTGGTGGGATGGTATTGGTCACTGGAATGGGTACAACTTAGGAGTATGAGTCGTAGGGCTTGGTACTAGTCGTATCAGGGACTCGCATGGTGGACAGTGTTTGATCCTCCTAGTATTTCATTCTACCAGGGATACGGGTCATGGGTATGGATCGTATGTTGTGGTTAGGACTTGGTTGGATGAATCATATACTAGAAAATATCTAATCCAAGGGTGACGCTTGGATACGAGTGGTGGGTATCAATCGTATTGGAAGGGTGCGACTCGTATGGGTCAGTCATATCCCTGTGATGGGTTTTTAAGAAACTTAAGTGGGGGTCTCTGGACACTTTCCTACTTACCTAAATTAGGACCCATGAGACTTCAAATACACTTAGGAGGTTATTAACCCTATTATTCTATTCATTAACACATAGAAACTATTTCAAAATACTCCATAATTCTCTCACGAGCTTTTGGGGAAAGAGAGCTAGGGTTTCAACTAAAGGATTGCTTTGGGGCTTGTCTTGGTGATTTTCTTCCATTATCTTCTTGGTTTAAGGCATGTTTCTCTTCCCTCATTATAATTTCAACTAAAGGCATGGTTTATATGATTGATTTCATGGTTTTACTATTTCATGATTATGGTTTTCAATTATTATTTGGAGGTTCTGATATTAATACGTGGTTATGGTTTCCTATGGTTTTAATTATGCTTTTATATGCATTAATAGTGGTTTTGGACAATTGGATTGCATGGTAATAGTTTAATGGCATTTGGAATTGGTTTTAGTTATATTATGCCCTCAATGTGTTTGATAAAATGCTTATAAAGGTATATTCATTACATTGACTTCTTTTAATGGAACTCTTGCTTGTTTTCAGCTTATATAATAAAGGTTTAAATGGTTGAAAAGGCTAAAGTCTAAATGGTTATGCTTGTGGGGAACATGGAAGTCTCCCAAGTGGTTTAATATGGTATATAGAAGGGCACTTGAAAGTCTCCTAAACCTAAATGGTTTGACTATGGATATTACTTGCAACTAAGGGGTGGTATGACTACACCACTACTATTGTCCTTGGTTAATAAAATGGTAAATTAATTGGTTGGTCATTTGGAAATGGTTTTAATTGGGAATTAATGACGGGGTGTGTTGCAAAGCCGTGGAAGGTTGCGGTCCTGGGGGGACCAAAATTGGAAACTCGTATTTGCCAATATGAGGATTGGTCTTAGTGGACCGTGTGCATGATGTCATACTATTGGAGGATGTACTAGTCATCCCATGGGATACTTCCCTGATCGTGCGGCTACACGCACTGGGGCCCTTTCAGCAAAGAGAGCTGAACTCATATATCCCATAGGTGGTTTAGGACAACCAAGCTACACGGCCCAGGTAAAGGTTTTAAAGGCATGCTAAACCCGGTATCCTTTTCCTACATGGTTTTATATATATATATATATATATATATATATATATATATATATATATATATATATATATATATATATATATGGTTGTGTGCATTGGATGGTTTTACTTGGTTTTATAGCTGGCATTATTTTATCCTTATCCTGAGATTCATGCTAGCGATCGCTCGCTAACCCGTCTACTGGTGGTTGTATACCCATGCTATGCAGGAACCGGCCATTCGACTCCTCCTACATAGTGATTGTCTCGGGGACAACATTTGGACTGAAGTGGTGAGCTTCCATTATTTTGGATGGCATCATTTCATGTTATGGATATTGTTAGACAATTTGACTTTATTCTGGATATTGGTTTTGGACATGGTTGGGGGCATGTCTCAACAGAATTTATATACTCTTTTGGATAGAGGTTTTGTGGTACTTCTGGGGGTTTCTATGGGCGGGATCAGTATTAGTGTTTGCCTTGGCATTGGAATAGGCTGGGAGGCTGGAATCATCGAACATAATTTCTCACTGTTCTGTCATTTTACATTTTGGAATTAATTATATTATATTTTGATACTTATTTGGTTATGGCCTGGTTTAGGGCACATGGTTTGGTCAATATGGTTGGCCAGTTGATGTGGTACTATTAGACTCGGTTGGGTCGGTCACAGTTGTGACCCTATGCCAGAGTCTTAATGATAACATTTACACTATCTTGTTAAATGTTCGAAATTTAGCCCATCATGGGGCGAATATGGAGGTTGGGTTAGGTAACAGGGGGCAGTCCCCGATCCTGATTGGACTTGGGATGCCCATTACGACAAGGCCTGAGGTCGAGTCGTGTCAGGATATTTTGGCAATTATGGCTGATTTTGACCTGCATAGAAGAGTTGTAAGTCTGCAACTTCTTACCTCTTACGAAACTTATCTTCTCTTTTCCTTCATTGCTTCGGCTCTTCTATCTCGCTCCTGCCGCTCAACCCGTAAAGTTAGTTCTGTTTTGCCTGTCTTCTCCTTTGTTTATTGTTTATCTAATTTGATTATTACTCTTCTCCTTCTGTTGAAATTTATAATTATAATTTTGATTGATATTGTTATTTTTTTCTTTGTGTGTTTCTGTAAGCGTTTTTCCCCTTCCTTTAGGCATCCTAATTAATTAACTACTTCATCGTATGTTTCAGTACCGCTCAAATTAAATAGTTATTCAGAGTTGAATGTGTTCAAAACCATTTAAGGCTATTTGATACACTGGGAAAGCAATATGCCTACTCAAAGTCCTCCTTTCCGTCATAGATGACTTACTAAGAATAATTGCCAACCAGCTGAATTAAGTATTGCCTCCAATTTAATAGCTAAAGCACGCTTCATTTTAGGGCGGCCAAAAAGGAAAAAATAGAACATAAAACCCCGCAAACTGAGTTAATCTGAATCTGGAAAATATTTATTTCAACTTTTATCATTGAGATGATAATATGCAATTTGATAGTTTATTTTCCATACAAGGAGTAAAAAGGCCAGCTTGGTGCACTAAAGCTATCGCTATGCACTGTGCTTGGGGAAGGTCCCACCACAAAGGTGTATTGTACGCAGTCTTACCTTGCATTTCTGCCAGAGGCTGTTTCCAAGGCTTGAACCCGTGACCTCCTGATCACATGGCAACAACTTTACCAGTTACTCCAAGGCTCCCCTTCCATACAAGGAGTGAATTGAAATTTAAAGTTTGAAGTATCAGGAATTTTGATTTTCAGTTGCACTAAATAAAGTGGAACTATTGTGAAATGTTTAGAAAGTTTAGTAGTTTAATCATCGATAATGATTTAAAATATAAGGTAAGAGTGATTTCTCAAATGTGCTTTTATAATAGATTGTTGACAACTCAAATTGATACTATCCAACCTGTACTTTGTGGTGGCAGAAGCCTTTCAATTTCACTGATGTCGAGTATATCTCCTGGGAGGGGTTTTTCAAACTACAAATGTTTTTAGTAAAGGACCCGAGTTAGTTATAGAAGTTAACGTCTTCACTTATATCTCATGTCCGACCTCTTCTCAGCTCAACATTGAAATAAATATTATGAATATTTTCATCGATGATTTCTTTAGCTTCATATTCTATTTTTGTGTAGTACTTCCTTTATGGAGCAAAGATTCTTATCATAGATAGATGTCTGATGAGATTACATATTGTCAAGTTCTCTTCTGATGTAAATACTTGTCTTTATTCTTTGTTTCTTGAAAACTGAAGTGTAAAATGAAATTTAAAAGGTAAGCACATGTCAAGTGGTTTGCAAATATATAGTTGCGCTATCTAGCTTATTATTTGATGTATGTTTAATGTTTCTTTATGATCCCTATTTTTACATATAACAAAAAGGAAAAAAATCGATTTTCCATTAGTCTAATGAGGTCTTTGATGGTAAACTTTTTCCCTCTCTTGCGATGGTCCAGGATATGGTACTGAAGTTGAGGTATACGATGAAGCTCTCTTGCTCCGACTTTCCATAAATATTACCATATCCACGCCACATCCTTCAAAATACACAGTGACGCACCTCATGATATTTTTTAAGAGTCCGAACAACACAGCTATGAAGAGGAAAGCCAAATTAATTTGTTAAAAGGATATTTTGAAGCACATTCATCTTCTACATCCTAAAAGATATTTTTCTTGATGACTAATTTGTCACTGCTGACCCTATTTAATCATTTCAACGTGGACATCTATATGCTTAGTGTTGTCTTTCAACGTTTTCGGGTACAAAAATCTGTAATTTGACACAATAACTTCAACACTAGTTCAAGTGTAAAACAAGAACACTATGAAGTACAACAACACCCTCAATACAAGATCAAAGTTATCTTTCTAAGAAGTGTGTTTTATTTTTTCAGAAATTAAAATGAAATAGAAATGTAAAAGCCAAGTCCCCCGACTTCACGGAGTGTCCTTAAGGAATCATTTCCCTCGCTGTACCTGAGGTTTTGGAATCCCAGGATAAAATGTCTTTCAATCTAACTGTAGTGGTACCTCAAATAATTGGATTCGTCGAACTCACTCAACGATTTGATTGATCACAAGGAACGTCTTGAAGACAAGAAGAGTTTGAATTTCAGAAATTTTTTCATACCCAAACCTGTGGATAAATGCAGGTTTATATAGCCATCAAGTACCCCTTCCGAAAAGTGACAATAGTTCATCCGAAAAGGTGTATCCTTTGGAAGAGTCATGTTTGTTCATTTAAACATTGTGTCTTTTTCTGAACAGACACAACTATCTGAACAGTCAGTCCTTTTTCAAAATAATGTCTTTTCATAAAAGGTTGTGTCCCTCCATTTTCTATTCACACCAATTGAACCGAACAATCTCTCACATAAATGGGGAATGGCTATTCTTTATAAAAATTTATGGACAAATATATGATCATCAAGCAAAGACTGATTGCATCAGGATAAGTGGGTTTCCCTTTGAACTTTCTGTAGTGAACATACATCGGATGCACTCGGTCAATCGGTAGATTTAATATCTTTGAACCGTCGAGCTTTAATGTACACCTAGACCACATATGTCACACAGCCAGCCTTTTACCATTTATGGTTCTTACGGTTTTGTTTCTTTCAGCCATGAGCACGTCCTAATTTCAACAGATCTTAGAGAATAGGCCTTTACTAACATTCTCCTTGAAACGGTTTCCACTTCGCCCTCACATAGGTGATTTCTAAACGTTCAATTCTATAGATTAAACTATTTGGTCAAATCTGCCAATTTTAGATAATTATTAAAATACTTCACACCATAAATCTTATCCTCATTTACTAAACATTGTCTACATCATGAGAATGGGTTGGGTATTTGACAATGATGAACCTGTCAGACACAACTTTGTTTGATCTTCTTGAACCTAACTCTTCGGATCTCTAGTCTACTAGATAGAGTTACCGCCATGCTAACTTGTCCTAGGCCTTAAACTCATTCCCTTGGATGTTCTCTTAACTCCTTCTCTAGATAGGCCTTTTGTAAGTAGATCCTACACATTATTATTTGACTTTACATAGTCAATAGTGATAATTCCACTAGAGAGAAGTTCTATAACGGTATTATGTCTCCGTCTTATGTGATAAGATTTACCGTTGTACATCATACTCCCTGCCCTACCTGTTATCGCTTGGCTATCACAGTGTATACATACTGATGCCACTGGTTTGGGCCAGTAAGGAATATCTTTCAAGAAATTTCGAAGCTATTCTGCTTCTTCACCGTCTTTATCTAATGCGATAAATTCAGATTCCATTGTAGAGCGAGCAATACAAGTCTGTTTGGATGATTTCCAAAAGACCACTCCTCCACCTATAGTAAATACATATCTACTCATGGATTTTACTTCGTTCGATCCGGTGATCCGATTTGTATCGTTATATCCTTCAAGTACCGCAGGATATTTATTATAATGAAAAGTGTAGTCTTGAGTGTATTTAAGATACCTCAAAACTCTTTTCATTGCCATCTAATGAGTTTTATTAGGATTACTCGTGTACCAACTTAACTTACTAATAACGCATGCTATGTCTGGTCGTGTTCCTTCATTCTTTCGAAGTGCAAAGCTCACATCCAATAGAGTCTTGGCAATACCAAATTCCATATACTTGAATTTGTCAAGTACCTTTTCGATGTAATGAGACTGCGACAATACCAACCCTTGTGGATTTCTATGGATTCTTATCCCTAAGATCGTATCTGCAACTCCAGGGTCTTTCATATCGAACTTGCTCTCGAGTATTCATTTCGTTGCATTTATGTATGCAATATCTCTACTGATGATCAACATATCATCCACATATAAACATGCAATGACTTGGTGATTTGGAGTGTCTTTAATATAAACACATTTATCATATTCATTAATTTTTAATCTGCCATGTGACCTGGAGGTCATGGGTTCAAGCCTTGGAAACAGCCTATGGCAAAAATATAAGGTAAGGCTACGTACGATACACCCTTGTGGTGGGGCCCGTCCCCGAACACCGCGCATAGCGGTAGCTTTAGTGCACCGGGCTGCCCTTTTTATTAATTTTTAATTTATTTTCTAACATGGTTTGGTCAAACTTTTCATACCATTGCTTAGGTGCTTGTTTTAGTCCATAAAGTGACTTAACAAGTTTACACACCTTATTTTCTTTTCCTGGAACCACAAAACCCTCAGGCTGTTCCATGTAAATTTCTTCCTCCAATTCTCCATTTAGGAATGTGGTTTCACATCTATTTGATGGATTTCAAGGCCATATACTGCCGCTAAGGTAATTAACATTTGAATTGACGTTATCCTTGTTATTGGCGAGTATGTATCAAAGTAATCAAGGCCTTCTTTTTGTTTGAAGCCTTTTACTACAACTCTTGCCTTGTATTTGTCAATAATACCATCCGCTTTCATTTTCCTTTTGAAGATCCATTTAGATCTTAAAGGTTTGTTTTCTGGAGGAAGATCAACCAATTCCCACGTATGGTTGCTTAAGGTTGAATCAATCCCAGTATCGACTGCCTCTTTCCAAAAGGATGAGTTTGAAGACGCCATCGCTTTCTTAAATGTTTGAGGCTCATTTTCTAAGAGAAATGTTACAAAATCCGATCTAAACGAAGTTGACATTCTTTGACGTGTACTACGTCTTGGATTCTCATCATTATATACATTCTCACTTGGTTCATCTAGAGGTCGTTTAGACCCTCCAATAGACTGTTCATATCTAGTTTTATATGGATAAATGTTTTCAAAGAATTCAACGTTATCTGATTCAATTACCGTATTTTCATTAATATTCGGATGTTCGGATTTATGAACCAAAAACCGACATGCTTTACTACTTTTAGCATATCCTATGAACACACAGTCCACCATCTTAGATCCTATCTTAACCCTTTTTGGCATCGGAACTTGGACCTTTGCTAGACACCCCCACACTTTCAAATATTTCAAGTTGGGTTTTCTTTCTTTCCATTTTTCATAAAGAATTTATTGTGTGTTACTATGGGGAAATCTATTGAGTATACGGTTGGCTGTAAGGATAGTCTCCTCTCACAAGTTTTGCGGTAAACTTGAACTTATAAGTAATGTATTCATTATTTTCTTCAAAGTATGTTTTTTCCTTTCCGCAATTCCATTAGATTGAGATGAATACGGGGTCTTAGTTTGATGGACAATTTCATTCTATACATATATTTCGACGAAGGAAGATTCATATTCTCCGCCCCTATCACTTCTTATAGTTTTGATCTTTTTCTCTAACTGATTTTCAACTTCAGTTTTGTATTGCCTAAACACATCTATTGCTTTATGCTTACTATTTAGCAAGTAGACATAACAATATCTAGTGCAATCATCAATAAAAGTTGTGAAATACTTTTTTTCACCACGTGATGGTGTTGACTTCATATCACAAATATCAGTGTGGATTAAGTCTAAGGGAGTGGAATTCCCTTTAATGGACTTATACGGATGCTTAGCTTACTTTGATTCCACACAAGTTTGACACTTTGATTTATTGCACTCAAAGTTTGGCAAAACTTCTAAGTTAATCAGTTTTCATAGTGTTTTGTAATAAACATAGCCTAGTCGTTCATGCCACAAATTGGGATACTCAAGAAAGTAAGAAGAATTTAAACTTTTATCGATTTCAATATTCATTACATTCATTTTGAATAGGCCCTCATTGAGGTAGCCTTTTCCTACATACACTTCTCCTTTACTAAGTACAATTTTTTAGGAAACAAATACACATTTGAATCCATTCTTGTCTAGAAGTGAAACAGAAATCAAGTTCTTTCGCAACTCAAGAACATACAAGACATTGTTAAGTTTCAACACTTTGCTGGAAGTCATCTTTAAGCACACTTTTCCTGTTCCTTCCACTTTTGCAGTGGCGGAGTTTTCCGTGTAGATCTTTTCTTCTACTTGATCCAGAGCGAACGTCAAAAATAACTCTTTGTTAGCACAAACATGGCGGGTGGCACCAGAATCTATCCACCATTCGTGAGGATTTTCCACCAAGTTTCATTTGAAATGCATAGCACACAGATCATCCATTTATTTCTTAGACTCATCCAGATTTGCTTGGTATTTCTTCTTCCCTTTCTTTGGGACACGATAATCCGTAGACTTTTGGCCAATCTTTCCATAGTTGAAGCACTTTTCCTTTCATTTTTTCATGGGTTGATTGCTTTTATTTCCAGCTTTCTTTCGCTTTTTAGAGTTGTTTTGGTCATCTTCTACAATGTTTGCTCCACTCATTGTAGAATTGCCTCTTGACCTTCTTTTCGTAGCCTTATTATCTTTTTTAATGCGTAGTCGTACAATCAAATCTTCGACTGACATCTCCTTACGTTTGTGTTTCAAATAGTTTTTGAAGGCTTTCCATATAGGTGGTAGCTTCTCTATTATTGCCGCTACTTGAAATACTTTATTCACAATCAAACTTACAATAAAGTTCATGTGAATACTAAGAATATTTTTAAATTGTTCAACAACGGTATTTGTCAAAATCATACCTTCCGCTAGGAGATCATGGATGATCATTTGCAGTTCCTACACTTGGGAAACAACAGATGTGTTGTCTACCATTTTATACTCCAGGAATCTTGCAACAAAGAACTTTTTACTTCCTGCATCCTCCATCTTGTAATTTCGTTCTAGCACCCCCATAACTCTTTTAATGTCTTTGTTCCACTATACACATTGTAAAGGTCATCTTGGAGACCACTCAAGATAATTTCTGCAAAGAAAATCTGAGTGTTTCCAAGCCTCCACAATCACGAAGCGCTCTTGTTCAGAGGTTCCCTCAGGTTCGTCCGGAGCTTCTTCAAACGTGAACCTTTGAAGACAAAGAGCAGTGAGGTAGAAGAACATCTTCTGCTGCCATCTCTTGAAGTCAATACCCACGAACTTTCCGGATTTCTCCGTCGGTGCCATAGCTTGCGGAGCATTAGTATGACTCGTCATGGAAATACTAGTTGCCGTCATAGTTATTCCAGCATCATGCATTTGACTATCAGTCGTTATTTTCTTGTCACCACAAGACAGTACCTTAAGTATATCGAAACACTTATTAAAAAATTGCAGCAACTTTAAACACTTCTTGTTTCTAGTTTAACGATGAAGTTTTTCTGAATTTCAATCGTCAACCGAGTGATCTTTAACTTGTGATGAAGATTTTATTTCTTTAAATCACTAGTTAAGTTCAAACGGAGTAGAAAGATAAAAGTTTTAATCTCCAAAAAGCTATACAGATTCGAAAAAAAAAACTTTAGTGAAAAGAAAATTTCACCAAACAAGAAAAAAGAAAAAAAATATTTTTCTAAAATTTTATTCCTTAAGATTGTTGTCTTTCAACGTTTTGGGGTACAATAATCTGTAATTTGACACAATAACTTCAACACTAGTTCAAGTTTAAAACAAGAACACTATGAAGTACAACAACACCCTCAATACAAGATCAAAGTGATCTTTCTAAGAAATGTATTTTATTTTTTCAGAAATTAAGATGAAACAGAAATGTAAAGCCAAGTCCCCCGACTTCATAGAGTATCCTTAAGGAATAATTCCCCTCACTGTACCCGAGGTTTTGGAAACTTCCTCCAAGGATAGAATGTCTTTCAATCCAACTATAGTGGTACCTCAAATAATTGTATTCGTCAAACTCACCAACGATTTGATTGATCACAAGGAATGTTTTGAAGACAAGAAGAGTTTGAATTTCAGAAAATTTTTCATACCAAAACATGTAGATAAATGCAGGTTTATATAGCCATCAAGTAACCCTTCCGAAAGGTGGCAATAGTTCATCCGAAAAGGTGTATCCTTTGGAAGAGTCATGTCTGTTCATTGGAAACATTGCGTCTTTTTTTGAACAGACACAATTATCTGAACAGTCACTCCTTTTCCAAAACAATATGTCTTTTTATAAAAGGTTGTGTCCCTTCATTTTCCATTCACACCAATTGAACTCAATACTTAGAGCTTTGATGTGTTGTAGACTTGTGTTTCCTAATTCCTAACCATAAACATGGCTTAATTTGTTGAGTTACTCTTTCTCCATTGTTGATTATAAAAGTTGAGAATATTAAGTCTTTTGCGACTCCACTAATGCCAAAGATGCATTAATTTCTCCTTCTTTTGGCATTTTTGTTGTTGAATCCAATTTCAGGTTAAAAAAGTATGTCTGCTTCAAAGATATTTTGTATTTTGATTCTTTTATCTTGGATCCTATTTTGTGGGATTATACCGAATATGATGATGTTTATTCTTCCATCTAATTTTCTATTTTCATCTCTCATTGTTAGTCATTAATGATGTATTAACTCAAAAGTTGGCTAAGAAAAGCGCATGAAAATGATATAAAATCAATGGCATTGTAGCAGGCCTTCTATATGATATTACTGATATCGATGAACAATAATATCAAGGATACATTTTTGTATACAAGGTTGGGTAGAGTATAATGGCATTGTCATGGCTGCTCAGTACTTCCTTCAGATGTTGTTGATGTCTATACACTCTCTATACATATAATAAAGTTTTTATCTCTTAATCCCACTGTCATTTTCTTATGTGATTCTACCAAAAGTTTCAGATTGTCGAATCGAGTGGTGGCAAAATATGTACCTTTCTGTGTCTTCATTTTTTATTCTTTAAATCTCACTTTTAGTCGTTGTACATACTTTAACTTTGTTTGTGTGATTATTTGATCCATTTCAGCTCTTTGATTATCTTGTAAGTGTAAAATACTGGTGATTTTATTTATGAGTGTCTTGATAATAGTAGCAGGGACGAATTCTGTCTTTTCTTATATGCGGAGATTGCGCAGGTTTTATTTTTAATCTGTCATATATTCCTTTCTCCAGTTCCTTTTCGTGCTTAATAATTTTATGTACTTCTTCACTTATTCACCGCAGAAGCAATAGGATGGAAAGTAAGTCCATGTGCACTTTGAATTAATTTGGATCTGAGATGCATATTCGGGTGATTGCATTGTGCAACTTCTAGATTGTGTTTTCCTCCTTCAATTCCAGGATAAAATGTATCTGCAGGTCGGGTCATTTCTTTTACCTTTTGTTAGTGTTATTATAAATGGAGATTTAGATTTTTTGAGGGAAAAATCATATTTGTTTGTTAGTAGAGCCAAGGCTAAGATAGTGTGCTTTAGATGATGGCGGAAGGTTCTTAATATGCTTAGGTGTTAAAAACATTGTAAGGTATTAATTGTTGAATGAGTTGATATTGATGGTCATTGTTTCACACAGTCTAGCTTAGGGTTTGTTTGTGTTGACTAGATAATCTGTTTTAGAATTGTATTTTGGTATAAATAAATCTATGTAAACAGAACTGAAACATCACTAGAGTTTATAGAGTTTTAGTAAGAAGAACAAGGATATACTTTTGCTATATGAAATTATAAATGGGCTGCCAGAACTGTCTTCGTGTTGATGATAAATATATTGTTACCTTCCACAAAAAAGAGGAAAATTGTTGCATAATGATATTAATACATTGTTAATTTTTCCAAAAAGCAAAAAAAATATTGCATAAAGAGGAACGAAAAGAATGCTATTTAGCACACATTAACGGTGAGAAAATGTTTGAAAAAGGACATTTCTTTATTTGGCTTAAAAATCTAATCTAAGGATGTGGCTTAGTTTAAAATGGTTAGTGTGTCTACTTATCATTGTAAAAGCCAATGTTCAAGTAACACTAAAAGGGTAGCAATATGTTTGGATGTGGTAGATATATTAGATGTGTATAAGGCACGATTCAACTTAGAAAAATTAGAGAGACGATGGCTACGATCACAATGGACTTACTACATTTTGGTCGAGAATCACATCTTTTTATATCTTTTTGCTTCTCTTTTTTAATTTATGAGACGTAAATACTAACAACTAATACTTTGCAAGTTGCAACTGTGCAGGAACTATTTACTAAACATCGTCAGAAGCTATAAACACCACCATTTCTAATAGTATAGAATCTAGATATGTCATGTAAATGATGCAGTAGATGTAAACAGCATAACACTTATCAATCATATACTATGTATGTGTAAATAATATATGTCGTTTAGCTAAGAAAAAAGTTTCAATATTGGCCAATGCTAGCACGGGACATCACTACCTAGTATATATATGGACAGTGAGAAAACATTAGGGGAAAGGACAGAAACGACACTTCAAAATAAACTATTTCCTTGAAAATGGTCATGAAATTTAAATTCCACTTTCTAGCCATTTAATTTACTAACTAGTTTTATACCGTTTTTACACAACTTTTATACAGGTTTTATACAAATCTTATACATAAATATTCTATACGAAAATTATACAGTTTTGATACATAATTTATATAATAACTGTGCATTTGCACTTCAAATTAAACTATTTCTATGAAAATGACCATGGAATTTAAATTTCACTTTGTAGCCATTTTAATTTACTGACTGGTTCTATACCGTTTTTACACAACTTTATACAGGTTTTATACAAATCTTATACATAAATATTCTATACAAAAATTATACAGTTTTGATACATAATTTATATAATAATTGTACTTTTTTTTACACGTTTTATACAACAATTATATAATTTGTATACACTTTCTATATATTGTACATATACATATTTGATAAAACTATACAATTTCTATACATATATCTTATATAGATTCATATTCTATTTAATAATTATATCATTTTTATATAATTTAATTATTATTTCTAAACAACAAAAAAAGCAGAATATTTGATCAATTTAAAAATTTATAGTAAAAAAAAATTAAAATATTTTTAAAAAGGCCGAATTGCCCAAGTTGAATAATGTATCAGTATTGTATATAGACTGTATCAGTATCGTATATGGACTGTATATGGACTACGTGGATCAAAATGATCCAAATTGGAAAAGATTAGAAAATGGCCATAAAATAGCATTTGTTTAGCCGACTGGACATTATTTGTCCAAATGCCAAACTTGGACTATAATTGGACTATTATTTTTTAAAAGGATCATAGAGTGTCCTTTTCCCAATAAATTATAAGGTAAAAAAATAGTGTTAAAATGTTAAGTAACATAAATTATGACAAAAAAAAGTTATTTTATGAATGCATATTCTTTCTCAAATGTAAATTAACAGTTAAAAAATAAGTCAACATCTTTATTTTTATTCTAATTCTTAATCTTCTTCATCGTTAATTACCTTAATTAAGTAATTACATTCTAATTTACAAAATATTACTAATTCTTTCCCTATGAAAAATAAGGGCAAGTCTATGGTATGATACTTGTTAGCATCGAGAGTCCTTGTGTGAGAGAGAGTTTCGCACTTAAATCTCTTGTTGCATACTTGATAATTTGGTGTGGGGGGATTTCCCTTCTTATGTCACTACAAAAAATGGGTCAAATTGTGGGGGTTAATTTTACGATTTACGGGGGTTTTAAACCTCTGCAAAATGTAATTCCGGTGGTTTTCAAAACCCCTAGAATACGAGCTGTCACAAATAATTTTCGATGATTTTTTTTTACCCCCATAATTATTTTGCAGCGATTACGACCCCGTAATTAATTTGCGGCGGTTATTGACCCCCGTTATTCTAAATTTAATTATTTTTATATTAAATTTTTATTTAAAACTTGCGGGGGTTAAAACCTCCACAATTTTTTTTTTTTTTTAAATTTAGTAGGGGCCATCAATTTTCAATAACTAATTATAGATTCTAATTTTAGCTCAAATTTAATTGTTCCTTTAGGCATAACCTACAATCTAATATCTGTTCAATTCATATATCATCAATAAAACAGAGTAATTAAACATTGTAATTAATTAAACATTGTAATTGACAAGTATATCAAAAATACATTGAACATTAAACTTCAAAATTAAATTTTCAACATTAACATCTTCAAACTCTAAATTTTCAACATTAACTAGTATTTTCAAACTACAAAATCAAATTTAAACACAAAACCTTAATAATCTAAGATTCACTCCAACCACACAATTACATCATCATAATTGAATATCCAAGACAAATGCAACAAAATTAAAGAATGTCATTAAGATCATTATCATCACGTGATCTGCTTGCATCCATGGTTGAAATGGATCCACTAGCCGCATCACCTGGCCACAAAAAAATGAAAAGTATAAGAATCAATCGATAAACTTTCAGTCCTTATTATAAACAACAAGTTATATGAATACCATGTTTTAACAACAAGTTATACTTACTTTTTTTCCACTAGTGAAAAGTAAGTAGCTTATCAACTACCAGTAGAGTTTTTATTGCATCATTGTCCTATTTGAAGAAATTAAAAGTTGTTACTGCAATTTTATTGTAGTTGAATTAATTAAGATAAAAATTTATAGCGAGTGGGATGCCAAAGTTGTGGTTCATGATGATGTTGTAGTTCATTAGCTGGATAAGATTATTGATAGTAGAGCACCTATATTTGTATAGAGGAGGGACCAGCCATACTTATTTTGTACACACAGAGACTGCAGAGGACCACACTTATTTTGCAGTGAGATAGCATGCAACAATTTGGATTGTACTAACTTAATAAACCAACTTTTCTATTTATCATCTTTTCAAAGTATATTCCTTTTCATTCCTTTTAAGATAGACAATCCAGAAATCAGAAGCTTCAACTCATGTTAGGTAATATAATAGACAATATGCATAAATTTCCAAAATAGGTAAAGTATGTTGAAGTTACTTTCAATGCATGATTAGGTCATCATTATGAATTGTCAAACACCAGGTATTCTATGAGTGAATATGGAGAAGGAAAATTGATGTTTCTTTTGCCAGAAAGGGTCTAAATTTTGGTCATGAGTTTACAGATCTTTTACACCATTATAGACTATAAAACAGATAATATTTATAGTGAACCTAGTATACTAAACATGGAAAATAAAGTACTCCCCCCGATTCAATTTGTTAGTCTTACTTTTCTTTTTAGTTTGTTTCAAAAAGAACATCAATTTCCTTTTCTAGCTACTCTTTAATTTTAGTTATCCACTTGATATGTTTAGTTTAAGACAACAAAATTTAAAAGCCTTGGCCTGGCTACTTTATGATAATGCACTTTTCATTATTCAACTGTCACTACAATGAAACTCTAGGAATCAAGATGAGAATAGAAAATGGACAGAAAAGACATTCACAATATTCTTTATTGATTTAACAACACCTTTGGGAGGATTAGGATTCAGATCTTTCACTCGTTGTCTTTGCTGTGATGACCAGATGACCTTGTCTTGCTACAGAAATAGTAACAGTCATAAGGACTCTGTAAAATATCAGTACTACTACTTATTAACTATGAAAACATGTAAACAAACCAAGGAGGAGATAAGACATAAAATGAGTAGGAGAAACTTCAAAACTGTCAAGGTGATTTATCAGAACCCAGAATCTGAATATGACTTGGCATCTTTAATAAGATTTTAAGGTCAATCTTACCTGGTTAAAACTCGAGCGGTATTACTTGGTCTATAATTGTTAATAGAGACGTGTATCTTGTAATCAAATGAATCTTTACGAGTGTTCTATTACAAGCTCATTCATATCCATAGTAGACAAAGGTTAATTAACAATTCAGGATATCCTCATTCACAGGCTTATTTACTTCTATCTAGAGTAAATATGGAATAACAATATTTCTTTTGCTAGTAAATGATGTATGTTCATTGAGTAATATCTAACTCTTCTTGTTAAGTCTTCTCCTATGGACAAAATACACCTATATAACTAGAAACATTCATACTGGTCTTTAAATTCTAGAGTGAAACGTAGCAAAAAAACGGTGATTTTTTGTCAACTATCCAAATCTTGGTGGATAAGTTATCTAGTAAGTGGTAACTTTATTAGTGGCAGGTAGTTTGTGGATTTAGTCGAGGCCTAGACACCACATGAAAAAAAAACTAGTGAAATATAGTGTCATCCCATGTTCTTAACTTTATCTAACGTGTACTATATAAAATCTAGATGTCCAGATGACCAGCAAAATTCACCTTCTCCAACTAAAACTATATGAGGACCGTATGAAATACCTATGGAACTTGGGAAGTGTCGAGTTATATACGCCAACAGTTTACTCTTGTAAAACAGGTCATTTTTCCCTTCACTAAATGTACAAATCGAGTTTTACAATAGAAATTTCACCTATCAAATCAGTATGCACAACAACCTCAAGATTATACTTCAATGAAATTTAGTTATTAAGTTCACTACATCTCATTGTCCCAAATTCAAATCATGTACTTTGGCTTGGTTTCTCAAATGATCAATCAACTAGCAATTATTATCTCAAAAAGTCCTCTCTTTTAATCTTGATTTCAATTTTGTTCAACAAACAAAATAGCTTTCTGAGTTAATAAGTACTAGTCCAGTGACAATTGAAAATCAACTTCATGTACTATCAATAACAAAATGCACTTTCCACTTGATATGATAATGCATTATCCACTAAAATATGATAATGTAGCAGAAGAGACGCATAATATTTATAATGGTCATACGACAATTGAGGGAAATGAGACATAAGAAACAATAAGAAAATGCAGAATTTTGATCGTAAAGTACCTCCGACCAAAGAAGGCGATGTAAGTTTAGCGAAGAAAGTAGAAACAATCAACTTCATGACAAAGAAACAAATTGTTTTTACTGTTACTGTAGAACCATTCTGATTCAGGTGTCTTAAGGAAAATAGCAATAAAAACTCTACCAAAACAAAGAAAGAAGAATCATCTCAAAACCAAAGTTCAACAGGAAAATGGATTTAACCTTTTTAAAGATAAAACAGACACAAATAAAATAGAGCCGAAACATCTAAAAACAAGGTGGAAAGAAAACAAAGGAAGAGGGAAATAATACGTATCAATGGAAACTAATCAAACACTACTATCTCGACCGCGCTAACAAGGTAAAAAAGTTCAAAAAACTACCCTTCTATATAGACATAGTATGAAATTTAAAGAATTCACTAATGTGCCTAAAATTCTTGATATAGAGAATGCATAGTATATTTAGTTTAAGGTTAAAACCTGCCCTATGGTAATCCAAGATCCTCCTCCTTCTTCGAACTCAAAATAATCCCATTAATTATATCAACAACTTTATTATTCATCTCTTCCATTACAACATTCAATTTTTTTAGAATTACGAGGACATGTACTATAGTTTCTCTCGCACACGCATTATGTTCAGGTCAATAAAAATTTTAGCATTATGAAACTCTTCCAGTGAATAAGTGTATCCTCTATCAAATGTAAGTGATTCTATGGAATTTCTATAATTGCTCTAGCAACAATCATTTAGGCTTGATTAGTCTAAAATTATTCTAGCAACAACTTCATACTTGATAAAATACATATCAATACATTCTACAACTGAAATTGAGAAGTGTCCAACTTTTTTCAAGATAAAGGTAACACATTGAAATTCTAAATAGTCGGTATTGACTATTATGATCTACCTCTTCTTTCATCAAAGGATGCAACTCTTTCTTAGCCTTCTGATGACGGATTTCATAATCAGTCATGAGTTTGGTTGCCTCAGGCAGACTTAGAAATGAAGCCTTCTCCAAAAGGATTATGCATATATAATAGATTCTAACAATAAGACTCTAAATCTTTAATTGATTTATACCTCAATCCCTATACAAAACAAAAGGTATTTTGTATCTTGATTAACTTAATTAGCTCTTTAGATAGGGAATTATAATCTTTTCTTGTTGTAATTCTTGACTTTGTATGAAATTTTTATGGTTAGAATAACACATATCAGACCTCAATTGAGCAATTAGTAGAAGAATAGTTATTAAAAATACGAAACAATTACCTGGGAGCTGGGAGTTGTAGGAGTTTGAATACACCGGAGAAAAAAGTAAAATAGAAGACAATGGCCGACCGGAGCGCCGGAGTAGCAATGACCGGAGTAAAGAGTAGCAATTACCATCAATAGCCGCCCGAGAGTTCAACTATACCCTAATTAGCTATATTTTGGGAAAAAATGAGACACAAAAATATTTTTGTGCTATTTTCTATGGATATTGGGGGGAAATGAGTGGGAAATATTTTTGATTTAGTGCCATTTTTTTTGAATGAATAGCGAGGGTTAAAACCTACGCAAATATATAATTTTTAGCGGCACATTCTTAACCCCCGCATTTCATATAATTTTATGGAGGTTAAAATAACCCCCGTAATTAGACCTGATTTTTGTAGTGTGTGGAGATATGTAAACAAATTGAGGAGGATGATTTTATCATCTTCTAAATAATGAGGCAAAAGGAATATAGTGGAGTTGAGGTAAATAGAAAGTCACTTTTAGAGGGTGATTGTTACATTTTGCTCTTTAATGTCCTTTGCATCTTTGAGATTGCATTTCATGTTGAGGGGTGTCATGAGATTAGCTTTTACCTTGTTTGAAGAGCTACTTGTGGTAGTAATCGAGTTTGAAATTATTGTGATCATTGGGTTGCATAAATGGGCTTAAATTTGCATTATCTCATTGAGTAAAAGGTAGTGTTGTCTTAGGACAAGCAAAGGTTTAAGTTGGGAGTGTTGATGAGTGGTGAATTTACCACTCATTTGCATCCAATATTCATGCACACTACTATGATTTAAAGGTATCAATGAGACAAGTTTGCTAGTTGAATCTACGAATTTCTATATTTTTCAAGCATGGAGGTGATGAAAAAGAAAGATGTGGATTTTAGCTGAAAATGAATAAAAAGGAGAAGAAAAGTGCAAGTTGGAGGACCTTACACGTAATCGGGCTTAGTTACCTCGATCGCGGTCCGAAGGTCACGATCGTGGCCAGTCCACTTTGGTCAGCAACCACGATCACGAGGATCTAAAAGCATTCGCAGTAGCCACAATTGCGGACAAGCTACAATAATCGTGGCTAGGCGGGTTTATGCCTAGGGGCAATTTTTTCATTTGGTCCAACCAACCCCAAATCCCTTGTAGTGCTAAAACCCTTTCTCATTTGGCATCTTACACTTCGAACAATTGAGTTTTGGAGAATTTATAACCCTATTAATTGGGTAACTTTTGTGTTTGAATTTTCCAATTGGAGTTTGATAAAATTGAAGTTAAATTGAAGAACCTTCTAATTTTCCATTACCATGGATGCTTTGAATGAACCTTTTGGTATATTTCTTCTCCTTAACTCCATGAGTAGCTAAACTTTCTTGTCTTAGGATTATGTTAAACTATGGTACAATTATGTGTGGGTTGCGATGTATTTATGTAGATTCTAGTTTGTTGATGATGGGTTTCACTATTTTTTGTTTGAATTAGTTGGGGGTTTGTGAGAGAAAGCCACAAATGCCCAAAATGGATTTGCGGGTGAAAACCCCAAGTTCTTGGAAGCTCACATCATCCTTGAAAGAGGGATGTAGGTGAACTTTTGGAACCCATATCATCCTTGAAAGAGGGATGTAGGTGAACTTTTGGAACCCATATCATCCTTGAAAGATGGATATGGGTAACAAAGCAATAGTGGAAAATAATGGATATAGTTTGCTATCTTTTTGCTATCTTAGAAATAAGGGTGAGTAGAGAGTTGACTATGTCTCGGGCATCCTCCTAGAAATAGGGATTCCTAATTGAGGTATTAGGTGGTTTTAATTGACACATTTGTTAGGTACCCGAAAGGGTCAATGAGTGATATTCATAAGGTTTTATTGACAAACTAGCCTCATGGACCTTCAATCTAGCCCACCATATCGTTAATGACTAGAATTTGCACCAAATCATCATGCACCCATGCATAACATGTCCTTAGGTAGACATAATTCAAAATCCTTCTCATATGGAATTTTTAATCACAATATTTGCCTATTAATTGTTTGCTTGAATAGATTTTGATCAATACACGTTCCAAACCAACCCCCCTCCCAAATTTAAATCATGTATATTACTTTATTTACATTACGAGTATCTTTTTAGTAACTATTAACAGCCATAGGACTATAAGACTAATTCTACTCCTCGAGGATTTAACCTTAACATAAGTTGAGCTATTGACAATGATCGACCTCTATCAAATGCAATGGTATAGATGAGCATGATCACAAATCAAGATGGAGAGAAACTCTTATCACCATAAAAGGACTAAATAAGCCCTCTTATACTATAGTTTGGTATAAATATTTGAATACCTTACTCTATGACGAATGTATTTAAATTATTACAAACCTTTATGAGGGTTGCAACATCTTCTTCTGCTTCTATCGTGCCATTTCTCTCACCAATAAGATCAATACCTGGCACACAACAAGCACATGTAATTAGATAGGATATTCTTAACCTTCCTTTCTTCAAGATAGTACATATATCTTCTTAATTTTTGTTATCACCTCATCCTCAATTCCTATTATGGAACATATAGGGATCGGGCTATAATCCGGCTTCTATTTGAATTAGACAATTATTAAAATCAAGCTACGATAGGACTTATCAATGAACTGGACTACTATCTAAATTAAATTACTATTTGAATCTGACTACTACTTCAAAATAGGGTTAAGCACTACCCTTTCAACAAGTTACCTGAGGCTAAGTATGGCCCCTTTGAAATTTGAATGGTTAGGCACTATTCTCTCAAGAATGTTACTTCATCTGATTGGTTTAAGCACTTTATTTTTCAAGAAGTTACCCGAGGCTAAGCATTTTTCCTTTGGAAGTTGATAGGGTTAAACTCTACCTTCTCAAGAAGTTTCATGGGGCTAAGCATTGTCATTTGGAAGTTGATTGAGTTAAGCACTGCCCTGACAAGATGTTACTCGAAGCGGATCATTGTTCTTTAAAAGTTGATTGGGTTAAGCACTACCTTCTCAAGAATTTATCCAACGCTAAGAATTATTCTTTTTAAGTTGATTGGGCTAAGATCTATCCTCTTAAGAAATTATCCAAGATTAAGCATTATCCTTTAGAATTTGATTGAGTTAAGCACTACTCTCTCAAAAGTTACTAGAAGCTAAGCATTGTCTTTTGAAAGTTGAAAGGATTAAGCACTACTTTTTTAAGATATTTACTTATTGCTAAGCATTTCCTTCTTGAATTTTACTAAGGCAAAGCATTGTCTTATGGATATGAAACAAGTTAACCATGACTATCTCAAAGTTATGTAAACCTAAGTGTTATTTTTTGGATTTAGTACAGGCTAAGAAATTTTGTCTCAAAAGGTTTACATATGGATAAGGATAGTCTTTTCAAATCTTTATTGGCTAAGCATTGCCTTCTCCAAACAGATACACTTTCTTTGTCTCCTCTCGTCATTATTGATTTCTAGATTACTATTTTTCATCGCAATAATCAATGTTTCTCACTATTTATTGACTAAACATTTTATTTAGTTATGTTCAAAGTTGCAGGTACCCAAATTAAAAATAAATGGGAAAAATTTTCGTTCTTATTTTCAAGATATAACTCACTATAACACAATGTAGCTATTGTTGTTTTTCGGGTATAAAATCTGTATTAATCATCAAAAACTTCAAACACAAGTTCAAATAACTTATTAACTATCAAAATGAAGTTTCAAGAACTTCAAACACAAGTTCCAATACTTTATGCACTATCAAAATGAAGTTCAAACTATTTTTGGGAAAAATAGTAAAACCAATATTTAGAAAGAGATGAAAATAGAAAGAATCAGGCCCAAGGAATTTATTTCCTGAAAGTACCCAAAGTTAATGAAATATATCCTTTCAGGATAAAATGATTCATTTTTGCAAATAGTGGTACCTCAAATTTGCTGAATTATGAACTCACTCAACAATTGTATATTACCCTTGATTTTTTTCAAGAAGAAGAGAATATTTTTTTACTTCAAAATTTTGTGCCTTTACCTACGGAAAAATTAGATATTTATAGTCAAAAGGTAGTGCTTCATAAAGGAATGGTTCATGAAAAATCACATAGTTTCTAAATGTGGGGTACAACTGCGCCCGCAGGTTGCATTTTAGCAAAAATTAGAAACTTTCTCTTGACCTGCACTGGCCACCTATGGCTGCAGATGTCCATATGTACCCATAGGTCATCATTTTCATCTTCAATCAATACCTTAAAGGATCGTGTCCCTTTGAGGTACGTTTTGATATGTGTTTGTACATGCTCGAGTGCGTACACAAATGGAGAAAATTTTTCTATCAAATTTTTGGATTAAAACATCACCAATTATTAATTTTCAAATAAAATTTGTCTAAAAATATAATCTTTTGAAAATCTTAATCCAAATCCAAATTCGAATCTGAATTCAAAGCCGAGCTGAGCCGAGCCGAGCGAGCGACAATAACGGTGCGAGGCTTATCTTGTTCTTTCCTCACTATCCACATAAATAAGTTCTTCTATACTTTAGCACAAGGATTTTTCTTTCTCCCAACAATGTGAGAGAATATTCCTTTTATAAAGTAAATACACATTTTATTTTTTTCATCTATTTTCCATTCACTTTTACTTAGAACCCAACAATTTTCCATATGAATGGAAAATGGCTATTTCATAAAAAAATATACATACAAGTGTGTGATCTACAAGAAAAAACTAATTGTATCTAGATAAGTAGGTTTCTCTTTAATATTTTAATAATTAACTTTTATCGGATGCACTCAGTCAATTGAAAGATGTGATGTTTTTGAGTGGTCAAAATTTAATATGCACCTAGACAACATAATTCACACAATTAGTCTTTTACCATTCATGATTCTCATGGTTTTATTTTTTTCAACCATGAAAACGACCTGGTTCCATGAAAGCTTAGAGAATAGGTCGTTACTATCATTCTCTTTTAAGCGACTTCTACTTCACTGTAACATAGGTGATTCTTAAAAGTTTAATCCTTTAGATCAAAATATTTGGTTAAAATTGTCAAACTTAGAAACCATTAAAAGATTCAAATCATAAGCCTTATCCTCATTTTTTGAACATTATTTTCGTCATGAGAATAGGTTGAGTTAGTTAATAATATTGAATCGTCAAGAACAACTTTGTTTGATCTTCTTGAATTTCATCACTATATTCTTTAATTATCATTGTATATTTTTTATAATGTAAAGCATAGTCTTGATTATGTTTTAGATACCCTTAAACTCCTTTCATTTTTATCGAGTAAATTTGATTGGGATTACTCATATACCAGCTCAATTTACTAATAGTGCAAGTTATATCTAGTCTTCTATAATTCATGATATACATCAAACTTTCTGACACTTGTGTAGTCCAATTGTGAGTCACTTTCACTTTCAATCTTTTGAAGTACAACGCACGCATCTAATGGAGTCGTGACAATATTGAAGTTCAAATACCTGAACTTGTCAAGTAACTTTTCAATGTATGCGACTTTGACAATGCAAATTCTTGTGGAGTTCTATGAATTTTTATTCCTAAAATCACATCAGCAACTCCATGGTATTTCATATTAAACTAGCTCTCAAGCATTAGTTTTATAGCATTTATGCCAAAATTATCTCTACTGATGATCAACATGTCATCCACATATAAACAAACAATGAATTTGTGATTTGGAGTGCCTTTAATGTAAACTCGTTTATTTTGAATATGTTTGTCAACATGGTTTGATCAAATTTTGCATGTCACTGTTTGGGTGCTTTAGTCTATAAAGTGACTTAACAAGTTTGAACACTTTCTTTCTTTATTAGGAACCACAAAACCCATGGATTGTTCCACGTAAGTTTCTTTCTTAAATTCTTCATTTAAGAAAGTTGTTTTCACATTCATTTGATAGATTTCAAGATCATATACCACCACTAATGCAACCAACATCCAAATGGATGTTATCCTTATTACTGGCGAGTATGTGTCAAAATAATCAAGGCATTCTTTTTGTCTAAAGTCTTTCACAATAAATCTTGCCTTATATTTGTCAATAGAACCTTTAGCTTTTATTTTTCTTTTGAAGATTTATTTAGAACCTAAAGGTTTATTCTTTGGAGGAAGATTAACCAACTCTCAAGTATGGTTGTCATGATTGAATCAATCTCACTATTGTCTACCTCTTTTTAAAAGGATGAGTCTGCAAATGACATCGCTTCATTAAATATTTGAGGCTCATTTTCAAGAAAAATATTGCAAAATTTAATTCAAAGAAAGTCGACATTCTTTGTCGCTTACTACGCCTTGGATTCTCTTTATAAGTACATTCTCCTTTTGTTCATTCCTAGGTCATTTAGGTCCTTCACTAGATAGCTCATATCTAATTTAATATGGATAATGTATTCAAAGAACTCAACATTATCTAATTTAATTACAATATTATCATGAATATACATATATTTGGATTTATGAATCAAAAATCAACATGCTTTATTATTTGAAGCATATCTGATGGAAATTCAATCCACAATCTTTGGTCGTATTTTTACCCTTTTAGATATAGAAACCTAGACTTTGGTTAGAAACCTCCACACTTTAATAATATTTCAATTTCCATTTCTCATATGCAATAGATTGTATCTTGATATGAGGCACTCTATCGAGTATTCAGTTTTATGTAAGGATAGCTTTTTCCTACAAGTTTTGCAGTAAATCTGAACTTATAAGTAAGACATTCATCATTTTCTTCAAAGTTTGTTTTTCTTTCCGTAATTTCATTCGATTAAGGTAAATACAGGACAATAGTTTTATGGATAATTCTATGTTTTAAATATATCTGCGCAAAAGGAGATTCATACGCTCCACCCCTATACTTCTTATCATTTTAATCTTTTTATCCAACTAATTTTCAACTTCAGCTTTACATTGCCTAAATGTTTCTATTACTTCATCCTTACTTTTTGGAAAATAAACATAATCTTATCTTGTGCAATCGTCAATAAAAATTATGAAATGATTTTTTATACCACAACATGGTGTTGACTTAATATCACAAATGTCTGTGTGAATTAAGTCTAAGAGATTGAAAATTTCTTTGAATAGACTTATATGGATGTTTAAATTATTTCTATTCAACACAGGTTTGGTACCTTAATTTACTACACTCAAAGTTAGGAAAAACTTTCAAAGTTATCAATATTCACAAGGTTTGGTAATTGACATCTCCGAAACATTCATTCCATAATTCATTTAACTCGAGTAAGTAAGAAGAATCAAAATTTTTATTCATGTCAATGTCATTACATTGATCTTAAAAAGGCCCTCGGTGAGATAACCTTTACCTACATACACTTCACACTTACTTATTATAACTTTGTCAGAAATAAATAAATATTTAAATCCTTTCTTAGTCAGAACTAAAGTAGAAACTAAGCTCTTCCGCAACTCCAAAACATGAAGGTCATTGTTTAGTGTCACCACCTTGCCCGATGTCATCTTCAAGCAAACGTTGCCTATTCATTCAACACTTACCGTAGCAGAGTTTTCCATGAATATCTTCTCATCAACTTGAGTTGGAGAGTCTGATGCAAATAGTTCTTTGTTGGCACACACATGGCGTGTAGAACCTAAATAAATCCACTACTCTCTAAAATTTCCAACTAGATTGCGCTCTGGAAACATAGCACAGTTCATCTACGCCGTCTTTAGATTCAGTTATACTTGCTTGATCCTTTTTCTTTCCCTTCTTCGAAGCTCGACACTCTGTAGGCTTCTGGCCAACTTTACCACAGTTAAAGAAATTTTCTTTTAAATTTTTTATTATGAGGATTGTTTTGTTGTCCTGATGTTTTCTTTCTCTTCTTTGATTTAGTGAGATCATCTTTTACAATGTTTGCTCCACTTACCAACGCGACCATTTTTCTGTTGCTTTGTTTTCCTGTTTAATCCTTGACATCACAATGATATCTTCAGCAGACATCTCCTTATGTTTATGTTTTAACTAGGTTTTGAAGTCTTTCTACAAAGGTGGTAACTTCTCGATTATTGTAGCTACTTGAAAAGCCTTGTTCATGACCGAACTTATATCAAAGGTTATGTGAGTATCAAGAATAAACTTAATGTGTTCAACAAAGATATTAACTAAGTTGATACCTTTAGCAAGGATATCGTAGATTATGAAGTCCAACTCTTGAACTTGGATAACTACAGTTTTAGTGTCTACTATCTTAAAGTCCAGAAATCTTGCAATAATGATTTTTTTTTCATTTCGATGTCCTCTGTTTTACACTTCTTTTCTAGAGTATCCTAGAGTTTCTTAGAGGTTTTCATATTACTGTACACATTGTACAAATCATCTTTAGGTCACTCAGAATACAATTTTTACACAAAAATTTTGAGCACTTTCAAACTTTTGTTACTATGAACATTCTTTTTCCAGAGTTTCTTCTGGCGATTCAGGAATGCTCTCTGTGATGAACCTTTGAAGGTTCAAAGTAGTCCAATAAAAAAACATCTTTTACTTCCATCTTTTGAAATCAACACAAAAAATTTTCTTATTTTTTTCATCGGTGCCATGGCAGGAGCAACACTCATACGACTCGAAGTAGAAATGTTAGTTTCTTCAACATTCGTCATTCTATCATTGACTTAATTATCAACAGTCATTTTTCTATCACAAATAGAAAAACACTTAGTATTTTAGAATACTAACAATAAAGTTTTAAACTTTAAGCAACTTATTTCTAGTTTAACGATGAAGTTTTTATGTTTTTCTAATCGCCGACCGAACGAACTTTCACTCATGATAAAAATTTTATATCTTCAAATCACTATTAAGTTCAAACAAAATAGAAAGCCAAGAGGCTTTAATATCTTGAAATCAAAATACAAATTATTATAAATTCCTTAAGATTATTACTTTTTGGATACAAAATCTGATTAATCAACAAGAACTTCAAACACAAGTTAAAACAACTTATGAACTATCAAAATGAAGTTTCAAGAACTTCAAATACAAGTTCAAATAATTTATGAACTATCAAAATGAAGTTCAATTTTTTTTCTGAAAAAACCAGTAAAAACCAACATTTAGAAAGAAATAAAGACAGAAACAATCAAGTCCACTGAATTTATGGTGTGTCCTTATAAAATTATTCCTTTCAAGTACCCGAAGTTAATGTAATATATCCTTCCAGGATAAAATAATTCACTTCAGCAAATAGTAGTACCTAAAATTTGCTAAACTACAAACTCACTTAACGATTGTAGATCACACTTGATTTTTTCAAGAAAAAAAAAGGTGTTTTTTTACTTCAAATTTCATGCCTTTATGTGAGAAAAATAAGGTATTTATAGCCAAAAAGTTGTTCTTCAGAAAAAAAAATAAAGCAATGTTTTATGAAAAATCACACTGTTTTGGAACATGGGATATACTTGCGCGTGTAGGTTGACAATTTTGTCTTCAATCGGTGCCTTGAAGGGTAGTGTCCTTTTGAGGTGCATTCGCACATGCTCGGATGCGTCTGCAAATGAAATTTTTTTTTATTAGTTCATAAAAATTTTCAGCCACAAATAAATTGACAAAGCTATTTCTTTATTTTTGCTAGAATTACTAATGATCACAACAATAAGTATGTAAATGCCTACAACTTCATTACTAAGATAAAATTTATAACTTTCATAATTTTTTTGCCACATGATAAGCAACCTTTTAGACACAAAAATATTTAAAACAAAATATTGTAGCTAAATAAATATTTTGCTTCAAGTTATAAAAAATTATGGTAAAAGTTAAATGATATAGCTACAAATTTTTAGCTATTGTAAAATTTCGTAGCTAATTACTAATTTAAGCTACATATTGAAATTTACTGTGACAATAATAACCTTTGAGCCATACTCTCTCGACCATTTTTCAAATCCAAATTCGAATTCGAAGTTGAAGTCGAGCGACGGATGGCGACGACGACGACGACGTGAGACTTGTCTTGTTCTTGTCTCACTATTCACATGAAGGAGTGTTTCTATACTTAAGCACAAGGATTTTTTCATTCTCCCACCAATGTAAAAGAACATTCCTTTTATAAGTGAATACACACTTTACTTTTTTTCTTCATTTCCTTCATTTTTCATTCACTTTCACTTAAAATTCAACATTTATAGCTTCAAAAATCAAGCTATGAATTCAAAAATCATAGCTATCACGTAGAAACAATCAAAAAAAATTGAATTGCGTAGCTATTTATTAATTCGTAAAATTTCTCAGCCAAGAAAATCAAATTGACAAAGCTCATTCTTTATTCTTGCTATAATTACTAATAATCGTAGCAACAAGTATGTAAATAGCTACAACTTTATAGCTACGATAAAAACTTATAGTTGTCATAAGATTTTTGCCACATGATAAAAATTATTGTAGCAGTAGCAACCTTTTAGCCACAAAAAATATTGAAACAAAATATTGTAACTAAATAATTATTTTACTAAAAGTAATAAAAAATTGTGGCAATAGTTAAATGACAAAGCTATAATAAATTTTCGTAGCTACTAACTAATTTAAGCCACGGGTTAAAATTTACTGTAGCAATAATAACCTTTGAGCCATGATAAATTATTCAAAACAAAATATTGTAGCTATATAAATTTTTTTTGTTTCAAGTTAAAAAAATATGACAATAGTTTAATGATTTAGCTACATATTTTTGCAATACTAAATCTTCATAACTAATTGCCAATTTTTGCCACGGGCTGAAACTTACTGTAGTAATATTAACCTTTAGTCATAATAAATTATTTAAAATAAAATTTTGTAGTTAAACTAATATTTTTTTCTTTTAGCTATAAAAATTACGGCTATCGTCCATTTAATAGCTATAATTATTTACCATAACAAAATAACATAGTCATGCATTTATTATTGTGAAAAAAATTGTAGATAATCATTTCTTTTTAAATCATGAGTTGAAGTTTGCTGTAGTTGTAGTTTTTTTTTTTTTTTGGCCATTGTTTAGGCACATTTTATCCTCCTCGAATGTTATTATAAAATTATCTACAATGTAATTTTATAATGACATTTGAGGAGAATAAAATGTATGTAAACATTTTGTTAGGTATTACACATATTTTTATATGGTATCATAAAATCAAATACTCATTAAAATTTCATTTTAATTGAAGACAAATTCATAGAATAAGTACAGAAAGTAAATTAAAGAGATAACCTTATGATAATACCATATATGTCTCGGGACACGGACATCTTCAATTTAGCAACACATTTATCGAGTTAATGTAGTAAAGACGTTTATCTTTCTATTCGATTCAGCAGTCAGCTTTACAAGGTCTTAACTACAAGTTTTGAATACAATTTTAATAAAGGAAAAGTCATACATCTAATTAACTTTGATTAATTAATCATATCAAATTTAAAGAAAATTATTATGACTAATCCAGATTCAAGCCTCATCTTGATCAACTGCTTCGGTAATTGTTATTTAACTCGAACCTAGTGTATACTTGTAAGTTTAAATATAATTTGTATAAATAGTGGTTATCTAATAACCTTTAAGTAATTGTATTGAATTTAAAGTACAAAATCGAAATCAATTTTGCTCATGTTCATCTTAATCAAGTATTTTGAGAATTATTAGTTGACTCGAACTTGTTCAATAATGATAATAGCTTTTTTGATTCAGTGTATTTGGTGTTGATTATTCTATTTGATTCAATTTTACATGATCATATTCGTCAGTTTTAAATATAATTTAAATTTATAGTTAGGTTGTATCTAATTGTCTACTTAAAACAGATCTAAACAAAACCTACCTAAGGCGCACTAATCTTCATCCTGGACAAATGCTTAAAGATTTGTTGTTTAACTCGTATCTCAATTTAGAATAAAATAATACCTAAATCGATCTAAATAATGTGATTAGATGCTCATATATAGTTTGGTTTGATTTAATTATATAGGATCTTACTCATAATTGTAAGTTTTAAATATAATTTAAATAAAGATAAAATGCCTAAATAAGCCCAACTCAAACTTACACAATTCTTGATCATATAGCGAGAACTAGCCATTGATTTGAAAGGCTTTTTTTTTCGGAATACAACAAAGTACAAATACAACTTGATAGTATTGTAATAAAAAAAAAACAATTAAAGGATATTAAATATTTGTATTTGAAATTACTAAGATTGTAGAAGCATTAAAAAAATTTTATTATCTTAAAGCTAGGAACGCATAGTTGAAAGTTACCAAATAAATTCTAAATATTTCATTTAATAATAAAAATAATTTAATAATAATAATAATAATAATAAATGAATAAATAAATAATCTATATCTATATTTACATATATTATAAAGCAGAGGATGAAGCATCACAATTAGCCAAGTGGCAAGCTACTGAGAAGCCACATGACAATTTTAAGACAAAATTAAGTAGTATTACAATAAAAGATTTAAAAATATTTAAATTTAAAATTATTAAGTTATATTTTTTTTATAAAAAAAGAAGATAAGCATTAGCTTAATACGAGCAACATAAGATTGAAGAGTTCTAAATAAACTCTTACTATTTCATAAATTTATTTCTTTTAAATGTTGTTAAATATATTCCAATATATTTTATTTTAATAATAAAATTAATAATAAATAAATAAATAAATAATAGTAAAAAAGAAAAGAGATTTCTATCAAACACAAAAACTGTGGAGAATGCAATTGTTAATTATTTTAGTAGAGCATCAATTATAAATTAATTTTTAGATTTTAACTTCTTAAACTCATCAATAAAAAAAAGTTTAATTGAAATTTGAATGATTTTAAATTCATTTTAATAATAATAATAATAATAGTAGTAATAATAATAATAATAATAATAATAATAATAAAATAATCAAATGTTTTCATTAACCATGCAACACGCACCAAACATCAGTTTTGAAGCCGATTTTTGTGGAACTATATTTCCACAAATTAAGGCCAGGAGATAATTAAAAATACAAATTCAAATAAAATTATGTTTTTAAATTTATCTTCATTGATGTTTTAGTTTTTTAACTTAAGATTTCACCTTAATGATTTTTTAAATAATCTTTGAACTATTTAAATATTGTTTAGAGAAAACTATTACCAGACCTACTAATTAGTAAATTATTAATAATAAACATAATTCACTTAACATTATCATTAAATTTACTATCATTGTAATTTCTTTGAATTTTAGATATAAAATGACTAAGTTAATTTACTTTTCCATTTGAACTTGGATTCAAGAAAATAAAGAAATGACGTTTCACTTACCTAATTTCACATGAATTTTGCGAGAAAATTTATTTATAGGATAAGCACAACTTTTTTTTTTTCTTAAAAAAGAGCATAAAATAAAAGGATAATGTTGAATTTTTTGTTAAGGTTAAATTTTCAAAATTTTAATTTAAAAGATAAGTAATACTGTTGTAGAATTTGAATTGAAAACCAATTCCATACTAGAGAGAGAGAGTGTTTATTTTAATAATATAATACTAATAAGCAATAAATAATAGTAGTAGTAATACACAAGTTGTATTACTTTTAATTTAAAAAAATGATGTGACAATTTTTAGGATAAAGTTTGATAGTATTGTAATTAAAGAATATTAAATATTTGTATTTGAAAATATTAAGATTGCGGAAGCATTAAAAAAATTCATTATCTTAAAGTTAGGATCGCATAGTTAAAAAGTACCAAATAAATTCTAACTATTTCATTTATGTTATATATGTATTTACATTATAGTGAATGTCTATGAAAAATATAGATAAAATCTATCAAGATCTAATAAGATCTATCAAGATCTAGTTGATATCTATCAGGATTTGAAGTATCTGTTTTTTAGTAAAAAACTAGGAGTATTTTCCCCTATTATAGGAGTTTTGTTCATTGTATTCTTAACAATCTTACGATCTCTCATCCCCAAAGAAAAATAAAGAAGTCTTTCCTCTCTCTCTCTCTCTATTTATTCTTGTTGTTCTTACTTTATATTTTATAACATGTTATCAGCACGAGACTCTGCCGTCTTAAATTTGAAGGCTAAGGTATTATTTTCTTTTAATATGACTAATAATCTTACAAAACTTGAGTTCGTTGCTCCGAGCAAGAACTACCTCTCATGGGTGCTGGATGCCGAAATCTACTTAGATGTTATAGGTCTTGGAGATGCCATAAAGAAAGAAAGTACAACATCTAATCAAAATCATGCTAAGGCTATGATTTTCTTGCGTCACCATCTTGATGAAATTCTGAAGATTATTTTACTACTAAGGATCCACTTGTTTTGTGGAATAGCCTAAAAGAAAGATTTGACCACTTGAAGATGGTCATCCTTCCAAAAGCACGATATAAATGCATATACCATAAAAATAAGAGGTTGGGTTCAAACCCCATCAATTTGTTGCCTAAAATTCTTTTATATGGATAAGACATCGAGTTTGAATCTCAATGCACCATATTGATGATATTATGATGACTTTGTTGCCTGGGATAAAACATCAAGTTTAAATCTCAAAGCACCATATTGATGATATTATGATGGTTAAGGCAAAATAATATGTTTTGGTGAAAGTCATGAGACATGTCTCATTGAATATGCTCCATTCTTTTTGAAGCGAATGTGGTAGTAGTGCATAATATGTCTGAAAGAAGACAAACGATTGAATGCACGAATATACGCGTAGAGGGAAAATATGATAATGATCATTAAAATTAATGATGTTTTCACACACATATTATGATCATAAGATATGTTAGAGAAAAATTCCCTATGTCATATGTATGTCTCGATTTGCTCCTGAAGTAGCAATATCTTGAAAGAGGTTTTAAGCTATCATAATTTGATATGCTTAAGGCACGATTATATTTTATTCTTCGAGAATGAGAATTTTAATGACGATAAATACAGATCTTGACCCTAGGGGTAAATATGACTATATATAAATTCGAACTGGCTTGTGGTTGTAAGAAAATCACAACCACCTCTGAAGAGGCACAATAATTGAGAAGAGTTATTTTGAAATTTACTTTTGAAGTAGTAAATCTGAAATTTATTCATGTAATAGTAAATTTAAAATTTACTAAAGCAAAACACACATGTCATGATAAACTTGGAGTTTACTAGCATAAAAGTTCAAAAGTTGACATGAACGATTGCGACATCTTAAAGATGTGCATATTAAGTATTAAACATACATTGAAGAATTTGAAAATTCTTCATGCACTTTAATGTTGCTTGTTTTCAAGATAAGTTGGTTGCACTAACTAATATTGGGATTGGATCCCTCAAAATTCAAAAAGTATAAAAGGTGAACATGGGCCTATTCACCAGTCATTTGATCTATTAAGATGCATCGATATAAGATAAACATGTGTACTTTTATTATCAACTTGTAGTTTGACATTCATAAAGTTGTTTGCTCAACAAAATTAAAATAAGAGAATAACTTTTAGATTGTGTAGTCAAGATAATTTATCTTGATGATGATGGTTTGACATTGAATGCCTTAGATAAATAGTTAAACCATTTCTAATGAGAACAAAGCTTCATGTGTTGGTCTGAATTATGATATGTTGCATACAATAGCACTTGTATGCATTAGACCAATAAATTATTATTATTTCTTCCCTCTCAATTGGTTCATGGTCAGGAACCAACTATTTCATCTAATAGTTTTGGTGGGCGGTATACGATTAATGAATATACCATGATGCACAAAGATGGATTCTTCAAAGAAGATGAAGGATATATGTTAGTTTTCCTAATATAAGGGGGAGAATATAAGCAACTAAGAAATATGTGAGGAATTATCATCAGATCCTTATTCAAAAGATAATTCAATTTAAATGCCGAAAGCATCTCATATTTAAGCTGTAAGTGCTCCTATCTTATGTCTCTAAAGGATAATGTCTATGCATACGTGAAGTGTGGTAGACCAATCGGTTCCAAATGAAATAATTCTTGAAAAGTATAAGGAGCAAATAATCATAATAAAAAGGCAATATGCTCTTGAAGAGCTTACGACATAACACTTCATGAAACCTTATGAAAGGTTTAGGTACCTGAAAATAGTGAAGTGATGAGATCTCAAAATGTTATGTCATATTGTGAACCGATACGAAATGATATATCATCAATATCTTTGATACAATATTGTAAAAAATTACGAGGATCTAAATTCTATGTTTATTTAAGCATGGTGACGTAGAAACATTTATCAAGTGACATGAAAGGATGCATCTTGGTAAGCATAAAACTTATTTGATTTGCAGTCCAGACACTTGAAGATGTCACACATGAAATGTTGAATATTTCCACTTGACAAAATTTATATGAAAATATTTTTAAGGATTCAAAATTCTTGAAGCATATAAAAGTTTATGGGAAACTTAAATCCTTATAAGAAAATTATTGGAATCCTTGGAGAGTTTTCAAAAGCAATAGATTATTTCCTGAAATGAGAAATATACCAATTTGGATTGGTTATGAAGTATCATATCTTAGTGCAGTTGATGCACTATGTATCTTGCAAATACTAGAAGGCCTATAGCCTTTTTGGTCAATTTGTTAGGAAGATATAATTCTGCTCCTACTAGGAGACATCGAAATGGGATCAAACAAACGAGCTTATTTAATTCTAAAGATTGCAGTTCTAATTTTATTGGTCATGTTGATGTTGGGTACTTATTTGACCCACATAAATCTCGATCTCAAACATGCAATGTGTTTACATGTGGGGATACTGTCATATCTTGAAAATATATAAATCAGTCTATCTAGCCACTTCATTGAACCATGATGAGATAATAGCTATTCATGAAGCTAGCCGAGAATGTGTATGGTTGAGGTCCATGACACATGTCATTCGAGAAAAAATTGGTTTGAAATGTGACAATTTACTCATGATTTTATACAAAGATAATACAACATGCATAACATATCTTAATAAAGGATTCATAAAAGGAGATATAAAGAAGCACACTTCATCAAAGATTTTCTACATACATGAGCTACAAAAGAATAGTGATATTAACCTGCAACAAATTCGTTCAAGTGATAATGTGTTATTCACCAAGTCTCCTTCAATTGCAACTTTCAAGAAGATGATGCACAAGATCGGGATGCAAAGACTCAATGATGTTCTCATTAAGGGGAGTTAATACGCGTTGTACTTTTTTTCCTTTACGAGGTTTTGTCCCACTGGATTTTCTTTATAAGTTTTTTAATGAGACAGTCTATATGCCTTGGTTTTTCTTATTAGAGATGTGTATTTTTTTTCCTTCACTAGATTTTTTTTCACTGAGTTTTTTCTAGTAAGATTTTAACGAGGCATATTATCTATCAATTAGACATTCAAGGAGGAGTGTTATAAATGTATTTACATTATAGTGAATGTCTATCAAGAATATAGATAAGATCTATCAAGATCTAGTTGATATCTATCAAGATTTGAAGTATCTGTCTTTTAGTCAAAAACTAGGAGTATTTTCTCCTATAAATAGTGGAGTTTTGTTTATTGTATCCTTTACAATCTTATGATCTCTCATCGCCTAAGAGAAATAAAGAAGTCCCTCGTCTTCTCTCTCTATTTATTCTTATTGTTCTTACTTTATAATTTATGATAATTTAATAATAGTAATAATATTAATAATAATAATAATTAAATAATCTATATCTATATCTATATATATTATAAAGTAGAGGACAAAACATCAAAATTAGCAAGGTGACAAGCTACTGAGAAGCCACATGATAATTTTCTGAAAAAATTTAGTAATATTATAATAAACGATTTAAAAATATTTAAATTTGAAAAATATTAAGTTATCTTTTTTTTTTTTAAAAAAAGATAATCATTAGCTTAATACTAGCAACATAAGAAGAGTTCTAAATAAACTCTTACTATTTCATAAATTTATTTCTTTTAAATGTTGTTAAATATATTCCAATATATTTGATTTTAATAATAATAGTAATAATAATAAGTAAATAAATTAAGAAATAATAGTAGTAGTAGAGATTTCTATCAAACACGAAAACGGTGGAGAATTCAATTGTTAATTATTTTAGTAGTGCATTAATTATAAATTAATTTTCAGATTTTAACATCTTAAACTCTTCAATAAAAATAATTTTAATTGAAATTTGAATGATTTTAAATTAATTTTAATAATAATAATAATATAATCAAATGTTTTCATTAATCATGCAACACGCACCAAAAATCAGTTTTGAAGTCTATTTTGTGAAACCTTATTTCTACAAAATAAGGCGAGGAGATAACTATAAATACAAATTTAAATAAAATCATGTTTTTAAATTTATCTTCATTAATTATTCAAATTTTTAACCTAAGATTTCACCTTAATGAATTTTTAAATAATCTTTGGACTATTTAAATATTGTTTAGCAAAAAACTATTACCAGACCTACTAATCAAAAAATTATTAATAATAAAAACAATAAGTCACTTGACATTATCATTAAATTAACTATCATTGTAATTTCTTTGAATTTAACTATCATTGTAATTTCTTTGAATTTTAGATATAAAATGATTAAATTAATTTACCTTTCCATTTGAACTTGGATTCAAAAAAATAAAGAAATGACGTTTCACTTACCTAATTTTACATGAATTTTGGGTGAAAATTTATTAATAGGATAAGCACAACTTTTTTTTTCTTAGAAAAGAGCATAAAATAAAAAGATAATGTTGAATTTTTTGTTAAGATTAAATTTTCAAAATTTTAATTTAAAAGATAAGTAATAGGTTCTTCTAGAATTCGAATTGTGAACCAATTCCATACTAGATAATACCAAATTTAAATTAAATCTTTCCTATATACTAAGGACTCCTAAATAAAAGATCTTAAATTTTGAATTTGAAAATATATAATTTTTAGAAGAATTTTTAAAAAGTCATTAGCTTAAAGTTAGGAACTTATAGTTGACTCGATCCTACTCTTTATGTAATAATTGTAAACTAAAGTTACTGAGCTTTGTAAGACTAAGAATGAGACACTTTGAATTTTCTCCTTGAAGTTGCATAAAGTGTCTGTTTTCGGTCTTCTTCTTTTATGTTATTCGCATCTGACCCTTCATAAGGAAACCAAGAGATTTCTTCTCAATCAAGGATTTAAATTAATTTCTTAATTGAGGAATATAGCCGTTTGATATGTCTACATCAGATATGTCCCTATGCGGCTTTGGATAACGTCCATACCAGATATGTCCGTGATCTATTTTTCCTTTTAGTCTTATGGCCATGTGACGGTTGTGTCCTTCCTTCTTTCATTCAGATCCTATTTGATTTCTTGATTGATCTAAACTGCCATGTTTCTGGGATGGTGATTCTCCTTCCATTTTTGATATATTTGATTAATTCTCTTGCCATGCTTGTTTGAGTGCCATGATCTTCTATTGATTAGATGCTCTTTCATTTATAGAGCCAACTTTTTTTATCAATGATCTTCAATATCTTGCAAGGATCCACTTATTAGTTTGTCATTATTAAAATATAGACTTTGGAGGCTAACAATCTCCCCCTTTTTGATAATGAAAAATATGAGTAAACATCAGTTGACTTTTCTGTCAATCAGCTTGCTCTCCTTGACTTTGTAAGCATCAGTCGACTTTGCTTACCTTGACTTATCAACCATCTTCATTAATTGAATTATCGATCACCCTTGTAAGTCGATAGTAGACTTCTACTGACTGATAGGTGCTTCCCTTCCTATCTTTCTCCCTTTTTTGGCATCATGAAAAAGAATAGCAAGCAACTGAAAGAAAATAGCACGCACAGACAACATCACACAATCCATATAGATAAAGGCAGTAGATAACCACAGATAGTCATAACTAAGCATAGCATAGAAAATTATTAGATAGTAAAAATTATCTTTACAATCCAAAAGCATAAGGGATAGAACAACCTTTTGAAAGAAAAGTTCATAATTCACTGTTTCACTAAAAAAAAGGTGAGAGTGTTATGCAGGTTTTGACAGAACTTGCCATAAGATTTTTCAACGTTCTTAATAAAGGAAAAGTAGGAGTTTTGAACACAAACAACCAGATCATCATTCGAGGAAGAGACTTGGGATTTCAAGGAGTCCCTGCAAGAGAGAACTCGAGAGAACAACTTGACTCTTTCTTGTTTGAGTCTATCAAACCCTAGCCTAACCATACTTATGTCGAGCTTGTACTTTTTCCAGGGTCCAAGATCTTCGCAATAGACTCTTGGAGTTGCATGACACCTTCCTCGATAGCCTTGAAACACTGCTTAAATTCTTTAAGTTCTTTCATAAAAAAAATAGAGGGGTTAGAGATAGACTTACTTACCTTCGGAGGCTCAGCCTTCGCATGGGCAAACTCCTTTCTACACCACTCATCTTCCACCAGGAAATATCCTATGCTACTAAAAGTTCTAGAATCATAAGTTGCAGTAACTTCTACAAGAAGGTAGACGGAGAGATTAATAGAGCATAATAAGAGGATCCGGGTGATAAACTAGCCGAAGCATTGGCTTCCCTTGCACTCTCAAGCATGTATTCCCATATCCAAGTTGCCTATTTTATTTTGATCTTCTTGACCAGATAGTATAACACAAAGACATCAAGACAAGTGATATTTCTTAGAGATTTCTTTCTGGGAATTAGAGTGGTGGCAACAATATGGGCCATAATGCGATACTTAAAACAGAGAGACAAGGGACCAAAGTTGGTTGATAAAGAGTCAGAATCAGATAAAAACTTCTTGGATTTCTCGAATCCCACTTCAAAATCCCCAGGCCAGTTATTGTTCATGAAGAGTACCACACCGGAGAACTTGGTGTCAAAAACATTTTCAAACAGAAAGTTATTCAAAATAATTCTTGTGCCTAGCACAAGAGTCTCGCATTCGCCACTATCTAGGAAAGTTGGAGATTAGCATAAAACATGCGCATAGGGTCTTTGTAAACTAGAAGTCCACAGAGGCAAAAAAGTAAGTACAGATATTGAAATTTGAAGAAGTGAATGACTTTGCAAGAGGTATCTTTTAGAACATTAAGATTGGCGATGTGACCAGGAACGACAGAGCAATTTTTGTAGAAAAGGAATTTCTTTGTGGGAGTTTGTCCAGAATTGGTGCATCTCTTCTGAAGGGAGGGAGATAGGGGGATTATAAAGAGATTTTTTGGAGGAGACGGGGCTGGAAGGGGGTCGTCGTCTCTTGAAGAGAATGCATTGAGACGAGGACTTATCAAAGGATTCTGAAAGAGGAGCAGGACCATGAGAGATAATTCTAGTAATATTATCCATGAAACAGGTTCTTGTCATGAGAGAGAAAAAAAGAGATTTAAAAGAGGAGAGAGGAAGAAGAGGAGCCGGTTAAGAGAACCTTGTAAGACAACTATTTGGAAGGGATAAGAATGGAGAAGTAATGAGGTATGAAGTGAAAGGGAATAGATAAAAGTGAAAGGAAGTAGCATGGGGAAAGAGAGGGGTGACAGAGAGATATGGGAAACGGTGAAATAATGATGAAAACCTTTTTAAAAGAGGATTTTATTTATGGTAAAATAAAAAGAAAAAATAATGACCAAAAGTATTACTTATAAGTCATTAATGAAAAATCTTTTTTGAAGATCTTTCTTCTAGTAAGAATAAAGTTGGGCTAAGTAAAATGATTTGCGTTCAAAAATACGACTCACAAAAAATTGACACCAAATCTTTTTCTGAGAAATCAAGATTTTTTATAAGATCTAATTTTCTTCAAGATCATGGACAGAAAAGTGCATAAAGATAACAATTTAAATACACAGAACAAATTTAAATAGGCTATCAGCACAACATTACCATATGTTCTCGGGATAACCTCAAGAGACAAATTAAAATTAGGTAGTCAACATAGAATTTAGAGAATTTACGTACAACAGCTTACAAGAGTTGTGCATACTGCTTCAATTGTTGAAGAGTCAACTAAAGTTTATTTCTTGCTAAGGAATGAGTTTGGGATATTATTCATGGGACAAACCTTTCATTAGAATGGCAAAAATTCTCACAAGAAAATGTTAAAATTATCAGGAATAATGTTAAAGATAATAAAACAATAATAATAATAGTTTTTTAAAAGAAAACATAGATAATTTGCCTCTCTTTTAAGACGGTTTTAAAGCATATTTTAAAATTTTATAGATCGTTTCACAAAAAATATCTTAAGAATTGAGGCATCTTAAAACATTTGAGAATATCAACAGACTAGAATAATTTGTATTTAATTCTGACCTCGTCAGGGAGTTTTTTAACGTCAGTGCCTTCTGCCTTTATTTCTATTTTGAGAGTCGACTCTAAAGGGGGCATAATTGACTTCGGTGACATTGCCTCTGTCATTGTCACTGAATCTGACAGTTCTACATTCTGTACAGACAAATGAAACCTTTTTCCTATACTTTTGGAACATTCGCTATTAATCCCTCTCTTTTATAGATTTTGCAGACATGTTCCTTACTGGATTCACCTGTTTCCATAAAGTACATATTGGTCGTCTCTATTTCTTCTTCAGTTTTGTCTTCATTGCTCCAGGCTCCAAAATTTTGATTTTTTCTAGACGATCATCGTCTCATTTTTGGACAATTTTGTGTGAAGTGTCCAGGCCTTCCACAGTAGTAACAAAGATCATCGTTTCTGGCGGAGTCATTATTTTTACCTCCTTGAGATCTTTGTTGTCCCTGCCTCATGATTTGTTTTAGCCCATGGTTGATGAGGGCCATTCCTTCGCTATTAGCATCTTCCAGAATATCCTCTTCTCGGATTGAAGCAATGTTGAAGGTTACTGGTTTCCTCTTTTCATCTTTGTGAAACTTGTTGATATAATTATTTTTATGTGTGATAAGGTTACCTCGTAGTTCATCATATGTCATGTTGTAAAGATCTCTATCTTTTAGAATGGCAACCTTGGTTTCCCAAGTTTTTGGGAGACTTCGGACTAGCTTCTGGACTTGCAAGCTGTGAGTATAAATCATCCCTAGTGATTTTCGTTCGCACACGATTTTACTGAATTTGGCGAACATTGTTTCAATGTCCTCATTTTTCTCCTTTTGAATAACTTGTATTCATTTACAAGAGCAGCAATTTTTGACTTCTTGACTTTAGTGATTCCTTCATAGGTTACCTGCAGTTTGTCTCACATTTTTTTTGCTGTTTCACATTTTGAAATCTTGTCATATTCTTCTCCGCTAACTGCACACAAAAGAAAACTTATAGCACGCACATCAGTTTGAATTACCTCTTGCTGTTTTTTGGTGACCTCAAAGATTTCAAGGTCTTCTATATCATAACTGCTAGATTCTTTATCTTTGTCCTTTGACTTTTTCTTGAGTCCTGGAATCGTCTTTGGACCCTTTTTGATAACAATCCAGGCTTGGAAGTTGTTTGATTGGACAAAGATCCTAAATCTATTCTTCCAATAAGAGTAATGTTATCAATTAAAGTATGATGGTCTTGTGGAGGAGTAACCATCCTAAAGGAGAGCACCAGAAATATGCTAATTGGCCATTTGATCTTTGCTCACTTGCAGTTAGACAATGCTATTTGTGGGACCCGATCTGATACCAATTGAAATTCAAGAGGTGGATGGGGGTGAATTGGAATTTTTCTTCTGTGAGTCGACTACTGTCCCTTCACAATTGACTCACCTGCAGATAAGAACACTTCACAAATAGATTAAATTCAAAACAGTTAAGCAAGAAAGTAACAAGAAGTAAAGTAACAATACAATGATTTATCCTAGTTCAGCACACCAATGTAGTGCCTACGTCTAGTCCACTTGGGTTTCAAAGTTTTTTAGATCGTTGAAAGTTTGGCTCGAGTACAATGATAGGAAATAAGTTCTGAAGACTTATTTTTCTTTTTAGATCTTTTGACACAGCTTTTGTTGATGTTAAAAAATTGACTCGATCCTATTTTTTATATAAAAATTGTAAACTAAAGTTACAGAGCTTTTAAGACTAAGGATGAGAAACTTTGAATTTTCTCCTTGAAGTTGCGTAAAAGTGTCTGTCTTCAGTTTTTTTCTTTTATAGTCTTTGCCTGCAGATCTTCATAAGGAAACCCAAAAGATTTCTTCTCAATCAAGGATTTAAATTGATTTCTTGATTGAGAAATGTAGCCATTTGATATGTCCATATGTAGCTTTGGATCACATCTATATCAGATATGTCCGTGATCTATTTTTTCTTTTAGTCTTGATGGCCATGGGACAGTTGTGTCCTTTCTTCTTTTGTTCAGATCCTGATTGATCTAATCTACTGTGTTTTTGGGATGGTGATTCTTCTTTTATTTTTAAATATTTGATTAATTTTCTTGCCATGCTTGTTTGAGTGTCATGATCTTTTGTTAATTGGATGTCCTTCCATTTCTAGAGCTAGCTTCCTTTATCAGTGGTCTTCAATATCTTGCAAGGATCTACTTGTTAGTTTTTCATTATTAAAATATAGACTTTGGAGGCTAATACACTGGATGAAAACTTCAGTAAAACAATATAAGATGCAAATTCCAACTGCACCAAAAGCTCTAGAATATTAATTTTATAGTAGGTAGACCTTTGATTCAGGTTTTGATGTATCCGAGCTCATTTTGACCTATTGATAGGTAAGTTAAAAAATTGAAAATATGGATATAGGACCCACATTTGATCGAAATAACCTTGAATGGAAAATTCGACTTCGCCATCATATCTGAAACATCGATTTTAGGCTAGGGGGATCCCTAATTTAGGTCCTAAGGCTTTTGGATTTATTTTGGGCTATTGAGAGAATTTTATGAAAAATAGAACCATATGTGTGGTCCCCACTTTTTATTGAAATGACCTCGGATGAAAGTTTTGATGATTCCATTAGATTTTAAAATGTGGTTTACACTCAAATTTCACTATTGGATCATGTTCATAGGTTTCGAATGAGTTTCGAGAGTCAAAAATAAGTTTTTTGTTCATATCTGGTGCACAGAGGGGATACCGCAATCTCACAATCGCGATAGCAATCCCTAGATTGCGATAGCAACATCTCCTTACCTGGTAGGGATATTTAAGGGCCCCTTAGGCCACGTTTTGGCTATTTTTTACTCAACCTTGAGAGCTAAGAACCCTAAAAGGGTGAGATATCTTTAACTTGAGTCTTTAGGGTGACTTGGGAGCTTGATTAACATCTTTTATCACTAATATCTATATATTTAAGGTAAGAATCCTTCAATTTCATGCTGAAATTTCTTAATTATTTGACCAAAGCCCCAAATCACTTAGGGCTTGAATTTAGCCAAAAGTTTGCTTGGTTTTTGCCTATTTCTTAAGAGTTATGATTCCTTGATCATGTGTGAATGTTGGGTTGACCTCAAAAATATGATTTTCATAAGTAGGACCTACTTGGAGTTTTTGGTGTCGTTTTTGGATCCAAAGTACAATGGTGCAATATGCGTATCATTATTTTCATATTGATGAGTAGCTTATGATTTTAATAGTGTGATGTCATTTTGACATTGTGAAGTGAAGATGGGCATTTGGTGAATGATGTAAGGTTTTGTAGTTCAACTTTGAGGTAGGCTTCTGTCTACTCTTGATTTGTAAGATTATGTGTGTTATATATTGTATGTGAATGTGAATGTTAAGTTTCATTAAGTGTAGAATGACTTAGTATTGAACATTGAAGTTTGGGATTAGATAAGGGGTTTGACCCGTAAGTTGAAATACTTATATCCTTTTCGAATCCTATTGCCTTTTCCCTTGATTGAACTAATTTATAGCATGGATACGATATGATTCTAGGTTTGGGATGTGGTTTAAGTGTTGGAATCATGGTTAGTATGATTAACCTTTGTTGGTCTAGTCTAGTAATCTTGAAATTGTAATTTGAGTAGAGTTGACTTAAATGTCCATGTTTCTAAATTCCTATCTTAGTGTTGGTTACAACTTAGTTGACATCTAGAAGTTGAACTAGATACCTTAGCCTAGTTGGGGATATAAGTTGCCTAAATATAGATATTGAGGATTAGAAGTGGGTTCTTTCGGCCCACCTTAGGCCAAGAGTTGTGTTAGCCCTTGTGGACTTAGTTGCAGATGTTAGGCCTAGTTGAGAGTATTGAGCCTTTAGAATAATTTTACTTCGTGGCTAGGTAAATTGTGATGACTTTACCCGAATTATGATTAATGGCCTATGGAGATGATCCCCACTATATGGAAATATACTGAGTATGTTGTTGTTGTTGTTGGCCTATAGAGATGATATTTCTCTTAGATATGATATTGAGACTTTAGAAATGTTATTTTCTCTTAGATATGATAATTGGCCTATAGAGATGATATTCCTCTTAGATATGATATTGAGCCTTTAGAGATGTTATTTCCTCTTAGATATGATAATTGGCCTGCAGAGATATATTCCTCATAGTTATGAGTTATGCTTCATGGATGCATTATGCCTCCTAGATGTGAGATGCCTCCTATATGTGAGATGATTATATCGTGAATATGCTATGGCTTATACATATGAAATAATGTATGAATATGATGGTTTTCGAATATGTATGTGGGCGTAAGGTTGTGTTAACGTATGAGTTGACCATACGAAAAGTGTCTATCCCTGTAAAGGATGCGATTGTGGTTTATTGATATATTAATGCTTATGGTTCCATTTTATGAATACTGGTGATGGCATGCATAGATTTGTACATTCATGATCGTTGCATCGATGATTGATACGATTCCAATTAGATTATAATATTGGTATTGTTGTTACTAACTAAGGGTTAAAGCCCACTTTCTACCCTAATAATGGATTTCTTCATAATAATAAATGCCAATTTTAATTAATAGGCTATATGTAAAAGAGGTTAATAATGATGTTTTAAATACTTGATTGAGGTAAGTACTGATCTATGATTTGGTATTACTAATTACTCCAGTCGTGAAGAATTCCAACCCTTTCTACATTTTTATAATAATTTAGTCCCGAAGTTCATTTTGGACAACAAACTCATGAATTTACACTCTTTTAGCCACAACATGAGCCCTTGCACCTATCATATTCGAATACAGATCTCTCCGATATAGGATGGAGGAAGATGCTGGATTGATAATATGAATTTTGGGAAAAACCCAATGGAAGTTATATTATTCATTCTATATATATATGCCTATTGATAATGAATGAGGAATTATGGAAATGTACTCTATCTTGCTTCTCTCTCATGATTATTTACTTTATCCCTCGTGGGACTTTCACTTTAATTTAGCCTTCGTGAGGATCACTCTCTATTATTGACATTGATTTGGATATTATGATGATACGATGATACTCGACAAGGACGGAGGATATTATGATGATGTGATGTTGTTCGATAAGGTCGAAGGTTATTATGATGATATGATGATACTCGACAAGGCCGAAGAATATTATAATGATGTGATGATATCCAACAAGGCTGGAGAATGATTATATTGATATGCCTATGTGCACATCAACTGGTTCGAGTCTGGCTAGCCCTATGCATGGCAAATATATATAAATACCCGACAAGGCGGGAGGATTATTATGATGAGAATGATGATGGTTGTGGTATTGTGAATTCGGCTTAAGTCATCGATAGATCCTTAAACTTGTTTTGAAATTTCACTTACACCCCTCAAGTCAGACGTGTTATTAACAAATAAATACCTATATAACATTTTTCTGACAATTAGTCCAAAATAAATGCATTTGTGACCTACGCGTGATGTCATGGCAAATCAACAAATCCATTAATGACACATGGCTTTTTAAACTTAAAATTATTATAAGAATAAATTTTTAATATAAGCAAATCCAACCCCCCACCTCCCCCCCCAAAAAAAAGAAAAATCACATTAATTATACCCCAAACCCCACTGCATCACCTTCTTTCCCATTTCTCTTTATTTCTCTAAAATCACCATTGCCATACTATCTTTCCAACTATTCTTATTTTTCATTAATATTTTTTTTATTCTGTAAGAATTAATGTGATGAGTAATTTTTATTTTTTAAAGAATGAAAAGTTAAATCAATTGGCATTGAATTTGGTCGATTTAACCAAAAAAACCTCCTTCACCGGAATATTGAGGTGCTGCAACAGCGTTGTCTGTTTCTAAACCATCCAAATTTTAATTTGTTTTGGCACTATGATATTCTTTATCCATTTGTATGACACCACCCTCTTCAATTTCATCAGAAGTTGTTTGATTTTGCTCAAAATTATTCGAGACATTTCTTTCACAGAATTATCACTTTTTTCGGCCACAATAGTTTTGGATTTCAATTATTTTGGCCTGCACATCACTTTTTGGATCTGTTTAATTTTGGAATTTGGGGTTGTTTTGTAGATGTTAAAATAATCCCAAATTTCAAATAAATTTAGTTAGGCAGGGTTGAAATAATCTCAGCTCAAGGCAAGAACAAAGAAAGTAAGAAAATTGAGATAATTAGGCAATATTAAGTGATGGTGTGTGCTAAGAGGCGATCGAAAATGGTATCAAAGAGGCGATAGTTTAGTGGAAGAATACTTCTAACTTGAAAGAAGAAAACTTTAAATGAAAAAGATGAAGAAGAGGACGATCGAAGGAGGAGGGGGGAGACGACGACTAGCTTTAAGAAATGAAGAACAATTTGATTGCTTTCTCTTATAAGAAGATGATGGGCAAGGGGGGGGGGGGGGGAGGCTGGAGGCATTTTTTTTTATTTTAAAAAAATTAAGAAATAGTATTATTAAGAACTTATATTAATAATATATTCTAAGTATAGATTTCTTAATAAAAAATTAAAATATTATTTGCTCTTATATTCACGTGCCTAAGGAAAGTATAACACATTTTTTTTGCCGAATCAACATTTTGTGGATGATAGGTATCAATTTAAGCAATTGAGGTGTCAGATAGGTACATGTATGAGTTGAGAGGTCTAAGTGAAATTTTAAAACAAGGTTAGGGTCCTATTGATGACTTAAGCCTTGTGAATTTTGGTGTATTCATTCTTCCATGTGTATCATCTATCACCAGTATACACCAATTCTATCAGCTCGTATGGAAGGGTTGCATTGATATGAGCAATGACTATGCCTTTTGTTGTTGTATGCTGATTGAACCTTTTGAGCCTAAGGCGGTGGGGGTACGCATAGGCTCGGATAGGTATTTGGTTTTCCAAAATAGAAAGTTACTCACGTTGTTAATGACATTATTATTATTATTATTCTATCATTCTTATGGCTAGTTTATAATAGATTGGTCATTGATTTGGTATCGAGACTTGAGGTATGATTCTAACCTCTTTATCTTATGGTTATATTACTATGCATGACCAGCTAATGATTTGATGTATGGATTAGATCACTGAGTGTTCTAGCACTAGCTCCTGCTATGATCTTGAGGTCTCAAATAGCTAGTATTATGACTTAGGCTATACTTTTAGTAGACCTTGTCTATATACTTATATATATATATATATATATATATATATATATGCATACCTAGCTATATGTAGCTATGGCGTTACCGTATATCCCTTCTTTTCATTGATTTAGATTGTATATTAATCCCTTGACTTTATATACTTATATATGTATCTTTCTTTTGCCTTTACTTTGTATATTGGCTAGTGATATACGGTATAGTGTTGAGATTCCTATGTATGGCTGGAATAAGCTAGTGCATCCTTGTTACTTCCTTAGCCTCAAAATACTAGTCTCTTGGACATGAATAGGATAGTTTATCCTTATTAGATCCTTGGTTGTCTTATATTGTTGCTGGATATTTGGGTGTAGTTTTCCATTCTATTTATATGTTATAGATATCTTCTTTATTTTGGTAGTTCAGTCGATAGGTACCTACTGATTACCATGGGTTTGGTGCTCATACTACATTTCTGCAGCCTGCAGATCATAATACGAGTTATCACCATTGATGTGTACGTCATGCAGAGCAACTACGGTTCAACGACTTAGAGTTAGATCCTAACGTTTGGAGTATTACTTATCTCTCTCTTAAGTATTAGACTAGTCTCTATGTTGTATTCAGAGATAAGTTATATCAGAGTATTCATCTGTACTTTACTTTGTACTTTTGTTATATTAGCAGCTCTTGTACTGATACCACCAAATTTTGAAATTATATTGTGTAATTGATCTTGTATTTCAGATATTCCACATTCTTTCCTTTATTGAATTGAGTAGTCCATTACTAGCTGCTTCAGTCTACAGGTTTGGCTTGCCTACTAGTGGGTTATAGTAGGCGCCATCATGATACAAGAAATTGGGTCGTGACACAGTGTTGTTTCTATTTCTGTGTATTTATATATTATAACTAATAGTAGAGATAGTGTGAGCTAATATTTGAGACTTTTCTGCTTATAGGTGACGTGCTCAAGATTTATTTTACTAATCGATCTTAGGCGTATTTATACTCCTAAGTCTCATTATCTATGCATGTTTAGCTTATTTTGAGGAATTCTTGACGTGCTTAATGATTTATTAAGGATGTAATTATGTAATTATGTGTTAATTACATGTTTAGAGTGTTTAAGGTGCATTTGAAACAAGTTAAGAATCAAATGGTCACATAGAGTTTAGACGAGAAAACTAGTTGTTTGCTTGAGCTATGCTTGGTTCTAGTCTACTTTGATGAACTCTATTGTGTTTTATAAACTAATGCTTGTTGTTTGATGTTGTAGGAGACTATTTTAGGTGTTTTAAAAGCTAATTGAAGCCTACAAATAAGTCGTAAGAAGTGGGGAAACAAGGAGAAACATATGCAAAGATAGGAGCTTAAATGGAGCGAAATATCATATTTAGGAGCACTCCTTGCATTGCACCCCCAAGGCAGGTTATAGGGTGTGCATCACGACCCATAGGGCAACCTCTTATTGCCTTGGCCTCTCTTTGGGTGTGCTCCATGACTCCAAATATGATTTTGAGGCCACGCGATGTGAGGTAACTCTCGGGGCATCCCAAAGTGATTTTAAGCCTTTTAAGCAGGGAACAATATTGTCAATGCATATATTTTGTGTTGGGATGATCATGGACGATCTAAGACACTATAAAAGGAGAAATCAGTCATAATTTTATTCTGTTTTTGGATCAATACAGGAATTGGAGAGGAAGTAAGACATCTAGGGGCTCAAACTAGGGTTTTTTGTTCTTTAACTCTACTTTCTTGTAGTTTATTTTATGAATTCATCTATGGTGGTTCTTGTAAGAATATGAGTGGATAAACACCCTTATTCTAGGGTTGAGGATATAAACATGATTGTGTAATTATGATTTAATTATTGGTTTATATGTTAATCAAGTATATGATTGTTTTTATATTCATGTTTTACTATTCAAGAGCGTCATGAACTATAGGATAATTCTAAGTCCAAAAGATAATTGACCATAGGAATGGAGGGATGAAATGAGGAATGCAAGGAGTGTATAATGTCTTTAATTATTAGATACTAATTGTTAAAGAATGATTTGCAGTTAGGATAGGGATATACCTAAATTCTCTACTTGGTTAATGAAATGGGAAGATAGCTTAATGCATCCAAGTTAAAGAAAGACTCACATCCCCGATCAGTGATGTAGTTGTGAGATTAATTTGGGTAGATGACTTAGATTATGACAATACCAAGTTATTATATTGATCCCCTAGATCAACTATCACTTTAAACACCACCATCGGCTAGAAACTATAGTTATGCATGAATATGAAGTAAATGCCTCAACCATGGAAGCTCTTCATATGTTGTAACAATCCAAATTTCATATCGTAGTTAATTTTTGTTACTTAGTTATAAAATCAAAATACAAACTCTTGTTGGTTTTAAATTGCATTTGTTTAAACCTCAATAGTGATACTTAAATTAGATAGTTTGCTAATCACCAAGTCTTTGTATGATCGATATTTGACTTCTAAGAGTCACTTTTCTACTTGAGTGATTGCATACACTTACGTGTATGTTTGAACACAATAATTTTTGGCGCCGTTGTCAGGGATTTAAAAATTGACAACTTTCTGATTTTTAATTTTGCTATATTATTTTATAAGTGTTGACAACTTGGTCTTAGCTCCTGAACTTGTAGGTATATGTCTGAATCTCTAGTAAATTGGCAAGAAAAAGAGATTTTGGTTGAACCACTTTCCGAATCTGAGCGATGCTTGTGTCAGTTGAGGAGAAAAGCAACAATGTTCTTTCCCATCGCGTAAGTTCAATGGGGTGAAGCCATTCATGTAGTCATGGCTAAAGAACAACTAACACACATGACAGTACGCAAAGTGGCAATACCACTCGCAACCAATGTCACCTCCAACATCCGCAGATCAGAGGTAGATTTGAGCTCAAGTAGAATATAATGCAATTGTTTCCAGAAGTGGGAAATTCACAAGTATGTCACATGAGGGTCCTCAAGTTCATCTACAAAATTTGTTGGTGATAAGTGACACCTTCAATCCCATTGGAGTCTCCCCAAATTATGTGGGGCTCACTATCTTCCTCTTATCACTATTGGAGGAAGCAAAGACATAGTTGAAGAAATAATATTTACTCTATTACAACTTGGGACGACTTGGAAAAGAATTTTCTTATCCTATTTCTTCTTTCTGATAAAGATTGAGGAGTGAGATCCTGAGTGTCAAGCAAAAGCCAGATGAGAATCTTTATCATGCATGTGAGAGATTTAAGTCTCTTCATAGGGATTGTCCACATCACCAATAGGCCAACAAGATATTATCTCATACTTTTATTGAAGCTCTTGACCATAACACAAAAATTTTGCTAGATTCAGCTACAGGTAGTCAAGCTTTGGACAAAACTTATGATGAGCTATATACTATTCTGAATCGAATTGTACAAGGTAATTTCGAATGGAGTGGTGATATTTCTAGAAATGCGGTGAAAAAATTGCAGGTATGATTGAGGTGGATAGTGTAACAACATTAGTTGCTCAGTTGACATCCTTTTAGAACCAAATGATGATGCAGTTTAGTAAGTTGAGTGTGAATTAACCGCAGACTCAAGTAAATATAGTTCAACAGGCTCCGACTTAGGGTGATATTTATAGAAATAGTGATAACTCTGTAGACCTATGTGGAGAAAATTTGGAGTCGATTAATTTTGTTGGCAATGTACAGAAAGAAAATCAGAACTACGATAATGCCTACAACCACAATTGGAAGAGTCATCCCAATTACTCATGGGGCAATAATCAGGCTCAAACTCAGTAGTATCAACAACACTAGGTCACCAAAAATAGTACTCAGTCCAATAATATAGAAGAGACATTGAAAAAAATCCTGGCCAACTAAGAATAAATGGCTTCAAATATAAAAAATCAGCAGCTGGCTAAGAAGAACTTGGAGATGAATTTGGGATAGTTAGTTCAAACACAAAACATAATACCTCAAGGGGGTTTGCCAAGTGATACATAAAATTCAAAGAAAGTAATGACCATCACATTGAGAAGTGGCAGAGACCTCAATTATACACCTTCGAAGAAAAATCATGAGGTATAGGCAAATATGGTCCCGCAATAAGCAAATGAGAAACAAGTGGCAGCCAAAGAAGATGAAAATTTGAGGAAATATGATTACCCAAAAGCAAAGATAGCTGATCATACACAAGAGAGACCATCACCCCCATTTCTTAAAAGATTATAAAGGCTAAAGAGGATGCATATTTTAAGAAGTTCTTTGACACGGTTAGAGAATTTCACATTAACCTTCCTTTGTTAGATGTTTTGTAGGGAATTCCTAAGTACGCCAAGTACTTGAAGGATATGATGACCAATAATACAAAGATGGTTGACATTAAGATGGTAGCACTTACTGAGGAGTGTATTTTAGTGGTGTTAAATAAAATTCTCAAGAAGCTTAAGAACCCTGCTAGTTTTAGCCTCCCCATATAAAATGGTAAAAATAATATGGTCCATAATTTGAGTGATTTGGGGGCAAGCATAAATTTGATACTCCTCCCAGTGTTTAATACCTTGGTATTAGGAAAATTAAGGCAATGTTTAGTAGTGCTCCAAATGATGGATAAAATAAGAGTGTCTCTCAAAGAAATCATAGAGGATATTCTCATTAAGATTGCTAAGTATATTATTCTTGCTGACTTTATTGTTCTTGATTATGATGCGTATAACAGGGTAACAATCATACTGAGATGTCAATTTTGGCGACTAGAGGAGCATAGATAGATGTGAGCGAGCACTCTAAAAATAAGATTGAATGATAAGGAGGTAGTTTATAAATCAGTTAATACACCCTGACACTATAAGGGTCCATGCATGATTACTATTATGAAAGAAGATAAGAGTGGGCTACAGGAGAGTAAACATCTAGTGACATCTTCAATCTCTCTCATAGACTGTCTAGATCAAACATTAAGCCTAAAGTTGGGAAACACAAAAAGGATCCTGAAAAGATAAGTGTAGACCTTAAGAGTAAACAATCAAAAGGTTAGAAAAGAGTAAAAAGATGGGCTCTGAGTAGGAAAAAGAATATGAAAGAAGAGGTTGATAGTTGTGATGTGTGTCATGCCATGATAATAAATAAGGCACTACTTGGGAGACAACCCAAGTTAAGGTAGGTATTTATTATTTTAGTTTTTCTTAAGTATCATATTTTTTGTTTTTATTGTGTCAATAGGTTGAAGGAAAGTCTAAGTATTGGAGATCTAAGATAAGGAGCCTGGCAAAGACTGAGTGTGAGATCCTTCGGACCCTCTTTGTTGATATGATGCTACCAGCTAGGACTAGAGGCCTTGAGGAGTATTTCTATCCTTACCTTTAAGTTATACTTTGGGGACAAAATATGATTTTAAGTGTGGGGTGATTGGTGAATCTTTCGATTGATTAGGGTGAAGTGTTGCTATAGGATTTCCATTGTTAGTTACATTCTAGTTTTTGACTAAATTTAAAAAAATTACAATTTTTTTATCTTTGATTATTGTTAGTTTTAGTGTTTGTTGGTGTTTGTCTAGTAGAAAAACACTTCATCCACCCCTTGTTTTTTTGGGTTCTTTTTCGAGGGGATGCCCTTTGAACCAAGTATTCTTTTTCAATTTTTAGGAATAACTTGTAAGACTTTTTGTCATTAGGAATAAATGAGATATTCTTGCTAGATGCTATGTAGGATTGCATGATGCAAGTTGGTTTTGAACATAGTGAGTTGAATGACTATTTTTGAGACATCTAGGATCATTTATATGACTCTTGTATAATGTTGGGTTAATTTTGAATTCTTGTTATTGTTTGGTTGAGAGTCTATAGAGATCCTTTTTTTATTTTAGCATATGCTATGTGTGAGTGAGTTTTTTTTGTTATATTTTGTGTTGGCATATTAATGTCTAGAACTTGCCTGGTGTGTTTACAAAGTGAAATAACGAATGTTCAATTTAGAAGAAATATAGAATTTCTTCATAGCCATTTTTATTTCCTTTTCTATCTTCCCTTATTGGATGATATTAGTTAGCCTTGTTAAGACTTTAGCCAATTCTTTGGTAGCCATTTATGTAGCTAATTCCCTTTCTTTTGATTGACAATAATTTGATCCTAAGATCTTAAGAACTTTAGTCAAAATATTGAGATATTAGGGAGTGTAGAATTGAAGAAATAAAAATGAAAGTGAAGCCCCAAAAATAGTAGCTATTGGCTCGTTAAAAAAGTTTGTGCATTGCTGATGTGAAGTAATGTAATGAAAAGGAAAATTGATCAAAATGAATCATTTGTTGATAGAAAATACTTCATACTAAAGATGTGTAAACTAGGTTATAGAGATGGGACAAAACAAAAAAGAAGAAGGAAGACAAAAAAGTGTAAAATTTAGTTGGTTAGAGAGGAGTCTAATATAAATTATGATGTATTAAAGATCCAAGGAAAGATAGTCATTATTACTGGCCAGAGTAGTTCCTACCCACCCCATAGACTATATGACAACCATTAAAGTCCTACTTGATCTTGAGCCTCGATATTATGATATTAGTGGAGTACTATACTAAGAGCAAGCTTATGGTTCATCTTATGTGACATGTGAATTCTTTGTGAGAGTGATCTAAATTCAATTCTTACACCCATTCATATGATGAATTACGTATTTGTAAGTGAGTATGTGTGACTCTCTTGTGCTAAGGGCATATATTTGATGATGGTTAGGTGATCTGTTTGATCTATTTAATGATAATATGCATGCATTTTTCAACATTGTAGAGTCAATTCTTAGGTTAGTAAGTTTCGAAGTAGTGTTCATGAGTTTTGAAATTGTAATATTGCTATTTATATTATTGTTGCAGCTCTAGCATGTGTGTCTTATATGTAGTAGTAATGTTGGATTCTTCTTTTATGGTGCTTAATTAAAAGAGTTGTTCAAGGACGAATGAGGCATTAAGCGTGGGGTGATGATCTGAGGCATATTTACACTCCTAAGTCGCATTATCTATACACATTTAACTTAGTTTTGAGGACTTCTTGATGTTCTTAATGAGTTATTAAGGATGTAATTTTGTGATTATGTGTTAATTTACATGTTTATGGTATTTAAGGTGTATTTAAAATAATCTAAAAATCAAAATGATCACGAAGAGTTTAGACGAGAAAACTAGTTGTGCTAGCTTAAGCTATTCTTGGTTCTAGTGTACTTTGATGAACTTTATTGTGTTTTATGAAATAATGATTGTTGTTAGATATTTTATGCTACTATTTAAGGTGTTTTTAAAGATAATTGAATCCTACAAACAAGTCCTACAAAGTGGAGAAATAAGGAGCAACCATACACCAAGATAGGAGCTTAAATGGAGCAAAATCTCACGTTTAGGAGCACCCCTTGCACTGCACCCCTTAAGTCAGGATATGGGGTGTGCACCACGACCCCTAGGGCTACACCTTACTTCCTTTTACTCTATTTGGATGTGCTCCATGACCCCAAACACGAGTGTGAGGCCTCGCGGCACGAGGCAACTCTCGGGGCATCCAATAGTAATTTTTAAGCCTCTTAAGTGAGGGTCAATGTTGTAAATGCCTATATTTTGTGTTGGGCTATTGAACGACCTAAAACACTATAAAAGGAGAAATTAGTCACAATTTCATCCCATTTTGAATCAATACATGAATTGGAGAGGAAGCAAGACATCAAGAGACTCAAACTAGAGTCCCTTGTTTTTTAACTCTACTTTCTTGTAGTTTTACTCTATGAACTCATTTATGATGGTTCTTTGTAAGACTATTGAGTGGTTAAATACTCTCATTCTAGGATTGAGGCTACAAACATTATTCTGTATTATGTTTTTATTGTTAGTTTATATGTTTATAAAGTATGCGATTGTGCTAACATTCATGTTTTATTATTCAAGAGCGTCATTAACTTTAGGATAAATCTAAGGGTGTGTTTGATACGAAGGAACTTATTTTTCATAAAAAATATTTTTCGAGAAAATATTTTCATGGAAAAGAAGTTGGTTTCTTACTTATTTTCTTATGCTTGGTAGGTGAGTGGAAAATATTTTTAAAAAGTATTTTTTAATGTTTGGTTGGTGAATGAAAAAATATTTTTTAGAAAATACATTTTAGTACTTACGTAAAGAATAGAAGCTACTTTTTATAAAAATAATTTTTGACCTTGGAAAATACTTTTTTTTAGGGTGTGTTCGATATGGAGGAGGAAAATATCTTTTAGTAAAATAAGATGTTTCTTCATATAATCTTGTATTCGTTATGCAAGTAAAAACATGTTTTCTAAAAGAATTTGTATATATTTAACAAAAAATAATGAGGAACGAATAGGATAAGAAGGGTGGGGTAAGAAAAAAGTTTTGAAACTTTTTTAAAATTAAATTAAAAATAAAATTTTCTTGGGAGGGGTTGGGGTGTGGTGGGGAGGGAGGGTCAAAATAGGTGGTAGGGGTGGGAAAAGAAATTTTTTTGAGTTTTTTTTAAAAAAAATTAAAATAATACTCCTTCTGTCCCATTTAATGTATCATAGTTTTGACCGGGCATGGAATTTAAGAAATAAGAAAAGACTTGATAATTTTTACAAAATTATCCTTTATTAAAAAAATATACTATTACTATTTTTAATTAAGTAGGACTTTATAAGTGGGACCAATAAGGGTAAAAGTGGAATTGTGTCTTTAAATAGTTAACTAATAAGGAAAAATGTCATTCTTTTTGGGTCGAACAAAAAATGACGACACATAAAATGGAATAGAAGAAGTAATTTCTTTGAGGCGTGGGGGGTGGGGGTGGAGGCGATGGCTAGTAAGGGGTGAGGCAGGGGGGTAGGATGTTTGGGTGGGGCAAGAAAAAAATTAAAAGAATTTTTAAAAGAAAATTTTAAAAATTTAATTTTCTAGGGAGGAGGGGTAGGGACGGTAGGGGTGAGAGGGTTGGGTAGGGGTGGGGTAAGAAAAAAGTTAGATTTTTTTAATAAATTAAATTATTTTTTTGAGAGGGGAGCTGGTAGAGAGTGGTGGGTTAGGGTAGGGGATGAAGTAAGACAAAAATTTTTTTTGTTTAAATTAAATATGTTTTTGAATGGAGGGTGGGGTGGTAGGGGATTGGGTGTTGGGGTAGGGATGAATGATTTTGAGAGTTGTGTGAACATTTCAACTTGAAAGTGATGTTGAAAGAGAGTTTTGAAAAATGTTTTTCTTACTTTTTGAAAGGAAGTCACTTTCCTTAGATTTGAGGAAAATAAGTTGATTTGAAAAATAATTTTCAAAACACATAAGCCAACCAAACATGAGAAAATTGGAAAACATTTTCTAGAAAATATTTTTCTTCATACCAAACACACTCTAAATCCCAAAACGAATTGACCATAGAAGTGGAGGAACGGAATGAGAAATGTAAGTAGTGCAGATCATGTATTCAATTGTTAGATACTAATTGTTACAGGATGATTTGCAGTTAGGATAGGGATATGCCTAAACACTCCACTTGATTAATGAAACGGGAAGTTAGCTTAATGCATTCATGTTAAAGAAAGACATATATCCTTGCTTAACGATGTAGTTGTGAGATTAATTTGGGTAAATCACTTAGAGTATGACCAATCCGAAGTTATAATATTAGCCCACATATAAACAATCACGATAAAGACCAACACCGGGTAGAAACCATAGTTACGCATGAATGTGAAGTAAATGCCTCAACCCTGTAAACTTTTCATATATTGTTACTTAAGACCCTCAAAATTTTCATCATTTTATTTTTCACCTTCCCTAATTTGAAATATCAATTTTTCACTTGATTCGTGTTCAGAGATGTTACAGGGGTATTCAGGGAAGGTTTTGAAATTTTCAGAAAGGGTTCGGGGACATCTTGGGACCCTGGCGCAGTAGGGGTCCGCGATTTCAATGTTCCCCAGAGGTTAACCTCCGCATTTTTTCCGTATCATGGAGTCTACCCTCCACGATATGGAGTTCCATAGAGGATAGTCTCCACGATATTGGTGTGCCATGCCAAGGCATAATTGTCATGCAATTTTATTTTTATTCACTTGGAGTGAGGGGATTTTGGGTCTTTTCACCCTTGTAAGACTATTAAACATAAATAAGCTTATTTACTTCAATTTTAAAATATCAAATTACTCCCTTTGACTCTCAAACTCAAAACCCAAGAAAAACTCAAGGGTTTCATAGAGAATTCATCATCCGAACTCCAAGCTTCAAATTGATTACAAATTCTTCTGTATTTTTAGCATGTATCTCTTCCATAAATTGATTTTATGCAAAGGCATGTATTTAATTATTATCCATGTAATTTAATTGTTGGATTTTGAATATGGGTTGAGCAGTTTCGAATGGTTATTACATAAATTGAATCCCTATCATTTTGAATTGATTGTTTATGCATTATTCTCATGATTTTGAACTAAATGAATGCCTGAATGTGGAAATTGAAATGGGGAACATATTTTTCCCCAAATTTTGTGGTTCAATGGTTTGAAATTGTCTTTAACCTCAACCCAACTTGAGAAATTGGTCTGAAACATGGATATATGCATAAATTACTTCAGTTTTGAAACCTTGTATTGCATAAAAGGTTAATGGAACAAAAATGATTTTTAAAGGCCTTAGAGTCCATGGATTTATTTTAAATGGGAGTTTAGGAGTCAAATGAAGGTCATGGATTCCCCAAACTAGATGGGTGGATGGGGGTCATGGATTCCTCCATCTTATGCCAATTAGCTTGCAAGCCTAATTGGTATGACGATACCAAACTGTTAATGCCTTGATAAATAAATCCTTGGTTAACTAGATGGGTTTATGTGCAAGTGTTTTAATTAGGCTTAAAGGGGTTTTGTAGCTAGTCGTGGAAGGTGGAGGTCTCGGGAGGACCACTATTGGAAACCACGTTTGCCAGCATGGGAGTCTTCATAACCACGTGCATAGTTCACACTTGATATATATATATATATATATATATATATATATATATGTACCTTGGATTGGTGAGGTCTTGGATTCCATGGCTTCTCTTTGAACTTCTCTGGCACATTTGGCTAACAAGCACTGGGGCCATTACGGTGGGGGAAATCGAATCCATATAGCCTATGGGTGTTTTTAAAACTGTTCGAGCTACATAGTCTAGGTTAATGATTTTAAATTCTCATGCTTAAACCTTGTTCCCTATCTCGACATCTTATATATATGTATATAAAATGTGTGCATTGTAGTTTTGACTGATTTTTGGACATAGAATTATGTTATCTTTGTTAGCCTCCTCAGACAACATTTTAATAACGATAGGCTCAAAAATACCCCTAAACTATCTGATATAGCTCAAAAATGCCCCTCGTTTGATTTTTGGCCAAAAAATACCCCTCTGTTAAATATTTGGCTAAAAAATACCCCTTTTTCTAACGGAATTCATAAAAGGATCAAAATTACCCCTGAACTATCTGAAATGGGCTACAAACACCCCTCTGTTTAATATTTGGCTAAAAAATACATCTCCTTAACGAAATTAAATTATTTCGATTGAATTAAACCCTAACTTTAACTTTTTAATCCTAATACTTTAATTTTTTTTTACATAAAAGTATTTTTTAAATTTTAAAATAAGATAATGAAAAAAGTATTTGAATTATAATATAAATTGGTTGAAGTTGATTTTGAAAATAATACATTTATTCTAAAAAGGTGTTTTCACTTTACATCTTTTTAATCTTTAAAGAAATTAACGAAATATAAATTTTCACTTAAAGAAATTACCAAAATATAAATTAAATGATGAACTTTATATAAATTAACAAAATAATTGAAATAATATAATTTCGTTAAATACCCCTCTGTTAAATATTTGGCTCAAAAATACCCTTCCTCTTAACGAAATTAAATTATTTCAATTGAATTAAACCCTAACTTTAACTTTTTAACCCTAATACTTTAATTTTTTTTTACATAAAAGTATTTTTTAATTTTCAAAAATAAGATAATGAAAAAAAAGTATTTGAATTATAATATAAATTGGTTGAATTTGATTTGAAAAATAAACATACATTTATTCTAAAAAGGTATTTTCACTTTACATGTTTTTAATCTTTAAAGAAATTAAAAAAATATAAATTAATGAAATATAAATTTTCACTTGAAGAAATTAACGAAATATAAATTAAATGATGAACTTTATATAAATTAATGAAATAATCAAAATAATTTAATTTCATTAACAGAGTGGTAATTTTGAGCCAAATATTTAACACAGGGGTATTTTTGACCAATTTCAGATAGTTCGGGGATATTTTTGATCCTTTTCTGAATTCCATTAGAGAGGGGTATTTTTGAGCCAAATATTTAACGAAGGGGTATTTTTGAGCCAAAAATCTAATGAAGGGCATTTTTGAGCTATTTTGGACAGTTCAGAGGTATTTTTGAGTCTTTTCCATTCTAATAATGACAAACTAATGAATGAATCTTTTGCAGGATATAGGATGCAAGACACTGGAATATTGCTGATGGTAGAGGAATCAAGGATCTATCAAAGAAAGAAAGGACATCCAATCATAAGAAGATCATGGGACTCTCTAAGAAAGAAAGGACCAGTAATCTCAAGAAGATCACGACTCTCTCTAAGAAAGAAAAGACATCCAATCACAAGAAGATCACGACACTTACATAGCTATCTTGGAAATAAAGATCACATTCCCAGATTTCATGGAAGATCGGATCAATTAGAAAATCAATGAGGATCTAAATAAAGAAGGACACAACTGTCACATGGACATCAAAGACCAAAAGAAAGGAAAGATCATGGACATATCTGATATGGACATGATCCAAAGCCGTGTATGGACATATCTGATATAGACATATCAAACGGCTACATTCCTCAATGAAGGAATCAATTCAAATCCTTAATTGAGAAAAATCTCTTGGGTTTCCTTATGAAGGGTAGAAGCCGAAGATTATAAAAGAAGAAGACCAAAGACATACATTCTTTATGCAACTTCAAGGACAAAATTTAAAGTGTCTCATTCTTAGTCTTACAAAGATCTGTAACGTTAGTTTACAATTGTTATAAAAAGAGTAGGATCCAGACATCTTTGTAACATCAACTGAAGCTGTGTCACAATATTTGAAGAGCAAAATAAGTCTTCCGAACTTGTTTCCTATCAATTGTACTTGAACCAAACCTTCAGCGATCTAAAGGAAATTTAAAACCTAAGGGGACTGGATGTAGGCACTGCATTGGTGTGTCGAACCAAGATAAATCTTTGTGTTGTTTACTTTATGCTTCATTATTTATGTGCTTAAATATTTAAGTTTAATTCAATTATGAAGCAATTTGATCTGCAGGCGAGTCGACTGTGAGGAGTCAGTAGTCGACTTATAGAAGAAAATTTCAATTCACCCCCTTCTTGAATCTCAATTGGTATTAAAGTGGTCTCACAGATAGCATTGCCTAGCCGCAAGTGAGCAAAGATCAAATGGCCTAGTATAAAATTCCTGGCACTCTTCTTCAGGATGGTCACTGTTCCACAAGACCACCATACTTCAATGGACAACACTACTCATACTAGAAAACAGATTCACTATCTTTGTCTAGTAAAATAATTACCAAGCATTGGTTTTCATAATAAGGGTCCTAAGCCAATTCCAGGGCTAAAGGAAAAACAAAAGGACAAGGATAAAGAATCCAACAGTACTGATACGGAAGATCTTGATAATTTTGATATTACCAAGGAACAACAGGAGGCAATCCAAATAAACACTCGTGCTATAAGTTTACTTTTGTGTGAAGTTAGCGGAGAAGAATACAACAAGATCTCAATATGTGAGACACTAAAATAAATGCAGGACAAACTGAAGGTAATCTATGAAGGAACCACTAAAGTCAAGAAGTCAGAAATTATTGCTCTTGTAAATGAACATGAGTTATTCAAAATGGAGGAAAATAAGGATATTGAACCAATGTTTGCCAGATTCAGAAAAATTGTGTGCGAACCGAAGTCACTGGGGATGATCTATCCTCATAGCCTGCAAGTCTAGAAAGTGGTTTGGAGTCTCCCAAAGACTTGGGAAACCAAGGCTGCCATTTTGGAAGACGGAGATCTTCACAACATGACATATGATGAATTGCAAGGTAACCTTATTTCATATGAAAAAAATTATATCAATAGGTTTCACAAGGATGAAAAGAGGAATCTAGCGTCCTTCAACAATGATCCAATCATCAACCATGGAGCAAGACAGATTATGAGGCAGAGACAACAAAGATCCTAAGGAGGCAAGAACAATGATTCCACCAAAAATAATAATCTCTGTTACTACCGTGGAAGATCTGGACACTTCAAACAAAATTGTGCAAAATTGAGACGACGATCGTCTAGAAATAATCAAATTTTGAGCCTGGAGTGATGAAGATAAAGTCGAAGAAGAAATAAAAGCCACAAATATGTGCTTTATGAAAATAGGTGAATCTAGTGAGGTAAGACCACATAATTGTTTTAATTGTAACACTTTTAAATCTAACTTAGATATGATTACTGACAATCTTCAAAAAGTTATAGATGAATATAAAAACTCTCTTAATAAAAGAAAAGTTGCGAAGCTCAATTTATATAAAAAACTCGAAGAGGAATGACAAAACAAGCAAATAGAAATTGAGGCATGTCAAATTGAAATTAACCTGCTTCATGGAGAGCTTGATGATGTAAAAATAAAATTAAACAATTTTAAGGCATCCCCAAGCCACAGTTCAAAATCTTTTAAGAACTATTCGAGTTCCTTATCAAGATTTTTTAAATCAGCTAAGAACTATTTCTCCTATCAATGGCCCGTTTGTTTCGTCTATGGACAAAGAGAGCACAAATTCTATAGTTGCATGCATAAGCCTAAAAATGTATGAGTTTGGAATCCGAAAGAAAATACATCTAACCTGCAAGGACCCAAGACCACTGGGGTACCTAAGCAGAATTAATCTCCTTGTTTTGTAGGAACATGTCCACAAGATCCATAACAACAGGGAATTGATGTCGGATGTTCCAGAACTATAGCTGGAGAGAAAAATTTCTTCACAAAACAATATGAGACAATTGCAAAAAAATATCATCAAAGTCGACTACACCCCCTTTAGAGTCGACTCATGTAACTGAAATGATAAAATAAATAAAGATGTTTTCCCTTCCAGAGAATTCTGCCTTAAGTCTTTTTTATGAGAAAGTCAAAATCTAACACAAATTGTCTTTGACCTTTTTCTAAAAAAAATTGTTATTTTAACTATATACCTTCCCGTAAATTCTAACATCTTTCTTGAAGAACTTTTTGCCACTCTGATGAAGGCCTTGTCTCATTAGCGTGACTCAGTAAGGAACTAACTTTAGTTGACTCACCAGCAACCGAAGTAGTATTCACTACTCTTGGAACTTGTTATCTGAATCCTACATTAACTACTTGATTTTAATTTATCTTTTAAAAATTATGCCCAAAACGTGGAAAATTTTATGCTGATTGTCTGTTTAGATTGTTCTGTGTAAGTATGATTTAATCAAGTATTTTTTATCCCTAATTTTAAAAAAAATTTCTTTGTCAATAATTTATTCATCATATTTTTGGACACAAATCATTAGTCCAACCTTATTTTTACCAAGAAAGGGATTTTGCATTCATGAGTCATTTTTTTAATTCTATTTTCTTTTTTTCCCAAAATTTTAAAATTCTTTTCAGAAAATCTCTGTGCTGAATATTTTCCTAGAAAGATTTTCAATATTTTTGGCATAAAAATCGTCAACATTTTCTAACCCCTTCGTCCTTTCCTTTCAAATCTTCCCTCTCTCACGCTACCTCTTTCTCTTCCTTTATCCTGCTCGCCTCTCTTTCCAACACTCCTCCATCCCTTTATCTTCAACCCTAGACCTCTACTCTTCCTCTTTATTTTGTCTCCACTCCTTCTTTTTCTTTTTTTAAAGCTCATCCATCCTCTCCCTTTCTACATTGACTAGAACCCGATCAATGGATAACCTTACAAAAGCTTACACTAATAAAAAGACCTCCAATCTTGACCCTATACTTCTCTCGGAGTCCTTTGAAGAGGATTCCTCTCACTTCATCTAGTCAACTATGTCCAAGAAGTCTTTTGTCATCTTCTAACAAAAGAAAACCCTCTTTTCTGGAGTATCTTCCTCCAGAAGACATGCATAAATTTGTCTCTTACCCACAAAAAAAAGTTTCTCTCCTTCAAGAATCGCCCCATCATTCTTGGATGAATCGTCAACCTCTCCCTCCTAAAAGAGTCTCATTGTAATATCGATTACTTTCTCAAAGCTCAAGACCTGCCAAGGATGTTTTGCCTATGTGGGCTGGAGGTGTTTGAAGATCCAATCCGTATATTTTTCACCAATCTCTGAATTTCCCCTGATAGTGAGGAACTAGAAACTCTGGTTCTTGGTACATGTATTAATCCGAATAACTACTTATTTGAGAAAGTGTTTGACATAAAATTCTCTGGTGTTGTCCCCTTTACGAATAGAAGATGGACTAAGAATTTTGAAGTAAGTTTTGATGAAGAAAATAAAGTTATCTCAAACCCTGATACAAATAGCTCTGCTTTTGGTTTTCTGTCACTCAGATTCTGCAATAGGATTTTGGCACATATCGTTGCAACAACTTTAATTCCCCAAAAAGGGTCCCTCAGCAATGTGATTTATAGAGATGCATTTGTCCTCTACCGTATGATCAGAAAGTACAAGATTAACTAGAGTGTTTGGATTCATGAGAACATTGTGAAAAGTGCAGCTGACTCCCATTTCTCAACAAGACCCCCCTACTGTTTATTTATCACTAGGATTCTTATATACTATAGAATTGACCTTTCAGCTTATCCAGTGGTAGAAGTCATTACCCGCCTATGATTTTAAAAACCTTTGCAAGCATGGGTTATGTCCTGATTAAGAAAGAATGGTGTAAAAAAGAGTGTCTCAAGAACCGACCTGAGACATCCGGGATAAGTGAAATACTGCCTAAATCCATAGTTTTTGCAGATAAGAAAACCAATGAAATCAAGAATAGGCTCACTGCCATTGAAGAAGGAATTTCCAATATCAAGGATTCAACTACCAAACTGCTACACTAGGGAAAAGAAATAGGTACTGGCATAGGTAAAGTGCGACTCTCTCTTGACGGCTTCAAATCTAAAGGAGTACGACTGTTCAATAGGGTGTTTTCCTAAGTTGAGTCCATCAAGGAATAATCCTCTTCCTCCTCAAATAAGGTTTCCGTCTTAGTTCATAATTCTTACTTGAACTCTACCAAGAGTGTTGAAAAATATTATGATCACTTTTGTTCTAACATGCACAACACTTTGACTTAATTTCTTGCCAAAAGACATTGAACTCTTTCATTCAAAAGGGGTTTGTGCCTTCCTGAACTTTGGCCTGTATAAAGATACTTTGTACTCATGCTCTAACATTTTTGTTTGCTACACATAACTGCATAACTAGTACTCTATCCTATTTTGGCTTGTTATTATGATATTGTCTTGTTCTATGTTGTTTTGTGGATGGGTATATTCTTTTTGTTATGTTTGCTTTTCCCTCTATTTTGTAATGCTAAAAGGGGGAGAAAAAATACATCAGTTAACTAGACAGGTAACAAAGGAAGAGCAATCTATCATCATATCAAAGCTAACTACAGTCATCAAGATAGAGAGAGCTAAATGAGCTAAATCACTATCACCAAGGTAGAAAGACAGGTAGAGCCAAAACTACAATCCTAACAGGGAAGTCAACTGATATTTAAGTTTTTCATTATCAAAAAGGGGGAGATTGTTAGCATCCTCAGAAATATTTTATTAATGACAAACTAATGAATGAATCTTTTGTAGGATAAAGGATGCAAGACTCTGGAAGATTGTTGATGTTAAAAGAATCAAGGACTATCAAAGAAAGAAAATACATCTAATCATAAGAAAATCATGGGACTTTCTAAGAAAGGAAGGAACAATAATCTAAAAAAAATCATGACTCTCTCTAAGAAAGAAAGAACATCTAATCAAAAGAAGATCACGACACTTACATGGAAACCTTGGAAATAAAAATCATATTCCCAGATTCATAAAAGATTGGATCAATCATAAAATCAATCAAGATCTAAACAAAAGAAGGACACAACTGCCACATAGACATCAAAGACCAAAAAAAAGGAAAGATTATGGACATATCTGATATGGATATGATCCAAAGTTATGTATGGACATATCAAACGGCTATATTCCTCAATCAAGGAATCAATTCAAATCCTTGATTAAGAAGAAATATATTGGATTTACTTATGAAGGGTAGCAACCGAAGACTATAAAAGGAGAAGACCAAAGACAAACATTCTTTACGCAACTTTAAGGAGAAAATTCAAAGTGTCTTATTTTTATTCTTACAAAGCTCTGTAACGTTAGTTTACAATTGTTATATAAAGAGTACGATTGAGTCATCTTTGTAACATCAACTGAAGTTCTATCATAAGATCTGAAAAGCAAAATAAGTCTTCAAAACTTGTTCTTAACAATTGTACTCGAACCAAACCTTTAATGATCTAAAGAAAATTTGAAACCCAAGGGGACTGGACATAGGTACTGGATTGGTGTGCCAAACCAGGATAAATCTTTGTGTTGTTTCCTTTATGTTTTATTATTTATGTGCTTAACTATTTAAGATTAATTCAGTTGTGAAGAGTTGTGATCTATAGGTGAGTCGACTATGAAGAGTTAGTAGTCGACTCACAGCAGAAAATTTTAATTCACCCTTTCTTGAATTTCAATCATATCCCCTGATTTACATGCTAGAGCTTACCCCGCTAACTATCCAAGGATGCTACATTGTTTAATAATGTAAGGTCCTAAGACTTTTTATTTACTCTTGTGTAGCGTTAGATGGATTAACACGTGCATTGTGTAGTTGTAAAGTGGTGAGCCTTCATCCTTCGAAAGGACTTATAATTTCCATATTCTTTTATTTTCAATTAATATTTTTGGATTATTTTGGTCATAGCAGAGGGAATTTTCCAACCTATTTGGTATATTGGTTTTAGAGACTATTGTGGACAAATGTTGGTTGATTGGTTGCTTTTTTTATACTTAGTTTTCCTTTAGTCATTTATCCATCTTATTATTATATTTATTGGCTTTTGTAGTGTTTTATTATTACTATTATTTTACTTTTGATGTTGGGTTAAGGGGGTGGTCTCCGATTTATGGTGGACTTGAGATACCTATCACAGCTAAGCCTTGGTTCAAGTCATGACAAGCTTGGTATCAGAGCAGGGTTTAGAGTTGTTTGGTGTCTATAAAGCCATATTGAGTAGAGTCCTTTTTATAGGTGTGTAGCATGCCACATTTATAAGGAGCATGATACAAGGCATTTTGGAATATTTCCCTTTTTTATGTTCTATTTTTGGGCTCTAAAGTTTAGTGTTATGAAACTTCTTTTACTCCTAGCTTTCTCGTATTTTATATTCTGTATCCCCAAAGATCTGATGTTCATAGAAACTCTACTGGGAACTTTGTCCTTCTTGAGGATAATATGGAAGGGACTCACTCTGTGTATGGAGTGTATACCTGATCTAGGGTCCCTGCTCCAGATTGTACCTCCCCTCATGGAGTTTCACTAATTTTCACTAGTATTCCTTAGCTTCTCAGGCTGATATACTCATGCCTTATCACCTCAGGGTAGCATTTCTAAAATAAAATTCTGTTGGTCCTTCCATTAGCCTACTCAGTTAGTGACCTCTCAGTCTCGTTAGTCGAATTGTGTTAGCTCTATTTCTCCTTCTTTTGAGGTCACTAGAGTTGGTTAGTTCATGACATTAAATCCCAACCCTTACTGGCTCTAAGGTTAAGGAGGATCCTCACGGTTTTGTAGATAAGATGGAGAAAATATTCAGGGTGATACATGCTACTAATTTTGAGGGTGTGGAGGTTGTTGCATACCAGTTGAAGGATATAACTTATCAGTGGTATAAGGAATAGGAGCTATTGAGAGGTGATAATACGGATCCAGTTTTATGGGATGAGTTTTTAGGTTCCTTTCTTGATCATTTCTTTTCTTAGGAGCTGAGAAAATCTAAGGCAGAGGATTTTGTGAATTAGAAGTAGGGAAAGATGAATATGAAAGAGTATGCCCTAAAATTTTAGCAGTTGTCTCATTATGCTCTAGAGTTGTTGTCTTCTATGAGGACGAAGATGAGGAAATATGTTTCTGGGTTGTCCCATGACTTAGTATTAGAGTGTAAGGATGCAATGTTGATTAATGACATGGACATCTCCAGACTTGTAGTCTATATGCAGCAAGTTAAGAATGAAAAGAAGAGACAGGTAGAGATTAGGGACAGGCAGAGTAAGAAGTTCACGTATTTAGAGCAGGGTGCAAATCAGTAGAATAGTGAAAGATATGGTAGGAAGTGAAGCAAGAAGAAGACTTGGAGAATTTTTGGTTTATATTTTTTGGGTAATACCCCTTATCCTAAGTCTTCTGGTGATCATCGCTTTTAGGATAACACTGGTTTTAATGCACAGGGTGCCTAATCTCAAGCTAATGACGCTTAGTTAGCTCCATCATATCCTACTTGTTGATTTTGTGGATAGATTCACCATGGTTAGTTTGATGAGTGGAGAAATTAGTGTTATCCTTGTGGTTAGCCTGGTCATATACTGTGATATTATCTGGCAGCTAAAGTTTCCATGGGAGCTGAGGAGCTAATAAGGTTCCAATTGCTACTTCTTCAACTCCTGCACCAAAGGGTGCTATTTCTGGTACCGATACTGGCTGGAATTATCTCTATACACTAGCTACTCTTTAGGAATCTGAGGCATCTCTATATATTATTACTGGTATGTTAAAATTCTTCTCTTATGATATGTATTACTTACTTGATGTGATTTTTACTCATTTGTATATGACCCTTTATGTGGCTGTGTATTTGGTTTTGGTCATGAGAGTATTTTTGACCCTTTTTCTATGTATACCTCATAGGGTAATTCTATTATGGCTAGAAAGATCTATAGGGGTTGTGTGGTGTTTTTCTTCCATAGAGAGACTTTGGTGGATCTGATAAAGTTGGATCTGGTAGACTTTGATGTGATCTTGAGGATGGATTGGCTTCATTTGTGCTATGCATCTCTGGATTATAGGACCTGAAAGGTCAGTTTCCACTTTTCGAATAAGCTAGTATTAGAGTGGGAGGGGAGTTCCATAGTGCTTAAAGGGAGGTTCATCTCTTATCTTAGAGCTAAGAATTGATTTCAAAAGGGTTTCTGTTCCATCTAGTTCGAGTTAAAGATTCTAACTCTAAAAGTTCTTCTTTTTAATCTATCCTTGTGGTTAGTGATTTTCTCAAAGTGTTTCCCGATGATCTTCCTAGAATTTCTCCAAACAGGAAAATAGACTTTAGGATTGATCTTGTACCGGATACCCATCTTATTTCCATTCCTCTTTATCGAATGGCTATGGATAAATTAATAGAGCTAAAGAAGAAGTTAAAAAATCTTCCTGATAAGGGTTTCATTCATCCTAATATTTCTTCTGGGGTGCTATGTTCTTTTCTTGTATAAGAAATATAGGTATTTGGGGATTTGTATAGATTACCATTAGTTGAACAAGGTGACAGTGAAGAATAAGTACCCTTTTTCTCGGATTGATAATTTTCTTGATCAGCTTCAGAGTGCTAGATGCTTCTCTAATACTGATCTTCGTTCGAGTTATCATCAGTTGAAGATTATGGAGGTTTATATTCCTAAGACTTCCTTTCAAATCCGATATGATCACTATAAGATTTTGCTGATGCTATTTGGGTTGACTATTACTCTTGGTGTGTTCATGGATCTTATGAATTAGGTTTTTAGGTAATTTTTGGACTTATTTGTGATAGTTTTCATTGATGACATCTTGGTGTATTCTAAGAGGGAGGTGGATCATGCCAATTACCTTTGAATTGTATTGCAGACACTTAAGGATCAGAAGTTGTATGCTAAATTTTCTAAGTGTGAGTTTTGGTTGAATGCTGTAACTTTTTTTTGTCATGTTGTTTCTAGTGAGGGGATCAAAGTGGATTTATGTGAGGTTGAAGCAGTTAAGAAATGGCCTAGACCCACGATTCCAACTGACATTTGGACCTTCTTGGGCTTGGCTGGGTATTATAGGAGTCTTGTGGAGAGTTTCTCTTCTATTGCTGCTCCATTGATAAGATTGACACAAAATAAGGTTAAATTTTTGTGGTCCGATTCTTGTGAGGGTAACTTTTAGAAGTTGAAGGTCAGGTTGACTTTTGAGCTAGTTTTGACCCTGCCCCCAAGTACTCATATTTTCGTTGTATTTTATGATGCATCCCATGTAGGAATAGGATGTGTGTTAATGCAGCATGGTAAGGTTGTGGCCTATGCTTCTAGGTAGCTTAAGGTTCATGAAAGAAATTATCTGACTCATGATTTGGAGTTGGCAGCTGTGGTTTTTTCTATAAGGATTTGGTGCCATTATCTGTATGAGGTACATGTAGACATCTATTCGGATCATAAGAGCTTGCAGTATGTTTTTACTTATAAGGAGTTAAATCTTTGGCAGATGCAATGGTTTTAATTGCTAAAGGATTATGATAAGAGTCTTCACTACCATCCAGGCAAAGCTAATATTGTTGTCGATGCTCTTGGTAGGGTATCTATGGGGAGCTTATCTTATGTTGATGAGGAGAAAAGAGGATTAGTGAAGGACATTCATAGGTTTGATAAGGTAGGAATTCGTCTTTTGGACACTAAGGATGGTGGCGGGAGGGGTTATTATTCAAGAAGTGGTCAAATTATCTCTTGGTGCTGTGGTGAAGGAGAAACAGGCTTTGGATCCCATTCTCATAAATACTAATGATGGGATGGGACAACAAAAAATTATGACTTTTGAGATCGATGGAGATGGTATCTTGAGTACCAAGGTAGGTTGTGTGTTCCTAATGTTGATGGGCTACGAGAGAGAATTTTGACTGAGGCTCATGAGTCCCGATCACAGTTCATCTAGATTCTACTAAGATATACTATGACTTGTAGGAGATTTATTGGTGGAGCAATATGAAGACGGATATAGCAAATTTTGTTTCTAAGTGTATGGTTTATCTACAAGTTATAATTTGGCACTTGAGGCCGGGAGGTATGTCTCAAGAGATTGAGTTGCCCAAGTGAAAGTGATAGATGATATATGGACTTCATTATGGGTCTTCTATGGTCTCTAAATCAATATAATTTGATTTGGATCATTGTGGATAGGATGACTAAGGTCGCTCTCTTCTTGCTTGTGAGGACTAACTACTCAAGAGAGGATTATTGCAAGTTGTTCATTCAAGTGATTGTGAAGTTGTATGGTATACTAATGTCCATTATTTTAGATTGAGGTACACGATTTTCATCTCACTTTTGCATTTATTTCAGAAAGGTTTGGGTGCACAGGTGAACCTTAGCACCACTTTCCACCCTCAAATGAATGGGTAAGTAGAGCATACTATTTAGAATTTGGACTATATGCTAAGAGCTTGTGTGATTGATTCTAAGGTAAGTTGTATTGACCATTTGCCTCTGATTGATTTTGCGTATAATAATAGTTATCATTCGAGTATTTAGATGACTCCTTTTGAGGCTTTTTATGGTAAGAGGTGTAGGTCTCCTATTGGATGGTTTATGGTTGGTTAAACTAGGTTGTTTGATCCTGACTTGGTTAACTAAGCCATGGAAAAGGTAAAACTGATTAGAGAATGACTTAAGACTACTCAAAATCGCCAAAAGGCTTATGCGGATGTGAGGCGAAGAGAATTAGAGTTTAATATAGATGATTAAATATTTTTAGAAGTTTCTCCTATGATGGAAGCGATGTAGTTTTGGGAGAAGGAGAAGCTCAGTCCCCATTATGTTGGTCCATATCAGATTTTGAGGAGAGTTGGGAAGGTTGCCTATTAGTTGGAGTTGCTTGTGACTTTGGGTTCTATTTATCTGGTTTTCCATGTGTAGATGTTGAAGAATTGGGTGGGTGATCCTTATTTGATTGTACCTATTGAGAATGTTGGTATTTCATATTCCCTATCGTGTGAGAAAGTATCGATTGATACATTGGATAAGCAAGTTTATGGTTAAGAAATAAGGATGCGGCTTCGGTGAAGGTCTTTAGTTGAATCATAAGGTAGAAGAGGCTACGTGGGAGGTGAGGAAGATATGAAGGCTAAATACCCATTCTTGTTCCCCGGGTTGGATGAAAGTTCCTAATGTATGAGTTTCATTCCCCTCTTATCATTTTTTTAGTTTGTCATTTGATTCTAGTGAATTCTTGATATTCTTGTGATAAAAGAATCCTAACTTATCATTCAGGGATGAGTAATCCTAAGGTGGTTGAGGGTGGGGGGATAATATAATACCCTCAAATTTTCCATCATTTATTTTTTTGACCTTCTTGTGTTTGAAATTTTGATTTTTTACTTGAATCGTGATAGGGATGTTAAAAGGGTGTTCGGGGGAAGGTTTTAGAATTTTTGAAAAGGGTTCGAGAACATTTTGGGACCTCGAGGCAGTAGGGGCCTGTGATATCAACATGCCACGGAGGTTAACCTCCATATTTTCATTGTATTATGGAGACGATATTGGCGTAGCACGGAGGATAGTCTCCATGATACTGGCGTGCCACGCCAAGGCATCATTTTTGTGCAATTTTGTCTTTATTCACTTGGGGTGAGGGATTTTTTGGTATTTTCACCCTTGTACGACCCTTAAACATAAAATAAGCTTATTTCTTTCAGCTTTAAAAAATCAAATTACTCCCTTTCATCTCAAACTCAAAACCAAAGAAAAACTCAAGGGTTTCATAGAGATTTCATCATCTGGGATCTAAGCTTCAAATTGATTACAAATTCTAATGTTTTTCAGGCATGTATCTCTTCCCTAAATTGATTTTATGCAAAAGAATGTATTTAATTTTTATCTATGTGATTTAATTGTTGGATTTTGAATATGAGTTGAGGGGTTTGGAATGGTTATTACATGAATTGAATCTCCACGGTTTTGAATTCATTGTTTATGTTTTATTCTCATGATTTTAAAATAAATGAATGCATGGGTGTGGGAATTGAAATGGGGAACATGAGTTTCCCCAAATTTTATGGTTCAATGGTTTGGAATTGGCTTTAACCTCAACCCAACTTGAGAAATTGGTTTGAAACATGGATATATACATAAATTACTTCACTTTTGAAATCTTGCATTGCATAAAAATTTAATGGAACATAAATGATTTTCAAGGGCCATGGAGGCCATGGATTGATTTTAAATTAGAGCTTAGAAGTCAAATGGGGGTTGTGGATTCCCCCAGCTAGAGGGGCGGATGAGGGTCGTGGACTCCTCCATCTTATGCAGATTAGCTTGGAAGCCTAATTGGTATGACGATACCAAACCATTAATGCCTTCATAAATGAGTCCTTGGTTAACTAGATGGGTTTATGTTCAAGTCTTTTAATTGGTCTTAAAGGGAGGTTTATAGCTCGTCGTGGAAGGTGGAGGTCCCGGAAGGACCGATACTGGAAACCACGTTTGGCAGCGTAGGGGTCTTCATAACCGTGTGCATAGTTCACACACTATGTTTATATATATGTACCTTGGATTGGCATGGGGTCGTGGATTGCTTGTCATTTCTTTAGAATTCTCGGGTTTGTATAAGTGCTGCTAACATACATTGGGGACCTTCCGGTGGGGAGAGTCGGACCCATATAGCCCGTGGGTGTTTTTAAAACGGTCAAGCTATACAGTCCAGGTTAATGATTTAAAAATCTCATGCTTAAACCTTGTTCTCTATACCGACATCTTGTATATATGTATATAAAATGTGTGCATTGTGGTTTTGACTAATTTTTGGACATGGCAGTATGTTATCATATCCTCTGAGTTACATGCTAGTGATTACACTGCTAACCGTCCAAGGATGCTACATTGTTTCATAATGTTTGGTCCAAAGAAATTTCTTTTACTCCTATGAAACGTTAGGTAGATTAGCACATGCATCGAGTAGCTTTAAAGTGGTGAGCCTCCATCCTTCGGAAGGCTAGTCATTTCCATATTATTTTATTTTGACTCAGTATTTTTGGATTCTTTTGGTCATGGTTTGGGGCATGTCCCGACCTATTTGGTATTCTGGTTTTAGAGGCTCTTGTGGACAGATGCGGGTTGATTGGTCATTCTTTTGACACTTAGTTTCCTTAAGTCATTTATCCATTTTCTTATTACTATTTATTACCTTCCGCAGTGTTTTATTATTACTATTATTCCGCTCTTAAGGTTAGGTTAATGGGATGGTCATCGATCTATGGTGGAATTGAGATACCCGTCACGACTAGGCCCAGGTTTGGGTCGTGACAGTTACAATCCAAATTTCATGTCGTTGTTAATTTTTATTACTTAGATATAAAATAGAAACTCGAATTCTTGTTTGTTACTGATCACATTGGTTTAAACCTTAATAGTGACACTTGAATTGGATAGTTTGATAATCACCAAGTCCCCATGGGATCAATATCCGGCTCGTAAGAGTCACTTTACTACTTGGGTGACCACGCACACTTGCATGTGTGTTTGGATGCAACACTTATATTATTTCCTACTTTGTTCAATCGACTTATAATACTTACTGCGTACAAGTGGACTCATATTCATTTCTACTGTGACCTTTCGGTGCAGATCTAGGTCAGAGTATGATACATGACATTTGTGTTCATGCAATATTGGGTAGACCTTTTGAGTTACCGATGTGCTCCAGTGTTTGGGGCTGACTTATGGACCTCATCTTATTTTCTTTATGTCTTTATTTACTTTCAAAGACAAATATGTATTTTCATTACTCTTTTTGGTTGTATTAGATTATCTTGACTTATGACACCATTTCTTGGTTTTATTATGACATTTATTTCAGTTTCCGCTATTAATCTTCAATTGTTGAAGTATTTCACTTTAACATTCAATTTCCAAAGCATTTCACTTTGATCAACTTTCAATTGTTGGAGAATAATTAAAATGGGCCAAGATGAGCTTTTATTAAGAATAAAATATTTACACAATAGATTGGCTCAAACATTAGCCCAGGTTTGAAAACTAAACACATTACAGCCATAAAACCTATCAGCTCTATTTAGACGAAATTACGAAAGTGAACCATCTCTTCATATTTTCCTTCATATCATTAACGAATTTGATGAATTCCCACAAAACTTTGGTTTAATATACGGTCATAAACTATTTAGCTTTGTCCATCCTTTTCCTCATTAAGGCTTTATTCGATATAGCGATAATGAAATGTTCTGAGCGTGCAACTGTGTTCGAATCTTGTAGTTGTTCTTCATTGTTTCCCCACTTGAATCTTATGAGTTTGACTTTGAATTGAAAAGATTCTTATCTTCTGTAGTTTGGAAGTTTAGATCCAATTATTAGATTGATATTTGAGTGCATTTCATCAAAGGCATTTAAAATTCTCACAAATGCCATGAAATCACCTAAATCAGAGACTTCTCCATCCCAACCATCACAGGTCCATACCTCATAATCTCGGATTAGTTATTTCCTTTTCTCTTCTTCCTTTATTACCTGATTTAGTTGAGATTTTCACCCACTTCAAATTTCTTAATAGGTTGATCTCAGACAGTGAGCTAATACCACTGTCCTAAAAACCTAAAGAAAGTTTTAATCCTAATAACTCAGGTAAATGATGCATGCAATCCTATTTAACTGCTTCACTTTTTAAATTTCAGAACTTATTATTGTTTCTCAATCCATGTGCCATTTGATGTGAATTCTACTTGATATCTGAATGTACTACATGATACTTGTCTATTTACTGTTGTGACTTACTAAAAATGTTTCCTCCTTTCATAACGAACTATCAATGTGATGTTCCCTATTTTGAATCTTTTTTATTTGGAGATTTGGGACCTGAAATTTATCCATGTTCTGTAGGTCTTTTGATTTATTTTAGTAATTATTGATAACTTGAAAAATTTAATCTATTAGTGCCTGGAAATAAAGAAAATTTTGTTAGCAGTAAAATCAAATACTTTGTTGCCCTTCTTATAAGTGTGTTTACGACTACCTCAACCCCTTTCATCAACTCTTGAATCCTTCTTATTTCTATAGATATGAACCAAGGAGCCTCCTAATTTCCATCCACAAAGTTTTTCATAGCAAGAGAATCAGTCCCTAAAACCAAATACAAGAGGTTATGAGTTTTATAGTATTTTAATCCCAATCTCATAGCCATCACCTCAGACATTAGATTATTAGAAACCCATATACTCCTACATTCTGCAAACACAAAATTACCATGGTCATCTCTAATACAATAAGAATTGGAACTGTGACCTGGGTACCCTTTAGATGCCCCATCAGAATTACATTTGTAATGTCCTACACTAGGAACTAACCATGACACTACAAAGCAAGTAATTCTAGGAGTATAACTATGTAAAAAATTCAGAAGGTCAGGCTAGGTCTCAAGAGTAAAATTAAACCAAGGATATAATATTTTAGTCAAAACACCAAGTTCTTGGTTATTTACTTTCTCATATTCCAATGTGATATCTTACATCCATGATTAATCACATTACTACTCTTCTATAGCTACCATAGAATGAACACAGGAATAACCTTAAAAATAGAATCGAGCTTTGCATTTGTGGAAGCATTCCACCATTTAAAAACACTTCACTTTACTTGTACAAAAGGAACATTAATACCTGCACATGCTACAAAATAAGACCATAAACTATTAGTGATAGGGCATTTCATAAATAGATGATAAATAGTTTCTTCCACCCCACTATCACAATAACAACATACAAAATCTTCACATATCCCAATTCTGACAAACACTTCACCCACTGGCGGTCTTTTTCTCCACAATATCCAAATAAAAAGGATACTTTAAATGGAATACCCTTCATCCAAATTCTTTTAATTATAAATAGGCTTTTATTTTTATCTCTCACAAAATCCCAGACATATTTCACACTAAAATTTCCAGAAGCATTCAATATCCATCATGCTTTGTCCCATTATTCTTTATCTTCCTTGCACTTCACACTCTGCACCACATAGTTGCATACCTCATTCCAAATATTAAATTGTAGGAGATCATAATTCTATTCCCCATTCACAAAATATTGATTCACCTCTTCTAGTTGACTATTCCTATTAGAATCAATTGGAAGGAAGTAAGGCAGTGCTTCCAATTATGTCCAATTGTCATACCAAACACTTGAGTGGACACATTTAGGTTCCCACTATATTTTTTAGTCAAATATTTCCCTTGATTCAAGCATATTCTTCCAAATTAAAGAACCTCTCGTCCACTCCACCAGTTGAGGTCTAACTTTCTTACATTATTTAGTCCACATGAAATTAGTCCATAAAGATTTTGTGGGTTCTAAATATCCACCATAATTTAGTAAAAATAGCTTTATATACATTAAATATTGATCTAAATCACAACTAACTTCATATTTAGGACTGAAAATATCATTCCATTCCACCTGATGTTTATTTTTGCCTACTTTTTCAAAATTCTATAGGAATCTAGCAAAAATACTATATAATTCATGAATAACACACTTTAGAGGATTAGTAGCAAATAATAAATAAATAAATAAGAATACTAGTTAGAACTCTATTTATTAAGATAGCCTACCACCAAAAGATAACATCTTTCCTTTCTATGCCGATAATTTTCCTTGTATTTCCTTCATCAACCCAGTGAAGTTCACCTTTCTTTTTCTTGCATGCCCTATTCGGCATCCCAGATACATTAATGGAAACTTACCCCTAGAGAAACCTATGAAATCTTCCAGTTCTTTAATGTGTGTATGAGCAGCTTTATGGTACATATAAAAGGAGCTCTTCTCTTTGTTAATCAATCAATCAATTATCCAGACCACTCTTCATAATTCTTGAGAACCCCCATTAGTAGCTTTAAGGGCTTCTTATCTGTAAACCCAAATATGATGGTATCATCTGCATAAGCTAGATGATTAATGTCATTACTCCATTTTGGTAAACCAAAACACTTATAACCAGTCTCCCAAAATAAAGAATTCAAACCTTTAGTGTAAAACCTCGTAAAATTTTGACAAATTTATTTTTGATCCTCCCACGTGACTAATATAAATTTTTGACTTAAATTATATTAAGAGATGTTAAAAGGTTCTTTGGAAAAAATTTGGAATTTTTAAAAGGCGTTCAGAGCTATTTTGGGACCCTGAGGCTGTAAGCATCTGCAATAGTAGCGTGCCACGCCCCTTAGCCTATGCAGTAAGGGAGTGGAAAGGAGGCTAACCTCTGCGATAGGGACATGCAATGCCTCTATGTATTTTTTGTCAAGTTTTTATTTGTTCACTTAGAGTGAGGGGATTTTGGTCCTTTTACCCCTTAAACGACTTATAAACATCAAATTAACCCTTTTTCTTCAGTTTTCAAATATCAAACTTCATTCTTTTATTCTTTAACTCTTAACCTAAGAAATCTCAAGGGTTTCATAGAGAATTCATCATTCAAGCTCCAAACTTCTATTTCTCTTCAGTTTCTTCTATATTTCTGGCATCTTTCTTTTTCCTCAACTTGAATTTTACATTGTGGCATCAACATTGAATATTCATGTGATTTGAATTGATGGGTTTGAAAGTGAATTAAGGATTTTCAGTTGTATTACTTGAATTAATTTTCTCATATTTTAAATGGATTATTCATGCTTTAATTGATTGTTCTGGGACTAAATTGGTGCATTGTGATTATGACTGAAATGGGTAACATGAGTTTCACTAAAGTTGATGAATTTTTAGTGACATTAACCTCAACCTATATTGTAAATTTGATTTTTAATATGGATATTTGCATAATTTAAATTGTCTTTTGAAACCATTGCATTGCATTAAAGGATAAATGGATAAATATAGTTTTGGAATGCCCTTGGTGGCTATGATTTTAGATTTTAAATGGAACTTTTAAGTCTAATGGTTACATTGATTGGTTTGGCATACATGGAATAGCTTGAAAGCATATTTATATCATGATACCAAGTTTGTAAATGTCCTAATAAATAACCCTTGGTTAATGGTTAGGTTTATATGCAAACTGTTTTAATTTTGGCTTAAAGGGAATTCTGTAGGGCATCGTGAAGGTGTAGTCCCGAAGGGACCAATACTGGAAATCAAGTTTTTCAGCATGAGCGTATATGGCTATGTGTTTGGATATATATTATATTTTGGATGGCTGTCACCTTGGTGTCTATAGCCTTTACTCAGTTCATGCGGCTAACACGCACTGGGCCTTCAAGTAAGGAAAGGTGGACCTATATAGCTCATGGGTGACTTTAGGATGAAGAGAGCTACACAGTTCAGGATAATGGTTTACACTCTCATGTTTGTGTCTTGTCCCTATCCCGATATTCTATATATGTATATATAATTATTGTTAATCTAATTTATGATTGGATTTTGGTAAATGCATATAATTTATCCCTTTTCCTCAATTTACATGCGAGTGATCGCCCCACTGACTATTCTCAGAGGTTACATCATTTCATGATCTAGGTTTAGAGGACTTCTTTGTTACTCTTGTACATCATTAGGTGGTGTTGTACGTCTGTTGAGCTATTGTGAAGTGGTGAGCCGCCATCTTTTAGAAGGTCCAATCATTTCATTTAGTTTCTTTACTGTCTTAATAAGTTTGGATTCCTTTATCATATTTTGGGGCATGCCCATCTTAGTTTGCTATTCTTGGTTTAGAGTCTTTTATGGAAAAGTATTGAGTTGTTTGTTTGTTTGATTCTTAGAATATTTATTTGATTTATCTACCTTTCTTATTACATTTTAGTTGGATTCTTCCTTGTAAATTTATGTGCTCTTGAGGTAAGGCTAAGGAGGTTGTCTCTGGTCCATGGTGGGTTTGAGATTGTCCATTAAGGCTAGGCCTGGGTTTAAGTTGTGACAAGCTTGGTATCAGAGCATGGTTCAGGGTCACTGTGTATGTACAAATTCTTATTGAGTAAAGTCTCTTTTATGGATGTGTAGCACACCACTATTATATGGAGGATTCTACAAGGCATTTAGAAATGTTTTTCTTTTTTGTGTTCTAATTCGATCTATAAAGTCTAGTTGCTATGAAACTTCTCTAACACCTGGCTTACTCATATTTCAGATCATGCCTCCCCAAAAATCTAATAGTCATAAAAACTCTGTTGGAATCTCTGTTCCACCTGAGGAAAATGAGGAGTGAATTTTCCCTACTTATGGAGTGCAGACCCAGTTTAGGGTCCCTTCTCCGAACAGTACCGCTCCACGTGAGGTTTCACCAATCCTTACTAGTCCTCCCTGGGCTTCCTAAGCCGGTGATACTTATACTCATTCACTGTAGGGAGATATCTCTAATGCTGAGTTTCGTCAATATATTTATATGCTTACTCAGCTGGTGGCATCACAGTCCCATCGACCTGATTATGTTGGGTCTGTTGCTATTCATCTGAGGTCACTTGGGTTAGAAAGTTTATAAGGTTGAATCCCCCAACCTTTACAGGCTCTAAGGTTAAGAAGGATCCTCTATGGTTTATTAATAAGATGGATAAGATCTTTAGGCTGATGCATGCTACTGATTCAGAAGTTATGTATTTTGATACTTATCAAATAAAGGATATGGCTTACCAGTGGTATGCGGAGTGGGGAGGAATAAGGGGTGAGGATGTTGAGCCAGTGATATGAGATAACTTTTCAGGTGATTTTATTAATCACTTCTTTCCTCAGAATTTGAGGAAGGCTAAGGTAGAATAGTTTATGAACTTAAAGTAAGGAAGAATGAGTGTTAAGGAGTAGTCCCTAAAGTTCCAGAAGTTGTCCCATTAGGCTCCAGAGTTGGTGTCTAATATGAGGTCCCGAATGAGGAAATTTTCTTTTAGTTTGTACCATGAGTTGGTGTTAGAGCGTAAGGCTGCCATGTTGAATAATGATATGGACATATCCAGGTTGGTGGTTGATCAATGCCTAAACTACACCTCCAGCTGAAGGATAAATTGGTCTCTGTCAAGTAAAGTAACCCAACTAGGTTGGGGTCATACCCATAGGGAAGACACTGGTTTATATCTCTAGCTTGTTGAACTCAACAGGCAAAATTGAAAGTAAAGGGGGGGGGGGGGTTATAGTAACAATCTTAAACAAGTTATAGAATTAAACTTTGGTTATAATTAGTCAGAAATGAACACTCGAATTGTGTTCCCCCTGTCTTCTCAAGTCAGTAGGCTTATCATGCTTTATTGAACAAACCCAGTACCTTGCATGCAGAATTTGATAAGTTATATAACATCACCTGTCTTGTGGACTCATTGACAAATTTCATCCTTTACCTTTTGAGTCTCAGGAAGTTGAATTGCTAACCCTTATCCTAGATCCCAGTTAACTATTACCTTTTGAGTCTCAAATTATTAGATAATAGATAACCATCTTATATAGAAGATACTTATTAGCCTAGACAGATAATTAATATTTCAACTATTGTTGTTATTATCTTTTTCTAGTCATTACTCCTCTTATGGAGTAAGTAGTGATATTCTATGTAGGATCTTACCATTTCCAGCCGCTAAGACATCTATTAAAATAAAGATAATACAGTACATGCAAGAATACTAGTTCAGAACAACTTAGCACTTCCCGTAATTTGTCCATATGTCATGGTTCCCACAACCCTACGCGTAAAAGTCACTCGGTAAGTAGCCAAAAACTTTGTTTTTTTATTTACTTCTATTTGACATCCAAAACCCAATTTCGTATAAAACATACCCAAAACACATCATATCTCACAAAATAACCTAAGAAACTCACATATTTTCATTGTTTTAAGCATCAAAAGTTCTATAAATCTATAGAACGTTAGTGGTTTATATGCAATAGGTGGAAGATGAGAAAAAAAATAGATAGATATGAGGGAAATGTAGAACAAAAAGTTTAAATATGCAGAGTAGGGTGTCGGTCAGTAAAATGGTGGGAGAGATGGTAGGTAATGGACTAATAAGAAGAATTATAAAAAATTTTATTTGACAGCTAGTGCTCCTTATTCTAAGCATTCAGGTGATTATTATTTTCAGGCTAGTAGTGGTCCTCAGGCATCGGTTTCCCAAGCTCAAGTCATTGGAGATTAGTCAATCCCACCTTACCCTCCTTACCATTTTTATGGACAACTTTATTGTGGATATTATAATAAGGGAAGGAACTTTTGCTTTAATTATGGTCAGCCTGGTCATCTTCAATGGAACTTTCCTATATCTAAGGTTGCCATTGGAGCTAATAAGGTTTTAATTTCCACTTCTTTATCTCTTGTACCTAAGGGAGCCACCTTAGGTACCGGTAGTGGCCTAAATCATCTCTATGCACTTGATACTAGTCAAGAGTCTATTTCATCTTTAGATGTTACCACTGGTATATTATAACTCTTTTCCTATGATGTTTATTATTTTCTTGATTCAAGTTTTACTCTATCTTATGTGATCCCTTATATGGCTATACATGTTGGTTTTGGTTCTGAAAATATTTTTGACCTCTTTTTTGTGTTTACTCTGGTGGGTAATTCTATTATTTCTAGAAAAATCTATAAGGGTTGTGTGTTGTCCATTCTTCATATGGAGACATTAGTGGATCTGATGGAACTTGACACGATGGATTTTGATGTAATTTTAGAGATGGATTAGCTCCATTCATGCTATGCTTCTCTGGATTGTGGGGCCCGAATGACCAATTAATATTTTCTTAATGAACTGGTGATTAATGGGAGGGGAGTTCCTTAATCCCTAAAGGAAGGTCTATTTCTTATCTTAGAGCTCAGAAAATAATTCCAAAGGGTGTCTATATCACCTAGTTTAGGTTAAGGATTCAAATTATGAGAGCCCATCATTGCAATCTATCCTTATGGTTAGTAAATTTCTTGAAGCTTTTCTTGATGAACTTCCAGGAATTCCTCCCAATAGGGAGAGAGATTTTGGGATTGATCTTCTATCAGATACCCATCCCATTTCTATTTCTCCTTATTGAATAGATCTAACTGAGCTAAATGAGCAGTTAAAGAATCTTCTTGATAAGGGCTTTATTCATCCTAGTGTTTCTCCATGGCGTGCTTTTCGTGCAAAAATAGATGGGCCTCTTGGATGTGTATAGATTATCATTTGTTGAATAAGGTTACAGTGAATAATTAGTATCCTTTCTCTAGGATTGATGACCTCTTCGATCAGCTTCAGGGTGCTAAGTATTTCTCTATGATTTTTCTTTATTTGAGTTATCATCAGTTGAGAATTACGAAGGTTGATAGTCCAAAGACTTCTTTCCAAAGCCAATATGATTATTATGAGTTTTTGGCTATATTATTTGGGTTGACTAATGCATCAGTTACTTTCATAGATCTTATGAATATAGTGTTCAGGCATTTTCTAAATTTGTTTGTTATAGTCTTCATTGATGACATCTTAGTGTACTCCAAAAGTTAGAAGGACCATTCCAACATCTCTGAATCCTGTTGCAGACTCTTAAGGACCAGAAATTATATGCCAAATTTTCTAAGTGGGAATTTTGGCGAAGTTTGGTGACCTTTCTTAGACATGTTGTTTCTAGTGAGGGGGTCAAGGTGGATCCATAGAAAGTTTACACGGTTAGGAAGAGATCTATGACTCTAACTAACATTTGGAGCTTTTTAGGTTTGGCTGGGTATTATAAGAGGTTTATGGCGAGTTTTTCATCTATTGCTACTCCACTAACAAAGTTAACTCAGAAAAAGGTTAGGTTTCTGTGGCCCGATGCTTGCAAAGGAAGTTTTGATAAGTTGAAGGATAACTTGACTTTCGCACCTATTTTGACCCTATTCAAGGGTACTGATGGGTTTGTTATGTATTGTGATGCGTATCGTATGGCATTGAGTTGTGTCCGTATGTAAAATGGTAAGGTTGTAGCCTATGGTTTAAGGTAGCTTAAGGTTCATGAGAGAAATTATCCGACTCATGATCTAAAGTTAGCGATTGTAGTCTTTTTCTTAAAAATCTAGTGCCATTATCTGTATGGGATACATTTGGGTATTTATTTTGATCATAAGAGCTTACAGTACGTGTTTATGTAAAAGTAATTGAATCTCAGGCAGAGGTGATGACTCAAATTTCTTAAGAATTACGACATGAGTTTGTACTACCATCTAAGTAAAGTTAACAATATTGTTGATGCTCTTAGAAGGTTGTCTATGGGGAGCTTATCTTACATTGAAGAAGAAAAAAAGGGTTGATGAAGGATATTCACAGGCTAGCTAATTTGGGATTTCTCCTTTTGGACTCTACGAATGGAGGAGTGATTGTTTAGGAAGTGGTTAATTCATCTTATGGTGCTGAGGTCAAGGAGAAATAGGTTATGAATCCCATACTATTGCAAATCAAGGATAATATAGGTCAGCAAAAGGTTATAGAGTTCGGTATTGGGGGGATGACATCTTGAGGTATCAAGGAAGGTTGTGTGTTTCTGATATAGATGGGTTGTGGGAAAGGATTTTGACTGAAGATCATGAGTCCCGATACAATTCATCCGGGTTTGATTAAGATGTATCATGACTTGAAGGAAATCTACTGGTGGAATAACATGAAAAAGGATGTGGAAAATTTTGTGGCTAAGTGTATGGTTTTTTAGTTGGTCAAGGTTTAATATTTTAGGCCTAGTGGCATGTCTCAAGAGATACAACTTCCCATATGGAAGTGAGATATGATTAATATGGATTTTGTTATGGTTCTTCTAAGGTGTCTCAATTAGTATGATTCTATTTGGTTTATTTTAGATATAATGACTAAGTCTGCTCATTTTTTACTTGTGAGGACTAGCTACTCAAGAGAGGATTATGCCATACTGTTCATTCAGGAGATAGTGAAGCTGCATAGGGCATTGATGCCCATTATTTCAAACTAAGGTACGTAGTTTTCTTCTTACTTCGGCCATTTATTTGAAAGAGGTTTGGGTAATAGGTAAACCTTAGCACCACTTTCCACCATCAAATGGATGGACAAGTGGAGCGCACTATTTAGACTTTGGAGGAATGATAACGGCCCATGTGATCGATTTTAAGGGAAGTTGGGTTGACCATTTTTCTCTTATTGAGTTTGCTTATAACAATAGTTATCATTCTAGTATTCAAATGACTTCTTTTGAGGATCTTTATGGTAGGTGGTGTAGGTCTCCTATTGGATGGCTCTTGGTTCCTGAGACGAGGTTGATTGACCCTTATTTTATTCACCAAGCAAAGAAAGTTAAAGTGATTAGAGAAAGACTTAAGAATGCTCAAAGTTGCCAAAATTCTTATGTAGATGTGAGGAAAAGGGAGTTGGAGTTTGAGGTTAGTGATTGGGTATTCTTGAAGGTTTCTCCTATGAAAGGAGTCATGTGATTTTGGAAGAAGTGGAAGCACAGTCCCCGATTCATTGGTTCATATAAAATTGTAAGAACAATTGGAAATGTCGCTTATGAATTAAATTTACCAATCATTTGGTCTTTGATTCATCCCATTTTCCATGTGTTCATGCTTAAGAAGTATGTGGGTGACCCTTCTTTGATAATTCTAGTTGAGGATATGGGTGTTACGGATTATTTTTCTTATGAAGAATTTAAGCTTGAGATATTGGATATGCAAGTTCGTAGATTGAGAACTAAGGATGTAGCTTCATTGAAGGTTTTTTGGAGAAATCAAAAGGTGGAAGAAGCTACATAGGAAACTGAGGAAGATATGAGAGCCAAGTACCCGTTCTTGTTCCCTATGATAGATAAACGTTCTTAAGGAATGAGTTTCATTTCTCTCTTATCGCATTTCAAATTTGTTTTTGGATTCTAATGTTATCATACTAAAAATATCCTAACTCCTCATTCGAGGATGAATGAACCAGGGGGGGGGGATAATGGAAGACCCCATAAATTTTTGATGAATTTATTTTTGACCCTCCCGAATGCATAATGTTAATTATTGACTTGAATTATGTTAAGGGATGTTGAAAGGGTGTTTTGGAAAAGTTTCAAAATTTTTAGAAGGAGTTCGAGGACATTTTGGGTCCCTGAGGTAGTACGCCTCCATGATAGTGGTGTGCCACACCACTTAGCCTCTATGATAAGGGCGTTGCATGGAGGATAACCTCTACGATAGCGGTGTGCTACGCTGCTATGCAATTTTTATCTATTTTTTTCACTTGGGTGAGGGGTTTTGGTCCTTTTACCCCTTAAACAACTTATAAACATCAAATTGACCCCTTTTTTTTCAGTTTTCAAAGATCAAACTTTATTTTTTTTTATTTAAATCTCAATCCAAGAAAGCTCAAAGGTTTTACAGATAATGCATCATTCACGCTCCAAATTTTGATTACTCTTCAATTTTTTCTATATTTCAGGCATGGGTCTCTTTCCTAAAGTTGAATTTTAAATTGTGGCATTAATTTATTGAATATTCATGTGATTTGAATTGATGAGTTTTAAATTGGATTAAGGATTTTTGGTTGTTATTACTTAAATTACTTTTTCTATGTTTTAAATAGATTATTCATGCTTTAATTGATGATTTTAGGACTAAATTGGTGCATTGTGATTATGGTTGAAATGGGTGACATGGGTTTCACCAAACTTGATGAATTTTTTACTTGGTAATGGCATTAACCTCAACCTACATTGTAAACTTGATTTTTAATATGGATATTTGCATAATTTAACTTGCCTTTAAAACCATTGCATTGCATTAACGAGTAAACGGATAAATATGGTTTTGGAATACCCTTGGTGGCTATGGTTTTGGATTTCAAATGGAATTTTCGAGTCTAATGGTTACATGGATTGGTTTAGCATGAATGAAATAGCTTGCAAACATATTTGTATGATGCTACCAAGTTGGTAAATGGCTTAATAAATGACCCCTTGGTTAATGGTTGGATTTATGTGCAAACTGTTTGAATTTGGGCTTAAAGGGAATTGTGTATCTCACCGTGAAGGTGTAGTCCCGAAGAAACCAACACTAGAAACCACGTTTGCCAATGTGAGGGTCTATATGACCTTGTGTCTGGATATACATTATATTTTGGATGGCTATTGCCTTGGTGTCTTTAGCCTTTCCTCGGTTCGTGCGGCTAACATGCACTAGGGCCCTTCCAGCAGGGAGAGCTAAACCTATATAGCCGTGGATGCCTTTAGGATGGAGCGAGCTATACAATTCAGGCTAGTGGTGTACATTCTCAAGTTCATAACCCTTGTCCCTGTCCCAACATCCTATATATGTATATATAACTGTTGTGCATCTTATTTATGACTAGCTTTTGATAAATGCATATACTTTATTCCTTTTACTCGAGTTACATGCTAGTGCTCACCCTACTGACCATCCTCGGATGCTGCATCATTTCATGATGTAGATTAAGAGGACTTTTCTATTACTCCTGTGCAGCACTAGGTGGTGTGGTACATCTGTTTAGCTACTATGAAGTGATGAGCCTTCAACTTTCAGAAGGCCCAATTATTTCATTTGGTTTCTTTACCATCTTAGTACGTTTGGATTTCTTTGTCATAGTCGGTGGCATTTCCCTACTTAGTTTTGTATTCTTGGTTTAGAGGATTTTATGGATGGTATTCTTGGTTTAGAGGCCTTTGCAGACAAGTATTGGGTTGTTTGTTTGTTTGATTCTTAGAACATTTATTTGATTTATTTACCCTTCTTAATATCATTTTTGTAGGCTTTCGTTGTTTACATTTATGTTCTCTCGAGGTAAGGCTAAGTGGATTGTCTCTGACCCATGGTGGGTTTGAGAATACCTGTCACAGCCAGGCCTAGGTTTGGGTTGTGACATCTAGATAGTACTTCTACAGAGAGAATGAATAAAGCAGGTGATAAAGGATCCCCTTGCTTTACCCGCTTGTGGAATGGAAGAACTATATTCCTAACCATTTATTAGTATTGAACACCAATTGTTAGCCAGTAACCTCCAAATCTTATCAACCACCCCTTTATGAAAACGCATATTAAGAAGTACTTTCACCAAAAATATCCATTTTACCCTTTCATAAGACTTGGCCATATCTAGCTTGATAGCCACATTTACAGGCTTTTCACTTTTCCAAGTATCTGTTATAATCTCCTGAGCTAAAAGAGCATTTTCAATAATGCTCCTTCCTTTCACAAAACTAGACTAATTCTTTGATATGATATTAGGCAAAATTCCTTCTAACCTATCATGAAGAATTCTTGAAACCACCTTGTTTAGAAAATTACTCAAACTAATTGGTCTTATGTCTGAAAAAGTTTGTATGACATCTTTTTTAGGCAATAAAACTTGGTTAGTGTGAGTGATGGATTTAGGAAGAGTGTTACCTTGAAAAAATACAATTACCACTCTGTAAACATCTTCACCAATAGTATCCCAACACTTTTGAAAAAACAAACCAGAAAATCCATTCGGACCACAAATATTATCTCCATTAAGTTCAAATACTACCTTCTCTACCTACTCTCTAGTTGGCAGAGCATTAATATCATTATTAGATTCATTTGATACCAAATCAGGGATAAATTTCAGCAATGAATATTCATCAGAAGTCTAGAATTTTGTGAATTGTTCTTGGTATAAAATCCACAGCTGCACTAGCTACTTGATCAGCCATACCTGATCAGCCCCTTCATCCCACCCTTCCTCTTTATTTTTTATCCTGTTGATGGATAATCTTCTTCTTCTTCCATTAACAAGGATATGAAAAAATCTTGTATTATTTTCCCCTTTTGTAAACCATTTGATGCCAACTTTTTACCTCCAAAACTCTTCTTCATAGTGAATATATTTCTTCAATTCTGCATGTGATTTTTGAAGTACCATTCTATTTAAGGCTGATGGATCAACCTCAAATAATTCCTCCTTTATTCTTATAATTTCTTATCTAATTGTAAGTTGCTTGAATATATCTCCAAAAGTATTTTTACTCAAACTAGACAATGCAACTTTTGTACTTTTTAATTTTTGCTTCAAGCTCACAAAAATATCACTGTCATTACTGCCACCCAATTATCCCTGACCGCCTACTTGAAGTCTTTAATTTCTATCCAGAATTTGAGGAATTGAAATGGTCTTCTAATAATAGAAGATTAATTCCCACAAATCAATAGCAAAGAAGCATAGTCTGATCTAGTTCTTGATAAATGTTCAGATTCTACCACTCCAAAACAACCCAAGAAGGATTGATTAACTAGGATTCTATACAATCTGTTGAAAATACATTCATTATCAATCCTACTATTCCACTAAGTAAAGGAGCTACTTTTAAGTTTGACATTAACAAGATTACAAGAATTCACACGTAAAGAAAAATCCTCATATTCTTGAGGATAAACAGGTAGACCTCCTACATTCTCTACATAACTCAAAATAACATTAAAATCACCACCAATTAACCTAGGTAGTTACATATTCATATCAGTGCATAAATGTCATCCCATAATGCCAATCTTTCATGTGCATAACATTTGGCATATACCATAGTAACTAAAAGTGATTGGCCAGACTCCAAAATAAAAGCTTTAAATTCAAGTGTTATCTGAATCCATAATGACCTCCACTTGGATGTGTTCTTGAATAAAAAAACCATATTTTACCATTTTGGTTGTAATTTGCATAAGGCATGCAAACCTTTTTTTTTTTATCTTTGAATCTGGTCCTTATTTTGAAAAGGCTCCATCAAAGCTATTATAAAAAACTTATGATGTCTATTCAACATCTGAATTCTATGAAATAAAATTTGGGTCCTTACAGACCTCACATTCCAAACTAAGGCTTTCAACATCATCTCTGGACAATTTTAACCTTTCTCTTTGGATTTTTCCTCTTAGTCAGTGTCTCACCCTTAATTTTTTGTCTTGTTTGCGTTGGATTCAGTCATTGGTGTTAAACCAATTTTTTTAAAAAACTTTGTTTTTATTATTCACATTATTAACCTCTTCATTGTCTTCTACAAGCTGTTTGGAGCTACTACTTTTTTGCTGGATACCTTCATCCTTCAACTGATATGATACAATACCACGCAAAGCTATCATAGGGCTGGATTTTGTGGGAGGAACTACAATCTCTTACTTTTCTCCCCTCTCCAAACCTACCATCTCTATCATCAAGATACTGCTGGACTCCTTAGATATGATCCCGCCAAGTCTGTCCTTTTTGAAAAGGTATCAGTCTGCAAAGTCTCTTAATACATAGCTTGTTTTAACTATTCCTGTATGTCTATTTGATCCACCTTATTTGTAGTTTATTTGTAATTAATTATATACAAATGATGATCATGGCACTTCTCTATCTCTATTTCAATATTTTTTTGCAACTTTTGGTACTGTTGTCCCTGGTGCATCATCACTTGCTTCAATAATGTTCACATTTCCTTTTTTTTCATTAACTACATTGTACTTGTAGTCCTGGAATGTGTTTTACTTTGGTTTTTCATTTTCATATTGTACTTTACTGAAATCATCCTTTTGTTGATCTTCTATGTTGTTCTCTCTAGTCCCATGTATTTCAACATCTTATATTGCTTGAGTTTTATGTTGTTCATATTTTTTAACTGTCGATCCCATTTCACTACTATGAAATATCTTCTCTGCCCAATCTCTAGTGCTATCATTATGTTTTATGCCTTGGTCAGTAGCTTTAACCTCTTTGCTTTGTTCCTCCACAAAATCCAGCTGATTCAAAGCTTCAAATTGGTTGTTGGTAGTAATGAAATTACTTCTCTCTTCTGTTTTGTAACTCATGTGTTCCACCTTTTCTTTTTATAAAAAATCTATTTGTGGAATTTCATTTAGTGATCAATGCACCTTTCCAAATAAGAATTTACCAACCTCAACATATTGTAAATTCTTAATTATATTCACTTTATTCACTTCATGCTCAGTCCACTTAAACATATGAATACCATTTATTAAAGCAGGTTTCTTCATAGGAATGGGATCAACATCAATAGCTTTCTCGTGAGAGACTATACTTTTCAATAAGTTCATATAATTTTTCTTAGGGTTAGTACCTTCATCATGATGATTTTATCGTTTGGGATATAGTCTTATTGGGAATAGGAGGGAAATGGGATACTGAAGGTGGTTCCACGCCAGTTATCGGAGGTTGCGGGCCGATGTCGTTAACATGACGACTACAAGGGTTTAGGGTTTTTTTGTTTTTCTTGTGACACTTGACTGTTCCTTTTTAGTTCAATACTTATCCAAAAATTATTTTTGGAGCACTTCTCTCTAACTCTCAATACTTTTTTTCTTTGTTTTGCTGGAGCACTTCTCTCCAATGCCCAATAGTTGAAACACTTCTCTTCAACATCCGATATTTTTTTTGGTTGTGTTTGAACACCTCTCTCGAACTTTCAATAATTGAAACACTTCTCTTTAACATTTAATATTTTTTTGCGTTGTGTTTGAACACCTCTCTCTAACTTTTAATAGTTGAAGCACTTCTCTTTAACATTCTATTATTGGAGAACTCTCTCCAACTCTCATTGATGCACTTTGTCACCAACACCCAATTTTATTGATTCATTTGTAATCAACTTTCAATTTCCTCCATTCTCACTTTTCCCTAACCTATCATTTGTCATGTGCCGAAGGGGCGGCATGCATGGCTTACAGCTGCGCACCAGCAGCAAGAGTTTTTTTATTCTCTATTAAGATCGTAAAAGCTCTGATACCAATTTGAAGAAAAATATTTTATTCAATGAACTAAAATAATATTCCTTACAATTCTCATATAAAATATGTGACAGAACACCTTTATTTATAATACTAGAAACCAAATTAAATTAGAATTAAAAAATTTATTTCTATATAAATCAGGACAAACAAATTCTAATACTAACTAGACATGAATTAAAATAATACCAAATATTACATCCTAAACAACTAAAAATTTCTAATCTAACTTTGAATTATTATTTCCAACAATCTCATATGTATCGTTAAATATTGGTTGTGGGTTTAATTTTATTTTAGGACTGAATGGCGACCAATTGATTGAGAGAGTTTCTTATTATTTACTTTAATTGAAAGGCATCATTAGCAGCAGGAGATTTCATATCAAATACCCAATCTTTTTCAATTCTTTAATCACTAGTTCATCAAATGCCTACATGTTTCCTTTGTTACTTTATTTTACCACACTTGCTTAGTAATCTGTTAGTTGAAGTTCATGCTCGGTTGAAAATTCCAGATGTAACGTAATAGTTTAATGACCGTCATTGTTTTAACCAAGTTCTGGAAAATAACGTGTTATTACTTTAGCACATAATTTTCGTTTGATTGGTTAAATTTTTGAACATACATACTCTCGCCCCTTTTGAATAGTTTTACGTGACACTACAATGAAATATCGTTACTTGGAGTCCAAGTACAAGTGTGAAGGAACCAACTAGTGAAGCAGAGCTCAAATGGATCATCACCCAATAGGGGTCAGGTGTATTTGAAAAATGATAACAAAAAAAGTAGGCTATAGTTGACTTTTCAAACTCGTTACTCACTTCTTTTCTAATTTTATGTCATTCTTTCAAAAGTCTCTCGGATTTGATATCTATTAGTTGTGCTACATTTCGACATATATATTTTCTACCATCTAAATATCAAAATACTTTTAAGATTTTCATGACTTTTAGATGCTGAAATACTTTTTTAAAAACTAAAATGACAAAAATATGCAAAAAGTCATAAGTAGAAACCTAACTTATGCCTTTTAACTAGTTTTTGTTTTTTCACTTCTAACATATGACTTTGACTTATAAGCCAAAACAATAAATATCCCATCCAAACATGCTTAAAAAGTAGTTATCCGATCTAACATGTAAATAGATTCATTAGTTACAATAAATCTATTTTATAATCTAGTTATCCGCACCCCCCCTCCAAATGGTATCAGAGCCTAGTAATTTAAAAAGTACGGAAGTGAGCTATAAGTTAGAGATAGTTATAGAACTAGTTAAATTTGAATTGGTTATTTATTAAATTAATTATGAGAAGACCATTTAAAAATAGAGAAGATTTTAGAAAAGTTAAAGAATCTTTAATTAGTAATTATTCAGAATATATAAGTCTAAATAAAACAAATGAAAATCCGCAAAGATTAGCCTATCTAATTACATTAATATCTAGTGTTGAAGCAAAATTAATAATCCATTTAAAATCTAGAAGAATGAGACATATACCACCTAATTATGATAAAATTAGATTTAGATATCCGCCAAGATATTATAAATATAATTTAAATGAATAAAGAGCAAAAATACAAAGAATTAAAACAATTTATCTCTGAAAGACGTAAAGAATTAAAAATAAGATAAGAAAGACTACATTATAATATATTTGCCAGAGTTAGTAAAAATTCAATAAATACACAAAAAGATGAAATATCAAAATTAGAATCACAAATAGATAGTTTAGAATATATATACCAACATGAACTATTCACAATAAAATGAACAAAGAGGAATTTATAATAGATGAAAAAATATACGAAAATCACGAAGGATCAAAAATAAAAATAGTATTTTCTAATCTAGGAAGAAGATATAAGAGAATAGGAGAACATTTATATCTAATGTTAGAAAAGGAAGAATTAAAATTAGAAGATAAATTAACAGCAATGGTAAGAATAGAAAAAGAAAATGAAAAAATAGATAGAAAAAAGGAAATAGAAAAAATTAAACAACAAACTACGGAAGAAATACGAAAAATAGAAGAAACTAAAAATAGTAGAATTGCTGAATTAGAAAAAGAACTACAAATGTTAAAAGATTTGTACGAAAAAAGACAAAAAGAAAAAGAAGAAAAAGATAGAGAACAAAAATTACTAAACGAGATAAATCAATTTAAAGAAAAATTAGAAATAAATAATATAGATATTGAAGAGACAGATAATTATGACTCAGAAGATAGTGAAACATATACAGAAATATTAACAAATATAAAAAATTTAGAAATTAACGAAAAACAAGAAATAATTAGTGAAGAAAACCTAGAAAATACCAACACAGAAATAAATACTCTTGATAAAAAAAGAAGATGATAATATAATACCTAAAACAACAGAAATAAGAAAACCCATATATTATAAAAGTAAATTTAAAAGATATAATGAATATGACAAATGGACACCAAAACAAATAGTTAATAAAAATTATAATTTTTTAGACCTAGACTGTGTAATAGATACAGAAAAAATAATACAATTATGGATAAGATATATGACAAAACAATTATTAGATAATAATATAAGCATAACAGATGCACCAGAATATATAGAAAGAACATTAATAGGATCAGTAAAATTATGGTTTTCAAACTTAACTGAAAATAGTAAGAAAGTATTAAGAGCTAATAAACCTATGGAAGGAACATCATCAACAACAACTAAACTAACACCTATAGAATTATTAAAAAAATATGAAACAGCTATAAAAGATGAATTTGGTAGTATGATAACAATAGAAGAAGAACAAGATGAAGAAAAAGATACAAATAGGAATTTAATGTTAAAATTAACAATATGTAATATGTGTTATATAGATGAATATACTTGCGCATTTAAACAATATTATTATAAAGGAGCATATAGTATAGAAGAAAGTAAAGAAATAAGAAAATTATATTTTAATAAATTACCCGAACCATTTGTTCAAAAGTAATAAAAAGTTGGGAAGAAGCAAAAATAGTAGATACATTAGGAGCTAGAATAAAATTTTTACAACAATGGTATAGAAATTTATGTGAAAAATATAGAGAAGAATTAAAAATGGAAAAAACATTAATAAGAAATTTAGCATGTTGCAAAAATAAAATAGCACCCCAATTTGGATGCGAAGAAAGATATTATAAGAAAAGAAAAAGACATAAGAAATATAAGAAATATAAAAAATCAAAATATAAATACAAGAGACCAAGAAAAAGATATTATGTAAAAAATTATAAAAATAAACGACCATATAGAAAGAAAAAATCTATAAAAGAATGTACATGTTATAATTGTGGAAAGTTAGGACATTTAACTAGAGATTGTAAATTACCCAAAAATCCAAAAAATAAACAAATATCAGAAATAAAGATAGATAATACAGAATATATGCAAATAGATTATATAGACTATGAACTAGAAAGTGAAGATAGTATATATGAAATTTCAGAAAACGAAACAAATACTGAAATAGATAGTGAAATAGATGAATCAAATGACTGAAGAAGATATAAAAATAATAACAAAGGAAGAATATTTAAATGACGAAGGAACAAAACAAAAAATAATATTTGATAGTAATATATTTGATGAAATAAAAGGAAAAGAATTAGATTTAAGTGTAGAAAAAATATTTAAAATACCGACAATAAAAAATATTTTTACTAGGAAAAAAGATGAATATTATGTACTATGTCAAAAAGAACATGTAATAGACTGTAGATATGCAAAAGGTAAAGCTAGCATACCACTAGTAACAAAAAGAATAATTAATAAAGAAATAAATGATATAAAAAGTAAAGGAGATCCAATAAAATATGTACACCTTGGAAGTACAGAAATATTAATAAAAGCATGTTTTAGAGAAGAAATAGATACACCGATAGAATTATATCTAACAGATGATGGAATTATAAAACCTATAGAAAAAAGCATAATAACTGCCGTAAAAAGAAATTTAATATATCAAAAGTTTAAATTTATAATAAGTGCAAATTATTCAGTAGCAATAACAGATAGAAATATAGATAAATCACTAGTGTTATATTGGAAGATATCAGGAATAGAATTAACCCCAGGAAGTAAAATATTTACACCAAAATGTAAAAATTTATATGTATTAACAACAAAACATAAAATAACAGGAAAAAATAAAATTAACAAGATACAAATAGATAGCCCATTCGTACAAATTGTAAAAACAATAGATTATAACGATTATAGCTATAGAGACATAGATATAGAAGAAAATTTAGAAATAGTAAATGATAGAATAAGTACAACAAAAAGAATAGCTAATGAAAAACCAGAATCATCAAGCTCATCAAAAAGAACAAGTTATGAAACAAATTCAATAAGTAATTTAAACCAATATTACATAACAGGAAAAATAAATGAAAAAGAATATTTAATTCTCCTAAATATAGGACAAGAAGAAAATTATATAGCAAAATATCTAGTAAAAGATGAAGAAATAAAAACTAATAATGATATATGCCCAGATTTACCAAGAAGTTTAATAAATCGTATAAACATAGCAGAAAAGGAAATAATAATGGGAATTAGAAAAATAAAAATAGAATTTGAAGTAAAAGAAGAAATGCAAAAAGCAGATATAATATTAGGAATAAAATGGTTAGAACAAGTAAAACCATATAATATAGAACATACACAATTAACTATAACATATAATAGAGAGAAATTATTCTTAAAAAGAGCCTTAACATAAAATGAAGATATATGTATTAATGAAGATAATAGTGGAAGGATATTACAGTAGATACTATACGCCTATGATAGATACAGGAGCAGAAGCCAATTTATGTAAACATAATTGCTTACCAGAAAGTAAATGGGATAAATTAAAAACACCAATAGTAGTCAAAAGATTTAATAATGAAGGAAGCTTAATTACTTATAAAGCTAGGAATGTAAAAGCACAAATATGGGATAAGATATTAACAATAGAAGAAATTTATAATTATGAACTAACATCAAAAGATATACTTTTAGGAATGCCATTTTTACATAAACTATACCCACATATAATAACTAGAAACGATTGGTGGTTTACAACACCATGTAAACAAAAAGTAAGAGCAAAAAGAGTTAATAATAAAATAAGAAAGAAAACTGATTGGATAAAAGGAAGTGAAAAAATTACACAAAAGTTAGAAAATATGAAAACCACTGAAGATACAATAGAACTAGTAGTATTCTCGATAAATAAAACAGAAATAACTATATTTTCAATAAATAAGATAAAAATAGTTAAGAAAAAATTAGAACAATTATATAGTGAAGATCCATTAAAAGAATGGAAAACACACAAAACTACCATAAAAATTGAATTAATAGACAAAAATAGTATAATAACTCAAAAACCATTAACCTATAATTTTAACGATTTAAAAGAATTTAAAATGCATATAGATGAATTATTAGAAAAACAATATATACAAAAAAGTAATAGTAAACATAATAGTCCAGCATTTATAGTAAATAAACATAGTAAACAAAAAAGAGGAAAAAGTAGAATGGTTATTGATTATAGAAATTTAAATGCCAAAACTATAACATATAATTATCCAATACCAAATAAGATATTAAAAATAAGACAAATCCAAGGATATAATTATTTTAACAAATTTGATTGTAAATCAGGATTTTACCATCTAAAGTTAGACGAAGAATCTAAAGAATTAACTGCATTCACGGTACCACAAGGATTTTATGAGTGGAATGTATTACTACCATTTGGATATAAAAATGCACTAGGTAGATATCAACATTTTATGGATAATTATTTTAAACAATTACCTAATTGCATAGTATACATAGATGATATATTATTATATACAAAAACTAAAGAAGAACATATAAAATTATTGGAACAGTTTACAGATATAATAGAAAAATCAAGAATAAGTCTAAGCGAAAAGAAAGCTGAAATTATGAAAAACCAGATAGAATTTTTAGGAATACAAAATAGATAAAAGTGGAGTAAAAATGCAACAACATATAGTACAAAAATAATAAATTCAAAAGAAGAATTAGATACAAAAAAAAATTACAATCATTTTTAGGATAAGTAAACCAAGTAAGAGAATATATTCCAAAATTAGCAGAAAACTTAAAACCACTACAGAAAAAATTAAAAAAGGATATAGAATATAACTATAATGAAGAAGATAAAAAACAAGTTCAAAAAATAAAATTACTTTGTAAAGAATTAGCAAAATTACAATTTCCAGATGAAAATAAAAAATTTATATACATAGTAGAAGCAGATGCTAGTGAATATAGTTACGGAGAAGTACTTAAATATAGATATGAAGCGGAAAAAATAGAACACCATTGTAGATACTACTCAGGTACGTTCAACGAGACAGAAATAAAATGGGAAATAAATAGGAAAGAATTATGTTCATTATATAAATGTTTGTTAGCATTTGAGCCATATATTGTATATAACAAATTTATTGTGCGAACAGATAATACACAGGTATGCTGGTGGCTAACAAAGAAAATACAAAATTCAGTTACAACAAAAGAGATTTGGAGACTAGTTTTAAACATATTAAATTTCACATTTATAATAGAAGTAATCAGTACTAACAAAAATGTTATTGCAGATTACATATCAAGACAAAGCTACACAGACTGAAATGATAGAAGAAAATATACATGAAAAGATACTCAACACCCTAACTACGCTTTCATTGAAAGTGGACAGTATGGGTACTGAGATAGAAAAGCTAAAGCTAAAGACTAATGAAGATAAACTGAAGTCTATAGCTATGAATCAGCTAACTCAGCAGTGCGCAGAGCTATGTCAATCGGAAGACAATAAAATTCCAGAGCTAGAAGGAGATGTTGGGACACTTCATAAAACCCATAACGTTTATCAATCTACTTCTGTAGGTACAAGCAAAGGAGTTAGAAAAAATACAAATATGAACCTAAACAAGCTATTTGATAAACCATATACACCAAATACATCGAAAGATCCCATGTTTATACCCCCACAAATTACCACATACCGAGATAGTCTAAACCAAGACAAAAAGACTTACAACTACACAACCCGAACATATATAGAAAATATCTACAATGTACAAACTTTTTAAATAACAACCCCAAAGCTACAAATATCCAAGAACCAGATACAAACTATATAACCCAGAGATTGATCGGATATAATAAACTAATTGCCTTACCTAAAATCAAACCAAGTTTAGTTAAAACTTGCTATGAATATGGACTACTTAGTACTGTATATACCACGGACGAAAATGAGATATCCACTATACCAGAGATATATGAAGCATTTATCACTTTTAAAAGAATAACCAAAGGTACCTTGTATTTTATAAAAATTTACATAGCGCCAGCAGAGATACTATATGATGAAGTCAAAAAACCTATACAAGTTGTAAAGATAGGGATAACACGAGATATGATTATACCACAAGATATTATTCCACAGCCAGAAATACCTAGAATTGAGATACCAAAAATTTATGCAAACAAAAGGATTATCGGACTATCTACAATTTTACAAGAGCTAGCAAATACATATTGCAACCAAAATCCCATATGGAGCTACTATTCAAGAAATCGTGTACTAATATATTCAAATTCAAAAGAGTTATGAGAAACAGATATGGAAACTATTAGGCAATGGATTCTCACGTTGCTTAAACCAGAAACGGAACCTATCGCCAGAGCTATCAGAAAAAAATTTATTTCGGAAGAATTATTAACCAGATATTGCAAGACGATTGGACATAAATATCCAGATCACAAATGTTCAAAATGTAATGGAGGAGATAATGATGTCCCAACAGTTCATCTAGAATAAAAAAAGATAAGGACGCCAGCTGGAAAGATAAGATCAGAGCAATAATGGAGATACAACAGATATGGCAAAATAAATGGAAGACTTATTGTATGAATTTTTATAAGTTGTTTACGTAAGAAAAGAAAAGATAGCATTTAAAGTAGTTGATAGCATTTAATGTACATTTAATGTAGTTTGAATTTTCTTTATAGCCTAGGATAGCCTTTATAGGTTAGAAGACTTTTTAAGTCTTTTTTGTTTGATTTTATCTTTAGCCATCAAGGCTTTTTGACCTTTTGTAAACATAAGAAAAACGTATACACAAATGTACACAAATGTAAAGATACAATCTTTTCGTTTTATAAATAAGAAAGGCAGAAGGCATTGCAAAGGCAAGCCTTCTCACATTAAGCCAAAACTCTCTCCATTCCAAAATATTTTGCCCAGTTAATTAAATATATACACTTCAATGGAAAAAGTTATGGAGCAACAAACCTCAGAAATATCAAAGCTACCGGAATAGGTATATCTATTTATGATTATGAATAGCTAAATTCATAATTCCCGACAATCATGATATGATAAAATAAATTCATATTAGTTACTTTATAGTAGAATTATTCGAAAAATAATATGTTAAGAAGTTTATTAGCAAAGTGGAAACGGAGAAAAATCCCTAAGAACTATGCCATCCTAAAGGTGAAACCAATGAGGCAAGAAGCCGTGGCGGGGAGTAACCAGAGTCGAGGCGCTGTTTAAGGGAAAAAGTATCTGAATTACCATGCTAATCGTGACCGAAGAACATGTTATTTAAGAATAATCTAGTATATAGTAATCTGAGATAACTATATTTTATTATGTACATGGTTGAAGGGAATATTTTGAAAAAAGCAATTTTATGATAATGAATAATAATTTATCTGATGTCATGGTAGATAAATTTAAGATACTTATTTTGTATGCACTTAGAGATATAAATGTTGCAGATATAAGAAAAGTTATATTAGAAAAAGCATTTGGAGAATATTACATGACTAGAGTAAATTATATACCATGTCTACCTAGCTACTCTTATAAATACTTATTATGTTAAAATTACGTAGAATTTTTAAAGATATGCGAAATATACAGTTACTAGAAAAACAGATAAAAATAAATATAAACAAATACATGGAAAATAAAAAATATATAAAATCTCTTAATAAAAATATGCAAGAACTACTAAGGCTAAAACAAATAACTATAAAATATCAATTTTAGAAAATAGATCGTTTAGACTACCTTAAAGTTTTAATCTTATATATACTTAAAGATATAGAAATTGTAGATATTAAGAAAATAATATTAGAAGAAGTAATAAACTACGAAATTGAAATAATAGATGCGTTAGAGCAGATATACGAAGACATTTATCCAGAAGGATATTATTCAGATCAAGACAGTGGATGTTAGAATATATTAGAAAAACTAGAGAAAACCAAGATAATCTAAATAACGAAATTGATTATAAAAACCGAATTAGAAAAATAATGGAAGATCTAAAAGAAAAGTTAATATGGATAGAAAAAATCTTAGAAAATTTAGAAAAAAGTACATATGATAGTTTACATAATATAAAAAACTCACTACGAGAAGAACAACACAAGATAATAAATAACATAGAAAATCTAGAATTAGACATATACTACAGTACAGATAGAATAAATTATTATACAGAAATTTGTAACTCTGCAGTTACTATAGGATAAAATAACAAACCAAATAAATTAATGGATACATATTACAAAAAGAATAATTTATTAAAACAAAATCTAAAAAATATCCACGCACAAAAATGAATAGATTCATTAGTTACAATAAATCTATTTTATAATGGAGGCGTGGATACAATACCTAACGGTATCCCAAAGAAGAAGAATTTGGAAGCTTAGGGGGTGTTCGAGTTTTGTTTGTTCTTGCCTTCTTTAGCACTTTTTCATTTTACTAGATGATGGCAAGTCCGTACAAGTACGGACCACCACAAAAAAAAAAGTTAATTTAGCAACAAAGATAGTTATAATTTCATTAATTCAAATATTATTTGTTATAGTCCTAAATTTTATTAATAGCATTTGGTCTTATTTCCAACTTCTCTCTCGAATTTTATAACATAAAAAATAAAAACTATTATAAAACTTTATCACAATAATGCCCTTAACTATTTGTAATTGTCTCTTATATATCTTTTATTACAAATTAAGAAGTAAGCAGGTTATTTATAAATTAAATTGATATGGTTAGGTCCGATAGAATTTGTAACATTATTTTGCACAATTTGTAAAAAATAGTCACGTAATATGGTGGTAATTAATCTGTTCTCGCGAGTTAATTTGACAAATTTTCAAACCTAAATTGAATTAGATTACTTTATATTTTACATTAAAATTTTGATATTTGAAAAGTATTAGAATTACAATTTTCTCAATCACTTTTTGAAGAAAATACATCCTTAAATGTCAGTTAAAATAGTACCTTTTAAATTTTTTAGAATTATCAATTATTTTGACTCAGAGTACTTTTTATATAGTGTCCAAATACACCCACCATTCAAAATAAATTAATTCAAAAAAAAATCAAACACGTATACCATCCAAAATAAACTAATTGAAACAAAGAATTGTTTATATAAGAAAAAAAAATGAAAAGAGCCTAAATCATAAACTAATCAAATGACTAAAATACCATCCAAAATTACATAATAACACATCAACATCCATGTTGATACCCAACTCATTCACTCACTCTTCTATAATATAGTGATATATGGATTCATGGAAAGCGAAGAGGCGAACATTACTTTTTATTTTAATGGAAATTATGGAGGGCGTTAATTTTAAAGAAAAACTTAGATAGGCATACACTTTAACTTATCATATTTACACATATCCTCTTCCTTACAAAGTAATTACAGAAATCTCATCAATCAGTTTCTCTCTGAAAATATGATACATAGCACTACACCCCCATTTTCGCAAAACTAACCTAAGAGATGCAGCCGGAATCTCGGTGATATTGAATTGATGTCCTCTTCCTCTCCAATTCATCTTCAATTTTCGAGCTTCTACTATTTTTCAATCTCCATTTAAACTTCTTCTCCAAATCATTAAAGAGGTTAGTTTACTTTCAAAATTTTCAAATTTAATACATCCTAAATATACTTTTTAAATATATTTTAGTCAATTAATAAAATTGGGACCATCATTTAGTCTTGGTATAACCCAATTACAGGAGAAAACTCCAATGGAGGAATTAGATGTAGAAAATCCAATGCCTACTTTAGATGATATTAGTCTACCAAAATTTTATTCCGAGCCATTTTAATTCCAAAGATAATGATTTTCATAAGAATAGATTCAAGCATTGCAATGACGCTACTGCGATAAAAAAAATTACGAGAGAAATGGCTAAAAAAGTAAGAAAAACCAGTGGCTTCGTCTTCGAAAAGAAAAGGAAAGTATATATCACTCTAGCCTCCATGGTGTAAAAGCAACATTAGTAGTTATGTGCTTCAGATACTTTGGAATAATAGATTTTTTTGAAAATTCATAAAAAATATGTATTTGCGTCTTACTTTTTCAATTTGATACATGACAACTATGTATCAGATTACATCAATGTCTTAAAAGTACATAAGTATTGTATATTAGTGTGGATTTTGTTTGAAAGATACATACACTATGTTATGCTGTGTTATGTTTCTTATATTATGAATCACTAGTTAAGAATCAAATATATATTTTGTTAATTTTTTGGTATGCAGGGAATGAAATATGTTGTGCAAGATATTCCATTTCATCCTTTGACGTTTGGTAACTCATGCAATCAAAAAGTTCTATTGAATTTTAAAGAGTTTTAGAGCAAGGAGGTTATCGAATTATTCTGAGAAACATGTTTTGTTATGTATCTAAATATATCAAATTGTAATTTCCAAGGTTAGATAACCTAAAGAATTTTGATGCTCAAGTTAGAACAGGACAACCCTGATAAAGTTCATGTATGGGTCAACAATAACGTGCTCAGATTTTTCATATTTAAATTTGCTCTCATTATTGGTTTGAATTGCATCGACAATACAACAGATTTTGAAAACCCAAATCCGTCCCCCCCCCCCCCCCCCCCCCCCCCCCGCGTGTGTTGATGAAAAAATATTTTCCTAAAATAGATGTTGTGAGTAAGTTGGATTTGGTTCAACGCTCAAGTTTTATAATTTTGAAAATGACCAGAATGCCCTTTAGATGGCTAGCTTGTACTTCATTATACCTTCGTGCTTTCTCAAATGAACCATGCACCTATGGTCGTTGCTTATTTTAAAATGATAGAGAACGGTAGATATAGAGATTTCCATCGGAAAGGATAGCCTTCCCAAATTGATCCATTGATGGAGGCAAGATACGGATGTTGTAAAACAGTTGTATCGATTAGGAGGCATGCCATACACATTAAATGTATGGATGTATGAATATTGTTCAAAAGTTATGGGAAAGATAGTTGTCCGTAAGGGTACAAATATTTCAAGAATAGTGAACTGGGAAGTCGTTGGAGCAGGCCTTGATATGAATATTTTATGGGGCCAATGTTTAGAAAGGTAACACATCATTTTATTCAATTAGTCATTTTAATCAATTACAGTTTCTTTTGTAATTATAATGATATTATTATTATGTTTTAGTTCATTATACAAATCACCAAGATACATTACCTAGTACATTTAATACTTATGTATCTCAAGAAAACAACCATGATACGTAACATATATATCTAACGATTATGTATCTTTTAATCAAGAAAAGATACATCAAGTTTCGTAAAAAATAAAATTTATATAATTAATACATTTAACCTTTTGATTCAATGTTTAGTCACATATATAGCTGATATACGTGTGTTTAATCAATTTTTGACGATGTAACCATCCTTTTCAGTGTGTGTACGCAAACTTAGTTCATACAGTAGAGGAATTGAACAGTCTTGACTTGCCAATCCATACATCTATAGCATCGTATGATCCTGTGAAATAATATATACTAACATCATCTGATGCTTATTGGTATGCGAAAGAAAATGGTTATTGAACATAAGGTTCCTAGTATTATGTTTGAAGATGATCATTTTGATGACTAAAGTAAAAAATCGTAGGCTGATCTTCTGAAGAAGGATAAGCTTATTTCTAGTACAAATTTCCCCCCCTCCTGCCCAAGAGAAGGAAGAATGATCCAATACCAAAGAAAAAGATTATTTAATGAGAAACAAAGAAAACAATAATTGATTCTCCAAAAGTAATTTTTTTTGGGTACTTTAAAAGGTCCTAATGTCCCTATTATTGAAGCTTCTAGTGCCTTACCACCTAGGGTAGTTCAAGCTCAACTAGACATTTTAGTGGTATTACATCACCTAATTCAACAAGTGTCATCCACGATCACCAGCAGGCGCTTTGCAGCCATGAGTGTATGAAAAGTTCCAAGATACTACTTCCAGCAGTCATGAAGCTCAATACTTGGCAAAAGCAGATGTAGATGCAATAAACTCCTATGTCCAGACTGATGAGTAGTGAATTTACCACTTATTTGCATTCAAAATTTGTGCACACTGCTATAATTTGAACGTATGAGTGAGACAAATTTATTATTGAATGCACTAATTTTCATATTTTGTAGGCTTACAACTGATGAGAAAGAAAGATGTGGATTTGAGATGAAAAGGATAAAAAAGAGAAGAGAAGTGCAGCTGGAAGACCTGGAGCAGGATTTGTTCTCAATTACCACGATCGCAGTTTGAGGGTTGTGATCGCGGTCAGTCAAGATTGGTCAAAGGTCTACGACCTCAATACTCTTAGTGAGGTCGCGGTTGCCGCGATTGCGAACAAGCTACAACGATCGCGGCTAGACGGGTTTTATGCCCAGGGGTAGTTCTGTTATTTTCTCAACCGATCCCAAATACCTTATAATGCTAAAACCCTTTACCATTTGGTATCTTACACTTTGAAAAATTAAATTTTGGAGAATTTATAACCCTACTAATTGGGGAAACGTTTGTGTTTGAATTTTCCAATTTAGAGTTGGTGAAATTGGAGTGTAAGTTAAAGAACCTTCTTATCCCCCATTATTATAGATGTTTTGAATGAACCTTTTGGTATATTTCTTCTGCTTAAATCCACGATTATCTAAACTCTCTTGTTTTAGGATTACGTTGAACGAAAGTGCAATTATGTATGGGTTGTGATGTATTTGTGCAGATTAAAGTTTGTTGATGATGGGTTTCACTATTGTTTGTTTTTATTGGTTGGGATTTATGGGTGAAAACTCCAAATGCCTAAAATGGATTTGTGGGTGAAATTCCCAAATTTGTGAAAGCTCACATCATCCTTGAAAGAGGGATATGAGTGAACTTTTAGAACCCTTATAATTATTGAAAGATGGGTATGGGTGACAATGCAATAGTGGATAATAATGAATGTAGTTTGTTATCTTTTCACTATCTTAGAAATAAGGGTGAGTAGAGAGTTAGCTATGTCTTGGGCATCTTCCTGGAAATAGAGATGCCCCATTGAGGTATTAGGTGGTTTTAATCGATACACTCATCAGGTACTCGAAAGGGTCAATGGGTGATATTCATGAGGCTTGCTTGACAAACTAGCCTTAAGGACTTTCAACCTAGCCTACCATATCGTTAATAACTATAATTTGTGCAAAATCATCATGCACCCATGCATAATTTTTCCTTAGGTAGACATAATCCCAAGATTGTTCTCATCTTGAATTTTTAATCACATTTGTTGCCTTTAGTTTGTTAATTTGAATAGACATTGATCAATCTTTTTTTCAATTCACCCCATTTTAAATCATATATTTTACTTTGTTTACATTACGGGTATATTCTTAGTAACTATTAACACCTATAGGACTAGAAAGTTAATTTCGTTCCTCGTAGATTGGACCTCAAAATAAGTTGAGTTATTGACAACATCCTCTACCAACTTAAATGGGGTAGGTGATCGTTATCAAAATGGCACCATTGCCGGGGAGTAAAATTTAGCTTTCACTTGTGCGGTGTTGATTTTTACTTAGGGTATACCCATAGTGGTGTGTATTTATTTTGGTTGTTGTTTTTGTTTCCTTTTAGTTGATCTCCATAGTGTTCATAGAACTATGAGTGACAATACAATTATTGTCGAGTCTTTCAATGGTCCTCTTGATGACGAGGAGCAACTCAATGATATTGGGCATACAAGTACCATCAATATCCCACCTACTCATGGAATGGTGTATTCCATGTTACGAGTGTCATGTTACATATGCTACAAATAAAGGGACTTCTTGGGAGAAAGCTTATGAGAAACCCAACTTGAATTTGAAAAACTTCGTAGAAGTCTGTGCACGCTTTGATATTGCCTACATAGCCCAAGAGTCCATCCGGTTGCCCCTCTTCTCGTTCTCTCTAATGGATGAGGTGGTATTGTGGCTTCACTCTCTTCCGATTGGATCAATTACTTCATGGGATGAACTTATCGTGGCCTTCCTAAATCGATATTTCCCACCATCCAAGATACTACAATTGAGTGATGAAATCATTAACTTTTGATAATTGAATGGTGAACCCTTGTACGAAGTGTGGGAAAGATTCAATGGAAAACTCATGCAATGTCCCAACCATAAGGTACCGAAGAATAATCTTTTTTAAATCTTATACTTTCTCTTAATCAGCTAACAAAACTGCGGTAGACAACGCGGTGGGGTGATCTCTTGTGAATTTGACTTATCATGTCGCTACAACCTTGCTTGAGGAAGTAACCAAAAAAAACCTGGGGTGGCATACCCATGATGCTGAGGTACCAAAAGGCTCCCCTACTACCTCCTTTGTTGATAAAGAGCAAAAAAAAAGATGAAGAATAAAAGAAAACATGGTAAAAATGATGATGCAATTGGATATTTTAACTAAGCATGTGATAGGTGCACCCACAAAAGCAATGAATGCCACGGAATCAAAGGTCTATGATGATGAAGAGGCCAAGAGGCTTGATGAAAAGATTTGGTATTTAGTTAACTATTCGGGGGGTTCCCCGCTGCCTATCAAAGGCAAGGTGGGGATCAAGGTTGGATGGATCGTCATCGTGATCGTGATTGAAGGGATAAAGATCGAGAGTATGATCCTTATGTACCCCCTTATCACCATGTAAAGAGAAAAGAAGCAAACCCCATTGATCCCAACAAATACAAAACCAAAGATGTCTTGGAATGAGTTTTTATTAAAGTGGAGGGAACAGACAAGATGGTCCATGAATTGAAAGGCGACTTTTCACAAATCAACCAAACGGCTGTATCCCACTCTACTTCTATTAAGAAATTGAAAATATAAATAGGTCAAACAACCTTTTGACTAAATTCTAGACCAAAGGGACCTTTCTAGTAACACTATTGTGAACCCAAAAAATGATGCTCAAGTTTTAGCAATAGTCACTGGGAGTGGCAAGACCCTCGGGGATCATTTAAGAGAAGTTAAAGGAGAAAGTGTGGGTGAAAAAGAGCCCAACATTAAGAACATGAATGTGAAGAAAAAGGTTGTGTTTAAGCCAAGAGAAGAAACCCTGAAATATCAAGAAGAAAAGGATGATAAAGGACCGATGAAAATTGATGATCCACGAAGTGATACATTGCCCACTATGCAAATCCCTTTTCCATTTCCATAAAGGCTTAAGAGAAAAGAGGAGAATGACAAGCTCAAGAAATTCATAGCTAAGCTTAGCAACCTCTGTATCAAAATCCCATTACTGGAGGCTATCCAAGAAATCCTAAGGTATGCTAAGATTATTAAAAAATTAATGTCGAAGAAGAGGCTTATTGAAGGTGACACTATTAAAGTCACCCATGGGTGTAGTTCTATCATGAGTAGCGTAATAGCAGAAAAGAAGGAGGACCCTGGGTCTTTTATAATTCCATGAACCATCGGGAAACATAAGTTTAAAAAAGCTTGATGTGACCTTATTGCGAGTATTAATCTCATTCCCTTTGAAATATATCAGAGGCTTGGCTTGTGTACCCCTACCCCAACGTTGAAGAGACTTTTGATGGTAGACTGGTCTATCAAGAAACCAATTGGTGTTTTGTTTGACGTGTTGGTGAAAGTGGATAAATTCATTCTTCTGATGGATTTTGTGGTGCTAGATTGTGAGATGCACCAAGAGGTGCCTATTACCCTTGATCGACCTTTCCTTGCTACTGGATGATCCATTGTTGATTTAGAGCTTGGGGAAATGAGGTTTAGAGTTTATAATAGTGAAGTGTCTTTCCAAGTATGCCAAATAATGAAACATCCCATGGAGCTTCAAGTGGTGTTGGTTATAGATATTGAAGATGAGGAAGTGAATGAGGGGTATGAGGGGTCCCTTGAGGATCTAACTTGAAAAGGATGAAGGATGTCGTGCCATGATGATGACTAAGACACTCTATGGGAGGCAACCTATAAATGCCGCAAAATTTCTTCTTATCCTTTGTTTATTAATTAGTAGAATAGATTTTAATTTTGTCATTGATTAATTCATACATTTATGATACTTTGGAGTGGTTTTAATTGAGTTGAGAAGGGAAAAGTGTAAAATTTTTACATGTTGAACTGAATAGGGAAAAGTGTGTCAAAATGGAGAAAAAGTTGAATAGGGAAAAATAAAGGTGCAAAAATGCCCTCAGTTATTGCGATAATGGGCCCCGTACCTTCGCGATCGTGGTCACCCAATTATTTGTGATTGCAAACCCTTGACCGCAATCGTAGTTAGATTAGTTTAAATGACCATTTGACTGCCATTTACCTCACACTCTCTTGCTAAATTCTCTCTCAAATTATACCTACTCCTAGGCATATTTTGGTCATCCAAAAGCATCGTAGCATTCCTTTGCATCATCACTCTAGTAAGTGCTTTGATTTCGTGCTTTGATTGTTGGTAGTAGGCCATAGAATGCATGATATAAGGAAGGCCTAAAACTATACTTTTTATTGCTAAATCTTTGTTGAATCAAACTTGTATGGTGGTTAGTTGTTTGAAATGGTATGCATACATATGGGAAATCTTCAGTACCCAAATTTTGTTCAAAAATTGAGTAAAATGTAGTGTGCATACCAAGTGCTTGATCAAATGCCCAAACAAACTCATAACTAGTTGTTTCACATTCTCAGGTATGATCGGGTACTTAGGAACCTTGTTCAATTTTCTTAGTGATAGTTTACAATTTTGGAACATGATTTGGCCTTGAAATTTGAATTTTGAACTGTTGAAAAATCTAGCTCGAACTGGCCTCAAATACCGTGATCGCCATATCTGAGGCTCAATTTCAGCTTTGGCCAAAAATCCTACACTTTCAATTCTTGTCCGAATACCACCAAGTAACCATCTCATGAGCTTTATTTTATAACATATCATAGATTGTGCATGAAAATGTAAATGATTAATGTTGTTGTGTTGTTCTCATATTTTTTAGGTTGATATTATGGGAGACTATGATCAAGTCGATTAATGGCCCCTGAGTGCTACAATCTCTACTATGGTGATCTCCTGCGGATAAAGCTACTCCCAAATAGGGGCATTTTCTTGGAGAAAGTTCCAAAAAAGCTTACAACATTTCATGATAGACTCATTGCCATTGGGTGGAGTTATTTTTTCCCCAGATCCATGGAAAGAAAATGAGCAGTGGGTAAGAGAGTTCGATGCTAATCTTAACTTAGTATCTCTCACTGGCCTAGTCATCAGAATCTGGGGGAATAATGTACATTTTGAGTTCAAGAAAATTAAGGACCTATATGGGATCCCAAAATGTAGATATGGAGGAATTTGAAGCAAAAAGATGTGAGCCAAGTAGCTGGATTGCAGAGAGGTTGTGTTTGGGCATGGAGGTTTTTTAAGTGACTACTAAGAGAAATATATCGATGAATGATTTCACTGCTGAGGCCCAGATTTTGTTGAACATCATCTGTAGTCGAGTCTCTTCTTACACCGATATGACAACAATTCTAGATTTGTGGGCTCAGATGGTTGCTTGCATACTAGACAGTATTTCTTTAAATATTGGTCAGCTTGTTTTCTCATATATGAAATTCTTCAAGATTCATGATAGTATGTATCTCTTATTCCCTTTCTTGATTACTGAGTTGTACATGCGAGCTGGTGTTGTGGAGTACCCTAGAGACACTTGGGTATGCCCTGGTACCCCTATCTATCCTCTCAAAATTTGCGGTGAAGGTGCACCAGGCAAAAGCAAGAAGAGAAAGATCAACTTGGGTAAGTCAACATGTGAGAAGCCACAGTCTTGTAGGCCATCCATTTCCGATCCCTTTAAGGAGTTTGGTGTTAATTTGAGGTCTATTAGGGATCTTGTGTTGGGTTTACCTCAGGGGCTGGGAAAGCCCTCCACCACCCACCATTCTTATGTATCCCGCTCTGATTATGAGAAGTTTATTACGGATCAGCAGATACAAAGATCCACTATTGCTAGGCTTGGGAGGTCCTACTCATCATTGGTAGAGATTCATAGAGATCTTCAGGACTCTTAAGAGAAGATGAAAAAAGGGAGAAGAAGAGGGACAAGTTCTTTAGCAAGATATGGAAGGGGGCAAAGGGTATATTGAAGGTCCTAAAACCTTGTGACAGGCTATCTTCTTCCATAGTGGAGAGCGATGATGAGGACCCAACCGAGTGGTCTAGTTCTGATATTGCAGGAGATAATACAGAGTCCGGGGGTGAGAGCAACTCTTAATGCAGTTTCAGGGAGCACCCTTATCTATTTATGCTTTATTGTTTATGCAGTAAGGATAATGCAAGTTTCTTAGTTGGGGGTTTCGGTCTCCGTATTCATTTTATTTGGGACTGTATTATTTAGATATTTCTAGATATTTTGATGATATTTTGGATGATTTTTATTTTTGCTTGTTGGGTTTTAATATTTGGGCACTCAGATGGTGCCCATATTTTCATGGATTAGTCATTTTATTTTATTTTTAGATTTTTACTTTATCTTTGTTTTGCTTATGGTGATATAGGATGAGCCTTTTCTATGATAGATTGAGTGACGACATTCTTAAAGAAAAATTATCATGATTGGATTTTGAGCCATGGATGCAGGGGAAGTCTGAGTACTCGTATCATCGAAGCTATAAATACAAGGGAGGTATGAGTACCCATAGCATTTTAAATTTGGGATCACACTTATACCTAGGGAGAAGTCTGAGTAGCAATATAGTTTGCCCGTATGAAAGCTGAAACATGAGACGTCGGCTTAGTTTGGTGCCATAAATATCAAATTATATGCGGTGCAAATATGAAGTTTGAGTAGACATATGGTTTTTCCGTATGAAAGTTGAAATATGATACGTTGACTTAGTTTGGTGTCATAAATAGCAAATTATGCGTGGTGCAAATGCGAAGCAAACAACCCCCTTCATCCAAAAATTTTTAAAAAATCAAGGGTACGGACGTGAGCGACCTTGTAACAATATTTTACCTCTTTTTGTGACTCCAAAATTTTGTATCTAGTGGGAAGGTCAATTGAGCCCCTTTGAAGATTTTGCTGCTCGTATATGGTGAGCATATTTGTCCAAATCACATACATACTTGTACCATCTTGAACCTTCCTCGTTAGTCTTTTAAGGAAAATTTTGATAATGCTTGGTTGGTGAAATGATCCTAGGCCATCTTTTTGAACATAAAAACCCACTTTAGACTAAATAGCCTACCCATGCCTAGGATATTACCCTTAGTCACCCAATTTGAGCCTTCAAGCTTTCTTTGGCAACCACGTTGCATACCTTGATCCATTCAAATTTTTTCCCTCTCTTGAACCCTACCCTCCTTGAATATAAAAAATAAAAATTGAGGCTAAATACCTAAGTTGGGGGTGGTAAGTTTGAAAGAGTTGACTTTGGGCCATGGTAGTGTTAGTGGATGCCTATGAGCTAAGCAATGAAAAAGTGAAAAAGAAAGAATGATGAAAACAATAATGAGGCATAGATGGCAAAAGAAATAAGCGAAGGAAAGATTTCTTCAAAAAGTTGGGTAAATCAAGGTAGTTAAAATAGGCATGTGTAAAGTGTGAAAACAAAAGAAGTGGCCCATGGTCAAAACCTAGATGGAATAGTATGATGTAGATGTTCAAGGAGGGTATAACCACTTTGTTCCTAAATGATATCCTACTGATGATAGGCGAATTTACACGCCTATAGTGCTATATTTTACCCATAGTTTAGCCTAGTTTTGAGAACAAATTATATATTTCATGCACTTTTAGTACTTTTTCCTGTAAGTGAGCTAACAAACATGATTAGCAAAGTTTCAGGTATAAATGATGCAGAATTCAGCATTTTATGGATAACTTGATGCCAAAGAAAGCTTCACGAGGGGAGAAAAGGGAGTCTTGGACGCCTAAGGACCAAAAGTGATGCATGGGAAACCTGTCCCGGGCTAAAACAGCAATTCTGAAGACTTTGGGGACTAGCAGTAATTTATTATGATTAGGATAATGATACATTAACCTAGTACAATTGGGTTAAGTATTTCATTAGCTTAGTAGGATTTGGTTAAGTAATTCATTAGCTTAGTAGAATTTGGTTAAGTATTTCATTAGCTTAGTAGGAATAGGATATGGGTATTATAAATACCCTATTTTGCTAGAGATTTTAGAGAGGCATTCCTCCATTAGTTATAATTAATTCTTCTACTATTCCTCAACAATTCGTTCTTCAATTAGACATCTTTCTACTTCTTCTTCTATTAATCTATTCTTAATTTCCGCAACAAGGGAAACGTTACTTGCAAGAATTCACGCCTAACGCCTACCACACTTGTGCTACACGAAATTCTTATTGTGGTATAATAACAATGTCAATGGTAATTTCCTTCGCACTCATGGGTAACTAAACCTCTCTGTTGGGGTTATGGAAGCCGAATGAGATACTATCTATTACTATGAGTTTGTGAGTTCGTGACACGTATGCTGCTTATATCATTATTCTCTTCGTCTTAACCTAAATTCTTTGTGGTTGCAAATGCAAGAATATGCCAGTATAACATTTAACTTGTCCGAAAGAAAGGTTATCTGTCTGGAAAAGAGATAATGTCAAGGTAGTAGGGTCCCATCCCCTATTAAAAAGTTAGTGCCGTAACTGGATTAACCTCTTGGAGAATTCGTACCGTTAGACACGCTTTAAGCTTGAAAGAGTTAAAGTGAAATAGTCCTCGAATAGGTCGAAAGACGCCTGGATTTACCATCGAATACAATTCTATATAAGCACATGCATGTCTGAATTCCGCACAACTCATAGCCAATAGAGACGTACAACTCATAAGGTGGACATACCCCCAACTCCTCAATTCTCATTGTTTTACAACTTACTAAACATTCTTTCTTTTTACTTTGCTATTTCAGTTTTTACTTTAATATTTTGGTTACACATTACAATCCCCCTTTCTTACGAGACTTGCACTAAAAGTCTAGTAATCGTTGCTTACTTGTTGACCAAGGTATTCCCTGTGGGATCGATACTCAACCCAGTTGGGTTCTATATTTGCTAACGACCGCTTTACACTCCTACGTGAGCTGTAGATTGAGCGTTATCAAAAATTAGCGTCGTTGCCGGGGAATACAAGTGTCAATTAAGTTTGTGATAATTACTAGACCCTTTGGTCAAAGATTCTCGTTCTTTTACTTTTAGTTTTTGTTTTTGTTTACTGCAGGTTTTTGTTCAGTGCATGCCCCATACTCGAAGTTCTGGTCAACCGTTATTACCTATCAATCCTAAACCACAACGTATTGGCAGAATGGAGGCATAACACAAAATCGAAAGAATGGCTGTTCAACAGGAGCAAGCGAGATTAGCCGCTCTTGCCGCCGCCCAAGTACATCAACAAAATATTGATAACCCTGGGCGAGCAACAAATCCTGACAATGAGGATTTAGGTGATGACGAGTTACTAAACCCAAGGCATGATGCTAAAATCGCAACACCTGCCAACAGAAGAGGTCGTCAAGCTCGGTTTAGGTAGGATCGCCAACCCATGAAACCAGCTTTTGACGACGATGATGATGATCTTGATAGAGCCAGAGCCACTGGAGCCATTATTCCTCCACCATTAGCGCCCGGAGCCAAGTTCAACATCACAAGCACCATGATTCAGTTATTGCAACTCAAGGGATTATTTGGTGGACTAGCAGGCGATGATCCGAATATGCATCTCATCAACTTTATTTCTACATGCAAGTCGTTTGACAATCCTGGTGTTGGTCAGAATGCAATTCGATTACTCCTATTTCCATTGTCTGTGTCTGGGGAGGCAACTCTATGGTTGAATGGGCTGACTCCTGATTCTATTACAAATTGGAGGCAATTGAGAGATGCTTTCTTAGAAAGATTCTTTCCGCCATCCAAAAGAGCACAATTGAGAGATGAAATCAGCAACTTTCGTCAGCTTCCAACTGAAGCCTTTCATGAAACATGGGAGAGGTTCAAGACAAAGCTAACGAGATGCCCAAACCATCATATGACTAATGTTCACCTAATGGAGATATTATACAGAGCCTTGAATTCAATAACTAAACCAGTAGTGGATAATGCGGCTGGAGGATCTTTTATGGACCTCACCTTTAGTCAAGCAAGCAATATGCTAGATCGTATGACGAAGCAAAGTAGAGCTTGGCATACCAGGGATTCTGAGGTAGCAAACCCCACTTTATCTATTGGCATGACTGCAGACCAAAGAAGAAGAGAAGAAGAACGTGATCAAGATATGACGCACATGAAAATACAAGTGGATCTTCTTATAAAGCATTTATTATCAGGGAAGACCGAAAAAGTGAAAGCTATTGCGTCAAAAGGAAGAGACGAATCTGATTCGTAAGAAGAGGCCAACTACTTGAACAATCATGGGGGGTTTCGAGGTAATACCCAAGGAAACCAAGGTCGAAACTATTATGATAAATCTGGAAACAAAGACCAAGGTAGTTGGAAGAACAAGAATGAAAAGAGTGGTTTGTACGTCCCCCCTGGAAGACGTGACGCCACCACTAGTTCTGGAAGTATGGAAGACATGTTGGCTAAAATATTGAAAGGAGTGGAAGCAACAAGCGCTGCAGTAACTGATGCAGTCAATGATTTGTCCTCTATGAAACTAATAGTTGATTCGCAGTCCACTCCAATCAAGCAAATAGAGCAGCAATTGAGCCAACTTTCAGCAGCACTCAATCAAAGAAAGGCTGGCACTTTACCTAGCGATACTGTGCAAAACCCAAGGAATGATGGGTCATGCATGGACATTACTACCCGAAGTGGTAAGGTGCTAGAAAATTCAGCAAAAAGCAAGCAAGTGGATGATGAAGTAGTGGACATTGATGATAAGGCGAAAGGAGAAGAATCCGTAGAAAAAGGGCACAACGTCCATGACGTCAATCCCAATAGATTGCAACCTAAAAAATCTAAAAAACGGATGCAAGAGGAGAAGAAATCCGTGGAGAGAACAATTCCATACCCACCACCACCTTTACCTCAGAGATTGAAGAAGGTGGCGGATGATACAAAGTTCAACAAATTCATGACTATGTTGAAACAACTGACCATTAATGTTCCATTGGTGGAGGCACTTGAACAAATGCCTGGGTATGCGAAATTTATGAAGGATCTTTTGACAAAGAAGCGGGCAGCAAGTTATGAGTTGAAAGATGATGTCCATCACTGCAGCGCAATCGCTACCTGATCAATAGTTCAGAAGAAGGCCGACCCCGGAGCTTTCACTATTCCTTGCACCGTTGGGTCTTTGAATTTTGCCAAAGCATTATGTGATTTAGGAGCCAGCATCAATTTGATGTCATCATCTATCTATAAGAAGTTAGGGTTGGTTGATCCTACTCCAACTAATATGAGGCTCGTCATGGAGGATAGGTCGGTAAAACGACCTGTTGGTATTCTATGTGATGTATTGGTAAAGGTTTCTTCATTCATCTTTCCGGCAGACTTTGTTATTTTGGATTGTGAGGCAGACTCAGAAGTTCTCATAATCTTGGGGCGCCCTTTCCTTGCTACAGGAAGTGTGCTCATTGATTTGAGAGCTAATGAGCTTTCATTCTGAATAAATGACGAAGTAGTTCGCTTTGATGTTTGCAAATCAATGAAGCAACCCAAAGATCTGAGTGTATTTTCGGTGGCTGATGTTTTCTTTGATGATGAGAAAGAATTACTTGAAGAAGAGCAAATTATTGATGACCCATTGGCGACTTTGCTTATGAATGGTGAGAGTAAGGATGCTGAAAATTGTGAAGAAGCTATTTGTGCTCTATCAGGATCAGGGACATATCGCTATGCTCCCAAGAAGCTGGACCTTGATCTCAAGAATCGACCCACACCACCAGCTAAACCATCTATTGAAGAGCCACCCACATTAGAATTGAAGGAGCTGCCAAGACATTTAAAGTATGCATTCCTAGGAAGCGAAAACACACTTCCAGTCATTATTGCAGTAGATTTGGGTGAGCAACAAGTTGCAGATCTCATTGTTATTCTACGGAAGTATATTAGAGTCATTGGATGGACAATTGCGGATATTATTGGTATTCCACCTAGGATTTGTACACATAAAATTCAGCTTGGAGAGAATTGCACACCCACCATTGAGCATCAAAGACGTCTAAACCCACCTATGCAAGAAGTGGTGAAGAAAGAAATTATCAAGTGGTTAGACGCGGGGGTGGTGTATCCAATCTCTGATAGTACATGGGTAATCCCGGTACAATGTGTTCCCAAGAAAGGAGGCATGACGGTGGTCACGAATGCGAAGAATGAGCTTATTCTACTCAGACCCGTCACTGGATGGAGAGTATGCATGGACTACCGAAAGTTGAATTCTTGGACGCTCAAAGATCACTTTCCAATGCCATTTATGGACCAAATGCTAGATCGATTAGCGTGGAAAGGATGGTTTTGCTTCTTAGACGGTTATTCAGGCTATAATCAGATTTGTATTGCACCTGAAGACCAAGAGAGGATAATGTTTACATGCCCATATGGTACGTTTGCCTTCAAACGTATGCCATTCGGGCTATGTAACGCACCAGCCACCTTTCATCGTTGTATGATATCAATTTTTTCTGATATGGTTGAAGACACTTTGAAGGTATTTATGGATGACTTTTCAGTTGTTGGTGAGTCTTTTAAAGCGTGCTTGGTAAACCCAAGCATGACATTTGCAAAGATGTGTAGAATTCAACCTAGTGCTAAATTGGGAGAAGTGTCACTTCATGGTAAAAGAAGGAATCGTTCTTGGGCACAAAATCTCCAAAAGAGGAATTGAGGTTGATCGAGCAAAAATCAAAGTTATTGAGAAGCTACCACCTCCAATTTTGGTGAAGGGAGTTCATAGTTTTCTCGGCCATGCAGGTTTCTATCGTCGCTTCATCAAAGACTTCTCCAAAATTGCTAATCCATTGTGCAAACTCTTGGAGAAAGATGCAAAGTTTGACTTCAATGAAGATTGCTTAAAGACATTCGAATGCCTCAAAGGGAAACTCATTGAAGCCCCTATCATGGTAGCACCAAATTGGTCTCTCCCATTCGAAGTCATGTGTGATGCTAGTGGTATTGCCATTGGAGCTGTGCTTGGTTAGAGAAAGGAGAAATTATTTCATCCTATCTACTATGCGAGTAAGGTCCTAAATGAAGCCCAAAGGAACTACACTGTGACAGAACAAGAGCTCCTAGCGGTTGTGTATGCGTTTGAGAAATTTCGTGCCTATATATTGGGTACTAAGGTGATCATTCATACAGACCACGCAGCTCTTAGGTATCTAATGACAAAGAAGGATGCAAAACCAAGATTAATTCGATGGGTATTGCTGCTGCAAGAGTTTGATTTCGAAGTTAAAGATAGAAGAGGTTGCGAGAACCAAGTGGTCGACCATCTATCTAGACTCGAGAACGAGCATGTGGCGCAGCCTGATAGCGAGATTGATGATGCATTCCCTGACGAAGAGGTCCTAGAGACGATAACAGAAAAGTTACCATGGTATGCTGACTTTGCAAATTTTATGGTGAGTAATGTAATACCTGCCAATTTATCATACCATCAAAAGAGGAAGTTTATGCATGACGTACAACACTACTATTGGGATGAGCCATATTTGTTTCGACGATGTGCGGATGGTATTATTCGACGATGTATATCCCATGTAGAGGTGCCTACTATATTAGAAGCATGCCACACTTCCCAAGTTGGAGGACATCATGCAGGTAATCGGACGACAAGAAAGGTATTGCAAAGTGGATATTATTGGCCTTTGATATTTAGAAATGCCTATGACTTTGTTAGAAGATGCGACCAATGCCAAACACAAGGTGCTATTTCGAAACACCATGAGATGCCCATGTCAAAAATTCTTGAGGTAGAACTTTTTGATGTGTGGGGCATTGATTTCATGGGTCCATTCGTGAATTCATTTGGAATGAAGTACATCTTAGTTGCTGTAGATTATGTCTCGAAATGGGTTGAAGCTGTAGCGTTGTCCGACAACGAGGGAAAGCGTGTTGTAGCATTTTTAAAGAGAAATATCTTCTCTCGCTTAAGAGTACCACGTACTATCATAAGTGATGGAGGATCTCACTTTTGCAACAAGCTATTCAAATCCGTGTTGGCCAAGTATGGTGTTAAGCAACATAAGGTAGCCACGCCTTATCACCCACAAACGAGTGGACAAGTAGAGGTTTCCAATCAGGAGATAAAGAAAATCCTTGCGAAGACGGTAAATGCTAATAGGAAGGATTGGTCTCGGAAGCTAGATGATGCACTATGGGCGTATAGGACTGCATTCAAAAAACCCATCGGCATGCCCCCTTATCAATTAGTTTATGGGAAGGCTTGTCATTTACCCATTGAGCTTGAACATAAGGCATTGTGGGCGTTGAAGCAATTGAATTTGACTTGTGATGATGCGATGAATCTGAGGTTGGAGCAGCTGAACGAGTTGGATGAATTCCGTCTTCATGCTTATGAGAGATCGGACTTATACAAGGAGCGGATGAAGAAGTATCATGATCAGCGGATTGTTCGACGAAACTTTCAAAAGGATGATATGGTGCTTCTCTTCAACTCCAGATTGAAGATATTCCCAGGTAAGTTAAAGTCCAAGTGGTCTGGTCCATGTAAAGTTATCCAAGTTTACTCGTCTGGAGTAGTTGAGTTGGAAGACACCAATGGTGTTACCTTCAAGGTGAATGGTCAACGTGTTAATCCTTATATCGATCCTCTTGACTCGATGAATTATATGGCTATCACTTATCTCAACGAAGTCTAAGTACTCGAGGTAACTATGTCGAGCCACGACAATAAATAAGGCGCTAGATGGGAGGCAACCCATCGTTTATCATTTATAGTTTATCGTATTTTGTTTTTGTTTTACTTTTGACAAATAAAAATCCAAAAATAAGAGTCGTGCCACGACCAAAACTAAGGCGCTTGGTGGGAGGCAACCCATCGTACTAATCGTTTTCATTGGTTTTGAGCAAATGTAGGTGCAAGAGGTATTCAACGAGGAGATTGGTTTCAAATGACGATTTGGACGTAGTGCATGGTAAAGGTGGTAAGTTAGGAATTAAGATGCATAAGGCTATGGATTGAGCATTGCTCATGACAAAATAGGCATCGAGCAAGGCTAGGCCTAGGTAAAACTAGGCCACGAACAAGGCAACGCCTATACTATAGCCTAAGGTCTCGGAATCTAGTGTGCAAAGGCATAGGCGCCGCCCATGCTCAAGTATGCTATAGCATAGGCGCCGCCTATGCTAAAGCATTTGGTCTCGGAATCTCATATGCCATGCTAAAGGCGCCGCCTATGGTCACTAAGGGCATTGCACTAGGCGCTGCCTATGCTAGCAAATGCTTTGCATTAGGCGCCGCCTATACCATGCATAGGCAAAGCTAAAGGCGCCGCCTATGGTCACTTTTTGTCTCCAAAACTGATTTTAAATGGGTCAAAACCCGACCCATTCTTTTCCTATATAAAGGGGACTTAGTCTTTAAACATAAACACATTGAAAACTTGACCTAGGCACCGCACATACTCTCCAAAACATCTCAAAATTTTTCTTTTTGCTCTCCCACTTCACAAGAACATCTCCAAAGGCTTCAATCACATAAGTACTCTTTTATTCTTCATCTATTTCTCATAAGTACTACGTTGCTATGTCTATTATGAATTGCTACATCTTGAAGAAATATTGGTGATGTCAATGTGTTTGAATTGTTAATACAAAACCAAGTGAGTGAACATGTATGTTAGGATGATCTTAACTTATTTCTGCGGAAGTGATATAGTCATGAACATTGCATAATCTTGTCACTTGAATACTTAAACGTTAGAATATTCCGTTCATCGGAATAAGACTTATAGTTGCCTACCGACATAGGAGGTTGTGATTATTGATAGAAACTACACCATGATGTAATCCCTATGTAGTAGTATTGTTATAACTAACATGAAAGTATTGCAAAGGTTGCAAGAAGTGATACATCTTTGATTTTCTTGTCGGAATATAGCTCCTAAAATGTATGTCGACGAAGTCTAAGTAATCGACTACTTTCATTTCACTAATTTGTATCAACAACCTAAGTATGGGGTGGTACCTCTACTGCTTGTGTATAGATTATATATATTGAGCTGATGCTAATAGGAACATTGTTTAATTCTCAGGTACAATGGCACTTAAAGCAAGACAAGATAAGGCTACCACTTCCCAAAAGGGCAAGAAAAGAGGTCGCAAGGACCAAGGAGAATCATCCTCAATGCAATTACCACGCCGCATGTTTGGAATAAAATGGGTTCTTGAGGAGGAAGCCAAGAAATGGTATAGGAACAACAAGGAAAAAAAATATGTTCATGTCGACTTGATCAACAAGGACAGCCTAGCGAAGAAGGAGCCGCGCATGTTGGCGAAAATTATGGCACTAAATCTGGATTTCATCTTCCGCGACATGGGAGAATGCAATCTTGATTTGACATGAGAATTTTATGCCAACTAGTCGCCGAAAATCACAGGCAGCGAAGTCAAGATTCGGGGCCAGGTTCTACAACTCAATGCGGATTTGATCAACTCCTTTCTTGGCTTGCCTTCAGTCGATCCAACACCATTCAAAGAGCTGAACAGTAGACCTCCTTATAGAGGAATTCGACACACACTTTGTGAAAGTAGATCCATGGCAAGGTGGAGCAGCCATAAAGACACCGGAAGACACAACACCTTCCCATATGCTCCTTTGAATAGGGAAGCAAGAATATCGTTGCGTATTGTCAACTCTTGCCTTATTCCTGGGACCCAGTACACCAAGATAACAAGAGATAGAGTGTGCCTGGTCTACGCTTTGATGACAAATGTCCCTATCAACATTAGGGCAATCATTTGCTCTACAATGCGGAAGGCCAGGCTACACAAGCGGTCCCACTTCACCTTTGGCAACCTGTTGACAGCAATCTTGTGGAAGGAGGACATCGAAGAGGAACCAGCTGATCATAAACTCCCACATAACCTGAAGAAGGTTGACCTCACAAAGGTCAAAGATGCTGAAACAACACATGGTGTCAACCTTACTACTGCGGAGAGACATGCTCGAGATGAGAGTTTCTTCCGTCATCTTTATGGCATGACACGGTTCACCATGATAAGCGGAGGTCGTGTTCCAACTGCTGCAGAGCTCCAACAGCTGGACCATGACTATCCAATGAATATGCATGTGAGGGAGATGTATGGAGTAGGTACATACTTTGAGGAACCTCTTGATGATGATGTGCCGACCGATGATGATCGACGCATGCCAGACTCCGACATGGAGGAGAATTCTGATGATGACGACTCCCATGATGATTCCGACGAAGGGGGTATGACCCCTGACATAGAGGAGGAGTCCGACTGACCAGGTTCTTTATTTTTATTTTCCACTGAGGGCAGTGTCCCGTTTAAGTGTGGGGTGGTGGTATTTGCATGCTTTACTTCTCTATTCGCATTTGCATTTATTTATGTTTGTTTTCTTAGTTTGTTGTTTTTTTTGAAATCGGTTTTTTTTGTTTTTTTTAAATTTTTTTAGCAGTAAAATTTTTCTTACTTAGCTTCACATAAAATCATTCTAATAGGCAGCATGAGATTATAACAAGAGTTTGTGCTAACATCATGACTATTGAGACGTTTAGGCTCTAATTGTGACTCACTACGTGATATTGTGTGGTATAATTCCTTCAGTTGTTGGGTCAAGAGTCTATACTACTCCCAATAAAGTCGACCATGTGCCTTGTGTGTGTGAGGATATTGTATATTCTATGTTTGTGGCTGATGCTAGAACTTGCCTGGTATGTATGTAAAGCGAAAATAAAGAGTGTAAGTCTAGGAGATGATTTAGGCATTTCTTTGGCAACCTATATTTGTTTACCTTCTTTTTACCTACCCATGGACATTATCCTAGTTAACCCTTTTGGGCCTTTAGCCTATTTTCTTTAACAACCTCATATGTAAGCCTAATCCATTTTTTAAGACCATAATTTGATCCAAATTCCTAAGTGCTTTAAAGTATAAAGTCATGTGACAAAATAAGAGGAAATTGGGTGAGTATGATGCTTTAGAATGTATTGGTGCTTGAAGTCGTTATGAAAAAGAATTGCTATCATAAGAGGTATGAAAAGAAAAAGGAAAGGAAAGCTGAAAAGTTGCTTAAAATTGAAAAACAAAAGAGGAGAAAAAGGGTGGTAGAATAAAAGAAAGTAGAAAGGGTGTTTGAAAGAAAAGTGTTAATGATACAATGTGATGTATTAAAGCGGTTAGGAACATAGTCACTATTTCTAGCCAAAATAGTCCTACCTATCCCTTAGCCTACATTACAACCATCAAAAGACCTACTTGATCCTAAGCTTAGCATTCTGACATTTAGTGGAGCATTACACTAAGGGCAAGCCTATGGTCATCAATTGCTGCATATGAATTCCTTGTGAGAGCGAGAGCAAGGATATTTCTATACCCATGTTTGATAAATATACCATGCTTGAGAGTGATTATGGGTAATATATTGTGAGACACACATGGTTGATGAGTTTTGGTTAGTGGTGTATAATTCTTTGTACCTTAACTTTTGAGTATGAGTTGACCACCATCACGAGTTTATGTTAGAGGTTGAATTGTTTCTACTAATGATCGGAAAACTACTCTTTGTTGATAATTGTTGTGCTTGTCTTGATGAATATTTTGTGTTGTTACTGTGAAACCCTAAGTTAATGTTTAGAGGGACATGATATTTTGTTCGAGGACGAATAAAGCTTCAAGTGTGGGGTGTTGATGATAGGCGAATTTACACGCCTATAGTGCTATATTTTACCCATATTTTAGCCTAGTTTTGAGAACAAATTATATATTTCATGAACTTTTAGTACTTTTTCCTGTAAGTGAGCTAACAAACATGATTAGCAAAGTTTCAGGTATAAATGATGCAGAATTCAGCATTTTATGGATAACTTGATGCCAAAGAAAGCTTCACGAGGGGAGCAAAAGGGAGTCTTGGACGCCTAAGGACCAAAAGTGATGCATGGGAAACCTGTCCCGGGCTAAAACAACAATTCTGAAGACTTTGGGGACTAGCAGTAATTTATTATGATTAGGATAATGATACATTAACCTAGTACAATTGGGTTAAGTATTTCATTAGCTTAGCAGGATTTGGTTAAGTATTTCATTAGCTTAGTAGAATTTGGTTAAGTATTTCGTTAGCTTAGTAGGAATAGGATATGGGTATTATAAATACCCTATTTTGCTAGAGATTTTAGAGAGGCATTCCTCCATTAGTTACAATTAATTCTTCTACTATTCCTCAACAATTCGTTCTTCAATTAGACATCTTTCTACTTCTTCTTCTATTCATCTATTCTTAATTTCCGTTACAAGAGACACGTTACTTGCAAGAATTCACGCCTAACGACTACCACACTTGTGCTACACGAAATTCTTATTGTGGTATAATAACAATGTCAATGGTGATTTCCTTCGCACTCATGGGTAACTAAACCTCTCTGTTGGGGTTATGGAAGCCGAATGAGATACTATCTATTACTATGAGTTTGTGAGTTCGTGACACGTATGCTGCTTATATCATTATTCTCTTCGTCTTAACCTAAATTCTTTGTGGTTGCAAATGCAAGAATACACCAGTATAACATTTAACTTGTTCGAAAGAAAGGTTATCTGTGTAGAAAAGAGATAATGTCAAGGTAGTAGGGTCCCATCCCCTATTAAAAAGTTAGTGTCGTAACTGGATTAACCTCTTGGAGAATTCGTACCGTTAGACACGCTTTAAGCTCGAAAGAGTTAAAATGAAATAGCCCTCGAATAGGTGGAAAGACGCCTGGATTTACCATCGAATACAATTCTCTATAAGCACATGCATGTCTGAATTTCGCACAACTCATAGCCAATAGAGACGTACAACTCATAAGGTGGACATACCCCCAACTCCTCAATTCTCATTGTTTTACAACTTACTAAACATTCTTTCTTTTTACTTTGCTATTTCAGTTTTTACTTTAATATTTTGATTACACATTACAATCCCCCTTTCTTACGAGACTTTCACTAAAAGTCTAGTAATCGTTGCTTACTTGTTGACCAAGCTATTCCCTGTGGGATCGATACCCAACCCAGTTGGGTTCTATATTTGCTAACGACCGCTTTACACTCCTACGTGAACTGTAGATTGAGCGTTATCACCTACCCTTCCCCGAACCTACGTTACAAGCTCAAAAATCCTTTCGAGATCTCCAACCAAGTGTATTCATTATAGTGATGATTGAAAATAAAGGCAATCCTATGGCATGGTACTTGTTAGCATCGAGATTCTTTATGAGAGAGAGAGTTTTATACTTAATTCCCTTGTTACATATTAGATAATTTGGTGTGTATGGTATATCCTTCTTATGAGGAGGCATGTGAACAACTTGAGGTGGGTGATATTGTCATCTTATGATTAATGAGGTAAAAAGGAGTATAGTTGACTTAAGGTCAATAGAGAGTCACTTGTAGAGTGTTAGTGATTATTGCATTGTTGTTCTTTAAAGTCCTTTGCATCTTTGACATTGTATTTCATGATGAGGAATGTCGTGAGAATAGCATTTCCCATGTTTGAACAACCACTTATGGTAGCAATCAATTTTCAGGTCATTGTGATTATTAGGTTCTATAAATGGGCTTTAATTTACATTGTCCCATTGAGTGAGAAGTAGTATTTCTTAAGGACAAACAAAGGTTTAAGTTAGGGGTGTTGATGAGTGGTGAATTCACCACTTATTTGCATTCAAAATTCATGCATACAACTATTTGAATGTATAAATGAGACAAATTTGCTATTGAATACACTAATTTTCACATTTTGTAGGCTTACAGGTGATGGAAAAAAAGATATGGATTTGAGATAAAAAAGATTAAAAAGAGAACAGAAGTGCAGCTATAAAACCTAGAGCATAATTTGGTCTCAGTTACCGCGATCGCAGTTTGAGGGCCGCAATCGCGGTCAGTCAAGTTTGATCAAAGGTCCATAATTGCAGTACTCAGTGTGGTCACGGCTGCGGCGATCGTGGACAAGCTGGAACGATCGCGACTAAATGGGTTTTATGCCTAAGGGCAGTTCTATAACTTTGCCCAGCCGACCCCAACTCCCTTATAATTCTAAAACCCTTTCCCATTTTGTATCTTACACTTTAAACAATCAAATTTTGGAGAATTTGTAATGCTGATAATTGGGGTAACTTTTGTGTTTGAATTTTTCAATTTGGAGTTGGTGAAATTAGAGTGTAATTTGAAGAATCTTCTTATCCTTCATTATTATGGATGTTTTGAATGAACCTTTTGGTATACTTCTTCTCCTTAACTTTATGAGTAGCTAAACTTTCTTGTCTTGGGATTATGTTGAACAAAGGTTCAATTATGTGTGGGTTGTGATATATTTTTATAAATTCTAGTTTATTGACGATGGGTTTCACTATTGCTTGTTTGTATCGGTTGGATTTATGGGTGAAAACTCCAAATTCCTAAAATAAATTTATGGGTGAAAGCCCTAAATTCTTAAAATCTCACATCATCATTGAAGGAGGGATGTGTGTGAACTTTTGGAACCCCTATCATCCTTGAAAAGGGGGTATGAGTGACAAAGCAATAGTGGATAATAATGGATGTAGTTTTATATCTTTTCACTATCTTAGAAATCAGGGTGAGAAGAGAGTTAGATATGTCTTGGGAAGCTTCCTAGAAATAGGGATGCCTTATTAAGGTATTATGTGGTTTCAATTGGCACACTCATTAGGTACTCGAAAGGGTCAATCGGTGATATTCATGAAGCTTGGTTAATAAACTAGCCTCAAGGACTTTTGACCTAGACTATCATATCGTTAATTACTATAATTTGCACCAAATCATCATGCTCTTATGCATAACTTGCCCTTAGGTAGACATAATCCTAAGATCGTTCTCATCTTGAATTTTCAATCACATTTGTTTCCTTTAGTATGTTAACTTGAATAGACATTGATCAACCTTTGTTCTAAACCCACCCCCTCTCCCCAAATTTGAAATCATGTATTTTACTTTGTTTACATTATGGGTATCTTTGTAGTAACTATTAACACCCATAGGGACTAGAAATTTAATCTTGCTCTTTGTGTATTCGACCTCAACATAAGTTGATCTACTGACAATGACCATCCTCTACCAATTTAAATGGTATAAGCGAGCATTATCACAAACCTATGTATCAGTTGCAATTTATCATTTAAGATCATTTAAGCAAGACTCTGTAAGACCCCGTAAAAATCCAAGTCCTTTTCAATCTTATATTGCATGCAAAAAGGGGGTCCAAAACATAGAAAATTTAGCATAGTGTTAGAGACTTAGTCTCACTTTTGGCCTTTAAACTTCAATGATTTTATTATTGACCTTCCCGATCTTGAAAAGTTGGTTTCTAAGTTGATTCATGATCACGGTTGCCTATAGGTCATCTCGGGTGAGTTTTGGATTTTTTAGATGACGTTTGAGTCATGTTTGGATGAGCAAAATAGTGACCCAATACCATTAGGTCACGCTGGGTCGGGTACCATATTGGCATTAGCAATGCAGTGCGTAGCCCATCACATTGGGTTGAACGATGTGGCTCGTCGGCTGTAGCATTACTGGGCGCATTTTGTTTAATAAGTTGTGGGTATGTGATGGTAATTGATTCATTTTACCCTACTTTACCCCACCCATAACACGATATTAAGGATCCAAAAGGGCAAATTTTCTCAATTTTTCACAAGTTCTCTCAAGAACAAAACCCTAATTTCTTCAAGTCCAGGTAAAGCTTTAAACAATCACCAAGTTTACTTAGCTAGCTAAGTACGCTCCTCATGTAATAGCTGATAACAGGTCCAGGATGAGCATGTTCGTGTCTGGGGTTTCCGATAGTATGGTCAAAGATTGTTGGGCTATAATGTTGATTAAAGAGATAGACTTGGCAAGGTTGATGGTCCATGCATAACAGATAGAGGAGAAAAATATTAAGGACAGAGAGAGGGAGAATAAGAGGGATAGAATATGTAGCTTTAATTTTACTCAGCTGAAGTCAAAGGGTGGTAACCATCTTCAGTTCTGCCCAAAATATTTAGTTCCAGCTTTGACTTTGGCTAGTGCACCAATGACAAAATTCAGGAATGACAATAAGGATAGGACACCAGGCTCTAAGTCTCAGGGTAGTGTGAATAGTGCTCAAACAAATCCTCTTCACTAGAAATGTAGTAGGATCCATCAGGATTTTTGTAGAGTTGGCAATGATGTATGCTTTCGGTGTGGAAAGACAGGTCATAGAATCAGAGAATGTCCATAGGTAGGTCTACAGAGTCAGCACAATCGTCCCTCAGCTCAGTCCGATCGCCCGTCTCAGTAGGGTGCCGCTGCCAGTGCCACCAGTGGGTAGCGCCCAAATAGGCTCTATGCACTTCAGTCCTAATAGGATCAGGAGTTCTCCTGATGTGGTTACTGGTAGATTACAAGTATTTCATTTATATGTTTATGCTTTTCTAGATCCTGGAGCTTCTCCTTCTTTTGTAACCCCATATATGCTGTCAACTTTAAAGTAAGTCCCGAAATCTTAACAGAGCCTTTCTCAATATCTACCCCAGTGGGTAAGATTATCATAGCCAGACGGGTATACAGAAACTGCTCGATTACAGTGTCCCAGAAATATACCGCAGTAGACTTGGTAGAGTTAGAGATGATGGATTTTGACGTCATTCTTGGCAAGGATTGGCTCCATTTATGTTGTACTTCAGTTGATTGTAGGAACATAATTGTCTACTTCCAGTTCCTAAATGAACCAATTCTTGAATGGAGGGGTAGTACCACAGTGCCTAGAGGTCAACTTATTTCATATCTTAGAGCGAGAAAAATAATATCTAAGGGATGTGTATATCATCTTGTGTAAGTCAAAGACTCTATTTTTTAGACTCCCAATCTTGAGTAAGTTCCTGTAGCAAGGGAATTTCCAGATGTGTTCCCTGAAGATCTTCCTGGAGATCCTCCCAAAAGGGAAATTGACTTTGGAATAGACCTTTTTTTGGAAACTCAGCCTATTTCTATTCTGCCATACAGAATGGCTCCAATCAAACTCAAAGAGTTGAAAGAACAGTCAAAAGACCTCCTAGATAAGGGATTCATCAGGCCCAGCATTTCCCTGTAGGGTACACCAGTCCTATTCGTGTGTAAGAAAGACAGTTTTCTTAGGATGTGCCTCGACTACCGTCAGTTAAACAAAGTCACAATCAAGAATAAATAACCACTTCCTAGAATCGATGACTTGTTCAACCAAATTTAGGGTTCCAATTACTTCTCTAAGATAGACCTCAGATCTGGCTATCATCATCTCATAGTAAGATAATATGATATTCCAAAAATAGATTTCTGAACTCATATGGTCACTTTGAGTTTCTAGTCATGTATTTTGGTCATACAAATGCCCCAACAACCTTTATGGACTTGATGAACCGAGTGTTCAAGAAGTACTTGGACATGTTCGTCATAGTCTTCATCGATGACATTTTTGTCTATTCTCATAATGAAAATGATTATGCAGACCACCTTAGAATAGTATTACAGACTCTTAGAGCCCATCAGTAGTTCGCCAAATTTAGCAAGTGCAGATTTTGGCTAAGATCAGTAGCTTTACTTGGTCACATTATTTCCAGTGATGGTATTAGAGTTGATATTTGAAAGAACAAAGCAGTAAGAAACTGGCTTAGACCCATCTCTCCATCAGATATCAGAAGTTTCTTGGGTTTGGTCATCTATTACTGATGGTTTGTTGAAGGGTTTTCATCTATTGCATCCCCCATGTCCAGATTAACTCAGAAGAAAGTCAAGTTCTAGTGGTCAGATTCTTGTGAGAAGAGTTTTGAAGAGTTAAAGACTCGACTAACCACAACCCCGATTTTAACGCTATGAGATAGTTTAGATGGGTTTGTTGTGTATTGTGATGCATCCAGAGTTGGTGTGGGTTGTGTTTTGATGCTGAAGGTTAGGGTATAGCTAATGCTTCCAGATAGATTAAGCCCCATGAAAAGAATTACCCTACCCATAATCTCAAACTAGCAGTTGTTGTGTTCGCCTTAAGGATTTGGAGGCATTATTTATATGGGGTGCATATTGATGTGTTCACCGACCACAAGAGCTTGCGGTAAGTATTCTCATAGAAAGATTTAAACTTCCACTATATGAGTTGGTTAGAGTGGTTGAAAGACTATGACATGAGTATTCAGTATCATTCGGGCAAGGCCAATGTAGTGATAGATGCCCTCATAGGTTTTCCATGGATGGCATTGCTCACGTTGAAAATGATAAGAAGAAACTAGTTCAGGAAGTTCATCAGCTTTCCAGACTAGGCGTCCATTTGGTTGATTCAGCCGAGGGTAGTGTATTGGTGTAAAATAGTTTGGAATCTTCTTTAGTTATTGAAATGAAAGAAAAGCAGGATATGGATTCTAGTTTGGTTAGGTTGAAAGAGTCTGTCAGAGATCAGAAAATAGAGGTTTTCTCCCAAGGGGGAGATGGTTTGTTACATTGCCAGGGTAGACTGTGTGTGCCGTGTGTAGATGACTTGAGATAGCAGATTCTTTTTGAAGCGCATGGTTCGCGTTACTCTATTCATCTAGGGGCCACTAAGATGTACTGCAATTTGGGGGAAATCTATTAATGGAGTGGGATGAAGAGAGATATTTTAAAGTTTTTAGCTAAGTGCTCTAGTTGTAAACAAGTAAATATTGAGCACCAAAAGCCTAGTGGTTTTATGCAGGAGTTCAGTAGCCCTACTTGAAAGTGGGAGGAAGTGAACATGGACTTTGTAACGGGTTTGCATCATACTCGCCATCAATATGATTTGATTTGGGTCATTATGGAAAGGATGACCAAGTCAGACCATTTCCTACCAGTCCATACTTCCTATTCATCTAAGGATTACGCTGAGCTCTACCTTAGAGAGTTGGTAAGGTTATATGGTATTCTGTTGTCTATCATTTCTGATAGAGGTACTCAGTTTACCTCTCACTTTTGGAAAGACTTCCAAAAGTGTCTTGGTACCTAAGTTCACCTCAATACAGCCTTTAATCCGCAAACAGATGGTCAGGCAGAGCGAACCATTCAAAGCCTAAAGGATATGTTGAGAGTGTGTGTCTTTGATTTTAAAGGTAGCTGGGATAATCACTTACCTTTGATCGAGTTTGCTTATAATAACAACTATTATTCTAGTATTCAGATAGCTCTGTTTGAGGCTCTGTATGGGAGGAGATGTAGGTCTCCAATTAGTTGGTTTGAGATAGGTGTGGCCGTATTTATAGGGCCTGGTTTGGTGTTTGTTGCCTTAAAAAGGTCCAATTAATTAGGGAGAGGCTTAAGACAGCCCAAAGCCAATAAAAATCCTATGTTGATTTAGGAGGAGAGACCTTGAGTTTGATATTGGTGACTTAGTGTACTTGAAAATCTCTCTCCTGAATTGGGTAAAGAGGTTTAGTAAGAAGGGAAAGCTTAGTCCCCGGTATGTTGGCCCTTGCAAACTTCTGAGCTAGTTAGAAAAGGTAGCCTATGAACTTTAGTTTCCTACAGACTCCGCATTACTGCAACCATTATTTCACGTCTCTTTGATTAAGAAGTATATTGGTGACCCAGCAGTTGTAGTCCTCTTAGAAAATGTTGATGTTCAGAACAGTTTCTCTTACGAAGAAGTTCCAGTCGAAATCCTTGATCGTCAGATTTGCAGACTAAGGAACAAAGAAGTTCCCTTGGTCAAAGTTCTTTGGTGAAACCAGTCCATTGAGGGAGCCATTTGGGAAGAAGAAGAAGACATGCAAACCAAGTATCATCATCACTTCTCAACAAACTAAGACTCATCCTAAGGTAAAAGTCTTCCTTAGATTTATCCTTCTTCATACGCAGTTCCAGCTGGGTATCATTCTCATGTCATTCATGCATTCATAAATCAGTTTGGACATGTGTCGCATTTCAAGATTCAGTCATGTTTTAGTTGTGCATGTCAGTATAATCACAGTTCCTCAGTGGTCTTAATTTAGTCAGCCTCATTCGAGGACGAATGTTCCTAAAGGGGAGATATTGTAAGACCCCGTAAAAATCCTAGTCTATTTAAGTCTTATATGTCATGCAAAAAGGGGGTCCAAAACTTAGAAAATTTAGCTAAGTGTTAGAGACTTAGTCTCACTTTTGTCCTCTAAACTATAATGATTTTACTATCGACCTCCCGACCTCAAAAAGTTGGTTGCTAAGTTGATTCATGATCAGGGTTGCCAATAGGTCATCTCGGGTGAGTTTTAGATTTTTGAACGACGTTTGAGGTATATTTGGATAACCAAATTAGTGTTCTAATGTGATTGGGTCACGTCGCGTCGGGTACTGCATTGGCATCATCAACACATTGTGTCGCCCATCATGTCAGGTTGAACGATGTGGCGCATCTACTGCAGCGTCACTGGGCATGTTTTATTCAATAAATTATGGGTATGTGAGGGTAATTGATTCATTTTCCCCTACTTTACCCCACCCATAACACAATATTAAGGATTCAAAAGGGCAAATTTACTCATCTTTTCACAAATTCTCTCAAGAACAAAGACCTAATTTCTTCAAGTCCAAGTTCAAACTTCAAGAAATCACCAAAAACTCACACGAATTCAACTAATAAGGTATGTTAGGTGTTCATCCATGGGTCCCTTCCACCCTTGGACTCCAAGAACCTTTTTCAAAACTTAAGTTTTGAGTTCGCATGATTTAAATTGAATTATTTCCATGTATGTGTTGTTGTTTGGGTGCCAAGTTAAGAATATATGAATTTTATGTGGAATATGCTAATGTGTATGTTGACTGATGTAAGTATCATGTTGAACCCGTAAATTATGAATTGAATGTTGTAGTCGTGATATGTTAGCATCTTGTTCATTCCCATGTACAAGATTATGCCTTCTAAGTGTTTGAAAAATGTCTAGATGAGTATGAGTTGAATAGTGATTATTTACTATGCTTTTAAAATTATGCTATGGTCCTATTGTCAATGATATCGAGTCTTGGGGGTTTTGATACCCAAAATTTAGCTGTTTTCTTAGTTTTCAGGAGTTATAGAAGGCTCTCAGTCATATCATGAGCAGTAATACTCGGTTAGTTAACATGGTCAGTGCGAGTTTGGTCAAGCTAAGCCCAGTCCAGTAATTAGTATTGGTTCAGTTAGGAGTAGGATTCAGCACCGAGTGAACTCAGGGATGGGGGCATTCCTGCCAGGTTAGGATGTGACCCTTGTAGCAGTCCCTGAGTTACAGAACTATGTATCCAACATTGGGGGATATGTGTTCTTGCCAAACTAGGGTTGACATATATATATATATAATCTTCTTGCCAGATTAAGGTTAACCCAACCATTATTAGTAATTCGTGGCACGGTACTAACACCTTTCCAACTGGGTTACAGGTTGGACCCCAATCAGTCTATATTGGGGCATGTTAGTTTTATGATAGCTCCCACAGTTTCAGTTCTAGTACTCAGTTCAAAATTCAATTTAGTCTTACTTGACCATAGCATATAGTTTATCAGTTATTTAGTTATCAAATTTTAGTGTTTCAGTTTACAGACTACTTCAGAACTTATTTTATGCTTGGTCATGCATTCTCAATCTTTATAGTTTTCATGCATTCTTATTCAGTACCTCATGTTATGCATTCAGTTAGTTATTACTCATGAACATAAATCCCTGCATATCAACCTAACCTCATTTAGCATACTGGTACATTCAAAGTAGTGATCGCATACTCGTTTCTTGCGCTATGATGTCTTATATCTTGAGTGGTCAAGTTTTAGTTTCCTGATGGACTGGCTTCATTCTTGTTATGCCTCTAGCCAGTAAAAAGGAAAGATCTCAAGTTAGCTAACACCACCAAACTTATTCATGCTAGGCATATCAATTCCTAACACATTTTTTTCTTAAGGATTTACTTAAGAATTATCTAAGACACGCATGAGATCATTTACTTACCTTCCACTTTATTTTATCATTATGTGGTCCAAAAATTTTGTTTAACACTCAAAAGTTTTTTAAAAAATTGTCAAAGTTTTCTTTATAAATAGGCCTATCGAAAACCTATTAGCTAACCAGAATACATATAAATATGCTTTACACAGCGTTACAAAAAATAAGTTTCTCAACTGATAATACACGAGGCTACACTTGGCTAAAATAGTCAAATATTACGTACAATCAACACAAAATGGATCCATAGAGAACTTTAAACTCATTGGAATCAATTTTTCTTTTAGTGAACTAAAAAGATAAAAAATCCTTTTTGTGGAATTACTTTTGTTCAATTTTTAATTACTAAAACAAAAAATAAAGAAACAAAACCAAAAATATTTCAAAGTATCTGAAATTGTACCTTCAAAGCTTTGAACAAGTTCAAACCTTCATAACTTCAAATGGCTTACCCTGTGCTGATTTTCAAACTATATCCAAGGGATCTAAACTTTTTAATTAAAAGAATTTCACTCGCCTAATTGTAACCATTTGCAATTGTAATTTATATATACTCTATATATAATGTGATACACTAATTATATAAAACAAAGGCAATTTGATGCATAAAAGCTTTCTCTATATATACGTACAATTTTAAATAGTTCAGGGCATATACATACCCAAAGTTAGACAGTAAGAATACAAATAACCCAAAAATATAATGAAAGGAATTTACGTACAATTGGTAAAAATTCCTACGTCATCTATATATTATCTAAATGATGAAACTACTGATTTTCCACAAACTTTTGATTTAGGATAGCCTTTGTGACTCATAGGGTTGTAAACCTAAGTTCAATTAGTAATGATTATTCATGATTATATTCAAAACATCCCAATCTATTCTCTCAAGTGAGCCGTACATACTTTTTAGGTGGAGCAGTTTTCTAATGATTGTAAATTATCCATTTTGATTTGGTTCCATCACTAATTAACCAAGTAGCCAATACCAATTATTTGAGTTGCTTTGATGACTGTAACTAAAGTTTTCTATTGTATATGCACTCCAAAAAAAGATTCTACAAATTCGTTTATATAGTTAAGTATTATATGTGATGGTCAAGCCCCTCTCAAAACACACGAGCCAATAGGAAGATTATATTGAATTAGACTGACGTGGATATTTGACTCATTTGATGCTGGAAAGTTAACTTCTAAAACCCCATTTTCTTCTTCTTTCATATATAATAATAACAATAATATGCTCAACTAATGTCAAATTAGAATAATTTTAAAATGTCAGCAGTAAGTGTTAGTAATAATTTCTTAAATTAAAAACTAAAAAAAGAGACATAATTTTGTGGCTATCAGTTTCTTGAGTCTTGATTGGGGTTTCCATCACAAAATTATACCCAATGGTTTTAATTAAAAATAGGTATTAGTCTTAAAATTTTGATACCCATAGGCAAAACTTTAATGTGAAAAGTAAAAATTATACCCATTGATTTTCGGTGAAGAGGGTTACCGGGTCTGGGCGTGGAGATGAGGGGAAGGACGGAGGCTGTCGGTGGCATTTTGAAAGGTGCCAGATCCTGCTGCTGGCAGCGGCGATGGAATGAGAGGTGCTGATGCCATGGCTGGTGCATCGATGTTGACGACGGAGAAGAGATCGGAGAGAGCGAGATAGCTGGTTTGGTATGACTGGTGGTTGGTGGCATCGGATGTTATGGAGGCAGGAGAGGAGGATGGAGGCGAATTGTAGTGGTTTCGTCGGAGCATCGAAGCAACGACTCTAATGTAGAGAGAAGATGGAGAGATAAGGCCTTGGGGGTTATTTCACCGGCCAACGGTGGCTGGCGGTGAAGAGAAGGCAGTGGTGGAGAGTTTTTGGAGAGATAAATAGAGAGAAAAGAGAGGGAGTCGGATGAATTTAAAGGTAAAATGTTTTGAATTAGGGTTTTGTTTATCCTTGAAAAAGAAAGGGAGACTAATCTGATCTCATCCGTTGGATCATTTCAAATCAACGACTAAGATTAAAATCATTTAAAAAAGATGTCCAGAAATTAATTTGAAATTAAAATGTCATCAATTAGGCTAAAATTGATATTAAATTAGGTAAAATTGGATAGAAAATGGCTAAAAGAGAAATGAATTTAGACAAAGTGATTTTAATTTAGGTTGTTATTTAAATAATAGTAAATAATAATAAATAATAGTAATAATAGTATAAAATAAATAATAGATAAATAATAATGATAGATAATGATAAATAATAATAATATTAATAATAAAATAAACAATACTAAATAATGAAAAACTAGACAATGTATTTGCAAAAATGTGAGTATGCACAGTTATCAATAATTTAATAAAATTATGTAAAAAAATTTATATTTGAATTAATAAATTGTAAAAAATGATATCAAAAAATTAATAAAATAATTGGAACATTTTAAATCATTAATGTGGCACGTCAAAAATTTGTTTGACGCAAGAAAATGTTTAAAAGATATTAATATTTAAAAGTTAATAATTTTGCTACAATAGCAGCCTAAATGTAATACCGTAAGGTCCAAATTGGGTGTTAACAATTATAACCACTAAAAAGATTTTAATTTACCTATATAAGTGGGCAGAATAACAAAGTAGAAGTATTAGTGGCGACAAAAAAGATGGCCACAATAAATCTCTCTTTAGCAGCGATTAAGTCGCCACAAAAGAGTTTTAATAGTGACAACTCGTAGGTCGCCACTAACCCAAATTTTATTGGAAAAATTACTACATATTAGTGGCAACCTACACATAGTCGCCACTAAATATGTCATTATTCATGGCGACTAAGTCGCCACAAAAGACTTTTAGTAGCGACAATTCCTAGGTCACCACTAACCCAAATTTTGTTGGAAAAATTACTACATATTTGTGGCGAACTACACATAGTCGCCACTAAATATGTCATTATTAGTGGCGACTTTAATGGTAACCCCTAAATCTTATACCTTTTGTGGCAACCTTTGTATGTCACCACAAAAATCCTAACATTTGCGGCAATTGTTTGTGTCGCCACTGAAAATCGTCACAAAAAACTGTATTTCTTGTAGTGAAAGTAGCTTGTTGGACCAAATGTAGTGCCTAGAAACTATGTTTAAAACTAATTTATCATTTATAATTAGTTCAGGAACTTGGAAGGCAATTATGAGAGAAAAGATTATTAAAAAGGCTTGATGCTGAATTTTTATCATTATTCGATATTTTGTATTATTTTTTAAAGGAGACTGGCAGCTTAGAGTAGAGAAAAATGTTTTTCTCTTGGTTCATTTTTTACACACTAAGATTGTATTCTAGTTTTTGGTATGATGAATATACTTATAGTGATTTTCGTTTTGTCCATGAGTAGCTAAACTTATTAGTTAGGGTTATGGAAACCTTGTAGCATACTATCTATTTCTATGGGTTTTGAATTCATTATGCATTGATTTACTTATATCATACTCTCTTCGTTATGCATGAATTCTCGTGGTTGCAAACATAGAAAATGTGCCATTGAAACATAACTTGTTCGATAGAAAGATTAATGTTTGGAAAAGAGAGTATTGGCAAGAAAATAGGGTTTCCAACCTCTATTTCACACGTTAATGCCTAAACAGGATTAACAACTTAGAGATTACGTAAAATTGAGTAAACACTTTTGAGTCGAGAGAACTAAAGTGAATTAATCCTTGATGGTTGAGAAACTCTTGGATTGAGAATTTGAATACGTTTCTCTATAAGTGCATACATGTATAAATTCTTAACGCCCATAGTTAGAAGATATAAAAAATAAAAGGTGGATATAACCCTATCTTGTTATTCTCTGCATTCAAATATTATTACACGTATTGCTTCACTATTACATCGAAACTATTACTTAGTACTTAAATCAAAAAACCCTATTGCTTTACAGGAACAAATGATTAAAAGTCAACATCTGCATACAACTTAATTAGAACCCTATTCCCTAAGGGATTCAATCCCAACCTAGTTGGGTTATATATTTGAGAATGATCGCTTACTCTTTCGTAACAAAGTGGTAATTTGGTCGTATCAAATTTTGGCGCCGTTGCCGGGGAATACGATTGTCAATTAAGTTTATATGGGTTAATTGACTGTTAATCAAGTTTCTTAATTTTATGTTTATTTGTTGTTTTTGTTTATTAGAGGTTCATTGTTATTTATGCCCCAAACCAGAAGTTCAGGAGAACCATTATTACCTTTCAATCCTGAACCTCATCTTACTGAAAGAATGGCTAACCAACAAGAAGCAGAAACATTTGCCGCTTTGGCTAATGCTCAATTAAATCAACAGAATACTGATAACCCAGGTCGGGTACCTAATCCAAACGAAGAGGACCTGGGAGACTATGATTTGTTGGGGCTGGTTAATCGAAGACGTGTAAAGGATATAGTTGCACCAGTGAACATAAATCGTCCTTTCAGAGCGAGACCTGATCGCCAAGCTGTGTAATTTAATCTTAATGATGATAAGGATAGAATGGATGGAGCGGGTGCAACTAGAGCTATTATTCCCCCACTGTTGGCACCCAGATCTAAGTTTAATATTACAAGCATGATGACTCAACTCCTCCACCTAAAGAGGTTGTTCGGTGGATTCTCGGGGGATGATCCCAATATGCATTTAGTGAACTTTGTCACTATTTTTAAGTCCTTTGATAACCCGGGAGTGTGACAAAATTCCATCTGCTTATGTTTATTTCTGTTGTCTCTGTATAGGGAGGCAACCTTCTAGCTTAATGAGTTGACACCCAATTCTATAACCAACTAGAGGCAGTTAAAAGAGGCTTTCCTAGAAAAGTTCTTTTCGCCTTCCAGAAGGGTACCATTGAGGGATGAGATCAGTAAATTCAAGTAGCTCTCAACTGAATCTCTTTATGAGAAATAGGAGAGGTTTTAAAAAAAGATAATATAGTTCCCGAACCATAATATAATGGATATTCATCTGATGGAGACTCTTTATCAGGATTTGAACTCTATTACGAAGCCAGTTGTTGATAATGCTGTAGGGGGATCATTTATGGATCTCACTTTTCAAGAGGCTTTGGAAATGCTTGATCGGATGACCAAACAAAGTAGAGCTTGGCATACCAGGTATTCTGTGGTAGCAAGCCCTACTGTGTCTATTAGCATGAATGTAGAACAACGTAAGAAAAAATATGAACGTGATCAAGACATGGCTCACTTGAAGACGCAAATGGATTTGTTGACCAAGCACTTATTATCTACAAAGACTGAAAAAGTGATAGTTATTCCATCCCAAGGTAGAGATGCTTTGGATTTGGAAGAAGAGGCTAACTATTTGAATAACCAGGGGGTTTTTGAGGCAATAGCCAAGGAAATCAAGGTCAAGCTTATTACGACAAGGCTGGATATAAGGATCGGGATCAAGGAAACTGGAAGACCAAGAATGATAGAAGTTGGCTATATGTACCTCCCGGAAGTAGAGATAATGTTGCAAGTAGCTCTGGCAAGATGTCCATGGAGGACATGATGGAGAAATTATTAAAAGGAGTTGAGGCAACCAACTCTGGGGTGACTACCATGAAGACCGGCTTGTCTTCTATAAGTCAGTTGGTAAACTCGCACTCCACTTCAATCAAGTAGTTAGAACAATAAATGAGACAACTCTCTGCTGTATTGAATTAGAGGAAGAGTGGAACACTGCCAAGTGATATAATTCAGAACCTTCGGAATGATGGATCATGTATGGATATTACCACACGGAGTGGTAAGGTTTAATCAGACCCTTCTTTAGGCAAAGCTGTGAATGAAGATGTTGATCTTGAAGAAGGTATTCCAGTGGAGACTGAAAAATTGGATGGCAATGATATCCCTTCTAATCATCAGTAGGTTGATGAGTTAGAAAAAGAAAAAGAGAAGGAAAATGAAGTAGTGGTGAAGAATCTCCCAAAAACATGACCTTTCTTCCCTCAGAAATTGAAGAAAAAGGCTGATGACATAAAGTTTAGTAAATTCATGGCAATGTTGAAGCAGTTGATAGTAAATATGCCTTTGGTAGAGGCACTTGAGCAAATACTAGGATATGCTAAATTTATGAAGGCTCTTGTCATGAAGAAAAGAGCGGTGAGCTATGAACTGGTAGATAATCTCCATCATTGTAGTGTTATTTCTATAAGGTCTTTGGTGTAGAAAAAGGCAGACCCAGGAGCATTCACTATTCCTTGTATAATTGGGTCTCTGAGATTTTGCTAAGGCCTTATATAATCTGGGAGAGAGAATTAATTTGATGCCGCTAGTTGTTTAAAAAAAGTTATGTTTGGGAGATCCCATACCCACCAACATGCGACTTATGATGGTGGATAAGTCGGTTAAATGACCTGTTGGTATTTTGTATGATGTGCTGGTGAAGGTGGCTAGCTTCATATTTCTTGTAGATTGCAAGGTCGACTTTGAGGTGCCCATAATCTTGGGTTGACCTTTCCTCTCAACCAAAAGTGTGTTGATTGATTTGCAAGCTAATGAGCTCTTATTAAAGATGAATGATAAAGTGGTGCACTTTGATGTATGCCAATAAATGAACTAGCATAAAGGAATAAGTGTGTTCTCAATTATTGATGTATATTATGAGGATGACGAGGATGTGCCAATAGAGGAGAAGTTTGTTGTCGAGCCTTTAGCTACAATGCTTATGAATTTTGATCATGAAGGCATTGAGGAGTATGAAGAGACTGTGTGTGCTTTGAAGGAATGGGATCATAATCTTATGCTCCTAAGAATCTAGGTCTTCATCATAAGAATCGACCAACTCCACCGTCGAAGCCATCCATTGAAGAGACACTGGTGTTGGAGTTGAAAGAGTTGCCAGGGCATTTAAGGTACGTATTTTTGGGCAATGAAAGCATGTTACCCGTGATTATTTCAGCTGATTTGGGTAAGCAACAGGTGGAAGCACTTATTTTGGTGCTTTAGAGGTATAAAAAAGCAATAGGCTGGACTATTACTGATATTAGTAGCATTCCCCCTGGCATCTGCACTCATAAGATACAACTTGAGGAAGACTGTACTCCAACCATCGAGCATCAACGCTGACTTAACCTACCGATGTAAGAGGTGATTAAGAAGGAAATTATTAAGTGGCTAGACGCAAGAGTGGTTTATCCTATTTCCAACAGTAAATGGGTAAGCCCAGTTCAATGTGTGCCCAAGAAAGGGGGCATAACTGTTGTTGCAAATGAAACAATAAGTTGATTCCTCTTAGGCCTATGACTGGGTGGGGGGTTTGCATATACTATCACAAGCTAAACTCAAGGACCTTAAAGGATCACTTTCCAATGTCCTTCATGGATCAAATGCTTGATTAGTTGGAAGAAAGGGGGTGGTATTACTTCTTGGATGGCTATTCTGGCTACAATCAGATCTGTATTGCTCCTAAAGATCAGGACACGACGACATTTAAATGCCCATATAGAACTTTTGCATTCAAGAGGATGCCGTTTGGGTTATGTAATGCACCTGCTACCTTTCAAAAGTGTATGATATCTATTTTCTTAGATATGGTGGAGGACACCTTGGATGTGTTCATGGATGATTTTTCTGTGGTAGAAGATTCATTTAAGCTGTGTTAAACAAACCTGAGTAGGGCCTTGCAATGATGTGTGGAATTCAATTTGGTGCTCAATTGGGAGAAATGACACTTTATGATAAAATAGGGCATTGTTCTCAGGCATAGAATTTCAGCAAAAGGGATAGAGGTAGATCGAGCCAAGGTGGAGGTTATTGAGAAGCTACCACCTTCCATTTCTGTGAAGGGAGTGCGTAGTTTCCTTGGACATACTGGCTTTTATCGAAGGTTTATAAGGGACTTCTTAAAGATTTCAAACCCACTTTGCAAACTTTTGGAGAAGAAAGCTAAGTTCTCCTTCGATGATAATTGCTTGAAGGTATTCGAATGCCTTAAAAAGAAATTGGTTGAAGCCCCCATCATTGTTGCACCGGATTGGTTAAAACTATTTGAGATCATGTGTGATGCAAACAGTGTTTCCCTTAGAGCTGTGTTGGGGTAAAAGAAGGATAAATTGTTTAATCCAATCTATTATGCTAGCAAAGCATTGAATGGAGCTCAAAAGAACTACACCATCACTGAACAGGAACTCCTTGCTGTAGTCTATGATTTTGAGAAATTTTGGGCATTTATGCTAGGAATCAAGGTGGTGATCCATACTGACCACACAGCCTTGAGATATTTAATGTCTAAGAAGGACGCAAAACCAAGGTTGATTAGATGGGTGTTACTGCTCTAAGAATTTGACTTTGAAGTCAAAGATAGAAAGGGTTGCGAAAACCAAGTTGCAGATCATCTGTCTAGGATGGAAAGTGAGCAAGAAGTTAGAGATAAAATAAAGATCAATAATGTATTTCCGAATAAAGAGATCTTGGCTGCTGTTATGGAGAAAATGCCTTAGTACATTGATTTTGCAAACTATGTGGTGAGCGAGTTAATTTTAGAAAATCTTTATTTTCATCAAAGAAGTATGTGACACATTACTTCTGGGATGAGCCGCATCTATTTTGGCCGTATGTTGATAATATTATAAGGAGATGTGTGCCAGAAGTAGATGTATTAAGTATATTGTAAGCATGTCATGCTTCCCCAGTTAGAGGTCACCATACAGGTGATCGAACTGCTAGAAAGGTGTTACAGAGTGGCTATTATTGGCCAACTTTATTCAAGGATGCTCATGAGTTTGTACTAAGTTGTGACCAATATCAGAGGCTGGGGTCAATCTCCAACCGTCCTGAGATGCCTTTGACGAAGATGCTGGAAGTAGAATTGTTTGATGTTTGGGGCATTAATTTTATGGGCCCTTTTGTAAGCTCCTATGGGATGAAGTACATTCTAGTTGATGTTGATTATGTATCAAAATGGGTTGAAGTTGTCGCCTTGGCTGATAATGAAGAAAAGTGAGTTATTGCATTTCTCAAAAAGAACATCTTCTCTCTCTTTGGAGTACCACGTACTATAATAAGCGATGGAGGATCTTATTTTTGCAACAAAGTGTTTCGAACTGCCTTGGTGAAATATGGGGTGAAACAGCATAAAGTAGCAACTCCATATCACCCACAAACTACTGGACAAGTGGAGGTTTTGAATCAGGATACTAAAGCCATCCTAGCTAAAATGGTGAATGCTAGTAGGCAAGATTGGTATCGAAAGCTCGATGACTCCTTGTGGGCGTATCGAACAGCTTTCAAGACACCCATTTGCATGTCACCATATTAGGTAGTCTATGGAAAAGTATGTCACTTACCAATAGAGCTGGAGCACAAGGCTTTATGGGCTCTCAAAAGGTTAAATCTAAATAAGAAGGAAGCAGCAGAGCTAAGACTGGCGTAACTGAATGAGATGGATGAATTCCATCTCGGGGCTTATGAAAGGTCAAACCTATACAAGGAGAATATGAAGAAGTATCATGATCGTAGGAATGAAAAATGAGATTTCTAGAATGGTGACTTGGTGCTTCTGTTCAACTCCAGACTAAAATTGTTCCCAAGTAAACATAATTCCAAGTGGTCAGGCCTATTTAAAGTGAGTCAAGTCTACTCATCTGGAGTAGTTGAACTTTAAAATAAAGATGGAAGCATCTTCAAAGTTAACAGGCAACGAGGAAAACTTTATATCGCTCTAAAAAACTTGATAAAAAATATTGCTACTATCTATCTCGTTGAAGTCTGAGTAATCAAGATAACTGAGTCATGCCGCAACAATAAATCAGGCATTACATGGGAGGCAACCCATGATTTTACTTTGATTTTTATCTGTAAAACAAAAATACAAAAATAAGAGTCGAGCCACAACCAAAACTACGATGCTTGGTGGGAGGCAACCCACCCTTCTAATCATTTTTAATTATTTTTGATTAAGTATAGGTGTTTGAAGCACTAAAGAGGTGATAGTTTCTAAAGTAAAAGTGAGTCATATTAAAAGTGGTAAGTTTAGGAATAAAGGGAACATTGCAGGTAAGTTGGTGTGGTCAAAATGTTAAGGCTTGATTCGTGTGAGAGTTGTGACTCAAATTATTCCTTATATGGAGAATGGAGTGCATGGCATCCAAGTTTAAGTGTACTATAGGGTGTGTGACACCCAAGTTTACCTAGGTCATGGCAAAGGCGTCGCCTAATACTTAGCCTAAGCCCACTGCCTCGCATGGGCGTTGCCTTATGTGGTACCTAACTTAACTTAAGCGGCAAGATGTGCACCGTACACCTTTATTTAGGCGATTGTTTGTACGTCGCTTACCCAACCACACACCCTCACTGGTTTAAGTTGGTGATTGCTTATGTGGTGCCTAAGTTAATGTAAGCTATAGGTTGTGTGCCGCCTACTTAAACTTATGTGATAACATGTGCGATGCCAACCATACCACACATGATCACTGTTTGGTTAGGCGATACAGTATGTGTCGCACACTTACCCTTCTACGATACCATGTGCGTCGCACACCACATAAATTTCAGCATAGTATGCGATTTTAACTTGGGTCAACCCGACCCGGATTTTATTCTTTAAATAGACTCCACACCCTAAATGCCCAAATTCATCCTTATTTCACCCCTAAACTGTACAAGCTTTCTCTCTCACCATTCTATTTGTCCTTCAAGATTACTCTTAGATTAACAATCTCAAGAATTTTTCCCTTTTTTTCCACATCTTCCATCTTCGAAGGTAAGTTTTACTTTCTTAATCCTTAGTTATTGTGACTTTATGTATAGTTAATTGATTTCTAGAGGATTATAGACTAAATTCTTGCCATAGCTTTGTACGAGTAGTTTTGAAACTCTTTGGGAAGATGAACACCATTATTGTGAAAACCATCACTGTTATGGATCTTAATTTTACCTCCGAATATATTGTTGGTTGTTTTGTGTAAGTAATGGTGTCTTGTGGGTATTGAGATGTAGAAGATTTAAGGCATTATTTTTTAGTATTTTGTGCTTGTACATGTGAATGAATTGTTCACAACAAACATAGTAGTTGTGTAACCACTATTGCACGTCTTATTTTGTTGAACATAATATTGATAAACAATGTGGGAGGGTGATGATATTTGGGTATTGTGATATGTTGAAGTTGTAAAGCATAATTTTGTTCAACAATCACTTATTAAAGTAAAATTGGTGGTGTTAATAGGAATTGATTTTTTGCACCAATTGTATGTTAGTTTGTAGTCATAGGTAGGTATTTTTATCGATGATGGATGGATGATGACCGTCTTAAGAGAAAATCAGTCATGTGTAGGACCTAACAAGCGAGTGTAATTTATTCTAATGGGCCACACGACAATACAAGCATGCATGTGATAAACCTTTACTGTTGAGACACCTAAGTTCTAGTTTATGACTCGTGTGGTGATTTTTGGCTTAAAGTGAATTCATATAACTGTTTGGTTAAGAGTCTATAATGATCCTATTGGAGTTAAGCATATGTCATGTGTGTGTGAGGGTATTCACATATTCCTTGTTGCAATTGATGCTAAAACTTGCCTGGTGTATGGGAAAAACGAAATACAGAATGCGAGTTTAGGAGATGATTTAGGTACTTCTTTGATGGCCATATTTTTTTTCATACCCTCTTTTGAACCACCTTTGTGCATTATCTTAGTTATCCCCATTGAGCCTTTAGCTTGTTCTTTAGTAACGTCATGTGTAGCTAATCCTTCCTTGATTATCCTCAATTTAATCCAAATCTCCTAAGCGCTTTGGTAAGAAAATTTTAGTAAGGAGTTGTAAATAGAAGGAGAAAAAAGTAAAAATGTAGCCCCAAAGTAATAGTTTTTGGCATCTGAATCTGATATGATTGGTTGGGAGTGAGATCTATCTTAAAACAAAAAGAAATAGTGGCATAAAAATTTGTTCAAAATGATATGATGTAAACATCGAAAATACTCCCTCCATAAGTTATGTGAGTAAGCTTTATGAAATGGGGTGAAAGAGAATGATGTGTAAAGTTTATAGAGGTGAAAATTGGTTGTTAGAGATTGGTGTTCATTATCTAATGTAGTGTATTAAAGCGCTTAGGGAAGTTAGTCACTATTACTGGCCAGAATAGTTCCTACCCATCCCTTAGCCTACATTACAGCCCGTAAAGACCTATATGATCCTAATCTTAACATTCTGATATTAGTGGAGCACTACACTAAGGGCAAACATATGGTTATCATTTGTAATTTGAGAATTCTTTGTGAGAGTGAGCGCAACTTGATTCTTATACCCATTGTGCTAGAAATTGAATTTTTGTGAGCGATTATGGGTAACTCTTTTATTGTGAGGGCACATGTTTGATGAAAAGTAAGGTAATTTATATGATTTCTTTGCTTAAATAGTATGTATGAATTTGCCAACTTGATGAGTTTATTTTTTAGGGTAGGTTGTTTTCAGTAATGGTTCATGAATCTACTTCTTGTTTCATATTCGTTGTGTGAGCCTATTTGAGTATCTTGTGTTTCCTTTGTGGGTTTTAAATCTTGTGTATGCATAAATGGATAATATGTTCGAGGATGAACAATGATTTAAGTGTGGGGTGGTGATCTTGGGTGTATTTATACGCCTAAGCACCATAACTTACCTATATTTTAGCTAAGTTTTGAGAACAAAGTTCCTAGTTTCTTATATTTTTACTCTACTTTGATGTAATTGAGCTAACCTATGTGATTAGCATGATTTCAGGTGTTAATGAGGTAGATAAAGACATGATGGAACTACGGATTACGGATGACAAATCACACAAGCGAAAAGTAGCTTGATGGACCAAATGTGGCACCTAGAAACTATGTCCAAGACTAATTTGTCATTTATAATTAATTCAGGGACTTAGAAGGCAATTATGAGAGAAAAGATTATTAAAAAGACTTGATACTGAATTTTTATCATTATTCGATATTCTATATTATTTTTGAACGGAGAATGGCATCTTAGAGTAGAGAAAAACGTTTTTCTCTTGGTTCATTGTTTACACACCGAGATCGTCTTCTAGTTTTTGGTATGATGAATATACTTATGGTGATTTTCATTTTGTCCATGAGCAGTCAAGCTTATTAGTTAGGGTCATGGAAACCTTGTAGCATGCTATCTATTTCTATGGATTTTGAATTCATTATGCATTGATTTACTTATATCATACTCTCTTCGTTATGCTTGAATTCTCGTGGTTGCAAAACTAAGGAATGTTCCATTGAAACACAACTTATTCGATAGAAAGGTTAATGTTTGAAAAAGAGAGTATTGACAAGAAAATAGGGTTTCCAACCTCTATTTCACACGTTAATGACTTAACAGGATTAACAACTTGGAGATTTCGTATAATCGAGTAAACACTTTTGAGTCGAGAGAACTAAAGTGAATTAATCCTTGATGGTTGAGAAACTCTTGGATTGAGAATTTGAATACGTTTCTCTATAAGTGCATGCATGTATGAATTCTTAACACCCATAGTTAGAAGATATTAAAAACTACAAGGTGGATATAACCCTAGCTTGTTATTCTTTGCATTTAAATATTATTACACGTATTGCTTTACTATTACATCGAAACTATTACTTCGTACTTAAATTAAAAACCCCTATTTCTTTACAGGAACAAATGATTAAGAGTTAACTAATCTGCATACAACTTAATTAGCACCCTATTCCTTATGGGATTCGACCCCAACCTAGTTGGGTTATATATTTGATAACGAATGCTTACTCTTTCGTAAGAAAGTTGTAATTTGGGCGTATCAGTAGACAGCGTAGGTTGAGACATCAACCTACCAGTTGAGGGTTGATAAGGTGTTTTAACCTGCCAGTTGAAGGTACCACCGTTCTCATTAGAGTACCTGCCAGATGAGGGTAACTCTTCATCTTATCTTTACCCCTGGCACGGTACTGACACCCTTCCAACTGGGGTTACAAGTTTGACCCCATTTATCTTATTTGGGGCATATCGGTTAGATGATTACTTCCCACAGTCTCAGTTCCAGTCTCAGTATAAAACTCAATTTAATTCTACAGAATTAGGACTGTCATACACAATCACTCATTTATCAGTAATTCAGTCATCAATAATCTCAGATATTAGTTACTTAGTATCAGAAATCAGTTCTCATCTTCAGTATAAGCTTAGATACAGTATATACATACATAAATGCATAGTATTGCATTCTCAATACTTACAACAGTGTCAGTTATCCATGTGTTCATACTCAGTTATTCCCTATCATTCAGTCAGTTATTGTTAATGCATATAAACCCTTGCATTCAGCCTTACCTCATCTAGCATACCAGTACATTTCACATATTGATGCATACTTTCTATTTGCGCTATGATGTCTCATATAATAGGTTCAGACGCTCATGTTCCTACCTGCACTTAGACAGATTTAGTCAATAGTCGCAGATTCAGTAGTGAGTCTTTATCTATTGAGATATGCGTTTATTTCAACATTACAGTAGTTTCAGTATTTCAGTAGTCAGAATTAGTTGAGGGCTTGTACCATTAACTCCACTTTCAGGTAGTTCAGTTAGAGGCTTTTCAAACTAGACTAGTTCAGACAAAGTTCAGCTTTTTAGATATTATTACAGTTTTTATTCTTTATCAGTATTCAGATTATAAACCTTATGGAATGTCAGTTTATGTTCCGCATTATTTAGTATTATTATTTAGTGCTAACAGCAGGTACCAGTCATGGGTTATCTTGTGCTCCTTCGGGGTCATAAGCATCATATGGCATTTGGGGTACAGACTCAGGGCGTTACAAACTTGGTATCAAAGCCTAAGGTTCAACAGAGTCCTAGGGAGTCTGAAAAGCAGCGTCAAGTAGAGTCTTGTGCATGGGTGTGTAGTGTGCCATACTTAAAGGCAAGAGGTGAGACGTTTTAAGAAAAAGTTTCCCTTCTTTCAGTATTCATGTCGTGCGAGTGAGCATGAGGTAAAGTTAAACTCTCAGTATAATCCTTTTATTCCTTCCATTTACAAAACATGCTTCTCAAAAAGAACAATGGACGAAGAATAGGAAACCAGTCAACACCATAGCCCATTCAGGCAGATCCCCTAGACGAGCATGTCTCTCAGGAAGAATTCAAAGTTGCATTCACCGCTCTAACTAATTCCATAGCAACTCAGAATAAACGGCCAGCTTTTGGTCAAGCCAACCCAGTGGCTAATACTGCTGCAGTCTAGATTGGGGACTTCACCCGAATGAATCCTCCCCTATTATTAGGATCTAAGCCCGAAGAGGATCCACAGGAGTTCCTCGACCAGGTTCAAAAAGTCACAGATATAATGGGAGTGACTTCCAGTGAGAGTGCTGAGTTTGCTGCCTATCAGCTACAGGATGTAGCTCATACGTGGTTTAAGCAGTAAAAAGTAGACATGGACATTGATGCAGAGCCCATAGAAAAAAAAGACTTTGCTGCTGCTTTCTAGATAGATTCTTTATCTTAGAGCTGAGAGAAGCCAAGGTGTTAGATTTTCATCAATCTCAGGCAAGGAAACATGAGTGTGAAAGAGTATTCCCCCAAGTTTACTTAGTTAGCCAGATATGCTCCCTATATAGTAGCAAACAATAGGTCCAAAATGAGCAAGTTCGTATCTGAGGTATCAGAGAGTGTGGTTAAGGAGTGAAAAACTGCGATGTTAATTAAGGATATGGACATATCCAGGCTCATGGTCCATGCTCAGTAGATCGAAGAGGCTAAGAATAAGGAGAGAGAGAAGGAGAATAAGAGAGCTAGAACTGGTAGCTTCAATTTCACTCAGCCTAAGTCAGAAGGAGGTAAACATTTCCAGTTCCATCCAAAGTTTTCAGTTCCAACTCCATCCTCAGCCAGTTCTCCAGTACCCAAGTTCAGAAATGATAACAAAGATAGCGGGCCAGGCTCAAAATATCAGGGTAGTGTCAGTAATGTTCGAATAAATCCTCTTTGCCAAAAATGTAACAGAAACCATCAGGGTAACTGCGGAGCTGGCTGTGATATTTGTTTTGGGTGTTGCAAGCCAGTCCATAGAATAAAAGATTATCCTTAGTCAGGTTCATAAGGTCAGTATAATCGTTCCTCAACTCAGTCCGATCACCTAAACCAGCAGGGTGCCACTTCTAGTGCCACCAGTAGGCAACGCCCAAACAGGATTTATGTACTTTAGTTTAGACAAAATCAGGAAACACTTCATCCCAGACAAGATTAGAAAAGTTCTCCTGATGTGGTCACTAGTACATTACAAATCTCTCATTTACATGTTTATGCCTTATTAGACCCAGGAGCTTCTCTGTCTTTTGTAACTCCTTATATAGCCATCGACTTTAAGGTCAAACTAGAAACCTTAATAGAATTTCTCAGTCTCTACTCCAGTAGGTCAGTCTATCATAGCTCGACGGGTATACAAGAACTGTACGGTTATGATATCTCAGAAAGTCACTTCAGCAGACTTCAGCATGGATTGGCTTTATTAATGCTATGCCTTAGTTGATTGTAGAAATAGAATTGTTCATTTTCAGTTTCCAAATAAACCAGTCCTTGAATGGATGGGTATTACCATACGCTTAAAGGTCAGTTGATTTCATACCTCAGAGCAAGAAGAATGATATCCAAGGGATGTGTCTACTATCTCGTGTGAGTCAAAAACTCTAGTTCAGAGACTCCTAGTCTTGATTTAGTTCGAGTAGTAAATAAATTCTCAGATGTGTTTCTCGAAGATCTTCCTAGAATTCCTTCCGAAAGAGAAATTGACTTCGGAATTGACCTTCTTCCAGATACTCAGCCTACTTCTATTTTGCCATACAGAATGGCTCCAGTCAAACTCAAATATTTGAAAGAGCAGTTAAAAAACCTTTTAGATAAGGCGTTCATTAGACCTAACATTTCCCTATAGGGTGCACCAATCCTATTTATGCGTAAGAAAGACAGTTCTCTCAGAATGTGTATAGACTACCGTCAGTTGAACAAAGTCACAGTCAAGAACAAATACCAACTTCCTATAATTGATGACTTGTTTGACCAACATCAGGGCGTCAATTACTTTTCTAAGATAGACCTCAAATCAAACTATCATCAGCTTAGAGTCAGAGAATGTGATATTTTAAAAATAGCTTTCCGAACCCGATATGGTCACTTCAAGTTTCTAGTCATGTTCTTTGGTCTTCATAATTCCCCAGAAGCCTTCATGGACTTAATGAATCACATGTTCAAGAAGTACTTGGACATGTTCGTTATAGTCTTCATCGATGGCATTCTTGTCTATTCTCATAGCGAGAATGATCAAGCAGATCACCTCAGAATTGTACTTCAGACTCTCAAAGCCTATCAGTTATTCACCAAATTCATTAAGTGCTAATTTTGGCTAGGGTCAATAGCATTCCTTGGTCATATTATTTCAGTTATGACATTACAGTTGATACATAAAAGACTGAGGCGGTGAGAAACAGGCCTAGACCCATTTATCCATCAGATATTAGGAGCTTCTTAGGTTTAGCTGGCTATTACCATTGGTTTGTTGAAGGGTTCTCATCTATTACATCCCCCATGTCCAGATTGACTCAAAAGAAAGTCAAGTTTCAGTAGTCAGATTGAGAAGAGTTTTCAGGAGTTGAAGACTCGACTCACCCCAACCTCAGTTTTGACTCTACCAGATGGTTCAAATAGGTTTGTTCTTTACTGTGATACATCTAGAGTAGGTTTGGGTTGTGTTCTCATGCAGAGAGGTAAGGTCTTAGCCTATGCCTCTAGATAGCTTAAGCCCCATGAGAATAATTACCCTACCCATGATCTTGAGTTAGAAGTTGTAGTGTTTGCCTTAAATATCTGGAGGCACTATTTCTATGGGGTGCATGTTGATGTGTTCACATATCACAAAGTCTTGCAATATGTTTTCTCTTAGTAAGATTTGAATTTGCGTCAAAGAATGTAGTTAGATTTGTTGAAATATTATGACATGAGTGTTCTGTACCATCCGGGCAAGGCCAATGTAGTGGAAGATGCTCTCAGTAGGTACTCTATGGGTAGTGTGGCTCATGTTGAGAATGATAAGAAGAAAGTAGTTTAGGAAGTTCATCAGCTTGCCCGACTAGGTGTCCGCTTAGTCGATTCAGCAGAGAGCAGTGTGGGGCACAGAATAGTTTAGAATCATTTCTAGTTTCTAAAGTGAAGGAAAAGCAGGACAGAGATTCGAGTCTAGTTAAGCTGAAGGAGTCAGTCATAGATCAGAAAGTATAGGTTTTCTCCCAAGGGGGAGATGGTGTGTTTCCTTGCCAGGGCCGCTATGTGTTCCAGGTGTAGATGACTTGAGGCAATGAATTCTTGCAGAAGCGCATGGTGCGCATTACTCTATTCATCCAGGGGACACTAAGATTTACCGCGATTTATGGGAAATCTATTGGTAGAGTGGGATGAAGGGGGATATTACAGAGTTTATAGCTAAGTGCTCTACGTGTCAGTAGGTTAAGATTGAGCACCAGAAGCCTAGTGGTCCTATGTAGGAGTTCAGTATTCCCACATGTAAATAAGAAGAAGTGAACATGGACTTAGTGACGGGTTTGCCTCGTACTCATCATCAACATGATTTGATTTGTGTTATTGTAGACAGGATGACCAAATCCGCTCATTTCTTACCAGTTCATACTTCCTATTCAACTGAGGACTATGCCAAAACCTATATCAAAGAGTTGGTCAGGTTGTACAGAGTCCCAGTATCTATTAGCTTAGATAGAGGTACCTATTTTACCTCTTATTTTTGGAAAGCATTCCAAAAGGGTCTTGGTACCCAAGTTCACCTCAGTAAAGTATTTCATCCTCAGATAGATGGTCAAGCAGAAAGGACCATTCAGACTCTAGAAAATATTTTAAGAGCATGCGTTGTTGATTTTAAGGGTAGTTGGGATGACCACTTGCCTTTGATCGAATTCGTATATAATAACAGTTATCGTTCTAGTATTCAGAATGGCTCCGTTTGAGGCTTCTTATAGTAGGAAATGTAGATCTCTAATTTTTTTGTTTGAGGTAGGTGAGGCTACAATAGTAGGGATCGATCTCATGTTTGATGCCCTACAGAAGGTTTAATTGGCCAGAGAAAGGCTTAGGGCTGCCCAGAGCAGACACAAAACATATACAGATGTGAAGAGAAAAGATCTCGAGTTTGAGGTCGACAATTTTATGTACTTGAAAATCTTTCCTATGAAGAGGGTAAAGAGGTTTGGCAAGAAGGGAAAGCTTAGTCCCCGATATATTAGTCCTTACAGAATTCTCAGCCATTTCAGAAAGGTAGCTTACGAGCTTGAGTTGTCTTCAGATCTAGCTTCAGTACACCTAGTGTTCCACGTCTCCTTGCTAAAGAAATGCATTAGTGACCCAGCAGTCATAGTTCCCTTGGAGTGCGTAGATATTTAGAATGATCTCTCTTTTCAACTCGATCATCAGATTCGTAGAATGGGGAACAAAGAAGTACCCTTGGTCAAAGTATTTTGGAAGAATTAATCCGTTGAGGGAGCTACTTGGGAAACAGAAGTAGATATGCAGACCAAGTATCCTCATATCTTCTCTGTAAACTCAGATTCAGCTTGAACTAACAGTCTTCCTTGGCTTTTCTCAGTTCCCTGTTCAGTTACAGTTATAAACTTGATGTCCATTACCGTTGCATATTCAGTCATGCATTCATGAATCAATTCAATCATGTATTCATACATCATATCAAATATGCATATTTAGTATAAAAAATTAGCTTATCAGTGATTTCAGTCATGCAATAATGTTTTAGTTGTGCATGCTCAGTATGTAAGCTCAGACTATCAGTATTCTCAACTTAATCAGTCTCATTCGAGGACAAATATTCCCAAGGGGGAGATATTGTAATACCTTGTATTTCCCTAGCTTAATTTAAATCTAAGTACATGAGTATTTATATATCAACTCTTAAAATCACAGTATTTTTTAGTTTAGAGCTTACTATTGCATAGGAAATTCAGTCAACTTTCCAGCGATATAAAATTTGCCTAAATCCAATACTCAGGTGAAGAGTTATAAACATTTTGTAAAGCAGCGTGCTAACCGACACATCACTGCATCGCGATGAGGTTCCAAATGGCAATTGTCATTTTCCAATGTTCCATTGTGATAATAGGTGGTTGCGACAAGGCCGATTGTCATAATTGTCCTTTTCCAGTGAAGCTTCGCAATTTTATCACATCGCCCTAAGGACCAAATTCGCGTCTAGTAAGGCACCGTGTGGCGCCACATCATGCCATCAGTCTAGTTCCCGGTTGTCCATTTTCCAATGGCCTATCGAGATTGTACCGCATCGCGTCGAGTGCCAAAATCGAGAATTTTTAGTCAATTTTGGGTTTTCAATTCCAAGGGACTTTAAGTCATTTTTCCCTTACGCCAGTCAATCTAAACACGTAATTAACCCCTAATTAACCTAGATATACCATTATCCACCCAATTTTCCCCATAATTAAATCATTCTCTCTCAAAAGGGCAAAACCCTAGTTTGAAGAATCAAGAACAGAGCTCAAGAATTCCTCCAAGAACCTTCAATAATTAGTCTTCTCAGGTATGTTAGGTGTTTATCTATGGGTTCTTTTCACCCATAGAGTCCAAGAATCAATTTTTAAAAACTACAAGATTATTGATTCATGATTTACATACTTAAAATCAGATTGTATTCATGTTCATGACATTAATTGAGTTTCAATCCATGATTAATTGTAGATTCCATGAAATTGAAATAACATGTATATTGGATTGTGTAATTCCCATATTATAATCCTTGAATTAGCAAGTTTGGGTGTTATAGTAACAAGGTTTACATGTTGTCTATGATTATATGCATTAAGTTGTGCTGTGTATGATGGAATTTCCATGTCAATTAAATGGTGAAGTCATGACATGCTAGAATATGTACAAGCTTATGCCCTACAAGTGTTTGATAAAATGTTTCTATGAATGAATTATGAACAAGTGAACCTTGTTATGATTTTCAAGATCATGCTATGCTTTACTTTTCATGCTATCAAGTCCTGGAGGTATCTAATACCCGATAATCTAGTTGTTTATATAGAGCTACAGTAGTTACAGAATAGTCTCAGTTATGTCACAGAATAGTAGTACTCAGTCAGTTATAGAACTCAGTGAACTCAGTCAAGTTCAGTCAGTCAACATGATCAGTAATAGTTCAGTTAAATCCAATATAGTCTAGCAATCATTCCATGGTCTATTCCGTTAGGAGTAGAATTCAGCACCGAGTGAACCCAAAGATTGGGGCTCACCTGCCAATAGAGGGTGTTATCTATAGAAGCAATCCTAGTGTTCCAGAACTATGTGTCCAGCATAGGTTGAGACATCAACCTGCCAGTTTAAGGTTGATGAGGTGTTTTAACCTGCCAGTTGAGGGTACCACCATTCTCATTAGAGTGTCTGTAGATAAGGGTAACTCTTCAGCTTGTCTTTACTCGTGGCACGGTACTTACACCCTTCCAACTAGAGTTATGGGTTTGACCCCTGTTATCTTATTTGGGGCATGTCGGTTAGATAGTTACTTTCCACAGTCTCAGTATAGAACTCAGTTCAGTTCTACAGAATCAAGACTGTCGGACCTAGTCACTCAGTTATTAGTAATTTAGTTATTAGCAATCTCAAATATCAGTTACTCAGTATCGGAAATCAGTTCTCAACTTTAGTAAGAGCTCAGATACAGTATATACATACATAAATTCATAGTATTGCATTCTCAGTACTTACAGCAGTGTCAGTTATCCATGTGTTTATACTCAGTTATTCCATATACTCTAGTCAATTATTGTTCATGCATATGAACCCTTGAACTTAGCCTTACCTCATCTAGCATACCAGTACATTCCACGTACTGACACGTACTTTCTTTTTATGCTATGATGGCTCATATCATAGGTTCGAACACTCAGGTTCCTTACCGTGCTTAAATAGATTCAGTCAGCAGTCGCAGATTTAGTAGTGAGTTCTCATCGCTTTTATTTTAGCATTACAGTAGCTTCAGTATTTTAGTCGTCAGAGTTAGTTGGGGGTTTGTCCCATAAATTCCACTTTTAGACAGTTCAGTTATAGGCTTTTCAGACTAGACTAGTTCAGACAATATTAAGTTTGTCAGATGTTATTACAGTTGTTATTCTTTATCAGTATTTAGATTATAAACCTTATGTAATGTCAATCTATGTTCCACATTATTTCAGTATTATTATTTAGTGCTTATAGCAGGTACCAGTCATGGGTTAGCTTATGGTCTTTCGGAGTCGTCAGCACCGTATGGCATCTGGGGTACAAAATTGGGGCGTTACAAACTAGACCCAACGATGATTTAATAAAGAAGGAATTGGCTGGAGCAGCAGTCATGAGAAGAGCAGTTAGGCAAGGTTAGCCTAATGTTGAGGCTCTTCATGACCAACCTACAACAACAGATCCGAATTCTTCTTCTGGGGTGTTGCTAGGGAGTTGTTGATGCTAGTGGTAGTCATGTTGATGCTGATATTGCTTCCAGTCATGATGATGAGCATGTTGATGCTCAAGGAAAAATAAATATTTTTGAAAACACCCATTTCACAAGTCTCTCTCACCCTTACATAGGTTCCTCTCAGTCTTACACTGGTCCCTCCTACCTTTAGAGTGGTCCTTCTCATCCCTCTTTACCCTCGTGTTCTCCTTGCAAATCCAAAGAGTGCAAGGACAGACATGATAAACTCTTTAAAAAAGTAGAGGCTATTACTAAAGCTGTCGAGGAATTAAAATCCAAGAGGGGCATCATACCCTCCAAGAAGGTAAGAGAGCCATACACTCCCACAGTGGCGATTAGGAGGAAGAAAAGAGCAATTAGCGAAGTACTCTCCAATTAAAAATAAAAAAAATTGCTACTCCCCCTCTTTAAAAGTTGTTGAAAGGCAGGGGCCATTAAAGAAGGTGGACATATACACGGAACTTGGCACCAAAGAGAAGATGGATCTGTGACGGGCCAAGAATGCCAAGAAAGATTAACCTATGCATACCTTTTCAGCCCAAGACTTCAATAGTATGACAGATATGCATACGCGGTATGTGGACAAGGTAAGTTTACTTTTCCTAACCTAGCCTTCTAATCTACTTCATGAAGAAGAAGTTACGCAATAGATGTGTCATCTATTGCAACATCTGTGTATTATGGTGAAACTGGTGGTGGTTCTATTGCAACATATTACCCACCTATTATATAAGTTACACTAGATGGGTAATTTGTGAATAGATTCAGAGAACCCTATGCAACAGATGGACTATCCGTTGTATCTTTCCACTATGTTTTCCCTCTTTACAATTACTATTGACTTTTTATATCACAGTATGTTAAAGAAATTCTCTGCCTCATGGGGGGTAGACAATTAGCATACTCGAAAGCTTTTAATATTGCCGATAGGATAATGGGCCTCAACTTCTATAAGAATTTCAAGGATAGGTACGATGAGCTCACTAAGAAAGCGTCAATTCCCTGTGGCTCAAGATTTGATTTGTTAGTTTCTAGGTTCCAATGGGAAGAAGAAATGATTAAATATGTTAGAGGGGAGATGCCATATCTACACGGCAAGAGCTGGACCAAGGCAAAGAGAATTCTTGCAGTTATAAAAGTGGACGTCGTACATTTTCTGGCTGTTGAGATACTACTCGAGGAGGAAAAGATCAAGGTTTATGACTGCAATTTACCTACCATTGAAAAGGCCAATTTTTTTACCCACATTTAACCACTGTTGGATTTGTTCCCCAACTTGTTGAGGCAGAGTAAACTGATTGATGATTTACCAATGAAAGTGTTGAAGAAGCAAACATGGGATTTTGAAGGTCTATACAAGGAGATGGACCTTCCAAAAAATAAAAACGCTGCCGCGTATAGGTCATATGCGCTTGAATACATTGAATGTTTGCTGACCGATATAGAAATGGCCGAACCAATAACCTTTCTGTGTGATAATATTATGGAAAACATGCAAGAGGTCTGGGCTTATGGGGTACTAACTGGACGCTTGGAAGCTTGGACCCTGTGTATAAATAAGATGTAGAACACAAACACCATAATAATTTTTTATTTCAAGTCAATTCACTTTACATGTAGTGGCAATTTTTTTATCTAATGAAAGTTGAATTTTTAACAATGCAACAGATTGTATGTCTATTGTAATAGATATTCTACCTGTTATGATAGATAGTTTATCTGTTGCAACAAGTTAGTCTTTTGTTGCATTATACTGATATTTCTATCTAAGTCTATTTGTTGCAATAGTGGGAAGACCTGTTTGATAATTTCCAACAAATGACCTACATGTGGCAATATATGTCTAAATTTGTATAATATTTTCCAACAATTACGCTTGAATATTCATATGCTCAACAACACCATACCAGTAGCAAATACACCACCATGAAAATTTTAACAATTGGGCTTGAATGTACCCAACAACACCAAACTAGTAGCTCTAACACCAACAATGTAGTATCTTCTTACTAGATTTTGTTTCTTTTCAAAAACCTTGACTTTCTTCAATAAACCATAGATTACACGATTTGCTTATGATGGGTATCGTTGTTATACCAATCAAAGTAATCACATCCACCCAATTTCTATAAAAACAAGATCACAATTACAAAATAATTACAAGTTAATAATTAATCAACTAATTAAATAAAAAAAATATTACCTTTGAAATCTTACAAGTAAAAAAACTATGACCTGAATTTTGTTAAGTACAAGAAGTCTTCAATAGAGGTTCATGACCACACTTACAATATCAGAAATCTTTATCACAAAAAACAGTGGAGGATGAGCTCGACATTGTCAAGCTCAGTTGAAAAAAATGAAAAAATAAATAAATAAAAATAATTTGAAGAATTTGGACAGAGAAAAAAAGATGATGATGAAGAAGATTTGGGAATTTAGGGTTAAATTTTAGGAAGAAGATGAATATATAAGACAATGGGGGAAAATAACCGTTGAGGGCCAAATCAGATACCAAGTCAGCAAAAATAGGGGTTCAACACGTCTTGGCTCCGTGAATTACACGCGAGCTGCCAATAGGACAAAAAGTGTCAAACTGACATATTTTATGCCTATTTTAGGTGTTTAAAATGAACACTATCTACTTGAGGTGCCAAAGTAAAAAATCGCTGCAACTTTTGGTGCCTGTTGATGGGTTTCGCCTTTTTTATTTCAAGTCAAGTCACTTCACTTTACATGTAGTGACAATTTTTTATGTCTAATGAAAGTTAAATTTTTTATAATGCAACATATTGTTTATCTGTTGTAACAGATATTCTACCTGTTCTGATAGATAGTATATATACTGCAATAGGTTGACCATCTGTTGCATTATCTCAATGTTTCTATCTAAGTCTATCTATTGCAATAATGGAAAGACCTGTTTGATAATTTCAAATAGATGACCTACATGCTTCAACATATGTCTAAATTTGTTTGATATTTTTCAACAGATATATTATCTATTGCAACAGATACCTTATCTGTTTCAATATTTGAATCTAGTATTCCATTCCAATTAATAAGTTCAAATCTAAGGATAAAATAAAATTTATAGAAAACATAAAATAAGTCGAAGCCTTCAGAAATTACATAAAATAAATCAACAAATAAATGAAATGTCAAAAAATTATTATGGATATAGATTTCAACAAATAATCAACAATTTAAATTTTGATGCTAACAATTCCTAAGGAGGGGTGAGGTTATTACTTTGACAGACTCAAGCTATAAAGATCTACTCAATATGGACAAGTTGTTCATTATCCGGTGCTATGAAATTTGGCTTTGATCGTCGTAGATCTTTAATGTCGCTTGCGTACGGTTTTTGCACTTTCGTTTCTTTATATTTCCATAAAAAGAGTAGCATATTATCAATGTTGTTCAACAATAGCTTCTACTACGAAATTCACCTGGAAAGCCAGGATTGTCAATGCTAATCACAAAGATATAAAAAGAAAATGGAAAAGGATAACTCATCAGTTTTAGCAAACAAATTATCTTTCTGTTGTAATATATGGATCATCTGTTGGAAAAAAATTAAAATATGAGGAAGACATGTATTATAATTTTCAACGAATAAACCATCTATTGCAAGATATGATTCATCTGTTTGGAAAAACTGAAATAGTAGAAAGTCTTGATTTAATTTGTCCTAACAGATGACCCATCTGTTAAAGCATATAGGTCATCTGTTGGTAAAAATAAAAATGGTACGTAGAGCTATTTGATTTGCTAAAATAGACGTGACATATGTTGCAATAGATCATCTGATGCAATAGGTTAGTTAATTGTTGCAACAAATGTATATATATGTCTGATAATTTTCAACAGATGTGTCATCTGTTGAAACAGATATGTGTCTATTTGTTAGTTAGAACAAATGTCATATATTTATCATCTTTAGCTCATGCTACTCTCCTATGGGCCTTGTACATTGCTCAATAGTGCAACACAAAGACAACGAAGTTGCAATTTCGAATTTTTGGATGTTTGTTAATGCCTTGGAAATTACTTTCCTTCTCCTCTTATCCTTAATCTCTAATGGAATAGATGGATATGAAATCCTCTTTGATGGAATGACACTCTTCTTAGATGTCAATTCCTTTACAGAAGCAGTTAATGCATTAATAACATTAATCACTACATCATGTTTTGCCTTGGAGTGTTGACATTTGTATGTAGAACATTCGCTAGGAAGGGCAAAATCTACATAACTAATATGATCATACTCATAATGGTTTATTTTAAAAACTATAAAAGGAGCATCATTATCCCCAACAGCAGCAGCACCACCACTACCAATAGATACACTACCACTACCATCATTAACAACAACAAGACCACCCTCTAAAATGACCTTAGGGTCCGATAAAGTTTGCACAGACCGTAAAGTAAGAAAAAAATGATATTTTAAACTCTCGATAGGTCGGAACAAGCGATGGATGCATAGTCTAACATAAATCAGTACATATATTAGAATGATGATTAGATCATTCAAAAAAAATTATTAATTAAAATAAAAACTTAATTAGAATTAGACTTACTACATTCTCCGATGGGTTGAAGAGATCAAGAAATTTTGCATTTTTATCAACGACCATCTCAGGATTCTTAGACAGAAAAATTCTTTCTAGTAGTTCACTTCTTGTCTCAAATAACAAATGGCTTAAAACGCCCAAGCCTATAAAATAACTCCAACAAATCAAAAGCATTATTGAATAAAAAATGAATCATATCATAATAAAAAAATATTTACCATGAAAGCCCATGGAAAGCCATATAACTTGACTGTCTTTGGCGTTAATGGAGTCGATAAATATTTAACAGTCATTTTGAAGCTTTCACAACCCCAAGGATAACTGTTAAATGACTTAAGATCCTCAGAGAGCTTTATTAAACCAAGTGGTATGTTGTTGTTAACGTCTCTCTCCCAAATAATATTATCTACAAATAAACCAAGCATAATAATTGTTTGTGCTTCTTTGAAAGTCTTTTCTCTTTCAATGCTTCTATCAAATTCTTGTTTTTGAAGCTTGGACCAACAAGGGACACCAAGAATTCACAATCACTCAATTTGCATTTGCCCTTTTTGGGTGTGCGGGGTGCTTTTTTGGGTTAGAATGGGTATAACTTGAGAAGGAGAAGGAGGATAATATTTCAATCCAGTAACTATGACAAACTCTTTCTAACCAAAACAAACAGGCATGCCATAGTAATTTATCCACATCTAATCTATCTTATATTTGTTTTCATACATAAACTTACGCTTGAGAAGATCATATACCATTTTCATTTGGAAACGAGCATCGTTGTACTTCGGCAAATCAAGACATTGCCTAAAGCAGCTATCCCTGAAATAAGCATCCAATTTTTATTCTCAAAGTATTTCTTTGAAGGCGTCGAAAGATTTTTCCATGGATGACTTAACTACGAAATCTCCCGTTAAATCTATGAAACCATCGTAATGCATTCTCACAGGATAGCTATCAATACTGAAGGTTTTGATCAAATCTTCGGTGGAAGGGATAAGCATTTGGATCATCTCTTTTGAAATATTTCTCCTCCCCATGTTAATCATCTTTTGCTCCTGATTGAGATAACACTTGTAAAGCAAGCTCATAGAGTGGTGGATGTAGCCTAGCTGCTTCACTTGTTCCTTTACTTGAACTTGATTCAGTTTCTTTTCTTTTGGGAGCCATATTATCTAAAATTAATAGGAACATAAAATAGATTATAATTGATTAATGCATCATTAAAAAGAATAATAGTAAACTAACATGCACAACAGTAAAATAACAGTTTTAGCAGATCACACATCTGTTGCACTAGGTAGGTTATTTGTTATAATATATAACTAACCTGTTGTAACAGATGAGCAATTCGTTAAAACAAATGAATGGTTTGTGCAACAGATTGCTCATTTGTTGCAACATATGAGTGATTTATTGTAGTATGTAACTAACCAGTTATAACAGATGAGTAATCTGTTGCAACAATAAAAATAGATCACTCATCTGTTAAAATAGATGACTAGTCTATGCAACAGATCACACATTTGTTGTAACATATGAGTGATCTATTGGAATAGTTATCAATAATCAATATTGTTTAGATTTCTTCCAATAGAAGGGTCGTCTATCATGATAGATGAATGATCAGTTCAAAAATTCAAGTCTTAAACATGTCCTGTTGGAATAGTTGATAGGATTTTATCCAATAGAAGGTTTATCTATTGTATCAGATGCTTAATCTATTGCATTAGATTTTTAATCTGATGGTTCCTCCGTTGCATCAGATGGTAAGTCTGTTGCATCAGATGGTTAATTTATTGTATTAGATGGTTAATCTGATACATCAGATGGTAAATCTGTTGTATCAGATGGTTAATCCAATGGTAAATTTGTTGCATCAGATGATAAATTTGTTGCATCAGATTTTTAATCTGATGGTTAATCTGTTGCATTAGATTTTTTTATTCGATGGTAAATTTGTTGCATCATACGGTAAATCTGTTGCATCATATGGTTAATTTGTTGCATCAGATGGCTAATATGTTGTATTTGATGGTTAATGTATTGCATCAGATGGTTAATCTGTTGTACAAAAAAATAGTAGTATGATTTTGTTCAATAGAACAACAACAATATTACTATTTTTACCAAGAATAACAACAAATTAACCCAACAATGGGCGCAACATCAAAAACACCAACATCATTGTTTTGTTTGTACAAAAACAAACAACAAAAATCAAACTTCAAAAAATGCAGCAAACAACAAAAAATTATATTGCACTACGAAAAGATAACTGAAGAAATACCAGAAATTAAGATTTTATTCAAACCGCTTTTCAAATTAAAGCAACAAATATTAAAATTGTTCACCAATACTAGAAGAGAAGTTGGCTCAAGTTTCTCATTTTTTTCAAAACTAAAAAGCCCATATTTTTTTATCTGTGAAAAAAAAGGGACAATGAAGAACACGAAGCTGTTGTGGCTAGAGAGAAAGGCTATCACGTCGATTAATGGTTGAAAGTCAAAAATAAACTCAAGTCTAACTATTTATCACCGGAGGTTGAAGTCGCCGGGAATTGAAAGGAGAAATTTACAGAACTATTGGTTGGGAGAAACTGTCGAGAGAGAGATGAGAGATGGTTGATTTGGAGAGGAGAGGAGTGTGAGTTGATTTGTATTTTTGAAAAGATTAGAAAGTTTTGAAAATATTAATCAAGTTCACAATTATCTTAATAAAGTTTTCTAATTATGTTTGACGCTTTAAGTTGGTCAATGTCCCCAATCCTTCATTTAAGTCTTAAATGACACATTTCCTTCAATTTTCTCATGTTACTATATGGTGTTTCTTTTTTATTTAATACAGGTAGTAGATAGAATATTTGATTGGACTTTGATGAAATTTTTATGTAAAGGAAAAATTTAATCGTTTGAATCTTAAAATTCAAAAAGTACCCCATAAGTTAGACGGAGAGAGTATATTTTTTCGTTCTTTTTGATTCATATACTATATGTAGAATCATATTTTTATGCCAAGCATTCGCTCAAATTAGTCTATTCCCATTACGTCTATCGATTTCTTTTTTTACAAGAGTTCAACGTATTTTATGCGTATTAAAATTTTAAAAATTAGCACGATAGTATAATCTTAATTGAAAAATATTACATGTCATTGGATAACTATACAATAATAATGACAAAAAAAATTGATTATACGTTAGCGCATATTCTTAATGAATTCAACAAATTAATGTGATGGTTTGATAGATAACTTGTGGATCATAGAGGAGGAATATCGAGGGTAGTCTCCTACATTTGTTTCTATTGTAGATTTGGCTAACAATATACCTTTATATATCGTAGATGAATTCAACAATTTGACATTTGTTATCTGAATTGAGTTATAGTGTTATATGAACTTGACCAAGTTTTAGTTTTACACCTTTCGTTTTTAGTTGTGTAATTTTTTGTGCATTCAAAAGTAATTCCATCCACGTTTGTTTAAGAATATTTTTTGGTTGTAATTTTTTTCTTTCATTATTCTGAAACTATAGTTATATATACACAACAATCAAAATAGCTAATTTACCCTCTTTATATATATATATATATATATATATATATATAACTGACTAACATGATATACACGTGCAGAGCATGTACACTCAACTAGTATTTTGAAAAAGATTAACAATTTTTGAAAATATTAATTTGATGCCAATTATCTTAATTAATTTTTAAAAGGAATTCTGACCCTTATCTTTGGTTAGTGTCACCACACTTAAAATACACCTTGTCTTCACTTTTCAGACTAAGAAGAGAGGTGGCAAGAAAAGCGAGCCGAGAGGCGGCAAGAGAAATGGGGAGAGAGGGAGAGAATAACAATGAAGAAGAGAGAGAAGGATATCGGGAGAGGAGAGTGGAGAGCTAGAGAGAGGATATCGCTGTTTCAACCGTGATTTTACTATGTCACTCCTAATTAATTATTATGACCATTTAAGCATTATGTCAATTAATAATATTTGATAAAAAAAGATAAAATAGTTATAAAATGATCAGTTAATCAAAAAAATTTCACAAGTATGTTTTATTGTAATTTTGTTATATCACTTCTATTTAGTTGTTGTGAGTCATTAAGACATGTAACTTTACTGTATCACTGATAATTAATTATTATGTTCATCTAATAGAAGCAAGCAGGTCTCCGTCAACATGCCTGCTTCTCCTGCCTGCTTCTCTTGTCTGTTTCATTAGCTGCTTCCTCCGTAATTTTATCATGTCATCTCTAATTAATTATTAAAAAATTATTATAAAGTCATTTAAGTATTAAAAATTTATAATAATTAATGTTAAATTTACTTGACGTTTTATATGAGACCCATTTAATTTTATTCACAAGTATTTTTGTATAGTAATTTTGTTATATCACTTCTAATTAGATATGTCTGCTTTGTTGTTTCAATCGTGGTTTTACTATGTCACTCCTAATTAATTATTATGTCCATTTAAGCATTGTGTCAATTAATAATATTTGATAAAAAAAGGTAAAATAGATATAAAATGATAAGTTAATCAAAAAAATTTCACAAGGATGTTTTATTATAATTTTTTTATATCACTTCTAATTAGTTGCTGTGAGCCATTAAGACACGTAATTTTACTATATCACTCATAATTAATTATTATGTTCATCTAATAGAAGCAGGCAAGTCTCTGTCAACATGACTGTTTCTCCTGCCTTCTTAATCAGCTGCTTCCTCCATAATTTTATTATGTCATCTCTAATTAATTATTAAAAATTTATTATAAAGTTATTTAAGTATTAAAATATTATAATAATTAATGTTAAATTTACTTGATGTTTTATATGAGATCCATTTAATTTTTTCCGCAAGTATTTTTGTATAGTAATTTTGTTATATCACTTCTAATTAGACATGTTTGCTTCGCTGTTTCAACCGTGATTTTACTATGTCACTTCTAATTAATTATTATGAGCATTTAAGCATTGTGTCAATTAATAATATTTGATAAAGAAAAGGTAAAATAGATATAAAATAATAAGTTAATCAAAAAAGTTTACAAGTATGTTTTGTGGTAATTTTGTTATATCACTTATAATTAGTTGTTGTGAGTCATTAAGACAAATAACTTTACTACATCACTCATAATTAATTATTATTTTCATATAAGCATTATGACACTTAAATTGGAATAGAAGAAAAAAATATTATACATCACAATAATTTAACAACTTAAATTATTTTAAAAATATAATTGACTATCAGTACCATAAAAATTTGAACAACGAAATGATATATATTATTTAAAAATTACATAAGAAGTATTATAAATTATAATAGCTAATAGCTTAAAATATCTAAAAATAAATTATTATATATTTTTAAAAGATAATATAAACCAAATAATTATAACAATTTTTTTAAAAATATTAGTTGGGCCCGTTCCTTGCACGGGCTATTAGTAACTAGTTTTTATAATTATATCTACATTTGTCATTGCCACATAGTTTTTAATTTAATGAATAATCAAAACAATCGAAATAAAGGTCTTAAAATGAGCCAAAAGAGGCCGAAAACACAAAGCCAGAAATGTAAATTTAATTAAGTGGCATTGAATGGGTCCTAAAGTGACACATTTGCACGTTCAAATAAAGAAATATGCGCACATTCCTACAAAGTGTTAGCTGTCTCTTCATTTGCACGTCTTCATTCTTCTCTTGTTCTTTGATGTCAATGTTGATCTTTGCCTCCAGGTGAGTCCTAGTAATTGAGCATAAGAAGAAGAAAGGGAATTCTAAGAAACTATTGCCACGTACTCTTCTTGAAGCTTTTCATGAACGTATTACTGCTCTTAAGGTCACTTTTTTTTTTGTCTGTTTTTTTTATCTCTTTTGGAACACAAATTGGAACTTTTGGTCTCTCTATTGTTGTGTGTAGTTTGATTGCAGTTTTGTTTTGCTATTATAAATCTGTTATTTTTATTACTAAATTCATCTCAATTTATGTGGCACCCATTTTAAGAAAAAATGAAGTTGAAACTTGTGGTCAAAAATAATTTTCAAATATTTGTGTGGTTATACATTATTTAATTATCAGTAAAAAGAGAATTTTAAATTAAATTGTTTTTATGTGACACATAAAATAAGACAGAGAATAGTAGATATTGTTGCTTCTATTCGTTGTTTTTATTATTGTATGTTGTTTTCTTTTACTTCCATTACAATAAATTGGACTGTTGTTGTATAGAGGTGGGTTCTATTGGAAATAATGCTACAATCTATCTTTCTTGGATCTCACTTTGTGGCAGTTCATTGGGTATACTGTTGTTACTCCTTTTTGTTTCTCATTTTGGAACCCAAGTTGGAATTTTGCTAGTCTTTTTTGTGTTTTTACTCTCTTTTTGGTTCTTAGTTTTGGAGCCCAAATTAGAATTTTGCCGGTAATGGATAATCTTGGTGCGATTCTTACTGCATATTGTGCAACTGATTTGAAGCATATATTTGTTTTTTTTTGCTCATTTTGTTTCTTCATTTTAAAACCCAAGATGGAATTTTTGGAAGGGAACCTTGGCGTAACTAGTAAAGTTGCTGTTAGGCGACTAGGAGGTTGGGGTTTGAGTCATGGAAAAAGCCTCTTATATGGAGGGTAAGGCTCTGTATCATAGACATTTTAAAGACTTTTACCTCATCTTTACGCAAAACACATTTCTTGGTCTTCATTAGTAGTGCTGCCGACTCTCTAGCATAAAAAACCTCATCATAGGAGGTCAAGGTGACTCCTTAGTAGCTTCCCATGTGCCTGCGAGCTCCTTAGGATGCTATCAAAACTTATTATCATCATTGTTCATGGCCTCAATTATGGACTAAAAGTGTGTTAGTGAACTAGAATGCAATGCAATAATTGAGTATTAGTATGCTAAGAATGAAGTAAAGCTAGTGATGTAATGGAACCCACTCTCTTGAATTTGAAGTATGGTTTCTCAAATAGGAGGGTAGTTTTTTCTCAAACACAATTTGATGCATTCTTTCTCGTCTATGTCTATTTATTCTCTTTTTTATCCTGTTAGGATACACATTTAAGTTTTGTTCGTTATCTAACAGGTCAAGTTGTAGATATTCACATCTTTTAATTAGTTACATCGGATTTTGTTCTCTACGTTGAGGGTTAGTGTGTATGTTGGTAGAGCTCTACTTATACTCCTGCATTTGGTGAAAACACAATAAGTCTGTTTTACACTAGATTTTCAGTGTGTCCCTAGCAGTATATAGGCACAAAATGGCCATTGCATGTATTGGCATCGACTTCTTAGTGGTTGGTCATTCTGAGAATGTTCTTGAGATTGCATATTCCTTGTGCAAGTCCTTAATGGACATTTATTTCAGAAGTCCATTCTATAACAACCCATTGAATTGCATAATTATTTCTTCTACTTGTAGGTTTCAGGTTGAACGTACTCAATCTGTCCACTACTTCAACCTATTATTGGAAGTCTTATGGATGCTTCCGCCAGCAGTCCACATCTGCGGAAATCTGGAAGCCGGGCGGTTGTTTCTGATTTTGGTAAGACAGGATTGTCCCATTGATGTGTATTTGATCCTTGCCTTCTGTTTTCATTTTCCTCACTGGTTATGAAGCTATTAGACTTATCATAGTTGTAACCTATTATTAGGTGCATTTGAACCTGGTAGTGGTTTTGAAGAAGAAGCCCTTTTGCATGGTCTAGAGGCCAATGAGATGAAGGGTGTGAGCATACCATCGAGCACTGCGGCCCCATCTCCTGTTTTGCTATGGAGACTTAAGGTTTGGATTTCTGTCATAGTATTAAAACATGAAATGTTCATTCTTAAGGATCAAATAATTTCATTGTTTGTTCGACTTCTTTTGTTTCTTACTTAATCTTGTTTTAGGAGAATAGATTAGGAATGCTGATAGAATTCCTAGTGTGAGCTATGACACCAATGTCCAACTTCTAAACTTTAGTGGATGACTTTGGTAATTACATGAAACATAAAATGTGGGGCTGAGTCTTTCAGTTACCTTCAAATCATACAAGAGGGCTGTATTCAGCATAAAGTAGAATTGTGATAATCCCAGATAGGTAACTTGATGAATGATGGCAGAGTTGTTCTATCCTGTTCAAAACGTCAATTTCGATTTGCCTTTATCATTTCTTCAGGTTTAACTTTTAAGCATGACATGATGACTCTGTGTCCTTATTTCCTTTTTTTTTTCTCTTCTTCAAATATTTTTGTCATTCTTCAAAGAAAATTCAAAATTTCTTTTGAGCCTAAGTACGTTTTACTGTTCAGGTGTTTCTTTTTCTCATCTGGGGTGTTAGTTGTTGCAAGGTCAGTAAAAAGGCTTTTTATTTGTCTTTTAAGTACTTACGGATTTGCTTTCCTGTGAATGTATTTATTAGTATCTGCTATTAATATTTGCCGTTTTTTTGCAGATCAGCTGGGATTCAGTCATGAGAATGAGCCTAAATCTCCGTGATCTGTTCCTGTATGAGGCTTTTCTTTATTACAATCCCTTGCTACTTGTGGTTAGTTGTCTTCACACTAGCTCATCTAACAGCGTTTGTGCATCACTTCCTCTTAGCAGTATTTTCTTGGTTTTTGGTGCTGCAGACCTTAGTGGTTTGGTTTTGGGGCATGAATCTATGGGTTTTTGCACAGGCTAATGTTGACTTTGCTAGAATTTTTGATGTCGATCGAAATCATCTCACTCACAGAGAGATTTGGAAGGTACAGTATATACGTCTTTTATGTATCCTTAGCATCGAATACATCTGTGAGGCAACTCGTTTGGTGCTAAAAATGCTTTGTCATTTAGGCTAAACTTTTTCTTAATTGTGTTATGGTGCTCTTTGAGAACTCTTCCATGATACCATTATATGTTTCATGTTAAAATGAATCTGTGACGATCTAAACCGTCGTTACGTGTGAAAACACCCCGAAAATAATTTACATTAAATAATAGGCTCAAAATGGACCCAAAAAAAATTAAATCGGAAAGAAAAATCCGGGCCTAAGGGAATTGGGCCAAGAGGCCCAATAATGGACTGGCCGGACTGTCGGTAACCACTGCAGTGGTCGGATAAATGCTGCAGTGGTAAAAAGAAGTAGCCCAGCCGAGGGATTTTTAATTACCCTCTTTCTTTTTATTTCCCCAGGTCACCCCCTCCCTCCAAAACCAATCTGAAAAATCCCATCTCCCCAACTATGAGATTTCAAAGGCCAAGGTTCATGAGAGCGGTTTCGAGACACAACCGGAGGGAACCCGACATGGGAACATGTCTAGCACACGCGGAAAAACTCTCTCCTCTCCGTAGCAATATGTTTCGCCTAAGAGGTAAGCTATGGTTTACTTTGTAGCAACTAGACTTGGGATAGATGCATTTAATGTTAGTAGTAATGTCGATAATCTCATGCATTAGGCCTTCGGGCACGGAGTTGGACGGGTGAACACTTTGAAATCCGGTTAGGCCTAAATATGATTGTATAATTGTACACTATGTTGATATCTTAATTGTGATGAGAGACGGATAGAAATATGGAGTGAGTGTGCTAGATAATATATTTTAGGGCTTGAATATAGTGGAAAATTGAGTCAGACAATTTGGAATAGTAAAAAGTAAAAATAAGGGGACTCAATGAATTCTGAATTTCTTAATTGTTCTAATTACTCTAAGGGAAGTGGTTGAAAGGTGAGGTATGGCCAGTTGGGGGTTAGTAATTAGCACAAGCAAATCCGATGATTGACGAATGAGCATAAAAGGGTAATTTTGTGAAGTAAAGAATAGAATCCCTATTAAAATAGTTAGGGAGGATTATAGATTAATGTGAAACATGTGAGGTTGGGGATATGGATAGAGAGGAAGTGTGATAGTATGAACTTGTCTACAACAACCCGTAAAGAGGTATGAAACGTGATGACCGGGGATATATATGTATGTATAAACTAAGGTTACTGATCAAAGTAAGTTGGACGATTGCTGTAGTACTTAGACTTTCTTGACTTTGTGCTTGGTTTGTGGAAGTGTCATTTGTCATTGCACCCTAGCATAATTTGTGACATAATGACTGCATGACATTTCATTTGCATTGTAGTGATATGTTGAGATTATGGGTCGGGTACCACGGCGGTACAAATATGATATGTTGTGATGATGGGTCGGATGCCACATCGGTACAAATATGATATGTTGTGATGACGGGTTTGGTATCAATGCCGGTACAAATATTATATATTGTGATGATGGTCGGTTACCACGTTGGTACGGATATGATATGTTGCGATAATGGGTCGGGAATCACGCCGATATGGATATGAGGTTGATGATGAGGTTGAGAAGGGTAAGATATAATGTACACATCTTGCATACATGCATTCATTCGTTTGTTTTGAATATAATTCTATTTCTTATATGTTCTCATACGTGTTCTTGTTGTGGTAAATGGTGAAAGAGGGTTTACGAATGTACGTTAAGTCCCTTGTGCGGACCGAGTTAGAGATGAGATTCTACAACCCCTTGAGAGGGCCGGTTATGGTTAAATATGATTGGTAGTTTCTAATTTAGCATACATGCATTCATTCGTATGTTTTGAATATAATTCTATTTCTTATATGTTCTCATACGTGTTCTTGTTGTGGTAAATGGTGAAAAAGGGTTTACGAATGTACGTTAAGTCCCTTGTGCGGACCGGATTAGAGATGAGATTCTACAACCCCCTGAGAGGGGCGGTTATGGTTAAATATGATTGGTAGTTTCTAATTTTTCATGGGATATGGTACTGTGATATCTTGTGATAAGGAATATTGAGAGGACTTGGGTGGATGTTGATTAAAATTGTAGGTACCATAAGAACGAGTCAGTATGGGAGGAAAACTGTATAGGTTGGAATTGGTAGTCAAAGAAGAAAGATATACGAAAATGTTAAGTCAAAGGACAAAGATATGCGAAAAATGTTAAATGACAGGTAGGTCACAGAGATAGGTCACAAAGATGCTAAAATGATATTTTGAGGATTCTATAGTTGGATTAAACCTGGAAGTTTACTTGCTGTTATGATTTCTTCATATTTATTATTGATGTTATTTGTTTCTAATCTTGGTCGGCCGATGATGTTTACCAGTATGTGTGGTTGTACTGATGCTACACTTACTATACTTACACTCGGGGGTATAGCCATGGTGCAAGGTAGCTGGAGTTTCTATAGCAGCGATGCCGATCGCTCAACAACATCCCTATTATTTCTATTCTACATGGATGTTGTGCCATGGACGTACCTATTCCTTGTCTAGTGCTGTTGTATCGGTTTAGACTAGGTTCTGGGGTCACTTGTAGTTGTTTTTTCATCTATTTGTCATATCTGATATAATTAAAACAAGTTATGGAACGAATTAATTCAATAATCATTTTTGAACTGTTGAATTGTTATTAAGATGATAGACAACATTGATTAAGTGGATATTGTAGCAACTTCCGCATTGGTTTAATGGTGGAATATTTAGGGTTCTCCTATCTGGAGTAAGCGTAGGTAGGTGCCCGGCACGATCCGGTGGGTTGGGTTGTGACAAAGATGGTATCAGAGCTCAGGTTGCTGGCTCTTAGTACAAAAGCAAATGTTGAATAGACCTCCACATCAAATTTGTAGGAAGCTATAAGACATCTTTGAATCTCTCTCACTTTCTTTCTTCCTATCGTGCCATCTCTATGTCGTATCCCCGGGTTGAGTCCAATTGGTATTTAGCCGATTCCAATTGGTATCTCAATCGTCACAGTTGGGGCTTGTTGGTCCCAATTGGTATCTCTTAACATGGAAGGGTCGAAACCGAATACCCAACGAATAGAGGCTAGTAAGGACATAGGAAGTGGATTGCTTTATTTGATAAGGTGTTAAGTACTTGTGTTGAGGCAATTATGTGTTAAAAATGTGCTAAATGATTGTTGTTAATGGTGACGTATGGTAATTTGCATTTGTGATGCTTAAACTTTCGTGTGTGTATGGTTGTGTGATGTGTAGCCAAGCAGACCGGTGGACGTAAGGACCGGGTGTGATCCCTAGAGCGTCTTTATTTCCACGACTTGAGCTACGGCTCATCTCTCTGTGATTTGGAGTACTACTTGACTTCTATCCGATCCCGTAGAACCCCCTAGGTGCTTAGCTGTTGGTGGAACACTTTTGAGGATAGTGTATTGAGTAAGTAAGAAAATTGATGAAAGTAAAGCACTATTTATTTTGATAGACGGAAAATTGTGTTGGCTGTGGCGCGGAAGCAATAGAATTGTAAATTCAATTTATATTATGTATAAATAAGAGGCTATTATGCTAATAGAGCATGTGTAGAAAGAGTATTGTGTAGAAAAAGGGGCCACAACGGGTCAAACTAATACATTAAACTACTCCTCCAGTCAAATCATGTTTGTTTTAGTAGCATCATAGATGCTTAGATACCGTGTGAAAGCAGAAAAGAGAAGAAAGAAGAGAATTTCATAGTCACTTGATTAACAACATACAAAAGAGCTTTTATGTAGAAATTGTCTGATGGAGTATTCAACATAATTTTCTGTGGGACACTCTATATTGTTCTGCTATATTTAACTTAACAAAGCTAGATATTTTGTGAATCTATACACATTTTAATATACTAGTTTAACCGCACGTGTTTCACACGTGTGACTTTTGGTTAATTACATATTTTTTACGTACTTAAAAACTTTTCAAATTTGATATTTCTTAAATTTTTCTTATTCGAACGTTTTTATATTTATATCTGAATTTTTAAAATCTTCTTAAGATCAAATTTAGTTGATTTAGAATTTATAAACTAACAAAAAAAGTATTAGTTCTCATGAATTCTGATTTCTTCTAATAAAAAAAGAATTACTATGAATATTTAATTAATTTAAACTAATAAAAAAAGTATTGGTTGTCATGAATAGTGATGACTTCTAATAAGGAAATGTTTTACTATAAATATTTAATTAATTCACTTCTAAAATATGAAAAATAGTAAAAAGACGGTTTGTCTAAAACAGAGACTTTTAATGAAGGACAAAAAACTTCAAACAACACTTCTAAGGTCCTTCACACTTTTAGTAGTATAGATAAATATATATATATATATATATATATTGCTTCAATGAGCTTAATTTTATAAAATCACCTCGATATTATAAAAGAAAGTATGTTTTGATTAATAAATAAATTGATGATTTTATTAAATACAAAAAACACTTAAATGAAGATTTATATATTCCTACAAATTCATATAAAAGCATTAAAAACAACTTTAAACTAAATTAAGAAAAACTACAAAGACTATAGAACAAAAAAAAAAAAAGCTTAAATAACTTTCCAAGATAACATTATGTTGTTAGAAAGTGTCAGAAGACAACAAATTAATATCTTTATTATTATAAGGTAAAAATAATATGCTATGAAAACAATTACCTAAAGTATTCCTATTAGATACTTTCAATTTTTGAAAATTATTTTTCTACTTATTCTCGCGAATCTCTTAAGTAATAAGTAAAAATAAAAAATAATATACTTGCATAGGAGGATGGCCAAATCTGAAGTCAAGCGTGATGCTGCCGCTATAGCTTCCATAGCTACTCTTCTCCTTGAATTTCTTCGCTATCTTGATAGCAAGATTGCTCTGGCCAATTGATACACCAAACATCCCATACCCCTCCCCTACTCCCCCCACAAGTAACCTTTCAATATGTTACCTTCTATATATATTTTAGAACTCTTAATATAAGAAAAAATTCTACCATATATTTTAAAGTCGTGATCCCATATAATTTAGGAGTTAATATTAAATATATAATAATTGAAGAAAAATATGAAAAGACGATTTTATCTTAAAATTAGATCTTTTAATGGAAGGAATAAAATTCGATTCACTTTTCTAAATGTTTTCACACTTTTAATATATTAGAGATAGAAATTCGAGATTAAAGATTAGGGATAGAGATTATAAATTAAAGTACTATAATTGTCACTAAAGTAGCATCATATTTGCAAAATTATCTAGCCTCAAACAAAGCGTTGTTACTTTTTATTTTGTATGCTTTGATTGATTTTTATTTTATAGCACATAGAAAGCCCAATAATATATATATATCATCTAAAATTTATCATTTACAATATAAATTTTATATGAAGCATTTTGAAAACGTGCAATGCGCATTTCGGGGAATTATATATTTATTCTAAAAGTGAGAAACACCACAGTGAAAAATTAAATTAACATTTTACCTTTATATTAAATTAAATTAAAATATTATAAAATATATGATTAAATAAATTATAAATCTTCTATAATGCTTTCCTTTCTTTTTTGGGTAAAATCTATTATGCTTTCTATTATATTTGGTTTTGAGTTTTTTTTAATATTAAATGAATACACATGAATTATTAGTTTGATTTTGTCATGATGATCAAATTATGGAGAATCTAAAAAGTTGCAAAAATTATTCTATGGAGACCAATTTCACCTAAATATATCTTAATGGTTATTCTAAATAAATTGATATACTCAATAATACATTAATGCTCCGTGTTTCGTGTTAATAAATAAAATTATATACAAAAAAATAAATTTTGTAAAAACTATGATTTGCTTTTAGAAATTTTACGGAAGCTGCCATGAAGTATATATATATATACCTTCTAATTGTCAATATGTCCATAAGTCTAATGAGGTTGACCACGTTCAATATTTAAATCCTTGTATAGATGTGATTTCTTTAAACCTAAGTAGAATTTTATTTAAATTCAAATAAAGAAAAGTTACTTGTAGCATTCTTGAAATCAATATTATGTTTCTTCTCAAATTATTATTGCTATTTTTTTCAAAGAAGAAAAGCTCTATTTAAGGCTGTGTTGTTATGTACACAATCCAAAAGTTTCAATATGTTTTAGGACTCTTTTCATTTGTTTTAGGTGTACTTCAGGCATACAACCTTTTCCATATACTTATAAGAAAACCTTCACGTACACAATCTTTCCATATATTGTCTCTACTTACTTTGATGACAAAGAAAAATAAAGTAGTAGGAACACATGAATGAGAGTAATAATCATCATGTTCATAACACAAGGAAAGTTAATTGTAATTGTAATAAATAATAGTGAAATCTGTTTGTTTCATAGGTCAGCGTCTTTCAAGACTTTCTCAATTATTAAGAATGACTTCTTGTGCATGCATAGTATAGTATTGCTTATTGAAGTTTGTCGGTTCAATTGTTGAAACCAAATACAATAAGCCACAATGATGTCGTAGTTTGTCTATTTTCCTTCTAGACTTGTCTTTCTTTTTTATGTACGTAATTTGCGCATATATAATGTGTCAACTATAATAATTATTTATAAAAGAACAAATGTTATGTGTGTACCTCATACTATTAAGTACAAGCAAAGTGCTTGAGATCAAGCAAAGTTTTCTATGCAAAAGAGACAATCTAGGCTACATTATATTGAAGATAAGCAACTTGTGTTGGCGTAAGAATTACTATTGTCTTCTTTAAATCCACACCATGAAATAAAAAAACTAGAAAACAACGAAAAATAACCAAGACTTTCATATGCGTGGGACACTTATTATATTACAACGATAAAGACATGATAATTAAAAATAGTGGATAGTAACATGACAGAAATTAACTACAATAAAACGAAACGATAATAGAGATATTAGAATAATATGAATAAATGTAACCTTGACAAAAAGGTTTCATGAAGCCCAACCGAATATTCATTTGTCAGTTCAAAACTACACAAAGTCGATGGAAGAAGAATTTGAAAATAACTCCTTTTATAGAAATTTTAAAATAGACAAAAGAAGAATTGATAAATCAAAAATAATTTGATCTTTTTAAATGTTTATACATATTGAAAAAAATACGTCATGGACCTAGCTAAAGATTTGTTGAACAATAATTTCAATTACTACAACGACAACAATAGCAGCCTATCCAATTCAACGTTTTCCCACTAAGTGAGATCTAGAAAAGCTAGAGTATAGAAGTACAATAGAAAAGAAAATAAAGGTATACACCTTTGCCAAAAAAATATCTAATTCATCCAAATTTTTCTTCAATAATATCACCTTCTACACCAAAAAGACAACAAATCATTGTTATACCAAAACAAAGGACATTGTTTGTATATGGGTCAACATTATCTAATCTATAAAAACTTAAGAAAATAACCACATCATTAATCACATTAACATAATCTCAAAAGAAAAGATTGTGAAACATGATTTTAGCGGGATTTCTATTACTCTTTTCACCTATTGATAAAATTTTTTATAGACGTGTAGATGCACTATTAAAATTTATAAATAATTTGAAAAAATTGTCACATAAATGAAATAAGACACAAAAAATAATAAAAAAAATCATGCGAAAACTTTTTTTATATAGTTCCTACATAATCACGATGATTAATATAATACATCAATAAATCAAGATGAATAGCATAGTTAATACACTAATATATCGGAATTTTATGGAGAATACTTACTTTAAATATAAGTGACAACCGTCAAGGAAAATAAAATTCCTGCATAATCACTATGAATAACATAATACATTAAATAAATCCAATCATATGTTGATTTTTAACAGTTTACAACGAATTCAAAAAATTAAACCATCATTAATGTAAACTCAACATATACAAACAAATCTTGTTTTCAAGAAAAAAGAAAAGTGCGAGAAAAATAAATTATTTTTATCTAGATTATTTTTATCCTAAATAAAAATAATTACTACACAATATTAGGATTCCTATGTTAATTTTAAAATGCCTATCGGGATTTGTTTACCAAAAATATTACATGTACTTTAAAATTTTTCGATTTATTGTACTATATATTTTTTTTGTTACCATATACTTTATGACGACTTTATTTTAATAAATATAATATAATAATTAAAGAAAATTAGTGAAAAGACAATTTTAACCATTCAAACCTGCGTTTATGAAACCTAAAATCTTGTTTCTGCTACGCACCTTAAATGAATGCAATGTTGCCTGACGATCTTTGTTCTAATGTTTACCTTCAACATTACTTGTATTTTAAGGGACGAATCTTCTATCTTACCATTTCGTTTATATTTTACAGCATCTCTTCCAAACTATTCCTTGTAATATTGAATTTAAAACATTAATGTGATTTATAAAGGAAATATGTACAGTGATGGTTTATGAAAGAAGAAATACCCTTTACCTTGGCCTTTGATGTTCTTTCTGCCGAAACTTTTAATTCTTTACACTTTTATCATTTATTTTAATTAGGAGTCTCATATATTTCAGGAAGTCTGATAGAAAAATAAAAAAATTAATAATTCTCCTACCATATGTTTTAGGAGTCCATATATTTTAGGAAGTCTAGTTAATATAATAAAAATTAATTAAATAATAAATTTAAAAATATAGTGAAAAGACAGTTTTGTCTAAAGATGAGTTTTAATGAAGCGCAAAAAGTTCAAATCACTTTTCTAAGGGTCTTCCCACTTTTAACATATTATAGATAGAGATAACTGCATCAAACTGCTTAACTTCAATAGGAACTGGCTCTGGCTGTTAGACTTTTTTATTCATATTCTGTATTATCTATTTGAAGATGCACAGCAGAAATTTATCCAAATTCGGTTTATATTGCAGTGTGCTACCTGGATGACCGTCATCGTGCCAACTAGCATGACTGCCTATCTCTATCTCTACTCACATGGAGAAGTTTCGTTTGCTGCATCTCAACCAGTGTAATAGATGCTTCTTCACCATTTGAATGATGTGCTTTGCTTTTGCTAATCTAACTTGTATGTATTTGAGCTAATTGTACTAACTTTTAAACAAAAGAAGCTTTGATATATTTATAACAAGGGACGAGAAACCATTACTTCTGATATTCAGCTAGAAAGTGTTTGGCTTCTTAAGTTCCTCAGTTTAAGTCATAAAAATGCTAAAGTTTTAATCACTTGCATTATATGTTCAAGTTTTTTTATCTTATTGAGAACGCAAAGTTCTAATTGACCCCTTACATAGACGGAGTTGGCGTCAAGAATTGTTTATTCCACATCATATTTTTGAAAGTTCTTGAAAATATACTGATTTTACTAGTAACTACACTTTTATTAGTTGGTAGAAAGACACATATTTTTTTTAGTTATTTACTTTACTTTTGTTGAAGTACAAGTTAAGACTCACAGATGTTCCATAAATGTGATTGTTTTATGGTATGTTAATGAATTTCATGCAATTGCAGGTGATCCTATATGCTGCTTTCGCCATGGCTCTGATATTTCCCTTTGATATTTTCTATTTATCATCTCGCTACTTCTTGTTAAGAACACTTTGGAGGATTGTTTTCCCCCTTCAGGCAAGTTTGCACTACTTGAATGTTTATAACAAGAAGCGTGCTGGTCATGTAAATCAAAAAACATTTTCAACTCTCTGAGTTGTAAAATAAATGAATGTGATGGAATTCTATTTCTTTGTTTGCCTAAAGGTGAGGCAATCTACTTATTTCTTTGCTTTGTTAAATTGTTTATTTAGGATGGTTTTCGAACAGTTAGGTAATTTTAGGCGTCTAATACTTACAAAGAATTCCTGATCCAAGTATATTCTTTTCTGTGTGTAGCTTAATCTCAGTTCTCAATTTCAGGAAATAGTTCTACAAGACTAATAAAATATCATTCATCATGTGGATCAGATATAAAGCTTCCTGAAGTCACTAAAATTTTAATTTGGGGTGTGAATGTAGGCAATAGCTTTTCCTGACTTCTTCCTGGCTGATATATTAACTTCTATGTCAAAGGTAGACAATCTCTTCTTTCCCCTAACAGAAAAAAGGAAAGGAAATTACAGGAGAGAAAACTCGTTTCCCTGGCAGTGCTAATGCTATTCCTAATGCACAGGTATTTTCAGATTTGGAGCGTTCAGTTTGTAGAATGGTTCATCGTCAGGTTAGTTACTTTCTTTGTGTTCTCTTTCGGAGTGAATAAAGATGACTGAGAGAGTGTTGTAATTTATTATTTGAATGCTACTTGCATGCAGAATTGTGGATATATCACTCTCTTTCCAAATATACAACAACAACAACATACCCAGTATATTCCCACCAAGTGGGGTCAGTGGAGGATAAGTGTACGCAGTTCATACCACTACCTCAGATGTGAGATGTGAGAAGGAGAGGCTGTTTTCGATAGACCCCCGACTCAAAATAAAATAATCTAGACAAGGAATAGTAAAAGAACAAGATACAATCGAAATTAACACATCCAATAATACCATATACAAGATGCACCAAGTAATCTCTTTCCAAATATCTATGTCTCAAACCAGAACATTCACTATGCCTCTGGGTGGTGTGCCTGGTACTCAAATATGAGTCCAAATCAGAGACCTTTAGTAGTTTGACATTTTGTGCTTAGAAACATGCTTTATGTGGACAACAAGCTCTACACTAGATTCATATTAATCAAGTCCTAGGGAGACTTGGTATTATTAATTTCTGATTAATAATCGGTGCATAAACATTTTGATTAAAAGTTAAAAGTGCATAAAGCCTTGGAAATGAATGGAATGCCCTTCTATATCATTGCTTAAATATGGTTACTGAAAGTGTAGATACTGCAAAACTATAGTTTTATTCATAGAGTTTTACAATATGTATAGGTGAACAATAGTTTTATTCATAGAGTTTTACAATATTTATAGGTGAACAAGAAGATCAAAATGATCTAATCAATCCCTAATTCCTAGGAGATACATGAATCAAGGGATTTCCTCCAGTGTTCTGGATGGCGAAAGGCGACAAGGCCCTCCACGGCGAGGCGATCGCCTTTTGAAAGTGCCGCGACAATTAATAGAAAAAATTAAAATAATATATAAATGATCAAAATTTCAATAACACTAATATATTAGGAAATATTTCAAGTCAAGAATTAAAAATAGATAGTGGATAGATACTAAAAGTCTAGAACTTGAATGACTCAACAATCCAATATCCATAAAACAAGCAATAAACTTTTAAGTTTATTCTTCTTCAAGATTTGCATAATCTTCAATTCCAACATGCATTTCATTATATTTTCCCTCATCTTCTTCCTCCTCAGATTCTTCATCAATTAGGGTCCGAGTCTGACTTGAACTTGTAGCTTTTCTCTTGTCAAGTGACCTTGACCTTGAAGGTGAGCTTGAAGACTTTCTCCTAAGACCATAGATATTATCATCATCAGCTCCAGCTACCCTAGGAACAATATCCCAATTAAGATCACCTTCCTTATACACTAGTTCATCTTCTTAATCTTCGGGGCCGCCAAGTAACCATTCATTAGCATCTTCAACTAGATAATGAAGGGCCCGTTTATGGGCCCAATATTACAATTTTAAATATATGTTTAAATATATTTATATCTATTTAATTAGCTTTTAGAAAAAAATGATCAGTACTATTTTTGAATAAACACAATAGGAAATGTAAGTAGAAATCACACTATATAATAAAATATAGATTCTTATTTTTATAAAATTAGGTAATAGCTTACAACTTATTTAAATTTTCATAATTAACATTAAAATACCATATACTCTAATGCTTATTTTAACATCAGGTTAAAAATATTCTCTTACATTAAACAACTAATTATAATGTTTTTCTATTTTGAGGGATGGTCTTGGCTCAGCTTGCTTACCGTGGTGTGCCAGGGTCGGGGGTTCGAAACGCCCCTCCAGCAAAGCTGGGGTGAGGGCGCGTAGGTCAGGCCCGGAGTGGTTCCCCCCTCCCCGACACCTACGGAGTAGGTATGAACCGGGTCGTCCCTTTACTTTATTTAAAAATTATACAAGAGAATAGATTAAAATTATAAATATTTATTTATTAACATTTTCTATAGAATCATAGAAAGCAATAAAGGATCCTAATCCATACATAAATTGATTTTAAATACATTTAAATTCGTTTGATGGGTGTTTAACAAACGAAAGTGTTTAACAAATGAAAATGAGGACCCACTGGATGAATTTTTTAATGAATCATAATGTTAAAGGATTGCTTTTCTTATATACGTCAAAAATAGGAGACCAATTTAATATAGTAAGCGAAGAATTCTTTAAAAGTGATTTGTCTTCCTGATGAGGAAATTTACTACCTCATATAAAGAGAATTAAAAGAATTAACAAAAGCTAACATGCCATATATTGTAGTAATTTAACATGAGCTAGTTAATATTACCTTTCAAATAAGTTGTTTAAAATAATTTTAACAGGTGATTAGTAAATAATGATGTTTTCATAAATTATGTGTAAATTTTGTGATGATACATATCATATGAAGTTTTGGAATTTCGGAGGAATCACTTATTGTGTTTGATAGATAAACACATATCCAATATTTATGAATATTTTTTATTATTTTACTATAATATAGTAATAGTTACTTTATGTAATTAAATGTGTGACCAAAACTAATTTCACGTTTTTATCTTTTATGGAATATATATTTGTATTTACATATCCTCCTATAAACTACGTTTCTCTTTATTTTAATTTATATCATTTTGATTAGATATCGAATGTAAGATATATGAAAAAACTTCACAATGTTTTAGAAATTTTAAATAGAAGAGTATACCTTTGTGAACTTTTTGACAAATAAATGAAATTCAACAACAACAACATACCTAGTGTATTCCCACATAGTGGGGTTTGAAGAGAGCAGAGTGTACGCAGACCATACCACTACCTCTGAAGAAGTAGAGAGGTTGTTTTCAATAGACCCCCGGCTTAGGACCGATAACAGTATAGCAAATCACAAGACATAAATGCGTATAGACTAGTACAATATGTAAAAGAAACTAACATCAGTATCCACAGAGTAATACAACAACCACCAGATACTACTAAAAAAATTATCTAACAAAAAACATAGACGTCACTTAACACCCACGAACCAGAAACTTCAAACACAAATAAAGAAACGCTAACTTTGCCAACTCATTGGTGGAGGAGATTATGACTAAATCTGCCAACTCATTCGACACTTCCCCTCAAGTTGGCATATAAATATCGAACATGCCTAACTTGCTCACAAAGGACTCAAAAGTATTTCTAAAAAGTCCTTTTGTGAAAATGTCTGCAGCTTGTTCAGTTGTTGGAACAAAAAGGATGCACACACTTTCATTTTCAACCTTCTCTTGAATGAAGTGTCTGTCCACTTTAACATGTTTTGTTTTGTTATGTTGAACTAGATTATGGGCAATGCTTATGACATCCTTATTGTCACAATACAACCTCATTGGAAAACTCATAGGTTTTCTTAATTCTTCCAAAAATCTCTTGAGCCACAACATTTCACAAATTCCATATGCCATGGATCGATACTCAACCTCGACACTACTTCGAGTCACCATGTTTTGCTTCTTATTCCTCTGTGTCACTAAATTTCCCCAAACAAATATACAATATCCACATGTAGATCAAATATTGATTGATGAACCAACCTAGTCTACATCTGTATAAGCCTTAACACTTCTTTGCTCATTCTTTTTGATGAACAACCCTCTCCAGGAGAACTCTTTAGATCCTTAGGATTCGGTACACAACTTCTTGGTGTTCTTCTAGTGGAGAATGCATGAATTTACTAACTAGGCTCACAACAAAGGAAATATCAGGTCTAGTATGTGATAAGTAAATAAACTTGCCTACCAATCTCTGATATTGGCCCCTATCAATCAATTTTCCTTCCTTTGCAAACTTTAGATTTGGGTCAATTGGAGTTTCAGCTGGTCTACATCCACTCATTCATGTTTCTTTTAACAAATCAAGAATATCCTTTGTGGCACTATAATTCCTTTCTTCAATCGTGCGACCTCCATGCCGAGAAAATACTTCAGTGGGCCTAAGTCCTTTATCTCAAATTCTGAGGATAGACAATCCTTTAGTTTTTCTATTTCAACCACATCATCTCCCTTGAGGATGATATCATCGGCATACACTATAAGAAGTGCTATTTTTCCTTCTAGTGATTATCGAGTAAACATTGTGTGATCTACTTGTTCTTATTTATGTCCTTGCTTCTTCACCAATTGAGTAAATCTTTCGAACCAAACACCTGGAGACTGTTTTGGACTGTAAAGAGATCTTTTAAGTCTGCATATTTTTGACTTGTATTTCTCTTCAAAACCTGGTGGGGGAATCCATGTAGACTTCTTCATTTAGTTGCCGATTCAAGAAAGTATTCTTCACATCCAATCGTTGAAGCGACCATTCAAGGTTTACCGCGATTGTCAATAGAGTTCTTATTGAGTTTAGCTTAGCTACTAGAGCAAAAGTCTCAAGATAGTCAATGCCATATGTCTGTGTGAATCCCTTAGTTATTAGGCGGTCGTATACCTCTCCAAACGATCAATCTGATTGAATTTGGTGGTGAACACCCATTTGCAGTCCACTAGTTTCTTCCCCTGGGTAGATCCAGCAACTCCCATATCTCATTTTTTTCAAGAGCTCGCAATTCTTCCAATATAGCCTCCTTCCACTCGAGAACTCGTAGAGCATCCTGCACAGTTTTTGGAATCTCTATACCAGAAAGTTGTGTAGTAAAAGGCTGAATAACTAGGAGACAACTTTTTATAGGACACAAACATAGAAATAGGATATTTATGAGCATTTCTAACACCTTTGCATTTTGCAATAGGTAGGTCTAGATCATGGAATGAATTAGAAATAGACTCAGTTGGAAGACTTCCTCGAATTCCAGTAAGGTCTTGCAGAACTAACTTTTGGTTGTGTTGAGAATCTTCAATCTTTTTGTCTTGAGTTCAGTTCCTTCTCGAGTACACCTGTATTTCTTTTGTTTGTTCTCTGTTTTCATTTTTATTTTTGTCATTTGAAGGCTCTACAAATTCAACATTAGTGTTTTTATCATTTAAGTCATTTAGGTCCTATCATCTCTCGTATTACCGTCCTTTTCATCATTTGAATCACACTTCTTTATATCTTCTCCTAGATCCCTAACATCAGTATTTATTATAATTCCTAGCTCCTCATCATTTGTCTGATGTCTAGTTTCCTCAATATTGCAAAAAGGGAAATCATCACCTACGTGATACTCCCGTTGAAGATGAGTAGTAAAATAGAGTTGGAAATCAAAGAATGTTAGATCCATTGTGACAATTATCCTCCTAGCACGTGGATCATAGCACTTGTATCCCTTTTGACTTGGAAACATATCCCACAAAAACACATTTCTTAGCCCGCAGTTCAAGTTTATTGCAATTGTGAACATGATCAAATGTTGTGCACCCAAAAACTTTCAAAGGTAGATCTGCTGTTAACCTAGAATTAGGAAAACTCTATTTGAAAACATTAAACGGTGTTTTGAATATGAGAGGACGAGTGACATCCTATTAATAAGGTAAGTAGCAGTTAAGATAGCCTTTTCACAAAGTTACCATGGAAATTTACTAGTAAACATTAAAGCCTTCGTTACCTCTAAAAGGTGCCTATTCTTTCTTTCTGTGATGCCATTTTGTTGAGGTGTATCTGGACAAGAGCTTTGGTGTACTACCCCAGTTTTTCTTGAAAAACTTTAAAGTATTCACGACCATTGTCACATCGAAAAATCTTGATTTTCTCATTAAACTGTGTTTCCACCATGACATAGAAAGTCCTACATACATTTTTAACCTCAGATTTGTCCTTCAATAAGAAGACCCAACTTAGTCTAGTATGGTCGTTAATAAAAGTTACAAACCACTATTTTCAAACATTGTTGAAATTTTAGATGGTTCCCAAACATCAGTATGAATCATCATAAAAGGCTTTGAAACTTGATATTACTTGAGAGGGGAAAAAGGATCGGTGATGCTTAGCCGTTTCACAGAATTCACATTGGAACAAGGGAAAATTTTATTTCTAAATAACTGAGGTAACAAATGTCTTAAATAAAATAAACTTGGATGTCCAAGCTTATAGTGCCAAAGCATAACTTTATTCAAAACAAAAATAGAATTCAAACAAATAGGATTTAGTTGTAGAGAGTTGTTCCTTTTGTCAAGAAAATAAAGGCCTCCAGATTTCTAACATTGCCAATATCTTTCTCGAGACCTTTTCTTGAAATTTACACAAATCAGAGTAAAAAATTGCATGACAATTTAGATAATATGTTAATTTGCTGACAGAAACCAAATTACAAGAGAGTTTTGAAACATGAAGAATATCATGAAGTGTGTGGGAAGGTGATAGTTTAACAGTTCCCTTTCCAGCAATTGCAGAGAAGGAACCATCAACTATCTCGACTTTATTATTTCCTGCACAAGGAGTATAAGTAGAGAAAAAATGGGAACTTCCAGTCATGTGACCAATAGCTCTTGCATTTATGATCCAAAAATGTTTTTGGTTGGATTTGGCACTAAGAAAAATGGATGGTACACTTGTTTTAGCAAAAGAACAAGACGAGTAGAAAAATTTGGTGCATTTGGACGAAATTATGGGATTGTAGGAGCTTGTGAAGAATTTCCAGTTAAATGGAGATGTTTTTGGAGAAGGTTGCTGTCCCCGATCAAAATGAGTTGTTTGGATGGATGATCATATTGATGTTGAAAGCCACAATAATCAACTCCCTTCTTCTTTCAATTTGGTGGTTTCCCATGAATCTTCCAACATATTTCACGAATGCGCCAGTGTTTCTTGCAATGATCGCACCATGACCTTTTCTTTTTGTTATCTTCATTTTTCATTGTTATAAGGGCTGAAGAGTCTATATAGGTTTTAGATCAACGTTTAAATCAGGTTTTAACATGACCTTCCTCCTAGTTTCCTCTCGTTTAACTTCAGAAAAGATTTCATGAAGTGAGACTTAGAGAATCTTTTCCTATGATTCGTGACTTGACCTTATTAAACTCTTGGTTTAATCCTGCTAAAAAAGGTAAACTCTCTCATTTTCTTTATTTTTATTTGCTCACAGAACACGTCCATTCATCATTGTAACACTGGTTTAACTCCTGCCACAAAGACACTATTTCATTATAATAAGCAGTGACTTCTTTCTCACCCTGCTTAACTTGCCATAGTTTTATTTTTAACTTAAAATTTGGGAGACATTTTCTACATCAGAATATGCCTCCCTAACGACTTCCCACACATCTTTAGCAGTGGGTAAAAAATATAAGGCTTATGTATGACTGGTTCCACGGAATTTATTAACCAGATAATCACGAGTGAATTCTCTGATCTCCAGGTGGTAAAAAAATATAAGGCTTATGTATGACTGGCTCCATGGAATTTATTAACCAGACAATCATGAGTGAATTCTCTGATCTCCAGGTGGTCATCTTTGGATCTCCTACTTCTAGCTTTTTCATCTCCCCGATCAGATGTCCCAACTTTCCACTACCGTCCATTGCAAGCTTTACTGATTGTACCCAATCTAGATAGTTCTTCTCGTTTAATCATTGAGAAGTTAACTGGAAGGGCATGTGAGAAACATTGCCTTCTTGAGTCATCAGATTTTGTGTCGGCACTTCCAGAGAAGACATTTTGTCTTCTTTTGATGTTCCAGAGATATGTTCTCCATGAAAAGTTGTTTTGACCATGGGATATTGAGGGGAAAAAGTTCTGCTCTGATACCATGAAAGTTTAGATACTCCAAAAGTATAGTTTTATTCATAGAGTCTTACAATATTTATAGGTGAACAAGAAGATCAAAATGATCTAATCAATCCCTCATTCCTAGGAGATACATGAATCAAAGGATTTTCTCTAATCTATTTCGTAGAATAACAATATATTAATCTCATATTTACAGCAATAGATTGCAATCATATCCAACTCATTTGTGGAGCAAATTATAATCAAATCTGCCAGCTCGTTGATGGAGCAGATTATTCGACAGTTACTTTTTAATTTGGTTAGGTTTTTAGAAAGTTAGAGCCTAATTTGTTATCATATTATGTTCAATATATTTTTCTGGTATTTGTGTTCCTAACGCTTTGTCGAAATGTGGGCATGTAATTGAAACTCTGTTTCCTTCTTGCATAAATTAATATGTATGGGTCATATGTTTGAATAATGTCATCACTCTTTTTATAGTTATGTTTATTTCAAAAGCTAGATTAGTTTATGACAAAATTTTGCCACGAGTCAAAGTTGTAAAGAAAAAATAGTCCTGGGAGGCAAAACTAATTTTTCACTTTGTTGTCCCAATCCGTACACAAGAATCCATGTATTGTTTTTCATTGCCCTACAATCATGTATTGATTATTCATTGCACAACGATCCCTTTATTATCTATCTTACACCTTATAATAATCCCGTATTTTATTTCATGCATAAGTAATCCATTATTAACCAAATTTAATAAATAGATAGACTGGATTCGTGGTAATGTTACTAAGAAATACCTATTGGAGGAGGTAGCCTATTATATTTTTAGGGGTGGCAATGGTGCGGTGCAACCCGCAAATTTTAAAATCGCACCGCACCGCACCACACCACATCATCTTTAAACCTGCATAAACCCGCTCCACACTCATACCAATGAGATTTTGTTTGAATTCTTAGCATTATCTGAAAAATCAATATCATGCATATGCAGGTTGCTACTATTGCATGGTTTGAAGCTGACTCTGTTTGTGGCAGTCACTCTGTTGCTATTCCTATAGTTCTTGTATTGCCTTATCTTTTTCGTCTGTTTCAATGTCTTCGGCAATACAAGGATATTAGAGATAGGACTACCTTGTTCAATGGTAAATTTCCAATATCTTTGCATTTTCCTTTGCTTTATTTGTTGAGATGCATACGTTACACTAATAGTAAAATGGGCAGTGGTTAAACTTTTAGTACATCTTGCTTTCAGATTCCTCACTGTAATTCTCATTCTCATTAAATAGAATATGATATTCAGACTTTTCCAGCTCGAGCAAGAATAGAAAGAACCAAATGGATCCACATATCCATATGATATATATATGGTACCTGTCTTTTACACACATATATGATAGAGGAATGGTTCAATGTGAGAAAAAATTGACTGAATTCTTTTTTATGGAATTGCTCCTATCCATTAGAAAACAAAGAATTCAGTTCTTACAAGTAAATACTCAAGACCTGAGTAGGCTTACAAATTAGATCATGATATGATCAAGTGCTTTCTGGGTCGTCTTAGACCTTCTAGTTGGTATTTATCTCCAAATGAGGACAGTTTCCTTCTATTGAATTGAATACATTTTATGTGATGTTAGAAGCACGATAAAAACGGGAGGAGCTAGTCTGCTATTGTGTGCTGAAATTGTTGTGGGACGTAGAGAGAGGGTGTTCATGGGTTTTGAATAGTATGATCCATATTTTAATTCCGGGCTGTATTTAACTTAATTTCATTGATATTTAATTTCAGCTTTAAAATACTCAACAGCAGTACCAGTGATATTTCTGTCAGCCCTTAAGTATCATGTAGTCCCTGACAACTGGGTTAACCTTTATAGGCCTTTGTGGCTTCTCTCGGCTGTTGTGAACTGTCTCTATTCATTTTACTGGGATCTGACCAGAGATTGGGACTTAAGGTGAGTGAATTTTTCATAACTGATGATGTAGCTAATTTGTAAGGCTTTATCTTAATCAAACTTAACTTTTACCACGTAAATGCTTATATTTCTTCTGTGATCGATACACAACCACCACAAAGATTGATACATGCATAAAGCTGTACGTGTGGTTTGCTATATTTGCCCAACTGGTATGTTTCTTTCAATTATTACTGTTTATGAACGGGTACTTCTGCCAATTGCGGATGCTTGCTGCCTGCTCCCCTGTCCAAGAATGTAACTCTCTTTTGCAGTTTGCTGATTAATTGTTAACTCGAAGTTTTCTTCCTTTCTAGTTGTTTCACTCGGATTTTCAAGTTTACCAGGCCACACATTTTATCACATTTGTTGTATGAACGCAAATGGGTAAGCCTATCTCTATCCTTTCATTATTTTTACTACTAGTAATTGGCAAATTTATTGTGGTCTATCGGGAACAACGTCTCTACCTTGCCCTTGAGGGTAGAGGTAAGGATTGCGTAAACTCTACCCTCTCCTGACCCCGCTTTGGTGGAATACACTGGATATGTTGTTGGTGTAATAGTAATTGGCAAATTTATTTGCTCATCCGCAGGTGTACTTTTGGGTGATCGGAAGCAACCTAATATTGCGATGCACATGGACATACAAGCTGTCCGCCCATCTCAGACATAATTACCTCACAGTGTTCGCGATAACGGCTCTAGAGATCTTCCGTCGTTTCCAGTGGGCTTTCTTCCGTGTCGAAAATGCGTGGAATAATATAAGCACCAAATCGAATAGTCAAGTATTCTCCATGGCTGATGTCCCCAAAGAAGAAGAATTGCTCAACTCCAATGGTCACAATGTATAGCCTGCTGCCTAACACTACATTCTCATATCCATTTTTCCCAAATTTGCAAATAAGATCTATTTCTTGTCAATAGCGTAGGATGCCGTATAGTGGCAGATTCAAAATTTTCATGAAAGAAGTTCAAAAAATAAAAATGTAATTTGAACTCCCAGCCTCGAGGATAATTTTGAACACCCTCGATCACTAAATGAACTTCTGATCTATGTTCATGAGGTTCAATATCTATATATCTACATATTTTTTTAAAAATACTTTCTATATAGCATAATATTTTGATAAGTTGGTTTACGCAAACCCCTCGCTACCCTCTAGATCCACCTCATCAGTACAAGGTTACCCTCTAGATCCACCCCTGATGCAGTACATGGTTAACGTGAGTACATAGTTACCATAAAGATAAAGTACAAAATTAGTTAAATACCTCATCACCTTTTTAAACTCGACACGTTTTACCTAGTGTACACTTTTGAGTATTTTTTCGTCTTGATTACTCCTTGAGCTAGGCACTTGATATTCCTAACTCCCTACACGTTAATGTGGCAAAGACTGAATTCACGCTCTTTTAGGCACCCGAGTGGCAAAAAAAAAAAAAGAAAAAATAGTCGCACACTTTTCGATTATTTTCAATGGTTTATTGCCACGTAATCATGAACAATGATTTACTTGTTTAGTATTTGTGTTTCTTCATTAGTCAAATTTATCTGCACTTCCAGTAGAGTAAAATAACCTCATTTTCATTTGGTCACAAAAACTACAAAAATAATTTCTGACATATCTTTTTAGTTGAATTTGAAATTTTCATAATCAAAATTGATTCCAAATAAAGCAAAAAGAATTATTTCAGATTTTTTTATCATAATTTTTGTGACCAAACGTAGGAAACTAAAAAATAGGGATTGTTTAGGTGTGATTTTGACCTTAACCATAAAATATATAAAGCACTTCACAAGAGAACTTAAATTCTCTTAAATATAAATTGTTGGCTTGAAACTTTCAGATGTTTGGATATTGGTCTGAAAACTTCATATTTTTCAAGTGAAGTCAATTTCATTTGAATTGTATTCTTCCATTTTGGTTAATCCTTTCTCTGTCTACATCATTGATAGGTTTTGGTTTTAGAATTCTCATTTTATTGCATTTTTTCAACATCTAACACTGTAAGCAAAAATTTGCCAATTGCATTATTATTTTGGTTTCACCTTTTTCTTGCTGAGACATAACTTATTGAGATTTGTTCTTCCTCATTATTTTCAGGTATTTAAACCTCCTTGTTGATCTTATCATTTGTTATATCTCAAGATTCTTTTTAAGCAATTGCCACCATATCATGATAATTCTGATCATTAATTTACATAGTTTTTTAATCCTTGGAATCAATTGGCCTACCATGTTTTATACGTAGCCTAGACTTATTCGCTTTAACAATTACTAGGACATCAACTTGAGCTGAAGCATTTGCATCTAGATATAGGATTTAGTAACCCTTGAAAGATTAGTAAATGTATCTGCCAACTGATTTGCAACATTTTACAAGTAAATCATCTTTTGAACCTCTTGCTCACATTGATTTATTTGAGGATCTAACTAAGATAATGATAATACATTTCAATGTATCTCATTTTCAGCTGCTTATGTTCTCCCCCTAAAATTTGGTATATTGATTCATCAAAATAACAATCAACAAATATTATCGTAAATAAATCTCCAATCATAGTTTTCAAATATTTTATTATGAGAGAAGATTCATACCCAACATATATCCCCCATACCCAACATATATCCCTAACCTTCTTTGGGGTCCATCTTTATATGTTGTGGTGGAGCAATTGAAACATATACAACACACTAAAAAATTCTAGTATAAAAACTATTTGGCTCCTTATTAAAAGCCATCTGTAATGCAGAGAATTCATGATAACTAATTAGCCTTATACACACAAGTGCTGCTGCATGCAAAATAACATGCCCCCCATATTGAAACAGAAAGTTGTGTCCTCATTAAAATGAACTAGCTATCAATTGAAGAAATTTAATTAATGATTCTACTAGACCATTTTGAGTATGAACATGAGAAATCAAATGCTCAACTTTTATTTCAGTAGATATATAATTATCATTAAAGGATCGAGATTTAAACTAATCAACATTATCAAGACGAATTCTCTTAAATTGTATAATTTGAAAATTGTGTTTTTAACCTTATTATATGAGCCAACAATCTCGCAAAAATCATATTGCGAGTTGATAATAAGCACACATGTACCATCTTGTAGATGCAGTTGCCAAGATCATATAATATTTGAAAGGTCCTCATGGAGGATGAATTGATCCACATATATTACCTTGTATACGTTTCAGAAATGCAGGAGATTCAATCTCAACGTTAACTATTAATGATTTAATAACCAACTTCCCTTGAGAAACATGCATCACAAGAGAATTTCTTTGATTGAAGAATATTTTGATTCTACAATGTATGCTCATGTGAATTCTCAATAATTTTACACATCATATTAAAATTGAGATGACCCACATAGTCATACCAAATGATAAAATCATTAGAATTTGTTAATTTTTTTTTTACTACGATATGTGATTCAATCATATGAATATTTGTATGGTACAATTCAAAAGAAAGTGCGGATAATTTTTCATGTGCAGACCTTTTTTCTGCATTTATCGTAGAAATATAACAATAATAACAAATCCAGTGTATTCCCACATAGTGGGTCTTGGGAGGATAAGATGTACGCAGTCCATATCACTACTTCCGGAGAAGTAGTAAGGCTATTTTCGATAGACCCTCGGCTCAAGACAAAGAATAGTAAACAAGTCCGTAAGAAAGCACGAAACAAGATAGCATAACAGGAACAAAGAATAGTAGTAAATCCGTAATAAAGCATGAAACAAGATGGCAAAATAAAAATAAGACGAACCAGCTGCACCCCTCATACTCTCCTACTCGCAGATCCAACCTATGGGCATAGCCCTAGGACTACCAACCCGGCTACCCCAAAGCTCTCCTAATTACTGACTACGACCCACCCATATGCCTTAACTTTCTATCTTAATTCGCGTCCTCCAGACTTTCCTATTTAGAGTTATGTCCTCAGTAAGCTGTAACTGCTCTATATCACGTCTAATCACCTCTAGTATTTCTTCGGCCTACCCCTACCCCTCCTGAAACTATCCAAAGCTAGCCTCTCACACCTACGAACTGGGGCATCGTAGAAATACAAAAGTATTCAAAATTTTCTTCATTTGCAGTCTCAATATGATAGCCATTTTGGCGAATAACCTTGAAACATAATAAGTTTTATTGAGACTTACTACAATACAATGGGTTATCAATGTCTATTATTATTCCGTCAGGTAGTAATAAAGTTGTTCTCCTAGAGCCCTCAATTAATTTTGTATTAGTATATATTGTATTAACATAATCTCTTTTCATAATCATATTAGATAATATTTCTTTTCTCTTAATATAATGTGGTTGTAGTATTATCAAGAAGACACAACCTCCATTACTCATCGTGAATACAATTGAAGATTGAATTTTTTTATTAATCTTCATAAAAGAAAAAAGCTTAAATTATCTATAACCTCTTAAAATTGTCTGAATAATTCACTTAGACGCCTCAACAAAGTCTTGTATCTATTGAACACTTAAGCCACTCAAAATATGTACCCATTACTTTTTTGTTAATCAACCACAAACATAAAATGAGTATAGTATACTCACAATGACGTGAAAAAATGACCAATCATATTAATGCATGTGACAAATGAGTTTGAAAAAATTATTAAAAAAAATATGCATAACAAAAAAGAAATATTTAAATACTAAAATCTTAACACTAACCACCAACCACCAACCATCGCTCCCCTTCACGTTCATGTGTCATATTAAAAATTATCATCCCTATTTCAAGTTCATCAATGACATAAAATTTCAAAATAAAAACACTAAAAAATTATTAAACAAATGCTAGAAAAATGTCATCTTTTAACATAAAAATTGACAAATCACTAGAATCAAAGAAGCATTTTTTCTATAATTAAGAAAATGAATTGAATTTGAAAATTTAAAGATTTTGACATTAACTAAGTGTAAATATACAATCTTTCTTTTTCTTTATGTGTTTTTTCTTATTTCACTTTAAATTAGTATTTTTTCCCCAAATTTGTTCTTTTTTTAGACCTGTTATTTATTTTTTTCTATAAGAAGCGGGGGTGGGCGTTGGGAAGGGAGAGGAAACAAGATAGAGACAGAGAGTATAAAATTTGGGTGATGGTCTCTATTTTTTTTTTTTTTTTTTTTTGCAATAAAATATGGCAGAAGGTGGAGGTGGATTTGGAACAAGAATATAATGAAAGAGAAGATCAAAAAAAGAAATTTGATTAAAGAACACTTTTCACGCACCTATTTTAGGTGTTGTACACGCATAAGCCATGTCAAAGAAAAATATTTAAGTGGTTCAAATTCGAAGTGATAGAGATGTTCAAGGTATAAGGTTGTGTTGAGGTGTCTAAGTGAATTATGTAGATAATTTTAAGGAGTTGTAGATGACTTAAGTACATGATAAGAAATGTAAAATCTCATAATCTTTCAATAAAATTTAAGTACTTTTTTTCTGAATAATAAACCAGGAAAAATATAAATAAAACAACAATATATTTGATTTCCCTAATAAATTGATCAAACTTTGATTTTGATCTCCAAAGAAGTTTTCAACTTTCAAATGAGTAATATCATCAAAGCCATCAAAATCATATCTTTTAAGGTCAATTTAATTTGCCTAAAAAATTATCATCATATATTTGTGAAAGCCCGGTCTCATCATCATTTTAGAAGTCAAATGTGACTATATTCAAGCATTAGAAGAGGCTCCACCTTCATTTTACTTTCTTTTGAAAGAATTGTGACAAAGCCGAGCAAAATATCTAGGCTCCCAACATTCATGCCACAATGATGACAATTGCCTCTTGAGAGATTGCTTTGAGAGCCTATTTGGTTATCCTTTTTATGATTACCATCACCAAGATGACTATTATATCGTCCTCTGTCATTGCCCCGCTCACACACGTTATTTTAACCCCAAGTTTGCCTTTTTTAGGCTGGCCATATACTTTAACCTTATTTTCTTTCGATAATGGAGCAGTTCCAATGAGACGGAATTCATTATTTTTTATTAAAAGAACATTATGTTGCTTAGCTATCAGAAGGCATAAGATCAATTTAAAATATTTTTGAAAATTTGTTTCATGGTATTATGCAATATCATATTTGAGGTATGAAAAGTAGTTAGTTTCTTTTCTATCATGCTCTCATCATTTTTTTTCTTCATATAATTACAATTGGGAAACAATCTGAAATAGAACTTATATTTAATCAAGGTAAGTGCATCCACTCGTACCAAGCTCTTGGCAATATCTTGGCCTTTAGATGGTCATACCTTTCCTTTAAATCAGCCGGAATGAAGTAGATCTTTCAATACAATGTATTCAACTTTCAATTCTTCTTCTGGATGATGATGAAGGAAAAAAATGGCCACTACTTTATTCTGACTCGATGCTGCATTATTTGAGGTAATAGTAGCACCAAGACCTTTAGCAATCATGTGAATTTTAATGTCGGGTACCCATAACAGGTTATTTTTTCGGAGATATCAAGTCACAAATTCAAGCTTTGATATATTTTACCTGATTAAAGCTATTAAAAATAATTAAGTTAAATAAAAATACAATAATAAAATATCAAAACAATATAATTTTTTTTCATCAAGCAGTACAAAGAGAGAAAGCTCACACGAACAAAGGTCCATTTCTTCCTAGTTACAAGCCTTTTAAAGTGTCTTGTCACTCAACTGATTGCAATAATTTTGATAGCCCTTCCGCATAAATAAGAAATAAGTAGGGTGATAAATGATCTCTTTATCATAATCCCCTAGATGGATTAACAGACCATTTAATGTCTTCGTTCAAATTAAAGGTAAAAATGATGTCGTTACACAAATCATGACCCAATTAACAAACTTATTATGAAAATACATTTTAAGTATAACTTGCTCAATATAAGGCCATTCAACATGATCAAAGACTTAAGACATATCCAACTTTAAAGTCATAATTTTATCTTTTCATCTCCTTTTATTATTTAATATCCATATAAATTCATGAGATAACATGCAATTATCAATTATTTGATGCTTAATCAAAGACATCATAGGATTCATCCTACTCGCCATGATTTACTTCCTCCGTCCTATTTTATGTGTCTCCTTTTGATCGGACACGGAGTTTAAAAAATGAGTGATGACTTTATAAAGTTTACAAAATTGTCCCTTTTAAAGTTTATTTTCTTATTAATTGGAACCCAGTAAGAATAAAATTGGGATGTTGCCATTAAATAATTACCAAATAAGAAAAGATGACATTCTTTTTGAGACGGACTAAAAAGAAAATGACGACATATAAAATGAGATGGAGGAAATAGTAATAAACTTACAAGGTAGATCATAAAATAATAGATCTAAAATGTTGGACCGGGGTAGAAGTCTTTATTTTCAGCACCAGATCAACGTATGGTTCCAAACTGGCAGGTTGCCTGCCTTACAAAAATATCTGATCACTTGACATACATCATTAGAGATTAAAGGCCAATATCACTAAAAAGGTAGAGGAGTAATTCCATCAACACCTGAAGCCTTTGAAGGTGTAATGATCCAAATTGTCATTATGCTAAAATAATAGGAAAAATTTACACTTAAACTCACCTTGGCTAACTTTTAAGGAATTCAGGATTATTCTAGGATTGACTTATTTTTGAGAAAATGGTAGTCGAATGAAATCTGGTATCAATGTGATTGGTAGTAGCAAGGTTTGATGTGATGATTAGATAGCCAATGAGTATTGAAAGTTGTAGCAACTTCAGCCACTTGAAATGGAGTTATAGAACTCATGTTATAACATTTATCATGGAGGGATTGACTTGTGAAGTTAAAATTTATGATGTGTGTTGTAAAATGAGAAAAAGAGATTTTGAGTTTTTGTCTCATCCACTGCAGCAGAAAAAGTAACCACTTCAGCGGTGCCGCTGCAGCGGTCACAGGAACTGCACACTACAAAAAAACAGTGTTTAGCGACGAAAAAATTATGTCGCTATTGTATGTTAATCCATTGCTAAACAGAAATAGAGACGGAATAATGATGGATTACTATCTATTGGCATTTTACTCGTTGCTAGCCACTTAGTGATGAAAATATGAATTTTGTCGCAAAACTTGTGACCTCTTTGCAACCGATGATATTGGTTGTTGAATGTCAGTGAAAGATAAAACCATTGTTATACTATTGCTATTTGCATAATTTATTTTCGTCTTGGCTAAATTTACGATGGAATACTTTATCGTTGATTCATCGCAACATAGTTTAATTGTATGAGGAACCATTTCCAATGATCAAAATTTGTATTTCACAATCCATCTGTAATACCTCACATTTTTGGGCTAACCTCTTAACTGTCGTTCTTACGTGTATAAGCTATAATACTAGTGAATCCCATGTGAATACAGGTTTCATGATCTTTACCCTCATGATTGAAGTTCTCTTGAAGTTAAAAATGTTCATAGGAATCACTTAGAGCCAAGTTGAGCTAAGATCATTTGATTCGTCCAACATTTGATATTCAATTCTACAAGGATCGATTTTAAACATGTATAAATTTTTATATACATGAAATTTTTCATCTCAAGACTCACCAAATTGTAGATAATTGAATTAACTTTAAAACGATACCAATTTCGCAAAAATTCGACACCCGAGCGAAAAGTTATGGCTTTGCAAAGGGGTGTGCGTCGCCTACCAAATCGCAAACGTTCACTGGAAAGGGTTTGCCATAGGGAGTGCGATGCAAACTGTAAAGTGTGCCATAGGGAGTGCGACGCAAACCTTAAAGTTTTCCATAGCTTGTGCGACGCAAACCCCATGGCACAACGACCTGGACATTTTGTTTTTGAGTTATTCCGAGGGCAACTAAGTCATTTGACACCCCTAAATCATCCCTAATCACTCCTAAATATTTTTATGATATATTAATCATATAAAATCCTCTCTCTTAACCCTAAGAATCCAGTAAACAAATCAAAACTCTTCCCTTCTTCCCAAGAACGAAATCTAAGTGTCAACTCTCAAGAATCAATAAGTTAAGTTCCAAATTCAAATTTCTCTGCAAGGATTCTTTCAATCAAGCTTATAAGTCCAATCTTTTCACAATTCAAGAATCTCAAGAAAGCATTCAATATCATCTCCTAGGGTTTCAAAGTCAAATTCTCTACGTCCAACCAAGTCTATTAAGGTATGTGGGGTTCGAACAAGAATAATTCTTTCGTTCTTGTGCCCAAAGTTTTGTTTTTTCTTAAAGAATTTCATAATTTCAAGTTGAATTATGCCTAGTTTGCTATATTTTAAGTTTATGAGATTATGAATTAATCAAGTTTTGAATTGCATGATATTTCACCTATTTTATGTTGTGAATTGAGAATTTATGTTATGAATTGTATATTCCTACCATGAATGAGGTTTTGAGTGTCTCTAAGTTGAAGTTATGATTTACTACTTATTTTGAAAGTTGAAATTACTTGAGTATGCTTACATGTTTAAAGTCTAAGAATGAATTGTTGATACTTTCCACAGTGTTTCAAGAAGTGTATTGAGATTTTAAGATCCTATTCTTGAAAGTTTTGAATTATTATATTCATATCAAGAATGAGTTTGGTTTTGAGAATGGTATGATATTAAGCTTTTATTTTGAAAAGTGCCTCCCAAGATTGACTCAAGATTGATGTTTTGATATTGAGTTAAGATAGGAATCCACACTACCTATGATTTAAAGTAAAGATAAGCATAATTTGGTCTTCATTATAGACCCTTGAGTTATTTTAAGGTGGATTTCCTAAATTTTTTGAGCCTAAGTATTGGAGTACTATTTAGCTTCGAGTTGGGTATGATTCCAAGGTCTTATACCCCAGAACTATCTGACACCATAAGATTGAGATTATGGGCCTGTGGCCAAGATAGTGATCACTAAAGTTAAGGTTCTATTATGATGGTAAGGGTAGAACAACTCTCCCCAACGTGGGAAAGACGTTGGACTCCATGTGGCTCACATGGTTTATGTCGGTTAGAAGAAACTCCTAAAAAAAAACCCCTACTCTTTAAAATAGTTTATAGATTTAAAGCCTTAGTATATCTTTTGAAAGTTAATATTTTAAGATTACCAAAGTTTTAAGTCCCGAAGTCTCTAAAAGTGTTACAGTGTTTGAGTCCCAAGTCAAAGTGCTATAATTCTTAAGTTTCAAAAGAAGTCCCTTATTTTCATAAGATTAAAGTGTATATCCTGAAAGTTATTATTTTAAGATTTCATCTAGTTGACAAGATTTGAGAACAAGAAGAGGATACAAAATTTAGAATAAAGTGTAACGACTCACGGGATTTATACTACATGCTTTCTTATTCATGATTCATGAGATTTAGATTTCAATTTTTGCTCAATCTATGTAAGTCATTTATATCAGTATGCATGATTTCTATAAATATTGATGATATTGTTTAACTATTGCATACACCCCCATATACTCAGTACATCCTCAAAGTACTAATCCACATATATGTCTATGTACTAAATTGACTTATAATGTAGGTACAAGTTGTAGAGCATACACCATATTCAGTCAGCAGGTGATGAGTCCTTTTGATTCAAGGGCTCGAGTCAGTTATACAGTTTGAGAAGTATTGTATTTTCCTTATTCAGTCGTATTGAGTTGGGATAGTTAGGAGTCATGACCCGGCTACCTATAGTCAGTACTAGTAGAGGCTTCATAGAAAGTCAGTAGTGTTGATGTATTTAGTTTTAGTTTAGTTTGTAACAACAGAGTTGTAATCTTATAAATTTAGATTTGAATTGATCCAGTTCAGAAGTGTTTTTATGTTTCCACTTATTTTATTTAAATTTATGTATTTTATTCAGTTGCTTGTAAGTATGCCAGTAGAAGGGTTAGCTTGGGATCACTTGTGACCCTAACCACCGTGTGACGTCTCGGGACCTATATTCGAGGCGTTACAAACTTGGTATCAAAGCACAACGTTCAATAGTCCTAGGTTATCTATGAAGCCGTGTCTAGTAGAGTCTTGCGGAGCGGTACAAATACATCTGTACTTTTCTTTGAGAGGCTTAAAGAAATTTAGGATATGTCTCCATTCTTTCTAGTCTTAAATCATGTTATGGAAAGGTTTTCTAAGAATCTTATGCAGATTCTCATCCTACTCTATTCAGGCCATCTCCGCCTTATTTTTTGGATATAAAAAATAGTCAAGCTTAAATCCTTATAGATAGTACTTTCTCAGACAGTCTCCACAGATAGTTATGGGATTGCAGGCGAGCTAGATAGTATCCCATCAGTGCTTTTGAGTTCTAAAAATTGAAGTGCTTTATTCATGTTCATAAAAGTCGTGCCCTAATCGCAAGTCGGAGGTGCTTTTAGATTCTTCCTTAGAATCCATAATGTAAATCTATACTTCCCTACCCATGTATTATTCTTGAGATAGCATGATCAACAAGTTCCATTTTCTTCCCTAATAATGCTCTCAGATTTGCTAGCAAAAAGTTTCAAAAGTTTCATGAAACGGCTTAAGAAGAGCCTTCTAGTATGTTATAAGCCCCTTGAGTTTAATGTTATGCCCTCATTCTTATGGGTCATTCAATTAAGACAGAGTAAGATGTATATTCTTAGATCATTGATTATTACAAATCAAGTTTCTATCTCTTGTAATCTTGTGATCATTGTGTTGTTGAAAATCAAAGTCTAGTGAAGCCGTGTGGGGATATTTTGATTCACTAGCATAGTTGCTTTGTTATTAACCTCATTTTCTTGCTCAAAAACATAAAATCAAAGTCTAGTGAAGCCGTGTGAGGCCTATTTTGATTCACTAGCAACTTGTTGTTTATTTTGCTGTCCATATTGGTTGGAAGTTTGGGTTTAAAGGTGTATTGATTTAAAGGTGTATAGTCGAATCTTTTTGCGTATGATTGAGTTAGTAATGAAGTGGTACGTCCTTATATGTTAATTTAAATAGAAGGTAGAAAGGTGTTATTAGTTAAGGTGAATTGTTGAAGTATGAAAAACGTTACTGGTGGTGTTTGTTGTATAAGAAAAATATAGGTTATTGATTAAAGTATTTGGTGGTTGAGTGTTGTTAATTTACGCTTCCTTGAATTTACCAAAAAGGAAGTTTAGTTGAAACTTATAGATCCATGAAAGAAGTTAGGTATATAGAAGGGTAGATAGTAATGATGTGTAGAAGGAGGATGTGTTGATGGATTGTAAATAAGATAGGCCATACGATTATTGATCAATTATTATGGTTATGAGATTCTAGTGGGCTAGTGTTTCTTGGTGCTTTGTTTTATGGGTTCCAAGTGAGAATAGTATATGGGGTTTTGTTGTTAATCATGCCTAGCACTAGACACTAAGTTTGAATAGTAGATGATCATCAAGGTGGAAATAATAATTGCTTGGTTGGTGATCCTACCTAGATGAAGGTGAAGCAATAGACTTGAAATAGTGAATGCAAGAATGTAAGGTTACTGATTTGAGATTAAGTATGATATTGCGTGAATGATGTAGAAGTATGACCAAGGTAATATGGGGATGCATTATTTTCGAGGATTATGACATGTTGTATGTGGCTAGTAGTACCATTGAGTTGCTAGGTGGAGAAAGACTAGCTAGATGGTATATGGTATTCTAAATAGCCAAGTTAAGGAGTTTTGATTGATAGTGTTGAGCCTTTTTTTATGGTCTTGATTCTCATGGTCTAGAGATATAAGTTTGGAGATACGATATTGGTAGGCTATGAAGGAAGTAGTATGGTTCATTAAGGGTTGAAGATATCTGTGTTAAGTGTTGGAACCTAAGTTGAGTTTTTTGAAGATTGAGCTAATAGAAAAGTAGAGTTGAAGAACTAGTTGATGTGAACTCATAGTATGGTGATACTCCTGAAGATTCTAAGTTAGTAAGTGTTCAAGTTATTAGATGATGAATATTGGGGACATAGAAAAATAGAGTTGTATCTTAGAATAAAGTATTAGCAGTGGGTTTTACACTTTAAGGTGTAGTCTTTCAGGGTAAGTTTATTATTTATGGGTATTATTATGCCCTAGACTCTAGAGTAAAGGGATTGCAGTTTAGATTAGAGGTAGTAAAGGGTTCCATAGACTTAGAATGTCATCTTTGATCTAAGGGGGGAATGGTAGAGTAAAGAACAAAACCAAGTTTTGAGAGTTAGATTGTGTTATATGTCAACAAGAGTTGCGATGAGATACTGATCCTTTCTTACTCTAGAGTATTCCTTGCATTTCAATCTTTATCACATTAAATTCATGTCATGCATGATAGATCCATGCCAATGGCCAAGGCTTATACACTTCATGTGTACTCAAATCCATTATCAGTTTCTAGTAAGTAACAACTTCAGTCTACGATTCGAGTCATTCATCAGAAATCTATGAACTCCAATCTTATGTTGAACCACTCATGATAAGTATGAACTCATGTTACAGAGTATGATCAGTTCTCAAAAACTCATGATCCTAGTGAAATCCAGTTTATATCATGTATACCCTCAGTTTAGATCTCTTTAACGAATTTATACCTTTAACGTTCTATTTCTCAGGCCTCAGTTATGTGTTAAAGTTATGTATAGTATTCTTCCGTGCTTCAGGTCCTTATGTGTTAGCCCTTCTGTGACCTCTTCCTACGTTAAGGTAGTGATGATGAGCAGTTGTTTAGATGGGAGAGAGTAAATGTTTATTGTTGAGAAAAAAATCATTGTATGCCCATTTTAGATAAGGCTATAAGTGTGAAGTAAGATTTAGGTCAAGTCTTTGATACATGTCGTGGTTAGTTGAAAATTTATGTGTAAATTCTTAAGAATAGTGTAAGAATGTTTTTTTTGATATAGGTTTAGATACTAGGAGAAGTAAGCCTTTATGGGTATTTTCCTTGAAGTTCATATGTGGTTATAATGATAGGCTTGAATATCGTGTTGGGATGTAAGTAAAGGAGTGCAATATGCGCTAGTGAATACATAGTAAGAGTTTAGAGTTAGTCATTGAAGTGATAAGAAGAATCATCTTAGAGAGGAAAAGTTGTGAAAATGCTTGGGGTATTGAATTCATGGTTCATACTAGTGTTATAATGTTATGTGTAGTAAGTTGTGATTCAAGTTAGGCTTGAACATAGTGAGAGAATTTAGTTCAGATCAAATATTTGTATATGAACTTATATGAACCCTTGTGAGAATGGTATTAAAGGGGAGAAAGTGTAGTTGAAAAGAGTATTTGAGAAGTGTTTCTGAGCTTGAAAAACTAGCAGTTGCATTGTCTATGACCTAGATATTCTAAACTAGTTTATGTTTAAGAAGACTATGTTCTATGTTACAAAGTTATAGCTATACTGAGAATTCCTTCTTCAGATATCTCACTCAGATCATACTCAAGATTCTTATTTTTCCTAATGTCATTATAACTTCTTGCTAAGAGTGATGAAGAAATATTTCAGTTGAGTATAAGCTTTCAGTATAATTTAGTCCATATAGCCAGCAATTTAGTTTAGTAATCAGGCGAACAAGTTTCCATGGTTTTTCTATCTTTCCTATTCTTGAGGTAATTCATTCACGTCTATGCAAGTTGCAAATTTAGTTTAGTACAAGCATCATGTTTAAGATTCAGCTATTTAGTCATGACTCAGTTCGTAAGTGCTCAAAGCATAACCTAAGTTTTCCAAGAATACCGGCTTAGATAGTGTAGCACCCCTTGTACAATCTTAGTCTCATGATTCGTGCCTGAATAATTTATCACTTCTCAGTTCTATATTATTGATTGTATCATGGAAATCTCAAGGGAGTTCTAAACTCCTAGCATGAATCAGTTCTTGATGGTCAGTAAATCAAGTTAGCTTAGAATTCAGCTTCATAATAGAATTTCTAAAGTTTCATCTCAGCTATATTCTTTGTTAGAAGGCACATTATTCCATACTTTAACGTCTCAATAAATTCCTGCCCATTATTCGAGGATGAATGTTTCCAAGGGGGAGATAATGTAATACTCCACATTTTTGGGCTAATCTATGAACCGTCGTTCTTACGAGTATAAGCTATAATACTAGTAACTCCCATGTGAATACAAGTTTCATGATCTTTAACCTCATGTTTGAAGTGCTCTTGAAGTTAAAAAATGTTCATAGGAATCACTTAGAACCAAGTTGAGCTAAGATCATTTGATTCGTCCGACATTTGATATTAGATTCTACAAGGGTCAATTTTAAACATGTATAAATTTTATATACATGGAATTTTTCATCCCATGAGCCACCAAATTGTAGATAATTTAATTATCTTTCCAAAGATACCAATTTTGCCAAAATACGATACCTGAGCAAAAAGTTATGGCTTTATAAAGGGGTGTGCGTCGCCTAACAAATCACAAACGTTCACTGGAAAGGGTTTGCCATAGGGAGTACGACGCAAAATGTAAAGTGTGCCATAAGGAGTGCGATGCAAACCTTAGAGTTTGCCATATCTTGTGCAACGCAAACCCCATGGCACAACGACCTGGACATTTCATTTTTGAGTTAATTAGAGGGCAACTAAGTCATTTAATACCCCTAACCAGTCCATAATCACTCTTAAATGTTTTTATGATATATTAATCACATAAATCTCTCTTTCTTAACCCTAAGAATTCAGTAAACAAATCAAAACTCTTCCCTTCTTCCCAAGAACAAAATTCAAGTGTCATCTCTCAAGAATCAATAAGTTAAGTTCCAAATTCAAATTTCTCTACAAGGATTCTTTCAATCAAGCTTACTAGTCCAATCTTTTCACAATTCAAGAATCTCAAGAAAGAATTCAAGATCATTTCCTAGGGTTTCAAAATCAAATTCTCTATGTCCAACCAAGTCTATTAGGTATGTGGGGTTCGAACAACAATAATCTTTCGTTCTTGTGCCCAAAAATTTATTTTTTCTTAAAGAATTTTGTATTTTCAAGTTCAATTATGCCTTGTTTGCTATATTTCAAGTTTGTGAGAATATGAATTATGAATTGATAAAGTTTTGAATTTCATGATATTTCACCTATTTTATGTTGTGAATTGGGAATTTATGTTATGAATTGTATATTTCTACCATGATTGAGGTTTTGAGTGTCTCTAAGCTGAAGTTATGATTTACTACCTATTTTGAAAGTTGAAATTACTTGAGTATGCTTACATGTTTAAAGTCTAAGAATGAATTGTTGATACTTTCCAAAGTGTTTCAAGAAGTGTATTGAGATTTAAGACCACGTTCTTGAAAGTTTTGAATTATTACATTCATATTAAGAATGAGTTTGGTTTTGAGAATGTTATGATCTTAAGTTTTCCTTTAGCAAAGTGCCTACCAAGATTGACTCAAGATTGATGTTTTTATATTGAGTTAAGATAGGAATTCACACTACCTATCATTTAAAGTAATGATAAGCATAATTTGTTCTTCATTATAGACCCTTGAGTTATTTTAAGGTGGATTTTCTAAAATTTCTAAGCCTAAGTATGGGAGTAGTATTTTGCACCAAGTTGTGTATGATTCCAAGGCTCATACCCCAGAACTACATGCCACCGTAGGATTGAGATTATGGGTCTGAGGCTGAGATAGTGATCACTAAAGTTAAGGTTCTATTTCGATGGCAAGGGTAGAACAACTCTCCCCAATGTGGGAAAGGCGTTGGACTCCATGTGGCTCACATGGTTTATGTTGGTTAGAAGAAACTCCCAAAAGAAGACCCCTACTATTTAAAATAGTTTATAGATTTAAAGACTTAGTATTTCTTTTGAAAGTTAATATTTTAAGATTTCCAAAGTTTTAGGTCCCAAAGTCTCTGAAAGTGTTACAGTGTTTGAGTCCCAAGTCCTAAGTTTCCTAAAGTGCTATAATTCTTAAGTTTCAAAAGAAGTCCCTTATTTTCATAAGATTAAAGTGTATATCCTGAAAGTTATTATTTTAAGATTTCATCTAGTTGACAAGATTTGAGAACAAGAAGATAATACATATTTTAGAATAAAGTGTAATGACTCACGAGATTTATACTACATGCTTCCTTATTCATGATTCATGAGATTTAGATTTCAGTTTTTGCTCAACCTATGTGAGTCATTTATATCAGTATGCATGATTTCTATAAAGATTGATGATATTGTTTAAGTATTGCATACACCCCCATATACTCAGTACATCCTCAAACTACTAATCCGCATATATATATCTATGTGCTATATTGTCTTATAATGTAGGTACAAGTTGTAGCGCATACACTATATTCAGTCAGTTCACAACTTCTAGTCAGTAGGTGATGAGTCCTTTTGATTCAAAGGCTCGAGTCAGTTATACAGTTTGAGAAGTATTGTATTTTCCTTATTCAGTCGTATTGAGTTGGGATAGTTAGGAGTCATGACCCGGCTACCTATAGTCAGTACTAGTAGAGGCTTCATAGACAGTCAGTAGTGTTGATGTATTTAGTTTTAGTTTGGTTTGTAATAACAAAGTTGTAATCTTATAAATTCAGATTTGAATTGATCCAGTTCAGAAGTGTTTTTATGTTTCCGCTGATTTTATTCAAATTTTTGTATTTTATTCAGTTGCTTATAAGTATGCCAGTAGAAGGGTTAGCTTGGGATCACTTGTGACCCTAAGCACCATGTGATATCTTGGGACCTATTTTCGGGGTGTTACACCATCGCTAAAGCTTTTCAGTAGTAACAACCAAAATCATCACTAATTTTTTGTTGCTATAATTTTATTAGAAAACTATTAAAATGTGTAAATTATTGAATGAATAAATAACCAGCATTCATATCAAATAATTACTAACTAATAATATAATTAGAATGTTCAAAATAATATAGATAGCAAAACCCATTACATAATTTTGTTAAAACATTACAAAACCAGGTATTTGTCAAAATAAACTACTATTAAAAACAACCCAACAACCATCAAAGTATTGTTATTGCATAAATATTTTGTACTTGTAGATTTCTTCAACCTTCAAGTAAGCAGAGAACAAATTAAGAAAAACAATAAAGGAGCTAAACAGAAATTGAGAGATTTTAGCTTTATACTATAGTGCATTACCTCAAATTTTCCTGCATATCAATGTGATAACATGGAAATCATTAAACAGAACATTAGCCATGAAAATAATACTTATTACATATAAAAAATTGAAATTATTTTAGGATAATGAACGTATACTTTGAAGAGCTACAAATACTTTGAAGCTAGAAATCAACGTCATCATCATTAGGAGTAGGTGAATCAGGTTTCACCATTTCTTGTGCACCAATACGCTCAATAAATCATCTTGAGCGAAGTTGTAGATTTCTTCAACCTATCAAGTGAGCAGAGAACAATGTAAGATAAACAATAAAGGAGCTAAATAGAAATTAAGAGATTTAGCTTTATACTATAGGACATTACCTCAAATTTTCCTGTATATGATAACATGAAAATCATCAAACAGAACTGATATAATTTAATAATAATTGATCTTATTGATATTGAAGGGGTTACAGCTGTATATATAGAGAACTGAAGAATAACTAATTACAGAATAACCCAGATGTATTTAATAATTATATATGTAGTCTATTATCCCCCCGCAAGCTGATCAGCGGTAACGAGGGGCAGCTTGGAGCAGAGATACTGAAAAGGCTGTAACGGAAGAGGCTTGGTGAGAATATCAGCAAGCTGGTCAGTATATGGGACATAGTGCGTGACCATCGTTCCTGCAAGTACCTCATCGCGAACAAAGTGACAGTCGGACCCAACATGCTTCATACGATCATGAAGGACTGGATTTTTGGTAACACAAATAGTGGACTGATTGTCACAATAAATCTGTGGTTTCGTCGGGGGAATGCCAAGTGCATTTGTAAGGTATCGTAACCACATGGCTTCAGCAACACTCGCAGCCATGGCACGATATTCTGGTTCTGTGGAGGAACGGGACACTCGCGTTTGCTTCTTGGTGCACCAGGAAATCAGATTCGGTCCCATCATAACAATATATCCAGTAGTGGACTTTCGATCATCTTTGTCGTTAGCCCAATCCGAATCAGAAAAAACAGATATATCAAACGAGCCCTTTTGAAATAAAATTCCACATTGAAGAGTACCTTTAAGATAGCGCATAATGCGTTTCAAGGCCTGAAAGTGTTGTTCTTTGGGAGCATGCATTGATTGGGAGACTCGATTGACTGCATATTGGATGTCCGGACGAGTAACAACATTATAATGAAGTCCACCGACGAGGCTCCGATATAGTGTAGAATCGGCAAAGGGAGTATTCGGCCCTGGGGATTGGCGGACTGCCATGGGAGTGACCGCGGGTTTGCAGTCTGTCATTCCAGCTCGATTTAAAAGTTCAAGGGTATATTTTGTTTGATGCATCAATATGGTTCCTGATTTGCGGATGAGTTCGAGGCCAAGAAAGAACTCCAGAGGACCGAGGTCCTTAAGTTTGAAGTCACGATGCATAGCCTCAGTAATTTCAGTGATGAGTGATGACGAGCTGCCTGTAATAACAATATCATCCACATAGATAAGAATGATGACTGTCCCTCGAGAACAGTGAAGGGTGAAGAGGCTGTTGTCATGATGGTAGGTGCGAAAACCAAGACCCTGCAGAAAAGTAGAAAGGCGTGTGTACCAGGCACGTGGGGCCTGTTTCAGGCCATACAGTGATTTGCGAAGCTTGCAAACATAGTGAGGACGGTTGGGATTAACATATCCCGGTGGCTGAACCATATAGATGTCTTCCTCAAGATGACCATGAAGAAAGGCATTGCTGACGTCTAACTGATGAAGCGGCCAATCATAGTGAAGAGAAAGAGACAAGACCAGACGAATAGTCTGTTGCTTAACAACAGGGCTGAAGGTCTCCTTATAATCCACACCATACTCCTGATGATACCCTTTTGCAACCAGACGTGCTTTATAGTGAGAAAGAGATCCATCTGAATTTTGTTTGATGCGAAACACCCATTTGCACCCAATAGACTTTCGGTTACTAGGCAGAGGTACCAAATCCCATGTATGTTGTTCATTCAGATCCTGAAATTCCTCATCCATAGCTTGGCACCAGAAACTATTTTTGGAGGCTTGGTTGTAGGTAGTAGGCTCAGTTATGGGATGTGCATCAAAGGGTATTTGAGTGTGGTAGACTTTGGGTTTGAAGGTACCGGCCTTGGCTCGGGTTGTCATAGGGTGAGTGTTGAGTGGAGGGTGATTAGGAAGGGGTGGTGGAGTTGTATGATGTGTGGACGGGGGTTGGGTGGGGCTGCCGTGGGAGCTGGGATGTGCAGCGGTGGATGGGGTGGCTGTATGTGTGTTAGGAGTATGATGTAGGGAAGTGGTGGGTGGTGTGGCAGTCGGCTGGGTGTTCTGGTGGGAGGTTTGGGGGTTCGGGTGGGTGGGTGGTTGGTTCGGGTGGGTAGTGGTGTAGTGGGGTACCGGGTTAGGTGCCGAGTGAGCCGGAGCATGAGCGTGTGAAAAGGACGGAAATAATGGCACAATGCCAAGTGGATTGGGGGAGTATGGAGTAGAGGAAAGACTTGTGTAAGGAAATTGTTCCTCCACAAAACGAACATGACGGGAAACATATGTTTTCTGAGATACAGGATCGAAACATTTGTAACCTTTGATAGTGGGATGATAGCCTAGAAAGACACAAGGGGTGGACCGAGGTTGAAGTTTATGTTGAGTGTGTGGACGCAACCAGGGATAAACCATACACCCAAACGGGCGGAGATGGATGTTAAGTGCCCAGGCCGGGTAGTTGTTGTCAGATAATTTTTCGGAGATGAGGTTGTGGAGATTCCTGAGCAGTAATTTTACTCCAGACGGTAAATTTGACAGAGGATCAACAACCTTGTCCATGGCGCCGACCTACGGCGGAGGAGGGAGGCCGTGCGGCGTGGTGTAGACGGTGGCGGCGGCGCACACACGTCGGAAAAGAGGAGAGATTAGGGTTTGGGCGGAAGAAGAAACCCTAGCTTTGATACCATGATATAATTTAATAATAATTGATCTTATTGATATTGAAGGGGTTACAGTTGTATATATAGAGAACTGAAGAATAACTAATTACAGAATAACCCAGATGTATGTAATAATTATATATGTAGTCTATTAAGAACATTAGCAATGAAAATAACACTTATTATAAATAAAAAATTAAAATTATTATAGGATAATGAACGTACCTTTATTAAATGAATAAGAAAACAAATGGGTATCCCTGGAGATTTCTGGAGTCACTTTATATCCGGTATAACTTTGTTTTCCTCCAAGAGCAAACTAGAAAGCTAAGCTCTCAATTCTTTCTTTAGTGTGTTTCCTGTCACTGGATGAAGTTGGATAAAAAATTTAACTACATCAGTCCGTGACACATATCAGTAGGGGAAATTTTCTTCACAATTGCAGAGTGTGGATGTCAATATTCATGAGGATACTTCCATTACACAATTGATAAGGAGCACAAAACAAAGCTATGCTATATGCTATAAGTTAGAAATCATAAAGTATGAGCTTATTATCCTAGAAACTAAGTGAGGGAACTTCAGTCTTTTGTGCTTGCGAAGAAAAGTCAGCGGCAAGAAGAATTAGATTAGATTTGAGGTTGGCAGGACTTCACTTTATTTATTATTTCACTATTCGTTCCAGGAAAAAATGAAAAGCTGAAAAACTAGTCAAAATCAATGAAAACAAAAAACCGTCCATGCAATTATAACTAGCAATAATGTTGTATACTTCGTTAAAAGTTTCACCACTGAGGTCGTACATCTTAAGGGACGCAGGCTATACTTTCATTTATCGTATATTAAATAGTTTTATCGTATATTAAATAGTTACTCAGTCATGATTCACGATGATACTGTATCACAACCTGATCACTGCAATTTGATCAAAGTAGGTTTATGAAATTTCACAGTATCATCTCTCAAGTAGTGCATTTAATATGGTTTATCTTTCTTCCAAAGTGCATTTAACATAGTTAAAGGCATCAAAGTTGAAGAAATCACATTTACACATACAAAGACATATATTTATGACTATTGAATAAGGTTTTGCTAAAAATAGAATGCACCATTCATCAAGCACAACATAATAATACCATCATACAAGAACAACTAGACATACAAGGTGAATAAGATCCAACATCACAAGCTTTTAACTAACCAAGCAGTTTTAATAGATCCCACTGGGACATTACATAAACTTTCCAAGAAACAATTACTATTATTCAAAATAGGATAAAAATAGTTTCATTTCCCACGCTAGCACTCAAATAATGGGAATTGCAAGACAACTCAAGCAACTTTTAGCATAAACACTCACTAAGACACATTGTTTTGGAAAAAGAGTGACTGTTCGGATAGTTGTGTCTATTCATAAAAAGATACAATATTTTGAATGAACAAACATGACTCTTCTAAAGGATACACCTTTTTAGATGAACCATTGCCACCTTTTTGAAGGGGAACTTGATGGCTATATAAACCTACATTTTTTTCCTCAGGTTTAGTATGAAAAATTTCTGCAAAAAGCTTTTCTTATTTTCTGAAAATACTTCGTGTAATCATCTAATCGTTGAGTGAGTTCGAAGAGAATCCGATCGTTTGAGGTACCACTACAGTCAGATTGTTAGGCCATTTTATCCTGGGAGGAAAATTCCACAACCTCGGGTACTTGAGGAGAATTATTTCCTTAAGGACACTTCGTGATTTTGAAAGACTTGGCCTTTTTCTGTTTCATCTAATTTTCTAAAAGACACACTTCTTTGAAAGGTCTTTTTGATCTTGTGTTAAGGGTGTTACTAACTTCATAAGTGTTCTTATTTTATACTTGAACTTGTGTTGAAGTTGCTGTGCCGAAATATAGATTATTGCATACCCGAAGAACAACAATCTTAAGTAAATAATATTACTAATTTGTATTGTTTCATTTACTATTTTTTTAGTAAATAGTTGAACTTCATATTTATAGTTCTTAAAATTTTTGAACTTGTGTTTGAAGTTCTTGAAACTTCATTTTGATAGTTCATATGTTGGTTGAACTTGTGTTGAAGTTCTTAACATTTGATTTTGCTATTTTTCAGAAAATAGTATGAACTTCATTTTGTTGATGTTCATAAGTTGGGTTGAACTTATTGTTAAAAGTTCAAAGTTGTAAATACTGAGTTAAAACTTTATTTGATTGTTCATAGGTTAATTTGAATATGTGTTTTAAGTTATTATTGAAAAATACAAATTTTATCAAAATTAAGAAAAACAACACTAAGGAAAGTATAAGAATATTTATTATTGTGCTTGTTTGGTGTAGGAAAAAAAATTATCGCCATTTATAAATCAAGTATTTGGTTTATCTGTATTGGGTTTAATTTTGTAGAGCCTAGAATCTTTTGATTTCTACTATCTCGATTAGAAGAATATAAAAACTTCATCGAGAAATCAGTATGAGAATTCAGTTTGAAGAATATAAAAACTTCACCAATTTGTTAAGATCTCTGTATTGATTTCTGGATTTTAAAATCTGTGGGATTTCACTCTGTTCGAACTTGATTATGATTTGAAGTCATAAAAATTTTGTTATGTTTCATAGTTCATTCGGTTGATGATGTGAAGATATAAAAACTTCATCATTGACTAGAAATAATTTGGCTAAAGATTAAATTCTTTATTGTTAGTATTCTGAAATACTAAAGAGTATGTCAAAGATTGACAAGAAAATGATGAATGAAACTGAACAATAAATTGATTTGATTGTGAATGGTGTTATCCCAACGACTACCAATGTTGCGTCATTAAGTCGTTCATGTATTGCTCTGGCAATGAAAATGATAGAGAAACAGAAAAATATTTTGGTGTGAACTTCAAAGAATGACAACAATTAATGTCATTTTGACTGGCCAAACTTGTAATGCAAATGTTCACAAGTATAGATCCTCATATTATTAAATAATAATAATAATAATAATAATAATAATGATTGAAAATCAATTGTTTGATTTGAAAGACCTTATGAGTCATTCCAAGATAGACAAGGATAATGAGTTGAATGAAAAGTCATCAATGATGGTTGCAAATCCTGTTAAGGATGATGCTTCAAATAATAAGAAGATGAAGAAGTCTTCTGGAAAAGAAAATAGATTAGATAAACATGTTGGAAACAACTAGAAAATTTGAAAATCTATGTGATATGATCACTGAAAGCAATCTAGTTGGATATCCAAATAAATGGTGGTTTAATTTAGGAGCCACTAGACATGTTTGAATGGACAAAGAAGCTTTTGCTACTTATGATTCCGTTAGTCCAAGAGAAGTGATCTTCATGGGAAATAATATAGCAATCAAGGTTGAAGGAAGTGGGAAAATATTCTCAAAAGTCACTTTGGACAAGGTGTTAACTCTCAACAATGTTTTCCATGTTCCTACTATTAGGAAAAACTTAGTGCCGACGACACTTCTCATTAAAAATAGATTTAAATGTGTGTTTGTTTTGGAGACAGTTGTAATAAGAAAGAATGAAATATATGCAGGAACGGGCGACCTCAATGAGGGACTTTTCAAACTTTATGTAATAGTTGTTGAAATGAAGAAAAAGGAGTGACTGTTCGGATAGTTGTGTCTGTTCAGAAAAATACATAATATTTTGAATGAATAGACATGACTCTTCCAAAGGATACACCTTTTCGGATGAACCATTTCCACCTTTCAAAAGAGGTACTTGATGGCTATATAAGCCTGCATTTTTTCCACAGGTTTAGTATGAAAAATTTCTGCAAAAAGCTTTCTTATTTTCTGAAAATACTCCGTATGATCATCTAATCATTGAGTGAGTTCAAAGAGAATTCGATCGTTTGAGGTACCACTACAGTCGGATTGTTAGGCCATTTTATCCTAGGAGGAAAATTCTACAACCTCGGGTACTTGAGGAAAATTGTTTCCTGAAGGACACTTTGAGAAGTTGAAGGACTTGACCTTTTTCTATTTCATCTAATTTTCTAAAAAACACACTTCTTTGAAAGGTCTTTTCGATCTTGTGTTGAGGGTGTTACTAACTTCATAAGTGTTCTTATTTTATATTTGAACTTGTGTTGAATTTATTGTGCCGAAATATAGATTTTTGTATACCTGAAGAACAACAAAGAGGAACTCTCATAAACATGGCTAGGATTTGCCTAAGAAAAAACTAATTTTAATTCCCCTCCAAGTCTTTGAATATTTCGAAATAAAACCTTGAACAATTTCTCCAAGAGTACTTAGAAGATTGGGTTCTTCTAGTTATAAAGTGAATAACGCAAAGAAAAGGCGAAAATAAAATTTTTCAGTTTCAATAAACATCTCACCTTCAAGAATTCTGCAACCTTTGCTGCTAATTATTGCTGCTCATAAGAACTTTGGTTACCATGCCAACTGAATAATGAAGAGTCAGATTAGAGTTCAGTTAACTTGGCACCTAACAGAGTTTAGACACACACAAAAAAGAAATAAGCAATCCTAGAAAAAAATTATTTTCATAATTTTACAATAATTCGTTTACAATGAGACTTACAATTTTAACGAATTACAGAATAAAATTATCGACAAGCCAATCAACTTGTCTCATACCTAAATTAATATTAATGTGTTCTCATCACTACCAATGTTATAAAGTATAATTCAATGATACCATAACTACAAAAAATATAAATATAATGTTTGTAGTGTGTCCTTTGTTCTGGTCTGGAGACTTACACATCCATGTAAGTATTGTTTTGGCACTACCATTCCTGTTACCGATTAAAACAAAAAGACTTCACATCCAAAAGAACAAATATGAGACCAAGAGAACCTCTAGTTGTAGAAGATCCTCAATTTGCCTCGAAAGCATTATTTAGTATTGAAACAAAATAAGCTTGAATACAATGAGATAGGTACTGAGGACTCATACCAGATCTCAACTAGTTTAGAATTAAAGCATTTGATTAGAAACACATTGAGCTTTATCCAGGTATCTAGCAGGCCAAAATAAGTCTTAAGAATTTCATATCAGAATATATTGTAAAACCATTCCAATAAAGGGTATATTAGCACTAAGGTTTTCGTCTCCCAAACTTGATCACTACAACTGTAATGCATTCAAAGGACACGTTTGACAAAAATCAAAAGACCATATAACATTATATAAGGTAGCATGAATCCTACGACTGAGCCAACAGACAAAATAGATATTAAAGTTTCAGTAGAAGAGGTGTTAGAACTCGAAAAAAGATTCTATCAACCTGGAGAGTAGCTGCTCAGCTATCTAAAAACAGGTTAACATGACATATTAGAGGAGTGATTTTAACTGCAGAAAATCTTAGAAATCAATTTTTTTTTGCGTCAGTTGGTGTTACGTGTGTAAGGAAGTGGGCAAAGATGTTGATCATCTTCTGCTACATCGCGGGCTAACTATGAGGTTATGATAGGATGTGTTTAGGTGGTTAGACACTCTATGGGCAATGCCAAAGACTGAAAGATTAGATATTCATATGTTATTTGAGTAGTTTGGAGAGAGAAATAGGAGACCTTGTGAATGTAACACCCCGTACTTTCGGGCTAGAATTTAGACTGTCGTTCCTATGCATATATATATCTGAACTAAATGATTCCATGTTAATATATGTGTATTGATAACTCCTATAGTGTGGCAAAACCTTTGAATTTGAATTGAGGTCACAAAAATCCCCTAACTCAAAGACAAGTTAAAAACTTTTCCATCGATTAAATTTTAGTGAATATTTCAATGTGGGTCAACTTCCATCGACTATTACTCCTAGAATATGATAAGTTAGAGGACCTATTACATATAAAATGAAATGTCTTCAAAGTAGCTTTCCAATGATACTAATTTCGCCTCAATTCGACACTCGAACGAAATGTTATAACTTTGCAAAGAGGAGTGCGTCGCCTAGCAATCGCCTAAGGATACTAGAATTGTTGTGCCATGGGAAATCGATGCTTAGCCTATTTTTGGCGATGGGAAATGTACTGCATAACCTGGATTAGGCTGTAGGCAATGCGTCGCATGCCCTATGTCCCAATGACGTAAATACTTCATTTTTAAGTCATTTTAAGCGCAATCAAGTTTTTTTACAATTCAAAGCCATTCCTAATCATCCTTAAATGAAATTAGGGTTATTAGTAACTCTTTAACTCTCTTAAGATCCCTAATTTGTCTTCCATGAACACCATAAGAGAAAAACAACTTAGGGATAAACATTCAATCTCAAGGGATCAACTTTTCCGCGAACTCTTCATCGATTAAGGTACATAGGGCTGTCTTAAAAACTCTATAGGCATAAGTTATGATTTTTATTAATCTTTTAAAAGTATGTTATGACGTTTATAACAAGGGTTTGAATAATTATTTTGAATATCCATATCATGAAACCCTTTTCAATGATAGATATATTGTTTTGGTCTTGAGGCCTCCCCTTAAAATTGATTTTTACTCGTGTATATGTAAGTATGTGTTTTGAGTTCTGCAAATATTAAATTGAGAGCATGAATGAAAAAACCCCTCTCTTGTTATAATACCTCTTGATTTCACATGTGGTGGGTTATTCAATTGCATATTTTGAAGCGCGAGATAAGTGTTTTACTATTGTTTTGAACTTGATATTGATTATGAATTGACGAGAAGGTATTTTATTATTTATAAATGTTTAAAGTGATAAAGAGATTTCATGGTTTGTTACATGATACTTAACCACCACGTGTTTATGAATTGAAATTGAGGATCTTTTCCTAAGTTTTCGTGAGTTCTACTATACACATCCTCATATATTGTTTGAATAGTTTGGTGGACTGGACACAAGGTTTTGAAAGAGAATACTATGACATGATAATGTATGGTATAGAGATACGACTTGCAAGTCTTGGTATGATGATACCAAACAAATGAATGCCATAGAAGATTCAGAACAGACTAAAATAAAATATAGATTTTACTCAGATTTTTAGAATTTGATTTTAGAAAGATGCATGTTTAGAACAGACTAAAAATAGTCTTAAAGGGAGTTAGGTGGTTACCCAAAGAAAGTACGAGTTGAAAGACTCAATGCTAGAAATCGTGATTTGCCGACAAGGGATTATGGTACCATGCTTTGTGATCTTGTGTACCTTGATTTACGTCATCCCAAATTAGGACTATGGTTAGAAGACCTGCTTTGTAGTCTTATGCACTACCAGGATATGTTGATTTGATTGGGGATTTTGGCACCCTACTGTGTGATCTTGCGTGTTCCCTTTATTGATACTCCAATCCTAGCGGCAAACTTGGATTGGGGGCTGGACACCTAGTCAAGGGTGGATTCCATATAGCCCATGGAATTACAGAATGTAGGGTGTACCACCAAACTTAAAAGTAAGATTAAGAATGAGTTATTATTTCAAAGAATTGTTCAAAGTCTTTTAAAGTATGCCCATGTGTTTTCATATATTATATCTAAAATGTTTTATGAATTGCTCTCACTTATGTTAAATATAGATAAATTATTTTGGATTGCTCTGCGTACCAGTACAATTGTATTGACCTCAATATTTCAGGATCTGAGGCTCAGTCCTGGGGTTCCGTTAAGCAGTAGATTGACTTGACAGAAGTTGCAGCTGGTGAGCTTTCCTTACTTCGGAAGGCCTGGTTGCGAAACTTATCATGGTTATATTATTTTGATTCATGGTCCAACTGGGGGCCTTGTCCCAGAGTTTAGACAAATGTTATTTTTAGTTAGTAGAGATTTCGCAGACCAGAGTTATGTACTTTGAATGCTATGAACTTCATTTCGTGTTGTCCAGTTGAATTTAAAAAGTGACCATATTTCCGTTTATTAATCTTCTGTATTTCTTTACATTGTATGAACATTGTGTATGATTATGAGATAGAATAGGGGTGTAAGGGCCTTCATAGTTTGGGATGTTCATCGTGGCCAGGGCCTCAGTTTTGGTCATGACAGTGAAGCAGTAGAGTCAAGTTTCTCTCAGTTGAGAAGTTGAGTAGTCTTCGTTTCCTTATTTTCTTTTGGTATAAGAAAAAATTTCATAGTTGTATAGTTTATAGGGAGGAGTTCATAGAGAATCATATTTGTTTGTAGATTCTTTTATACATACTTACCACCAGTAAAGTCACTTATCTATTACCTTTATTTAAAAGACTATTGCCAAGCTCTCTTTTCTTTTATTGTATATACACTTTCACATGGACCAATTCTATAGCTTTCACCTTTTCTTTCTGTATGTATTTATTTTTATAGGATAAAGTAGTTATATTGGTGCAAGTATTCAGTGGTGTAAATAAGTTAAGTTCATATGCCACACACATGGAGCCCATAGCCTAAACTCTTATCGTGTAAAATAATTAACACAACACACACACACTTGATAATGATGCTTAGAGTAGTTAAGCTGCTCTAATTAATTATACTAGTAATAATTTCAAACAAGAAAAGGAGTGTTGGGTCCATTGAGGATGATATGCATAACATATATATTATCTACTAGATATGATTGACAGACTACTGTACAAGTTAAGAATATAACTAATCTAAGTCATAAATGAGACAAGGACATATTTTAACATAAGTAGACACAAGTGTGTGAGTGTAACGCCCCAAAATCTAATCCCGAGATGTCACACAGTGCTTAAGAATTTGAGTAGCCTTAAGCTAACCCTGTCTGCATACTATTGAGCCTAATACTGAATGCGGAAACATATCTGAGAATAATCTGAACATAATATCTAAAACATCAAAACTAAATAATCTGCATCAAAACTAGTAGTTTGACAAGCCTCTACTACTAATACTAGAGAGTCACTAGGATAAACCCCCAGCTAACTCGCACTATCTGAAAGGAAGTACTAAATCTAATAAACTGATAAACTGCAAAATCTGAATAAATAAGTCTCCAAACTATGAGGACTCACCAACTGTCGGATATAGATAGAGATGATCGAACTACTCATGCTACTGACACTGAGTACCTGAACCTACATTATGAGACAATGTAGCACATAGATGTATATGTGGATCAGTACTTTGAGGATGTACTGAGTATATGAGAGTGATATGTATAAGTAAAACATCATCTCATAATCATCATTAATAAAACAATGCATGCTAAATATAAATGACTCACATAAGCTGGAATATCTGAAATACTGAAATATGTAGCAATAAAAAGCAAAAGCCATAACATTTAGTTCTAAAAGTTATACTCGTATTCTCTCTTTAAATCATTCTATATAAGTGTAGAAGGAATCACTACTAAATCTGAAATCTGAAAGCTGAAATCTGTAGCTATTATCTTTTCTGTAAGGTATAATCTAAGTAAAACTTGTGAGCCTTTGCATTTAGTTTTCTAAAAGCTTTTCTGTTCTTCTTTTACTATTAAGGAGAATACTTTATCTTAAAATCATTTCTGTTAGTATTTTAAGCTTTTAGGGAAAAACTGTTCTACAAGGAAGATTCTCTTAATCGACATAAACCATGTGAGCTAACATGGAGTTCAACTTCTAGTCCTCCTAAGGAAGAAACCTCATGTTGGGGAGTGGTGTCATACTCTTGCCAAGGAGTATAACCTCAACTTAAGTGATCACAGATCTGTCCGCTATAGGTACTTAGTCTCAATCTACGATGGCACGTAGTTTTAGGGCATAAGACCTTGGAATCATACCCAACTCGGTGCTAAATACTACTCCCTTTAATTTTGCTACGCTCATCTCATTGGAAATCTACTTTAAAATTAGCATAAGGGTTTATTATGAAACCAGTTACGCATTTATCTGAATCAATCTATAAATGAAGCTATTTTGCTTTTTGAAATTTGTAGTAAATCTGTAAAGTGGATTCCAAAACTAATCTGAGGATCAAAAGATCAAAAATTTATTGTAAATCTGATATAATTAGATCATAAGATGCTTAAAGCATTATTTTTCTCAAAATCTCAACATATAAACTTAGGGCTTAAAAACCATGTATCAAACTCATGTCAAAATATCATAATAATCATGCTTGATAATGAAAACAATGATAATTCATTTCAAAATATAGAAATTACTGCAATAAGCATGAAAATATGAAAATGAACATGTAATTCAACTTATAATTCACTTGAAATCTCATAATCTTGTAAATGGCAACATTGGGTATGAACCCTAATTTCAAATTCATGAAAAATCATATAAAATTAATTAACTTTAAAATTTAAACAAGTTTTGGGCACAAGGATGAAAGAAGATCTTTGTTCATGCAGATACCTTGTTGGATAATTAGATGAAGAAACTTTGAATTTTGGATTCCTATTGAGTTCTTGATGATGAGTTCTTGATTACCTTGTCTTGAAAATCTTCAAATTTAAGCTTTCTTGGAGAATCTATGGAGAATTTAAATTTTTTGGAGAAGGAGCTTTGGAGCTCTAGGGTTTTTCTTTTGAGGAGAAAAATGAATAATGAGCACCAAGTGCTTTGAGTATGAAAAATCTTGTGTTTTGAATGGATTCGGAGCTTGGAAAAAGTCCAAAGTACCCTCTTTGAACTCCTAAATGAAGTTGGAAAAACGTAACTGGGGTCCCGATTTAATGGGCCACTGCGATGCCATTATCGCAGTGGCTCACTGGAATATGACGATTGAAAAATTGGGGGCCTCCATGATGCAAAGCTATCGCGTTGTCCCATTGAATTTTGACAATTAGGACCTGTAACTTCAATGCAACGCGCCACCATCGCGGTGCCTTATAAAAATGCCATTTTGGCCTTCGACGCGATACGCCACTATAATGTTGAACTACTGGAAATTGACAAATGGGAAAATAGACCTCTCCATGACACACCAATATTGCGAAGGTCCATTGGAAAATGACAATTATGAATTTAACCATCTCCGCGATGCGGTGACTACCCAAGTGGCACACTGTCAACTTAAAAATGTCTTAACTCCTTCATCGAGTGCCGAAATTGGGCGAATTTGGTATCGATGAAAAGTTTATTCAATTTTTCACACAATGAAAATTCTAAATAATTCCACATGAATTAAATTCTATTCATTTTGGAAGCTATTCCTTAACATTCTAAGGACGAATTTAAGCTAAGAAGAGTAAAAGGTATTACAGTGAGGAAAAATGAATGGAAATTACACTGCCACAATCATTTAAATAGATAAAAAATGCAAGAAAATTGTTATTTTCCTCAAACTGTTCGACGAAATTTCCACAGAGATACTACTTCTTGGAACTTCATGATTTTTGGATACTATCTTTATTACTTTAGATTCTGTAAGCCCAAATTATATTCTCCTACAAACATATATAAAAAATCTAGATTTAATAAAATTCAACATAACCAGGACCCTTAACAAATTATGATATTTACCTGATATAAACCAAATTCTTAAATGTGATGACTTTACTAAATCCCAATCAGCTCCAAGATACACAACCTTCATAGTGCTATTAATTTTCCCTACTCTTCACTTTTTCAATACTTCACTTTCCTGGGTATTAACAAAAAAAACTATAAAAAATAAAAAATTTGAAGAAAATACTCGATATTAACGACATAAATATGTAAAATTACACAAGTTCATTTGAGTACCTTAAGGAAAGATGTTAAAACGGTAAAGACATTAGGTAGGGTTGGAAAAAATTAGAAGAATCGGAGGTGTAAATTGGGAAATTGAATTTACCGATTGAGAAATATATGGCTATTCGTGAATGAGCCGTATTTTTACCCGTGTGTTACCAAAAGTCTAAAAAATTATCTTGTCTCCCCTGATTTTAGCTTTACTGCCTAACAAATCAACCCCTTTTCTATAATAAAAATTAATCTCAATTGTGTCCAAGAACCCTAACCCCAAATATTTGCATGCACCCTAAAATCAGTCCATAAAGCCAATTAAATTGAAAAAATCACAGATCTATACTGGGTAAATTAGAATCATGGGCAAACATAAAAAAATAAACTGATTATAAATTTTTTTTGATAAGCTAAAACTCATTCTTCAGTATTTCATACAAAAAGAAGAAATTAAACAAAGGATTTTAGGTGAAAAGATGGTTTCATACTTGATTCATGCTAAAAATAGATTAAATATTAAAACAAAGCTGATGAGTTTTAAATGGGGATAAAATATTTCTTTGTGTAGAGAGTGGAAGCAGATGAGTTTCAAAGTAGAGACCTTCAATCTATGCTTCAATGCACCGGTAAACTGAGCTACAATGAAGACACTTTTACAGAGAGTGAAATTATATATATAGAGAAAACAAAGTCGGAGGAGAGAGTGAAAGAAGTTGAAATGAGTCAAAAACAAAGCCCTAGACCTTTTTGACTATTATTTTTATTTAAAAATTAATTCTTCCGATCGATTGTTCCAATACTACAATAAATAAAATTTATTAAAGCTTACCTATGCATTATTATGTCTCTAAATCCATCGTAACATATTAATTAAAATGGTCACACAATATTTGTTGGTAAATTCATCACAAAATTAATGCACCAATTTTTTGCGCCAATATTTCGTGACGGAAAACATGTTTCGTCACTTATTCATTGCTAATACCATAAATAAGAAAGAAACTTACAATTCTCACGATAAAATTGATTGTTTCATTGTGAATCCGTCGCTATACAATGACAGAATATAATATGTCACTATATTCCATCGCTAAATACTATTTTTTTTGTGGCAGTGATGGTATTTAGGAAAAAGAGAGAGAACTGCTACAACAAAGTTTTTACCGCTTCAGAGTTACCTCTGTCGGGGTAATTATCTACTATAGCCATAACACATAATAAAATTATAGTTTAAAAATCAGAAAACATTTTCATTCCCTGAGGGTTTTTGAAGTTTTTAATATTTGGAGGTAAGTAATTACATTCTAGACTTGAATTTACTTTGTTTAACCTTAGAAAATCCCTACAATTGGATTAATGGTCGAAAAGTACGATTTAACCGTAATTGACAGAGAGTGATGAAAAGTGGTGGAAATATGTATAATTTTGGCATATAATGTTTCTAGGGTGTTAGAAAATATTAATGAGATTAGAATAGTGATTGTTTATGATAATCCAAGTAAAATTTGTGAGGTTTAAGAGAGAGAAAACCCAAACACAATAAAATAGGATGAATTTTTCATTAAATTGGTTTGATTCCTAATAGTTAAAAATGAAAGAAATATTGAAATGAATGTATAGATTCTTGTTGTTATAGATCAAGAATCAGATCTAAAGGGAAAAAGTATGGCTTAAAGGTGACTTTGAGCAAAGGAGTTGAGGTAGGCTATGGTTTTGTTGTAGCACTTATATTGTCACGCCACAATTTACTGAACCGGAACGCTACACGGTGATTATGACCCCGAAGGACCACAAGCAAACCCATGAATGATATCTGTACCTGTATACTGCAATTCATGACATAATAATGCGGAAAACTTACACAATAGGCCATCAGGTTCAACTGAAATAATATAACATCCATATGGGCAAAAAATACCCAAAACAACTGAAAATTGAATCTGAAAGCTAAATCTGAGCATGAATACGAAAGCCTCTAAGTACTTTCTGAAATAAGGAGTCGAAGGAACATGTCTCCAACTAACTCCATAAAACTGAACTGAAGAAATAAATGAATAAATTAAATAATGTCATCCTCGAATAAAGAGGACTAACTACAATTCTGTATGCAAAATGCTACTGCTACTGCTGGTCTGGGACTCGTGCCTTTGAACCTATGGTGTAACATGAAAAGAAAGAACCATAGCGTAAATGCGTCATTACAACTGGAGTACTGAGTATACGAGTGAGGTAGGCTAATGCAAATAGTTTACATGCATGAATAATACTACTGACTGACTGATATGAACGTAAGAGTACAAACATACATACATAGTAACTAAGATCGTGAGTACGTAATGGCTAAATCTGTATGCTAATACGTGGCTGGAACCATAGTTCTAATAATACAGATAACTGTATCTGACAACCCTGAATCTGGTTGAACTCTCTGAGTTTCCAGCAATAACTGAATTTGACCGTATCTAACAGTCTTAGTATGCTGATATCTGAAGAACTGTCTGAGTTCTTTTACTGAGACTGATACTGAAACTGTGGGAGGTAGTTGTTTAACCGACATGCCCCATGTAAAACATTACGGCTAAGCTGGGGTCCAATCTCTGCCCCAATTGGAGGGGTGTCAATACCGCGCTACTGTTAAGGACAGTTGTGAGTGACCCTTATCTGGCAGGTACTCAAAGTGAGAATGGTGGGACCCTAAACTGATAGGTTAAGCAACCTCATCAACCCTAATCTGATAGGCTAATATTTGTTAACCTACGCTGGCTACGTAATTCTGGAACACAAGGATGACTTCTAAAAATCACACCTTAAAACTGGTAGGTGAGTCCCCATCCTTGGGTTCACTCGGTGCTAACTTCTACTCCCATCTGAAGAGACTAAACATGATTCAACTGACTGTACATGGACAGATTAAATAACTTTCATTGACTAATGGAGTAGTACTATCATCTGAGAGTTAATTGAGATCATGAGATTTCTGAGGTTTCATGAGTCACATGAATGACTGAGTTCTATAGATTATAGCTTGACTAAGATTATTGTGACAACATAACATGGCTCTAGGCACACAGCTATGTTTTTCGGGTACGAATACCCCCAGGACTCGATAGAAGGAAACTGACATACATGACATGACTTGATCACAAGATTTGAGTCCACAATTCATAATATCATAAATAGGGGGTATCATATTTCATATAGTTATTCAACATCTTAAACATTGTAGGGAATGCATGGATATATTTGGTGTACATTTTGTATATCTCCATTATCTTACATGCTTCATACCACCACAATAGCAAAACATGAAAAGCATAGGATTCATATTGAAGTATATAGCTAACAAGGATTTGTCATTAGACATCATAGAGCCTTACAAACATGAATTTCTAGAATCCTAAGCATTTTATCAAACACCTTGCATGCATTCTTTAAGGCATAGGTGAGTTTCATACTTGTACCATATTAAACCACCTAAAGTTCATGGTTTTTAAATAACAAACATATATATTCCATGAAAACACCTTTAGACATCAAATTAAAACTTAAACAACAATCATCAACATGTACATACTCATATCACCACAAAAAGTTTACAAAATAATATTTAAAATATGGTTCTTGAGCTCGATGAACGGATTGGATCCATATATGAACACTACGCATACCTTAGTGATTGAATATTGAAAGGGATCTAATGTTTCTGAAGGTTCTTGAAGAACTCCTTAGGCTTGCTCTTGAGGAGATGATCTTGAGAGAAAACCCTAATCTTGTTGTTGAGAGTGTAAGAGAGGGTTTTTAAGATGCTTAACTGAAGAAAAATGGGAAATATTATGCCTCTTTAGGGTTATAAGTCGTGGAAGGTAAAGGAAAACACCAAAATACCCTTATAAAATAAATTCCCAGTTGCTGAAAATCATAGCTGACGACATTTGTGACAAGGCATAAAAAATGTGACAAGCCATCAAAAATATCGTCACACAGGAGCTATAATTGATGGTTTCTGCCTAAGTCTGATGACCTTTATGGTAGGATGTCATAAATGTGGTAAGCTACCACAAATGTGGTCACCTAGGAGCTGGTTTCTGCCTAAGGCTGACGACCTTCGTGGTAGGGCATCACAAATGTGGTAAGCTACCACGAATGTCGTCTCACAGGAGCTGGATTCTGCCTAAGGCTGGTGACCTTCTTGATAGGGCATTACAAATATGGTAAGCTACCACGAATTTCATCACTTAGAAGCTGGTTTCTGCCTAAGGCTGATGACCTTCGTGGTAGGGCGTCACACATGTGGTAAGCTACCACGAATGTTGTCACACTAGAGCTAGTTTCTACCTAAGGCTGACGACCTTCATGATAGGGCGTAACAAATGTGGTAAGCTACCACGAATGTCGTCACATAGTTTCCAGCCTGACATGCTGGAGTAAAATAGGAATAACTCTTTGATCCGATATCGGATTTTGGTGAAATTGATATCGTTGAAAAGCTAATTAATTATCTATCTGTTGATAGGATATCTCACCCTTGGAAAAATTTGTCCTCGAATATTGACTGCTTTAGAGGGTATAAAAGATAAATGATGCATACACTGATCATGCTCAACTGGCACATGATTTAGGATTGAATTGAATACTAAACGAAATATAGCCAAACTGAACATACATATCAGTTGGATGACTGATAAGCTGAACTCATGAATACATGATAAGCAATGAACTGATACTTGATACCAATTTTATATTGGAATTTTGAACATATAACTGAATAAGCTTAAGAAAAATGGTTACCTCGAGCTAAGCCTGAATTAACGGAGAAAAGATGAGGGTACTTGGTTCGCATATCTACTTCTGCTTCCCAAGTAGCTCCCTCCATGTACCGATTCTGCCAAAGAATCTTGACTAGAGGGACTTCTTTGTTCCTCAGCCTACGAGTCTGATAGTCGAGGATTTCTACTGGAATCTCTTCATAAGAGAGGCTATTCTAAATGTCAACGCTCTGAATAGGGACTACAACTGCTGGTTCACCTATGAACTTCTTGAGCAAAGAGACATGGAAGACTGGATGAACTAAGGCTAGATCTGAAGGAAATTCGAGCTCATAGTCTACCTTATCGAAGTGACTGAGAATCCTGAAGGGACTGACATATTGGGGACTGAGCTTTCCCTTCATGCCGAATCTCTTCACTCCCTCTATGGGAGAGATCTTGAGATAGACATAGTTATCGACCTCAAATTCGAGATCCTTTCTACGAACATCCCCATAAGATTTTTGTCGACTCTGAGCAGCCTGGAGTCTTTCTCTGATCAATTGAAATTTCTCTAAGGCATCGAATACTAAGTCAGGCCCTATAGCTATAGTCTTACTAACTTTGAACCAACCGATCGGACACCTACATCTCCTACCATAGAGAGCTTCGAATGGAGCCATCTGAATAATGGAGTGATAGCTGTTGTTGTATGTAAACTCAATCAAAGGTAAGTGGTCATACCATCTTTCCTTGAAATCAATTGCACACATCCTTAGCATATCTTCTAGAGTCTGAATGGTCCTTTCTGCTTGACCATCTGTCTGAGGATGAAATGCTGTACTGAGATAAACTTGGGTACCAAGACCCTTTTGGAATGCTTTCCAGAAGTGAGAGGTGAACTGGGTACCTCTGTTTGAGATGATAGATAGTGGAACACCGTGTAATCTGAACAACTCCCTAATATAGAGTTTGGCATAATCCTCGGCTGAGTAAGAGGTATGAACTGGAAGGAAATGAGCTGACTTGGTTATTTTGTCTACAATGACCCAAACTAAATCATGCTGATGACGTGTTCTAGGCAAACCCGTCATAAAGTCCATGTTCACTTCTTCCTACTTCCAAGTAGAAATAGTGAACTCCTGTATGGAACCACTAGGTTTCTGATGCTCTATCTTAACCTGCTGACATATAGAGCACTTAGCCACAAACACTGCAACATCCTTCTTCATCCCACCTCCACCTATAGATCTCCCGCAAGTCGCGGTACATCTTAGTGGACCCTGGATGAATACAGTATCATGCACCATGCGCTTTTGCAAGAATTTTCTGCCTCAAGTCATCTACGCTGGTAACACACAGACAACCCTAACAACGAAGAACACTTCTAAGTATAATGAGAGATATGCTCGTTTGAAATGGACTATACAAATATCCTTCTCAAGAATTCAATCGATAAGGAATGTTTTGATTCATCTGATAGCTGGGAGTTATTTGAAGCCTTAATATACATCTAACCGACTCATAAAACAATAAAATAACCATAATGTACTATGAATGAGCTTGGTACATGGCTCTAATATTGGTTTGGATTTTTTGGGGTATTACAATATCTCCCCCTTAGAAACATTCATCCTCGAATGATGACTGATTGAGAGGGGAGAAAAGATAAATGATGCATACACTGATCATGCTCAAATGGCACATGATTTAGGACTAAATTGAATTCTAAACTGAATATAGACCAATTGAACATGCATATCTGATGCATGACGGATAAGCTGAACTCATGAATGCATGATAAGCTATGCACTGATACTTGATACCAATTTTATACTGGAATGTTGAACATGTAACTGAATAAGCTTAAGGAAAATGGTTACCTTGATCTAAGCCTGAATTAGCGGAGAAAAGATGAAGGTACTTGGTTTGCATGTATGCTTCTGCTTCCCAAGTAGCTCCCTCAATGGACTGATTCCTCTAAAGAACCTTGACTAGGGGGACTTCTTTTTTCCTTGGCCTACGAGTCTGATAGTCGAGGATTTCAACTGGAATCTCTTCATAAGAGAGGCTATTCTGAATGTCAACACTCTGAATAGGGACTACAACTGCTGGAGCACGTATGCAATTCTTGACCAAAGAGACATGGAAGACTGGATGAATTGAGGCTAGATCTGAAGGCAATTTGAGCTCATCGACTACCTTGCCGAAGTGACTGAGAATCTTGAAAGGACCGATATATCAGGGACTGAGCTTTCCCTTCTTGCCAAATCTCTTCACTCCCTTCATGGGAGAGATCTTGAGATAGACATAGTTATCGACCTCTAATTTGAGATCCTTTCTACGAACATCTGCATAAGACTTCTATCGGCTCTGAGCAGCCCGGAGTCTTTCTCTGATAAACTGAACTTTCTATAAGGCATCGAATACTAAGTTAGGCCCTATGACTATGGTCTCACTAACTTTTAACCAACCAATCAGAGACCTATATCTCCTACCATAGAGAGCTTCGAATGGAGCCATCTGAATACTGTAGTGATAGCTGTTGTTGTATGCAAACTCAATCAAAGGCAAGTGGTTATCCCAGCTTCCCTTGAAATCAATTGCACATGCCCTTAGCATATATTCTAGAGTCTGAATGGTCCTTTCTGCTTGACCATTTGTCTGAGGATGAAATGCTGTACTAAGATAAACTTGGGTACCAAGACCTTTTTGGAATTTTTTCCAGAAGTGAGAGGTGAAATGGGTACCTCTATCTGAGATGATAGATAGTGGAACACCATGTAATCTGACCAACTCCCTAATATAGAGTTTGGAATAATCCTCGGCTGAGTAAGAGGTATGAACTGGAAGGAAATGAGCTGACAGTCATTCTGTCTACAATGACCCAAACTGAATCATGCTGATGACGTGTTCTAGGCAAATCCATCACGAAGTCCATGTTCACTTCTTCCCACTTCCACGTAGGAATAGTGAACTCCTGCATGGAACTACTTTTCTAATGTTCTATATTAACCTGCTGACATGTAGAGCACTTAGCCATAAACTCTGCAACATCCCTCTTCATTTTACTTCCACCAATAGATCTCCCACAAGTCGTGGTACATCTTAGTGGCCCCTGGATGAATAGAGTATCGCGCACTATGCGCTTTTGCAAGAATTCGCTGCCTCAAGTCATCTACATCGGGAACACACAGACGACCCTGAAAACGAAGAACACCATGTCCCCCTTAGGAGAAAACCTCTACTTCCTGAATCTGAACTGACTCTTTTAGCTTGAAAAATCTACGATCCCTGTCTTCATTCTCTTTCATCTCAGAAACTAGAGATGACTCTAAACTACTCTGAACATATACACCACCCTTTGAAGAGTTGACTAAGAGAATGCCTAGGCTGGCAAGCTGATGAATCTCCTGAGCTAATTTCTTCTAACCATCCTCAACATGGGAAACGCTACCCATGGATAGTCTATTAAGTGCGTCGGCCATAACATTGGCCTTGCTAGGATGATAAAGGACACTCATGTCATAATCCTTTAAGAGATCTAACCACCTTCTATGACGAAGATTAAGATCTTTATAGGAAAAGACATACTGAAGGCTCTTATGATCTATGAAAATGTCTATAAGAACACCGTATAGATAATGCCTTTAAATCTTTAAGGCAAAGAGAACTGCTGCTAACTCAAGGTCATAAGTAGGATAATTCTTCTCATGGGGATTTAACTGTCTGGAGGCATAGGCTATGACTCTACTATGCTGCATGAGGACACAACCTAAACCTACTCTGGATGCATCACAATATACTATGAATCCATGGAACCATCAAAAAGTGCTAAAACTGGAGCTGAGGTAAGTCGAGCTTTCAACTCCTGAAAACTCTTCTCACAAGGTTCTGACCACTGAAACTTGACCTTTTTCAGAGTCAATCTGGACATAGGAGATGCAATTGAAGAAAATACCTCAACAAACCATCGGTAGTAGCCAGCCAAACCCAAGAAACTCCTAATATCTGATGGAGAGACAAGGCGAGGCCAGTTTCTTACTACTTTGGTTTTTTGAGGATCTACTCTAATGCCATCACCCAAAATAATATGGCCAAGGAATGCTACTAATCTTAGACAAAATTCACACTTACTAAACTTGGCGAACAACTGGTTATCCCTGAGAGTCTAAAGAACAATTATGAGATGGTCTGAATGATCACGCTCTGTGCGAGAATAGACCAGAATATAATCTATGAAGACTTTGGCGAATATGTCCAAGTATTACTTGAACACCCGATTCATCAAGTCCATAAAAGCTGCAAGGGCATTGGTAAGACTAAAGGACATGACTAAAAATTCAAAGTGACCATACGGAGTATAAAAAGCTATATTCGAAATGTCACATTCTCTAACTCTGAGCTGATAATAGCCTGATCTGAGGTCTATCTTGGAGAAATAACTGGCACCCTAAAGTTGGTCAAACAAGTCATCTATCCTAGGAAGCGGATACCTATTCTTGACCATGATTTTGTTGAGCTGACGGTAATCAATACACATTCTAAGAGAACCATCCTTCTTGCGCACGAATAAGACTATCGCACCCCATGGGGATACACTGCTCCTGAGGAGTACCTTATTTAAGAGATCCTTCAACTGATCTTTCAGTTCCTTGAGTTCTGCTGGTGCCATTCTCTATGGTGGAATAGAAATAGGCTGAGTATCTGGGAGAAGGTCTATGCCAAAGTCTATCTCCCTTTCAGGAGGAACGCCTGGAAGATCTTTGGGAAAGACGTCTGAATATTCATTAACCACTGGGACTGATTTGAGACTGGGAGATTTGGAACTAGAATCCTTAATATGTACAAGATGATACACATACCCCTTAGAAATTATTTTCCTTGCCCGAAGGTAGGAAAAAAGCTGACCCCTGAAAGACGAAGTGCTACCCTTCCACTCTAGGATGGGCTCATTTCGGAATTGAAACTGAACTATCCTGTTTCTACGGTCGACTATGGCATATCAGGAATGAAGACAATCCATGCCGAGAATGACATCAAAATCAATCATCTCTAACTCGACTAAATCTGTTGATGTGGATTTCTAAAATATCATAACCAAGAATTTCCTATATACCCACCTAGCTATGATGGTCTTACCCACTGGGGTAGATACTGAAAAGGGCTCTGCTAAAATTTTGGGACTGATTCCAAAATCGCCCGCTATGTATGGAGTGACAAAAGACAAGGATGCACCTGGGTCTAGCAAAGCATAAACATGAACATGGAAAATCTATAACGTACTAGTAATGATATCAAGAGAATTTTCCTGATCCTGTCGGTTCTGAAAAGCATAGAGTCTATTTGGGCGTTGCCCACTTGTAGCATTGAAAGTGGCACCCTGCTGGTTCGGGCGACCGGACTAAGCTGTGGAATAATTGTGCTATCCCTGAGGGCCTGGATGAGGACACTCCCTAATCCTGTGGCCTGGCTTAGCACAACCAAAATAGACATCACTACCAACTCTACAAATACCCTTGTGGTTCTTACCACAAGTCTGACAAAGGGGGTTTGTTCGGGCACTGCTAATACTGCCCTGAGATTTAGAGCCTTGTGCCCTATCTCTGTTGCTGTCCCTGAACTTCTGCACTAGGGCACTAGCGGAGGAAGGGGATAGAACTGCCAACTTAGGATAAAACTACGAACGATTTCCTCCATCTGATTTGGGCTGAGCAAAACTAAAACTGCCTGCTCTTGCTCTTTTTTTGTGCCTCTCCCTAGTCTTAACCTTCTGCCCCTCTATCTGTTGAGTGTGGGTAATAATCCTAGCTAAAGTCATATCACTGTTCAACATCGTAGACCTACACTCATTTACCATTCTATCATTCACCCCTGACACAAACTTGCTCATCTTAGCCCTATTGTCTGAAACCACATGAGGGGCATATCTGGCTAGCTGAGTAAATCTAACAGAATACTCTTTAACTGTCATATTTCCCTTCCTGAGATTGATGAACTCAAGAACTTTGGCCTCTCTCAGCTCTTGTGGAAAGAATTTAACTAAGAAAACTGTGACAAATTCTTCCCACTCAACAGGACCTGCATCCTCTAAACTTTCTTCTACCCACTGCTTGTACCAAGTATGAGCGACATCATGCAATCGATATGCAGCTAACTCAGCACTTTGAGAATAGGTGACTCCCATGATATCAATGAACTTCTAGACTTGGTCAATGAATTCCAGAGGATCCTCATCTGGATTAGATCTAAAAAAGGATGGAGGGTTCATTCGGGTGAAGCCCCGAATCCTAGCTGCTACTGAATTGGCCACTAGATTGGCTGGAGCGACTGCTAGTCATTCATTCTGTGCAGATATAGACTGATCAAGAGTGGTAAATGTGATCCTAAACTTTGCATTAGAAACATGTTCTCCCAAAGGATCTTCGGGATGAGGAGCTGGCTGATTTCTTCTCTTTAGAGACATGTTTCTGAAATAAGAAAAAAGCGGATTAGACTAAGAGACTGACTTAAAATTATGCTTACTAGCACGACATGAATACTGATGAAAGGGAACTATTCCTAAAATAGCTCATAGCCTCCTTTACATAGATATGGCGCGCAACACACTCATGTACAAGACTCTACTAGATGCATCTTTCAGACTTCCTAGAACTCTATTGAACCTTAGGCTCTAATACCAAGTTTATAAGCCCTCAATTATTTGAATCGGAATGCTACACGGTGCTTATGACCCCGAGGGACCATAACTTAACCCATGATTGATATCTATACTTGTATACTGTAATTCATGACATAATAATGTGGAAAACATGCATAATAGGCCTTAAGGTTCAACTGAAATAATATAACATCCATATGGGCAAAAAATACCCAAAATAACTAAAAACTAAATCTGAAAGCTAAATCTAAGCGTGAATACGAAAGCCTCTAAGTACTGTCTGAAATAAGGAGTTGAAGAAACATGTCTCCAACTAACTCCATAAAACTGGACTGAAGAAATAATTGAATAAATTAAATAATGTCATCCTCAAATGAAGAGGACTCACTGCAACTCTGTATACTGAATGCGACTGCTACTGCTGGTCTGGGACTCGTGCCTCTGAACCTATGGTGTAACATGAAAAGGAAGCACCATATCACAAATGCGTCAGTACAACTGGAGTACTGAGTATACGAGTGAGGTAGGCTAATGCAAAGGGTTTACATGCATGAATAATACTACTGACTGACTGATATGAACGAAAGAGTACAAATATACATACATAGTAACTAAGATCGTGAGTACGTAATGGCTAAATCTGTACGCTAATACATGGCTGGAACCGTAGTTCTGATAACATAGATGACTGTATTTGACAACCCTAAATCTGGTTGAACTCTCTGAGTTCCATTCTATAACTAAATTTGACCGTATCTAACAGTCCTGGTATACTTATATATAAAGAAATATCTGAGTTCTTTTACTGAGACTGATACTAAAACTATGGGAGGTAGTTGTTTAACTGACATGCTCCATGTATACCATTACAGCTAAGCTGGGGTCCAATCTCTGCCCCGACTGGAGGAGTGTCAATACTGTGCCACTAGTAAGGACAGTTGTGAGTGACCCTTATATAGTAGGTACTCAAAAATGAGAATGGTGGGACCCTAAACTGACAGGTTAAGCCCGTTCATCAACCCTAATCTGACAGGCTAAGATTTCTCAACCTACGCTGGATATGTAGTTCTAGAACATAAGGATGAATTCTAAGAATCACACCCTAAAACTGGTAGGTGAGTCCCCATCCTTGGGTTCACTCAGTGCTAACTTCTATTCCTATCTGAAGAGACCAAACATGATTCAACTGACAGTACATGGACAGATTAACTGACTTTTATTGTCTGATGGAATAGTACTATTATCTGAGAGTAAACTGAGATCATGAAATTTCTGAGGTTTCCTGAGTCACATGACTGACTGAGTTCTGTAGATTATAGCTTGACGAAGATTATTGTGACAACATAACATGGCTATAGGCACACAACTATGTTTTTTGGGTACGAATACCCCCAAGACTCGATAGAAAGAAAATGACACACATGACATGACTTGATCACAAGATTTGAGTCCACAATTCATAATATCATAAGTAGGGGGTATCATATTTCATATAGTTATTCAACATCTTAAACATTGTAGGAAATGCATGGATATATTTCATGTACATATTGTATATCTCCATTATCTTACATGCTTCATACCACCATAATAGCAACACATGAAAAGCATAGGATTCATATTGAAGTATATAGCTAACAAGGACTTCTCATTAGACATCATAGAACCTTACAAACATGAATTTCTAGCATCCTAAGCATTTTATCAAACACCTTGTATGCATTCTTTAAGGCATAGGTGAGTTTCATACTTGTACCATATTAAACCATCTAAAGTTCATGGTGTTCAAATAACAAACATATATATATTCCATGAAAACACCTTTAGACATCAAATTGAAACTTAAATAACAATCATCAACATGTACATACTCATATCACCACAAAAAGTTTACAAAATAATATTTAAAATATGGTTCTTGAGATCTATGAATGGATTGGATCCATAGATGAACACTACGCATACCTTAGTGATTGATTATTGAAAGAGATCTAATGTTTCTGAAGGTTCTTGAAGAACTCCTTAGGCTTGCTCTTGAGGAGATGATCTTGAGAGAAAACCTTAATCTTGTTGTTGAGAGTGTAAGAGAGGGGTTTTAAGATGCTTAACTGAAGAAAAATGGGAAAAATTACGCCTCTTTAGGGTTATAAGTCGTGAAAGGTGAAGGAAAACACCAAAATACCCTTATGAAATAAATTCCCAGTTGCTGAAAATCATAGCTGACGACATTTGTGACAAGACATCAAAAATGTGACAAGCCATCAAAAATGTCATCATACAGGAGATGGAATTGATGGTTTCTACCTATGTCTGATGACCTTCATGGTAGGGCATCACAAATATGGTAAGCTACCACGATTGTCGTCACTTAGAAGCTGGTTTCTGCCTAAGGATGATGATCTTCTTGGTAGGACATCAAAAATATGGTAAGCTACTATGAATGTTGTCAAAAGAAGATAGATTCTGCCTAAGGCTGACGACCTTCATGATAGGGCATCACAAATGTGGTAATCTACTATGAATGTCGTCACTTAGGAGCTGGTTTCTGCCTAAGGCTGACAACCTTCATGGTAGGGCATCACAAATCTGGTAAGCTACCACAAATGTCATCACACTAGAGCTAGTTTCTTCCTAAGGATGACGACCTTAATGATAGGGCATCATAAATGTGGTAAGCTACCATGAATATCATCACAGAGTTTCCAGCCTAACATGCTGGAGTAAAATAGGAATAACTCTTTATTTCGATATCAAATTTAGGCAAAATTGGTATCGTTGAAAAGATAATTCAATTACATATCTGTTGATAGTTCATAAGATAAAAAATTCCAAGTATAATGATAGATATTCTCATTTGAAGTTGACTATACCAATATCCTTCTCAAGAATTCAATCGGTAAGGGATGTTTTGATTCGTCTAATAACAGGGAGTTATTTGAAGCCTTAATGTACATATAAACTACTCATAAAACTATAAAATAACCATGATGTACTATGCATGAGCTTGGTATATGGCTTTAATATTGGCTTGAAATTTTTGGGGTATTACATATATTTTATTACCTTTGTGCTTGTTTGCGAACTTGACATTTATGATAACCTGCTAGCATGAATTATGATTTAATGACTGCATTACATTTTATTTACACTATTTTGTTGTATTGAGATGATAGATTGGGTAACACTTTGGTGCGAATGTGATATGTGGTGATTATGCACTGGGTACCACACTGGTGCAAATATGTTATATTATGACAATGGGTCAGGTACCACATTGGTATAATGTGATGTTAATAATAAGGTTGAGATGGGTAAGAAATGATGTGCACATATGGCATACATGGACTCACACATATGAGTTGGGTGCCTTATTATGATTATATATGTTAATGAGTTGAAAAAAATTATGAAGTATGAAAGTCTACTTTTATTTTTATTGAGTACAGAACATCTTTCAGTGGTTGACATGCAACCTCTACTCTAGTTAGAAGTTCGGACTCAATTTTAAGGGTGAGCACCATGTACCGATAACCTTCAGATCTTCTTGTGAAGTTGATTTCTTTTTTATAGCCTAAGATGATTTTTTTACTTATGTTTTGGAAATTTTAGCTATTTTCAGACTTATTTACTTTCTAGATTTTCTTGTATGGTGACTTCACATTTCAAGGATGTAATAAATAGAGGTTTTCATAGTCTATGGATTTGAATATTGATATTGGTTGGATGGTTAGTTTAAATTATTGAATAAATTTTCTTTTTGCATTTCTTTATTAAATGGGGAAATGTATACTACGAATGTGAGAGTAATACTTACGTATGTACGGGTGAGACTAGTATGATTCTCTCTCCATAGGTTACGGTGGGTATCAACTGATAGGTTATAAAAAAATTAGATTCATAGATCTTATCATACAAGAACAGGCCTAGTAAAGTCCTATGGAATGGTATAGAGACGTCTGTACTGTTCTTTGGGAGGCTATGGAACTTTAGGATTGAATTCCTTTCCTTCTTTCTTTCTTTCTTTCTTTCTTTCTGCTATAAATTGATTTCTATTGGTATCTGGCGATCTAAGTTGGTATCTAATCCTTTCAATCTTATTAGAAAATAGTGAATACCTGCTCCGCTAAAGTAGTATTAACAACACATAGGGTAGCACCCACAACAACACCTTTATTAGCCGTAGTCTAAGGTAGGCCTTAATTTAGAGGTAGAGCAAAAAAGGGAAGATAAAGAGTAGTGCCCGTTAAGGGTAGAGAATAAGCAGTCAAGAGATTAAAAAAATAGATATCATCATCCTCTCTCCCTCTCTCTTCATAGATGCTCCAGGCTATGCTCAAGATAAAGAAGAGGTAGTTAAGAAAGAAGAGATGTTAGCTCCAGAGAATATGGTACTAGCACCAAATGGTACATCTCAGGTACCCTTGTCTGTAGAGGTGATTCAATAAGTGTTGAGATTATTGGATAGCTTGACTGGCATAGATACGCTCTAGTGATTTACACTGATCTGCCTACAGCCTTGCAACATGCCACTCCTGTAGTACCAAGGATAGATACAGGCTCTAAAAAGGCATGTATTTCCAACATGTACTTAGATCAGTGATGATTATCAATGGGCTATTTTGTAAGTTCATGAAGATAAATCCCTCTATATTATAAGGTACAAAATCCGAGGATACTTTAGAGTTCTTTATAGATTGTTACAAATATCTGCATAAGATGGGTATTGCTAAAAAGTATGGTGTGGAGTTTGTTTTCTTTCACTTATAAAACGAAGCCAAGTAATGGTTGAGGTCATTTGTGGAGTGTAGGGCTTCTTTTTCTCCACTTACTTAGGCTTAATTTTAGAATACATTCGTTAATAAATATGTTCCCCACACTTATTGTGACCAGAAAAAGAATGATTTATTCATGTTAGAGCAGGGTAGCCTATTCATTGTAGCCTATGAGGCCAAGTTTCATGCCTTGTACCACTATGCACTAACGTTGATTACCTAATAAGAAGATTAGATTAGGTACTTTGTAAAGGGTCTAAATTTAGGGATTTAGTTGGCTACTTTATTTGTGTTGTGCTTGGTAAGCCTTTTTAGAATATTATTGATTTTGCCAAGAAGGATCAAGCACTTGAGAAATAGAGAGAGGAAAATGTAGGTGTGAAGAAGGCTTAAACCTTGGGCCAATTTTATGGTACTGTCTCAAATAGGTATGGTTTTTTTAAGAAATACCACTCAGCTATGCTAGTGTCCATAGGGGGCCTATTTGAGGTCAGCCATCAGACTTTTCGAGGTGGTAGCTACATGCCTTCATCCTCTTTAATTCTGAAGGCATACTCTGGGGCCTAAATGCTTTGAGTCTGGGGGTTTGGAACATGTCAAAAGGTATTGTCTTAATTTATTGTTTGTATATCAGTTGACTCACCTACCAACTTTTATTGCTTTAGTTTTAACAAGTCATGGTGGTGGAGAAAATGGTAGAATCTATCCATAAGGTAGTCGTGGTGGCTATGATAGGGGTGTAAACTAGCCCAATCGAAGTGGAGGACAAGTTAGTCAAAATAGAGCTTAGGTTAATAGAGGCAGCGGCCAGGGTAGTCATAAGTTATATCTTTATGCACTTCTGACTTGTCTTAAGGTAGAAGCTTTTGATGTAGTGATCATAAGTACTATTGTTATCTATCATTGTATACTATCTATATTGTTTTATCTCGATTCCACCTTGTCTTATATGTTTGTGAAATTTCCATGGGTTGGACTTAGACTATGAATATCTTGATGTTTCTACATATGTGTCTACACTAGTTAGGGTGTTTGTATGTGTTGATTAGGTTTATAATGTGTGTCTTAATAATGTTTTTGAGATTTAAGACGGTAGCAGACTTAGTCATTCTAGACATTAAGGAATTTGATATTAATTGGAGATGAGTTGGTGGTACCCTTATCATGTTGTTCTTGATTATTATTCCAAAACCATCATTACAACATGACCAGGAGAGATAAGTTAGAATGGGAATGTACTTTTAAGCCTAATCTTGTGAGGGTTATGTCTGCAATTTGTGGCCAAAAATTAGTAAGGAAGGGGTGTAAGGCATTTTAGTACCTTTGGAAAGATAAAGTTGTAGTCCCTCCTATAACATTAGTTCCATTGGTATGTGAATTCCTAGAAATGTTTTCGGGTGACCTTATGGGTATGCCTCCAGATAAGGAAGTTGACATTTTTTTATATATATTTAAAGCTGGGGACTATACCTATTCTATCACTCCATGTCATATGGCACCTAAAGAATTGAGAGAATTGAAATCTCAATTGCAAAAAATGTTAGACAAGGGTTTTACTTAGCCAAGTGTCTCTCCTTAGGATGTACCAGTATTGTTTGTGAAAAAGAAGGATATTAGTATGAGAATGTCCATTGACTACCGCCAATTAAATAATGTGACCATTCATAATAAATATTCTATGATTAGTATAGATGACATAGTTGACAAGTTATAAGAAGTTGTGGTGTTCTTTAGGATTGATTTGAGGTGAGGTTATCCTAAGCTAAAATTTAGGGTAGGGGACATCCCTAAGACCGTTTTTCGAACTCTTTATGGGTACTATAAGTTTCTAGTTATGTCTTTTGGCCTGACGAATACCTCAACTACTTTCACGATCTTAATATATGGAGTGTTAAAGTCCTTTTTGGGTGAAGAAGAGCATGAAGCTTATTTGCTTACTGTGTTGAAGTTTTGAATAAAATACAATTGTATGCCTAGTACTCAAAGTATGAATTTTAGCTTTCTTCGATATCATTCTTAGGGCACATAGTTTTTAAAAAAGGGATTATGATTGACCTGCAAAAGTTTGAGGCTGTTAAGAGTTGGTCCAGACCAACAAATCTGATAGAAATCCATAGTTTTATGGGTCTATCTAGTTACTAGCGCCAGTTTTAAAGGATTTACTGCCATTTCTTTGATCAAAACCCACTTGACTCAAAAAGAAATTTTATTTGAATAGGATGACAAGTGTGAGGAGAGATTTGAAAAGCTTAAAATTTTGTTGACTCCTGCTCTAGTACTAACCTTGACGTTCAAGGGTAAGGATTTTATTATATTTTGATGCCCCACATTAGGTTTTAGGTGTTGTGTTGATGTAGGATCATAATGTTATTGATTCTGCTTTGAGATAGCTAAATCTCTATGAGAAAAACTATCCCACACATGACTTGGAATTAGCAGCCGAGGTATTTCCTTTGCAAATTTAGAGACACTATCTTTATGAGGATGAAATGTAGGGTGTTCACAGACTACAACAACATACTACACATGTTCATCGAGAAGGATTTGAATCTAATATAGAGGCAATGGATGGAGTTGATTAAAGACTTTGACATCTCAATCCTATGCCACCAAGGTAACACTAATATGGTGGTGAATGCACAAACTGGAAACTAGCGAGCATAAGGAGTTTAACATTGCTAGATGTGTCCAGGCGTCCCCTGGTAAGAGAATTATAGTATTTGGATAATGATTTTATGAGATTCCTATACAATAGAAAAAGAAAGATTTTGGCACATGTAGAGGCTAGGTCCATATTCTATGATTAGATTAAGAGTATACAGTTTGGAGATAATAAATTGAACAACCTCAGGAAAAAAATGTTACAAAAGGAGGCTAAGGAGGCCATTCTTGATGATGAGGGGTCCTTGAGAATTCAATGTCGGTTGTGTGTACCTCAAGAGGGTAACTTGATTCAAACCATTCAGGAAGAGGCTCCGTATTTCAAGTACTCTACATATCAGGGTGCAAACAAGATATATAGAGAGTTGAGTCAACACTATTGGTGGTGAAGGATGAAGTGCGGCATTTTAGATTATGTGGTTAAGTGTCAAAATTGCCAGTAAGTCAAATACAAACATTAGAAACCTAGTGGTACTTTTCAGCAGATGCCCATTCGATAATAAAATTAGGAATGGATAGCGATGGATTTTGTGGTTGATCTTCTAAAAAACTTAAAGAAATAAGACTTTATTTGGGTTATTATTGATTGGTTTACTAAATTAACTCACTTTATTATGGTAAGCATTGATTATAATGCAACCAAGTTGGTCAAGATTTATGTGAAGGAAATTGTAAGGCTATATAGGGTACCAGTTTCAATTGTGTTAGACAGGAGTACTCAGTTCACTTCTAATTTATGGAAGATATTTCAATCTGAGTTAGGTTCTATATTAGACCTAGGCATAGTTTTTCGCCCGTAAATCAAAGGTCAATTTAAGCGAACTATCCAGGTGCTTGAGGATATGCTCCAAGATTATGTTATGGACTTTAGCGGTCAGTTAGACCAATACTTACCATTGTGTTAATTTGACTATAATAATAACTCACACTTTAGCATTGACAAGGCCTCTTTTAAGGCCTTATATGGTAGAAGCCGTACGTTCTTAATTGGGTGGTTTAGCACGTTTGAGGTGAGTCTATGAGGCACTAATATGCTCAAGAAATCTATGGAAAAAGTACGATTCATATAGGAGAATCTAATAGTGACTTAAAGCCAACAGAAAGGATATGGTGACATATAACAAATTGACTTTTGGTGATTTTGTGAAATATTCATTATTGTATGATTTGACCATTTTACCCCTCTCTAAGGTTGCCTTGTAGTATTTTTAGAGTGGGGATGATTAGCTTGGTTCCCAATGCCTTTTGATATGAATTATGAGAAATTATGTTTTTTTTTGGTGGTTATAAAGGCTCACTAGTTGACTTTGACCAATATTTATTAACCTGTGCGTCAGATGAAAAAATGGAAAAAGTTCTGCAAAGTCGATTTTAGGTTGGTAACATGATTGGCGTGGTTTTACGACTTTGTATCTCATTTTGATCCTCGATTTGAAAAGTTGTAAAATTGGATTTTGGGGGTCAACTTTATGAAAATGTCATTTTTCAAAAATCTAATATTGCCATTGAGTTTGGAGCATTGAATTTCATAGGGTAGCATAGTTCCTTTGTGTTCTTAGGATTCTGGATGAATCCCCAGGGGGTAGCGTAGACTTTGAATTTTCCAAGTCTCCACAGTAGGTGCATGAACTGGTATGACTGCTAAAGCTATACTTTGGGTGCTATAGAAGAGAGTGGTATAGTAGCTGTTGGGCACTTTAGCAACCCTGACATAGTTTCCTCGTACCGCTTTAGCAGTAGCCCAAGCTCTTTAGCACCAACCACTAAATCGACCAAGGCCCTATTTAGAGAACTTGCACTTGAGCGCGGGTACCATTTTAGAAGCCCTAGGTCCTTTAGAGGCTCCTGGGTCTCTCTCTCTCTCTATATATACACATTTATTTTCTTGATTTTCTCATTAATTTTGGGACTTGGAGCTTGAGGTTTTGAGTTTTTGAGCAATTTCTTTTATTTTCAAGCTTGGGTAAGATCAAACTCCTTATTTCAATCGTTTTTCTTTAATTTTATCATTAAAACCTTGTTAAAACATGAATTCAAAGATGGAATTTGGGGATTTTGGTCTAGAAGGCCTAGATTAATGATTCTTCGAATTAAATCCCAATTTGAAACTGTTTTTACTTGGGTTTTCTCCCATGGGTTCTTACAATCATGAGAAGTATATTTTTGGACTAAAATTTTAATTTTACCCTTTTTTCTTGAAAGCCCATTTTGGAAGTGCATTTTGACCCTGATCCAAAAATGGGTAATATGAGTAATGATGACTTTCTTTTGATGTGTAGATTCTATATTTGTGTATTTTAGGTGATTCTGAATCCGTTCATAAAGAAAATAATCCGTGAAGAAAGCTTTTTAGGTTCAGTTTTTGGCATTCAAGGTAGGTTATAACTTAACTTTCTTCAAATTGTTATGGGTAGGGAATATTGATATAAATAATGTTGTGGGTGCGAGAAGCAATCATGAAAATAGATACATTATTGTGTTGTGCCCGTGTGGGGGATATATTGTAGTTATTGGGTGGTTTTGAGATAATATTTGCTATGTGTGACTATGTGGGGTCTTTTTTGATGTTGTTGGCCTTGTGCATATGTATTTAGTTGTATCTTTTATGATAAAAAAAAATCTAAATTGGAGTTTATGTGGTATCAATAGCATATTACTATGTATTTTTACTCTATTGGCATATGGATTACATTGGATTCATGGATAGTTAGAATATTGAGTGGATTTTGGTTGACTTGATTTGTATATTGGTTGGATTTAAAAATTTGCATTTTGGTTGGTTGTGAGAATTACATACTAATATCACATATATTCATGAAACACTGGTACAACCATTTAAATATTGAAAACACTAGCTTTTTCTAACAAAAAATGAAACATCTTTAAAAATCCTCTGTTGATGTATGCGTCGAAGAGGAGTTATGGATATTGGATTGGATATTGGTTGTATATTGATTGAATAACCTCCATGGGTCCTACCTCAGGAGCATAACTCGTTAGGTGTACACGGAGCTTGTGCGATAACCTCGTGCATTACATCATCATCACCATCGCATTCATTGCATATAATATATGTTGTGCCAATTCTGTGTTGTATCATCTTTTTGATGTGACATCTGTGTATGTGTACTTCTTTTTCATACTTGTATGTGTGATATATGTATACTTATGATTCTTTCTTGTATTTGCATGTGGTACATGTGAATATTATAGAACTATTAGTGGAGATGGTGTGGGCTACCGTTTGGGACATTTTATGATTGCAAGTGACATGCCCATAGTGTGTATTTTATTTACTTTATTATCTATTTTTCTCAAGTCAACTTATTATACCTACTGAGTGTTATACCTATTTTGCCCTGATTAGCATCTCTTTTGGTCAATTCATTCTCATCTTCTCCATTACCTCCATAAATTCTATAATAACTTTAGTTGTGATTTTCTTATTTTTATGTGTTTTGACCATTTTGTTGCAACTATAGTTGTTATATGTTATTTGTGAGTTGTGGGGTTGGTTGGCATAATCCCTGATGTGTTCGGGAGTGATTTAGGTAAGTTTGAGACTCTTAGAGGCTTTTAAAAGGCATGTGTTGACTTTGGTCAACATTTCATATTTTGAGGGTCGGATGGTGATTTAGAAAGTTTCATTAAATCTGGAACATCAATTTTGGATTAGTAGAGTGGTTAGTTCAGGCTCAAAGCCTTTATTACTCAATTTGACTCTTTTGACAAAAACTAGTGAAACAATCCTAAAAGGGGTCCCAAAGACTAATTTATCATAAATGACCTCTTTTCAAAAATCTAATGGTGCCATTGAGTTGGGAATGTCAAGAATAGCCTAGTAGTAGATTTGTTTTACTTTAGTGGAGTCCTAAACGAATTTTGAGGGTGTATTCAGAGATTTTGAAAGCATGCAAAATTAGTCAATTTGCTGATTTCTGGTGCATCTAGTTTTCTTCTTTGCGAATGCGAAGAAGGAAAATATTCTTTACCATAATTATTTTATCCCTTTTTGTATCTAAGGGTTGGAAAATATGGTTTTTGACTATTTAAACTATTTCAAAACTTACAAAAATTAAAACAATTTAAGAAAATACAGATTCACCACTTGATTTTTATGAAAAATATCAAGAAAAATTTAAAAATTTTCAAAAGCTTAAAAACTGAAACAAACCTTTGAAATAGAGAAACTAGGTAAGGATTCAGGTAACGCCTTGAGAAGATTTTTAAATCACTCAAGAAGCGTTCGTTGAAAAATAATTGACCAAAAGAAAATTTGACTAATTTATAAAAAAAAAGACTAGTTTTAAAAAATATGGTTAGCGTTATGAAGTCTTAAATTTATATGCAAACATGCCATTTATTCCATTCACGTGAAAAGTTGTTCATTGAAATTAAAGAAATTCTCTCAATATGAAATGTTAACTAAATCCAATTCTTTATTTAAGGAAACAATAAATTATTTTCAATAAAAGGAGAAAGAAAGTGATTTTGAATATTATTTTTTTAATAAAAAAGATTTTCGTCTTTAAAGAAAAAGCACCAAATTAAATAAGTTATGAAATTTGTCTAATTAGTGAAAAGGTTTCGATTTTTATAAGGAAAATTGATTTTTAGGTTGATGAGAATTCTTTTAACTTAAATAAATTAATTTAACACATTAATAAAATGAAATGTAACTTTTTGATTTTTAAAGATTTATTCTAAGAGGAAACATAATGAAATACAAATTTATTTTTTATAGGTTCCGAATATTATACTTTGCGACAAACAATAATCAAAGAAAGATTCAGAGATAAATAGAAATAACAATTCAAAGGGGATTTATTAAGACTTTTAATCCAAATTTGAGAGTTTAATACAAATAAATAATCAAATACGAATTTATAAATGAATAAAAGAGAGAAGTTTAAGTGTTGGGCCCCCGTTTGACCCATTTGGAATATAGCCAGCCTTTGGGCCTATTTTATGTGGACTTTTCAACCCTTTTTTAGTTGTGCATATTAGTTGTATATCAACTTCTTTCTTTCACATTTTTGGATGTATAGATTATATACCAACTTGCAAATCTGTATACTAGCTTCCTTCTCCTATTTTGCTCATTTTGACCCTGTATATAAGCTTTCAATGCATGTATGTAATGTGCCTTTTCTGTATATCTATATATACAACCTTGACCTTCATGATTTTAGTCTATTTGTTGGACTTGGAGAAGGCTTGACTCAATCCAATGTTGGCTTTCTTGGCCTACAGAGATGCACAGGATAAGAGTCTAAAATAGACTCAGATGGAGGGTTTATGCATAGAAACAATGAAAAGGATTAGGGAGTTGTGTATAACTCATTATCTCTAAAATACTATTAGTGCAAATCGAACAAACCAGAGAAGGAAAACGATCCCATATTTTAAGAAAATTAAATTATCTATGCATTGATTAGGAATTTTTACATTCACGAAAATATCAAATAATGTTTTCTATCAACTAAGTCCAAGATCAAACAACTGAGCAAATAACTCTAAGTTCAAGCAAGAAACCGTACAATTCTCGACATAGTCTCATGCCAACAAATTAAAATTAACTACTAAGTCAAATAGTTAGTTGGAATTAAAAAGGATTATTTAGGACATAATTTAAATTACTTACAAATGAGGAAAAATATAATCTATTTTTAGCTTTTGACTCAATCATAAAGCAAAGAAATATGAAATTTCGAATACTTCATAAGGATGAAAAACATACTAAGGACATAAGGAGGTGGGGGGTTGGGGGTTTTCCAGCAAAATTTAGAAAAAGGAGAATTAATTCAAGTTAAGCAAAATCTTATGACTTTGATTTCAAAATCAACTTTAGAACATGCTATTCAAGTTATACCCTCTTCACCTTGTTTCAATAGGGCCAGGTGAAGAATAACCAAGGACCGGACATAGTCAATTGAAACAAATTGCACTTCATTATACAATGAAAAAAATAAAACTATTTAGACAGTTCCACAATGACTTGGCCTAAAGGGAGAGTAAAGATGACACAGTAGCAAGAGCATATTATCAAATAATTCACATAATAAGGGACTAATTCATGAATTGGTGGAGTAATAAACATTCTTTGCAAAGAAATTATCACAGTTCAAGAAGAGTAAACAGTAGTAGAAAACACGTCTTAATTGGCATAACCAAAGAAGGTATTCACAAGAAATTTCAATAAGCAAATTTATCTGTAAAAACTATATTATTTTTATGGCTTTTCGAGTATAAGAGGTGACAAGATGTCAATTGTGGATTAATCTTAAACGACACAAGAAAACTGTATGTTCTACATTAAGTCTAGGATCAAGCAAAACGACAACCTTTTTTTACTGAGATAGTATCCTCACATTATTAAAAAAACACCTAATGAACTGTTCATGATCCAACATGTTGTCAAGTAACAAATTAAACAACTAAATGAATATTAACTGTCAGAACAATACGTCTAAAATCAACCACAGACCAACAAGAAAAATATCCAAGAATATCAGTCTATGACACAAACAATAAATGAAAATACCTTCTTTCAAGAGAACATATAAACATCTACAAACTAACAGATTTTTTCACAATATAGTCATATCGAAAAAATAAACAAATTTAACATCATTGTGACAACGCGTAACAAATGAAATTTAATCTAAAATAGGAATTTGCATAACTTAAACGTCTCATCTCGCCTTCCACTTCTATCATATCAAGGAGGAACCAACATAAAAGCCCAAAAGGAGGTAGATTCTACTGTTTGCAGTCCTATACTACTACTACAACAACAACAAACCTAGTGTATTCTCACATAGTGGGGTCTGGAGAGGGTAAGATGTACGCATTCCATACCACTACCTTCGAAGAAGTAGAAAAGCTGTACATGATATAACAACCAAATCCGTAATAAAGTATGGAACAAGATGAGAAGACATAAATACGCCACCCACAATGAATAATAAACAAATAATAGTAAACAAATTCATAATAAAGCATGCAACAAGGTGGCATAACAAGAATAATACACCCACCAAGTAAAGCCCTACCCTAACAACCCAAACTATTACTAGCCTTCTAACCTAATTCACGTCTTCCAGAACTTCCTATCTAGGGTCATGTCCTCAGTGAGCTGGAACTGCTCTATGTCCCACCTAATTACCACTCTCCAGTATTTCTGACCTATCCCTACCCCACCTGAATCCATCCAACGCAAACCTTTCATACCTATGAATCGGGGCATCCATGCCTATTCTCATCACGTGCCTGAACCATCTCAATCGAACTTCCCGCATTTTGTCCTCCACCGAAGCCACTTTAAATTTTTACCGAATGGTCTCATTTGAAACTTTATCACCCCTAGTAAGACCACACATCTAATGCAACATCCGCATTTCCACGACCTTTAATTTTTAAATGTGAGAGTTTTTGTCTGGCCAACACTTCGCTCCATAAAGCATGGCCGGACGGACTGCCACCCTATAGAACTTGCCTTTAAGCTTGGGCGGTACCATTTTATCACACAACACCCCTGAGGCAAGCTTTCACTTCATCTATCCCACCCTAATACGATGGGAGACATCCTCATCAATATTACCATTCCCCTAAATCAAGGACCCGAGACACTTAAAACTATCCCTTTACACACCTTCTGGGAATCCAACCTTACTACTACTCCGTTCTCCTACCTCATGTCATTAAACTTGCATTTCAAATAATCTGTCTTGCCCCTACTCAACCTGAACCCCTTAGACTCAATCTGTCTCCACACCTCTAGTTTATCATTCACACACCCCCGTGTCTCATCAATCAAAACTACATCATCTGCAAAAAGCATACACCAAGGCACCTTTCCTTAAATATGCCGCGTCAACACATCCATCACCAAAGAAAACAAAAATGGGCTAAGAGTAGATCCCTGATGCAACCCCTTCAAGATAGGGAAGTCCTATGAATCTCCTTCCGCCGTGCTAACCTAAGTCTTAGCTCCATCATACATGTCCTTGATTGCTCTGATATATTCCACCGGGACCCCACTCACCTTCTAGAATCTCCAAAGAACCTCTCTTGGGAATTTGTCATACCCCTTCTCCAAGTTGATAAACACCATGTGCAGGTCCTTCTTCCTTTCCCTATACTATTCCACCAGTCTCCACACCAGGTGAATTGCCTCCTTTGTCGAGCGTCCAAGCATAAATCCAAATTGGTTCTCCAGGATAGTCACTAACCTCCTCAACCTAAACTCGACCACTCTTTCTCGAATTGTTTTAAGTCCTATACGGATATAAGAAAATCATTAAGGGTATCTATGTGTGTTGAACAGATTTTGACATGCCCCTTTAAGCTATATACACTAAAAATACTGTCAAAGTTTGCAAAGATCAAACTTTACACTTTAATATACATAAGAGAAATGAGGAAACTACATTCATTTGGGTAAAAAACTTCCAGAGATTAAAGCATATTATGGTAAGGATGTGTTTCATCTCTAGTCCCGACTTCAAAGAATAAAAATTCATAAACAAATTGTACTCAACCTATCTTAAAATAGGAAAGAATCAAATCTAAAACTATTAACTCATTAACGATGTCTTAATATCTCTTTCTCACGTCAAACATAAAATCAAAACATATTTATTATCCAATTCAAACTAAAAGTCTTTTTTAAATGAAAATCCATCAAAGACCCTAGGATCTTAGAAAATTCTATTTTTATGGATTCTATCAATACGAGATAGTTATCAAATACGAAACAGTCATAAAAATGCATTGAAGTTCAAAGATTTCTAAAAAAAATAAACACCAATTATTATCAAATTAGAACACAAGTTCCAAACCTAGAAATCTCACTAACATTGAGCAATATTTAACATATAAGACTAATCCCACACTCATAGTAAAACACATCATTCTCAAAAAATGGATATGAAATGTAAAGTCTTTACATTTTTCATCATCAAAGAAATCTCACAACAACAATAAGAATCAAAATACCAACTAGGTATTAGGGTAGAGGATACATGTATTGGTGGGCTGGTAAAACTGTGGCTCTTATGTTGTGAGGGATATGTTTGTGGTGACATGGGAAATAATTTTGGTTTTGGCCTGACAAAGAAGAAGAAAAAAATTTAAAAATATGAAGTTTTTAATTTTCCTAGAGCAGTTAACTTAAGACTACTGGCCTTGGCGACAGACTTTCACCACTGAATTTTTAATTTCAACTCGTTGGAGTTTTGATTTTTCATCAGAATTGATATTTTTAAGTGTGTTTCTTTCTGGATTCTTGGTTACATGGGATTAGCAGAAGGCCCCTCCAAAATATTTAAATTTCCGCCTAAAAATCCCTTTTGTTCAACCGTAAACTCACTACCTATTTATATAAAAGTTAAGGTTGATTTTGGGGGAAGATCGAAGGGGTGTATAAAGTAAAACGTTAAGAATTTTGAATTTCAAAAAATTGAATAAGGATTAAGTTTTCCATCTCTTGAAATATTTGAATTTGGGCTCAAATTCAAAGTGAATTCTTGAGATTTTTTTGGGGTGGGGGAGGAGGGGGAAAGAAATGAGTTCCTTCATCTACCAATGAATATTGGACAATTGGGTACTGTAATAGTATGAAATTAACAAATTCCTCACCGAATACGGGAATTCGTGCGTTGCTTTATGAGGTGGATTCTTTTAGACAAAATCCAAGGGAAATTTTATAGAGATTTGGATGCAACTTTATTAGATTGGTGTGTCTTGGTAGATTTAAAGTGGAGTTTGGTAGCTATTGACATTGTACTATTGTTGATACCATTCTTTTTTGTTATTTACATTATGATAGATGAGAGAAAATAGGGAGAGACAAAGAAGAGAAAATGCGTGTATGTGTATTCTACAGGGAAATTAGGGCACATATATATGCATAGAGGTGTATGTATATAATTATGTTTGATTTGAGGAAATTAAAGGGGTTTGGGTCGGGTCTTTTTGTTGTTGGGTTGGGGCAGTGTGATATTGGACTCGGGTTTGTATTGATTTTTAAATGGGAAATGAGTATATAAGGCTATTTAGTAAATAGTCTATGAATTTAGGATTTGATATTAGGAATGAGTTAATTTCATTTAAATTACGACCAAATTGAAAATGAGTTGGCCAATTGCATTATAATTGTGGTCAATTTGATTTTAACTAAGACCAAATTTGATGAGTTGGCTAAATTGAAGCACAATCTGACACAAATTAAGTTTCGAATTAATTCTAAGTTTCTTGGTTTTAGTAAAATCTAATATATATCATCCAAATAGATTATTTTTTAATAACAAATTCTATTTAAATCAACATTTAACTTATTTAAATCAATTTTTCAAGATAGTTCTTGATAAAAATTAATTTTCAATAAATTAATTATTGAAGTAAGAAAACCTTATTAATCTCGTATATACGAATATGAAAATGTATAATCGCTACTTAAAATGAAAACATTAGCCCCAATGACATTGTCTTAGATAACTTTTACTTGGATAAACAAATATTTTTATTTTATTTAAAAGCAGAAGAAAATCAAAACTAATCCCAGTTATGGAGGGCAAAAATTAGGTGTCAACAACTTTCTCTCCCCCTTTGGGTAGGTTGAATGCAAGTAACCCTGGGCAAAGGAAGTTTGACCCTCCTAATTTTATCCGACCATAAATTTATTTCTCGAAAGAGGTTGATTTTCACATGAATTTCAAGGAATCATGGATGGACCATGATTTTGAGTTTATTATATATCTTGCATGAGAATTCAGACCACTTATAGTTCATAAAGCTTGATTTTAAACACGATTTTTAATGAATTCACAATCTATCCTAGTTTTGAATATTGAAAAAACCAAAAATCTAGGGAATGAGAGGGTATTAGAGAAATTTGGAATGTAGTTGAGTTTTCAACATAGTATATATCCTCGAGACTCAGGGAATCAAACTTCTTTTAGTTCAACTTGATTGGTGAAAAAGATAGTCTTTTATGCTTAGACGATCTTTGGCTCAAGATGGGTGATAAATAAAGTGAGATGTAAAAAAGGCTTGTAACCTCTTAACCATGATTGTGGAATTCTTCACATCCATAGGTAAGAATTTTTCAAGACATAATTTTTTATGCTCTAGGTGTATTGTTACTCAGATTTGAAGAAAAATTTTAAGACCTCATACAATTTTGACGAATTTATTTTTGATCCTCCCATAGGCGTAATGTCAATTTTTGACATAAATTATGATAAGGGGTGTTAATAGGGTGTTTTGGGAAAGTTTTAAAATTTTTAAAAGGAGTTCGAGGCTATTTTGGGGCCCTGAGGTAGTAAGCCTCCATGATAGTGTCATGCCATACCACCTAGCCTCAACAATAAGGGCGTGGCACAGAGGATAACCTCCACGATAGTTGCGTGGCATGCCACTATGTATTTTTCATCTATTTTTTATTTTGTTCACTCGGTGTGAGAGACTTTTGGTCCTTTTATCCCTTAAACGACTTATAAAAATTAAATTGACCATTTTCTTTCAGTTCTTACAGTTCCAACTTTATTTTCTTCTTCTTTAACTCTCAACCCAAGAAAGATCAAGATTTTTTTTACAGCGAATTCATCATTCAAGCTCCAAACTTCTATTTCTCTTCAATTTCTTTTATATATTAGACACGTTGATCATCCTCAACTTTAATTTTACATTGTGGTATTTATTTAATCAATATTCATGTGTTTTAATTGATGGGTTTGAAATTAGGTTGAGGAGTTTTGATTGTTATTGCTTGAATTGCTTTTCCTATGTTGTTAATGGATTATTCCTGCTTTAATTAATGGTTTTTAGGACTGAATGGGGCATTATGATATTGATTCAAATGGCTGACATAGGTTTCCCCAAATTGATGGATTTTTGGCTTTGTAATGGAATTAGCCTCAATCAACATTGTAAACTTAATTTTGAATAATAAATATGTGCATAAAGTAACTTGTATTTTTAACCTATTGCCTTGTATAAATGGATAAATGTGATTTTGGAAGTCCCTTGGTGGACATGGTTTTGGATTTTAAATGAAACTTAGGAGTCTAATGGTTTTATAGATTAGTTTGGCACAATTGATTTAGCTTGCAAGCATATTGGTATAAAGACACCATATTGGAAAATGCCTTAATAAAGACTCTCTAATTAATGGTTGGACTTATGTGCAAACTTTTTTAAGTTGGGCTTAAAGGAAATTGTGTAGCTCACCGTCAAGGTAAAGTCTCGAGGGACCAGTATTGGAATCCATGTTTGCCAGCATGGGTATCTATATGACTATGTGTTTGGATACATATTATATTTTGGATGGCTATTTTCTTGGTTTTTTTGCCTTTCCTCGATTTGTGTGGCTAACACGTATTAGGGCCCTTCCAGGAGGGGGAAATGGACCCATATACCCCGTGGGTGCCTTTAGGATTGAGCGAGCTACACAGTTTAGGACAATGGCTTAATCTCTCATGTCATGACCCTTTTCCCTATCCCAACATCCTATATATAGATTATTCTACATGTGGTCTGTGACTGGATTTTGGTAATTGCACTATTTTATTCCTATCCCTTGAGTTACATGCCAGTGCTCGCCCCACTAACCATCTCCGGATGCTCCATCATTTATTAATGTATGTTTGCAGGATTCTTTCGTTGCTTCTATGTAGTGTTAGATGGTTGAGTACTTCTATTAATTAGCTGTGAAATGGTGAGCCTCCATACAACAGAAGGCTCGGTCATTTTATTGGTTTCCTTATTGCCTAGTATTTTGGATTTTTTTTGTCATAGTCAGGGGACATGTCCCGAATTAGTTGGCATTCTTTGTTTAGAGCTTTCGTGGACAAGAGTTGGGTGAAGTTGATGTCTTGTTATAAATCTGTACATTTTTTTGGTACTATTTATCTATCATTAGTTTGATTGGATTCTATATTTTATATTTATGTGCTCTTGAGGTAAGGCTAAGTGGGTTGTCTCTGGCCCATGGTGGGCATGATATTTCCTACCACAGCTAGGATCAGGTTTGGGTCGTGACAACCTTGGTATTACAGAACGGGTCAGGGTCATTGGGTTTCGACAAAGTCGTGTTGAGAAGAGTCCCTTTTATTGGTCAGTAACATGCCACACTTATAAGGGGGAGGCTGCAAGGTATTTATGAATATTTCCCTTTTTTGTGTTTTATTTTGGGATATAGAGCATCATTGCTATGAAACTTCTCTAACTCCTGACTTACTCGCATTTCAGGTCATACCTCGCGGAAGATCTAGAGGTCATAGAAACTCTGTCAGAACCTCTATCCCACCTGAGGAAAATGTGGAGGGATTTTCCCTGCTTACGAAGTACAGACCTGGTCTAGGGTCCCGACTCCTAACTGTACCGCTCCATGTGTAGTTCCAATAGTCCTTACTACTTCTCTTCGAGCTTCCCAAGATGGTAATGCTTATGCTCAGTCGTCTCAGGGATATATTTCTAATGCAGAGTTTTGTAAGTCTATTCATATAATTTCTCAGCTAGTAGCACCATAGTCCTATCAGTCTAATCATGTTAGCCCTGTTGCTAATTATTCTGAGGTCACTCGAGTTAGAAAATTTATGAGGTTGAATCCCCAAGCTTTATAGGCTCTAAGGTTATGGATCATCCTCAGAGGATTATTGATAAGATTGAGAAGATTCTTAGGGTGATTCATGCTATAAATTCAAAGGATATGGAGTTTACTGCTTATTTCTTGAAGGATATGACTTACTAGTGGTATGAGGAGTGGGAAGAAATGAGGGGTGATAATGTTGAGCCAATGATGAGAGATGGCTTTTAAAGTGTTTTTCTTGTTCACTTCTTCCCTTAAGAGTTGAGGGAGGCTAAGGCCAAACAATTTATGAACTTTAAGCAAAGTAAGATGAGAGTTAAGGAATATGCCCTCAAGTTCCCGTAGTTTTCCCATTATGCTCCAAAGTTGGTCTAATAGAAGGTCTCAAATGAGGAAATTTTATTTTAGTTTATCCCGTTATTTAGTGTTGGAGTGTAAGGCTACCAGCTGAATAATGATATGGACATATCCAGGCTGGTAGTTTATAAGCAATAGGTGGAGAATGAGAAATAAAAGTAGGTACAGATGGAAGAAAGGTAGAACAATAAGTTTAGGTATGTAGAGCAGGGTGCAAATCAATAAAACAGTGAGAGGGATGGTACGCAGTGGACTAAGAAGAATAATTAGGAAAATTCTTCTTCGACAGCTAGTTCTCCTTATCCTAAGACTTTATGTGATCATCCTTTTTAGGATAATAGTGGCCCTAAGGCACAGGGTGCCTAGTCTCAGGTCAGTAGAGCTTAGTTAGTCCTACCTTATCCTCTTTGCCATATTTGTGGTCAACTTTACCATAGTTATTGTGAGGAGGAGAGAAATTTGTGTTTTAATTATGGTCAGCCTGGTCATCTATAGCAGAATTATCCTATAGGTAAAGTTTCCACTAGAGCTAATAAAGTCCCTATCGCTACTTCTTCGAATCCTGCACCTTAGGGCATCACTTTTGGAACCGATGGTGGACGAAATTATCTCTATGGACTTGCTTCTTGTCAGGAATCTAAGGCATCCCCAGATGTTTTTACTAGTATGTTACAACTCTTTTCTCATGATGTTTACTGTTTTCTTGATCTGGGTTCAATCCTATTTTATGTGAAACCTTATATGGATGTACATTTTGGTCTTGGTCTTGAAAATATTTTTAACTATTTTTCAATGTCTACTCCCTCGGGTGATTCTATTGTTACTAGAAAAATTTATAGGGGTTATGTGGTGTCCATTCTTCATAGGGAGGCATAGGTGGATTTAATAGAACTTTATATGATGGATTTCAATGTAATCTTAAGGATGGATTGGCTTTATTTGTGCTATGCTTTGCTAGATTGCAGGACCCAAAAGGTCAGTTTTTATTTTTCTAATGAACTAGTGATTGAATGAGAGCGGAGTTACTTAGTCTCCAAAGGGAGGTTTATTTAATATCTTAGAGCCTAGAAAATAATTTTCAAAGGGTGTCTGTATCACCTAGTTAGGGTTAAGGATTCAAACTCTGTGAGTCCCTCTTTGTAATCTATCCCTATAGTTAGTGACTTTTCTAAAGTTTTTCCTAATGATCTTCCTTGAATTTCTCCTAACAGGGAGATAAATTTGGGGATTGATCTTCTATCGAATGCCTATCCTATTTTTATTTCTCCTTATAGGATGGCTTCGACTAAACTAAAAAAAACTAAAAGAGCAGTTGAAGTATTTCCTTGATAAGGGTTTCATTCGTCCTTGCATTTTTCTATGGGTACTCTTATACTTTTCATGTGAAAGAGAGATGGGTTTCTTCAGATATGTATAGACTATTATCCGTTGAATAAGGTTACAGTGAAGAGTAAGCACCCTCTTCCTAGGATTGATGATATTTGTGATCAATTTTAGGGTGCTAAGTGTTTCTCTAATATTGATCTTCATTGGGTTATCATCAGTTTAAAGTCAGGGTGGTTGATATTCCTAAAACTACTTTGCAAACTCGATATCGCCATTATGAGTTTTTGGTTATGTCATTTGGGTTAACTAATACTCCGACTACTTTAATGGATTTTATGAATTAGGTTTTCAACTAGTTTCTAGATTTGTTTGTTGCAGTATTCATTGATGACATATTGGTGTACTCTAATAATGAGGAAGATCATTACAATCACCTCTGAATTGTGTTGCAAACTCTTAAGGACCAAAAATTATATGCAAAATTTTCTAAGGGTGAATTTTGGATAAGTATGGTGACCTTTCTTAGGCATGTTGTTTCTAGTGAGGGGATCAAGGTAGTTCCACATAAAGTTGAGGTAGTTATGAAGTGGTCTATACCCACGACTCCAATCGATATTAGGATTTTCTTGGGCTTGGCTATGTATTATAGGAGGTTTGTTAAGAGTTTCTCATCTATTGCTGCTCCGCTTACGAAGTTAACTTAGAAAAAGGTTAAGTTTCTATGGGTCGATGCTTATGAAGGTAGTTTTGAGAGATTGAAGGATAAGTTAAAGTCCGTGCCTATTTTGACCATACCTGAGGGTACTGGATGGTTTGTTGTGTATTGTAATGCATCTCATGTGGGACTGGGTTGTGTTTTGATATAACATAATAAGGTTGTATAGTATGATTTGAGGTAGATTAAGGCTCATGATAGGAATTAACCAACTCACAATCTAGAGTTGGCAGCATTGGTTTTTGTTTTGAAGATCTAGCACTATTATTTGTATAAGGTGCATATGGATATTTATTTAGACCATAAGATCTTGTAGTATGTGTTTACGCGGAAGGAACTAAATCTCAGGAAAAATAAGTGGCTTGAATTACTTAAGGATTACGACATGAGTCTATATTATTATCCAAGTAAAGTAACGTCATTTCTGATGATATTAGTAGGTTGTCTATGGGGAGCTTATCTCATATTGAGGAAGGCAGAAGAGGATTGGTGAAGGATATTTACTGGATGGCTAATTTAGGAGTTTGTCTTTGGACTTTGAGGATAGTGGGGTGATAGTTTAAGAAGTGGTTAAGTTATATCTTGGTGTTTGTCTTTGGACTTTGAGGATAGTTGGGTGATAGTTTAAGAAGTGGTTAAGTTATATCTTGGTGCTGAGGTCAAGGAGAAATAGGTTATAGATCCCATACTTCTGCAAATCAAGAATGGTGTGGGTCAACAAAAGGTTATGGATTTTGAGATTAGGGAGATAGAATCTTGAGGTATCAAGGAAGGTTATGTGTTCCGGATGTAGATGGGTTGCAGGACAGGATTTTGCTGCGGCTCATCATTTCCCATATATAGTTGATTTGGGTTCGACCAAAATGTATCATGACTTAAAGGAAATCTACTGGTGGAATAATGTAAAGAAGGATGTAGTGAATTCTGTGGAAGTGTATGGTTTGTCAGTAGGCTAAGGTTGAACATTTGAGGCCTGGTGGCATGTCTCAAGAAATAAAATTGCCCATATAGAAGTGAGAGATGATTAATATGGATTTCGTTATGGGTCTTCTGAGGTCTCGTAATTAGCATGATTCTATTTGGTTTATTGTAGATAGAATAACTTCTTCTCACTTCTTGCCTATAAGGACTAACTACTTATGAGAGGATTATGCTAAGTTGTTCATTCAGGAGATAGTGAAGTTATATGGGGTGCTAGTGTCCATCATTTTAGATAGAGGTATGCAGTTTTCTTCTCACTCCTAGTATTCTTTTCAGAAAGGTTTAGGTACTCAAGTGAACCTTAGCACAACTTTCTAACCTCAAATAGATAGACAAGTGGAGCATGCTATTCATACCTTGGAGTATATGATAAGGGACTATGTGACTGATTTTAAAGGTAGTTGGGTTGACCATTTTCCTTTTATTGAGTTTGCCTATAATAACAGTCATCATTCTAGCATTCAAGTATCTCCTTTTAAGGCTCTTTATGGTAGAAGGTGTAGGTCTTCTATTGGATGGTTTGAGGTGGGTGATACTAGGTTGTTTGGCCCTGACTTGGTTCACCAAGCCATGGAGAAGATTAAGGTGATTAGAAAAATATTAAAAACTACTTAGAGTTGCCAAAAGTCTTATACGGATGTGAGGCAAAGGTAGTTGGAATTTGAGGTTGATGATTGGGTGTTCTTGAAGGTTTCTCCTATAAAGGGAGTCATGAGATTTGGGGATAAAGGGAGGCTTAGTCCATGTTACATTGGCCCATATTAGATTGTGGGGAGGATTGGGAATGTTTCTTTAATTTAATTATTCAAGCTTTAATTGATGGTTTTTGGAATGGAATCGGGCTTTATGATATTCATTGAAATGGGTAACATAGGTTTCCCCAAATTGATGGACTTTTGGCTTGGTAATGGCATTAACCTCAACCCACATTGTAAACTGGATTTTGAATAATGGATATTTACAAAAATTAACTTGTATTTTGAACCCATTGCATAAATGGATAAATATGATTTTGGAAGGCCCTTGGTGGCCATGGTTTGGATTTTAAATGGAACTTGGGATTCCAATAGTTACATGGATTGGTTTGGCATAATTGTTTTATCTTTCAAGCATATTGGTATGATCATACCATGTTGGAAAATGCCTTAATAAAGACTCCCAATTTAATGGTTGGGTTTAGGTACAAACTATTTTATGTTGGGCTTAAAGGGAATTGTGTAGCTCAACGTGAAGGTGCAGTCTCGGAGGGACCAACACTGAAAACCAAATTTGCCGGCATGTGGGTCTATATGACCATGTGTCTGGATACACATTATTTATTAGATGGCTATTTTCTTTGTATATTTAGCCTTTTCTTAATTCGTGTGGCTAACATGCTCTAGGTCTTTTCCAGCAAGGGAGCTGGACCCATATAGCCCATGGGTGTCTTTATGTAAGACCCCGCAAAATTCTCTTGTAGTCTGAGCCTTAGAGCGTGTTCAGTAAAGTGTTAATCCGGCCCTAAAATGTTAAGAAGTTTCTTCCCAAGTGAGAAGTATTTTGAACCATGTAGAATTTCCCTAATATTTACTTTTTGCGATGCAAAGCATTGAATAAGCTTTCCATCAATACCAATTTCGTCAAAATCCAACATCGGACAAAAATGTTATGACCATTTTACTAAGAGCTATTGGAACCGCCCAGGTGCGACGGATGGGTGGATAGATTGTCAAGCTTGCGACGGACTATTGCCCAGACCCTTGCAACCAATGTAGTAACTCCCTTTTTTGGCCCAAGTGAGACGACCAGGATGACGAACTGTCAAGGCTGTGATGGACCGTCGCTGAGACCGTCGCCGCTGAGACAGTGTGGCCTCATCCTGGCCAACGTGCGATGGACGATCCAATGAACCATCAAGTTTGTGATGGACCGTCCCTCCGACTGTTACAACCAAGACAGTGTGCTCTTTTTCTGACTGACATGCGATGGACGATCCGATGGACCATCAGACTAGCGATGGACCATCGCTTCGACCGTTGAATCTCTCGTTCAGTAATTTTAAGACATTTTTGAAAGGTCTTTTTGGTATATCTCCCACTCTTTTCAGCCCCTATTTATATCCGATCAAGGCTCACATCTTTATTTCTCATATTCAACATAAAAAACTAGGGTTCTCTACATATCAAAACCCTTCTTTCTTCTACAAGAAAAATCAAGAAATCAAGAATCTCCCCAAGAGCCTTCGAGAAAGAGTTTCCCTAAGGTATGGAGATGTTGATTCTTGGGTCCCTTTCATCCAAGAAGCTCAAGAACCCTTTATAATATCAAAGATCTTACGTTTATGAGGTTTCATGATTCATGTGAGTTGAAATTGATGTTCATGCTATTATCGAGTTTTAATTCATGTTTTGTTTATGGCTTTTCAAGCTTTGACCCTAGTATGTGATATTCATGTGATGTTCATTATAAACCCTTTTCAAGTTGCTTTTTAAGTGATGTGTTCACGTCAATTAAGTGTAGAAATCATTGCATAAGCAAAGCATGCTCTCCATATCTTTGATAAAATGCTCATGTAAAAGAATTAGAGCCATTATAGCATGTGGACTAGAAATCCCCAATTGTGTGCAAACCCATGCATGCCACGTGTTTGTTGAAAAGCCTTAGTGAATGAATTGTGATATGATAGCATGAAATTCCCCAATTATGTGCTCTTCGATACATACTAAGACTTTAATACATGCTGAGTGTTTGATGTAAGACCTTTTTGAACGGAGTATGAGCCAATAGCATGTCTCTCTATACTATCACATGTTTATGATTTCTAAATACTTGAAGAGATGCTTTAGTGATTGTGATGGTGAATGAATGTCCATGGTATTGATTATTCAAGAATGGTTATGTTTTACTTTTATGTTATCGAGTCCTGGGAGTATTTATACCCGATAAATTACCTGCAGTCTAAAGCCCGTGTTAGTTTTCTCAATAATCTGTGTTAAGTCACGATTCTCAGAACTCAGTGAGTTATAGAACTCTGTACTCTTAGACAGTTACAAAACTTAAGAAATCTCAGTAATTTCAATATCGTTTGCATTCTATCCATAGTTCAGTACTCAAAACAGATATAGTAGTATTCAAGTGTTCAGTTCAGACCTCAGTAGCTTTCAAGTAACCAATTCATAGCTCAGTATCATATAGTTAGATAACGAGATTCAGTTGTATTCCATCAGATATGGAACCAAGTGAATTCAGCATAACTCAGTCAGGTCATTTGAGAAATATGATCAATAATAGGTTCATCTCAGTTTAAGTGTAGTTAAGACCCAGTTTAGAGTCTTTCAGTTAGGAGTAGGAGCTAGCACCGAGCGAGTGTAGGGATGGCGGATCCCAGTTAGAGAGGCAAAGTCGTTAGGAGCAATCCCTAAACACCAGAACTGTATATCCAGCGTAGGAGCAGGAGTCACTCGTTATAATAAGGCTTGACTATTATACTCCCTTAGGCCTGACTATTCCGGTTCTAGAAAATTGGGTCTTTACAAACTTGGTATCAAAGCCTAAGGTTCAATAGTGTCCTAAGGAGTCTAAAAAGCCATATCTAGTAGAGTCTTGTGCATGGGTGTGTTACGTGCTATATTTATGTACAAGAGGCTAAAAGATGTTTTTAGGAGTAGCTTCCCTTCTTTCCGTATTTATGTCGTGCGAGGGAGCATGATATTGTGTTGATCCTCCATCTAATCCATCTCTTTCTTTAATTTATAGAGTATGCCTCCTCGCAGAGATAATGTCCGTAGGGTTGATGACTAGCCACCTCAGCCATTAGATCCTGAGAATAAGAATGTGTCACATGCAAAGTTTTGGGCAGAGTTTTAGGTGCTAGCCCAAGCTGCGACAACTAGTATTTAGATAAACTATCAGGATGTGGCCCCACCTCAGCAAGATAGAGGTTTAGCCGCAGCCAGAATTAGAGATTTCATGAGAATGAGACTTCCCAAATTCATTGGGTCAGTAGCAGGTGAGGACTCATAGCTTTATCTTGAGGAGGTGGGGAAAATTACCCAGATTATGCATATTTCTGAGGAGGAGAGTGTAGATTTAGAATCCTATAGACTGAAGGATAATTCTCATCATTGGTTAGTGATATGGAAGAAGAGTAGAGGGGAGGATGCAACTCTCATGACTTGGCAGGAGTTTTATGATGCCTTTCTAGATAAGTTTTTCTCGTTAGAGATAAGGGTAGCTAAGGTGGAATATTTCATAAACCTAAGGAAAGACTCCATAATAGTGAAAGAGTATTATCTTAAGTTTAACCAGTTAGCTAAGTATGCCTCTGACTTGATAGCTGACCCTAGAGCGAGTATGAGTAAGTTTGTGACTGGTGTGTCTGGGTTAGTGTTGAAAGAGTATAGAATCACTATACTCAATAGAGATAAGGACCTTGCTAGGCTGATAATGCATGCACTATAGATTGAGGTAGATAAGACAAAAGTAAGAGAGAGAGTGAGGATAGGTAGTCATGGTTTCTCTCAGGCAGGGTCCCAGGGTTGTAGCCGTTCCCAGCTTAGTCAGAAGATTTCAATCCAGATCCATCCTCAACTAGTGTTCCCGCATCAAAGTTCGGGGATGTCAGTCATGTTGGGGCGCCAGACCCCAAAGCTCAGAGTAGTACTAGTGGTGTTCGTACCTATCCGCTTTGTACAGAGTGTGGAAAGAGATACCTAGGCTTGTGTAGAGCCATCAGTGATGTGTACTTTGGGTGTGGTAGGCTAGGTCATAAAATGAAAGAATATAGAGTTCTAGATCAGAGGGGTAGAGAGTTTCATCAATGGGGTGCCCCTTCCAGTTCCATTAGTGGTCAGCGTCAGAATAGACTTTATGCGCTTCAGACCCACCATGATCAGGAAAGGTTCCCTGATATATATTCGGGTATATTGTGAGTCCTTTATCTTTATGATATGAATCGTTAGATCCTTTGCTCCCATTTTGAGCTTATATGTCAGCATGAGTCATGCATTAGGTTCAGATCTCAGTCGGTCAATCATGACCCAGTTTGAAGGTGCCCCGTGCACCGCCCTAGTATTTTAGCGAAGTGTGTTTAGAGGGACATAGAGTCCAAAGAGGGAGATACCCCATGATATTGAAATGCTTTCATATCCTTAGACTCATTCATTTGTATGTTCAAACTCTCCTTATGAATTTAATTTCAATTATCATTGCATAGCCATTCATGCTTTTGAGAGTCAGTACATTTAGACATTCATGCATTAGATATGCATATTCAGTAGAAAGAGTTTAGTTTTTCAGTGTATTCAGTCATGCATTCATGAGAGCAATTTAGTATGGATCCATGAATAAGATATGCATGTCTTATATGATAATTCATCTTATGAGTAGCTTCAGTCGAGTATTCCATGCATCAGATATACGTGTCCAATATGAGAGCCAGTATATCAGTAGTTCCAGTTAAATGATTATGTTTCAAATGCTCTCGTTCCTTGAGTAAGTTCAGTTGATCAGTGTTCTTAAACTATCAAAAAACATTCAAGGATGAATTAGCGGGAGATATTGTAAGAGCCCGTAAAATTCTCTCATAGTCTGAGCCTTAGAGTGTGTTCAGTAAAGTATTAATCCAGCCCTAAAAGGTTGAGAAGTGTCTTCCCAAGTGATAAGTATTTTGAACCGTGAAGAATTTCCCTAATATCAAATTTTTGTCATATACATCATTGAATAAGCTTTATATCGACACCAATTTCATCAAAATCCTACATCGGATGAGAAAGTTATGACCGTTTTACTAAGAGCTATCGGAACCGCCAAGGAGCGACGGATGGGTTGACGGACCGTCGATCTTGCGACGGACCGTCGCCTAGACCATCGAAACCAAGGAAATAACTCTTTTTTCTGGGCTAAGTACGATGGCCAGGAAGATGGACCGTCAAAGCTGCGATGGACCATTGCTAAGACTGTCGCTGCTGAGGTAGTGTGGCCTCATCCTGGCCAACGTGCAGTGGATGATCCGACGGACCATCGAGTTTGCGACGGACCATCGCTTAAACCATCGCATTCAAGGAAGTGTGTTATTTTTTTTATGACGTGCGATGGTTGATCCAACGGAATGTCAGACTAGCGACGGACCATCATTTCGACCATCGCCGCCACCGTTCAGTAATTTTAAGATATTTTAAAAAGGGCTTTTTGGTCTTTCTCCCACTCTTTTCAGCCTTTATTTATATCCAATCAAGGCTCACAACTTTATTTCTCATCTTTAACATCAAAAACTAGGGTTTCCTACAAATCAAAACCTTCTTTCTTCTACAAGAAAAATAATGAGAAATCAAGAAATCAAGAATCTCTCCAAGAGCCTTCAAGAAAGAGTTTCCCTACGGTATGCAGATGTTGATTCTTGGGTCCCTTTCACCCAATAATCTCAAGAACCCTTTTATAAATTTCAAAGATCTTATGTTTATGAGTTTTTATGATTCATGTGAATTAAAATTGATGTTCATGCTATTATTGAGTTTTAATTCATGTTTTATTTATGAGGTTTCAAGCTTTGACCTTTGTATGTGATATTCATGTGATGTTCATGATAAACCCTTTTCAAGTTGCTTTTTAAGTGATGTGTTCATGTTAATTAAGTATAGTAATTGTTGAATAAGGAAAGCATGCTCCCTATATGTTTGATAAAATGCTTATGTGAAAGAATTAGAGCCATTATAGCATGTGGACGAGAAATCACCAATTGTGTGTAAACCTAGACATACCAAGTGTTTGTTGAAAAGCCATAGTAAATTAATTATGATATATGAGCATGAAATTTCCCAATTATGTACTCTTCGATACATGCTAAGACTTTAATACATGTTGAGTGTTTGATGTAAGACCTTGTTGAATGGATTATAAGCCAATAGCATGTATCCCTCTACTATCACATGTTTATGATTTCTAAATACTTAAAGAGATGCTTTAGTTATTATGATGGTGAATAAATGTCCATGGTCTTGATTATTCAAGAATGGTTATGTTTTTCTTTTATGTTATATAGTCTTGGGGGTATTTATACCCGACAAATTCGATGAAGTCTAAAGCTCGTGTCAATTTCCTCAATAATCTCAGTTAAGCCACAATTCTCAAAACTCAGTGAGTTATAGAACTCTGAACTCTCAGACAGTTACAAAACTTAAGAAATCTCAGTAATCTCAGTAATTTAAGTTTCATTAGCATTCTAGCCTCAGTTCAGTACTCAGATCAGATCTAGTAGTATTGAAGTGGTCAGCTCAGACGTTAGTAGCTTTCAAGTAATCAATTCAGAGCTTAGTATCATGCAGTCAGATAACGAGATTCATTAGTATTTTGTCAGATACGAACCAAGTGAATTCAGCATAACTCAGTCAGGTCATTCGAGAAATATGATCAGTAATAGATTCATCTCATTTTAAGTCCAGTTAAGAATCACTTTAGAGTCTTTCAGTTGGGAGTAAGAGCTAGCACCGAGCGAATACAGGGATAGCGGCTCCCCGTTAGAGAGGCAGAGTCGGTAGGAGCAATCCCTAAACTCCAGAACTGTATAGCCAGCATAGGATCAGGTGTCACCCGTTAGCATAAGGCTTGAATATTATACTGCCTTAGGCTTGACTTCCTGTGAGGGTCACTTATTAGAGAGGCTTGACTAGAGAAGAGGTGTTTACAAATGACATGGTGTCTAGGGTTATAGGTTGGACCCCACCAGTTCAGATTCGGGGCATGTCGGTTATGTGAGAACTCCCACAGTTATAGTTTCAATATCAATCCTTAGAGTAGAACTCAGAAATCAAGACTGTCAGATACAGTCACCTATTTCAATAAGGAACTCAGATAGTTCCATTGATTCATGGACTACCCACTAGATAAGCATGTTCTTATAAAGATATTCATTATTAGTATTATTAGATCTAGAGGTCACTCATTAGATAGGCTTGAACTATGTCTCAGATTCAGTTGAGTATTCTCATTATCAGATTCAGAGATCCTCCGCTAGATAGGTTCAATCAAAGATAAAATCTCTTCTTATCATTGATAGTAGATTTAGGGATCATCCGTTAGAGAGGTTTGATCTTCAATTCAGTTAGCTGAGATTAGTATGTTCCAAGTGCAGTCATTGATGTGAGCAGATTTAGTTAATCAGCTCTAGTAACATCACTTTCTGAGATCACTCGCTAGAGAGGACTGATCTCAAATCCAGTACTCGATTATCAATATCAGGAGATTCAGTTGTTCATTATCTAAGTATTAGTAGTAAGTTCAGATAACAGTAAAGCAGTATCCGAGTTTTAGCATTTTGAGTCACGATGATATCAATTTTGATTTATCTATTCATGGATGTGTTCTCATTCAGTACTCTCATAATTATTAAGTTAAGTAATTATTCATGCATAAGACCTTGTATTTAGCCTTACCTCATCTTCATACTTAGTATATTCTCGTACTGACGCATTTGTACTATGGTGTTTTATTTGACACCATAGGTTCAGAGGAACGAGATCTAGAGTAAGCAGCTCAATCCCAGTCAGCAGCAGTAGACGTAGAAGTGAGTCCTCTTCAGTTGAGGATGATCCTTATTTTATTATCACATCATATTTAGTTTATTTTTAGTATATGGATTTATTTGGGAACATATTCCATCAACTCCACAGTTCAGACAGTTTAGAGGCTTTTCGGACAGATTTATCAGTATTCAGTTTTCAGTTTTGAGTATTTTAGATGTTTTGAACCTTATGGCTATTTTCCGCCAGTTTTCCATATTTATTTTAGATATTATGCAGTGCACAAGTACAAATATCAGTAGAGGGTTAACTTGTGGTCCTTCGAGATCATGATCACCGTGTGACATTCCGATTCTAGAAAATTGAGTCGTTACACTTTAAGATAGAGCAAGCTACACAGTTCAATCTAATGGTTTAAACTTTCATATTCATGACCCTTGTCCTTATACTTACATCTTATACATGTATATAAATAGTTGTGCTTGTGGTTTATCACTGATTTCGGCAATTGCATTATTTTATTCCTATTCCTTGAGTTACATGCTAGTGCTTGCCTCACTGACCATCCCCGAATGCTGCATCATTTCATGATGTAAGTTTTGAGGAATTTTCTATTGCTCTTGTACAACGTTAGGTGGTTGAGTACTTCTATTGATCAGCTGTGAAGTAGTGAGCCTCCATTCTTTGATAACCCGGTCATTTTATTGGTTTCTTATTATCTTTGTACTTTGGATTCTTTCTGTCATAGTTGGTAGCTTGTCCTGACCTAGCTGGTATTCTTAGTTTATAGGCTTTCATATACAAGAGTGGGATGACACAGATATCTTGTTTCGACTCTCTACATTCTCTTTTTGTATTATTTATTTATCATTGGTTTGGTTGGCTTCCGCTATTTATATTTATGTACTTTTATGATAAGGATAAGGGGGTTGTCTCCGGCCCATGGTGAGGTTGAGATTACCTATCACGGCTAGGCCCAGTTTCAAATCTTGACATAAATAAAAGTTACTTTCGAGCCAATCTAGAAGTACCCCAAAAATAAAACTAAAACTAGAATTCCAAATACCTAGATGCCTTCTAATAATGGTGTGGTTTGATGGTAGTGGAAGTCATCCTTTATCTTGCGTTCTGAGAGTTTTATATTCCTCTTCGTACTATGTCCCAGTTTGCTACAAAAAAGTTTAACATTATGCTATATCATTTTTGGAGTTATCCACACCTGTAGTATTGGTTTGATATTTTCATCCTCTCAGATGCTCTCAACAACATCTTAAATAAATATCGTTAGCAATAAACATAATTCACTAAGGGGTAGATGGTCTTTTACCATATTCTCGCATGAATTACTTTTTGTTAGTAGTGTTGTACTTTCATGTCCTCTCTTTTGGAAGACAATGGTTTCCATTATAGTATAGTGACGCTGTTGTCGGGGACTTGTAATTTGGCAACTATTTTAATTTTAGTTTTGATTTTTAGATTTCTTTGGTGATTTATGCTTGGTCTTAGTTTTGTATTTGCCAGAAACATGTTTTCAAAGTAGTAAGCTGGCAAGGGATTGGGAATTGGTTGAACCAAGTCCCGAACCTGAGCAAAGCTTCTATCAAAGAAGGAGAGAAGCAATCCTTCTCCCTTAAATTCCTGAAATCAAAGAAGATCAAGACGCTCCTACTCTCATGGATGAAGAACAAGCATCCCACAGGACAGTTAGAGAAGTGGCAATCCCACTTCCACTAAATTTGACCTCTCCATTTCAAAAACTGGCTACGGAAGGTAATTTTGAGCTCAAACAGAATATGGTACAACTTGTAATCAGCAGTCGACAGTTCACCGGGCTTTCACATGAAGATCCACAAGTCTACCTGCGAAACTTCCTAGACATCAGTGACAATTAATCCCTACGGGTGTATTAACTAAATAAATGAGGCTAACACTATTCCCCTTCTTACTGTTGGGGGAAGTAAAGAAGTTGTTGAATGCTGAGTCGGCAAATTGAATCACATTATGGGATGACTTAGATCAGATATTCCTTATTTGATTTTTCTCGTATGGAAAGACTGCTGACTTCGCAGTGAGATTGTGTTCTTCAATCAAAAGCCAGCCAAATATTTGTATCATGATTGGGAGCATTTCAAGGCTCTTCTTTGGGACTGTCCACACCATCAACAGTCCAATGAGGTATTAGCTCATACTTTTGTTGAGGCGCTTGACCATAACACAAAGATTTTTCTAGATTCAGCTGCAGGTGGTCAAGCTCCAAAGATAACGTATGATGAGTTGAATACTTTATTGAACAGAATTGCACAAGGTAATCTAGAGTGGCATTCAGACTCAAGGAGTGCTACTAAAAGATTATAGGTGTTTTGGTGGTAGATCAGCTTACTACAATATCTGCCTGAATTGCTGCATTACAAAATCAGATGACTATATAACTCAGTAACATAAAATTGGGTGCTACACCATCTGCAACTGCAGTGAATGCAATTCATTAGACAAGCACATAGTGTCTGGTGTGTGGAAATAGTGGTCATTCGTAGATATGTGTGATGTCAATCCTAAGTCCATGATGTTTTATGGGCAATGTTCATAGGACTAACTATGGGAATGCTTACAACATGAAGTGGAAGACTCAACCACTAAATTAACAATGGAACGCCCAACAGTAGAATTTTAAGCAACCCCAAGCTCAAGTAAATCAGACCATAAATAAAAATTTAGAGGAAAAGATGAAACAAATTCTAGCTGCCCAATCAAAATTGGCAGAAGATATAAACAATCAGTAGACCATTACAAGGAGCTTGGAGTTGCAGTTAGGTTAAATATAGAAGGTAAAAATACTAGGCCTCAAGGTGGGTTGCCAAGTGATACTGAAAATCAAAAAAAAGTTATAGAAATCACTTTAAGGAGCGGTAAAGAGCTTCATGAAGAACTTCCTAAGAAACCTAAGGAGGTAGTTACAGATGTGAGTCCTAAATAGGTAAATGACCAAGTTTCTAAAAATTCGAGAAAATCTGAGTACTCAAAGTAAAATGTTACTGAAAAAGTGAAGAAGATCCCATAACAACCTTTCCACAGAAGCATATAAAGGCAAAGAAGGATACGTGCTTTAAGAAGTTCTTTGACACATTCAGAGAGCTACACATTAACTTACCTCTTTTAGATGTATTGCAAGGAATGACCAAGTACGCTAACTACTTGAGGGACGTGGTTGCTAATAAAGTTAAGATATAGGATGTGGAGGATGTAACACTTACTGAGGAGTGTAGATTTATGGTGACTCAAAAGATGCCTAAGAAGCTTAGGGACCCTGGGAAGTTCACTCTTCCCATTCAAATTGGCAATAGTGAGATGGTTCAGGCACTTAGTGATTTAGGGATAAGTATCAAATTGATGCCCCTCTCTTTGTTTAATACTTTGGGCTTAGGAAAGCCTAGATCGAGATCTGTGCTATTACAACTGGCAAACAAGACCATAGCACACCCTAAAGAAGTGATAGAAGATGTTCTCATAAAGGTTGGTAAGCTTATTATTACAACTGACTTTATTGTTTTAGATATTCAGGTAGATGAAAGAGTACCTATAGTCTTAGGATGTCCATTCTTAGTGACGGGAGGAGCATTAATTGATATAAGAGAGGGAACACTCATAGCGAGGTTGAAGGATGGAGAGGCTATTTTTAAAGTGTACAAGCCACTTAACACACTATTCGATCATAATAACTTATGTGTAATTACTGTGATTGAAGGGGATAAGTGTGGGGGTGGTGGAGCCTGTTCCACAAAACACCTCTTCGAACTTCCTCATTGATCAACCTAAGCCATAACCACCTTAGCCCGACATGATGAAGATTGATGAGCTTGAAAAGGCTATTATGGAGAAAGCTACTGACCTTCAGAGTTCACATTCAAGAGGTCAAAAATGAATAAGAAGATATCTTCCAAGTGTGAGGAAAAAGATGAAGGAATTTGGTTGAGTCATAGTTAGATCGTGACACAACACTCAATCAGGCGCTACTTGGGAGGAAATCCAAGTTAAGTAGGTGTGTTTTATTTTTAGTGTTTTAGTTTTTACTTCACTAGCGTTTGTTTATGTTGAGTCACAGGTTGATAGTTAGTCTGAATACCGGAAAACCTGAGCTAAAGAGAATGAAGAAGACTAAGTGAGAGGTCTTTGAACCCTCTTGATTATTAAAATTCTACTAGCTAGGCCTAGAGTCCTCATAGAGTATTTCTATCTCTACTTTTAAAGTATACTTTGGTGACAAAGTAGATTTTTAAGTGTGGGGTAGGGAAATTCCCAATTTTAGGGTAATTTTAATTTTTTTGGTGTTAGGAATAAATGAGATGTTCTTGTTAGTGCTATATGTGATTGCACGGTGCAAGTTTTTTGTTTGTAAGAGCATATTGATTGTGTGAATGACTACTTTTGAAACTCCTAGGCTCATTTTTATGACTCTTGTACTTGTTGGCTTAATTGAATTCATGTGATTATTTTGTTAAGAGTCTATGATGATCCTGCTTGAAGTTAAGCATGTGCCATGTATGTGTAAGGTATTTTGTATATTTATTTTTGCATATGATATCTAGAACTTTCTTGGTATGTGTATAAAGAGAAATAAAGTGTGCGGGTTTAGGAGATGATATAGACATTTCTTTGATAGCCTTGTTTTATACCTTCTTTTTGACCTACCCTTAAGCATTATCCTAGTTAACCCCATTGAGCCTCTAACTTATTCTTTGGTAGCTTCATATGTAGCCTAATCCCCTTTCTTGGTAGACCTTATAATGATCCAAAATTTCCTAAGCTTTTTAGTATAAATTAACTGAGTAAGGAGTTTGAAATTCAGGAAGGAAAAGGTAAAATTAAAGCCCTTAAGTGTTAGCTATTGGTGTTCAAAAAAAAAGAAAAAAAATTATAATTGTTGTGGTGAGGATTTAAGTAATAAAAAGAATAAATTTTTTTTCAAAATGAATAAGTTGTGCATATAATACCCACACCATATTGTATGTAAGTGAGCTTAATGAGATGGGGCAAAGCAAATAAATGAGGGTAAACAAAAGTAGTGTAATTTGGTTGTTGGAGAGTGGTCTCAATTGTCAAAATTGATGTATTAAAGAGCTTAGGGAAGATAGTCACCATTAAGCCAAAATCATTCCTACCCATCTCTTAGCCTACATTACAACCATTAAAGACCTATTTGATTCCAAGCTTTATTATTCTGATATTAGTTGAGTACTACACTAAGGGAAAGCCTATGTTTCATTATGTGTAACTTGTGAATTCCATGGAAGAGTGAGCATAACTTGATGCTTGTACCCATTGTGTTATAATTTTCATTTATATGAGTAAATGTGGGTAACTCACTTGTTGTGAGTGCACATATTTGATGAATATGGGTGATTTGTATGATGTATTTTATTGAGCAATATTCATGAGTTTACAAACTAGGTGAGTCAATTCTTGAGGCTTGGATGTTTTGGAGAAGTATTCTTGAGCTTTCAATTGTGTATATAACATGCTTAGTGTAGAAACTTGCATTTTGGGTAATCATTGTAGTGTTAGATTGAGCGTCTTTCATGTAGTAGAAGTGTAGAGTCTCCTCATCTTATGATGGCTTAGAGTAAGAAGTTTTTTGAGGACGAACAAGGCTTTAAGTGTGGGGTGGTGATGTTGGGTATATTTATGCACCTTAGTGTTGCTATTCTAGCATTTTTTATCTTGTTTTGAGGATAATTCGTGTGCTTTATGGGTTGATGCTGATATAATAAGTATTTAAGTGTTCAAATGTGTGATTACAATGTTTAATAGTGGTTTCAAACAAGTTTGGACTTAAATCGTTCAAATAGAGTTTAGATGAGAAAACTAGTTTTACTAGCTTGAGCTAGGTGTTGTTCAAGTCTATCGTGATGGATTCTAAGGTGGTAAATGAGTTACCAATGTCATTATTGTGGATTTTTTTTAGTGAAACAACCTGTTTAGAGTGTGCAAAGTTCAATTGAAATGATCCAAGAGTCAACAATAAGTTAAAGCGTAAAGTGATCAAGACTAGTGCTTCGTTCGAGTTTCTAGCTTGTAGTTCTTGATGTTGTGTTGTGTTGAACTATAATTCATGGTGTTTGATGTCTTAGGATGCTTGAAGAGTTGATGTAGATGATATTTTGACATTGAACAAGCTGTAATTGAAGGCAAAATAACACCACAAGGCATGGATAAATGGAGGAGCACTTAACACTTTGTCAAAATTTTAGAAGCAACTTCCAGAGAGGGCATGTAGATAAGCCCGCGCAGCCTCTTTTATTGAGGTGCACTAAAGCGCACTCAGACTCCACTAGTGCATTGAACTAAAGTAGGCGACGCCCCTCCCATTTACATGGGGATAGACTATTTCCAACTATAAATACATAACGTAAAACATATTGTAAACAACTTGGAACATCTTCGAACAATTGAGAGGCTGCTTCACTTCGTTTTTAGGGTTTTAATTCTTAAACTTTAGTTTTATATTTTATTTGATTATGTATTCAACTGTTTGGATCATTATTATGTCGATTAGTGGCTAAACACACCTTTTCTGGGGTTAAAGCCAAGAACAAGACTACTATCATTTTAAATTGATTTCGTTTGATTAGCTTATAATATTTGGTTACTTGTTTATCTTTGTTCAAACTATTTTAAGGAGCATCTAGCCTTAAAATACATATATTGTCGACCTTATGATCTCGAAAGGGGGAATAGGAAGATCAAATGTGGGGATAAACAAAGTAAGGTTCTTATTAATTTATGAAATAAGGAATTCGAATTAGCATCTAGGATAGGGATATACCTAGAAGCCTTAATTTATTCACATGTAGGATGTTAATTATATGCAATTAAATGTATTATTACATCCCCGCTCAATGATGTAGTTGTAATGTCCAATTTAGGTTACCGATTAGAGGTTGGGAGATCATGATCATGCGATAAACCCTACGTATGAACAACCAAGATAAGCAAGTTAACGAATGAAGTTCAATAGCGTAGTATGATTGTTCAAAGTGCTTTAACCCTGGGCTTTACTCTACTGATTTTCTCATGTCTTTTATTTTATACATTGTTTACTTTATGTTTAGTTTTCCAAATCTCCAAACTCTTTTTCGTTACTTCGCATCAAGTTAATCCTAATAAGTGAACTAGAATTTGATAGTTGTTGGAACAAGTCTTTGTGGGATCGATACTTGGCTTTCTTTAAGGCCACTATATTAATTGATAGACCACGTACACTTGCATGTGCTCTTGGGTACTGTCAAGGTTTTGAAATCCCCAGTGACAGCGCCAAAAACTTGATAGTTCCCAACCGCACACGCAAGTGTATGTGGTCTACCAAGTAATATAGTGGCCTTAAAGAAAGCCAAGTATCGATCCCACAGGGACTTATTCCAATAACTATCAAATTCTAGTTACTTTATTAGGATTAACTTGATGCGAAGTAACCAAAAGAGTTTGGAGATTTGGAAAACTAAACGCAAGTAAATAATGCATAAAATAAAAGATTTAAGACAATCAACAGAGTAAATCCCAGGGTTAAAGCACTTTGAACAATCATACTACACTATTGAACTTCATTCCTTTACTTGCTTATCTTGGTTGTTGATTCATAGAATTTATCGCATGATCATGTTCTCCCGATCTTTAATTGTTTACCTAACTTGGACATTACAACTACATCATTAAGTGGGGATGTAATAATCCAATTAAGTGCGCATATTTATCATCTTACATGTGAATCAAGTAAGGCTTCTAGGTATATCCCTATCCTAGATGCTAATTTGAATTTCTTATTTCACAAAAGAATAAGAACCTCACTTTGTTTATCCCCACGTTCGATCTTCCAATTACCCCTCCCAAGATCACAAGGTCAACAATATGTGTACTCTAAGGTTATATACCCCTTAAAATAGTTCAATCAAGGATAAACAAGCAACCAAATATTATAAACAAATCAAACAAAATCAATTCAAAACGATAGTAGTCATGTTCTTGGCTTTAACCCCGAAAAGTGGGTGTTTATCCACTAATAAACATAATCATGATCCAAAAAATTGAATACATAATCAAAGAAATTAAAAAAACAGAATCAAAACAATTAAAAAAATTGAAGTTTAAGAATAAAAACCCTAAAAATGAAGTGCAACAGCCCCTTAATTCTTTCAAAACGTTCCAAGCTGTTTGCAATGCGGTTTACGTTATGTATTTATGGTTGGAAAAAGTCTAGACACATATAAATGGAGGGGGAGTCAACTAATTTAGTGTACTTCACTTTTAGAGGCTTCACAGGCTCTAGTGCACCGCAATAAAGGAGGCTGCATGAGCTTATCTACATGCCCTCTCTGGAAGTTGCTTCTAAAATTTTGACTAAGTGTTAAGTGATCCTCCGTTTATCCATCCCTTGTGGTGTTATATTTCCTTCAGTTCCAGCTTGTTAAAACTCAAAATATTATATAAATCAACTCCTTAAGCATCCTACAACATCAAACACCAACCATTAGAGTTCAACACAACACAACGTCAAGAACTACAAGCTAGAAACTCGAATGAAGCACTAGTCTTGACTACTTTACGCTTTAACTTATTGTTGACTCTTGGATAATTTTAATTGAACTTTTCACACTATAAACAAGTTTTTACAATAATAAATCCACAATAATGAAATTGGTAACTCATTTACCACCTTAGAATCTATCAAGATAGGCTAGAACAACACCTAGCTCAAGCTAGTAAAACTAGTTTTCTCGTCTAAACTGCCTTTGAACGATTTAAGTCCAAACTTTTTGTAAAATACTATTAAACATTGTAATCATACACTTTAACACTTAAAATGATTATTTATTTAATCATCAACAAATAAAGCACACGAATTTTCCTCATAATAAGACTAACTAAGCTAGAATAGCAACACTAAGGTGCATAAATACACCCAACATCATATAGGTATAAAAACCATCTCAGTTGTTGGATATGATGTAACTTTGGAAATTGACTCTATTTTCAAAATGGGGTGGCCCTCTTGGTTACCAATGATATTTTGGGTTGAACGGTCCCTATAACTATTTGATCTTTTGTTAGATATGATAACCTTCTTAGCTATCTGGAATGCCTTTGCATGCAATCATCAAGTAAGTCTTGTGAATCTTCTATCATGATATGAATCATAAATATCCCTTGAATTATTTAATCTTTAGGTAATATTGCATATTACTCGACGTCAAATATTATATAGCTTACAAACGTTCTTTGAGTTGATGATTTTCTAGGCGATCTTGCATATTATCCGACCTTGGATAAGAGATGTCTGACATATTTCCTTCAAGCTACTAGCTTTTCAAGTTATCCTGTACATTATCCTACCTTGGATGCAATGCTACTTATAGATATATCTCAAATTAACAGTCTTTGGGTAATACTGTACATAATCAATCTTGGATGTCGCGACTTATAGAGAACACCCGGACCATGAATTTTGGTGATCTTGCTCATCAATCGGTAAATATTTAGTTGTCGCTTACGGATAACTTTCGAGTTGTAAATTTATTCTCTCATACTATTTGGTTAAGATATTGTTTAAACTTATAAATGACCCATGGACTATCAAATCATGGGTAATCATGAACACTATCCTATCTTGAATTTTATGGCTTTTAAACGACCCTCAAATTTTCAATTTCTAGGAAATCTATTATGCCGTCAGCCTTCTGGTATTGACTTAAAGACGTCCCTGTAGATCATTTTCTTTTCAACTTGATATGTTGATGAATTCAAATGTTGATATATAAAATGCTAAAATATCCCTAATGCTGGATCGCATCGTCTTTTGTGTGGTCAATAGATTTAAAATGTTGAGATAACCCTGGTGCCAGATTATGCTATCTTTGCATGGTCAATGGATATATATTATCAAAAGCATCTTCCAGGGATGGTTTGTGGGATAAGCACATGAATAGAACTCAATAAAAGTGATAAAATAATACCATGTCCAAAATCATCCAAAAACACATGCACACGTACATTCATATATATATATATATACATATATAAGATGCTGGGATAGGGGGGTCATAAACATGAGAGTTTAAAATCATTAACCTGGATTATGTAGCTCTATCCATCCTTAGGGAAACCATAGGCTATATGGGTTCAGTTCCCTCTACTGAAAGGACCCCAACGCGTGATAGCTGCATGAGCCGAGTAAATTGGAAGGAGGGATAAAAATACCAAGGCTCTAGCTATCCCAAAAATAAATTGTGTGAACCAAGCACACAATCATATAGACCCCCACACTGGCAAATGTAGTTTCCAATATTAGTCCCCTCGGGACCTCTATCTTCATGGTGAGCTATACAATCCCCTTTAAGCCTAAATTAAAATCACTTTGCACATAATCCCAACCATTAATTGGTAAGTATCATATTAAGGCATTTCCCTCCACTGTTATGGAAAAAAGTCACTCATCACTTCTTGTTGTGTAACTTTATGACTCATGATATCGTCCAGCACTGGCAAGACAATGAGTCCAACACTATGATTATTCGTTATGAGTGATAATGACTCATCACTTAAGTCATAGTCATGGCAGTCTTGTCAACACTTTAGAAATTCCAGAGTCCAAAAAGTTGGGGTATTACATTATCCCCCCCTCAGGATCATTTGTCTCCGAAGGAAAACTTAGGGAACCTTTGGCATGATAATGGAAAGAATGTAACGAAAACCCAAAAAATAATTCAAAATGAAATAAGAGGGAAATGAAACTCATACCTCAAAATTTGCATCCAAAGTTGGGAACAAGAATAGATACTTGTCCCTAATATATTCTTTATCTTCTCATGTAGCTTCTTCCACCTTTTGATTCCTCCAAATCACCTTTATTGAAGCTACATCCTTAGTCCTCAATCTATGAACCTGCCTAAACAATATCTCAATCGTAACTTCCTCATAATACAAGGAGTCCATCACATCAACATCCTCAACAAGCATTATCAAATAAGGATCACCTACACACTTATTCAACATAGACACATGGAAAACAGGATGAATAGAACCCAAACTCACAAGGAAATCCAACTCATAAGCAGCATTCCGATTCTCCTCACAATTTTTTATGGGCCATCATAACCGGGACTGAACTTCCCATTCTTTCAAAATATCATTACTCCTTTCATAGGAGATACCTTCAAGAACACCCGATCCCTAACTTCAAACTCCAACTCCCTTTGCCTTCTATCCTGTTAAGAACTTTGGTGACTCTGAGAAGTCTTAAGTCTTTCCTTAATCAGTTTTACTTTCTACATTCCTTGATTAACTAAGTTAGGATAAAATAACCTTGTCACACCAACCTCAAACCATCCAATAGGAGACCTGCACCTCCTACCGTAGAGAGCCTCCAAAGGAGCCATTTCGATGCTATAATGATAACTATTATTATACGCAAACTCAATAAGAGGCAAATGATTTACCCAAATCCCTTACTATCAATCACACAGGCCCTCAGCATATCCTACAAAGTTTGAATAGTCTACTCCACATGTCCATCTATTTAAGGGTGAAAGGTTTATCTAAGTACCCAAACCTTTCTAAAATAAACATACAAGTGAGAAGAAAAATGCATACCTCAGTTTGAAATGTTGGATGCAGGCACTTTATGCAACTTAACTATATTCTAAATGAACAACTTAGCATATCTTTTCCAGAATAGTTAGTCCTCATAGGCAGAAAGTGAGCAGACTTAGTCATCTTATCCAAAATGACCCAAATAGAATCATACAAATTTTGAGATAGCAGAAGACCTATTGTGAAATCCATATTAATCATCGCCCACTTTCACATGGCCAACTTTATCTCTTGAGACATACCACTCAACCTCAAGTGCTCCACCTTGACTTGCTGACAAACCATACACTTAGAAACAAAATTTTCCACATGTCTTTTCATATTATTCCACTTGTAGATTTCCTTTAAGTCATGATATATCTTGGTCGAACCTGAATGAACTGTATATCTAGGCCCATGAGCGTCAGTTAAAATCCTTTCCCATAACCCATCAACATTAGTAAAACCCAATATTTCTTGATACCTCAAGATTCTATCTCCCACAATATTGAAAGTCATAATGTTTTGCTAGCCCATATCATCCTTAATCTGTATATGGATGAGATCCAAAGCCTTCTTCCCTTCCACCTCTGCACCAAAAGATGATTTAACAACTTCTTGAACAATCACTTCCCCATCCTCAGAGTCCAAGAGACATGCTCCCAAGTTGGCCAACCTTTGAATATATGTCACCAACCCTTTTTTATCCTCATCAACATGAGATAAGATCCCCATAGACAACCTGCTAAGAGTATCAACAATAACATTACCTTTACCTAGATGGTAGTGGAGACTCACATCAAGTACTTAAGCAATTCAAGATACCATATCTTCCTGAAATTTAATTCCTTTTGCATAAACATATTCTGCAAGCTCTTATGATCTAGATAAATATTCACATGCACCCTATACAAATAATGATGCCAAATCTTTAAGGAAAAGACCACAGATGCTAACACTAAATCATGAGTCGGTAATTTATTTCATGAACCTTAAGCTGCTCGGAAGCATAGGCTACTACCTTACCATGTTGCATCAAAACACAATTCAATCCCACATGGGATGTATCACAATACACAATAAACCACTTAGTACCCTTGACCAGGGTCAAAACTAGTGCCAAAGTCAAATTATCCTTCAGCTTCTCAAAACTACCCTCGCAAGCATTAGACCACAAAAACTAAACTTTTTTCTGAGTCAACTTTGTCAACGGAGAAGCAATAGAAGAGAAACTTTCCACAAAACTCCTATAATAACCAAGCAAGCCTAAAAAACTCCTAATATCGTTTAGAGTCGTGGGTTTAGGCCACTTTTTAACTGCCTCAACCCTCTATGATCCACCTTGATACACTCACTAGAAACAAAATACCTAAGAAAAGTCACAACATTCTACTAAAACTCTCTCTTAGAAAATTTAGCATACAACTTCTGATCCTTAAGAGTCTGCAATACAATTCAGAGGTGATTGGCATGATTTTCTTCACTCTTTATGTCCACTAAGATGTCATTAATGGACTATAACAAAGAAATCCTGGAATTATCTGCAAACCCAATTCATATGTACTATGAAAGCAGTTAGAGCATTAGTCAATCCAAATAATATAACCAAAATCTCATAGTGGCCATACTGGGATTAGAAAGCTGTCTTGGGAATATCAACCTCCTTAATTTTTAGCTGATGATAGCCCAAATGGAGATTAATCTTGGTGAAGTATCTAGCACCCTAATGTTTATCAAAAAGATCATCAATCCTACAAAAAGGTACTTATTTTCATTGTAACCTTATTCAATTGATGATAATCTATACACATTCGAAGTTAATGGGAGCACCCCATGGAGAAATACTAGGATGAATGAAACCCTTATCAAGAAGATATTTTAACTGCTCCTTAAGTTCCATTAGTTTCGTCGGATCCATCCTATAAGGAGGAATGGAAACAGGACAGGTATCAGGTAGAAGATTGATCCCAAAATCTATTTCCCTATCAGGAGAAATTCTAGGAAGATAATCATGAAAGACATCAGAAAATTCATTAACCATAGAGATAGAATGCAGTGAGGGACTTTTTGAACTAGAATCCTTAACTCAAACTAAATGATACAGTCACCTTTTGAAATCAAATTTCGAGCATCTAAAACTAGAATACCAAACTAGGCCAAGATATGAACCCCACCATGACAAAGAAAAGTCGCAATTTCATAAATCTAAAAACCCCCTAAGGAAATGGCAGGACTTTTCAAAAGATGGAGGCTTGCCACTTCACAATAAATCAACTGATATACCACACCACCTAATGCTATACAAGAGTAATAGAAAACCTTTTGAACCCTAAATTTTGAAATAATGTAGCATCCAGGAACGGTCAGTGGGATAAGCACTGACATGTAACTCAGGGAAGTGATAAAATAATGCCATGTCCAAAATCAGCCAAAACTATATGCACTTATTCATATATATATATATATACATATATAAGATGCCGGTATAGGGTAAAGGGTCTTGAACATGAGATTTTAAAACCATTAACCTAGACTATGTAGCTCTATCTGTCCTAAGAGAACCCACAGGCTATGGGTTCAGCTCCCCTGCTGAAAGGGACTCAATGCATGTTAGCCATAGGACTGAGGATATTTGAAGAAGGTCAAAAGACACTAAGGCTCTAGCCATCCCAAAAGTAAACTGTGTAAACAAAGCACTCAGTCATATAGAATCCCACACTGGCAAACGTGGTTTTTAGTATTGGTCACCCTAGGACCTCTACCTTCACGGTGAGCTACACAACCCCCTTTAAGCCCAAATTAAAATCACTTTGCACATAATCCCAACCATAAACCAAAGAGTCTCATATTAAGGCATTTACCATTTGGTATCATCATACAAGTTATGCTTGCAAGCTAATTTCTATTACACCATAACCAATCTATTAACTATCAGAATCCCACCAAGGCCTTTTAAAAAACTTTATCCATTTACCGTTAAGTGCAATATAGTAGTTAAAAAGGACAAGTGAAATTATGTAATATAACCATAGTCAAAACTAGTTCATAAAATAAGTTGAGGTTAATGTAAATATTTCATCCAATAGTTCATCAATTTAAGGAAACCTATGCCCCCATTCCAAACCCTACATATTGCCCCAATTTAGTCCCAAAACTAATAAGTCAAGCATGAATAACATGTTTAAAGTATGGGGAAAACCATTCAAGTAATAATCAACCAAAAGCCCTCAACCCAAGTTCAAACGCAACCATTAAATCACATAATATTTGGACCAATTTATGCCATAATGAAAAATACAAGTTTAGGGAGGAGATACATGACTGAAATACCAAAGAACTGGAAAAAAATCCAAAGTTTGAAGCTTGGAGGTTGAATTCTTTATAAAATATAGTTTTATCTTGACTTGGGATTTAGAGAGGAGAGAGAGTATATTTTTAATTTGATAATTGATGAAAAAAGAGGTGCTTAGTATATTTTTAAGTCGTGGGTAAAGTGTCAAGGGAAGAAATGATATAACCTGAACCAGGGATTTGTCGTAATGGACATCCCAAGTCCATCTAGGATAGGGGACCACCCCCGTTATACAACCTAACCTCCTAATATACATATCCTGAGTTGGATGAATTTCGCATATATAACAAGATAGTATTAATTACAATCCTAGATTCTGGGATAGGTTTATAATCATGACCAACCCAAATAAGTCCAATCATCCAATGCCAACCAACAACTATAACCAAATCAATATAATAACCAAGTTCCTGTCCATGATATAACCAAGTTCGGGGCCTCTATCGAAAAGAAAAATAGTTTACGGTTGGTACATGCCCTTAACCATAGTCAAAACCAATATCTGTAAAATGACCAAAGCATGTAAAGACATCCATGATATGAAATGGAGCCTTCCAAAATATGAAAACTTACCACTTCAATCCAATAGCTGATCCCAAATTCGATCACTAAGAAGGAGGAGTTGAATGGTCGATTCCTACATCACGTGGGGATACAACTGCCCAAAGATGGGTTTGCGGGTGATCGCTAGTAAGTACTCAGGATAAGGAAATAATAATGCAAACTTTTAAAACAAAGTAAACCAACCATATCCATTCATAACCTCATACATACATACATACATACATGCATATATATATATATATAACCAAGCTGGAAAAGGGAATTGGGTTTAATATGCATTTAAAACATTAACCTCAGTATGTTTAGCTTAACCATCCTAGAACCACCCATGGGCTATATGGGTTTAGTGTAACCCTTTGAAGAGGCCCCGATGCATGTAGCCTCATGAACAGAAGATACCATAGGAATAGGGGATTCCCAAGTACACTTCGCTCTCCATGATACATATATATAATTGTAACTTAGGAGATTCGTATGTACCCCATATGTTCATCATGACCAATCCTTATATCAGCTAATATGAGTTTCCAGTATCCATCTATTCGATTCACACCTTCATGGTTAGCTATCACACCCCACCATTATTGCCCAATTAAAACCATTACCACATAACTAAGACCATTATTCCATGTATTATTAACCAAGGCTATAAGTGGTGGTATCGTCATAGCGACTATAGCTTGCAAGCAATGTCCTTAGCTAACTTTTTAGAGTAGAAGGGATTCCCATGTATTCATAGATTACATTATTAATTTAGCATGCAGATTCCCATGTACCCCACATTATGTTCATTAATTAGCTTGCTTGGGGGATTCCCTTGTACCCCTAAGGCTTTTAATTAAATCAACAATGATCACACAGACCTTACCATTTGACCTTTCAAGATCATTTATGCCATTTAGGGTTCCATTACCAAGTTGTACCATGTAATAGTTCCATTAAAAGTCCACCAATATAGTAAAAACATTCTCATAGGCATTTTAGCAAACACATTGGGGGCATAGTGTTTCCAAAAGCAAAACCAAGTACAAATTAACCATTCCCATGCAACCAAATGTCCAAACCACCATTAATACATGTAAATCCATAATTAAAACATGGGAATAACATAACCAAACCATTATAAGAAAAACCCCAAATGTATATTTGAAAACCCCAAACCATACAACATTCATGTCATGAAAACAATTCATAAAACATGCCTTTAGTTGGAACTAACAATAAGGGAGAAGTATCTTGCCTTAGATTGAGAAGAAGATGAGAATAAGATGAGAAGAAATCACCCTTATGGGCCTTAATTGACCACCTTGAAGGAAACCCTAGCTTGTGCTTAACCCAAGAGCCTTGAAAAATTTTAAGAGAGTTTCTAAGTGTTGAAGATTATAATATTAAGGTAAATGATATCCCAAGAATGATATAAGTAGTGGGGTCTTAAGAATTTAAGAGGAGAAATGTCTAGATTACCCCCAGCTTAAACAACATAAAATCCCGCAGGGGGTACAACTACTAATAGTGCCCAAGCATACAAGCAAGTGTACGTGGTCTACCAAGTAATATAGTTTCCTTTAAGAAAGAAAAAAAATCGATTCCACAGGGACTTTTTCTAACAACTATTTGTTTTCAGTTCACTATTTATATTTAATTGATGCAAGAGTAACCAAAATAGTGTTTTAAAAATTATAAATTGCAAGAAAAGTAAACAATGCATAAAATAAAGGTCTTGAGACAATCAATAGGAGAAAACCTAGGGTTAAAACACTTCGAACAATCATACTATGTTATTGTTCATTTGTTAACTCGCTTATCTTGGTTGTTGATTCATAGGGTTAATTACATGATCATGGTCTACCAATCTCTAACCATTTACCAAATTAGGACATTACAACTACATCGTTGAGTAGGGATCTAATGATACAATTAAGTTCTTTAAGCTATCATCCTACATATGAATCAAGTAAGGCTTCTAGGTACATCCCTGTCCTAGATGCTAATTCAAATTCCTTATTTTATAAAGAAATAAGAACCCTACTTTGTTTATCCCCATGTTTTATCTTCCTATTCCCTGTCCTGAGATCACAAGATTGATAATATATGTATTCTAAGGGTGATCAATCCTTAAAATAGTTAAAACAAGGATAAACAAGCAACAAACTATGATAAGAAAACTAAACAAAATCAGTTCAAAAAAATAGTACTCATGTTCTTGGCTTTAACCCCAGAAAGAGGCTGTTTAGTCATGCATAGTCATAATCATAATCACAATATTTCCATTAACAACTAAAGAGATGAATGAACTAAATTAAAGTAAGAAAAACCTAAAAAATGAAGTTGCAACAGCCCCTTAATTGTCCAAGAAGTCCCCCAAGATCTCCAAGATGAATGACTAATGTGTACAACAAGTATTTATAAAAAAACATAAGATACCTAAGCTGTGTAGGGCAAGGATCACTTTTTGGCCAAGTTTGATAGAGCCAAGGTGTTGCGTGGCTTATCCCATGAACTAACCAACGCGAGGCATTGCTAAATGCATAACAAAACCACAATGGGGCGTTGGGTATCACGTCATAAAACCACTGCATCGCACCTAAATTGCACTGGCTCATTGGAATTTGCATTAAAAATTTTGTTTAAGTCTTTATCGTTCAATCTTTAATCCCCTGTCTTATGGTGTATTTCCAATGGATTTCCAGCCTTTATATCATCAAATATAACCATATTCAGCTCACAATTCTTCCTACATAATCTTAGACCATGAATTATTGATAATAACAACACAATATTCATAACAATGAATCAAAACAAGAGCTAAGACTAGGCTAGTTTCCATGATCTTCAACTTTATGTTCCGACTTTTGACATAATCAAATTAAACGTTCCACATTAACAACAAGTTATTCCACTAATAATTAGACATTTAAACTATTGGGAATTCCTTTAACAAATTAGAATCCCACAAAACCAACTAGACACATAACTAGCTCAAGCTAGTAAAACTAGTTTTCTCGATTGAACTCTAAATGACTCAATTAAATACAAACTTGTTTGAAAAAACCTTTAGCCATTGAAATAACGTCCTTGAACACTTATATGCTTGCTTATATGATTATCAACGCATAAAGCACACAAATTGATCTTTAAACAAGGCTAAATAATCTAGAATAGCAATACTAGAGTGTATAAATACACCTAACATCACCACCCCACACTTAAAGCCTTGTTCATCCCCGAACAACTCTTAACTCTAAGAATCATAACTGAGGATACTCTACACTAACACTACATGCAAGACACTCAAGCTAGTACTACAATTATTACATAGAATGAAGTTTCTACACTAAGCTTGTTACATACAATTGGAAGCTCATGAACACTATTCCAAAACATCTTAGCCTCAAGAATTGACTCAATAAGTGGCCAAGTTATGCTTATTGATAAATAAAAGACATCATATAAATCACCCACATTCATCAAACATGTGCCTCTCATAACAAGAAAGTTCCTCATAATCACCCACATAAAAGCATTTTATAACATGATGGGTACAAGAATCAAATTACACTCACTCTCACGAGAAATTCACAAGTTACACATAATGAACCATATGCTTGGCCATTAGTGTAGTACTCCACTAATATCAGAATGATGAAGCTTAACATCAAATAAGTCTTTCCCGGGTTATAATGTTGGTTAAGGGATGAGTAGGAACTATTTTTGAATCATAGTGACTATCTTCCCTAAGAGCTTTAATAACTCACTTTATACAATTAATACCAATCTCCAACAACCAAATTACAGCATTTTTATCTATCCCCATTATTTGTTTTTCACCCTATATTATTAAGATCATTTACAATAATATGGTGAGAGTATTTTATGTATAAATCATTCAATTTGAACAATTTTTTATTCTTTTTTATTACTCAACTCCCTACCACAACACTCATTACGTTTTTTTTTTCACACCAATAACTATCACTTTGAGGACTTCAATTTATTTTTTTTCTCCTCTTATTTTCCAACTCCTTACTTAATTAATTATATGCTAAAGCACCTAGGAGCTTAAGATCAAATCAAGGTCTATCAAAGAAGAGATTAGCCTATAAATAAGGTTGCCAAAGAAAAAGCTAAAGGCTCAGTGGGGCTTACTAGAATTATGCACAAAGGTAGGTCAAAATGAAGGTATAAAATAAGGCTATCAAAGAAATGCCTATATCATCTCCTAAACCCACACTTTTTATTTCTCTTTGACCACACACCAGGTAAGTTCTAGATATCACATATAACAAGGAATATAAAAATAACTCACATCTCACATGGAACAAGCTCTACTTCAAGTAGGATCATCATAGGCTCTCAACCAAATAATAGCATGAACTCAATTTTAAGCCAACAAGTACAAGAGTCATAAACATGAGCCTAGGATTCCAAAAGTTGTCATTCACAAAATAAACATGTTTTTTTTCATAAAAAGCCACTTGCACCATGCAATTAAATATAGCACCAACAAGAATATCTCACTTATTCACACACACAAAAAATTTAAATTGATCCTAAAATTGGTAATTCCCCACCCCACACTTAAAAATCTACTTTGTCCTAAAAGTATAATTTAAAAGTAGAGATAGAAATATTTCCTAAGGACTTTTGGCTTAGCTAGTAGCATCTTCATAGATCAAGAGGGTCTGAGGACCCCACTTATTCTTTGCCATGATTCTTAGCTCAAGGTTTTTGGTACTCAAACTTCCCATCAACTTGTGACTCAAAAATAGCTAAAACTACGTGAAGTAAATACTAAAAAACACTAAAAATAAAACATACCTACTTAACTTGGGTTGCCTTCTAAGCAACGCCTGATTTAGTGTCATGGTACGACCCAACTATGACTTATCTAGATTCCGTCATCCTTTTCCTTACACTGAGAGGACATCTTCTAATTCATTTTTGAACTTTTGAGTTTGGAATCTCAAGGTCAACAACTTTTTCAACTTTAGCTTTTTCTGTCTCATAAATCTGCATCATGTCAGGCTTAGGTGGTTGAGGCTTAGGGTGTTCAATGCGGGTGTCCGAAGAGGTCTTTGTGGAATAGACTCCACTACCCCATACTTGTCCCCTTCAATCACAGTAATCATACATAAGTCTTTATAGTGGGATAGTGTGTTAAGCATTTTGTACCACTTTAAAAATTGCCTCTTCATCTTACAACCTTATTGTGAGCGTACCCTCTCTCACATCAATTCAAGCTCTACCCATTGCTAAATAAAGATACCCCAAGATGATTGGTACCTGTTCGTATGCCTAAAAATCTAGAATAATAAAGTCAGAAGGAATAATAAATTTACCAATCTTTATGAGGACATCCTCTATTACTCCTTTAGAATGGGATATGGTCCCGTTAGCTATCTGTAGTAGTATAGAGCTCCGTCTAGGCTTATTTAAGCCTAATGTGTTGAATAAAGATAGGGGCATCAAGTTGATACTTGCCCCTAAATCACTAAGTTCTTGAACCACCTTACTGTTGCCAATCTAAATGGGTAGAGCAAACTTCCCAAGATCCTTAAGATTTTTTGACATCTTTGTGTAACCACGAAACTACACTCTTCAGTGAGTGCTAGCGTTTCGACTTCCTACAAATTTATATTATTAGAAACCACATCCTTCAAGTACTTAGCATACTTGGGCATATCCAGCAAAACATCTAAAAGAAGAAGGTTAATGTGAAGCTCTCTGAACGTGTCAAAGAACTTCTTAAAATACGCATCCTCCTTTGATTTTTTGTGCTTGTGTAGGAAAGGGAGTTGTGACATCTGCTTCACTTTTCACCAAAATTTTCTTTCGAGTACTCAAACTTCCTCAACTTTTCAGTAACTTAGCCATTTACCTATTTAGGACTCGAATTAGCATCTACCTCCTTAGTTGCCTTTATAGGTTCTTAATAAGCTCTTTACCACTTCTTAAAGTGATTGCCATAACTTCTTTTATGTTTTTTGTATCTCCTGGAAAACCACCTTGAATCCTTGTATTTAGTGACTGTAAAAACTATCCCAACTGCAACTCTAAGCTTTTTTTGGCCGCTTGCTAGTTCTTTACATCTGTAGGCAACTGTGCTTGATTAGTTAGAATCTACTTCATCATCTCTTCCAAGTTGCTAGTTGACTAATTTTCTTGTGACTGTGATTGTTGAATTTGCTATTGTTGTGCATTCCAAGGCTGATTTAGTGGATGAGTCTGCCATTTCATGTTGCAAGAATTCCCATAATTTTGCCTCTGAGTATTTCCTACATATACCACTGACTCTGAATTTGTAGCACATATGACCGCAGAATGACCATTATTGCCAAAAACCTTACATCAACTACTGGTTTGCATTAATGGATGTTGTAGGCTGTGTAGCTCCTACTTTTAAGCTACTAAACTGAGTATTTATCAAATTTAGTAATGCAAAAAAACCTAAGAAAATAATGCAGTAAATTGGTCCACCTCCAATACACTTATAATTTTTTTGTTGTGTTCATCGAGTCCAAATTACACTCAAGATTCCCTTGTGCTATGTGGTTTAATAAGGTGTACAACTTACAATAAATCAACTCTAATGCTTGACCACCTGCGGCTTAATGTAGTAAAATTTTTGTATTGTGATCAAGTGCTTCTACAAAAGTATGAGCAAGTACCTTATTTGACTATTGATGATATGGACACTCATGGAGAAGTGCCTTGAACCATTCCCAATCATCATAGAGGTTTTCATCTAGCCTCTATTTGAAGTTCACAATCTCACTGTGAAGTTTCATAGTTTTTCCAGCTGGAAAGAATCTAATAAGAAACTTTTGGGCTAAGTTGTCCCATGTCATTATTGAATTCTTCGGCTCTGCATTCTACCACCTCTTTGCTTCCCCAACAGTGAATGGGTAAAAAGTGTCAGCCTCACATAATCAGTATTCACTCCAGTCGGAATGAATGTGTCAGTGAGCTCAATAAAATTTTTCAAGTAAACTTGTGGATCCCCCTGTGAAAGCCCTACAAACTGTCTACTGCTGATTAGAAGATGAACCATCTTATGCTTTAGCTCAAAGTCCCCCCAAATAGCTGGTCTTTGATTTGGGGAAGTCAAGTTCATTGGAAGTGGGACGGTCATTTCGCGAACTGTCTTGCGAGCTTGCTGTTCTTGAGCCATTTTAGTAGGATTCTCTTGGTCTTCTTGGATTTGCTGCATTTGCGGGAGAAGTATTGCTTTTTCCCATTGTTGATGGAAGAGTTTCTTGGGTTTAAGGCTTGGTTTAACCAATTCCTGATATCTTGCCATCTTACTACTTTGAAAACCTATTTCTTCCAAATACAAAACCAAGACCAAGAATTAAAACACCAAAGAAATTTAAAAGTAAAACTAAAGACAAAATAGTTGTCAAATTATAAGTCCCTGGCAACTGCGCCAAAACTTTGACAGCGCACAAGCGCACATGTAAGTATACATGGTCTACCAAGTAATATAGTGGCCTTCAAGAAAGCCGAATATCAATCCCACATGGATTTGTTCTAAAAACTATTTGATTTCAGTTCACAATTTAGATTCAATTGATGCAAGAGTAACCAAAATTGAGTTTTGAATATCGTACATTGCAAGTAAAATAAACAATACATAAAATAAAGGGCTTGAGACAATCATTTGAGATAGCCCAGGGTTAAAGCACTTCGAAAAATCATACTATGTTATTGACTTCATTTATTAACTCGCTTATCTTGCTTGTTGATTATTAGGGTTAATTGCATGATCATGGACTCCCAGACTCTAATCGTTTACCTAATTTTGACGTTACAACTATATCATTGAGCAAGGATGTAATAATCCAATTAAGTTACTTAAGCTATTATCCTACACGTGAATTAAGTAAGTCTTCTAGGTACATTCCTATCCTAGATGCTAAATCAAATTACTTATTTTATAATGAAATAAGAACCCTACTTTGTTTATCTCCACATTCTATCTTCCTATTCCCTCTCATGAGTCACAAGGTTTACAATATATGTATTCTAAAGTTGATCAATCCTCAAAATAGTTAAAATAAGGATAAACAAGCAACCAAATATGATAAGCAAATTAAATGAAATCAATTCAAAATAATAGTACTTATGTTCTTGTCTTTAACCCCGAAAAGAGAGCGTTTAGCCACGTATAGTCATAATCATAATCACAAGAATGTAATTAACAATTGAAGACATGAATTGTAATGACCTGATTTGCTAAACCAGAATGCTACATGGTGCTCATGACCCCAAGGGACCACAAGCTAACCCATATCTGATATTTGTACTTGTGTACTGCATAAGATAACATAATAATACGGAAACACGCACTGAAAGGCCATAAGGTTCGATCATGAACATAATTGAATAACAAAACATCTGTGTGGAGTAATAAAATACCCAAAACAAAATAGAAGTCTAGAATATGATAGTTTGTATCTAGTCTATATTTAGTCTGAAAGCCTGTACTGTCTGAAGAATCTGAATAAGGAGTTGATGGGGTATGTCCCTAACTAACTCCAACTAATAAGCTAATCAATGAGATACTAGAAAATCATTGTGTCATTGAACGATGAGGACTCACTTCTACTCTAATTGCTAAATCTGGAATCTACTACTGATTTGGAATGCATGTCTCTGAACCTATGGTTTAACATAAAAAGAAAGCACCAAAGCACGAATATGTCAGTACATATGTACTGAGTATACATGTGAGGTAGGCTATATGCAATGGTTCACATGCATGAATAATGCTAATTGACTGTATAACATGAACATGAGAATACATGCATAAATACGTAACTGTAACTGACTATGTGATTTCATAATTTCTGAGTCTGTATACTGATAACGTGACATATTGGTAACTGATAACATGAAGGACTATATCTGAATAATGCTGGTAACATGGGTGACTATAGCTTACGGTCCTAAATCTGATGTAACTATCTGAGCTCCATACTGTATCTGAGTTGACTGTATCAGACAGTCCTAAAATCTGAAGAACTATCTGAGTTCTACTATTGAATTGATTGAAAATATCTGACAGTCCTGATTTAGTAACATGAAACTGTGGGAAGTAGTATCTAACCGACATTCCCCAAAGGTGCTATGATAGCTGAGCTGGGGTCTAATGTATGCCCTGATTGGAATAGTGTTAATACTGCGCCACTAGTAAGGACAATATGTGAGTAACCCTTATATAACAGGTAACTCTAGTGAGAATGGTAGGAGCCCTCACATAACAGGTTAAGCCACCTTATCTACCCTTATATATTAGGCTAGGATGTCTCAACCTATGCTGGCTACATAGTTCTGAATAATAAGGATTGCTTCTAAGAATCACAACCTCATATAATAGGTGAGTCCTAATCCTTGGGTTCACTCGGTGTTAATTCCTTCTCCCATCTGAATGGACACTGAACATGATTTATTGAATTGAACTAATCATGGACTGAGTCATTAAATTTTTGTGGCTGTTGGAATACTACTGATTTCTAACAACTGACTGAGTCATGAGATCATGGAGATTTTTTTCTCGAGTCATAAGACTATCTGAAGGCTAAGAGTTCATAGATTGACTGAGAGTATCGTGAAAACCATGACATGGATCTAGGCACACAGGTAATATTTTGGGTAAAAGTACCCCCAGGATTAGATGGAAGGAAACTGTCATAGCATCATTTACTTGAAGACTTAACTAACTTCATAATACATACTACATTCTTAGGAGCCTTTCATCAAACATTTAATAGGAATAAACTTGTACATACATGGTGATTTCATGATATCATGCTAGTTAGATAATTTTCCTTCATCTAGGCCTTTAATCAAACATATTGTAGGCACAGTACATGTAAATCATATTATACAATAATTAAACATCATGCTTAAATTACAATTCCATCATACAAGGTTTTAGTCATGAGATTTTGTAAATCTTTATCTATACTAATCAACCACATGGAATTTATCATCAAATTATGGAATACCAATCAATTTCCTAATTTATCAACATGAAATAGAACATACATAGCATGAAAATATGAAGAAAACCCATAACTTGTAGTTAAAATGGATTCTTGGACCTCATGGATGAAAGGACTCCATGAATCAACAGTATGCATACCATAGTTCGTGATTTCGTGAAGATTGATGGTGAAACCTTCTTGAAATTGGGCCTTCTATGAAAACCCTAGCTTGATTTCTTGAGAGTATTTAAGAAAGACATCAATATTTTGGATGAATAAGGGTTAAATCCCGTGTTTTTGATTCTTATAAAGGGGGAATATAGACCCTTTTAACCCTGGACAAATAATTTAATTTTCAGTAAAATTTCTCGAATTGGGCCCTTGGTGCGACGCGATGTTATCGTACCGTGTCACTGGAAATTGACAATTGGGAAATTGCATGGTGGCCCAACGCGTAGCTATCGCATTGCCACACTGTCTATGACCTGGTAGTTTGGCGCGATGTGCTAGTATCTCCAAGAAACACTGGAATTTGACAATTACCATTTGAGCTATCTCCGCGACGCACTGAAGGCTCTGGTCAAACACTATCTCACTAAAAAGGTTCTAACTCTTCGCCTGATGTAGGATTTGGGCGAATTATATATCGATGGAAAACTTATTTAATTTCCCATATGATAGGAAGTGAAAATTATGGAAGTACCATGTGTATACAACGGAATTCTTATTTCAAAGAAAGTTCTAACATCCATGAGATGATTTTCAAGGTTAGAAAAAGCTCGGGTATTACAATATCTTTGCCTTGATAACATTCGTCCTCAAATGAGACTGACTGAGAGGGGAAACAATAATCTGAACATGAACTTAACATGAATAACTAGAGCATGATCTCATGACGTACGTGACTAAAAAGATGAACATAACATACTGAACATGCATATCTGATGCATTCATAACTGATTCAGAAATGCATAACTGAAAGTTCTGAAAAACTAAGTTTTCTCACAATGAGAATGCATATCTGATGCATAACTATATAAATAATCTGATACATGAATGCATGACTGAATATGTGGTAGTACTTGATACCAAGTTTATCATGGGAATATGAACATGAGACTGAATACTAAGTGATGTACACTAATACTGAAAATGAGTAAGCTTAAGGAGAACTGTTACCTTGAGCTTGATCTGAGTTGGCGGGGAAGAGGTGAGGATACTTGGTACGCATATATGCTTCCGTTTCCCATGTAGCTCCCTCAAGGGAATGATTTTTCCAAAGAATTTTAACTAGAGGGACTTCTTTGTTCCTCAATCTACGAGTTTGATAGTCTAAGATTTCAACTATAATATCTTCATAAGAGAGGTTGTTCTGAATATCTATGCTCTGAATAAGGACTACGACTGTTGGGTCACCTATACACTTCATGAGAAAAGTGACATGTAAGACTAGATGAACTGAGGCTAGATATGAAGGAAATTCGAGCTCATAAGCTACCTTGCCAAATGGATTGAGAATCTGGAAGGGACCGAAGTATCAGGGACTGAGCTTTCCTTTCTTGCCAAATATCTTCACTCCCTTCATCGGAAAGATCTTGATGTATACATAATCACCATCTCGAACTCCAGATCCTTTCTACAAATATCTGTATAAGACTTCTATCAGCTTTGAGAAGCCCTTAGTATTTCTCAAATTAACTGAACTTTCTCTAGGGCGTCGAATACTAAGTTAGGACACATGACTGAGGCCTTACTAAATTTAAATTAACCAATTGGATATCTACAGATCCTACCATAGAGAGCTTCGAATGAAGCCATCTGGATACTGGAATGATAGCTATCGTTATATGAAAATTCAATCAATGGCAACTGGTTGTCCCAACTACCCTTCAAATCAATTACACACTCCCTTAGCATATATTCGAAAGTCTGAATGGTACTTTCTTCTAGACCCTCTTTCTGAGGATGAAAGGCTGTATAGAGATGAACTTGGGTACCAAGACCCTTTTGGAATGCTTTCCAAAAATGAGAGGTGAACTGGGTACCTCTGTATGAGATAATAGTCAATGGAACACGGTGCAATCTGACCAGCTCGTTAATGTAGAGCTTGGAATAATCCTCGGCTGAATAAGAGGTACAAACTAGAAGGAAAGAACTGATTTGGTCATTCTGCCTACAATGACCTAGACTAAATCATGCTGTCGACGAGTTTGAGGCAAACCCTTCATGAAGTCTATGTTCACAACTTCCCACTTTCAAGTAGGAATACTGAATGCCTGCATAGGACCACTAGGCTTATGATGCTCTATCTTAAATTGCTGACATATAGAGAACTTAGCCACCAACTCTGCAACATCTCTTTTCATCCCACTACACTAATAGATTTCCCACAAATTATGGTACATCTTAGTGGCCCCTGGATGAATAGAGTAACGCGCTCCTTGCACTTTTGCAACAATTCGCTTCCTTAAGTCATCTATGTCTAGAACACAGAGTCGACCCTGGCAATGAAGAACACCATCTCCCTCTTAGGAGAAAACCTCTATTTTCTGATTCTGAACTAACTCTTTTATCTTGAATAGGCTAGGATCCTTATCTTGCTTTTCTTTAATCTCAAAAACTAGAGATGATTCTGAACAACTCTTAACATATACACCGCTCTCTGAAGAGTCAACTAAGAGAACGCCTAGTATGGATAGCTGGTGGACTTCCTCGACTAACTTTTTCTTACTAGCATTAACTTGAGAAATACTACCCATGGACAGTCTACTGAGAGCATCGACCACTATGTTGGCCTTGCCCGGATTATAGAGGACACTCATGCCATAATCTTTTAAGAGCTCTAACCACCTTCTCTGACGAAGATTGAGATCTTTTTGAGAAAATACATACTGAAGGCTCTTATGATCTGTGAAGACGTCTATATGAACACCGTAAAAATAATGCCTCCAAATCTTAAAGGAAAATACTATGGCTGCTTATTCAAGATCATGAGTAGGATAATTCTTCTCATGGGGTTTAAGCTGTCTGGAGGCGTAGGGTATGACCTTACCATGATGCATGAGGACATAACCTAAACCCACTCTAAATGCATCATAATAAACTACAAAACCATCTGAATCATCAGGAGGAGCTCGAATCGGAGCTGAGGTGAGTCGAGTCTTTAATTCTCGAAAACTTTTCTCGCATGAATTTGACAACTGAAACTTGACCTTATTCTGAGTCAATCTAGACATAGGAGATGCAATAGAAGAAAATCCCTCAACAAACCATCTATAATAGCGAGCCAAGCGCAAGAAACTCTTAATATTTGATAGAGAAATAGGGCATGGCTAGTTTCTTAGTGGTTTAGTCTTTTGAGAATCTACTCTAATGCCATCATCGGAAAAAGTATGACCAAGGAATGCTAATTACCTTATCCAAAATTTGCACATACGGAATTTGGCGAATAACTGATGATCTGATAGTCTGGAGTACTATTATGAGATGGTCTGCATGATCTCACTTAGTGCGGGATGATAACGCTCAATCTACAGCTCCCGTGGGAGTGTAAAGCGGTCGTTAGCAAATATAGAACCCAACCTGGGTTGGGTGTCGATCCCACAGGGAATAGCTTGGCCAACAAGTAAGCAAAATTACTAAACTTTTGGTGCAAGTCTCGTAAAAGGGGGGATTGTAATGTGTAACGAAAACAATAAAGTAAAAGCTGAAAATAGCAAAGTAAAAAGAGAAAGATTGTTACGTAAGTTGTAAACAATGAGAATTGAAGCGTTGGGGTTATGTCCACCTTCTGAGGTATACGTCTCTATTGCCTATGAGTGTGTAGAATTATGACATGCATGTGCTTATAGAGAATTGTATTCTATGGTAAATCCAAGCGTCTCTCGACCTCAACAAGGACTATTTCACTTTAACTCTCTCGAGCTTAAAGCGTGTCTAACGGTACGAATTCTCCAAGAGGTTAGTCCAGTTACGACACTAGCTTTTTAATAGGAAAGAGTGTCCTACTACCTTGACATTATCTCTTTTCCAGACAAATAACCTTTCTCTCGAACAAGTTAAATGTTAAACTGGCGTATTCTTGCGTTTGCAATCGCAAAGAATGTAGATTAAGATGAAGAGAATAATGATATAAGCAATATACGTGTCATGAACTCACAAACTCACAGCAGTAGATAGTATCTCATTCGGCTTCCATAACCCCAACAGAGAGGTTTAGTTACCCATGAATGCGAAGGAGATCACGATTGACATTGTTATTATATCACAATATTTAGTAATGGCGTGTAGATCAAGTGATAGGCGTTAGGCGTGAATTCCTTTGCAAAGTAACATTTCTCTTATTGCGGAAATTAAGAATTGAATAGATGAATAGAAGAAGAAAAATAGAATTAATGGGAAGATTAGAAGAGTTGTAGAATTGTTGTGGTGGAAGAAGAGAGGGATGGAAGAATGTATTGTGGTGAGGGATGAATTCTCTCCACTATGGGAGGAATGAATTAAAAATCTCTAGCATGATAAGGTATTTATAATACCCATATCCTACTCCTACTAAGCTAATGAAATAAATAACCGAATCCTACTAGGCTAATGTAATACTTAACCCAAATGTACTAGGTTAATGTAACATTATCATAATCCAAATAAACTAATGAAATACATAACCCAATTGTACTAGGTTAATGTATCATTGCCCAAATTCAACTTTGTGTCTGTAAGTCCCCAAAGTCTTCAGAAATGCTGTTTTAGCCCGGGACAGATTTTCCATGCAGCAATTTTGGTCCTTAGGCGTGTAAACTCCCTTTCCTTCCTTCGTGAGCTTTCATTTGCGTCAAGTAAGCCATAAAATGATGAATTCTGCATCATTTATACCTGAAACTTTACTAATCATGTTCGTTAGCTCATTTATAGGAAAAAGGACTAAAAGTGCATGAAATATATAGTTTGTTCTCAAAACTAGGCTAAAATATGGGCAAAATATATTGATATAGGCGTGTAAATTCGCCTATCATCAACACCCAACACTTGAAGCTTTGTTCGTCCTCGAACAAAATATCATGTCCTTCTAAGCGTCGACTTAAGGTTTCACAGTAATCCCAAAACATTCGTCAAGACAAGCACAACGATTATCAACAAAGAGTACTTCCCGATTATAAGTAGAAACAGTTTAACCTCTAGCATAGACTCGTGATGGTGGTTAACTCATATTCAAAAGTCAAGGCACAAAGAATCATACACAACTATCCAAAACTCATCAACCATGTGTGTCTCACAATATATTACCCATAGTCACTCACAAGTATAGCATATTTTTCAAACATCGGTATCAAAATATCCTTGCTCTCGCACTCACAAAGAATTCGTATGCAACAACTGATGACCATAGGCTTGCCCTTAGTGTACTACTCCACTAAATGTCAGAATGTTAAGATTAGGATCAAGTAGGTCTTTTGATGGTTGTAATGTAGGCTAAGGGACGGGTAGGACTATTTTGGCCAAGAATAGTGACTAGGTTCCTAAGCGCTTTAATACATCACTTTGTATCATTGACACTTTTTTTCTTTCAACCTTTCTTCTTTTTTTTATTCTACCACCCTTGTTCTCCTCTTTTGTTTTTCAATTTTAAGCATAACTCACTTTTCATCTTTCTTTTCCTTTTTCTTTTCATACCATACCTCTTATGATAGCACTTTCTTTTTCATAACACATTCAAGCACCATTACAATTTAAAGCATCATACTCACCCAATTTCCTCTTATGTTGTCACATGACTTTTTTAATTTAAAGCACTTAGGAATTTGGATCAAATTACGGTCTTGAAAAAAATGGATTAGGCTTACATACAAGGTTGTCAAAGAAATAGGCTAAAGGCTCAAAAGGGTTTAACTAGGATGATGTCCATGGGTAGGTAAAACTGAAGGTAAAAAAATATAGGTTGACAAAGAAATGCCTAAATCATCTCCTAAACTTACACTCCTTATTTTCGCTTTGCATACATACCAGGCAAGTTCTAGCATCAGCCACAAACATAGAAGATACTATTAATCTCACACACATAAGGCACATGGTCGACTTGATTGGAAGTAATATAGACTCTCGACCCAACAAGTGAAGGAATTGAACCACACAATATCACATAATGAGTCACAAATGGAGCCTAAACATCTCAATAGTCACAATTGTAACACATGCTCTTGTTATAATCTCATGCTGCCTGTCAAAATAATTTCATGCGAAGCTAGAAAAAATTTTAACTACTAAAAAAACAAAATGAAATAAAACGAAACAAAAATGAAACAAAAGCAAACAAACATAGATGCGAATAGAGAAGTATAGCATGCAATACCACCACCCCACACTTAGTCGGGACACTGTCCTCAATGGAAAATAAATACGAGGAACCTGGTTGGTCGGACTTATCCTCTATGTCTGGGGTCATACCCCTTGCATTGGAATCATCATCAGAGTCGTCATCCTTAGAAGTTCCTCATAAGTATCCCACTTAATTCCAAGCGTGAGTCAAGGTGTTTGCAGTGGGGAGGGTTCTCCTTGCTCCTTGCGGCCTCTTTTCTTGCCCTTTTGGGAAGTGGTAGCCTTCTCCTTGCCTTGTCTCTCTTTAGGTGCCATTGTGCCTGAGACTTGAAATAGTGTTAATGGTAGCACAATCTCAATGGATACAATCTATACATAAGTAGTAGGGGTACCACCCCACACTTAGTTTTGTTAACATAAATCAGTGAAGCGAAATTGGTCGATTACTCAGATTTCGTCGACATACGTTTTAGGTTTGTATTCCGACAAGAAAATCAGCAATGCATCACTTACTTGAAGCCATTGGACTACTTTCATGGTAGATATAGCAACACTACTACATAGGGGTTACCACATGGAATAGTTATTCTTATAACAATCACAACCTCTTATGTCGGTAGGCACTATAAGTCTTATCTCGATGGACGGGATAGTCTAACATGTAAGTATCCAAACAACAATCTTAAGCACTATTCATAGCCATAGTAATTCCGCAAATAGTATAACAATGCTATTAAAACCAATTTCAAGTCGGAAACAAGTCAAGATTTTCCTACGTACATGTTCACTCACATGATTTTGTATCAACAATCCAAACACATAAACATCACCAACAATCTTATACGATTTAGCAATTCATACTAGACATAGCAACGTAGTACTTACGAGAAATAAATGAAGAATAAGATAGTACTTACTTGCTTGAAGCTTGTGGAGATGGTTTTGTGAATTGGAAGAGCAAAAGAAGAAAATTTTGAGAGGATTTGGATGTATATGCGGCGCCCTTAGGTCAATTTTTAGTGTTGTTGTGTTGTAAAACTAAGTCCCCTTTATATAGGAAGAGAATGGGTCGGGTTTTTACCCATTTACAATCGGTTTTGGAGACAAAAATACCACATATGCGGCGCATAATGATCGGCATATCAATGACATATGCGGTGCATTGTCTATAGCATAATGGGACATATGCGCCGCATAGTCTATGGCATTTGTAGACATATGCGCCGCATAGTCTATGGAATATGAGATACTGAGACCAAATGCCATAGCATAGGCGGCGCATAGTCAAAAGCATACCTAGGAATAGGCGGTGCATAGTGTATAGCACACTAGATTCTGAGACCTTAGGCTATAGGATAGGTTGTGCCTAGTTTGTGGCCTGGTTTTACCAAGGCCTAGCCTTCCTCGAAGCCTATTTTGGTGTGAGAAATGCTCAATCCATAGCCTTGTGCATCACCATTCCTAACTTACCAACTTTACCATACAATGCGTCCAAATCGTCAATTGAAATCAATCTCCTCGTTGAATACTTCTTGCACCTATTTTTGCTCAAAACCCAACGAAAACGATTATTACGATGGGTTGCCTCCCACCAAGCGCCTTAGTTTTGGTCGTGGCACGACTCTTATTTTTAGATTTTTCATTTATCAAAACAAAACAAGTACTAGAATGAAAGAAAGACAAAATGATAAACGATAAAACGATTAAACGATGGGTTGCCTCCCATCTAGCGCCTTATTTATTGTCATGGCACGACATGCTTACCTCGAGTACTCAGACTTCGTTGAGATAAATGGTGGATCATTTTCTGAAAGGATTTAGACGACAATGAGGCTTACCTGTGGGAATGCAATCTTTTTCGAGATGGCTCATACGTTTCTCCGGAGAGTCACCAATTATATCATCAATAGTCCAACCCATAGCTCTCTTGTATCTCTTCAGAGCATAGATGAGAGCCTCTACGTGCTGTTCACTTAAATCGTCTGCACTCTCTGGAAGTATATTTCTACTTTCCAAGAACACATACCTTAGATAATCGGGAAGCTCTTGCGATTCTAGCATTGGTGGCTCGTCAAAGGGAGTCTTCGATTTTGGTTGATTCTTGAGATCACAATCTGGTTGCTTAGGAGTATAAGGCTCTATTTCTGTTAGAGCACTCATAAGTTCTTCATAACCTTCATTATCTTCATGCTCAACTTTCAGTGGCACAGCAGACAATGGCTCAACAGTAGGCTGTTTCTCTATAGATAATGCTTTCGTATCCTCATGATGAACATCAGCTATAGATAACTCATTCATATCGCTGGGCTGCTTCATTGTTTTGCATATATCAAACCGTACCACTTCGTCATTAATTCAAAACAAAAGCTCATTATCTTTCATGTCAATAAGCACACTTCCAGTTGCAAGGAAGGGACGTCCCAAGATGATGGGAACTTCAGAATCCTCCTTACAATCCAGAATAACGAAGTCTGCAGGAAAGATGAATGAAGAAACTTTCACCAACACATCATTCAAGATACCCACAGGTCGTTTTACCGACCTATCAGCCATCACGAGCCTCATATTGGTTGGTGTCGGATCGCCTAGCCCCAACTTCTTGTAGATGGATAGTGGCATCAAATTGATGCTAGCACCTAGATCGCACAATGCCTTGGCAAAATCCAACGATCCAATTGTGCAAGGAATAGTGAAAGCTCCAGGATCTGCCTTCTTTTGAACTAACGACCTTGTAGCGATTGCACTACAATGATGAACATTATCCGCCAACTCATAACTTGATGCCCGCTTCTTTGTCAATAGGTCCTTCATAAACTTCGTATATCCAGGCAGTTTTTCAAGTGCCTTCACCAATGGAACATTAATGGTCAGCTGCTTGAGCATAGTCATAAATTTGCTGAACTTAGTGTCATCCGCCACCTTCTTCAATCTTTGGGGAAAAGGTGGTGGTGGGTATGGAAGTGTTCTCTCCACGATTTTCTTCTCCTCTTGCTTCCATTTTCCCAATTTTTTAGGCTGCACAGTGCTGGATGTGGCGTTGTTGACGTCAGGAGTAGTAGCTGCGGCATCTTCTCCTTTTGCATTGTCATCCATGTCCGCAACTGCGTCAATGACTTGCTTGACTTTTTCTGGAGTTTCCAGCACCTTACCACTTCTGGTAGTGATGGCCATGCATGACCCATCATTCCTTGGGTTTTGCACAGTATCACTAGGTAAAGTGCCGGCCTTTCTTTGGTTGAGTGCTGCTGAAAGTTGACTGAATTGCTGCTCTAGTAGTCTAATTGAAGTGGAATGTGAATCTACTAATTGTTTCATGGCGGACAAATCATTAATTACCTCCGTAACTCCTGTGCTCGTTGCTTTCACTCCTTTCAATAATTTAGCCATCATGTCTTCCATACTTCCAGAATTAGATATGATGGTATCACGTCTGCCAGGGGGAATGTACAAACCACTCTTTTCATTCTTGTTCTTCCAACTACCTTGGTCTTTGTTTCCAGATTTATCATAATAGTTCCTACCTTGGTTTCCTTGGGTATTCCCTCGGAAACCCCCCTGATTGTTCAAGTAGTTGGCCTCCTCTTCCAAATTAGATTCGTCTCTTCCTTTTGACGCAATCGCTTTCACTTTTTCAGTCTTTCCTAATAGATGCTTTGTAAGAAGATCCATTTGGGTTTTCATGTGCGCCATATCTTGATCACGTTCTTCTTCTCTTCTTCGTTGGTCTGCAGTCATGCCAATAGATAAAGTGGGGCTTGCTACCTCATAATCCCTGGTATGCCAAGCTCTACTTTGTTTCATCATACGATCTAGCATATTGCTTGCTTGACCAAAGGTGAGGTCCATGAAAGAACCTCCAGCTGCGTTGTCCAACACTGGTTTAGTTATTGAATTCAAGGCTCTATACAAGATCTCCATGAGGTGAACATTAGTCATGTGATGGTTTGGACATCTTGCTAGCTTTGTCTTGAACCTCTCCCATGTTTCATGAAGGGCTTCAGAGGGAAGCTAACGAAAGTTGCTGATTTCATCTCTCAATTGAGCCCTTTTAGATGGCGGAAAGAATCTTTCTAGGAAAGTGTCTCTCAATTGCCTCCAATTTGTAATTGAATCAGGAGTAAGCCCATTCAACCATAGTGTTGCCTCCCCAGACAGAGACAATGGAAATAGATGTAATCGAATAGCATTCTGACCAACACCAGGATTGTCAAAGGACTTGCATGTAGAAATAAAGTTGATGAGATGCATATTCGGATCATTGCCTGCTAGTCCACCAAATAATCCCTTGAGTTGCAATAACTGAATCATGGTGCTTGTGATGTTGAACTTGGCTCGGGGCGCTAGTGGTGGTGGAAATATTGCTCCAGTGGCTCCGGCACCATCAAGATCATCATCATCATCGTCGAAAGCTGGCTGCATGGGTTGGCGATCATACCTATACCGCGCTTGTCGACCTCTTCTGTTGGCAGGTGTTGTAGTTTCAGCAACATGCCTTGGGTTTATCAACTCGTCGTCACCTAAATCCTCATCGTCAGGATTTGTGGCTCGCCCAGGATTATCAATGTTTTGTTGTTGGACTTGAGCAGCGGCAAGAGCAGCTAATCTTGCTTGCTCGTGTTGAGCAGCCATCCTGTCAATTTCAGCTTGTGCTTCCATTCTTCTAATTCATTGTGGTTCAGGATTGATTGGTAATAACGGTTGACCAGAACTTCTAGTATGGGGCATGCACTAAAGTAAAAACCTGCAAGAAACAAAAACAAAAACTAAAAGTAAAAGTACGAGAATCTTTGACCAAAGGGTCTAGTAATTATCACGAACTTGATTGACACTCGTATTCCCCGGCAACGACGCCAATTTTTGATAACGCTCAATCTACAGCTCTCGTGGGAGTGTAAAGCGGTCGTTAGCAAATATAGAACCCAACCTGGGTTGGGTGTCGATCCCACAGGGAATAGCTTGGCCAACAAGTAAGCAAAATTACTAAACTTTTGGTGCAAGTCTAGTAAAAGGGGGGATTGTAATGTGTAACGAAAACAATAAAGTAAAAGATGAAAATAGCATAGTAAAAAGAGAACGATTGTTACGTAAGTTGTAGACAATGAGAATTGAAGCGTTGGGGTTATGTCCACCTTCTGAGGTATACGTCTCTATTGCCTATAAGTGTGTAGAATTGTGACATGCATGTGCTTATAGAGAATTGTATTCTATGGTAAATCCAAGCGTCTCTCGACCTCAACAAGGACTATTTCACTTTAACTCTCTCGAGCTTAAAGCGTGTCTAACGGTACTAATGCTCCAAGAGGTTAGTCCAGTTACGACACTAGCTTTTTAATAGGAAAGAGTGTCCTACTACCTTGACATTATCTCTTTTCCAGACAAATAACCTTTCTCTCGAACAAGTTAAATGTTAGACTGGCGTATTCTTGCGTTTGCAACCATAAAGAATGTAGATTAAGATGAAGAGAATAATGATATAAGCAATATACGTGTCATGAACTCACAAACTCACAGCAATATATAGTATCTCATTCGGCTTCCATAACCCCAACAGAGAGGTTTAGTTACCCATGAATGCGAAGGAGATCACTATTGACATTGTTATTATATCACAATATTGAGTAATGGCGTGTAGATCAAGTGATAGACGTTAGGCGTGAATTCCTTAGCAAAGTAACGTTTCTCTTGTTGCGGAAATTAAGAATTGAATAGATGAATAGAAGAAGAAAAATAGAATTAATGGGAAGATTAGAAGAGTTGTAGAATTGTTGTGGTGGAAGAAGAGAGGGATGAAAGAATGTATTGTGGTGAGCGATGAATTCTCTCCACTAAGGGAGGAATGAATTAAAAATCTCTAGCATGATAGGGTATTTATAATACCCATATCCTACTCCTACTAAGCTAATGAAATAAATAACCAAATCCTACTAGGCTAATGTAATACTTAACCCAAATGTACTAGGTTAATGTAACATTATCATAATCCAAATAAACTAATGAAATACATAACCCAATTGTACTAGGTTAATGTATCATTGCCCAAATCCAGCTTTGTGTCTGTAAGTCCCCAAAGTCTTCTGAAATGCTGTTTTAGCCCGGGACAGATTTTCCATGCAGCAGTTTTGGTCCTTAGGCGTGTAAACTCCCTTTCCTTCCTTCGTGAGCTTTCTTTTGCGTCAAGTAAGCCATAAAATGCTGAATTCTGCATCATTTATACCTGAAACTTTACTAATCATGTTCGTTAGCTCATTTATAGGAAAAAGGACTAAAAGTGCATGAAATATATAGTTTGTTCTCAAAACTAGGCTAAAATATGGGCAAAATATATTGATATAGGCGTGTAAATTCGCCTATCATCACGGGAATAGACCAGAATATCATCTATGAAGACTATGATGAACATATCGAAGTACTACTTGAACACACGGTTCATCAAGTCCCTGAAAGCTATTGGGGCATTGGTATGACCAAATGACATGACCAGAAATTTGAAGTGACCATACCGTGTATCAAAAGTTGTCTTCGGGATGTCATATTCTCTAATTCTTAGATGATGATAGTAGGATCTGAGGTCTATCTTCGAGAAATAACTGGCACCCTAAAGTTGGTCAAACATGTCATAAATTTTGGGAAGAGGATACTTTTTCTTGAGCTTAACCTTATTGAGTTGACGGTAATATATATACATTCTGAGTGACCCATCCTTCTTGCGCATGAATTAGACTGGTGTGCCCCACAGGGAAATGCTGGGTCTGATGAATCCCTTATCTAAGAGATCCTTCAACTGTTCTTTTAGTTACTTGAGTTCTACTGGTGCCATTATATATAGCAGAAATAGAGATAGGCTGAGTGTCTGAATGAAGATCAATACCGAATTCTATTTCCCTTCCGGGAGAAATTCCTAGAAGATCTTTGATAAAGGTATCTGAATATTCATTCACTACTGGGACTGACTCGAGACTGGGAGCCTTGATACTAGAATATCTAACGTGAAATAGATGATAAACACATCCCTTAGATATTTTTTCCTTACCCGAAGGTAGGGAACAAGTTGACCTCTGAACACTGAAGTACTACCCCTCCACTCAAGGATGGGTTCATTCAGGAACTAAAACTGAACTATTCTGTTTCTACAGTCGACTATGTCATAGTTGGAATGAAGCCAATCCATGTCGAGAATGACATCAAAATCAGTCATCTCTAATTCGACTAATTCTACTAAAGTGACTTTCTGAAATATTATAACTGGGTTATTCCTATATACCCGCTGGGCTATGATGGTTTTACCTACTAGGGTAGAGACTGAAAAGGGCTTTGCTAGAATTTTTGGACTGATTCTGAAATCAACTGCTATATAAGGAGTAACGAAAGAAAAGGAAGCTCCTGGATCTATCAAAGCATAAACATGCACATAAAAGATCTGTAATGTACCAGCAACTATATCAGGAGAGCTTTCCTGATCGTATCGAGTCTGAATAGCATAGACATGATTTGGGCATTTCCCGCTAGTAGCCCTGGAAGTAGCAACCTGCTGATTTGGGCACCCGGACTGAGCTGAGAAGCGATTCTATTGACCTTGAGGACCTGGCTGTGGACAATCTCTAAATATTTGGCCTGGCTTGCCACAACTAAAACAAATGCCACTACCTGCTCTACACACACCCTAATGGTGCTTTTACTGTAAGTCTGGCAAAGAGGATGGTTTTGGGAACTACTAACACTGCCCTGGGTCTTAGAGCCTGGCGCTCTATCTTTTTTACCCTCTCTAAACTTAGGAACTGGAGAACTATCTATAGAGGGGTATATAACTGATGAGTTAGGACGAAAATGGGAACATTTTGAACAAAGTATGAGCCACATCCTACAACTGGTATGGAGCTAGTTCAACACTCTCAACAGTAGTCATCCCCATGGAATCTGTTATTTTTTAAACTTGATATAATAATTCCTGAGGGTCTTCATCTACCTTATACCCGAGGAAGGTTGGAGAATTCATTCGGGCGAAGTCCTGAATCCTCGCTGTAGCTAGTTGGCCACTGGGTTGGCTGAAACAACTGTTGTTCATTCATTATGAGCAGATATTGATCGATAAAGAGTGGTAAATATGGTCCTGAACTCCACATAGGAAACATGATCGCCCAAAGGTTCTTCGGGCTGAGGGGATGACAGATTTCTTCTCATAGGAGGCATATTCTGAAACAAAAAGAAAAAGCAGATTAGACTGAGAAACTAACTTGTGATTATGCTCACTGGCATGATATGAATACATAAATATGGCATGCAACACACCCATGTACATGACTCTACTAGATGTGGCTTTTAGACTTCGTAGGACTCTATTGAACCTTAGGCTCTGATACCAAGTTTGTAACGACCCGATTTGCTAAACCAGAATACTACACGGTTCTCATGACCCTGAAGGATCACAAACTAACACATGACTGATATATATACCTGTGTACTGCTTAAGATAACATAATAATGCGTAAACACACATTGAAAGACCATCTGGTTCGATCATGAACATAACATCTATGTGGGGTAATAGAATACCTAAAACAAAATTGAAGTCTAATATATGATAGTCTGTATCTAGTCTGCATCTAGTCTGAAAACCTCTACCGTGTGAAGAATATAAATAAGGAGTTGATGGGATATGTCCCTAACTAAATCCAACTAATAAGCTAATCTATGAAATACTTGAAAATCATTACATCCTCAAAGGATGGGGACTCACTTCTACTCTGACTACTGAATCTAGAATCTACTGCTGATCTAGAACTTGTATCTCTGAAACTATGGTGTAACATAAAAAGAAATAACCATAGCACAAATATGTCAGTACATATGTACCCAGTACATATTTGAGGTAGGCTATATGTAATGGTTCAAATGCATGAATAATGCTAACTGACTGTGTAACATGAATGTGGGAATACATGTATAAATACATAATTGTAACTAACAATGTGATTTTATGATTTTTGAGTCTATATACTAATAATGTGACATACTAGTAACTGATATGACTGATAACATGAAGGAATTTATCAGAATAATATTGATAACATGGGTGACTATAGATGACAGTCCTGAATCTGGTGGAACTATTGAGTTCCTTACTATATCTGAGTTGACTGTATTTGACAGTCCTAAAATATGAAGAACTATCTAAGTCCATTTACTGAGACTGGTTGACTGTATCTGACAGTACTGATTCTGTAACATAAAAATGTGGGAAGTAGTATCTAACCGACATGCCCTAAAGGAGCTATGATAGCTGAGCTGGGTTCCAATCTATGCCCTGATTGGAAGGGTGTCAATACTGTGCAACTGGTAAGGACAACGTGTTAGTAACCCTTATATAACAGGTAACTCTAGTGAGAACGGTGGGAACCCTCACATAATAGGTTAAGCCACCTCATCTACCCTCATATATCAGGCTACGATGTATCAACCTATGCTGGCTACATAGTTCTGGAATGCAAGGATTGCTTCTAGGAATCACACCCTCATATAACAGGTGAGTCCCCATCCTTGGGTTCAGTTGGTGTTAATTCCTTCTCCCATCTGAATGGACACTGAACATGATTTACTGAATTGAAATGAGCATGTACTGAGTCACTAAATTTTTATGGCTGATGGAATACTACTGATTTCTGACAACTGACTGAGTCATGAGATCATGGAGATTTTTTCCTAAGTCATAAGACTATCTGGAGTCTAAGAGTTCATAGCTTAACTAAGAGTATCATGAAAAACATGACATGGGTCTATGCACACAGGTAATATTCTGGGTAGAAGTACCCCAGGACTCGATGGAATGAAACTGACATAGCATGATTTACTTGAAGACTTGACTAACATCATAATACATACTACATTCATAGGAGCCTTTCATCAAACATGTAATAGGCATAAGCTTGTACATACATGGGGATTTCATGATATCATGCTAGTTAGATAATTTTCCTTCATCTTGGCATTTAATAAAATATATTGTAGGCATAATACATGTAAAGCACATTATACAACAATTAAATATCATGCTTTAATTCCAATTCCATCATACAAGGTTTTAGTCATGCGATTTCGTAAATCTTTATCTATACTAATCAAGCCACATGGAATTTATCATCAAATCATTGAATATAAATCAATTTCCTCATTTATCAACATGAAAGAGAACATACAAAGCATGAATACATGAAGAAAACCCATAACTTGTAGTTAAAAAGGATTCTTGGACTTCATGGATTAAAGGAGTTCATGAATGAAAACTATGCATCCCTTAGTTCATGATTTCGTAAAGATTGATGGTGAAACCTTCTTAAAATTGGGCCTTCTATGTAAACTCTAGCTTGAGTTCTTGAGAGTATTTGAGGAAAACATCAATATTTTGGATGAATAAAGGCTAAATCCCATGTTTTGAAAGATTATATAGGGGGGTAAATTGACCCTTTTAACCTTAGACACATAATTTGTTTTTCAATAAAATTTCTCAAATAGGGCCCTTGGCGCGATGCAGCGTTACCGCATTGTGTCACTGGAAATTGACAATTGGGAAATTGCATGGTTGTGCGATACGGTGATATCGCGTTTCCACCTTGTCTGTGACCTGGTAGTTTGGCGCGACATGCCAGTATCGCAGAGCAACACTGGAATTTGACAATTGCCATTTGAGCTATCTCCGCGATGCGCTGAAGGCTCAGGTCAAACACTGTCTCACTAAAAAGGCTATAAATTTTCACCCTGGTGGCGGATTTAGGCGAATTATAATTAATGGAAAGCTTATTCAATTCCCCACGTAATAGGAAGTGAAAATTATGGACGTACCACATCTATAAGAATAAATTCTTATTTCAAAGAGAGTTTTAACATCCTTGAGATGATTTTCAAGCTAAGAAAAAGCACGGATATTACAATATCTCCCCCTTGAGAACATTCATGCTCGAATGAGACAGATTGAGAGGGGAAATAATAAATTGAACATGAACTAAACATAAATAACTATAACATGATCTCATGATGGACATGACTGATAAGCTGAATATAACATACTGAACATGTATATATCTGATGCATGCGTAACTGATTCATAAATGCATAACTAAAAGTTTTGAAGAACTAAGTTTTCTCACAATGAGAGTGAATGTCTGATGCACAACTATATAACTGATCTGATACATGAATGCATGACTGAATATGTGGTGGTACTTGATACCAAGTTTATCATGGGAACATGAATACTAAATTAGTGATGTACACTAATTATGAAACTAAGTAAGCTTAAGTAGAACTGTTACCTAGAACTTGATCTGAGTTGGCGGGGAAGAGGTGAGGATACTTGGTATGCATATTTGTTTCTGTTTCCCAAGTAGCTCCCTCGACGGATTGATTTTTCCAAAGAACTTTAACTAGAGGGAGTTCTTTGTTCCTTAAGCTACGAGTCTGATAGTCTAAGATTTCAACTGGAATCTCTTCATAAGAGAGGCTGTTTTGAACATCAATGCTCTGAATAGGGACTATGACTGATGGGTCACCTATACACTTTTTGAGCAGAGAGACATAGAAGACTGGATGAACTGAGGCTATATCTGAAGGCAATTCGAGCTCATAAGCTACCTTGCCGAATCGATTGAGAATCTTGAAGGAACCAATATATCAGGGACTAAGCTTTCCCTTTTTGCCAAATCTCTTCACTCTCTTCATAGGAGAGATCTTGAGGTAGACATAGTCACCAATCTCGAACTCAAGATCCTTTCTACGAATATCTACATAAGACTTCTGTCAGCTTTAAGTATCCTAGAATCTTTCTCTAATTAAATAAACTTTCTCTAAGGCGTCGAATAGTAAGACAGGACCTATGTCGAAGCCTCACTAACTTTGAACCAACCGATTGGAGATCTACATCTCCTACCATAGAGAGCTTCGAATGGAGCCATCTGAATACTTGAATAATAACTATTGTTGTATGCAAATTCGATCAAAGACAAGTGGTCATCCCAGCTACCCTTGAAATCAATTACAGACGCCCATAGCATATCTTCCAAAGTCTGAATGATCCTTTCTGCTTGACCATCTGTCTGAGGATGAAAGCCTGTACTGAGATAAACATGGGTACCAAGACCCTTTTGAAATGCATTCCAAAAATGAGAGGTGAATTGGGTACCTCTATCTGAGATAATAGTCAACGGAACACCGTGCAATCTGACCAGCTCCTTTATGTAGATCTTGGTGTAATCCTTGGCTGAATAAAAGGTATGAACTAGAACGAAAAGAGCTGATTTGTTCATTTTGCCTACAATCACCCAGACTGAATCATGTTGACGACGAGTTCAAGGCAAACCCATCATGAATTCCATGTTCACAACGTCCCACTTCCAATTAGGAATACTAAACTCCTACATAGGATTACTTGTATTCTGATGCTCTATCTTAACTTGCTGACATGTAGAGCAGTTAGCAACAAACTCTACAATATCTCTTTTTATCCCATTCCACTAATAGATTTCCCGCAAATCATGGAACATCTTAGTGTCCCCTAGATGAATAGAATAACGCGCACCATGCACTTCTGCAAGAATTCGCTGCCTTAAGTCATCTATCTATGGAATAAAGAGACGGCCCTGACAATGAAGAACACTATATCCCCCTCGGGAGAAAACCTCTATTTTCTAATTTTGAACTGAATCTTTTAGCTTTATAAGTCTAGGATCCTTATCTTGCTTTTATTTCACCTCAGAAACTAGAGATGATTCTAGACTACTCTGAACACATACATCACTCTCTGAAGAGTCGACTAAGCGAACAACTAGGCTGGCAAGCTGGTCGACTTCCTGGACTAACTTCTTCTTACTATCATAAACATGAGAAATACTACCCAATGGTAGTCTATTGAGAGCGTCGGCCACTACGTTGTCCTTGCCCGGATGATAGAGAACACTCATGTCATAATCTTTTAAGAGATCTAACCACCTTCTCTGATGAAGATTGAGATCTTTTTGAGAAAAAACATACTAAAGGTTCTTATGATCTGTGAAGATGTCTACATGAACACCGTATAAATAATGCCTCCAAATCTTCAATAAAATACTACGAATGCTAATTCAAGATCATGAGTAGGATAATTTTTCTCATGGTGTTAACTATCTGGAGGCATAGGATATGACCTTACCATGCTGTATGAGGATATAACCTAAACCCACCCTAGATGCATCATAATAAACTACAAAACCGTCTAAACCATCTAGAAGAACTAGCACTGGAGCTGAGGTGAGTCGAGTCTTCAATTCCTTGAAACTTTCTCACATGAATCGGACCACTGAAACTTGACCTTCTTCTTAGTCAATATGGACATAGGAGATGCAAAAAAAAATCTCTTAACAACCCGTTTGTAATAGCCAGCCAAACCCAAGAAACACCTGATATCTGATGGAGAAATAAGGTGAAGCCAGTTTCTTACTGCTTTGGTGTTTTGAGGATCTACTCTAATGCCATCATCCAAAAAAATATGACCAAGCAATGCGACTGACCTTAGCCAAAATTTGCACTTACTGAATTTGGCGAATAACTGATGATCTATGAGAGTTTGGAGTACTATTTTGAGATGGTCTGCATGATCTCGCTCAGTGCGGGAATAAACTAGAATACATCTATGAAGACTATGACAAACATGTCCAAGTACTGCTTGAAAACACGGTTGATCAAGTCAATGAAAGCTGCTGGGCCGTTGGTAAGACCAAATGACATGACTAGAAATTTTAAGTGACCATACCGTGTACAAAAAGCTGTATTCGGGATGCCATATTCTCTAACTCTTAGCTAATGATAGCCGGATACGAGGTCTATCTTAGAGAAATAACTGACACCCTAAAGTTGGTCAAATAAGTCATAAATTCTGGGAAGAGGATACTTGTTCTTGACTGTAACCTTATTGAGTTTATGGTAATCTATACACATTCTGAGTGAACCATCTTTCTTACACACGAATAAGACTGGTGCGCCCCACGGGTAAATACCGAGTCTAATGAATCCCTTATCTAAGAGACCCATAAACTATTTTTTTAGTTCCTTGAGTTCTGCTGGTGCCATTCTCTATGGCGAAATATAGATAGGCTGAGTATCTCAAAGAAGATCAATATTTCCCTTTCGGGAGGAATTTCTGGAAGATCTTCGGGAAAGACATCTGAATATTCATTCACTACTAGACTGATTCGAGACTGGGAGCCTCGGAACTGGAATCTCTAACATAAACTAGATGATAAACACATCCTTTAGATGTCATTTTCCTTTCACGAAGGTAGGGAACAAACTGACCTCTGAACACTGAAGTACTACCCCTCCACTCAAGGATGGGTTCATTCGGGAATTGAAACTGAACTATTCTGTTTCTGCAGTCGACTATGGCATAGTAGGAATGAAGCTAATATATGCCTAGAATGACATCAAAATCAGTCATCTCTAATTCAATAAGTCTGCTAAAGTGACTTTCTGAAATATCATAACCGGGCAGTTCCTGTATTCCCGCTGGGCTATGATGGTTTTACCCACTGGGGTAGATGCTGAAAATAGCTCTTCTAGAATTTCAAGACTTATTCCGAAATCAAATACTATATAAGAAGTAATAAAAGACAAGGAAGCTCCTATATCTACTCTGATTGTTGAATCTGGAATCTACTGCTGATCTAGAACTCGTGTCTTTGAACCTATGGTGTAACATAAAAAGAAAGCACCATAGCAAGAATACGTCAATACATATGTACCGAGTATACATGTGAGGTAGGCTATATGCAATGGTTCACATGCATTAATAATGCTAACTGACTGTCTAATATAAACGTGAGAATACATGCATAAATACGTAACTGTAACTGACAACGTGATTTCATGATTTTTGAGTTTGTATACTGATAATGTGACATACTAGTAACTGATATGACTGATAACATGGACTATATCTGAATAATTTTGATAACATGGGTTACTGTAGCTAACAGTCCTGAATCTGATGGAACTATCTGAGTTTTGTACTATATCTGAGTTGACTGTATCTGACAGTCCTGAAATCTAAAGAGCTATCTAAGTTTTATTACTGAGACTGATTAACTATATTTAATAGTCCTAATTCTGTAACATAAAACAACGGGAAGTAGTATCTAATCGACATGCCTTAAAGGTGCTATGATAGTTGAGTTGGGGTCCAATCTATGCCCTGATTGGAAGGGTGTCAATACCATGCAACTGGTAAGGAAACATATGAGTAACCGTCATATAACAGGTAACTCAAGTGAGAACTGTGGGAACCCTCAGATAATAGGTTAAGCCAGCTCATCCACCCTCATATAGAGGGCTACAAAGTCTCAACCTATTCTGGCTACATAGTTCTGGAATGTAAGGATTGCTTCTAGGAATCATACCCTCGTATAATAGGTGAGTCCCAATCCTTGGGTTTACTTGGTGCTAATTCCTATTCCCACCTGAATGGACATTGAACATGATTTATTGAACTGAACTGAGCATGGACTGAGTAAATAAATTTCCGTGGCTGACGAAATACTACTGATATCTGACAATTGACTGAGTCATGAGATCATGGAAATTTTTTCCTGAGTCATAAGACTATGTGAAGTCTAAGAGTTCATAGCTTGACAGAGGGTATCGCGAAAACCATGACATGGATCTAGGCACACAGCTAATATTTCGGGTATAAGTACCCCAGAACTCGATGGAAGGAAACTAGCAAGCATGATTTACATGAAGACTTGACTAACATCATAATAAATACTACATTACTAGGAGCCTTTCATCAAACATTTAATAGGAATAAACTTGTACATACATGGGGATTTCATGATATCATTCTAGTTAGACAATTTTCCTTTTTCTTGCCATTTAATCAAACATATTGTAGGCATAGTACATGTAAAGCACATTATACAACAATTAAACATCATGATTCAATTCCAATTCCATCATACAAGGTTTTAGTCATGAGATTTCATAAATATTTATCTATACTAATCAAACCACATAGAATTTATCATCAAATCATGGCATAGAAATCAATTTCCTCATTTATCAACATGAAAGAGAACATACAAAGCATAAAAATATGAAGAAAACCCATAACTTGTAGTTAAAAAGGATTATTGGACTTCATGGATGAAAATGGTCCATGAATGAACACTATGCATACATTAGTTCATGATTTTATGAAGATTGATGGTGAAACCTTCTTGAAATTGGGCCTTCTTTGAAAACCCTAGTATGAGTTATTGAGAGTATTTGAGAAAAATATCAACATTTTGGATGAATAAGGGCTAAAACCCATCGCGTTTTCACCTTGTATATGACCAGGAAGTTTGGTCTGATGTGCTAGTATCACGGAGCAACACTAGAATTTGACAATTGCCATTTGAGCTATCTCTGTGACTCGCTGAAGGCTCAAGTCAAACACTGTCTCACTAAAATGGTTCAAACTCTTCGCCCGGGTGTTAGATTTGGGCGAATTATATATCGATGGAAAGGTTATTCAATTTCGCACGTGATAGTAACTGAAAATTATAGAAGTACCACGTGTACAAGAGTGAATTGTTATTTCAAAGCATGTTCTAACATCCTTGAGATGATTTTCAAGCTACGAAAAAGCACGGGTATTACATGAATGAAATAAACTAAAGTAAGAAAGACCTAAAAGATGAAGTTTCAACAGACCCTCAATTGTCCAAGACATCCCCAAAGATGTCCAAGATGAATAAATAACATGTAAAACATGTATTTATAGCCAAGCATAAGATGCCTAAGCCGTGTAGGATAAGGATCACTTTTTGGCCGTATTTGAAATAGCCAACACATCGCGTGGCTTATCCCCTGAACCAACCAACGTGAGGTATTTATAAATGCATCACAAAACCACTGAGGTGCATTTGGTATCGCATCATAAGACCACGGGATCGTGCCTAAATCACACCGGCTCACTGGAATTTGCATAAATAATTTTGGTTAAGTCCTTATCGTCCAATCTTTCATCCCTTGTCTTGTGGTATATTTCTAATTGATTTTAAGCCTTTATATCATTAATATATCATCATATTCAGTTCACAAAGCCTCCTAAATAATCACACATCACGAATTAGAGACAATAACAACACAATATTCATAACGATTAATCAAAATAAGAGCTAAGACTAGGCTGGTTTCCATTATCTTCAACTTTATGTTCCAACTCTTGACTTAATCAAATTTAACTTTGCACATTACCAACAAGCTATTCCACTCATAATTGCACATTTAAAAAACTGAGAACGCCTTTAACATAATAGAATCCCACAAAACCAACTAGACACACAACTAGCTCAAGCTAGTAAAACTAGGTTTCTCGATTGAACTTTGAATGACTCAATTAAATACAAACTTGTTTGAAAACAAATTTAACCACCACAATCATGTCCTTGAACACATATATTCTTGTTTATATGATTATCAACACATAAAACACACGAATTGCTCTCACAGCAAGGCTAAATATGCTAGAATAGAAACACTAGAGTGTATTATAAATACACCTAACATCAACCACCTCCCATTTGTACTCTAGGGTACGAGTGGTACCCACCACTCATACCCCCAACAGAATATCAATCCCCCCATACTAACCAACCTACGACTTCAAAGTCCCACTCATACCCAATCATACAATTGGTACCCATAAACCTTACCCTAGGAAAAATTATGAGGGGTTTACACTATCCGACATACAAGTTGGATTATACCACTCGTAACCTATCTCAGAACCTATGGTGAGCCACTCATACTCACATCTAAGTTAAGTTACTAAGTTTCAACTTAAGTGAAGGAAAACCCAACCAGATAAACCATCACCGACCATACAACTCATACCCACCCATGTCGTACCCATTCCAGAAACTCAACAACCTAAAACTAGGCAACATACGATTGGACCATACTACCCGTACCCTACTATATGACTAGTACACAAACTCATATGATGTCTAGAAGCCAAAGACCCAGGAAAATTTCTAAGGAACAAAACCTAGGGTGTTCCATGAAAAGAACAAAATAACGTTAATTAAAACGTGTAGGAAAACTGATTCCAGTTATCATGACTCAGGTAATGACTCATGGTTCTAACCCCGAGTCATTGCCTGGACCCTTGACTTGGAGATCAAAATTCTTTCCCTCCACTACTATGATAAGGAGTCACTCATCACGTCTCTTGTTTGACATCACAACTCAAGAAGTTGACTCGTGAACAAAGCAAAAAATCTTGGGAAACTCATTGGTTAGATAATGAGTCCCACACTACGACTCCTGATGAGTGATAATAACTCATCACCTAAGTCATAGTCATGGCAGTATTGTTAACACTTGTAGAAATTTTAGTATCCAAAAACCTGGGGTATTACATCCCACTAGTAGGCAAGCCAAACCGTAGCTTGTACAAGCACTGGGCTAGTTGGTAAAAAATAACCCAAATGCTAGAAATATACAAGTAAAAGAATTACAAGTTATAAACATAAGGGTGATAATATCACCACGACAAGGAAATAAAGGTGAATAATAACATCTCATGACCTAATATAGTTGATACAAAAGCCACCAACCAAAACATATGAGTACTATACAAGTAAAATATGCATCAGTCTCAGAATAGAAAGGCTAAGATAAAATAAAAGATGGAGAAATGGTCAACTTTGGCTCTGAGAGCTCATCCTATGTTTGAACTCTGACCTATGCAATCACGACATCAACAACAATGACTAGTACTTGGATCTGCAGCAAAAAACTACAGAAGTATAGTATGATTGCCAAAGCCATGGGTAATTAATAGGTATCATTGACCGACTGAGCTATATCATAATATAACATAATAAAATGCGAGATAAATAAGCTAAGTCAAGACTAGAGGGCAAACCTTGAATAGTGCTCTAAATATTGAAAGTAAATAACCTGAGTGATAATAATTAAGAAATGCATAACAACCTCTACATAATAGGCCCCCATAAGCCAAAAGTTGCAATAAAGTAAATAACTCAATGTGGGCCCCTATAAGCCAAAAAAGTACAATCACGGAGAAGTAATTGCTGTAATTATGCTACTTTATCCATATCTCGAAATCTTTCCCATGGATCCTTCCATATAGTAAACAAAATAGTAACAAGTAATAAAACAAAGTCAGACTCGAACAGGAACTAGTACCTCAAATTCCTGACTTGAATTGAAACTAATAATATGAACTCCATAGATGAACCAAAACTATGGCCCGTTTGGATAGACTAAAAAAAGTGGCTTTTAAAAAGTTTTTTAAAAGTGCTGAACTTATTTTAAAGATAAGCAGTTACATGTTTGGATAAAGGTGCTGAAACTGTAAAAAAGTAATTGATTTGTTTGGTAAACAAGTGCTTTTAAGCATTTTTTTTATCAAAATGTCTAAATATTCTTAAAGCTGTTAACAATATATAGAGTTGATTATTATTAATTTTTATTTCTAAAATGATTCAAATTAAAATTAATATATATTTTAATATATATACATATATATTAAAAATATTACTTGAATGACTATTAATTTGTGTGCTAAAAAACTATTTTGTTAAAAGAGTTTAAATCATCAAGAAAAATATATATATTACTAATCGTTATAATTACATTAATAGATAAATAGTTGGTCACAAATGATACTATTTATTTGATTAAAAGACTCTTAATTAGAAAATATATTACTCATTCATTGAGTAATGACTATCACTATTATACGTCGTGAAATATAGAAGTATCATTCACTAATCAAGAATCTCATCATATCATATTTTAGATAGACAATCGATGATTTGTATTGGGCGTCCGTGCCATCGAATCTTCCTGTAACCAAAATATCTCATTGTTGACCGAATTGGGTAGATTCAATTCATTGGAAAATATAAAGTTTATTATTTTATTACTAGGAATAAGAAAATTAACAAAAGGAAGAGTCACTGACATAAGAGAATTATAGGCAAGCAAGCAAGAAGGATATTTTTCAAAAGGTGAGGCACCCATTGAAAGACTAAAAAAAAATTACTAGAATTTTGCAAAAACTAGGTGGGTTTGCTTACATATATATATATATTAGCTCACTCAATTTTAGCTCAAATAATAATTAATATATTTATTAACTTAACTTATGTGGACCCGTCCATTTGACACCCCTTGTTTATTACATAACAAATTTTGATAAAGGAGCAAAGACAGGTTTTATATTAAGTGTGCTGCAAGAGAAAAGCATTATTTTTAGGGCTACAAAGGGTAAATTTGGAATAATGAAAAATTTTGAGGGATAAAAATATCTTTTAGTAAGAATCCCATGTGGGGGCACACTTTTGGAATCACACTTTTGAAACCATCAACATGTCCCACAATCTCATGGAATATTTAGCTTAAAGAATGGGTAATTTTGATCTCAAACGATACCTCAATCTACTCAATAAGAATCTAAGGATTTATAACAAAATTGGGGAATTTAAACCATAAATTAAACATAAGCTTACCAAAATTTCTATGAAGAAATGATTAATCTGAGCTCACAATTTTCCTATAATCTCCTAATAGTTACTCTCAAAATTTTCCCCACTCTCCAGTGTTTTTACTTTAACGAATTGCGAGAAAAATGAGAGAAAATTGGGTAAGTGAGTGATTTAATGACCTCCACAAGACAATTAATCAACCATTTGGCCACTTAAGCAGTCACCACTAAAGCAGCAAAGTATTGCATAAGCGGTACCCAATGAATCTGCTCCCTCCACTAAAGAAGATAAATAGTCGCTTAAGCAGCACGTGCTTTAGAAGATTGGCTCTACTTTAGTGGCTAAGATGGAAAGCTTAGCCACTTAAGAGATCGACTGACCATTTGAGCATCCTTCGCTAAAATGATCCAAGGGCCGCATTAGTGGATATAATAGCTCAGACTTGGAAATGTCAAGTCTCCACTGACCCTTAGGATTCATTTGGAATCCTTTAAAAATAAATGAACTATGCTACCCTATCAAATTTGACATGCCAGAATCAATGGTGTAGTCGAAATTTCTATCCTAGGTCATTTCAAATAAAAGTAGTCCCCACACCCAAGGTCCATTTTCATTAACTTTTGACCAATAGGCCAAAATGAGTTTGGGAGTTTTAAATCTAAGGCAAAGTTATCCTTTGCCTAAATTCAATGTTCCAAGGTTTTTGGAACTATCAGAATCAACATATGAGGTCGTTAAACTAAAATTTTTACCTGATAGCTAATTTTTATGAGTGAAGATTTCAAAATAGGGAATCGGCTCTAAAAACCAAATGGATTGCCTGATAACTAATTGTCAGCTCTAGCTAGTCATAAATAACTTGGGGTTGCTATAGGAAAGATCTAATAAAAAATGTATGGAACAACAGAAATGAACTGGAGGGTCATTACAGTATCCACTACTAAAGGAACTTTCATCCGCGAAAGTAAAGGGTTAGGATGTACCTGAAGGCTCAAATAGTTGAAGATACTAAGCTTATATATCGCTCTTGATCTCCTAAATATCCTCTTTTGTTGGTTAGTGTCTCCACTGGAACTTAACTACTGGGATCTCTCCAGAGTGCAACCGCTTGACATCCCTAGCTAATATGAACATCAGTTCCTCTATGAACGTCAATCTCTCATCCAAGTGAATAGAGTCCCACCAAATCACATAAGACTCATCGAGAACGTACGCTATAACATGAAAAAATAGACAATTGATTGAATAACAACAAATTTTTGGGGCAAGGCTTACTCATAAGCTACCTCTCTAGCAGTGCGAAGGATCTCAAAAGGTCAATATATATGGGGATGAGCTTGGTTTTCCTCCTAAACCTCATCATAACCTTTATGGGCAATACTCGAAGGAATACCCAATCTCTAACTCCAAACCTCAAGGCATAAAGTTTACTATCTACATAAGCCTTCTGCCTACTCTGAGCTGCTGTCAACCTAACTTGAATCACCCTAACTACCTTAGGCCCTAACCTTAGAGGTCTTGAACCAACCTATTAGAGATCGACAATTCTTACAATATAGTGCCTCAAATGGTGCCATCTTAATTATTGAATGATAACTCTTATTATACATAAACCCCACCAAAGTTAAGTACTGCTCCCACTAACCTCCAAAGTCCATGACACAAGTTTGGAGCATATCCTCGAGAACCTGAATAGTTTGCTCCAAATGCCCATCAAAACTATGCTAAGATCCACTTGAGCACCCAACTCCTCCTGAAAAGCTCTCTAGAAGCTAAAAGTGAATATCAAGCCTCGATCTGAAATAATAAGTATAGGCAAACTATCTCACAAATATAGACATGGGTTAACCTCTCAGCTCTGAAGGACATCTAAATAGGCATAAATTTGACAATTTGATCAATTGATCTACATTGACATAAATACCATTGGAACTATGAGAGGGGCGAGGAACCACTAACAAAATCCATGGTGCTCCACTCCCACTTTCACTCAAGAATGGGCAATCTCTGAATCAGGACATCAGGCCTCTGATGCTAGGCCTTCACCTACTAATAGCATAGTAAATAAGCTACATAGTCTACAACATCTCTCTTCATGCCACTCCACCAATAATGCTACCTCAAATATATTTACATCTTTGCTGTACTAGGGTGAATAGAATATCTAGTGCTGTTATCCTCATGCAATTTTAAGCAAATGAAGTCTCTAACCCTGAAAACACAAATGTGGACATTGATACGCCCAAATTACAACTCTCGTTAGAAAGTGTAAGCGATCGCTGGCAAATATAGAACCCAACTGGGTTGGGTGTCAAATCCCACAGGGAATACTCTGGTCACTAAGTATTGCAATTATTAGTAGACTGTTGGTCGAAAATTCTAAGGAAAAAGGGGGGTTTGGTTTAGGCGTGAACTAAGATTATGAAAGTAACGATGGAATGATTTGTGTAGTAAGATTTAATCACAGAGAACAATAAGTTAGGGTTATGTCCACCTTGTAGTTTCTACCTCTCTATTAACTATGAGTAACGCGGAATTTAGACATGCATGCACTTATAGAGAATCGTATTCTAATTCTAAATCGAAGTGTTTCCCAACCATCAAGGATTTATTTCACTTTAACTCTCTCGAGCCTAAAGTGTATAACAAATGGTACAAATTCTCCAAGCAGTTAATCCGGTTAAGGCATTAACATGTAAATAAAGGTTGGAAGCCCTATTTCCTTGTCACACTCTCTTTTCCAAACATGTAACTTTTCTCTCGAACAAGTTAATGCTATAATGGTGTGTTCTCTATGTTTGCAACCATGAGAATTCAATTAAAATGAAGAGAGTAATGATAAAAGTAGCATAACACATCAAGAATTCACAAACTCATAGTTAATAGATAGTATCTTACAAGGTTTTCATAAACCTAATAGAGAAGTTTAGCTACTCATGGATTCAACGGAAATCAAAGTAGACATAATCATCATACCAAAACCTAGAACAATCTTGGCGATGGAAGTGATTAGCGACAATAAGAGAGGAAAATGTGTTTCTCTCTCTCTCCGTTCGTGTAGCCAAAGCCGTTTTTCTCAGTCCTCCCAAAATTACAGAATCTGAAAACTGAATAATGAATAATGATAATGATGCTGAAAAATTCAGCAATAAGGTTTTTAATAGCATCCTTGTCTAATAAGTTGCTACTGCATCCTTAAGTCTTTAAAAATACTGGGTTTGCCCGGGAAAAAGTTTCCATGCATCACTTTCAGTCCAAAAGCTGCCTTCCCTCTAATGTGAAGTTTTCCTTTGCTGCCCACAAGTCCACAAAGTGCTGAACTCTTCATCATTAGTCCCTGAAAAATATGCTAATCACATAGGTTAGCTCACTTAAAGGAAAATGGACTAAAAGTGCTGGAATTATATATTTAATCCTCAAAACTAAGCTAAAACATGGGTAAATTATGGTGCTTAGACGTATAAATACGGCCAACATCACCACCCTACACTTAAAGCTTTGTTTGTCCTCGAACAAAATATTACATCCATGCAAACACCTAACTAGAATTTCACAATAGCAACACAAAATTTTCAACAAGACATACACGACAATTATTAACAAAGAGTGGGTTTCTTGATCATTACCAAAAACAACTCAACCTCCCACATAGACTCATTAGGATGGTCAATTCGTATACACAAGTTAAGTTACAAAAATCATATAAAACTACCCAACAATCATCAACCATGTGTGTCTCACACAAGCTATCACACATAATCACTCACAGTTTTGCATTTTTTTAAACATGGGTGTAAGATTCTTCTTGCTCTCACTCTCACAAAGAATTCTTATATTGCAACTGATGACCATAGGCTTGCCCTTAGTGTAATGCTCCACTAATATCAGAATGCTAATCTTAGAATTAAATAGGTCTTTATAGGTTGTAATGTAGGCTAAGGGACAGGTAGGACTATTTTGGCCAGAAATAGTGACTATGTTCCCTAAGCGCTTTAATACACTACAATATGCCATTTACACAATCTTTTAACAACCACTCTACCTTCCTTTCATCTACCAACCCCTTTTCACCTATTTTGTTATTCAATTATAAACAAAACTATCTTTTTATTATTTTATTTCACTCTTTTTTTTATTATATTTTATTTATTTATTATTATTTTTTTTATAAAGATCCTCTATGATAGCCACTCTTTTTCACAACATTTTCAAGTACCAATACACTTTGAGGCATCACTTTCACCATTCTCCTCTTATTTTGCCACATAACCCTACAATTTAAAGAGCTTAGGAATTTGGATCAAGTTATGGTCTTAAAAAAATTGGATTAGGCTACATATGAGGCTGCCAAAGAAAATAGCTAAAGGCTCAAAGGGTGTTCACTAGGACAATGTACAAAGGTAGGTAAAAAGAAGGTAAACAATTTCACGCTGCCAAAGAAATGCCTAAATCATCTCCTAAACTCACAATCTTTATTTCGCTTCACACACACACCAGGAAAGTTCTAGCATCAGTCACAACAAAGAATATATAATAACCTCACACACACAAGGCACATGGTCAACTTCATTGAGAGCATTATAGATTCTTGACCCAACAGATGAATGAATTAAACCACAATAATTTATCACACAGTGAGTCATAACTTAGAGCCTAAGTGTCTCAATAGTAATGATTTGGCACAAACTCTTGCTATAAAACCATGCCGTCTATCAGAACAATTTCATACAAAATCTAAAATCTAACTAAGTAACTAACTACGACTAATTCAAACAAACAAGAACAAGAATAAATGTAGGCAAAGAAGTACAATATAGCATACAAATAAGGAAAATTTGATTAGTTGGACTCCTCTTCTATGTCTGGGGTCATACCCCCTGAGTCGGAATCATCATCAGAGTCGTCATCATAAGAGTTGTCCTCCATATCCGAGTCTGGCAGTCGGTGATCATCGTCAGTCGGTACGTCATCATTGCGAGGTTCCTTAAAATGTACCCCCACTCCACACATGGCCCGCACATGCTTATTAAGCGGGTAGTCATAGTCCAACTGCTGAAGCTCTGCATCAGTCGGAACATGACCCCCACTCATCATGGTAAACCTAGTCATGCCATATAAATGGCGAAAGAAACTTTCATCTCGAGCATGTCTCTCAGCAGTGGTAAGGTTGATGCCTTGACCAGTTTCAGGCTCTTTAACCTTCGTGAGATCAACCTTTTTTGGATTGTGTGGAAGCTTATGATATGCATGTTCCTCTTCAATATGCTCCTTCCTTAAGATCGCAGTCAACAAATTGCCAAAGCTAAAATAGGACCTTTTGTGCAGCCTTGCCTTACGCATTGACGATCGTATAACCGCACCAATATTGATGGGAATATTCGTCATCAGAGCGTACACTAAGCATACTCGATCACGTGTGATCTTAGTGTACTGTGTCCCAGGAATCAAGCAAGAGTTGACTATCCTCAACCATATACGCACTTCTCTGTTCAAGGAAGCATACAGGAAGGTATTGTGCCGACCGTTATCCTTGTGAAGATTCCACCAGGCCATGGACCTTGTTCCGCACAGTGTATGTCTGATTTCCCTATAGGGAGGTCTGTGATAAAGCTCCTTGAGTGGTGCTGGATCCACAGATGGAGTGCCCAGAAAAGAGTTGAAGAACTCCGCGCCCAATTGCAAGATTTGGCCCCGAATCGTCACTTCACTTCCGGTAGTCTTTGGGGACCAATAGGCATAAAATCTCGCGTTAGATCAAGATTGCATTCCCCCATATCTCAGAAAATGAAGTCGAGATTTAGCACCATGATTTTAGCCAAATTGCGGGGATCTCTGTTTGCCAGACTCTCCTTCTGCATCAATTCCACATGAACATATTTTTTTACTTTGTTGTTCTTATACCACTCCTTTAGTTCCTCTTCTAGAACCCACTTGATTCCAAAAGTGTATCGAGGCACTTGCAGAAAGGAGGACTCAGCTTGCTCTTTTCTTGACCTTTTCTGACCTTTCTATAAGGTGGATACTTTTTCGTTTCCTTGTCGTCCTTTTTGGGGCCATTCTACCTGAGATCACAATAGAGTCATGTTAGCTTCATCTCAGAAGATTCAATCGAAAAACAAACAGTAATGGCACCACCCCACACTTAATTTGTTGGCACAGACTAATTGACTGAGTGATGTCGATTACTCAAACTTCATCGACATACATTTAGGAGATATGTTCCAACAACAAGTTTAGCACAGTCATACTTTCATGTAATCTTGACTATCCTTTCCAACTCTATTTCATGTAATCTTGACTATACTTTCATGTTTTGATTAATGCACTTTTTGAACAAGACTACCACATAGAGATCGTATCAGGTTATTGCATAGAAATAATCACACCATCTTATGTTTGTGGTCAATCATGATCAGTATCTCGATGAACGAGTCATTCAAACATTAAAGCTTTCAACTTTCAAGATTATGCATTAACTTCATAATTTTGACTCTATAAAAATATGACAGTGTATACCAATCAAATACAAGTCGAAATAAAGTCAAGAACACCCATACAAATATATTCACTCAACTAGATGCATCATAACAAACCAACCATATTCTTATCACCAAACACCACTTCAAAATCTAATAAACCATTATAAGCGTAGCATTTCAACAACTACAAAATATAAAAGTGTAACTTACGTGGTGATGGATCTGGAAGATGATCTTGCAAGATTAGATGAGCAAAAAGAAAACTTTGAAAGAATAGGGGAGCTTGGGCGGCGCCTATCTTAAGAAAACAATGGAATTGTGTTCTAAGGTTGAGGATCTATTTAAAGTCTAAGCCATGGGTCGGGTTTGATCCATGTACAATCGGGTTAGAAGGCAAAAAAGGATAAGTAGGCGGCGCCTATTGCTTTGCCTATGCTTAGTATAGGCGGCGCCTATAGCAATGCCTAGATTGGCATAGGCGGCGCCTATAGCAATGCCTAGATTGGAATAGGCGGCGCCTTGCCTATTGCTTGGATTGGCATAGGCGGCGCCTTGCCTATCACCTAGATTGACAAAGGTGGCGCCTATAACATTGCCTATGTGAGGCAGTGAGCATAGGCAATGGTATAGGCGGTGCCTATAGCATTGCCTACATTGGTATAGGCCTTGCCTTGTCCATTGCCTATGTGAGGCAGTGAGCATAGGCAATGGCATAGGCATTGCCTTGTCCGTTGCCTAGATTTGCATAGGCATTGCCTTGTTTGTTACCTAGATTGGCATAGGCATTGCCTTGTTTGTTGCCTAGATTGGCATAGGCAATGCCTAGCCTATAGCCTTTGCTCCATCATTCCTAACTTACCACCTTTAGCATGGCTCACTTTCAACTCAAAATTTGGGACTAATCTCATCCTTTGTACGTCTTGGACCTACACTTAATCAAAAACAACAAAAATGACTAGAAAGATGGGTTGCCTCCCACCGAGCGCCTTAGTTTTGGTCGTGGCTCGACTCTTCTTTTTGAATTTTTATTTAACAAAAACAAACTCCTAGTAAAACAAAACGATTAAAAATGAAGGGTTGACTCCCATGTAGCGCTTTATTTATTGTCGTGGCACGACATAGTTATCTCGATTACTTAGACTTTATCGAGATAGATGGTGGCTATACATTTTATTGAGTCAAGTGGACCAATAAATGGCTTCACTCGTTGGCCATTCACCTTAAAGACACCACCATCATTGTTTTCTAACTCCACTACTCCAGACGAGTAGACTTGGCTAATTCTGAAGGGACCAAACCATTTAGACTTCAACTTACCTGGAAATAACTTTAGTATGGAGTTGAAAAGAAGTACCAACTCACCCTTCTGAAAGTTTCATTAGATAATCCTCCGATCATGGTACTTTTTCATCCTTTTCTTATAGAGGTATGCTCTTTCATATGCATATAGACGGAATTCATCCATCTCATTCAGCTGTTCCAACCTCAGATTAGTAGCATCATCCCAATTCAAGTTAAGCCACTTCAGTGCCCACAGTGCTTTATGTTCTAGATCAATTTGCAAGTGACAAGCCTTCCCATAAACTAGTTGGTAAGGTGACATGCCAATTGGTGTCTTGAACACAGTCCGATAAGCCCATAAGGCATCATCCAGCTTTTGGGACCAATCTTTCCTACTAGCATTTACAGTCTTAGCAAGGATCAGCTTGATCTCCCGATTAGAAACCTCTACCTGCCCACTAGTTTGTGGGTGGTAAGGTGTAGCTACATTATGTTGCTTAACCCCATATTTCTACAATACGGTTCTGAACAGCTTGTTGCAAAAATGTGATCCTCCATCGCTTATAATGGTACGTGGTACCCCAAAACGAGAGAAGATATTTCTCTTTATGAATGCTACAACACGTTTACCTTCATTATCAGCTAGCGCGACTGCTTCAACCCATTTGGATACATAATCCACAACAACAAGGATATATTTCATCCCAAATGAACTCACAAATGGGCCCATGAAATCAATACCCCAGACATCAAATAACTCTACCTCAAGCATTTTAGACATGGGCATCTCATGGTGCTTTGAGATAGAACCTTGCCTCTGACACTAATCACATCTTCTCACAAAATCGTAGGCATCCTTGAATACTGAAGGCCAATAATAGCCACTTTGTAGTACCTTCCTAGTCGTCCGATCACCTGCATGGTGACCCCCAACTTGGGAAGCATGAATTGCTTCCGGTATGCTAGGCACCTCCACATTTGAGATGCATCGCCTAATAACAACATCAACACATCATCGAAAAAGATATGGCTCATCCCAGAAGTAGTGTTTCACATCATGCATAAACTTTCTCTTTTGATGAAAGGAGAGATGCTCAGGAATCACTTTGCTTACCACGTAGTTCGCAACGTCTGCATACCACGGTAAGTCTTCCACCATACTGGCTAGGATCTCTTCGTCGGGAAATGCATCAGCAATATCAATGTTGGGTTGCACTATGTGCTCACTCTCAAGTTTGGATAGATGATTAACTACTTGGTTTTCGCAACCTTTTCTATCTTTTACCTCGAAATCAAATTCTTGAAGCAGTAACACCCACCTAATTAGCCTTGGCTTAGCATCCTTCTTCGCCATTAGATATCTCAGAGCCGCATGATCTATATGAACCACTACTTTGGTTCCCAACAAGTAAGCACGAAACTTTTCGAAAGCATAAATAACTGCTAGAAGCTCTTGTTCAGTAACAGTATAGTTCTTCTAGGCTCCATTCAAGGCTTTACTCGCATAGTAGATTGGATGAAATAGACTTTCTCTTTTTTGACCAAGTACAACACCCAAGGCTACCCCGATTGCATCACATATAACTTCAAAAGGTAGAGACCAATCGGGTGCTACAATAATGGGAGCTTCAACTAGCTTTCCTTTGAGGCATTCAAATGCCTTCAAGCAATCTTCACCAAAGTCAAATTTTGCATCCTTCTCCAAAAGTTTGCATAATGGCCTAGCAATCTTGGAGAAGTCTTTAATAAACCTCCGATAAAAAATTGCATGACCGAGAAAACTACGAACTCCCTTTACAGAAATTGGAGGTGGTAGTTTCTCGATAAATTCAATCTTGGCTCGATCAACCTCAATTCCATTTTTGGAGACTTTTTGCCCAAGAACAATTCCTCCATAAAATGACACTTCTCCCAATTTAGCACCAGGTTGAATTCCACACATCTCTGCAAAGATATACTCAGATTTGCTAAGCATGATTGAAATGACTCACCTACAACCGAAAAGTCATCCATAAATACCTCCAAGGTGTCTTCAACTATATCAGAAAAAATGGACATCATACAGCGGTGAAAAGTGGAAGGTGCGTTACATAGCCCAAATGGCATTCGTTTGAAGGCAAACGTACCATACGGGGATGTAAAAGTGGTCTTCTCCTGATCTTTAGGAGCAATGCAAATCTGATTGTATCCAGAGTATCCATCTATGAAATAGAACCATCCCTTCCCTGCCAGTCGATCAAGCATTTGATCCATGAATGGCATTGGAAAGTGATTCTTTAAATTCCACGAATTCAACTTCCGGTAGTCCATGTATACTCTCCACCCTGTGAAAGGTATGAGTGGAATTAGCTCATTCTTTTGATTTGCGACTACTGTCATGCCCCCTTTCTTGGGCACACATTGTACCAGACTCACCCATTTACTGTTTGAGATTGGGTACACCACCCCTGCATCTAACCACTTAATAATTTCTTTCTTCACCACCTCTTTCATAGGTGGATTCAAATGACGTTGATGCTCAATGGTGGGCACGCAATCTTCTTCGAGCTGAATCTTGTGCATACATATCCCAGGAGGGATACCAATTATATTAGCAATAGTCCAACCGATGGCTCTCCTGTACCTCTTCAGAACAGAAATGAATGTCGCTACTTGCTGCTCACCTAAACCAGCCACAACAATAACCGAAAGTGTATTTCCACTTCCCAAAAATGCATACTTTAGGTGACTGGGTAGCTCTTTCAATTCTAGCACTAGTGGTTCTTCAATGGATGGTTTCGCTGATGGTGAAGGTCGATTCTTAAGGTCACGGTCCAGCTTCTTAGGGGCATGAGAATAGGACCCCATTCCTGTTAGAGCACAAATAGTTTCTTTATACTCTTCAACATCCTCACGCTCAAAATTCATAAGCACAGCAGCCAATGGCTCAACAATAAGCTGCTTCTCTACAGATACTTCTTTCTCATCCTCATATAATAAACATCAGTTATAGAGAACAAGTTCATATCTTTGGGCTGCTTCATTGCTTTGCATACATCAAAACGGACCACTTCGTCATTCATCCAAAATAAAAGCTCATTGGCTCGTAAATCAATAAGCACACTTTCTGTTGCAAGGAAAGGACGACCCAAGATTATGGGAACTTCAGAATCCACCTTGCAGTCCAAAATAACAATGTTTGCAGGAAAAATGAAGGTAGAAACCTTCACCAGTACATCATATAAGATACCAACCAGTCATTTTACCGACCTATCTGCCATTACGAGCCACATATTGGTTGGTGTAGGATCGCCCAACCCCAACTTTCTGTAAATGGATAGCGGCATCAAATTGATGCTAGCTCACAAATCGCACAATGCCTTAGCAAAATCCAAATATCCAACCGTTCAAGGTATATTGAAAGCACCAAGATCTGCCTTCTTCTTTACTAAGGACCTCATGGCAATTGCAATGCAATGATGAACATTATCTGCCAGCTTATAGCTTGCTGCCCGCTTCTTTGTCAAAAGGTCCTTCATGAATTTGGCGTACCCAGGCATCTGTTCCAGCGCCTCCACCAAAGGAACGTTAATAGTTAGCTGCTTCAACATAGTCATGAATTTACTGAACCTGGTGTTATCAGCCTCCTTCTTCATTCTCTGAGGAAAAGGTGGTGGTGGATTTGGAAGAGTTTTCTCCACCACTTCCTTTTTATTTAGTTTCCCATTATCGATCTTTTCAGGCTGCAGACATCTAGGGGTAACATCATGAACATTCTCAGTCTGATTTTCAGCTTCTATAGAATCATCACAATCTGCTTCAATAACATTCTCTTCAATATTATCAACCCCCGGCTTGCCTTTGGATGGATTTTTCACCACTTTACCACTCTTGGTAGTAATAGCCATACATGATCCATCATTCTTTGGATTTTGCACAGTGTCACTAGGTAAAGTGACAGCCTTTCTTTGATTGAATGCCACTGAAAGTTGACTCAATTGTTGTTCCAGCTATTTTATTGCAGTGGAATGTGAGTCAACCAATTGATTTATTGAGTACAAATCATTATTTACATTATTTACTCCCGTGTTAGTTGCCTCCACTCCTTTCAACAGCTTAGCCATCATATCTTCCATGGAAATCTTCCCAGAGCCAGACGCCGTAGCCTCACGATTTCCAGGAGGAACGTACAAACCACTCCTGTCAGTCTTATTCTTCCAACTCCCTTGATCGCGGTCCTTGTATCCAGATTTATCATAATAGTTTCGACCTTGGTTTCCTTGGGCATTGCCTCAGAAACCCCCCTGATTATTCAAGTAATTTGCTTCCTCCTCAGAATTAGAGTCATCTCTTACCTGTGATACAACAACCTTGACTTTTTCGATATTCCCTGATAATAAATGCTGGGTAAGAAGATCCATCTGCGTTTTCATGTGAGCCATATCCTGGTCACGTTACTCTTCTGTTCGCCTCTGTTTGGCAGTCATGCCAATAGATATAGTAGAGCTAGCTACCTCAGCATTCCTGGTATGCCAAACTCTATTCTGCTTTGTTATACGATCCAGCATATCACTTGCCTCAATAAAAGTAAGGTCCATGAATGACCCACCTGCAACATTATCAACCACTAGCTTAGTCACCGAGTTCAAAGCCCTATATAATATTTCCATCAAGTGGATATTGGTCATCTGATGATTTGGGCACTGCATAAGCTTCTTCTTGAACCTCTCCCATGTTTCGTGGAGAGCTTTAGTTGGAACCTGTCAAAAATTACTTATCTCATCTCTTAATTGGGCTCTCTTGGATGGAGGAAAGAATCTTTCTAGGGAAGCGTCTTTCAGTTGCCTCCAATTAGTAAGAGAATCAGGAGTTAGTCCGTTCAACCATAGCTTTGCCTCTCCAGATTGAGACAATGGAAATAAGCGCAGCCGAATTGCATTCTGTCCAACTCCTGGATTGTCAAACAACTTGCATGTTGAGATAAAATTGCTCAGATGCATATTTGGATCATCGCCTACAAGTCCACCAAATAGCCCTTTGAGTTGCAATAGCTGGATCATGGTGCTAGTGATATTGAACTTGGCTCTAGGTGCCAAGGGCGGAGGAATAATAGACCCTGTGGCACCTGCCCCATCCAAATTTTCATCTTCATCATCAAAAGCAACCTGCATAGCTTGGCGTTTAGGTCTCATTCTAGCTTGACAATCTCTCCTGTTCACAGGTGCCGCCACCTCATCTGTACGCCTTGGATTTAGTAGCTCATCATCACCCAGGTCCTCATTATCAAGATTTGTTGCCCGACCTGGGTTATCAATATTCTGTTGATGTACTTGAGCAGATGCCAATGCAGCTAATCTAGCCTGCTCCTGTTGAGCAGCCATCCGTTCAATGTCTCGTTGTGCATCCATTCTGCCAATAAGTTATGGTTCAGGATTTATGGGTAATAATGGCTGACCAGATCTACGTGTATTTGGCATGCACTCTCCTAAACCTGAACAAAACAAAAACATCAAACAAAAAGTAAAATTATAGAATCTTTGACCAAAGGGTCTATTAACTATCACAAACTTAGTTGACAACCGTATTCCTTGGCAACGGCGCCAAAATTTGATACGCCCAAATTACAACTCTCGTTAGAAAGTGTAAGCGGTCACTGTCAAATAGAGAACCCAACTGGGTTGGGTGTCGAATCCCACAGGGAATACTCTGGTCAGTAAGTGTTGCAATTATTAGGAGACTGTTGGTCGAAAATTCCCAGGAAAAAGGGGGGTTTGGTTTAGGCGTGAACTAATATTATCAAAGTAACGATGGAATGATTTGTGTAGTAAGATTTAATCACAGAGAATAATAAGTTAGGGTTATGTCCACCTTGTAGTTTCTACTTCTCTATTAACTATGAGTAACGCGGAATTTAGATATGCATGCACTTATAGAGAATCGTATTCTAATTCTAAATCCAAGTGTTTCCCAACCATCAAGGATTTATTTCACTTTTACTCTCTCGAGCCTAAAGTGTATAACAAATGGTACAAATTCTCCATGAAGTTAATCCGGTTAAGGCATTAACGTGTAAATAGAGGTTGGAAGCTCTATTTCCTTGTCACACTCTCTTTTCCAAACATGTAAATTTTCTCTCGAACAAGTTAATGCTATAATGGCGTGTTCTCTATGTTTGCAACCATGAGAATTCAATTAAAACGAAGAGAGTAATGATATAAGTAGCATAACACATCAGGAATTCACAAACTCATAGTTAATAGATAGTATCTTACAAGGTTTTCATAACCCTAACAGAGAAGTTTAGCTACTCATGGATTCAACGGAAATCAAAGTAGACATAATCATCATACCAAAACCTAGAACAATCTTGGCGATGGAAGTGATTAGCGACAGTAAGAGAGGAAAACGTGTTTCTCTCTCTCTCCGTTCGTGTAGCCAAAGACGTTTTTCTCAGTCCTCCCAAAATTACAGAATCTGAAAACTGAATAATGAATAATGATATTGATGCTGAAAAATTCAGCAATAAGGTTTTTAATAGCATCCTTGTCTAATAAGTTGCTACTGCATCCTTAAGTCTTTAAAGGTGTGAACTAATATTATCAAAGTAATGATGGAATGAATTGTGTAGTAAGATTTTATCACAGATAATAATAAGTTAGGGTAATGTCCACCTTGTAGTTTCTACTTCTCTATTAAATATGAGTAACGCGGAATTTAGACATGCATGCACTTATAGAGAATGGTATTCTAATTCTAAATCCAAGTGTTTCCCAACCATCAAGAATTTATTTCACTTTAACTCTCTCGAGCCTAAAGTGTATAACAAATGGTACAAATTCTCCAAGAAGTTAATCCGGTTAAGGCATTAACGTGTAAATAGAGGTTGGAAGCCCTATTTCCTTGTCACACTCTCTTTTCCAAACATGTAACTTTTCTCTCGAACAAGTTAATGCTATAATGGTGTGTTCTCTATGTTTGCAACCATGAGAATTCAATTAAAACGAAGAGAGTAATGATATAAGTAGCATAACACATCAAGAATTCACAAACTCATAGTTAATAGATAGTGTCTTACAAGGTTTTCATAACCCTAACAGAGAAGTTTACCTACTCATGGATTCAACGGAAATCAAAGTAGACATTATCATCACACCAAAACCTAGAACAATCTTGGCGATGGAAATGATTAGCGACAATAAGAGAGGAAAACGTGTTTCTCTCTCTCTCCGTTCGTGTAGCCAAAGCCGTTTTTCTCAGTCCTCCCAAAATTACAGAATCTGAAAACTGAATAATGAATAATGATAATGATGCTGAAAAATTCAGCAATAAGGTTTTTAATAGCATCCTTGTCTAATAAGTTGCTACTGCATCCTTAAGTCTTTAAAAATACTGGGTTTGCCCGGGAAAAATTTCCCATGCATCATTTTCAGTCCAAAAGTTGTCTTCCCTCTAATGTGAAGTTTTCCTTTGCTGCCCACAAGTCCACAAAGTGCTGAAATCTTCATATTAGTCCCTGAAAAACATGCTAATCACATAGGTTAGCTCACTTAAAGGAAAATGGACTAAAAGTGCAGGAATTATATATTTAATCCTCAAAACTAAGCCAAAATATTGGTAAATTATGGTACTTAGACGTATAAATAAGCCCAACATCACCCATCATACCTCAAAATACCCTAAAAATCTATAACAGTCCTCTTCGAGTCACCACTTATCACCTAATCATGACTGATGCAAAGTTTCATATTCTCGAACTAACGACTCTGAATATTCTCAAGGTAGATCTCACCTTAATACTAACAAGATCCTCCTGGGGTTAAAAATATCAAATCACACAATCAAGTTAGCCAAGGATTGGATGTACCACGCCAAGCTCCTTTGGGAAACTGAGATAGCAATCAAACTACCCATACTAATCGACTTCTAACTTAAGGCATCCACTAACATATTTTCCTTGCCTAAATAGTATAGAATAGAGATGTCATAATCCTAGCAACTCTATCCTTCAATGCTGCCCAATCTAGCTTTCTCTAGGTCATAAGATGTTGAAGACTATGATGATCTATGTAAATCACCAATGAACACCATATAAATAATGCCTCAAAATCATAAGTACAAAAACTACCACCGCCAACTCTAAATCAGGAGTGGGTTAGTCGTGCTCGTGCGCCTTTAGATGCCTCTACGCATATATAATAACATAACCCTACTGCATCAACACACAACCCAAATAAAAACTAAAAGCATCATAATATATGGTGAATCCCTTTCCCTTAATTGGAACAACAAATATAAGAGGCGAGGTGAGGAAACCCTTGAGCCAACATAACATCAAAGTACCAGAAAGGAACCTTTTTCTGGACTGATCAGGTCATCGGTGCTGCAATAGTAGCAAAACCATCAACGAACCACCTATTGTAATAGCTAAACTAATAAAGATAAGAATCTTAGATGGGTATGTAGTCCTAGTCTAATCATGAATAGCCTCAATCTTTGCTGGGTCCACTATAATACTATTCTTAGATACCATATGTCCAAGAAATGTCACCGATTTAATATAGAACTCACACTTTGAGAATTTGGCAAAACTTCTATGATCTTTCAAAGTTTGGAGAACAATCTCAGATGTTGCATATTCTCCTTCTTACTACTAGAATACACAAGAATGTCATCAATGAACATGATCATGAAGGAATCTAAAAAAGATCTAAATATGCGGTTCATTAAATCCATGCACGTTGCTGGGGCATTGGTCAACCCAAAAGACATCACTAGGAATTCATAATTACCATAGCAAGTCTTAAAGCCTGTCTTTGGGATATCCTCAACCCAAATCCAGAGTTGATGGTAATCAGACCTCAAGTCAATCTTAGAGAACAGAGTTGCTCCCTGAAATTGGTCAAATAAATCATCAATATAACGCGTAAGATACCTATTCTTCACCATCACTTCATTAAGATGTCGGTAGATAATACACATACCCATGGAACCATCCTTATTATTTACAAAAAAGATAGGATAACTATAAAGTGACACATAAAATCTAATGAAACCCTTACCCAAAAGAACCTGAGCTTAGAATTTAGCTCCTTGAGCTTGGAAGGAGACATACTATAAGGTACCATAGATACAGGTCGGATGCTTGACTTAAGATCAATAATAAACTTAATATTATGATAAGGAGAAAGACTAGGTAGATTGATAGGAAAAACATCAGGAAAGTCACAAAGTATAGAAACAGAGCAAAGAGATGGACTCTCCATATTAGCATCATGAATATACCTGAGATAAGACACAGACTCTTGATATAAGTCTCTTAGACAAGCATAAGAAATAATCCCCATCGAATTACAACTAATATATCCATGCAAATAATTGAGGGTATGCCATACATGGCTAAGGTGATGGTCTTGGTAACACAATCCAAAACTACATGATAGGGGGATAACCATTCTATGCCCAGAATCACGTCAAAATTCACCATATCTAGCATAATAAGATAAGCCTGAGTATCACACCCTTAAATAATCACCACACAAGATCTATAAACTTGATCCACTACTAAAGAATCACCCACAAAAGTAGATACACACAACAACATAGATAAAGAATCACAAGACTACTCTAACCGTGGTGCATAGTAAGTTAATACATAAGAATAAGTGGATCATGAATCAAGCATAGAAAAAGTTGGCCGATGGCACACTAAAATTGTACCTTTATTAATAGCATATGAAGACTCTACCTTGAATCTATAAAGTACGACATATAAATGGCCTTGCCCACCACCTATATGGATGCCTGACCGATCTCTGATATGACATTCTTAAGGATATCTATGAGCACCCTGGGAACCACCCAGACAACCTTGTATAGTACCTTTAGCTAGAGGTGGCACTTCCCTAATTAATGAAACACTCTATGGTGTAGGAACCATTGCCCCACTCATAGGATACTCTTTAGAAAAATGGTTAAAGACCTCACAATCATAACTTGACCCAAGAATTGTACTAAACTTAAAAGATTTGATTGATCCAAAATATCCACCTTGGATAAAATACCCAAAATGATAAAAAATTTGGAGGTTGGCCACTACTTTAGCCAGGATAATCACTGTAGCTAGATTGAGCTCCATCGATAATCTAAAGTGCAGTATTAATAGGGCTACTAAACTAATCCTGGTGCTGATAAGACTAGCGCAAAGGGTACCTACCTTGAGAATTACTTTCTCAAAATTGTGAGCCATTTCAACTTCTATTGAAACTATCCTGATATCGTGGCCTTTTATCATGGACCCCTTAGGATTTGCTATGAATCTTTCCCATAATCCGAGCATGATTAAAAACCTTAGAGAAAGACTTACCTACAACAACCAAACTCTATGTAGCTATTTAGAGAGAAAGTCTTTATCCCAAACTAAACACTAAATTTGCTCATATTTGGTCAGTAAGATAGATGTAGCATACCTAACCAATTCATAGAATTGAGCCTTATACTCCACAACAGCCATGGAGTGTTGTTCCAACCTCATGAACTGGTCTTTCGAATGATCTCTAAGGCTACAAGGCATATACTTCTCCAAGAAAACCTTAGAGAACTAAGTGTATGTAAATGTGAGAGATCCAGTTGGCCTAGAATCAAGATGGCCTATCCATCAAAATCGAGCCAACAAATCCTACTAAAAGGTGATGTAATCAATACCACGAGTCTCAACTAGGCCTAAATTTTGGAGAATATCTTCACAAGTAACAAAGAACTCATAAGCATCCTGGCTTGGTGCCCTAGAAAACCTAGGCGAAGTCAATCTCAAGAATCTACCCAATATCTTCTCCTCCTTAATAGACATACCAGTTTAGGTGACTACAGGTTGAGCAACTATCGGTGTCAGAGGAATATCAACTAAGGGAGTCATAGCTATAAGCTGTGCCCTACCTCAGTACCACTCTTGTCCATAGATTAATAACCATCAGATAGTGAACCATTAACTGATACCATGAGATAGACTAATACATCTATATGTAATGATAATAAAATAAATCCAAGTGGAGCTTGGACTATCCCCTAGCCCACCACTAGTTTGGGTGGAGAACTCTATGGTGTGAGAGAAGGTATGGGTCTGGTAAAGGCTCTCTATATTGGTCTCTTGTCGGATCTGCATCTTTTGGATCTCCTCGACCTCCAGGTCTTCCACACACTCTGGTAGGATACTTAGTCAGAGACTTGGGGTCCTTATCTCGTGTAGTAGTAGCGCGATTCTATCCATCTACAAAATAGTAAAACCAAATAAATCATAGAAACCAACTCAGAATCTTAGCACAAAATAAGGTAAATAAGATAAGATCTCCTAAAAATATCCTATAGCCTCCCAAAGATAAGAAATAGATGTCATTTAATCAATCCACGAGACTCTACTAGACACTTGCTCTTATACCAACAATACTGGTGAACCTAGCATTCTGATACCAATTTATCATGACCTAATTTCATAAGTCATGATGACACCTACTTTATCCCGCTAATAGGTAAGCTATACCATATCCCATAACTATAAGCAGTAGGCTAGTTGGTAGAAAATGGCCTAACTACTAGAAATATACAAGTAAAAAAATTACAAGTTAAAAATATAATGGTGATAATACCCCATGACCTTGTATAGTTTGTACAAGAGACACTAAGCTTAAGAATACGAGTACTATATAAATCAATTATAAATCAGTCTTAAAAATAGAAATACTGATAAAAAATTAAAGATGGAGAAATGGTCAATTTTATCTTTGATAGCTCACTCTATCTCTAAACTCTAACCAACATAATTATGACATCAATGGAGGTGACTAGTACTTAGATCTACATAAAAAGGTATAAAGTATATTATGAGTACCAAAGCCATGATTACATAGTAGGAATCTTTGGCCAATCGAGTTAGATCACAATATAAGATAACAAAATGTGAGATAAATAAGTTAATTCTAGGATATAGGGAAACCTACAATAGCTCTCTAAATACTGAATGTAAATAACCAAAATGATAATAATTAAGAAATGCATAACTACCTCTATATGAATGACTCCTATAAGCCAAAAAGTGGAATAAAGTAGATAATCTAATGCGGCCTATAAGCCCAGAGGGTTCAATCAAGGAGAAATAATGACCTTAATTATGGTAATTTATCCATATCTCAAAATCATACCAATGGATACTTACATACTATAAACAAAACCATAACAAGTAATCCCACAATATTGGATTCAAGCTGGAACTACTACCTTATATGTCAAACTTGAACTAAAACTAATATCATGAATGCCATACTTGAACGGGAACTAGTATCATCAATAATGCTGGAATCAAACTGGTCTCAATATCATAAATTACAAGACTTGAACCAAAACTTTTCAACTTTCCAATACAATCCTAAGATAACCATCAAGTGTAAAACCTTTTCGAATGTGAGAATGTAATTAGGATAATGTACATGCCTCTTTAATCTACTAGGAGTTAATTGCGATCTTTCCCTAAGATGGGACATAGGGGCCTACTTCTAACCTCAAAATCCTTCCTAAGGTAAATTCTACACCAAACTAGGCTAAGGTACCTAATTTCATAACTAGATTTTAATTTAAGACACTTGAATCCTAAGATAGCAATTCTACCCTAAGAATGAGTAATTGAATCAATTATGCCTAATTACAGTTCCTTAATCGGCTAAAAGATCCAAATCATACAAAGTGTACCGCCAAGGCTAAATCCCATCCTAAAACTAGCATGATATCATATTCATATTATAATTAATGTCAATCTATAATATATACTAGATAGCAAGTTTGGTCGCTTAAGTGTCCTCGGCTAAATCAATACAAGTTTCTTTTTAGCGGATGTACCAACTTAGACTTGGAAATTCCAAGTCTCCACCGACCCCTCAGGATTTATTTGGAATCCTTTAAACACAAGTAAACTATGCTACCCTATTGAATTCAACATTTTGGACTTAATGGTGCAGTCAAAATTTCTATCCTGGGTTATTTCAATGAAAAATGGGCCTATTACCTAAGGGCCATTTTTATTAACTTCCAACCAGTAAGACAAAATGATTTTGGGAGCCTTAAAACCCAAACCAAAGGTCCCCTTAGCCTAAAATCAATATTTTGGAGCTGTTGGAACTATAAAATTGGCATACAAAGTTGTTAGAATGAAATTTTCTTCGAATAGCCAATTTTTACTAATGAAGACTTCAAAATAGAAAATTGGCCCTAAATTAAAATAACTACCTAGTAACTAAAATATCAGCTCCAACAAGTCATAAATAACTTTGGGACACTATAAGAAAGCTCTGATTAGTAAAACTACATGGAAATACAGAACATACCTTGAGGGTTATTACAATAAAGTGGGATGCAATAGTTTGTAATGGAATATAATGAAACACATTAAAATATAATGGGGTGCAACAAAATGCAATGGCATATAGTATATTAAGTCTCCCTCTTAATAGTATGAAGTAAATCTTCACTTGAGTCTATTTTTTGGTATGTTGGCATTTTACATATGCCTGTACTCAAGGAAAATGGTTAGTAGACACAATGCTATTCTCGCTTGTGACTACGGTCGAGCTTTATGAAAGTTAATTGAAAAATACTCAACTTCATAATCTGAATGAATTAGTCTACTATTAATCTTTTCTTTTCGAGAGAGTATCTAAACAACAAATCCACTAGAGGTAAACAAATGGGTGAAATCCTTTTCTAGGGATTGCTCAAATACTATTGCTTTGCTTTATGGAGATTTTGAGGATGGATTTTCTCTTATTCCTCCTATTATGTGATATTTTTTATTATATCCTTATATTTCAAACTTTTTTAAATGTACCTGTGCTCAAGGTAAGCATTTAGTAGACAAAACGTCATTTTTGGTAGCGACTATTTTAGAAAAATTCTTAATAAGATATTCTTAAAGTGGATAAGACACCTTTATTTGTCATCCATAGTTTCTTGAAATCAGATATACCAGTCAAAAGGTGATAAATAGGTAATGCACTCATCTTTGGGGCACCCAAAAATATCATTCTTGAGTATTATAGACTTTGATCGGTTCTCGACTCGCTTGGGGGGATTTTTGAAGAAGACTCCCATTTTTGTGCATTAATCCCCGCATCCACAGAAATTATGTTAGTTTTGAGTGAAACTACTCCGTGTTGGTCTCCTTCATTCTTTTGTTTTCTTTTGCCATCTTTGGGGTGCTCCGTTATGTTTGGACTTCCACCCTAAATCCCTATTTCAATTGATATTAGGTTAAAACTAGTTAAATAGAAAATGTGTATAGATTTTGAAAGGGTAGTTTTGGGTTTTGAAAACTTAGTATTAAAAAATTTGTGTAAAAGTTCTTTGGAAAATATCTGCCAGTCATCCCATGTGCTAGTTTAATGAACATCTTCTGCTTGAGGTCCAGCTATGTCTAATATCTAATGGAGGATCTCTAAAACTTGTTATTGTTTTCGGGTAGTTTCAATAACACCACTTTTTGGAAGCTTGTCTTTGTTTGGAATTTAATCTATCTAGACTCTGTCGCAGTTGGTGATTTTTTAAGTTTTGATTTGACCTCCTAGTGCTGGGGAATTCAGAATTCTTTCCAAAATGTTAGTGGAAATTTTGAGGACCTTCTAAAAAATTATTCCCTAGTTTGATACTATTTGAGATAATCTCGATTTACGAGGATCTTGAGGTTTTCTCCAAAGTCTTTGCCGGTCTTCTTTCTCTATATTAAAGGATGAGCTTACTATTTTAAATTTTAGTATTCCTTCTCTAAAACATTTCTCTAATTTCTATTTATTGAGGTAATATAATCGAGCCATTTGGGCGCCTACGTATCCCGTTGAAGTAGGAATCAATTCAAACATAACTCAAGACTATGCTAGCTAGGGAGACATAAAAAAACTAAAGTGTTGAACGAAGTGTACATAGGGCTCCTAAACATTTCATTCGTTAAAATTCAGGTAAAATATAGTTTGTAAATAAAAGGAAAAGATTAATTTTTCTATGAGTTGACCGAAGCTGACATAGGCCACATGCATATCTCATTCTTGAGAATTTAGGTCAAACATAATTCGTACATAAAAGTAAAAGAGAAATTTTTCTAAGGATTTGACCAAAATCAACATAGTCTGCCTACTTATTTCATTCTCAAGAATCAGGTTAAGCATAGTTTTAAATAAAAGGAAAGATAAATTTTCCTGAGGGGTTGTCCGAAGCCAACATAGTCCGCCTACATATCTCATTCTTGAGAATTCATGTCAAACATAGTTCTTACATAAAAGGAAAAGATAAATTTAAAGAAATTACAAAGCATAAAATGATTATGTTCATAGAGAAAAATACTATCCTTAGACATAGTATTGCTTCTCTGTATTGGAGTTGATTTGTTTGATATACTCTTGACCATCCATCTTGCATAGGATTAAAGCTCCTTCAGATAGTACTTTTCAAACTATATACTACCCTTTCCATATTAGATCAAACTTGACTTTATACTCTTTTTGATGAGTAAATATACGTTTGGGAACCAATTGCACAATTTGAAACATTCGAGCTTTCACTTTCTTGTTGAAAGAATAAATTATTTGTTGTTGGTAAAACTGGCCATGGCATACTACAACCATTCTCTTTTTATCATTTAGTATAGTTTTTCATAATGAGCATGAACCCATTCCTCATTGCTTAGTCAAACTTCTTGAAGAATTCTCAAATAAGGTATCTCAACTTTTCTTGTATCACAATTTGATTTACATAAACTAGTAGATGAGGAGTTGTCCCAGTTGAGGTTCTGACTATTGTACAGTACCTTAATAAAGCGTAAGGTAACATCTCATACCAGGATCTGTCATTTTGGACCATTTTTTCAGGATTCTCTTGATGTTTTTTATTGGCTTCTTCCAATACTCCATTCATTTGTGGGTGGTATGTGGTCGAGTCTTAATGAACTATCTTGAACTATTCATAAATCTAATTCATCAAATGACTATTCAAGTAAGCTTTATTATTGATAATTATTGATTTTAATATTCCAAATCAGCAAATCAAGTTGTTGACAAACTCTGCAACCACTTTCTTGGTCACAACATTATTTGAGGTAATTTCTACCTATTTTGTAAGATAATCAATAAAAACAAAGATAAACCTATGTCTATTTGACGTTGGTGGCTCTATTGGTATGATAACATCCATACCCTAAGCAATAAAAGGAGAAGCTGGATTCATTGCATAAATCTCATGTGGAGGTATCAAATCAAATCTCTATGTATCTATCACTTTGGGCACTATTTTATATACTACAATCACTTTACATTGTTATCTAGATGTAACTAATTCTCATAATCTTTCTAGTGAAATGAAACCTATTCATATAGGACTCGTAGACTCTAGCTTGTACTTCTTATACTAATTTTATGGCTTCTATGACATCAACACATCTTAGAAATCCTAAGCCTGGGGTCTCCTATAAAGGATTTCCCCGTTAGGGAAATAGTTCTTTCCCAAATGTCAGATTGTCTTTTTCTAGTTATTGTCAGCCTCCACAAGATATGCTCTAGATTCTAAATACCTCTTAATGTTAATGTCCTATAGCTTTCCATCAGCTTCTAATTCAACATATGCACAATGCACCAACTGCTCCTTTAAACTTATTTCTAAAGGATCGATGTAACTTTGATCTGGGTGTTGAATTATGGTAGATATTGTGGCTAAATCATATACAAAATCATTTTGTATCCTTGGGATATTCCTGTAGTTAATTTCCTTAAATATTTTACATAAATTCTGCACCTATTCTACAAAAGGGGTAATCTTGGGATACTTTTCTGCCCATTCTCCCCACACTTGGTTAATTACCAAATCTAAGTCTCCAGTGAATAACAGTTCTCAAAAACCCATGTCAAGTAATATCTTGAGGCCTAGGATACAAGTGTCTTGTTCAACCATGTTCTTGGTGCATGGGAAGCTTAATTTAGTATGGTGAATAGGAAACTTAATTTACTGGTTTCTGGGTAGTGTTGGACTATTTATGATACCAAAACTACTCCAATTCTTGAACCCTTAAAATTGAGTGCTCGATCAAAAAATATTCTCCACCCGAGGTATGCTTCAATGATGTCTTCTTCCACAAACAAAACCTTTTTATCTAGGAAGTGTGTTCAGAATGTCTTATATTCATTTTCAACTGGATTCTCAGCTAAATGATTATCTAGGGCTTTCCCGTTGATTGCCTTTTGAGCCACTTAAATGATGTCGATCTCGCTGGAAATGAGATACATTGTTATGAGCCTTAGCATTGTATTCATTATATACTAACAACTTCTGCCACAGGATAATTTTCATGTAGGCATGGATTTGTAGATATATACTTCAAGGTATCCATTCAATAAATAAGATACATTGTATATGAGGATAGATAATGCCTCATTTTCTGTGCAATCCATGTTAAAGCACAACACATCTTTTCTACCAGTGTGTAGCAAGCCTCGTATTGAGTAAACTTTTAACTCAAGTAGTAGATAACTTTCTCTTTCTTATCAGTCTCATCATGTTTCCTGAGGATACATTTCAAATCATTTTGTAAGATTGACAAGTAAAGAAATAACAAACTTTTTTCCCTCGTGGGATCCAAAATAAGTGGAGCAGATAGATATTATTTGATCCTATCAAAAAACATATAATATTTTTCTGTCCACTCATTCAATCCATCTTTCTTCAACAACTTGAGAATATGGTCACATATGTCTGTTGATTGGGCAATGAACCTGCTAATGTAATTCAAATGAACAAGATAAATAATAGCCTCTTTCTTGGTCTTTGATTGTAGAAACCCTTAAATTGTATTAATCTTGGATGGGTCGAGCGTGATGCCCCTCCTACTAAATATTAACCCTGCTAATTTTTGGTCTAGCACATTGTCAGAATAATTAGTGAGATTTGACTTCAAGTTTAAATTTTCAGTTAGTTGTAGAATTTTCCTAGGAATGTTAGATGATCTAAAATCTCAGAGTATTTAATGATTATATTGTCCACATACACCTCAATTTCTTTGTGAATCCTATTACAAAATATTGGTACCATGGTCCTCATATATGTCCATCCACATTCTTATGACTAAATAGAATTACCCTACAGTGATAAACACCCCAGAGTGTGATGAAAGTTATCATTTCTATGTCTTCCTCATTCATTAAGATCTGATGGTACCCTGTAAAACAATCCATTAAGGATCATATTTCATGCATCACACAATTTTCAATGAGAATGTGGATATTGAGAAGCAAAAAATTCTCTTTAGGATTGGCCCTCTTTAAGTCTCCATAGTCAATACAAATTCTGATGTTTCCATCCTCCTTTGGCACAAGAACAATATTGGCTAGCCATGTCAGATATCTTATGACCTCTATGACTTTATACTGGATCTGCTGCATCACCACTTTTTTAATCTTCAAACTTAAGTCGGAATTGAATTTCCATATTTTCCGTTTTACTGTATCAAGATCTATATTGATTGGCATCTTACGTGACATGATGTTGGTTCTTAACCCCGACATGTCGTTGTAATACCAAGCAAGTATTTTCATATATTCTTCTAGAAATTGAATGAGTTCTCTTTTGTCTGCCTCTGTTAGGTGAATACTGATTCTTATCTCCTTGACTTAACTAAGATCTCATAGATTGACTACTTCTATTTCTTTTGAGTTGGGATTCTTACCATTTTCAAATTCTTTTAAATTTTCCATTAACTATTCCTCATCATCATCTTCCTATTCATCACTATTCCCTACAATTTGATCATTTAGTTCTTGGCAACTAGATATTGGCTTGTTTTAAATTATTATTACTAAAATAAATAAATAAACTAAGTTAGATAATACAAGATAATTCAGAATAGAAAAATAAGAATAACATAATTCAAAATAACATAATTCAAAATAACATTCTAGATAAAGGGAGGCCTTTTCATTGAAATTTGGGAAATATTTCCAAACTATGGCTCATGACTTGAAGAAGTATGGGCCTATGTCTTTTTAAAAATAGTAAAATGCAAGAAGGTTATTTGAGACATAAAAGGTGAATAACAAGGCCTTCCCTATATCATCACCAATTTTAAAAATTACTAGAAATTGCCCTTTCATCTACACAATAGGTGATGGTTCATGAGTGGAGTAGAGGTCTAATTCAACAAAGTTTGTCTAGCAGCAACCTTTATCATCCCACTAGCCTTTGAGAAATATTCTAGTATAGAATTTTATCCCTCAAATAGATTTCCTATCCCCTCTTCTAGACTATAATTAATTGGCATCTCATGTACAAGGAATGATTAGTACACAAGTGGCAATGGTTTGGGAAGACCCATCTTTATCCCTTTCTTATTCTCATTTTCCTTTATTGGTGTGTGCCCCAGTCCATACTTGAATTATCTTTCTGGGACCACAATTGGGTTAATGATGCCTTCCAAATTCTTTCCTAGTCCCCGATCAAGCTTAAATCCACTTCATAGAATCACCATCGCCATCATCTTATAAATGGAAGGCATGACATTTTGGGTTTTTGATCCTTTTCCCCAATATTCACGATTTCCATCATACAAAAGTTATTTCCCCTTGGAATATCTTCAATCACAGGTACATAACAATTAGGGTGGATCAAATATTTAATGACCTCTTTATGTTCTTCCTATATGAACTTTAATAATTGATGGAGCGACAATTAATTGCTCTTGCATTATGAATCCAAGGATTCCTAAGAAGTATATTATAGATAGGATTCATATCAATAATGTGAAATTTATTCTTAAATTTAGTGGGTCCCATCTGAATGTACAAATCAACTTTGGTCATATTATCTCTCTACCCCCATCGAAAGCTCGCACATTAACATGTCTTTGGAAAACCTTTCCCGAGTCATTGCCCAATTGAAAGAATATGGAAAGAGGGAAAATGTTTAGATGAGATCTGTCATCTATTGATCCCTAATTAATCACATGGTCATGGAAATTGACAGTAATATGTAAGGCTTTGTTGTGCATTATGCCTTCAAAAGGTAACTCTTCCTCGCTAAATGATATACGATGAATTCCCACAATATTCTCTATATCATTGCAACCATATTTTCAACACTCATGCATGCATGCACATATGTTTCATCTAGGACTTTCAACAAGGTATGTCGGTGATGCTGCAAAGTCATTAATGTGCCTACACAACAATCTAGGCTAGGGTTTTATCCAGTTCTTGATAACTGATTATTTCTTTGGCTGCATACACCTCAAGAATTCTTCAACCTCCCCTTTAATTATTGGAATTTTCTGTGAATCCTTTTTGTTGCCTGACTTCTCAATAATATAACACCCTCCAGATATATAATCCCATAGGCTGGGACAATCTCTACAACAAATAATTTTTTGGGCAGTGTTAGAGTATATGCCTGATTTGTGTGCTGTCATCACCATAAACGGAGGCCTTTTAATGACTCTTGAAGTATCCACTACTCGTTTTATCTTCTCTAATCCTTTTATCTTCTTGGATATTTTTGAATCAACCTTAGTGATAGTCTTGCTCGCTGCCCATTAGTCATATATTTGGATCATATTAACTATAGTTACCCATTAATAAGAAATAGGTTATTATTGATATTTGGTATCGGTGACTGAGAAGTAATGACCTTTTGATAAATCAAGTCTTGGATCTTATGTTTTAGGTAATGTTGTATTTTCTACTGTGTTCGACTCCTCCTGAATAACATGCACAATTTTGACCAGCATAATAAAATTAGGAATTAGGATTGTTGGATTTTAGTAAGATAGGCAATAGATAGTGGGATGCTCATTATATTCCCAAAAACTAAGTATGTTTTTCAGCAGTAGTGTCAAGTTGTGGGAAGGTTTCTTTTTGAGGCATAGATGAGGGAGGTTATAGTTGATTAGTTGATGTGAGTTGGAACTTGACGATAATTTAGAGGTGCTTAAACATTATCTTTGTGATTTGGGATGGTGGTTTGGCTATGGAGCTTGATATTGAGGTAAGAAATTGGTTGTGGATCTTGGGCTTTAGGTTGATAATTTGGCTGTAGAGCTTGATATTGAGGTAAGATATTTGGCTCTATAGCTTGTATTGAGGTAGGATATTTTACTTTAGAGCCTCGTATTGGGGAGAAACATTTGGTTATGGAGCTTGTTTTGAGGTAGTACATTTGGATGTGGAGCTTGGTATTGAGGTAGGTCATAAAAGATGAATTGAGGACTCGGGGGTAGTGGAGAAGAAAGGGTATTCTTGGTTCTATATTTTCTTCTCAACTTAGTAATAGTATTATAGGATACTATGGTTACTTCTTATATTTTCTTTTTCGGGGAACTAAACGGACAAATGATGGTGGGGTCTTGATAATATTTCACTTTTGAATACCTTCTTCCATTGACACACTGATCTTTACTAAATCCAAAAATACTGCATAAACTGCTGACACAATTATACTATAAAAACTCTTCTTCTTGAGCCAAGAAAAATGCTTCCACCATTTCTCCTTGGTCATTGGAGGTTGTACTTTAGCAACTTCCTTTCTATAGCAACATGCATAGTCCCAAAAATACTTATCGCTCTTCTTCGTAATCCTGTCTAATAAATTTTAGTTAAAGACTATTTCTAAATTGTAGGCAAACCCATTTAGAAAGTCTTTGGCTAATGCTTTCCAACCAGACCATTTTTTTAATTCCTGGGATGTAAACCAATCTAGATCTTTGGTGATTATACTTCCACTAAATAGGACTTTAATCAATGCCTCATTCATTTGTATTTTGACCATTTGGTTACAATATCTTCTTAAGTAAACCATGACATTTATAGTGCTACCAAATGATTCAAATTTGGGGATCTTATATCCTTTTAGTAGATGTACATCGGGATGGACACATGAATCATCATAACTAAGGAAAATATTATCCACTATCCCTTGATGCATTTTTATTCTCATATTCTCTTCATTCATTGATAATAACTTCTTTTCATGCTTGATCCTCCATTATTTTTTCTCCTCATAATGGTCTTCCACGAGATTAGGAAAAAGGTTATAAAGATCGAGAGGTGTGATGACTTGTAAAGGCTGGAGGTACTGTTTGGATGTGAGAAGAATTTGGGGTAGTAATGGAAGGGTTTAGTTATGATGAAGTGTGATATTGTTGAAGAGTGGAAGTTGGGTTATAGTCAGGGAGAACATTGTAAGGGTTAAAGGTATTTGGAAAAATTTACGAGTGATTTTGTAGAATTTTCGAGTGATTTTGTAAAATTTGAGAATGATTTGGTGGATCTTAGGAATAAATTTATGGAGTTAGGGATGGGTTTTGTCGATGGTAAGTATCTAGGTTATTATATCGATTGGTGTTCTGGACATGTGAAGTGTAAATTTGATAAAATGGTGGATTATAGATGATAGTTCCATGGGAAGTTGGGACGATGAGGCAGATGTCATGTTACTTGGATGATTCTTGAGAATAAATAGGTTGAGAGGAGGAATTTAGAGTGGAATCCCATGCCCTCCTAGGACAGGAATGTTAGTAGTGATGGCCAAATTAGCCAAATCTCTAGTACGATTCATCTCATGTTGGAGAATTTCTGGCTATCTCATGAGTTCAACAATCATCCTCTTTTTTGTTCTATCACATTGTCCCTAATGGAAAATATGTTATCATCATTGTTTCTAATTACATTTGAATAATGGCTAGGGGATGGGATCTTATGAGCTTTTGACCGAGTTAAATAAGGATGTTCAACCAACTTATGTCAACATGAAGTATCTTCAATCATCTGTAAAGTAAAAAAAACTCAAAGGTTGATGTGTTATATATAGTTAGTGGAAAATAATACAAGATATTTGACAAGTAGTAAATACATAAAGTTGTTTTTATCATAGGAAAATTGATCCTTGGGAGCATTGCCTCAAATATTTCAATAAACAAGACTTTGCTCATTAATCGGAGATGAGTGAGTTTTATTAGGAAGATTGACCTTGATACATATTCTTCTTCTTCTTTATCTTTATGCCTCCCTCTCCAAAATAAGGGGATATAACAGTTGTGAAAGATAGAGGCAGAGATGGAAGGCTACCTACGTAACCCACAGAGGGGAAATCAGGCCCTACATAGTTTGAATAGTTCAAGAAAAACACTTAATTCATTACATTCTCATTAAAAACTATTATATTAAAAACCACTAAAAAAGAACAACATCCAAAGTAAAGAAACCTAGAAACTGTCTTCTAGATAAGTGCGGGCAGTCCTGCTTCATTCTACTCTTCCACCTCTTGATCTTCTAAGGGTGAAATAGTGGAAACTCTAACTTGAACCTTCTAGCTTTCACCAGGATCTCCAACATTATCTCAAAAGCATGAAAAATCTCTAAGTCATTCCCCTTATCCCTCTATAATAGTGGCAAACCTCTTTGAATATCTTCCAACATTTAGATATCATGTTTGGCTTTGTTCCACTGGCTCTAGGATCTTAGAATGGATGAGTTTTGAATACATGTCATGATAGGTTTCTTTAATCTCTGTGAAGTCATATTTGTAAATTTCCACCTCTTGAGTGGTGGGCATGCCTGGATTAACATGGTTATATATGAGAATGGTCTATGGCCCCCACAAGTTACTTATTCGATTATTATGAATCATGTTGCAAATTATGATCATATAGAAATGCACGTATCAGTGGTATGTCAAGGTTGATTCAGATGGTAAGAGTATTTTTGATGAGAATTTTTGGGAAGGCATCCAAATTCTTCTATTTGGTCAGGTTTGAGAATTACTATATCTCTTAGAGTTTGATAAACTTTTGAGCCTGTCATAACCATAGGGATCCTAGAGTATCCTCTAAAGTGAGATTTGAGGATGATATTTTCATCTCCTGACCTAATCTTAGTAGGACATATGAAACCCGTTTTAGATTTGCCTTGTAGTCATCTCTTATTTTAAGATATATGAATTACTTGATGCCTTCTTTCTCATAGACTTCGGTTCAATCTTCAACCTTGGGCTTATCATTCCCTTTTTCTTGCACGATTAACTGTTTGACTTTAAAAATTTCGTAGTCAGTCTGGTTAATCTTTCTAACCATCCCCTTGATGTCTTCCTTTAGTACCTCCCATCTTATACTGATTCCACTATCCCTGTCTTTTCATTTGAGTGGTCCTTGAGTCCATGATCAATCTTCCTGCAAGAGTAGGGACGAATCTTTAAGAAATTAATAAAGACTGGTAGAGGCCTTTTTTGGGAAACTTGGGAGACCCAAAGTGTTTGGTCAAACTTCTATACAGTGGGTGTATATTTGTTCCTTGATATGCTCTATAACTTGTCAAAAATAAGAGAAGATCAATTTTGATTTGATTCAAATGAATGCAAATAAATGTATAAGACATTTATATCACATAATAATATTATAATAAGCGCTCATTCTAATGGGGTAACCCTTTTGAGTCAAAGGTTGACCTAATGATCTTGAAGGAATGTGTTATTCCCAAAATCATTATCATCTGCATCAAAAAGGGTATACATGCTTACAAAGTAGAAAATAATGGATACAATCTTGCGGAAGGGGAATATAAAATATGAGAAAAACAGTCCCGCACAAGGGATAAAAATAGTAAAACACTATTATCTGATGATCCTTCATCGGTATTTTCCTCTTAGATTCGTACACCTCATACCATATTCTATATCTATTGGTGATCAAGTGACTTTCGAATTATTTTACTTTACTCTTGTAGGTCATTCTGCTAATTCTATTAATTTGGGAAACCATGGAATCATCTAAATAGATCAAACACCATCTAGTATCCCACCTCGTGTTTCACTCTCTTTAGTTCTTCTCTCAATTGATGTATGGTTGAAGCATCCTACAAGTGTTTTTCATGGTATGCAATATCACATGTTTGTAACTTAACCTGAAGCCTGGGAAGCCAAATTTTATGCTCTAATTCTACACGAACAATTTGTGTGGTCACATTTAAATTAGGAACCAATGTTCCAACAAGGTTCTTCTTTAGCTATTCTTTAAAAGTATTGCTAAGCTTAGGTTGGAACCTAATTCTAATAGTCTTTCTTTTTCTCTATTCCTATATAATGAATTCCTTTAGTGGTATACCACCTTTTTCATATTTAGTGATGAATCTAGCCATAGGTTGAGTTTGTGATATTTTTGTCATGACCCAAACCAGGGCTTGGTCGCGATGGGTATCTCAAGTTCACCAAGGACTGGGGACCACCCTTGAGCCTATTCCAATATAACCAAGAGCACCTTGCAGTGGATGAATACCAATATAAAGTAAGACATAAAATAGAAACTCAAGAGTCTATATAAAAATCAATATCCAAAACCATTCATGACACCAAAAATAATATCAAATGACAACTGTAATTCCCAAGTCCACAGTAGTCCAACAAGCCTCTAACCAAACTAAATACCAATAAAATGTTGGGACATGTCTCTGACTATAGCAAAAATATAAGTCCAAAGGAAAGAGTCAATAGAGAAATCCAAAACACGAAATAAAGTATTCTAAAGTATGAAAGCTCACCACTTTAAGTCAATTCCCAATCTAACCATGAACACCTGATCACTATGCAGGAATGGTAGAAGTATGGCCAGTTCCTGCATCGTGTGGGGATACAACGTCTGGAGACGGTTAGTAATTGGAGTGCTAGCATGTAACTCAAGGATAAAGGAAAAAATAATGCCATGTATAATATTAAAAAATTAAGGTCTGCACCACATAGTGAGGGACCGGGTCTCTTAGAGTCAATCACAGACAAAATATAACAAAGTAACCAGGAATCAAAATATTGGGCAGGATGTAACACCTTACATTTTTTGGGGCTAGACTTTGAACCATCATTACTACGTGTAATCTTTAATTCCATGATTTATATGTGAATACATAAGTATTGATCTTTATCATAGTGTGTGAAGTGCTTACTAGATGAAAAATGTTCATGAAAATTACTTAGAGTAAAGTTGAGCTAAGGGCCATTGATTCGGTCAAAGCTTTGTATTAGACTCTATAAGAGGGTCAATTTTGATCGTATTTAAATTTTTAAATATGTATAATTTTTCATCTTAAGGCCAAACAAATTATAGATAATTGATTTAGCTTACCAACTATACTAATTTTGCCTTAATCTGATACCCGAGCAAAAAGTTATGACCTTTTTTGTGAGAGGCACTAAGGGAAGGCGATAAACCCATGCCGCGGGGGTTATTACCCACGTATAAGGCGGGAGGCACAGGGGATACTCCCCATGACTAAGGGTCATGATGAGGGGTTTATTCCTTCGTTGTTTCAGCTTCTTAAGGGTCAAGGGGCACTTTGGTACTTTCCCCTTAACCCTAAACGTCCAAGGCAAGAATTATAACACCCAAAAGGGAATTATTTGCCCATCTTCTCCAAATAAACTCTAAAAAACCCTTCCCTTCCCAAGAACAAAATCCAATCTCTTTTCCCCAAGAATTGAAGAGTGCAAGCTTCCATGTTCAAGAATCTTCCAGAAAATATCAAGAATAGGGTTCCTTTGAGAAGTTCATCATTCAAGTCCAAAGATTCAAGATTTCTTCATCAAGAATTCAAGGGTTCAAGTTCCAATTTTAAGTTTCTTCAAGAATTCATTCCATTAAGGTATGTGGGATTTTATTCATGGTCCTCTTTCACCCATGGAGCCCACAAACCTTTCTTTGATTAAAAAGATGAGTTTTCTTTTATTATGAAGATGCATATGTTTAAAATGAGTTTATTTTATTCTTTTCCTTAGTGATATGAACTCAATTCATGTCCAAGTATGATTCCATGGATAAGTTATGTTATATCATGCTTCAAGTATCAATTCCCATGTCATATTCAAGTGAATTTTATGTTAAATCCATAATTTATGAATTTACCATGTAATCATGTTGATTTCTTATGTTTAACACATTCCCATGTTCAAGTTCTTGATTCTCAAACGTTTGGTGGAATGTTCATGTTTTAGGTCATTGAACCATGATGCCCATCATACAGTTTCAAGTGTTGATATCATGCTTTATGGTTATTCAGTTCTACCGGGTTATGAAGACCCGATATCTATATGTTTATTTATGGTTCATGTATTTTAAGTAATAATTCAGTACAACCATGAGTGTTATGATTTACTCAGACATTTATGATCACGATGAGCACTATTAGTTACATAATAGTGATCAATTGAGTTTATTTCATTCCAGTGCTTGTGTCAGTTTAGTTGGAAGAAGGATTTAGTACCGAGCAAACCCAGAGGGTATGACCTTTAGTATCAGTTCTTGAGTTTAAAAAATATGTAGCTAGTATAGGTTTGAGATGTATCTTACGAGAGAACTTTCCAGTAGAGGGTGACTCCCCAGTCTTTCGGTACACCAGCTTAATGGATCCACATATCCAATGTTAGTACTCGTGGCATAGTACTAACTCGCTTCCAACTGGGGTTATAGGTTGGACCCAGATTATCTTAGATTAGGGCATGTCAGTTGCATAATACCTCCCACCATTTTCGTTTAGTTATTTAAACTAAGTACAATTAAGTATCATATGATCAACATTTAAATATCAATTAATCAATATACAGATATCAGTTAATCAACATACAGATATTAGTTAATTAGTATACAAATATCAGTTATTTAGTATACAAATATCATTTTATCAGTATATAGATATTAGTAAATTAGTATTCAGATGTTATATATTCAGTATGCAATTATAAGCTATATTGTGTTCATAAATAAGTTAGTCCGTATTCAAATATCATCTACTTAGTATATAGACATTAGTTATCCCTATACTTAGATTTTGATTATTCAGTAACAAAGGCATCAGTTATTTAGTTAATCAGATCAGGTTAGTACATGTTATGTCTGGTTTTGTATGTTCATTCATTCATAATCAGTATATCAGTATATTCATATCCCCAAGTTATGTGAGTTTCCATCCGATAGTTTTATAGCATGTTCAGCTTTACATGAGATGTACATATATTATTCATGTTTTACTGCTTCCTAGGTTATGTTCTACTTATTCTACAAAACTAAATATTTAATAAACTAAGTGTTGTGATTCACCAGTTTATCAGATCATGTTTGTTACTCATGTTTTAAGATACTCTAGCTTTCAGCTTATCTCAGTCTCTTGGTGAGTCGACTAGCACTTAGCATGCATTTTTGTAAGATTATGTATCTATTCAATTTTAAGTATTTCATTCACCCCCACGTACTCAGTACATTCAAAAGTACTGATCCACATATATCTCTATGTGCTACATTGTCTCATAATGTACGTATCAGTTATAGCATACACATCATAATCAGATAATTGCAGCTTCCAATCAGCAGGTGATGAGTTCTATTTTGGGGACTCCAATCAGAAGTTGTTCATGTTCTTTATTTTTATTATTTATATGTACTAATTAGTGGTAGTTGGAGACATTTCCTAGCTATCTATAGTCAATCGGTGTCATGAAATGTATATTCTAGTTTTCTCTTCAATTTTATGAAGTTGTAAACTTTATCAGTATTTTATTTCTCCAAATTATGCCATGATCATGTATCCACACAACAAATTTAGCTATTTTAGTTATTCTAAATTAGTTGCTTAAGTATCAAGCTAGTTCATGGGTTTTCTTGGGATCACTTATGGTTCTAGGCATCGTGTTATGACTACGGGGTAGTATCGGGTCGGGGAAAACTTGGTATCAGAGCCAGGTTTCAAGTGTCCTAGGGTATCTATAAAGCCGTGTCTAGTATAGTCTTATAGAATGGTACAGAGAAGTCTTGGCATTTAAGAAATGTTTCCCTTCTTTCATGTCTCAAATCATGTAGTAGAATTTTTCTCTAAGAAACTTTTGCAAATTCCTACATTACTCCATTTGTGCCAACTCTACCTTATTCTCGGGGTAACAGAAATAGCCCAGCTTAAATCCTTATAGATAAAGTTTTCTCAGACAGTCCCTATAGACAGTTATGGGGTTATATGCAGGCTCAAAAGTATCCTATCAGTGCTTTTAAGTTCTGAAGTTTGAAACATTTTATTCATGTTTATGAAAATCATGCACTAAGACAAAGTCCGATGTGCCCTCATATTCCTTCTCAGAATCCCATGATAGCATATGGCTTAGAGTTAGAAGTATGGACTCAAAAGATTAGCTACAGTAAAGTGAGGATAGTATTTCTTTGAATTTAGTAAATTATGTATCCATAGGGCTAGTTGTGTGAATGGTGAACCAGTAAGCTTGAAATAGTGTATGCAAGAATTTAAGTATGTTGATTCAAAATTATATGTTGTTGATGGGGTATGTTGGTGTAATGGTAATTCTCATGGTTTTAGGAAAAATATAAGTTTAAAGATATGATATTGCCAGGCTACGATAGAAGTAGTATGCTTCATTAAAGGTTTAGGAATATCCATGTTACGTGTTAGAATCTAAGTTTAAATCTTGTACGATTGATCTAATAGTAAGAAGAATTGACTTCTAGATTGTGTGAACTCATGGTATGGTGATACTCGTGAATATTTTAAGTTAGTAAGTATTTAAGTTATTATATGATGAATATTGGGTTAAAGAAAGTTAAGAGTTGTGTCTCAAAAGAAAGTATTTGCAGTGGATTTTAACTTTTGGGTGTAGTCTTTCAGGGTGGATTTATTCTTTATGTGTGTTGTTATATCTTAGACTTTGGAGTAGAGTGGTTGAAGTTCAGCTTAAAGTAGTGGGTTTTAACTTTTGGGTGTAATCTTTCACGGTGGACTTAGAACGATAACTTAAAGATAAGGGGGAAATGATAGAACAAGTAACCAAGTTAGGCACTCAGATTCAAGTAGTGATGCCAGAATATTGTAGAACATCAGTAGGGCAGAAGAAACCTGACCCATTCATATCTTAGTGCAAAGTTTAGTACTTCAGTCATCACGACATCTATTCATGCCTTATATGTCAGCTACATAACCATAGTTCATATTCATGCACATTATAGGGAATCATGTGTGCTTCTAGTTCATAGTATAAGGATTTCTAGTTCACTCAGCAGTACGAATTATATTCCATGAATTTATGAACTCCGATCTCAGGTGATAACGCTCAATCTATAGCTCTCGTAGGAGTGTAAAGCGGTCGTAGTCAAATATAGAACCCAACTGGGTTGGGTATCGATCCCTCAAGGAATAGCTTGGTCAACAAGTAAGCAAAGATTACTAGACTTTTAGTGCAAGTCTCATAAAGAGGGGGAGTTTTGTCGTGCAAGTAATGTAAACAAAATAATAAAGTAAAAGCAGAAAATAGAAGAGTAAAAACAGTTTGCTTGGTAGGTTGTTGATCAATGAGAATTGAGAAGTTGGGGTTATGTCCACCTTATGAGTTGTACGTCTCTATTGGCTATGAGTTATGCAGAATTCAGACATGCATGTGCTTATAGAGAATTGTATTCGATGGTAAATCCAAGCGTCTTTCGACCTCAACAAGGACTATTTCACTTTAACTCTTTCGAGCTTAAAGCGTATCTAACGGTACAAATTCTCCAAGAGGTTAATCCAGTTACGGCACTAACTTTTTAATAGGGGATGGGACCCTACTACCTTGACATTATCTCTTTTCCAGACATATAACTTTTCTTTCGAACAAGTTAATGCTATACTGGCGTATTCTATGCGTTTGCAACCACAAGAATTTGCATTAAGATGAAGAGAATAATGATATAAGCAACACACGTGTCACGAATTCACAAACTCATAGCCTTAGATAGTATCTCATAAGGCTTCCATAACCCTAATAGAGAAGTTTAGTTCCCATGAGTGCGAAGGAAAACACAATCGACATTGTTATTATACCACAATAAAGATTTTGTGTAGTAATAGTGTGGTAGGCGTTAGGCGTGAATTCCTAGAGAAGTAACGTTTCTCTTGTTGCGGAAATTAAGAATTGAATAGATGAATAGAAGAAGAATTAGAACTAGAATATATTGTAATTCATGGAAGAAGAATTGATTGTAGAATAGAAAGATGTCTTTAAAATCTCTAGCAAGATAGGGTATTTATAACACCCATATCCTATTCCTACTAAGCTAATAAATTACTTAACCCAGTCCTACTAGGTTAATGTATCATTATTTTAATCCTAATAAGTTACTGCTGGTCCCCAAAGTCTTCAGAAATGCTGTTTTAGCCCGGGACAGAGTTTCCATGCGCCACTTTTGGTCCTTGGCGTCCAAGACTCCCTTTTCTCCTTTCGTGAAGCTTTCTTTGGCATCAAGTTATCCAAAAAATGTTGAATTCTGCATCATTTATACCTGAAACTATGCTAATCATGTTCGTTAGCTCACTTACAGGAAAAAGGACTAAAAGTGCATGAAATATATAATTTGTTCTCAAAACATTGCTAAAACATGGGTGAAATATAGCACTATAGGCGTGTAAATTCGCCTATCATCAACACCCCACGCTTAAAGCTTTGTTCGTCCTCGAACAAACTATCATGTCCATCTAAACATCAACTTAGGGTTTCACAGTAACAACACAAAATATTCGTCAAGACAAGCACAACAATTATCGACAAAGAGTAGTTTTTCGATCATTAGTAGAAACAATTTAACCTCCAACATAGACTCGTGATGGTGGTCAACTCATATTCAAAAGTTAAGGCATAAAGAATCATACACGATTACCCAAAACTCATCAACCATGTGTGTCTCACCATATATTACCCATAGTCACTCACAAGTATTGTATATATTTCGAACATGGGTATAGGATTATCCTTGCTCTCACTCTCACAAAGAATTCATATGTTGCAATTGATGACCATAAGCTTGCCCTTAGTGTAGTGCTCCACTAAATGTCGGAATGCTAAGCGTAGGATCAAATAGGTCTTTATAGGTTGTAATGTAGGCTAAGGGACAGGTAGGACTATTTTGGCCAGAAATAGTGACTATGTTCCTAAGCACTTTAATACATCACATTGCATCATTAACACTTTTCTTTCAAACAACCTTTCTACGTTCTTTTATTCTACCACCCTTTTTCTCCTCTTTTGTTTTTTTTCAATTTTGAACATAACTAACTTTTTAGTTTTCCTTTCCTTTTTCTTTTCATAACATACCTCTTATGATAGCACTTTCTTTTTCATAACAAATTCAAGCACCAATACATTCTAAAGCATCATACTCACCCAATTTCCTCTTATTTTGTCACATGACTTTATACTTTAAAGCACTTAGGAATTTGGATCAAATTATTGTCTTGAAAAAATGGATTAGGCTTACATATGAGGTTGTCAAAGAAAATAGGCTAAAGGCTCAAAAGGGGTTAACTAGGATAATGTCCATGGGTAGGTAAAAAGAAGGTAAACAAGTATAGGTTTCCAAAGAAATTCCTAAATCATCTCCTAGACTTACACTCTTTATTTTCGCTTTACATACATACCAGGCAAGTTCTAGCATCAGCCACAAACATAGAATATACTATTATCTCACTCACACAAGGCACATGGTTGACTTTATTGGGAGTAGTATAGACTCTTGCCCCAACAGATAAAGGAATTGAACCACACAGTATCATATAGTGAGTCACAATTAGAGCCAAAACGTCTCAATAGTCATGATTTTAGCACAAACTCTTGTTATGATCTCATGCTGCCTATTAGAATAATTTCATGCAAAGCTAAGTAAAAAAAATTAACTACTAAAAAAAACGATGAACGGAAAAAAAACTACCAAAAAAAACTAAAGCAAACATAAATGCAAATGCAAATAGAGAAGTATAGCATGAAAATACTACCACCCCACACTTAGACGGGACACTGACCTCAGTGGAAAATAAATACAAAGAACCTGGTCAGTTGAACTCCTCCTCTATGTCGGGGGTCATACCCCCTTCGTCGGAATCATCATAGGAGTCGTCGTTATTAGAATTCTCCTCCACGTCAGAGTCTGGCATTCGTCGCTCATCATCGGTTGGAACATCATCATCAAGAGGTTCCTCAAAGTATGTACCTACTCCACACATCTCCCTTGCATGCACATTAATTGGATAGTCATGATCCAGCTATTGGAGCTCTGCAGCATTTGGAACTCGACCTCCTCTCATCATTGTAAACCGCGTCATGCCATAAAGTTGGCGAAAGAAACTCTCATGCCGAGCATGTCTCTCTGCCGTAGTAAGGTTGACGCCATGTGTGGTTTCAGCATCTTTGACCTTTGTGAGGTCAACCTTCTTTGGATTGTGTGGGAGTTTATGATCAGCTGGTTCCTTTTCGACGTCTTCCTTCCTCAAGATTGCAGTCAACAGATTGCCGAAGCTGAAGTGGGACCGCTTGTGTAGCCTAGCCTTCCGTATTGTAGATCGAATGATTGCCCCAATGTTGATAGGGACATTGATCATCAATGCGTATACCAAGCACACTCTATCTCTTGTTATCTTGGTGTACTGGGTCCATGGTATGAGGCAAGAGTTGACAATACACAACTATATCCTTGCTTCCCTATTCAAAGGAGCATATGGGAAGGTGTTGTGTCGTCCGGTGTCTTTATGTCTGCTCCACCTTGCCATAAATCTACTTCCACAAAGTGTGTGCCGAATTGCTCTATATGGAGGTCTACTGTACAACTCTCTGAATGGTGATGGATCGACTGAAGGCAAGCCAAGAAAAGAGTTGAAGAAATCCGCATTGAGTTGTAAAACTTGGCCCCGAATCTTGACTTTGCTGTCTGTGGTTTTCGGTGACCAGTTGGCATAAAATTCTCTTGTCAGATCGAGATTGCATTCTTCCATGTCTCGGAAGATGAAATCAAGATGTGATGCCATGATCTTTGCCAACATGCGCGGCTCCTTCTTCGCTAGGCTTTCCTTGTTTATCAATTCCACATGAACATATTTTCTTTCCTTGTTGTTCCTATGCCATTCCTTCACTTCCTCCTCAAGAACCCATTTTATTCCAAACATGCGGCGTGGTAATTGCATTGAGTATGATTTTCCTTGCTCTTTGCAGCCTCTTTTCTTGTCTTTCTGGGAAGTGGTAGCCTTATCTTTGTCTTGTCTTTCTTTGGGTGCCATTGTACCTGAGACTTAACACCGTGTTCATGTTAGCATCATCTCAATGGATACAATCTATACACAAGCCATAGGGGTACCACCCCACACTTAGTTTGTTGATACAAATTAGGGAAGTGAAAGTGGTCGATTAGTTAGACTTCATCGACATACGTTTTAGGTGCTATATTCCAACAATAAAATCAGAGATGTCACACTTCTTGTAATCTTTGCAATACTTTCATGATGGATATAGCAAGACTACTACATAGGGATTACATGAAGGTATAGTGTCTATTAATAATCTCAACCTCCTATGTTGGTAGGCCACTATAAGTCTCATTCCGATGAACAAGTCGTTCCAACATGTAAGTATTCAAGTGACAAGATTATGCAATGTTAATGACTATATCAATTCCGCAAGTAGTATAACAATGCATCAAAATCAAATTCAAGTTGGAAACAAGTTAAGATTATCCTCACGTATATGTTCACTCACTTGGTTGTGTATAAACAATTCAAACACATTCACATCACCAATACTTCCTCAAGATGTAGCAATTCATAATAGACGTAGTAACGTAGTACTTACGAAAAATAAATGAGGAACAAAAGAATACTTACGTGATTGAAGCCTTTGGAGATGTTCTTGTGAAGAAATAGAGCAAAAAAAAATTTTTTGAGAGGATGTGGATGCTATGGGCGGCGCCTAAGTTAGGTTTTCAATGTGTTTGTGCTTTAAGACTAAGTCTCCTATTTGTAGAACCAAGTTGGGTCGGGTTTTGACCCATTTAAGATTGGATTTGGAAACAAAAAGTGACTATAGGCGGCGCCTTTAGCTTTGCCTATGCTTGGCATAGGCAGCGCCTTTTGCAAAGCCTTGTCTAGCATAGGCGGCGCCTTTAGCTTAGCATTTGGTGACCATAGTCGAGGCCTTTCACTTTGCATATGACATTCAGAGACAAAAGGCTTTAGCATAGGCGGCACCTATGCTATGGCATACTTGAGCATGGGCGGCGCCTATGCTATGGCACACTAGATTCCGAGACCTTAGGCCATAGTATCGACCTTGCCTTGTTCATGGCCTAGTTTTACCTAGGCCTAGACTTGTTCGATGCCTATATTTTCATGAGCAATGCTCAATCCATAGCTTTTTGCTTCATCATTCCTACCTTACCACCTTTAACATGCAATCCGTCCAAATCAAAATTTAAAACCGACCTCCGCATTTTACACCTCTTGCACCTACATTTGCTTAAAACCAGTAAAAACGATTAGAACGCTGGGTTGCCTCCCATCAAGCGCCTTAGTTTTGGTCGTGGCACGACTCTTTTTTTTGGATTTTTATTTATCAAATGCAAAAAACAAAAAATGCAAAATGATAAACGATGGGTTGACTCCCATCTAGCGTCTTATTTATTGTTGCGGCACGACATAGTTCCCTCGAGTACTTAGACTTCATCGAGATAAGTGATGGCCATATAATTTATCGAATCAAGTGGATCGATATAGGGTTTAACTCGTTGGCCATTCACTTTGAAGACAACACCATTATTGTCTTCCAACTCAACTACTCCAGACGAGTAGACTTGGATAACTTTGTATGGACCAGACCACTTGGACTTTAACTTACCTGGGAATAGCTTAAATCTGGAGTTGAAGAAAAGCACCATATCATTCTTTTGAAAGTTTCGTCGAACAATCCGCTGATCATGATACTTTTTGATCCGCTCCTTGTATAGGTCTGACCTTTCATATGCATGGAGACGAAATTCGTCCATCTCGTTCAGCTGCTCCACTCTCAGATTCATTGCATCATCCCAATTCACATTCAATCGCTTTAATGCCCACAATGCCTTATACTCAAGATCAATGGGTAAGTGACAAGCCTTCCCATAAACTAGTTGATAAGGGGACATGCCAATTGGTGTTTTGAATGCAGTCCTATAGGCCCATAGTGCATCGTCCAACTTCCGAGACCAATCTTTCCTATTAGCATTTACCGTCTTCGCTAGGATTTGCTTGATCTCCCGATTGGAAACCTCTACCTGACCACTAGTTTGTGGGTGATAAGGCCTGGCTACCTTATGTTGCTTGACACCATATTTTGCCAACACGGATTTGAATAGCTTGTTGCAAAAGTGAGATCCTCCATCGCTTATAATAGTACGTGGTACTCCAAAGCGAGAGAAAATACTCCTCTTCAGGAATGCTACAACACACTTTCCTTCATTGTTGGCCAACGCTACAGCTTTAACCCATTTTGAGACATAATTTACAGCAACTAGGATGTACTTCATTCCAAACGAATTTACGAATGGACCCATGAAATCAATACCCCATACATCAAATAGCTCTACCTCAAGAATTTTCGACATAGGAATATCATGGTGTTTCGAAATAGCTCCTTGGCGCTGGCATTGGTCGCATTTTCTAACAAAGTCGTAGGCATCTCTAAATATCGAAGACCAATAATATCCATTTTGCAATACCTTTCTTGCTGTTCGATTACCTGCATGATGTCCTCCAACTTGGGAAGTGTGGCATGCTTCCAATATAGTAGGAACCTCTACATGGGATATACATCATCGAATAATACCATCCGCGCATCGTCAAAACAAATATGGCTCATCCCAAAAGTAGTGTTGTACATCATGCATAAACTTCCTCTTTTGATGGTAGGATAAGTTTGCAGGTACCACATTACTCACCACAAAATTCGCAAAGTCAGAATACCATGGTAATCCTTCCATTGTTGCCGCTAAGATCTCCTCATCAGGGAATGCATCATCAATCTCAATTTCGGGTTGCGCCACATGCTCGGTCTCGAGTCTAGATAGATGATTAACCACTTGGTTCTCACAACCTCTTTTATCTTTAACCTCGAAATCAAATTCTTGCAGCAGCAAAATCCATCGAATTAGTCTTGGTTTTGCATCCTTCTTTGTCATTAGATACCTTAGAGCTGCATTGTCTGTATGAACGATCAATTTGGTACCCAACAAATAAGCTCGGAACTTCTCAAACGCATACACAACCGCTAGGAGCTCTTGTTCCGTGACAGTGTAGTTCTTTTGGGCTTCATTTAGGACCTTGCTCGCATAGTAGATAGGATGAAATAACTTCTCCTTCCTTTGTCCAAGTACAACACTAACGGCTACCCCGCTAGCATCACACATGACTTCGAACGGGAGAGACCAATCTGGTGCTACGAGCTTCAATTAGTTTTCTTTTGAGGCATTCGAATGCCTTCAAACAATCTTCATTGAAGTCAAACTTTGCATCTTCTCCAAGAGTTTGCACAATGGACTAGTAATTTTGGAGAAATCTTTGATGAATCATCGATAGAAACCTGCATGACCGAGGAAACTACGAACTCCCTTCACAGAAATTGGGGGCGGTAGCTTCTCGCTGACTTCAATTTTTGCTCGATCAACCTCAATTCCTCTTTCGAATATTTTATGCCCAAGAACGATACCTTCTTTTACCATAAAGTGGCACTTCTCCGAATTCAGCAATAGGTTGAATTCTACACATCTTTCCAATGCCATGCTTAGGTTTTCCAAGAACGCTTCAAAAGATTCACCAACAACTGAAAAATCGTCCATAAATACCTCCAAAGTGTCTTCAACCATATTAGAAAAAAATGGACATCATACATCGCTGAAAGGTGGCTGGTGCGTTACATAGCCCGAATGGCATACGTTTAAAGGAAAACGTACCATATGGGCATGTAAACGTTGTATTCTCTTGGTATTCGGGGGAAATATAAATTTGATTATATCCTGAATAACCATCTAGGAAACAGAACCATCTTTTTCCCGCTAATCGATCTAGCATTTGGTCCATAAATGGCATTGGAAAGTGATCTTTGAGTGTCCATGAATTTAGCTTTCGGTAGTCCATGCATACTCTCCATCCGGTGACGGGTCTAAGTGGAATAAGCTCATTCTTTTCATTCGCGACCACCGTCATGCCTCCTTTCTTGGGAACACATTGTACCGGGCTTACCCATGTACTATCAGAGATTGGATACACAACTCCTACGTCTAACCACTTGATGATTTCTTTCTTCACCACTTCTTGCATAGGTGGGTTTAGACGCCTTTGATGCTCAATGGTGGGTGTGCAATTCTCTTCAAGCTGAATCTTGTGTGTACAAATCCCAGGAGGAATACCGATAATATCCGCAATGGTCCATCCAATGGCTCTAATATACTTCCTTAGAATAGCAATGAGAGCTGCAACTTGTTTCTCACCCAAATCTGCTACCACAATGACTGGATGTGTGTTTTCGCTTCCTAAGAATGCATACTTTAAATGACTTGGCAGCTCCTTCAATTCTAACGTGGGTGGCTCTTTAATAGATGGCTTAGCTAGTGGTGTGGGTCGATTTTTTAGATCAAGGTCCAACTTCTTGGGAGGATGGCGATATGTCCCTAATCCTGATAGAGCACCAATAGCTTCTTCATAATTTTCAGCATCCTTGCTCTCACCATTCATAAGCAAAGTCGCCAATGGGTCATCAATCAGCTGCTTCTTTTCAAGTAATTCTTTCTCATCATCAAAGTAAACATCAGCCACCGAGAATACATTTAGTTCTTTGGGTTGCTTTATTGATTTGCAAACATCAAAGCGAACTACTTCGTCATTTATTCGGAATGAAAGCTCATTAGCTCTCAAATTAATAAGCACACTTCCTGTAGCAAGGAAAGGGCGCCCCAAGATTATGGGAACTTCTGAATCTGCCTCAAAATCCAAAATAACAAAGTCTACCAGAAAGATGAATGAAGAAACCTTTACCAATACATCACATAGAATACCAACAAGTCGTTTTACCGACCTATCCGCCATTACGAGCCTCATATTGGTTGGAGTAGGATCACCCAAACCCAACTTTTTATTGAAAGATAGTGGCATCAAATTGATGTTGGCTCCTAAATCACATAATTCCTTGGTAAAATTCAAAGATCCAACGGTGCAGGGAATAGTGAAAGCACCGGGGTCAGCCTTCTTCTGAACTATTGATCGGGTAGCGATTGCGCTGCAGTGATGAACATCATCTTTCAACTCATAACTTGCTGCCCTCTTCTTTGTTAAAAGATACTTCATAAATTTTGCATACCCAGGCATTTGTTCAAGTGCCTCCACCAATGGAACATTAATGGTCAGCTTCTTTAACATAGTCATGAATTTGCTGAACTTCGTGTCATCCACCACCTTCTTCAATCTTTGAGGGAAAGGTGGTGGTGGGTATGGAATTTTTCTCTCCACGGTTTTCTTCTCTTCTTGCTTCCATTTTTCAGCCTTTTCAGGTTGCAAATCGTGAGGGGTGACGTTATGGACGTCAGGATCAGGTGTTGTGGCATCTTCCCCTTTCGCCTTATTATCAGGTTCCACTACTTCGTCAACCACATGCTTACCTTTTGCTGAAGTTTCCAGCACCTTACCACTTTGGGTAGTAATGGCCATGCATGACCCATCATTCCTTGGGTTTTGCACAGTGTCGCTAGGTAAAGTGCCAGCCTTTCTTTGATTGAGTGCTGCTGAAAGTTGGCTCAATTGCTGCTCTGTTTGATTGATTGAAGTGGAATGAGAATCAACTAATTGTTTCATAGAGGATAAGTCATTAACTACCTCTGTTACTCCCGCGCTCGTTGCTTCCACTCCTTTCAATATTTTATCCATCATATCTTCCATACTTCCAGAACTAGATGTGGTGGCGTCACGTCTTCCAGGGGGAACATACAAAACACTCTTTTCATTCTTGTTCTTCAAACTACCTTGGTCTTTGTTTCCAGATTTATCATAACAGTTCCGACCTTGGTTTCCTTGGGTATTCCCTCAGAAACCCACCTGATTGTTCAGGTAGTTGGCCTCTTCTTCCGAATCAGATTCGTCTCTTCCTTTTGATGCAACAACTTTAAGTTTTTCGGTCTTCCCTGATAATAGATGCTTCATAAGAAGATCCACTTGTGTTTTCATGTGCGCCATATCTTGATCACGTTCTTCTTCTCTTCTCCTTTGGTGTGCAGTCATGACAATAGATAAAGTGGCGCTTGCTACCTCAGAATCGCTGGTATGCCAAGCTCTACTTTGCTTCGTCATACGATTTAGCATATTGCTTGCTTGACCAAAGGTGAGGTCCATCAAAGATCCTCCAGCTGCATTATCCACCACTGGTTTAGTTATTGAATTCAAGGCTCTATATAGTATCTCCATTAGGTGGACATTGGTCATGTGATGGTTTGGGCACCTCATAAGCTTCGTCTTGAACCTCTCCCATGTTTCATGAAGAGCTTCGGTTGGAAGCTGCCAAAAGTTGCTGATTTCATCTCTTAATTGTGCTCTTTTGGATGGCAGAAAGAATCTTTCTAGGAAAGCGTCTCTCAATTGCCTCCAATTTGTAATAGAATCAGGAGTCAGTCCATTCAACCACAGAGTTGCCTCCCCAGAAAAACACAATGGAAATAGACGTAATCGAATTGCATTCTGACCAACACCAGGATTGTCAAACGACTTGCATGTAGAAATAAAGTTGATGAGATGCATATTCGGATAATCGCCTGCTAGTCCACCAAATAATCCCTTGAGTTGCAATAACTAGATCATGGTGCTTGTGATGTTGAACTTGGCTCCGGGCGCTAATGGTGGAGGAATAATGGCTCATGTGGCTTCGGCTCCATCAAGATCATCATCATCATCATCGAAAGTTGGTTGCATAGCTCGGAGTTCAAGCCTAAACGTATCTTGATGATCTCTTTTGTTGGCAGGTGTGGCAATCTCAACGGCATGCCTAGGGTTTAATAACTCTTCATCACCTAGGTCCTCATCGTTAGGATTTATTGCTCGCGCAGGGTTATCAATATTCTGTTGATGCACTTGAGCGGCGGCTAGAGCAGCTAGTCTCGCCTATTCCTGTTGAGTAGCCATTCTTTCAATTTTGTGTTGTGCCTCTATTCTATCAAGACGTTGTGGTTTAGGATTTATAGGTAATAACGGTTGACCAGAACTTTGAGTATGGGGCATGCACTGTGTAAAAACCTGCAGAAAACAAAAACAAAACTAAAAGTAAAAGTACGAGAATCTTTGACCAAAGGGTCTAGTAATTATCACAAACTTAATGGACACTCGTATTCCCCGGCAACGACGCCAATTTTTGATAACGCTCAATCTACAACTCTCGTAGGAGTGTAAAGCGGTCGTAGCCAAATATAGAACCCAACTGGGTTGGGTATCGATCCCTTAGGGAATAGCTTGGTCAACAAGTAAGCAAAGATTACTAGACTTTTAGTGCAAGTCTCATAAAGAGGGGGAGTTTTGTCGTGCAAGTAATGTAAACAAAATAATAAAGTAAAAGAAGAAAATAGAAGAGTAAAAACGGTTTGCTTGGTAGGTTGTTGATCAATGAGAATTGAGAAGCTAGGGTTATGTCCACCTTATGAGTTGTACATCTCTATTGGCAATGAGTTATGCGAAATTCAGAAATGCATGTGCTTATAGAGAATCGTATTCGATGGTAAATCCAAGTGTCTTTCGAACTCAACAAGGACTATTTCACTTTAACTCTTTCGAGCTTAAAGCGTATCTAACGGTACAGATTCTCCAAGAGGTTAATCCAGTTACGGCACTAACTTTTTAATAGGGGATGGGACCCTACTACCTTGACATTATCTCTTTTCCAGAGATATAACTTTTCTTTCAAACAAGTTAATGCTATACTGGCGTATTCTATGCGTTTGCAACCACAAGAATTTGCATTAAGATGAAGAGAATAATGATATAAGCAACACACCTGTCACGAATTCACAAACTCATAGCCTTAGATAGTATCTCATAAGGCTTTCATAAACCTAACAGAGAAGTTTAGTTACCCATGAGTGCGAAGGAAATCACAATCGACATTGTTATTATACCACAATAAAGATTTCGTGTAGTAATAGTATGGTAGGCGTTAGGCGTGAATTCCTAGCAAAGTAACGTTTCTCTTGTTGCGGAAATTAATAATTGAATAGATGAATAGAAGAAGAATTAGAAGTAGAATGTATTGTAATTGATGGAAGAAGAATTGATTGTATAATAGAAAGATGTCTTTAAAATCTCTAGCAAGATAGGGTATTTATAACACCCATATCCTATTCCTACTAAGCTAATAAATTACTTAACCCAATCCTACTAGGTTAATGTATCATTATCCTAATCCTAATAAGTTACTACTGGTCCCCAAAGTCTTCAGAAATGTTGTTTTAGCCTGGGACAGATTTTCGATGCGGCACTTTTGGTCCTTGGCGTCCAAGACTCCCTTTTCTCCTTTTGTGAAGCTTTCTTTGGCATCAAGTTATCCAAAAAATGCTGAATTCTGCATCATTTATAACTGAAACTTTGATAATCATGTTTGTTAGCTCACTTATAGTAAAAGGACTAAAAATGCATGAAATATATAATTTGTTCTCAAAACATTGCTAAAATATGGGTGAAATATAGCACTATAGGCGTGTAAATTCGCCTATCATCATCAGCTCATGCATCTCATGACTCATGTACTCATGCTTTATAGTATATTCAGTTCCAGGTACTAATACTACACTCTTAATGCTCATCAAAATTTAGATTATATCATTTATACCCTTATAGATCTCTTTGATGTATTTATCTCGTTTGTACGCTATTCTTTAGGTCTCGGTTTAGTACCAAAATCATGCATTGTATCCTTTCATGCTTCAGTATCTCATGTTCTAACCTTTCAGTGACCTCTCATTATGAATTGATAGTGGTGATGAGTAATTTCTTAGATAGGAGAAAGTAAATAGTCCTTGTTAAAGAAAAGTTTATAGTATGCTTGTTCTATATAAATCTATAAGGTTGAAGGAAGATTGAGGTTAAGCTTTTTATATATGTCTTGGTTAGTTGAGAATTCTATGTATGTTTTCTTGGGGTAGTGCAAGGAAGTAGTTAATAATAGAGGTTTAAATAATATGAGAAGATACTTTTATGGGTGTTTACCTAGAAGTTCATATGTGGTTATGAAGATAGGATGGAATGTCATGTTGGTGTATAAGTAGATGAATGCATTGTGCGATAGTAAATTCCTAGTAAGAGGTTGAATTTAGTTGTTGAAGTGGTAAGAAGAATTATTCTTGAGATGAAAAGTTAATATGCATAGGGTATTGAATTCTTGGCTTAGACTAGTGTTATGGTGTTATGTGTAGTACCTTGTGATATTGAGTTAGGCTTCAACCTGGCTAGAGTATGCGGTTCAACTCAGACTTTTTCTAGAGTAGTTATATGTACCCATTTGAGTATTTAAGGAGGATAAGTTTGAATTAGGAAGATGCGTTGCCTAAGGCCTAGTAACTCTACCCCATTTTATGTTTCGTAGGCCTATGTTCCATATTACAAAGTTATAGCCATATTATGATTCCTTATTCAGATATCCTATTCAGAGAATGCCCAAGATTCTTTGCTCCCTATTGTTATTAGCTCTTCTTAGCAAAGGTGTTGAAGGAAATACTCCCGTTGAGAATAAGCTTTCAATATGATTCAGTTTGTATAACCAGTAATTCAGCTTAGCAGTCATAAAAATAAGCTCCTTTGATTTTTCACCTTTTTATCTAGTCTTCCTATCCAAAGTTTCATGAATATGGCTATTACATTTGGTAATTCATTCATGTCATGCATGTTATGAATTCAGTTCAATTCATGCATCATGTTTCAGATTCAACTTTTTAGTCATGACTCAGTTCATAACTGTTCAGTGCATAATCTCAGTTTTCCAAGTATTCCACCTAAGACATTGTAATAACCCTTGTACAAGTCAGCTCGAAATCAGTTTCATGATAAAAGTTATAATGTTTTAGCTAAGCTACATCCTTCATTAGTAGACATATCATGTATATGTTATTCCATATTCATAAGACTTCAACAAGTTCCTATCCATCATTCAAAGACAAATGATTCCAAGGGTGAGACAATATAACACCCTATATTTTCTGGCTAGACTTTGAACTATTGTTCCTATATATGTTATAAGACCCCGCAAAATCCTACTCTTAATTCAGTCTATCTATCTTTCTTAAGGGGGTCCCATACTTAGAAAATTCAAGCTAAGTTTCTAGACTTAGTTTATTTTGGCCTTCAAAAGTTTGCAATCTTATTTCGCGATCTTAACATTTTAAGTGGTCTATATTTCCATTAATTGACGATTAGGAAGGTCAATAGGTGTTCTTGGACAAGTTTCAGATTTTTCAAAACTCTTTTAGACCACATTCAGAATACCAAAATAGTGGACCAACGCGATCTTGGTGCGTCGCGTCGCCAATCGCATAGGTTGATATTGTTGCAGATTTTTAGGTTCAACGTACTGAGACTCGATGTGATGATGGTGTGGCACGTCAACAATAGCATCGATGCCATCGACTCACCGCGTTGATAATAGCATCGATGCCCAGTTTTAGTCCTTAAATGTCCATATTTTTAAGGGGAAAAGGGTCAATTTCCCACCCCTATATAAGTCTAAAACATGGGATTTAGCTCGAATTCAACCAAAATATCGTGTTTCTCTCAAGTTTCTCTCAAGAAAAAGTTAGGGTTTTAAATTAAGGATTCACATTCAATACTTAAATTCGAGAATCTGTCTGTCAATCTTCGTACAATTAAGAACTAAGGTATGCATAGTGTTCATTCATGGATTCCTTTCATCCACGAAGCCTACGAATCAAGTTTTAAACACTGAATTGTAATTTTCATGTTATGGATTGATTATGTTCATGTGGTAGTTGTTGAACGATTCCCAAGTTGGAATCTTTACTTGTTTTATGAAACTGTGTTAGCATGCAAGTTGAAAATTATGAACTAAGTTGGTTATGGTGTGTTAATTTGATGATTATGCCTATGCCCTAAGTGGTGTATGTATGGTGTTTGATAGAATTCCTAATATAACAAAAATTATGCTTTATAGATTAATTGTAACCCGAATGACAAATATATGTTTTACCCTTAAGTTCAAATAACACCCATACTATTGATGTGCATTGTAGATGCTAGTTGGAATTCTCATGATGTTAGAGTATGAAATTATGACATGATTATATGCATTACTATCCATGTACAACATTAAGATAACCATGTGCTTCATGAAATCCCCAACTTATTATATGATGAATTGTTGATATTGCTCACGTGTTCAAGTAGTGTCAAGTCTTATCAATTTATTGCCATTGAGTCCTGGGGGTACTTGTGATGTTCCGGTATCTTACGGAATAGTTAGCATCACTTTCATAAGAAAATTATATGTTTTCAAGCAACCAAAGTATTATTTAATAAAGTTTTTAGTGTTTTCAGTGAAAGGAGATAACTACAAAAGAAAGCTATAAAAAGTAGCAGAAAAGTGAGTTTGACGGTCAAAATGGTGGACCGTCAGGCTTGTGACGTACCACCAAGTGAACCATCAAGGAGAACCAGAACATTGTATGCTAATGTCTTGAGTGACGGACCATATGGTGGAACGTCAGCCATGTGACAGACCACCAGATGGACCGTCAAACCGTATCCAGAAACCACCTTTCAGAGGGACTCAGTGACGATCAACATGGTGGATCGTCATCCATGCGATAGACCACCAGATAGACCGTCAATGCTTATCTAGAAACCACCTTTTAGAGAGACTTAGTGACGATCAGTATGGTGGACCGTCAGTCTTGCAATGGAACGCCAGTGTCACCGTCAGGTCTTATCCAAAAACTATGATTTGGAAGAAACGAGTGACGGAAGAGATGGTGGAACGTCAACACCTTGACGGACCACCATATGGACCGTCAACTTGGACACGACTTTTCTAATTTTAAATTTTAAATTCAATATTTTTAGCAGGGAATATATAAATACCAAATTTTAGGGTTAAGAACGCATTTTTTATCTTTTATAAGTTTTCTCATCTATTGAAACTCTGGGGAGAACCTAGTATTTTGGGGATTCTAGAGATCTTGAAGAAATTTATCATTGAACATTGATTATTGAAGATTCAAGAACTGATTCTTGGGATTCTTTGTAAGTAAATTCTTAATCTATTTATGAATAATACAGGAATTATTTCTTCTTAGTCTGTGGAGTATTGTGGCTAAAGTCCCATAAATAAGGTTATGGGATCCTTAATGTGAAACGCATCTATGGTTTGGGAATCAAATTGAGTTCCATAACTAAATGATATTGCATAAAAATCTTTCTTCAATTTCATCACTTTTCTTGGTTGCAAACTTAAAGAGTGAGCCTTAGAACTTCACTTGTGTGAAAGAAAAGTGTTTATTGGGAAAAGAAAGTGTTTACATGAATCCTAAGGGCTTTAACCTTTTGAGTAATAGCCAATTCCCTAACAGGATTATCTTACATGAGAAATGGGTTGAAAGAATAGTGCATCCTTTGAGTTGGAGATAATTAGAGGATAATCTATCCACTTAGGTTGAGAAACTAAGGAATATAGAATAGGACTCAACCTTTCTTGCAATTGAATTTGCTAAGTGGAACTCATAAATGATTCACAACCCGAGTCTGCTAGCATTTTGGTGACCATAACCCTGGTTTGTTTAATCTCATAAAGTTATTAATAACAAAGAGAATCATTAGTGGAATACTCTTGTTACAATTAATTATTTTACAAGTTAAAACCCTTTTTTCTTCTTAGAAACCTCTGATCAACAGTCCAATAACGATTACAACACTTAGTGAGCACAGTATTCCTTGTGGGATTCGACACCCAACCTAGTTGTGTTCTTTATTTGACAGCGACTGCTTATGCTTTCTATTGAGAGTTATAATTTGGGCGTATTAAATTTTGGTGCCGTTTCTGGGGAATACGGTTGTCAACTAAATTTGTGATTATTAACTGACCATTTGGTCAAAGATTCCTTAATTTTAATTTTTGTTTGTTGTTTTTGTTTCGTGCAGATTGAGTGTTTTTCATGCCAAATACTCGAAGATTGGGTCAACCATTATTACCTATTAATCCTAAACCACTTCTTTTTGGTAGAGTGGATGGTCTACGGGACCCAAAAAGGGTAGCTGCTCAGCAGGAGCACGCTAGATTAGCTGCTCTAGCAGCTGCTTAAGTGAACTAGTAAATTACAGATAAGGTTGGCCGGGAAGTAAACCCGGATGATGAAGACCTGGGTGATAATGAGTTACTAAATCCAACGCATGCAGATGATGAAGTTGCACCAGTAAACAGGAATGTCAACAAAAATTGCCAGGCTAGAATGAGACCAGAACACCGAGCTTTTCAGTTTTCTCTTGATGATGTTGATGATGAGTTGGATGGGGCTAGTGCCACAGGGGCTATTATTCCTCCTCCCTTAGCACCCGGAGCCAAGTTTAATATTATGAGTACGATGATCTAGTTGTTGCATCTAAAGGGACTATTTGGTGTCTTGCTAGTGATGACCCGAATATGCATTTGATCAACTTCATTTTAACATGAAAGTCATTTGACAATCCGGGAGTGGGGCAAAATGCTATTCGGCAACGATTATTCCTATTGCCTCTTTCTGGAGAAGCAACGTTATGGTTAAATTGGATAACCCTCAATTTTATTACGAATTGGAGTCAATTGAAAGATGCTTTCTTCGAAAGGTTCTTTTGCCGTCGAAAAGGGCACAGTTAAGGTTCCAACTGAAGCTCTTGATGAAACTTGGAAAATGTTAAAAAAGAATCTCACACAGTGCCCGAATCATCCGATGACCAACATCCACCTGAAACATATATTATATAGGGCCTTGAATTCGGTGTCTAAGCTAGTGTTGGATAATGCTGCGAGTGGATCATTCATGGACCTCACTTTTCTTGAGGCATCTGAAGTACTTATCATATGAAAAAACAGAGTAGAGCTTAGCATAGTAGGGATTCTGAGGTAGCAAACTCTACTGTATCTATTGGCATGACTGCAAAATAGAGGCAAAGGGAAGAGGAACGTGACCAGGATATGGCTCACATGAAAATGCAGAAGGACCTTCTTACTAAGCATTTATTATTAGAAAAGATAAAGAAGGTTAAAACTATTGCATCACAGGGAAGAGCTAACTCTGATTTTGAGGAGGAAGCGAATTACTTGAATAATCAGAAGGGTTTCTGAGTTAGTGTCCAAGGAAACCAAGGTCAGAATTACTATGAGAAATTTGGGTACAAGGACCGAGATCAAGGAAATTGGAAGAATAAGAATGACATGAGTGTTTTATATATTCATCCTGGGAGTCGTAAAGCTGTATCTAACTCTGGGAAGATATCCATGGAGGACATAATGGGTAAACTATTGAAGGGAGTAGAGGCAGCTAACACGGGAGTAGCTGAGGTCAAAAATGATTTATCTTCGATGAATCAATTGGTTTATTCGCATTCCACTTCCATAAAATAGTTGGAGAAACAAATCAGTCCACTTTCTGCAGCATTTAATCAAAGGAAGGATGGCACTCTACTAAGTGACAAAGTGCAAAATCCAAGGAAGGATGGGTTGTGTATGGAAATTACTACCAGGAGTGGTAAGGTGTTGGAAAACCCATTTGTGGGTAAGTCGGAAATTGATGGTGTAGCAGAGAATATTGATGAAGTAGATTGGGATCATCCCGTTGAGGCTGAAAACCCTGACGAGATCATTCACAATATTACACCCAACTGTCAGTAGTTTGAAATGGTTGAAGTTGATAAAAACAAAGAAAAGGAAGTGGTGGAGAAAACTCTCCCAAAACCACCACCCTCTTTCCTCAAAGACTGAAGAATAAGGCCGATGACACAAAGTTCAGTAAATTCATGACCATGCTAAAGTAACTGACTATTAATATGCCTTTGGTAGAGGCACTGGAGCAAATGCCAGGGTATGCCAAATTCTTGAAGGACCTTTTGACAATGAAAAGGGCAGCAATCTATGAACCGGCGGATAGTTTCCATCACTGCAGTGCGATTTCCATAAGGTCCTTAGTGCAGAAGAAGGCATAACTAGGAGATTTCACTATGCCTTGCACGGTTGGATCATTGGATTTTGCTAAGGCTTTGTGTGATCTGGGGGCTAGCATTAATCTGATGCCACTAGCCATTTATAAAAAATTGGGGTTGAGAGATCCTACACCAACTAATATGCGGCTTGTAATAGTAGATAAGTCAGTAAAATAGCCTGTTGGTATTATGTATGATGTATTAGTGATGGTGGCTACCTTTATTTTTCCTATGGATTTCGTTATTTTAGAATGAGAGGTGGACTTCCAGGTGCCCTTAATCTTGGGTTTTAGAGTGAATGAGCTCTTATTTCGGATGAATGATGAAGTGGTATGTTTTGGTGTATGCGAATCAATGAAGAAGTACAAAGAAATGAATGTGTTCTCTACAGTTGATGTTTATTATGAGGACGAGCAGGAACTATCTATAGCGGAGCAGCTTACTATTGAACCATTAGCTGCTGTGCTTATGAATTTTGATCGTGAGGATACTGAGAAGAATGAAGAAACTATCTGTTCTTTGATATGAATGGGGTCGTATTCTTATGCCCCTAAGAAGCTTGATCTTGACCTTAAGAATCGACCTTCACCACTGATGAAGCCATCCATTAAAGAGCCACCGGTATTAGAGTTGAAAACGAACCCAGTCATCTGAGGTATGTGTTCTTGGGTAGTGGAAATATGTTGTCGGTTATTATTTCTGTTGATCTGGGCAAACAATAGGCAGAAGCTCTCATCTTTGTTCTTAAGAGGTATAAAAGAGCTATTGATTGAACTATTGCAGATATCATTGGTATATCTCCTGTCATATGTATGCACAAGATTCAACTAGAGGAAGATTGTATGCGTAATATTGAGCATCAGCGTTGCTTGAACCCATCTATGTAAGAGGTAGTGATGAAATAAATCATTAAGTAGTTAGATGTAGGGGTGGTGTACCTAATCTCAGACAGTAAATAGGTGAGTCCTGTATAGTGTGTTCCAAAGAAAGGGGGCATAACCGTCGTAGCCAATGAGAAGAACGAGTTGATCCTACTCAAGCTTGTCACTGGGTGGACGGTGTGTATGGACTACCAAAATCTCAACTTGTGGACACTAAAGGATCACTTTCTAATGCCATTCATGGACCAGGTTCTCAATCGATTGGCAAGTAGGGGTTGGTACTATTTCTTGGATTATTATTTGGGGTATAACCAGATCTCCATTTCTCCTGAAGATTAGGAGAAGACGACATTCACGTGCCCATACAACATATTTTCTTTTAAAAGGATGACCTTTGGTTTATGTAATACGCCCGCCACTTTCTAGAGGTGCATGATGTCGATCTTCTTTGGTATGGTTGAAGACACCTTGGAGGTGTTTATGGATGACTTTTCAGTTGTTGGAGATTCCTTTGACTTGTGCTTGCTGAATTTAAGTTAAGCATTACAGTGGTGCAAAGAGTTTAATCTGATCCTTAATTGGGAAAAATGCCACTTCATGGTAAAGGAAGGCATTATACTCAGTCATAAAATTTCTGCAAAAGGTATTGAGGTGGACAGGTCCAAGGTTGAGGTCATCGAGAAACTACCTCCCCCTATGTCTGTAAAAAGGGTTCGTAGATTTCTTGGCCATGCAGGATTCTATCATAGATTTATAAAAGATTTCTCGAAGGTTACAAACTCATTATGCAAACTTATTGAAAAGGAGGACAAGTTCTCTTTTGATGATGACTGAAGACAGGCGTTCAAAAGCATTAAGCCAAAATTAGCGGAGGCTCCAGTTATTATTATTCCTGACCGGATAAAGCCATTTGAACTAGTGTGTGATGCTAGCGGGGTAGCGCTTGGAGCTGTGTTGGGATAGAAAAAGGATAAACTATTTCATCCAATCTATTATGCCAGCAAAGCCCTGAATGGGGCTCAAAAGAACTATACTATCAACGAACAGGAGCTCCTAGCTGTAGTTTATGCCTTTGAGAAATTCAGAGCATATTTAATAGGGACCAAGGTGGTGGTGCACATGGATCATGCACCTCTTAGGTATTTAATGGATAAGAAAGATGAAAAGCCGAGATTGATCCAGTGGGTATTGTTGCTTCGAGAATTTTATTTTGAGGTAAAGGATCGTAAGGGATGTGAAAACCAAGTGGTTGATCACTTATCTAGACTTAAATACGAAAAGCAATCAAGGATAAGTTAGATATTGATGATTCCTTTTCGGATGAGAAGATACTAGCTACAAAGCTCGAGAAGATTCCGTGGTATGATGATTTTGCAAACTACATGGTAAGTGAGGTGATGCCAGGTAATCTTTTCTTTCACCAAAGTAAAATTTTCATTCATGATGTGACCCATTATTTCTGGGATGAGCCCTATCTTTTTTGGCGAAGTGCAAATGGAGTTATTAGGCATTGTGTCCCACATGTAGAAGTGTTGAGTATTTTGGAAGCATTCCATGCTTCACCTATTGGTGGTCACCATGCAGGTGACCGTACTGCCCAAAAAGTATTGCAGAGTGGGTACTATTGGCCTATGCTATTCATAGATGCATATGAGTTTGTTCGGAGATGTGATCAATGTCAGAGGCAAGGATCAATTTCCAAACGCAATGAGATGCCAATGTACAAAATAATGTAAGTAAAGTTGTTTGATTTATGGGGCATAGACTTTATGGGCCCGTTTGTAAACTCATATGGGTCAAGATATATCCTAGTAGCTGTGGACTACGTCTCGAAATGGGTAGAAGCTATTGCTTTGCTGATAATGAAAGAAAAAGAGTTATATCATTTCTGAAGAAGAACATATTCTCCTATTTTGGAGTACCAAAAACAATCATAAGTTATGGGATGACGCCTTGTGGGAGAATCGAACTGCTTTTAAGACACCAATTGGCATGTCACCATATCAGGTAGTCTATTGGAAGTCATGTCATTTGCCAATCGAGCTTGAACATAAGGCCTTGTGGGCTCTCAAAAGGATGAATAAGCATTGGAAGGAAGCAACTGATCTAAGATTGGAGCAGATAAATGAGATGGATTAATTCCATCTCAGGGCTTATGAAAGAGCCGACTTGTATAAAGAGAAGATGAAGAAATACCATGATCAAAGGAATGCACAGAGAGAATTTAGGAAAGGTGATTTGGTACTTCTTTTCAACTCCAGACTGAAGCTATTTCTAGGTAAGTTGAAGTCTAAATGGTTGGGTCCTTTCAAAATTAGCCAAGTCTACTCATCTAGAGTAGTCGAGCTTGAAAACGAAGATGGTAGTGTCTTCAAAGTGAACGGGCAAAGAATCAAACTTTATATTGGTCCAAAAGACTTAATAAAAATGTTGATGTCTTTTATCTTGATGAAGTCTGAGTACTCGAGACACCTGAGTCATGCCGCGATGTTAAATCGGGTTGTAGTGGGAGGCAACCCACAACATGTTGTTGTAACCATAGTTAGAGTCTATTTTATGTTCTTGTGCAATTTTGATGCATTTATGAAGTGTGCAGGGCCTGAAGTGCAGTAAAAATAAGATAGGCATACATCTGAGCTACTGGAACGTTATGATGAACGACTTGACGGACCACCAGGCTACTGATGGACCTCCACTTTTAACCATCAAGAACTGGCAGGAAAAATCATTCACTAGATAATCCATGACGGCCTGAGTGGTGGACCATCAAGAACCTGGTGGGACGTCATAACAACTGTCAAAAGTAAGATTGGTGACCCACATTCTGGTAAGAAATGATGGTCAATCTAGTGGACCATCAAAGGTTTGGTGGACCATCCTACTTTCCATCACACTAAAATAGAAAAACATAAACTTAGGTATTGTGTGACGTTCAGAGTGGTGGTCCATCAAAGTGTTGACATACCGTCAATTTGACCGTCACTTCAACCCCAACTCTGAATCGGGTTGGGTTAAATCGGTACTCTTTATAAGTACTTCGTATTTGACCTAAAGTGCAACTTTGTGAATAAATTTGAGCGGGTACATCCATGGTAACCGTTCCATGGCCTTTGGCTATCCACTTCCTTAACATTCAAAGAACCTAAAGGGTGTTTTCCTATCTGAGACTCCTTATCTTCTCTATTTTTTTCCTTATTTATACATGTTACTCCTTTCCTCTCTTTACCATAAATAAAAGGAAAAGGTAGCGATTGAATTTGTGAGTTAGTTTTCTCTCTGAAGCTTCAAGAATAAAGCGTGATTGCAAACTCTGGTATGTAAAGAAACCTCCTCTTTTGAATTTCCCTAATAAGTGTAAGAGCTTGGTTTGTTTCTTTAGCTTGTTCTTAGTGTAATAAGCTCAAATGACTCAAGGTACCAATTTGTGTGAAATATGAGCAATATTAGTTGTAAACTGAGGCCAATGTGCTTAAAGTATGAGCTTAGAGCTGTGTTGATAGCTAAAAAAATGATCTGAGGTGCTATTGTTTGACTAAATGGTCGAACCTAGAAGGATGGCTAAATATAAAGGTGCGACGGTCAAACTAGTGGACCATCAACTCTTTGACGGACCACCAAGGTGACCGTCAGAAGATGCAATACAAATGCACCTTCTGTATAAGCCATGACAGTCGACTTGGTTGATCGTCATCTTTGTGATGGACCACCAAGTAGACCTTCCGAAGATGCAAATTTTTCTAGAACAATGCTTAAAAACTGATGGCAGAGTTGGTGGACCGTCCCACCGCTGGTGGGCTATCAAACCTACCCTCACACCTCATTATGCACTATTTTGATTGTTTTTGAATGAAGAACTTATTTCTTAACTAGTTTTCAGGTGATATGGCTCCAAAAACCTCACAAACCAGAGGAGGAAGAGCTCAACGAGGTAGAAATATGTTCGCTCCAGCTTACAACACCAGGAAAAATGAAAGAGAAGCTCTCATACTCTCCCAGTCTGAAGAGAAGAGTTAGAGTACCTCTAGTAGTTCAAGTTCAACCCCCGATGAGGCAACTGTTGATATAACTCAACCATTACTGGTAGGAGGTGTAACTAAAAAGGTTATTGTAGGGGATCAAACAGATGATCCTAATGCTGAATATGTAATCGAGGGTGATAATGTTATCAGGCGAAAGGATCCATAAGTTGCAGAAGCCATCAGGTGGAAAATAGAGAGAGCACAAAAAGAGTTTTATGATGGGTTGATACCCATAGCTCAAGGGATCAGAAGATTATTTATAGAGGAACATCAGATTATGACAACAGAACTTTATGAATATCCTGAGTTAGAGAATCGGATCAATAAATATGGACTAGCATGGGTGAGCAGGCCACCAGGAGAGCACCAACCAAATTGGGTGAGGGAATTCTTCGCAAATTATCTGTGTTTGGTGAAAGAGGAATGCCCAAAGGGAACTCCAATCTCAAATAGAACAAATAGGGAGTCTGTTTTGGTTCGAGGGGTCACTGTTGATATCTCATCCTAAACAAAAATATGATTCTATTCAGGCTAGGATATGAGGCTCCACCCGTTGTCCCAAATTTTGACTATAGAATGCGAAATGCTTCCAGTTAGAGAAGTTGGGCTGCTTTTTTATTGACCGACGATGGAAATCCTTCCTGGTTGACTAATCCTAAAAAGCACATTGCAAAGTTCACCCATAGTTTTAAAGCTATGTTCTGGTGGGCTATTGTTCGATTGAGGTTAATGCCAACAAAGGGAGATAGAAAATTGGATCATCACAAAGCAGTAGTAGTAGCCAATTTGGTTTCAGGATTGCCAATTGATTTTTGCCACCTAATTGCAGATGAGATGTTCATGCGAGCACATAAAATGACCACTTCTATGCCCTTTTTCATGTTTGATCACTGGGTGATGGAAACAAGCCGGTGTGCCGCTGATCCATGGGGTTGATAATAAAGTATAGGCTACACATATGCAGGACATCGAGAAGTCAAAGGATGAATTGAAATTTGAAATTTGGGTGACCAAACCTCTGGCATATCAGCCTCAGTCTGCACTAGTTTAAGAGACCGCAGAAATGCCTGAAGGTATACCTTTACCTATCACCACGTATATGCCACCTGATTATGTTCCCCATGGCACATCTGTACGGTCAAAGTATGCAAAGTTTGCTGAGTGACCGGAGTTTGCAGAGTACAGATTCAACCCGCATAATTTTTTTAAGGTGGTAAATAACCAAAAATAGTTTTAGAAACAGCTAGAAAAATGGGCTAGAGATTTCAAGCCTTTTGTGGATAAAATTGTGGCCAAAGTAGTCAGACCATTTCAAACTATTCAAGTTAGAATGGATAACATGGAGGCCCGCATCAACAAAAGTCTAGATTCACTATCTCTCCCTAATCTTGCCAAGATCATGGCAGAGTTTGAGTAGGCAAAGGCTGACATAGCAGAGTTGTAGGAGAAACAGTCACAGCTGCCTGCCTTTTTCCTAGTTTTAGCGATAAGTGATGAAGAGGAAGGAATTCTAGACTTGATGGGCAGACCAGTAAAAGACAAAGGCAAGCATCAAATAGATGAAATAGCCACAAAGAAAGAAGAAAAAAGGAGGAAGAGAGAAACCATGTCACTTGAGGAATTAGATCAATATAACCTGAAAAGAGCTGCAAAGAAGTCAAGTAAAAAAGATTAAAGAAAGCAAAAAGAGATAGAAAATGAAGCGGCAGGAGTCTCTACTAGTGTTGCCCCAGAAAGAGGGTGAAGTACAGGATCAGTTCGGGAGATGATTCCTCCAATTGTGGAGATTGAGGTTGTGAGTGACCCTATAACCATAGGGTCCAATATTGCATAGGGAATGAACACAGGAACATCACCCCACTAGACAGATGCCTCAGAGGAATAGGAGGCAAAGAGAATAACCCAGTCCAACCATGTACGGTAAGTTATTGCTTTAAGAACAATGCATATCTTTCTGTGTGGGGGTGGGTGTATTCGCATCATGGTTGGATGTTGTTTCCGATATTCTTTATCCAATCATGTACTATCTAGTAGAAGTGGCATGTTTAGTTTTTTTTCCTTTATTACATTTCAAATTTTGTAGCCTGTGTTGTAAATATCTGTGTTTAAGATTATCTATAAAATATTTCTGTTTTAATACATTGTTGTAAATATGGATAATGAATAATGTTGGCATAAGACTATGTGCATGTGTATGTAATTAATTACTCTATCATGTAAATATATATACAGAACTCTTAGTAATTCAGCATTTAGCATTAGTCAAGAAGAAGCATGAGACATGCGATGAACATTCCAAGAATTGCAAAGGATGTTTAATTTCATTGCCTGTGAGTGTGAGATTTTACTTGTAGTTCTTTCATAGGTTAAACCTAGAACTTGCCCTAATAATTGATACAGTATTGTAGGGTATTCATTGGGATAAGATATGAGGCCTCCTTGTACTTTGAGTCCATCTAGCCTAAATAAACATCCCTGCCAAAATGATTATCCCTTTTTGAACCCATCTTGTGCCTTTAAAATACATTTTAACATGTTGTCACTGTGCGTTACTCTCCTTAGGTTTTCAACATTCAGATCTATCCTTGGCCAAATAATAATACATTGTACTTTCCAACTTATACAAAGCATATAAGTTAAGGGTGGCTAAAGGAAAGAGCCAAATGGAAAGTAAGTTAGAATCAAATTAGAGTCAATTGGTTGCTGAATGCATCGGCATGAGTCAAGGGTGTTTAAAAAAATATTAAAAAAATAAAATAAAGAGAGAAGAGTGGTATGCTACAATAGCATATTGAGGCTGAAAAGATTCTAGGGCAAGGTGAGTTAAGTTTCACTGAGTCACTTTACCCAAAAGCATACCCCACCTGACCCTAAACCTTATTGTAGGCCTTGAAAAGACCTATTTGATCCTAGTGAGTCAACCTTGCGGTAGTGTCGTATGGCTAGGGCAATCCTATAGGTACTTGGACTATGGTTGTAACTTCATTGTGAGTATGGGAGTTATACTTTGTCCACATCATATAATGAGTGGTGGATTTCATTGTTGTGAGGGCAACTGAAGTTTCACTTAACTTTGTTGTTCTCTGTAGAATGTAACATTCATGCTTGTGGGGATGAACTATGATAGATGCTGGGTGTGAATCATAATATGTTAAATGCATGTGATTGAACTGATGAGTGAATAGTTGGATCAAAATGTTTCAAGGGTTGGTTGCATGTCATTTTATTATTCATGTGTGCAATTAGGTGCTGAGTTGCTTGAGGACAAACAATTATCTTAAGTTGAGGGTTTTGATGTTCCGGTATCTTACGGAACAATTAGCATTATTTTCTTAAGAAAATTGTATGTTTTTATGCAATAAAAGTGTTATTTAATAAAGTTTTTCGTGTTTTCAGCGAAAGAAGATAACCACAGAAAAAACATGGAAAAAGTAATAGAAAAGTATGTTTGACGGTCAAAATGGTGGGCCATTAGGCTTGCGACGGTCCACCAGGTGAACCGTCAAGGCGAAGCATAACATGGCATGCTAATGTCTTGAGTGAAGGACCACATGGTGGACCGTCATCCATGTGATGGACTACCAGATGGACCATCAACCCATTTCCAGAAACCACCTTTCAGAGGGACTTAGTGACGATCAACGTGGTGGACCGTCAGCCATGCAACGGACCACCATATGGACCATCAATGCTTATCCAGAAACCAACTTTTAGAGAGACTCAGTAATGATCAGTATGGTGGACCGTCAGTCTTCCAACGGAACGATAGTGTCACCGTCAGGTCTTATCCAGAAGCTGCAATTTGGAAGAAAAAAGTGATGAACAAGATGGTGGACCATCAACACTTTGACGGACCACCATATGGACCGTCAAATGGGACACAACTGTTCAACTTTTAAATTTTAAATTCCTTTTTTTTAGCTAGGAACATATAAATACCAAATTTTAGGGTTAAGAATGCATCTTTTATCTTTTATAAGTTTTCTCATCTATTGAAACTCTAGGGGGAACCTACTCAAATTTAACTCCCAGTCTAATCCGCTCTTACTTTTATCTACAGAATATGCCTCACAAAAGGTCCAGCAAAAAGAGAATTGGTAATCAGTCAGCACCTCATCCTATCCATGCAGATCCTCTGGATGAGCACGTATCTCATGCATAATTTAAAACTGCATTCACTACATTTGCTAATTCAGTCACAACGCAAGATGAATGATTAGATGCTGTTCTGGCCACCCCAGTGGCTAATTCTGCTGCAGCTAGGATTTAGGAATTCACCCAAATGAATGCTCCCCTATTCTCCAGTTCTAAGTCCTAAGGGGATCCATAGGAGTTCCTCGACCAGGTTAAGAAAGTCACAGATATCATGGGAGTGACTCCCAGTGAGATTTCAGAGTTAGTTTCCTATCATCTACAAGATGTAGCCCATACGTGGTTTAACTAGTGGAAGGTAGATTGGGGTACAGATACAGAGTTCATAGAATGGGAAGAGTTTGTTGTAGCATTCCAAGATAAATTCTTTCCCCTAGAGCAGAAAGTAGCCAAAGTGTTAGAGTTCATCAATCTCATACAAGGTAGCATGAGTGTGAAAGAATATTCCCTCAAGTTTACCCAGTTATCTAGGTATGCTGCCCATGTAGAACAGATAATAGATCCAGATTAAGTAAGTTTATGTTTGGGATATCATGTAGAGTGGTTAAGGAGTGAAAGACTATGATATTGATTAAGGAGATGGACATATCTAGACTTATGGTCTATGCTCAACAGATTGAAGAGAAAAAACTTAGAAATAAGGAAAGAGAGAATAAGAGAGCTAGAATAGGTAGTTATAGTTTTTCTCAGCTAGGATCGTAGGGTAGTAATCGTTATCTATATAGTCAGAAGATTTCAGTTCCAGTTCCCTCTTCATCCGGATGCGGGTGGGTCATTCATGGACCTTACTTTTATTGAGGTGTGTGATATGCTGGATCGTATGACAAAGCAGAGTAGAGCTTGGCATATCAGGGATTCTGAGGTAATAAGCTCTACAGTATCTATTGGCATGACAGCAGAACAGAGGCAAAGGGAAGAGGAACATGACCAGGATATGGCTCACATGAAAATGTAGATAGACCTTCTTACCAAGCATTTATTATTAGGGAAGATAGAAAAGGTCAAAGCTATTATATCACAGGGAAGATATGACTCTGATTCTGACAAGGAAGCAAATTACTTAAATAATCAGGGGGGTTTCCAAGGTAATGTATAAGGAAACCAAGGTAGGAAATATTATGAAATATTTGGATACAAGGACCGAGACAAAGGGAATTAGAAGAATAAGAATGACAGGAGCGTTTGGTATGTCCCTCCTGGAAATCGTGAAGCTGTTGCACCTAGCTCTGGGAAGATATCCATGGAGGACATGATGACTAAGTTGTTGAAAGGAGTGGAGGCAACCAACACGAGAGTAGTTGAGGTAAAAAATGATTTGTCCTCAATGAATCAATTGATTGACTCGCATTCCACTTCAATAAAACAGCTGGAACAACAAATGAGTCAACTATCGGCGACATTCAATCAAATAAAAGATGGCACTTTAACTAGTGACACTATGCAAAATCCAAGGAAAAATGGATCATGTTTGGCTATTACGACCAGGAGTGGTGAGGTGTTGCAAAATCCATCCAAGGGCAAGCCTGTGGTTGATAATATGGAGGAGAATGTTATTGAAGCAGATTGTGATGATTCTGTAGAAGTTGAAAAACAGGATGAGAACATTCATGATATTACACCTAGATGTCAGCAGTCTGAAAAGATTGATAATGGGAAGCACAATAAAAAGGAAGTGGCGGAGAAAACTCTTCCAAATCCACCACCACCTTTTCCTCAGAGACTCAAAAAGAAGGCTAATGACACCAGGTTCAGTAAATTCATGACTATGTTGAAGCAGCTGACTATAAATGTGCCTTTGGTGGAGGCACTGGAGCAAATACCAGGGTATGCCAAATTCATGAAGGACCTTTTGACAAAGAAAAGGGCAGTAAGCTATGAACTGGAAGATAATTTTCATCATTGCAGTGCAATTGCCACGAGGTCTTTGGTACAGAAGAAGGCAGATCCGGGTGCTTTCTCTATTCCTTACACGGTTGGATCATTAGATTTTTCTAAGGCTTTATGTGATTTGGGGGCTAGCATTAATTTGATGCCACTAGCCATTTATAGACAGTTGGGGCCGGGGGATCCTACACCAACCAACATGCGGCTTGTAATGGCAGATAGGTCGGTAAAACGACCTGTTGGTATCTTATATGATGTATTAGTAAAGGTTTCTACCTTCATTTTTCCTGCAGACTGTGTTATTTTGGATTGTGAGGTAGATTTTGAGGTACCCATAATCTTGGGTCGACCATTCCTCACAACAGAAAGTGTGCTTATTGATTTGCGAGCAAATAAGCTTTTATTCCGAATGAATGATGAAGTGGTACGTTTTGATGTATGCAAATCAATGAAGCAACCCAAGGTTATGAATGTGTTCTCTATATTTGATGTTTATTATGAGGATGAGAAGGAATTATCTTTAGAGAAGCAGCTTACTGTTGAGACATTGGCTACTGTGCTTTTGAACTTTGATCGTGAGGATGTTAAAGAGTATGAAGAAACTATCAGTACTTTGACAGGAATGGCTGTCGTATTCTTATGCCCCTATGAAACTGGAACTTCACCTTAAGAATCGACCTTCACCACCGACAAAGCCATCCATTGAAGAGCCACCAGTGCTAAAATTGAAAGAGCTACCCAGTCATCTAAGGTATGTGTTCTTGGGTAGTAGAAATACACTGTCGGTTATTATTGCTGCTGATTTAGGTGAACAACAGGTAGAGGCTCTCATCTCTGTTCTGAAGAGGTACAAGAGAGCTATTGGTTGGACTATTGCTTATATAATTGGTATCCCTCCTGGCATATGTATGCACAAGATTCATCTAAAGGAAGATTGTGTACCTACTATTGAGCATCAGCGTCGTCTGAATCTACCTATACAAGAGGTAGTGAAGAAAGAAATCATAATGTGGTTAGATATAGGGGTGGTGTATCCAATCTCAGACAGTAAATGGGTGAGTCCTGTACAATGTGTGCCCAAAAAAGGGGGCATAACAGTAGTAGCAAACGAGAAGAATGAGCTAATTCCACTCAGGACTATCACAGGGTAGAGGGTGTCTATGGATTACCGGAAGTTAAACTCGTGGACGTTAAAGGACCACTTCCCAATGCCATTCATGGATCAAATGCTTGATCGATTGGAAGAAAAGGGATTGTTCTATTTCTTAGATAGTTATTTCGGATATAATCAGATTTGCATTGCTCCTGAAGATCAGGAGAAGACCACTTTTACATGCCTATATGGTACTTTTGCATTTAAACGAATGCCATTTGGGCTATGTAATGCACCTGCCATGTTTCAGCGGTGTATGATATCCATTTTCTCTGATATGGTTGAAGACACCTTAGAGGTGTTTATGGATGACTTTTCGGTTGTAGGTGAGTCATTTGAGTCATGCTTGACAAATCTGAGTATGGCTTTATAGCGATTTGTGGAATTCAATCTGGTGCTAAATTGGGAGAAGTGTCATTTTATGGTTTAGGAAGGCATTGTTCTCAGGCATAAAGTCTCTGAAAAGGGAATTGATGTTGATCGAGACAAGATTGAAGTTATCAACAGACTACTACCTCCAATTTCTGTGAAGGGGGTTCGTAGTTTTCTCGGTCATGCTGGTTTTTATCGGAGGTTTGTTAAATACTTCTCCAAGATTGCAAACCCATTATGCAAACTTTTGGAGAAGGAGGAAAAGTTTTACTTTGGTGAAGATTGCTTGAAGGCATTTGAATGCCTCAAAGGAAAGCTAGTTGAAGCCCCTATTATTGTATCACCCGATTGGTCTCTACCTTTTAAAATTATGTGTGATGCAAGAGGTGTAGCCTTGGGTGATGTACTTGGTCAGAAAATAAAAAAGCTATTTCATTCAATCTACTACGTGAGCAAGGCCTTGAATGGAGCACAAAAGAACTATACCGTCACTGAACAAGAGCTTCTTGCGGTTGTTTATGCTTTCAAAAAGTTTCGTGCTTACTTGTTGGGAACTAAGGTAGTGGTTCATACAGATTATGTGGCTCTAATATATCTAGTGGCAAAAAAGGATGCCAAGCCAAGACTAATTAGGTGGGTGCTACTGCTTCAAGAATTTGATTTTGAGGTAAAGGATAGAAAAGGTTGTGAAAACCAAGTAGCTGATCATCTATCTAGACTTGAGAGTGAGCACACAGTGTAGACCAACCTTGATATTGATGATGCATTCCCCGACGAAGATATTCTAGCAACTATAGTGGAAAACTTACCGTGGTATGCAGATTTTGCTAACTACATGGTAAGCGAAGTAATTCCTGAGAATCTCTCCTTTCATCAAAAGAAAAAGTTCATGCATGATATGAAACATTACTTCTGGGATGAGCCTTATCTTTTTCGACGATGCGCTGATGGTATTATTAGGCGGTGCATCCCAGATATAGAGGTGCCTAGCATACCAGAAGTAAGCCATGCTTCCCATGTTGGAGGTCACTATGCAGGTGAACGGACGGCCAAGAAAGTACTGCAAAGTGGCTACTATTGGCCTTCATTATTCAAAGATGCCTACTATTTTGTAAGAAGATGTGATTAGTGTCAGCGGCAAGGTTTTATCTCAAAGCACCATGAGATACCCATGTCCAAAATGCTTGAAGTAGATTTATTCGATGTCTCGGGTATAGACTTCATGGTCCTATTTGTGAGCTCATTTGGGATGAAATATATATTAGTTGCTATAGATTACATATCCAAATAGGTCAAAGAAATCGCTCTAGCTGATAATGAAGGTAAGAGTGTTGTGGCGTTCTTAAACAGAAATATCTTCTCTCATTTTGGGGTACCCCGTACCATCATAAGCGATGAGGGATCACATTTCTGCAACAAGCTGTTCAGATCTGTATTGGCAAAGTATGGGGTTAAGCAACATAAGGTAGCTACACCGTACCACCCACAAACTAGTGGGCAGGTGGAGCTTTCAAACCGGGAAATCAAGCTGATCTTTGCTAAGACTGTGAATGCCAGCAGGAAAGATTGGTCCAGGAAGCTGGACGATGCCTTATATGCATATAGGACCGCGTTTAGGACACCAATTGGCATGTCACCATACCAACTATTTTATGGAAAGGCTTGTCACTTGCCAATTGAGCTAGAACGTAAAGCAATGTGCGCACTAAAGCAGCTTAAACTGAACTGGGATGATGCTATAAATATGAGATTGGGGCAGCTGAACGAGATGGACGAATTCCGTCTAAATGCATATGAAAGAGCAGATCTTTACAAGGAAAGGATTAAAAAGTACCATGATCGGAGGATTATCCAACGAAACTTTTAGAAAGGCGATTTGGTACTCCTTTTCAACTCCAGACTGAAGCTGTTTCTAGGTAAGTTGAAGTCTACATGGTCTGGTCCATTTAGAATCAACCAAGTTTACTCATCTGGAGTAGTGGAGTTAGAAAATGATGATGGTAGTGTCTTTAAGGTGAATGGCCAAAGAGTGAAGCTATATATCGGTCCGACCGACTCGATAAAATGTATAGCCACCATATATCTTGATGAAGTTTGAGTAACGGAGATAACTATGTCGTGCCGTGATAATAAATCAAGCACTACATAGGAGGCAACCCATCATTTTCCTAGGATTTTGTTTTTGGTAAATAAAAATTCAAAAAGAAAAGTTGAGCCACGACCAAAACTAAGGCGCTTGGTGGGAGGCAGCCCATCCTTCTAATCATTTTTGTTGTTTTTGATTAAGTGTAGGTGCATAAAGTACAAAGGAGGAGATTAGTCCCAATTTTGATTTGGAAGTGAGTCATGTCAATGGTGGTAAGTCTAGGAATGATGGAACAATACAGGTAAGTAGGAGTGGTCGAATGTGTTAGGCTCAAGTATGATTTGCATTAGAGTCACACCTCAAATTATGTAGATTCGACCCAAAATGTTTCGCGGTGTGACTTTATTTTGTGACTTTCAATGAGGTCTATGGTGGTAGCATAGGGATCGAGCCGATAGGCCTGATCCCAAAGCCCACCACTGACCTCGATGGGGGTGTGGGTGCGAAGCCCCCCCGATATGGACCTTTTCGACCAAGCGCCTCACATAGGCGATAGGTTAGGCGCTGCCTATGCCAACATAGGCGATAGGTTAGGCACCGCCTACTTATGCTTAGGCGATTCTATAGGCGCCGCCTATCAACGTAAATTTTACCTAATAATCCATTTGTGAATGGACCAACCTGACCCATGTATCATCTTTTAAATATATCCTCTACCCTTAAACCCCACTAAATTTTTCTTAAACCTAAGTGCCGCACAACATCCTTGCCCTCTCGAAGCCCTTCTATTTTCTCATCTAATCCTGCAGGTTCACCTTCCCGATTCATCACGAATTTATCACCAAGTAAGTTGTTCTTTTATGTTCCATAGTTGTTTCAGTGCTACACTTATAATGGTTAACAAGATTTTGTAGTAGTGCTTGGTGATAAGAGTATGGTTAGTTTGTTATGATTTTTGAAAAATACATCTCATTAAGTGAAAGGATTCTCGTAGGTAATCTTGATTTTACTCCGGCATATATTGATTGGTATTCACTGTCATAATTTTTTATTATTATGGATTTGAAATTTTGAAGTTTAATTCATAATTTTGGGAGTTGTAAGCTTAACTATGTGAGTGACTCGTTCATCGATGTAATGATCATGGTTAACCAAAAGCGTAAGATTGTGTAATTCTTTCTATGCTATAGCATGCTAAGATTTCTATGTGGTAGTCTTGTTCAATGATTGCATTGCTCCAATGAAATAAAGTTGGAAATGATAGTCAAGATTACAGGACCATTGTGTGCTGCTTCTCCATATCAAACTGAGAAATTGTTATGTAAAGTGAAGGGTTGAAAGTGTGACTGCACTAATAATGTTGTTGGCACATACCATCTAAATGTATGTCAATGAAGTCTCAGTAATTGACATCACTCACTCAATTAGTTTGTGCAAACAAATTAAGTGTGGGGTAGTGACATCACTATTTTCTTTTTCGATTATAGTGAATTTTACGAAATGAGACTAACATGACCCTATTATGATCTCAGATAAGATGGCTCTAAAAGGATGATAGGGAAAGGAGAAAGCATCCATCTCACAAAAAGGTCAAAAAAGGTCAAGAAAGGACCAGACTGATTCCTCCTCTCTTCACGTGCCTCGACGCAGTTTTGGGATCAAATGGGTTCTGGAGGAGAAAAGGAGGAAATGGTATAGAAACAATAAAGTGAAGAAATATGTACATGTGGAGTCGATGCAGAAGAAAAGTTTAGCAAAGAACCGCCCTCGCATTTTGGCAAAGATTATGGAACTAAATCTTGACTTTATCTTCCGAGACATGGGCGAATGTAATCTTGATTTGACTTGAGACTTTTATGCCAACTGGTCCCCAAGGAATACGGGAAATGAAGTAAAGATTCGGGGGAAAGTCTTGCAACTGAACGCTGATTTCTTTAACTCTTTCTTTGGTACTCAAAGTGTGGATCAATCACCACTCAAGGACCTCTACAACAGAGCCATCAGACATACGTTGTGTGGATCAAGGTCCATGACCCGGTGGACTCGTCATAAAGATAATTGTCATCACAATACTTACCCATATGCTTGTTTGAACAGAGAAGCTCGCATATGGTTAACAATAGTTAATTCCTGCTTGATTCTTGGGACACAATACACTAAATTCACGCGTGATCGAGTCTGCTTGGTATATGCTCTAATGACGAATGTTCCCATCAACATTGGTGCAGTTATACGAGTGGCGATTCGAAAAGCAAGGGTGTACAAAAGGTCCCATTTCAGTTTCGGCAACTTGTTGACTGCAATTTTAAGGAAAGAGCACATTGAGGAGGAGCTAGCATACCATAATTTGCCACAAAACCCAAAGAAGTTAGATCTCACAAAAATCAAAGATACAGAAACTAGTCAAGGAATCAACCTTACCATTGCTGAGAGACTTGCTCGAGATGAGAGTTTTTCCTGGCATCTGTATGGCATGACTAGGTTTACTATGATGAATGGGGGTCGTGTGCCAACTGATGCAGAGCTTCGGCAATTGGACTATGACTACCCGCTTAATGAGCATGCTCGGACCTTGTGCGGAGTGGGGGTAAATTTTGAAGAACCTCTAGATGATGATGTGCCAACAGACGATGATCACCGACTGCTAGACTCTGATATGGAGGACAGCTCTGATGATGAAGACTCTGATGATGATTCTGACGCAGGGGGTATGACCCCGAATGTAGAGGAGGAGTCTGACTAACCAAGTTTTTGCTTATTTATTTACACTGAGGGCAGTTTGTTCCTTCTTAGTATGGGGTGCGGGTATAAGTACGTGTACGCCTGGATTGCCTTTTCTATGGATTGCCTTCTCTTCTGTATTGATTGCCTTGTCTGTTGTATTGCGTACTGTTAGCCCGCATTTATTCTATAGTCGGTTTGATTTAGTCGTAGTTAGTTAGTTGCAATTAGTCAGATTTTTTCATGAAATTGTTCTTATAGAAGGCATGGCATTATAATAGGAGTTTGTGCTGAATCACTACTATTGAAACATTTTGGCTCTAAGTTGTGACTCATTCTGTGATAATTGTTTGTGGTTTAATTCATCTATCTATTGGGTCAAGAATCTATAATGCTCCCAATTAAGTTGACCATGTGCCATGTGTGTGTAAGGTTATTGTATATTCTTTGTTGCGGCTAACTCTAGAACTTGCTTAGTGTGTGTGTGAAGCGAAATAAAGATTGTGAGTTTAGGAGATGATTTAGGTATTTCTTTGGCAGCCCTGATTTTTTATCTTCTTTTTACCTACCTTTGTACATTGTCCTAGTGAACACCCATTGAGCCTTTAGCTATTTTCTTTGGCAACCCCATATTTATCCTAATCCATTTTTTTTAAAAAGGCCATAATTTGATCCAAAAGCTCCTAAGCGCTTTAAATTGTAGAATCAAGTTGAGTAAAGAGTGTGGCAAAATAAGAGGAAAATAGTAAAAGTGTTGCCCCAAAGTTTAGTTATTGGTACATGAAAATATTGTGATCGAGGGTGGCTATCATAGGGATGCTTAACAAATAAATAAATAAATAAATAAACAAATAAATAAATAAATAAAATAATAATAATAATAATAATAATAATAATAATAATAAAGAGTTGTACATTCCCATCATAGTGTTTTTGATTGAGTAACAAAATGGGTGAAGGGGGGTTGGTAGATGAAAAGAAGGTAGAGTGGTTGTTAAAAGTTAGTGTAAATGGCATAAGGTAGTGTATTAAAGCGCTTAGGGAACATAGTCACCATTTCTGGCCAAAATAGTCCTACCCGTCCCTTTAGCCTACTTTACAAGCCGTAAAGACCTATTTGATCCTAACCTTAGCATTCTGATATTAGTGGAGCATTACACTAAGGGCAAGCATATGGTCATCAGTTGTAATCTAAGAATTCTTTGTGAGAGTGAGAGCAAGCAAGTTCTTATACCCATATTTATGAAAAATGCAAAACTATGAGTGATTATGGGTAACATTTTGTGTGAGCGCACATGGTTGATGATTGTTGCGTAGTTTTATATGATTTTTTTTTGGCTTAACTTATGTATACGAATTAACCAACTTAATGAGTCTATGTTGGAGGGTGAGTTGTTTCTAGTAATGATCAAGAAATCTACTCTTTGTTAATAATTGTCGTGTATGTCTTGTTGAAAATTTTGTGTTGCTCTTATGAAGTTTAGTTAGGTATTCTCATGGATGTACTATTTTGTTCGAGGACAAACAAGGCTTTAAGTATGGGGTGGTGATGTTGGGCGTATTTATACGTCTAAACACCATAACTTAGCCATGTTTTAGATAAGTTTTGAGAATAAAATACATAATTCTTGCACTTTTAGTATATTTTTAGTTAAGTGAGCTGACCTATGTGATTAACATGCTTTTACGGTACTAATGAGGAAGATTACAACACTTTGGGGACTTGTGGACAGCAAAGGAAAACTTCACATAAAAAGGAAAGCAACTTTTGGACTGAATGTGATGTGTTGGAACTTTTTCCCGGGAAAACTCAATGTTTGTAAATAGTTAAGGATGAAGTAGCAATTTATTAGAGAAGGATGTTATTAAAAACATTATTGCTGAATTTTTAGGGATAACTCACATTCTGTATTATTTTAAAAACAAGAGAAAGCGGCTTAGCTTGAGGACGGAGAGAGAGAAATGCTTTTCTCTCTTATTTTCGCTATTCATCTTTATCACCAAGATCGTTCTAAGTTTTGGTATGATGAATATGTCTATTTTGATTTTCGTTTTATTCATGAGTAGCTAAGTTTATTTGTTAGGGTTATGGAAACCTTGTAGTATACTTTCTATTGCTATGGGTTTTTGAATTTATGATGTATTAATCCACTTATATCATTACTCTCTTTAGTTTGATTGAATTCCCGTGGTTGCAAACATAGGGAATGCGCCATTATAGAAATAACTTGTTTGATATAAAAGTTACTGTTTGGAAAAGAGAGTGTGACAAGAAAATAGGGTTTCCAACCTCTATTTTACACGTTAATGCCTTAGCAGGATTAACTTCTTGGAGAGTTCGTACAATTGGTTGTACACTTTGAATTCGAGAGAACTAAGGTGAATAAATCCTTGATGGTTGAAAAACACTTGAATTTAGAATTAGAATACGTCTCTCTATAAGTGCATGCATGTATAAAAGCCGTATTACTCATAGTTAATAGAGAAGTAGAAGCTACAAGGTGGACATAACCCTAATTTGTCATTCTCTGTGATCAAATATTATTACACATATCATCTCATCGTTACACTGATAATATTATTGTGCACCTAAACTGAAACCCCCCTTACCTTGGAACCTTCGATCAACAGTCTAATAATTATCGTAATACTTAGTGATCATAGTATTCCCTGTGGGATTCGACACCCAACCCAGTTGGGTTCTATATTTTACAGCGACCGCTTGTACTTTCTAACGAAAGTTGTAATTTGGGTGTATCAATAAGGTAGGAAGCATGGGGACTACTCTCCTGGAATAATGGGTGCAACCTGGTGTTTATTCCTTCGTTGTTTCAGCTTCTTAAGGGTCAAGGGTCCCTTTTGTCCTTTCCCCTCGACCCCAAATGTCCAAGGCACGAATTATAACACCCAAAAGGACATTATTTTCCCAACTTCTTAAAATCAATTCTGACAAAAACCCTTTCCTTCCCAATAACAAAATCCAAACTCTTTTCCCCATGAAATCAAGAGTTTAAGCTTTCATATTCAAGAATCTTCAAGAAAACATCAAAAATAGGGTTCCTTTCTCAAGTTCATCATTCAAGTCCCAGGATTCAAGTTTCTTCCTCATTAATTCAAGGGTTCAGGTTCTAACTTCAATTTTCTTTAAGAATTCTTTCAATCAAGGTATGTGAGAGTTTATTCACGGGTCCCTTTATTCATGGAGCCCAAAAACCTTTCTTTGATTAAAAAGATGAGTTTTATTTATTATGAAGATGCATATGTTCAAAATGAGTTTATTTTATGATTTTCATTAGTTATTTGAACTCAATTCTTGTCCAAGTATGATTCCATGGATAAGTTATGTTATCTCATGCTTCAATTTTAAATTCATCATGCCATATTCAAGTGAATTTCATGTTAAACCCCCAATTTATGAATTTACCCATGAAATTATGTTGATTTCTCATGTTTAGCACATTCTCATGTTAAAGTTCATGATTCTCACATATTTGGTGGAATGTTCATGTTTTAATTTTTTGAAACATGATTCCCATCCTACAGTTTCAAGTGTTGATATCATGCTTTATGGTCATTCAGTGCTGGCAGGTTATGAACACCCGATACCTATGTGTTTACTGATGATTCTTATCTATCAAGTAATAATTTAGTGAAACCATGAGTCTTATTATTTACTCAAATATTTACAATCATGATGAGCACTATCAGTTATACAATAACGTAACACACTTATTTTGAAACTGAATTTTCCCATCTCAAGGTATCATACATTAAAAAATTAAATTTTGAAAATCAAATTTGATGATTGACTATCATAGGTATCGAGACAACAAATGAGTATCCAACTTACTACTAAAAACTCTAGCTATTGAATCTAAAAACCTGAGATTTTTTGGCCAATATAGCCACCATAACCGGTGGGACTATCCCACCCGATGACAGTAGCAAGCGTAGTATGGAGGTGACAAGTCATGACTATCAAAAAGTAAGTAATAGCTCTAAATATATAGATCTTTTGAAGCCTAAAGTGGTGGATAACACTAGCATTAGGGTTCCTCCTAAACTTGTTATAATGTTGCATTTGGATCCTAATATTACATAGAAATCATCTGAAGTTTGAAACCTAATCATATAGGAGATGCTATACTAAACGATCATTGGTAAGTTCTCCTATGGTAAACCACATATTGAAGTGTTGAGAAAAATTATTCCAAATTAGTGTTAAATCTAGGGGCAATGTACTATAGGAGTTATGGATGAAAGACATTTGTTATTAAGGCTAGAGATGTTTGAATATTATGTTCAATTATTATCAATTATAGCTTTTCAGATTAATCCGATGTATAGATATTGGCAAATGAGGACTTAGTGGAATACATGGTTTGAGCCTGATGTTGAAACTACAATTGCAGTAGCTTGGATTTCTCTACTGGACCTTCCACCGAACTTTTTTGTAAAATATGAAATATTTTCAATTGCATCAGTAGTAAGTAGACCTCTCACAGTTGACATGCCAACTAAAAATAATACTAGAACTAGTTGTGCAAGAGTCAAAGTGGAGGTAGACTTGGTTTCATAGTTACGACAAAGGATAAGAATAAATTAAGAGAATAATATTACCGGGTAAATCAAATTCAAGTGGATACAAATTCAGTATGATTACATACCAAATTATTGTAAAGATTATTGTTTATAAGGGCATAATGAGCAGAGTTGCTGGAATACTCATCCGGAACTATATGACAAAATGAAGAAAAAAGGAAAAGGCACAAACAAAAATCAACAAAGAATGAACATAACGGACAAAGGAAGTAGAAATAGCAACAAGACAGTACAAGAAGAGGAAACATAAATAACCAATAGTGGTTCACAAGGAAGAACAGATACAGGAGGGGTAAATATGGACATATTCTTGGAGAGGTGAATGAGAAAAGTGATGAGGAGTTGGAAGTGTCTAATTATTTTAATGCATTAGAGTATAAAAAAGATGATGGTGATAGCAATAAAGAGAAAGCAAGAACTAGGGATAAAGATAAACAAGTGGAAGGATAAAAACATGACATAAAAGATTGGGTGAACAAAAGTTTTTTTTAAAAGTACACAAATACAAGGAGTACAGGATGCAAATCAGATGAATGCAACAACTGAAGAGAATGACAAGGAAAATAAAAGTTAGCAAAAATAGGTACATCAGGATGGGAGTGCTCAAAAAAGAGTAGAAGTTCATAAGGATATTAGCAAAGAAGAGTTATAGAAGGATGAAGATAATAAGAAAATACAATTGTTTGATGAGGAATCAAATGAACTGATGGTATTGGAAGAGATTTCTCCCATAGCTAATCAATTAGATAAGTTGATAGAAAGTTGCAATGAATAGAAGGAAGATTTAAATAGGAATATTTTGGATGAAAACATCAATCAAGTAGCTAAAGATGAAAATTTGTCTCCAAAGAAATTTGATTTATTGAAAGCTAAGCAGGGAAAATCAAAGAAGAAGAACAAGAGTAGTGGTGCAAGCTCAACCACAATTCATACAAGGAGTTATACTGCTAAGATTAAACCATGATGAAAGTCTTAATATGGAATATAAGGTCAGTTAATACACAACAAGCCTTTACCAAATTAATCACAATACAGAGAAGACAAGATTTTTATTTTATATATATTATGGAACCCTTTATAGATATGCTACATATAGATGAATACAAAGAGAGATTGAGTATGAAACATATTATGGTGTATGTATCAGGGAAGATATGGGTATTCATGTATGAAAATATGGAATTTAGCATAGTGAAAGATGAGGAACAACAACCACCAATGAAGTTGGAAAGTCAATATGCAGATGTTTTTTTGATAGTTACATTAGTGTATGCTAAATGTAGTTCAAGAGAAAGGCAAAAATTATAGGATTCCTTATTAGACATGGCTTATTAATATGATAAACCATGGTTAATTGTAGCTGATCTCAATGTTAGAAGAAATGAAGAGGAAAAATTTGGGGGGTTACCAATTACACTTAATAAAACACGGGATTCTAATTAGTGTATAAATTTGTGTTATATGGAAGAAACTTAATTTAAGGGAAGCAAGTATACTTCGGGAAATGGAAGAACTAATGAAGAATGCATATTTAAAAGGATAGATAAAGTGTTGTGCAATGATAGATTGAAGAATATGATTAAGACATTCGAAGTCAAACATTTACCTAGAAGTGGATTGATCATTCTCCTCTGTTAATTCATTTCAGGATGGAAAGAAAGCAAGTAATCAGATCATTAAAATTTCTGAATTTGTAGTTGAAGGACGAATCATGTTTGGAAGTGATAAAGAAAAATTGGACAACAGAGATAGAAGGAAATCCATTCATAGTGTTTCATTAGAAATTGAAGAGCATTAAATCAACTTTGACAAGGTGGAGTAACAAAAATTTTGGTAATATATCCCAGGAAATTTCAACACTTGAAAATATTATCAAAGTTTAAGAAAAGCAATTTGAAGTGGATCATTGTGGAATAAATAGGGAAGCTTTGAGTAAGGCTCAGGCTGAGTTATATTTGTAGTTAAGGAGGGAATAAGATTACTTGAGGCAGAAGGCAGGGTATGAATAATTTAAGGATAGAGAAAGGAAAACTAAATTATTCCATACAATTTTCGAAGGAACAAGGAGTAGACTAAGAATTCGAAGAATGCAAAATGAAGAAGGGGAATGGATGGAAAAAGAATAAGCCATAGCTGGTTCAGCTATAAATTTTTATTAGAATTAGTTTACTAAGAAGGCAGATGCAGAGGATTTTTCAATGTTAGATAAAATACCAAGCTTGGTAAATGATGAGCAGAATAAGGAAAATATGAGAATACTTTTTGAAGATGAGGTAAGAAAAATAGTAATGGGGTTAAACAGGAACAATGTAGGGGGGGCTAATGGAATGACTGGAGCATTCTATCAAGATGCATGGGACATCATCAAGTAAGACATACATAAAATAATAATAGCCTTCTTTTGGGGTTATCAGCTCCAAAGATTCATTACTCATACTAATTTGGTATTATTATAAAAATAGTAAGTAGTGAACATATTTTCATATATGAGTCCTATATCACTTAGTACTTTTGTGAATAAAATATTCTCAAGGATTATTCATGAGATGAATAAGGGATTACTAAATCAATTGATATCACCTGAGCAAGAAGGTTTTGTACAGGGAAGGAGCATTACTAAGAAGGTCTTGGTGGTACGGGAAATAGTTTTAGAAATAAGAAAAAGGGGTAAAGCACCTAATATGGTCATGAAATTAGATATGATGAAAGCATATAATAGGGTGGAATGGCTGTTTTTAACCAAGGTTTTGAAGACAATGGGTTTTTTTAGAAGTACTTATTGAGATGGTATAGATTGTTAGAGAATAACTGGTACTCAATACTTCTGAATGGGCAGCCTAAAGGATTTTTTTAAATCATCAAGAGGTTTGAAGTGGGTGATCCTTTGTCACCTACTTTGTTCATTATGGAAGCTGACATTTTGTCTAGGAATCCAAAAAAACTGATGCAGGAAAAGGAGTTTAAGTTGTTTGGTATGCCAAGGGGAAGCCCTAAATTAAATCACTTAGCTTTTGTAGATGATATGACTATATTACCAAAGCTAAAGTAAGAACATTGCAGATGGTGACTAATACTTCGGATAGATATGAAAAAGTATCTGGGTAGAAGATTAACAAGGAAAAGAGTGCTATTTATCTACGCAAAGGGGTTTCAAATGTAGTAGGACTAATGGCACAAGTTGCTACAGGTGTTTTGAGGAAATAATTTCCTTTCATTTACCTTTGTCGTCAAATATTCTGTATGAGGAAGAAGAAAGATTATTATCAACAATTGATGAGTAAAATGACAAATAAGGTACAAACATAGAAAGGAAAACTTCTTTCATATTGAGGTAGATCAATGTTAATTAAGTATGTGTTACAGATTATTTCTATCGACTATTTGTCATTAATGAATCAACCTTTGAATGTTTTAAACACTATTCAAAAAGTTCTAGCTAATTTTTTTGGAGTAGAAAAATTAGAGAAAAAGGTATACATTGGGTGAATTGGCAGGATATATGTATACCACAAGAGGAAAGAGGACTAAGCTTCAGAAGAATTTCTGATATCTCTATGGCATTATTCTATAAATTATGGTAGACTTTCAGGACAACAAGATCCATCTGAAGAGAATACATGTTCAATAAATATTGTAAAAAGGAGCATCCAATAATGGTGGTGTGGAAATCTAGTATAGGTGGATCACAAGTGTGGAAAAAAGAGTCTAAGTGCTAGAGACTTTGTGGATTATTTGATAGTGTCGCAAATGGGGGAAGAAATGCTAATTTATGGCTAAATAATTAGACCAGGCATGGAGATTTATATTCTTTAATAGAGGGTAATTGGGATGAGAATGGGCAGTATCAACAAGTAAAGGATATTGTGAGGTAAAGTAGATGGGATGAACAATTGATTACAAATATGTTCACATCTGAAATGGTTGAGTAGATTTTAACTAAAGTAAATCCCCAAACTGGAGAAGGTAATAACAGGCCAGTATGGAGCATGGAATCAGAGGGACAGTTTATAGTTAAGACTGCTTGGCAATACACCAAGAATAAGCGCCAACAGAGTAACATTTAAAAGTGTATTTGGATTAAAGGGTTACCTTTTAAAATTTGCTTCTTTATATGGAGGTTATGGAAAAGTAGAATTCCAATGGATGATAATGCTAGAAGATGGGGAATGCATGGTCCATCTAAATATTGGTGTTATGATGAACTTGCAGTGGAGAAACTTTCATATGTCTTCAGAATATCATATTATGCTGACATGACTTAGTCCTACTTCTCTTCTTTTGCAGGTATATCTATCTAGGATTTGACACTAAGGGATACCATTCTCAAATGGTGGACAACTGAAGTGAAGATAAGAGACCAACCAGATATCCATGCTTTACCCTATATCATTCTATAGGAGTTATGGAGGAGAAGAAATAGAAAGAAGCATGACAATAAGAACACCACAAGATTGAGGCTCATTTATAACATAACAAGGAACTTGAGGTTACTATTGATGGTCAGAAAACTAGCAAGAGTGTTTCCTAATAAATGGACATAAATATTGTAGGAATTGGATAATTTTAAAAGTAAGATCAAGGTTACTAAAGTGATGTGGGAGTTGCCAACAAAAGAATGGGTAAAATACAACATAGATAGAGCATTCGGAGGGGAAGAAAGTGGAAGCTCATATGCTTTCTATTTGAGGGATGGGAATGGAAATATACTATATGCTAAAGCAGATCCATAACAATATACAGATAGTATGAAAGCAGAAGCTAATGATATTTTATACGCAGCAAAGCATTGTAATATAACATAGTTTGACAAGGTAATCATTTAAATGGATTCATTCATTATGCAAAATATATTAACAAGAATATTGAAGTGTCCATGGAGCATTGCAAACATAGTTAAGGAGATAGAGCAACATAAGCAAGATAAGCAAGTCAAATATCAACATATTTATAGGGAAGAGAATTAGTTAGCTAATCATCTTGCTTATCTAAACATAGAAACAGGAGCAGTCACAATTACCAGTTTTTAGAAACTACAACATAGAGGAAAAACCATACTTAACAGTGATAAATAAAAGTGCCCTTACTTGAGAATTACACCAATAAGAGGATAGAGAGTAAAAGGAGGATTAGGATGCTTAGTTTACATGCAACATATGTACAAGACAAAAAAACAACAAAAAAAGAGCATGATATACCTACCCTAGTCTACTACAGCCAAAGAAATGGACTATCAACATCATGGGAGGGTCTATTGATCTATTGGAGCTTCTTAAACCTGGGTATGAAGCTGCTACTAGAATATTCGTGGGTCCAAGCATTCCTTATCTTTATCCCTCCTAGATTTGAGAATAACCAACCAAAAAGACTAACGTATAGCTTCAGAATCAAAAGGAAAGAAAAAAAGCAGATGAAGACCAACATACTTAGAGGTAGCAGCTTATCACAATTGATTAGATCCCTCAAAGATGATCAAAAAGCTTGTAAAGGTCCTATACACTGGAGAACTCAGCTATAAAAGAAGTACCATAAGTATTCAACTAACATGAAGTAGATACAACAATATAAATAAGGTTTTACTTAGTTTTGTAAGCTGAAAAAACAAGAGATTCTTGAAGAAGGTGGAGCCAGGTTGATGATCCATAGAAGAAGTCGAAGAAAGCTACATTTGAAGAAGGAAAGTATCATCCTTAAAGGAGGTTTGAATAAGATAGATACTAGAAAACTTATTATTTATATAAACCCTACTGATTATATTTATTTTAAATGTATCCGAGTTGGGCTGGGTTAATCAAATAAGAGTAGGCTATTATTTTGTATAATGGCTTTGTCCATTAGTGTTTGATAATTATTAACTAAATAGCAAATTAAAAAAAATAGTTATGTAATAATGATCAGTTGAGTTTAGTTCAGTCCAGTGCCAGTGTCAATTCTGTTAGGAGTAGGATTTAGCACCGAACAAACCCAAGAATGGGGGCTCACCTGCCAGCAGAGGGTGTGACCTTTAGTAGCAGTCCGTGAGTTCCAAAAATAAATAGCTAGCATAGGTTTGAGATGTCCACCTACCTGTCAAGGGTTGACACATATCTCATGAGAGCACCTGTTAGTAGAGAATGACTCCAACTGGGGTTATAGGTTGGACCCCGATTAGCTTAGATTCGGGTATGTCGGTTACATGATACCTCCCACAGTGTTGGTCTATTTATTCAGACTAAGAACAGTTTAGTATTACATGATCAACATTAAAATATCAGTTAATCAGTATATGTATGTCAGTTAATTAGTATATGGATATTAGTTAATCAGTATACAAATATCAGTTAATCAGTATACAAATATTAGTTAATTAGTATACATATATAAGTTAATCATTATATATACCAGTAATTTAGTATTTAGATGTCAGTGATTTAGTATTCTGCCATCAACTATTTAGTGTTCATAAATCAGTTAGTCTATATTCAGATATTAAAAACTCAGTATATAGACATTAGTTATTACTTTTCTTAGATTTCAATCATTCAGTCACACAGACATCGGTTATTTTGTTAATCATATTAGCACAGTACATGTTATGTTTCGTTTTATATGTTCATGCATTCATGATCAGTATATCGGTATATTAAGATCCTCGAGTTATATTAGTTTCCATCCTATAGTTTTAAACCCAAGATTCATACACGATCATCAGTATAGTTTTACAACATGTTAAGCATTACATGAGATGTACATACAATATTCATTTTTTACCATTTCCTATCTTTGGTTCTACTTATTCTACAAAACAACAAATTTAAGAAACTAAGTGTAGTGATTCACCAACTTATCAGATCATGTTTGTTACTCATGGTTTAAGATACTTTAGGTTTTAGTTTATCTCAGTCTCTTGGTGAGTCTGCTATCACTTAACATGTATTTTTTTTATAAGATTATGTATCTATTCTGGTTTACGTATTGCATTCACCCCCACTTAGTCAGTACATTCAAAAGTACTGATCCATATATATGTCTATATGCTATATTGTCTCATAATTAGGTACCAGTTGACGCCTACACATCATAATCGGAGAGTTATAACTTCCAGCCGGTAGGTGATGAGTTCTCCTATTTCGAGGACTCCAGCCAGATATTGTTCATGTACTTTATTTTTATTATTCATATGTATTGATTAGTGGTAGTTGGAGGAATTTACCAGCTATCTATTGTCAGTATAGTAGAGGCTTCATAGATAGTCAGTCAGAGTTATGAAATGTAAATTCCATTTCTCTCTTCAATTTTATCAAGTTGTAAACTTTGTCTGTATTTTATTTATCTAGATTATGTCATGATCATGTTTCTGCACAACAAATTTAGCTATTTTATTTATTCTAAATCAGTTACTCAAGTAACATATCAGTTTATAGGTTACCTTGGGATCACTTGTAGTTTTAAGCACCGTATTATGACTAGGGCGTAGTATGGGGTCGTGTCACGGGAAAACAAAAAACATAAGATTTTAATGTGGAAACCCCTTGCTCAAGAAAGGGAAAAACCATATCTTGCCCTCACAATCTCTCTAAGCTCCACTTAATCAAACTCTTGATTACAGTCTTCAATGAACCTAACTCTAAGTTCCTTTCACTTGTAATAACTTAAGTACAAGCTTGTCTGGACAACTTTGCCAAAGACCCTTTACACTGATTAACTCTTATCAATATCAAACTTAGGCAACTCTACCTAAGAACTCTTTACTCAAAAAGTAAAGTTCATTACCCTTATAACACGAGTAATTCATTTAAAAATCAGAACTCACTCAAGAATAATTTATATTTAAGCACATATAAATAGCTAAGAACTTGAGTTGTGTTGAAATGGGGTTTTGCTGCCTCTCTTCACTTTTTAAATTTGCAAAAATCCAATTAATGAAAAAGAATCTTCTTCTTTTTATAGATGATTGATGATTAAGGCTAAAATATCATTAGACCAGGTGTCCTATTCAGTACGAGAAACACCTATAAGTTTATTACACAAGAGGACAAAATTGTGAAGACACGTGTGCCAGCTCTATTATACCAAGAACATCTAGGGACATGGTCCCTTGCAGTTTGCTACTCATTATCAAAAATACTTGAAGTAATTTTACCCCTTTTTGATGATGACAAACCAACCATACATCTTTGAGCACATCCATCATATTTAATTAGTGTGATTATTATCCTGAAGATGAATGTTCCCCCATCATCATGCTTCCACCATTATGAAACACAAGGACCTGGTCCCTTGTTTTCATTTGCAATAAGAACTCTGAGCATATTTGCTTCCCCCTGTCACTATACCCTTACCATACTTCCCCTTATCAACATGCACCATACATGTGCGCGCACATACACCTTGGCCTTACATATTAGCTAGTATTCCCCCTTTTGGCATTATTGAAAAGGATTAACGATAAATCAAGACTAAAGATAAGCACAAGAAAATTAACTCATGGCCACTGAGGCAACACTACCATGAATAAAAATTAAAATAAAGGAGACAAATGAAGTACAAAGGCAGAATTCATGCATTCATGAAAAAAAAGTCAGTACCGGTAAAATCATACAAAAATAAACACATAAAATAATTGTATTCTAAAGACAATACAAGGAAAAAATATGAGACTAACACAGGATTGATTAAAGGACAAGGATAATAGGGTTTATGTAGAGGGAGGTTTGTGGGATATGGACTTAAGCATCATCTCCATTCTTGAATGTTAAGCATTGTTTGTATCCAACAAATAATTGGTGAGACCATTCACTTTATTATTCAGTTCTTGAACTTTACCTGTCAGTTCAACCACTTTTACCTGGAGTTTTGTATTTTTAATTGCAAGTTCATCAATATTACCTAGTCCCTCAAAAGACAACCTTTGATTCAGGTGCACTATTTCAACATCTTGGTTATCCAACATAATCCTAACTTCTCTATTTCCTTTCCCAACCTTTCCTAAACAGCTATCAACTCAGATGCTTGAGACATAGATCCATCTTTGCCCTGTATCTACTTATTCTCCATAAGATTTGTTAGGCTAATCATTTTCTTAGTTATTCCAGGTGTTCCCTTAGTTCCATCCACACCATAATGTTCAAACACTTTGTTTAATAGATATCCATATGGAATTCCTTCTTTTCCTTGTTTTTCATAAAGCACTTTATGCATATGCTCTATCATTAAAGTAGGATAACTTATTAATTTGAACTTGCTCAAGCTTTCAATAAAAATCAAGTCAACATCAGCGACAGTTATTCTTCCTTCATATCTTGGCAACATGATCATTTTAATGAATTCAAATACCAACTGATACTCACTTTTCAGAAATTTCTTTTTTACTTCAACTATTGATTTCCCTCCTACCTTTGATGCTTTAATCATGAATTCAGTGGTAGTATTTTGATTTATCACAGTTCTCACCCCCATTAGGTACATACAAGATTTTGCCCAATGATTCTTTATCCAGACTGATAAGCTTACCTTGCACTAGGGCCTTCAATCTTAGCTTATCTTTTAAGAATTCCATGGTGTAATAAAATTCCCTTACCTCCTTTTTAAAAAATCATTGGTATAGTTCCCTTAAATAGATGTAGCCATCCTTGATGCATGACATATTCTACCAACTCTACCATCTTAGGCTTCTCATAAATTCTGGGATAAAAAACCCTTGCTGACAAAACTTTTTATGTTCTCAAGTTTCCAATCCTTCTTTCTCTAGACATGTCTTTATTTTCTTCTTCCTTTTTTTTGGGTTCACTACTTTGCTCTTATTTTTCAATAATTTTTCACTTCTTGGGACTAGGTCCCTTAGAGACTTCCTTTCTTACAAAGCTATTTGCTTCTTTTTACTTACATCAGTGCTGTCGGACTTTGACATGGAGGACTTAGTCATTTTAGCTGTAAGAACATCCTTTTTTCCTTATTTTACAGTAACAACATACCCTAATTTCAAATTTTCTCCTCTATTAACCTCCATAACTTTTATATTTGGATTCTTCTTTTGTCTATTTCCCTTGAGTTTCTTCACAGTCTATCTCAGAGGTACCTCATTCTCATCTTCCTCATTCTGCTCATTTTGAGGTAACAACATATCATTTCCCTCATTTACTTCATCATTATCACATACTTCCTATTTCACTCCATCAACTGATCTTTTTTTTGTATCATATGCAAGCAGGAGTAAGTTCTTAGTTATATAGTTTGCATAGAAGGATAAATCAACTCTTTTTAGAAGAATTTCTTCACCAAATAACTAAGAAAAAATATTTTGTAAGTCTAAGGGTGTAGGAGAATCCAATTCTTGTTATGTTTTAGAGAATTAAGCTTTTTCAGATTTTTCAAATGACACAGGAAATTTGGAGTTTTCAGGTTGAGAAATTTCTTGTTCTATTAGTGACCAAAACCCTTGGTTTGAATTGTCTATCATAATTTGATAAACATAAATTTCCAGGGTTACAGAGGGTTCAATGGAGACTGACTCGATTTTGAGTTCTCGATTTCATATAGAGTTTGAGGAATTAGTAATATCATTCATTCAATTTTGAGAAAGAGATATGAACTAGTTTAGTTTAGGGATGATTTTAGGTTTTGCAAGATGAATTGGATTACTTGAAAAACACTGACAAGATGGCCTGATTTAGCAATTTTAAGGGTGACCAGTGTAATTAAAATATGCTCCTTTTGAAATGACATCTTTGAACCTAATAAGTGAGACTCTTTATTTTGCAAAGGAATTAACAACTTAGTGAAAAATATATGGATTTTTAGGCAGTATTTTGTGATTACTTAAGCATCTTGTAGGTACTAACCCATGAGATAGGTCCAGTTCCTTTTCTTTTTTACTATAATTTGTACTTGTAATTTCTTCAACTATTCTCTTCTAAATCTGTTCCCATAAGTGTATACCTACAAAGGTATGGAGATGAGTTAGACTCACATGTACTTATTTGATCACGGATACATACCTCCTTATTATAGCCATATTTTAGGAGTTATAATAAATCAAATATTAGTTTAGGGTATCTTAATCAAGCTCACTTTCAATTTTCCCTTTTAGAACTGGTCTGAGGACCAGGTCCCAAACTTTACTTCGCTTATAATTCCTCAAGTTTCTTCTTTTAAGATTAATTCCTTTGGGACCAGGTCCTTTAAAATAATCTCTTTCATAATGAGACACTTTTACCTTGAATGTCTTAAGAGAGAAGCTAGTCAGGTCTTCTAATATTGATCTTAGAGAACATACTATTAATAGACCATTCTTGACTTCAATCATCTTTGTCATTCCTAGATTCACGATCACAAGTTGGACTTGGAAACCTACTTAAGTTTGAGTTCCCAGTAGGAGGATAATAGTGTGATTAAATCCTTTTTGGCCCATATTGGGAGTGATGGATTCCTATTTGCCCTTTTGAGAGACGTAAGGTCCTTAGAATGTGCATTGTCCTACTAAATGTATTCTGTACTCCTTAATTTAGCCTTAATCCAGTACTGACATCTTTCTTTCAAATATCTATCTATTTCACAATGAGTGCACAAGAGTTCGTGCCCTTTTCTTCTAACATAATGAAAAACCTTTCCTGTATAATTAATATGTTGGAATTATCCTTGATAACCTAGACCTTTAACATCATTAACGCCTTGACTCATTAAGTTGGACAGGATCAGAGAGGAAGCAGTCCAGTTAAGAGACTTGTTCAACTCTTCTTTCAAGCAGATCATGTCCCTCTCTAACTCTTAATTTTTGTGAAGTGCAAACATAAGGTGGTTTTGAGAATCCCCAAGTCTTTCTTCAAGATCAATTTGAAGTCAGGAATATTCTTTATTCTTTTTTCTATCTACCTCATTTACCTTCTTTAAATTACTCATCAAACTAAGATTTTCAGATTTTATCTTTATGAACAACTCTTCAGTTTTAGATATTTGAAAAGTTAAAGAAATCAACTCATGTTCTTTATTCTCTAATTTCTCCTTTAATGTATTCTTCTCACAAGTTAGTTCACAAATAGAGCCTATCAATCCACTAGCAAGCCTCTTTATCTTCATAGAAGAATAATTATCTAGATGGTCCTTAATATAATAAAAGGTTACCTCTTTTCTTCTTCATCTTCTACATTTTCCATGAATGCAAACAGGTAACCATAGAGAACTGGATTTTCTTGCACTACTAGCATAGAAAAATCTCCAAACTTCTCATCTTTATCAGATTTATTAAAAAAATCCCCCCATGCTACCAAAGCTTGCTTTACTATATACTTAGCTAAAGTCTTCCTTCTTGATTTTTCAGGGACCTTGTCCATGTGTTTCCCTTTATCACTTCCAGTCTTAAGGTAATCATGATAATCTATATTGTGCATTGGACAGTTCGTAATGAAATATTTAGGACTTCCACATTCGTGACACACCTTAACATTGCTTTTCTTTTTACTACTACTTCTTCTTTAGAACTAATTACTCTTTTTCATTGCTCTAACAATTCTATTTGCCAGATAGGCAACATCAGTCTCTTTTTTACTTGAATCATGTTTCAAACCTTTCAATGCCATAGATTTTTCCCTTTTGACTTCCTTCTTATATAACTCTTGTTGCTTCTTGAGCTAATGAGGTTTTAGATTTCCAATTTGTTTATCCATGATGAGGGTCTTCAAGTTTCTTTATTTAGTTATAACATCCACTTTTCTTTCGCAGGACTTAGGAAGGACACCATGAATATTTCTCACTTTCTAATACACTGGAATCACTTCTCTTAAGTAGTGAAGCTTATTATTGATAGAACTGAATCTTGTATGTATTTCTTGGATGGTTTCTCCTTCTTTCATGGTGAAGGTTTCATACTGAGTAGTCAACATGTCTAATTTTTAATCCTTCACATCAGTAGTACCTTCATGAGAAGTCCTCAAGAAATCCTAGATTTCATTTTCATATTCACAGACATAAATCCTGTTATACTCATCAGGCCTTATACCCTAAACCAACAGTTCCTTGTCTTTATAGTTCTTTTAAATTTTCTTGCTATCTTCATCATTGAAATTCATCCTACTTTTGATAAACATTCTTGGGGTTTCTCCCTCATTGACTTCTCTTACAAGAACATAGGGAACGTCAAGAATAATGTCCATCCGTTCACTATCTTTAGCCATAATGAAGTTAATCATCCTAATTTTCCACCACCCATAATACTGCCCATTGAATCTTGGTGGTCTAGTGATAGATTTGCCTTCTTCTAGATTAGGTAGAGCAGCCATGCTAACCAAGTCACTCTAGGTGTAAACCTTTTAGAGTGACCTTGCTCTAATACCAAATGTTGAAAACCTAAGGGTTACACCACATAGTGTGGGACCAGTCCCTCAGAGCCAATCATAGGCAAAATACAGTAAAGTAATCAGGAATCCAAAAATAGTTCAGAAAGACCTAAAACACAATGTTTTAACATAGAAACCCTCTTTCTCGAGGAATGAAAACCCCACAGCTTTACCTCACAAGCTCTCTAAAATTTACAATAATCAAACTCTTGATTATAGTTTTTAATGAACCTAACTCTAGGATACTTTCTTTTGTAATAACTCTGCTATAAGTTCATCTGACAACTCTGCTAAGGACTCTCTACACTGATTAACTCTAATCAGTGTCAAACTTAGTGTAACGCCCCAAGTCTGCACCCCTAATTTCAAACGATGCTCATAATCACAAAGGACCACAAGCTAATCCATGACTGGTACCTGCTATAATAACTGAGTAATAATACAGTAATAATGCAGAAATTAGGCTAAAGTTGCCATAAGGTTCATAACTAAATCAAATACTAATAAAAAATACTGAAAACGGAACATCTATCTGAAATAATCTAGTCCAAAAGCCTCTAACTATATGAATATAGAGTTGATGGGAGAAGTCCCAACTAACTCTAACTATTGAAATATACTAAAATACTGAAACGATAACTTTATCCTTGATCTATGAGGACTCACCACTATATCTGCCGCTGATAATCTGAGATTCTAAGTACGATCAGGAGCCCAAGCATCTAAACCTATGATATGAGACATCATAGCGTAAAAGAAAGACTATGAATCAGTACTTTGAATGTACAGGTATGCTAAGTGAGGTAGGCTGATATGTAATGGTTCATATGCATGAACAATAACTGACTGAATAAGATGAATATAACTGGATGGGAGTATATGTATAATTGAACTGCTGAAAATATTGATGATGAATTATTGTACAAAAATATATAAACATATTTACTATAACTGAGATTATACTGAACCGAATGCTGAATACTGATAACTAGGTGACTATTTTGACAGTCCTGATTTTGTAGAACTAACTGAGTTCTATATTAAGATGAGTGAGTGTGTCTGATAGTCCTACTTCCAAAAACTGATCTATAGTTTTATACTGAGTCTAAAACTACAACTGTAACTGTAGGAGTGTTCATCTAACTGACATACCTCAATTATAAACTGAGTTAGGGTCTAATCTGTGACCCCCGTTGGAAAGGTGTTAGCACCATACCAAGGGATACTAACAATGGCAGTGAATTAACCTAATCTGGAACAAAGATATTTCATCAACCCTCACTGGAATGAAAAATCGTACGAGATGTATCAACCCTTATCCGGCAGAAAGATGTCTCAACCTATGCTGTCTGCGTAGTTCTGTAACATAGGGATTGCTACTAAAAGTCAAAACCTTCCCTGACAAGAATGCCCCCATCCCTCGATTCGCTCAATGTTGATTCCTATTCCCAACTAAATAGACACTGAATTTATTTCTAGATTGTGCTAGGATCGATTGGACTATTCTTGATCACGCTAACTGACTAAACTGGACTGAGTTCACTGACTTCTGTTAACTAGCTGAATATACTGAGTTTTGTAACTTCTTGAGTACTACTATACGTGACACCACTGAGACTATACTAAAACTACTATACATCTAGGTAAACATCTAGATTGTTGGGTATTAAATACCCCCAGGACTCGATAATATAGATTGTAACAACATTGCACAATCTTGAAAGCATGATAACTAGTGACTTTGTCATAATTCATTCATTGAGGCATTTTAGCAAACAACTTGTACATATACTATTATGTCATGATTTCACTATTCCACTCACATGTACATTATATCAAACACTTGGGGGGCATAGTTTATGCACATAATACTAGTTAACATGCAAGCACCATAATCATGATTCTAAACTCACAAATTCAAGGGTTTCCAATATGAAACTACATTGTACTATGTACATGCTCTTTAATTCTCGTGAATTTTGTAATTAATCATGGATTAGAACATACATAAAATCATAATCATGAATACAATTTAACTCAACAAGGAATTCAGGAAAACAATTATCTTAAAATTTTAAAAGAGGTTCTTGAACTCCAAGGATGGAAGGGAACCCTTGGATGAACACCTAACATTCCTTGATTTTAATTTTCGTGGAGATTTGGGTGAGTTCTTGAGACTTGATACTTGAATATGATGAATCTAGGGCTGGTTCTTGAGATGATTTTATGAAATGGACGTGAAATTATTCTATTTAGGGCTTCAATCCCATGGTATGGACCTATTGGGTGAATAGAAAATGACACATTTGCCCATAAAAATACAGAATAAAACTACAGAAATTACCCAAACCGGACTGGCCTGGGCGCCTCAGACTTTAGAGTTCCACTCTGGGTAGGGCATCTCGGTCTACATTGCGGGCTCCCCCAGTACCGGACTAGGCAGGACGTCGCGGGCTTATCGCCCTTAGCCTCTATTTTGGAGTTTCAAACACACCCTTACGCTTGTTCGAAAATTCTAAAACTCATCCGAGATGTACTATTGACTTCCCCAATCATGAATCAACTTAAAAACTAACTTTCTTATGTTGGGAAGGTCGTAAATAATTTCCTCTAAGTTTGAGGGCTTTAGAAATGACTAAGTCCTAACACTTAGCTGAAATTTTCCCAGTCTGGGACCTCTTTTGGAAGGCTTTAAAGGAATCAAACGATTAAGATTTTGCGAGGTCTTACAATATCTCCCCCTTGGGAACATTCATCCTCGAATGAGACTGACTAACCTGAGAATACTAATTGACTGAGTTGACATACTGAACATGCACAACTGAAGCCTGATTACATGACTGAAGCTACTGATGCACTAAGTGTTTATACTGAACATGCATAACTAAAGAATGAATGAATTCTTAAGAGATGACGTATGACTGAGTTTTTTCATGAAGGTGTGCATGATATAAGAATTTTATACAACTGAATCGATACAGGGTAATAATGGAAATCTTAGCATGAGACTGAGTAAATTCAAGAAAAACTGTTACCTTAAGCTTAGTCTGAGTTTGCAGAGAAGAGGTGAGGATACTTAGTCCTCATATCTATTTTTTCTTCCCAAGTAGCTCCCTTAATGGACTGATTCTGGCAAAGAAGTTTGACTAGAGGAACCTCTTTGTTCCTTAATCTGCAAACCTAAAAATCAAGAATTTTGACTGGAATTTCCTCATAAGAGAGATTGTTCTGAACATATATACCCTCTATAGGGACTACAACTATTGGATCACCAATGTACTTCTTAAACAAGGAGACATGAAACACTGGATGTACTAAAGCTAAGTCTGAAGGAAACTCAAGCTCGTAAGCTATCTTTTCAAAATGGCTGAGAATTTAGTAAGGACCGACATATCAGAGATTGAGTTTCCCCTTCTTTCCAAACCTCTCGCTCCCTTGATAGGAGAGATTTTCAAATCCATATAATCACTAATCTCAAACTCAAGATCCTTTCTTCGCACATCTGCATATGATTTCTGTTGTCTTTGAGCTATCTTAAGCCTTTCCCTCATCAATTGAACTTTTTCTAAGGTATTAAATACCAAGTCACGCCCTACCACTGTGGCTTTACCTAATTCAAACCAACCAATGAGAGATCTATATCTCCTCCCATAAGCACCTCAAACAGAGCTATCTGAATGCTAGAATGATAATTCTGATTATATGTGAACTCAATCAAGGGCAAGTGGTCATCCCAATTTCCCATAAAGTCAATGGCACACGATTTTAGCATAACTTCTAAAGTTTGAATGGTCCTTTCTACTTGACCATCTATATGAGGGAAGAAGGCTGTACTAAGGTGAACTTGGGTACCAAAACCCTTTTGGAAGGCTTTCTAGAAATGAGAGGTAAACTGCGTGTCTCTATCTAAAATGATGGTCAACGGTACTCCGTGCAATCTAACCAACTCTCTAACTTAGAGCTTGGCATAATCCTAAGTTGAATAAGAGGTATGAACTGGTTAGAAATGACTTGACTTGGTCATCCTAGCTTAAATGACCCAAATCGAGTCGTGCTGATAACGAGTGCGAGACAAACCCATCACAAAATCCATAATCAGCTCCTCCCACTTTCAAGTGGGAATACTAAACTCCTGCATAGCTTTACTAGCCTTCTGATGCTCAATATTAACCTTTAGACATATTGAGCACTTGTCTATCAATTCTGCAATGTCTCTCTTTCTCTAACTTCACTAATAGACCTCCCTCAAATTACTGTACCTCATAATGGCCCCTGGGTGAATCGAGTAATGCACTCCATGAACCTCTACTAGAATCTTTTGCCTCACACCATCCATACATGGCATACAAACTCTAACCTAACAATGCAACACACCATCTTCCTCTTGGGAGAAAACCTCTACCTTATGATCTCTGACTGACTCTTTCAGCTTAACTAAACTGGGATCTCTGTCTTGCTTTTCTTTTACCTCAAAAACTAGAGATGACTCTAAACTATTCTTCACCCATACGCTACCCTCTACTAAATCAACTAACTAGACACATAGTCGGGCATGCTGATGAATTTCTTGAACTAAATTTTTCTTACCATACTCCACGTGAGCAACACTACCTATAGACATTCTATTGAGAGCATCAACCACTACATTAGCTTTGCCCATATGAGACAGAACACTCATGTCATAGTCTTTTAATAAATCCAACCAACTTCTTTGATGCAGGTTCAGGTCTTTCTCAGAAAACACATACTACAGGCTTTTATGGTCTTCGAACACATCAACCTGTACCCCATACAAATAATGCCTCTAAATATTTAAGGTAAAGATAACAACTGCTACCTCATTAGTAGGGTAATTGTTTTTATGGGGCTTAAGCTTTATAGAGGCATAGGCTATGACCTTACCTCTCTGTATCATAAAACACCCCATACTAACTCTGAAAGCATCACAATATACCACAAATCTGCCTGAAACATCTGGTAAAGACAAAACTAGGGCTATAGTAAGTCGAGTCTTCAACTCCTAAAAATTCTTCTCATAAGAATATGACCACTGGAATTTGACTTTATTCTGAGTTAATCTGGATATAGGGGATGCAATAGACAAAAATCTTCAATAAAGCTTTGGTAATATCTAGCCAAACCCAAGAAACTCCTAATATCTAATGGAGAGATACTCCTGGCCAAATTTTTTATTGCTTTGGTCTTTTGAGGATCAACTCTAATACCATCACCATAAACTATATGGCCAAGGAAAGTTACTGACCTTACACAAAATTTGCACTTACTGAACTTGGTGAACAATTGATGGGCCCAGAGAGTTTATAATACTATTATGAGATAGTTTTCAAGATCTAATCACTGTGGGAGTATACAAGAATGTCATCAATGAATACTATGATCAACATGTCCAAGTACTGCTTCAACATGTGGTTCATCAAGTCCATAAAGGATGTTGGGGTATTGGTAAGACCAAATGACCTGACTATTAATTTTAAGTGACCATACCGAGTTATGAAAGCTATTTTTGAAATGTCACATTCTCTGAATCTGAGTTGATGATAGCCTCATCTAAGGTCTATCTTAGAAAATTAACCGGCACACTGAAGTTGGTTAAAAAAGTCATCGATTTTGGGAAGTGGATGCTTGTTCTTGACTGTGACTTTTTTCAACTGATGACAGTTAATACACATTCTGAGAGAACTGTCTTTCTTACGCACAAATAGAATTGGCAAACCCCAAGGGGATATATTGGGTCTGATGAATCCATTATCTAGGAGATCCTTCAAGTGTTCTTTTAACTCTTTGAGGTTTTCTGGATCCATTCTGTATAATGGAATAGATATGGGCTGAGTGTCCGAAAAAAGGTCTATTCTAAAATTGATTTTCCCTTTCGAGAGAAACTCTAAGAAGATCTTCGGGAAACACATTTGAGAATTCATTTACAATTGGAACAGACTCAAGACTATGAGTCACTGAACTAGAATCGTTAACTCGAACAAGATGGGAGACACACCCCTTGGATATCATTTTCCTCGCCCTTAGGTAGGAAACAAGCTGACCCCTAAGTGCGGAAGTACTACCTCTCCACTTAAGGACAGATTCATTTGGAAACTAAAAATGGATAACTTTATTCCTACTGTCAATTTAAGCATAGCATGAATGAAGCCAATATATGTCAAGAATAACATCAAAATCTGTCATCTCTAATTCTAATAAGTTTGCTGAAGTGACTTTTTGAGATATCATAATTGGAAAGTTCCTATATAGCCATCGGGCTATGATAGATTTACTCACTGGGGTAGAGACTAAGAAGGGCTTTGCTATTTTGGGGTAGACTCTAAAGTAAATAACTATATACGAGGTTACAAAGGACAAAGAAGCTCCTGGATCTAGCAAGGCATAGACATATAAATGGTAAAATTGTAATGTACCAGTGAAAACATCAGGAGAAATTTCCTAATCATGTCTAAACTGAAGTGCATAGAGTTTATTTAGGTGTTGCCCACTAGTGGCACTGGAAGCAGCACCCTATTGATTTGAGCGACAAGACTGGACTGGGGGTAATTATGATGACTCTATGAACCTACCTGATGACACTCTCTAACCCTGTGTCCTGGCTTGACATATTCGAAACATATATCACTACTATATTTGCATACACCTTGGTGGTTTTTGCCATACTTCTGGTAGAGGGGATTTGTTCAGGCATTGCTAATATTACCCTGAGGTTTAGGGCCTGGTTTCCAATCTTTATTTCTATTTCTAAATTTTGGCATTAGAGCTCTAGCTAAGGATGGAGATGGAAATGAGGATTTTGAGCAGAACTGATAATGATTACCACCCTCTAACTTAGACTGAATAAAGTTTAAGCTACCTATTCTAGCTCTCTTATTCTCTATCTCCTTCTCCTTATTCTTAGCCTTCTCTATCTAGTGAGCATGGACCATAAGCCTGGGTATGTCCATCTTTTTATTAGCATTGTGGTCCAACACTCCTTGACCACACTGTTAGACACACCTGACACAAACTTACTCATCTTAGATTTGCTATCTACTACCACATGAGGGGCCTAATTGGCTAACTGAGTAAACTTGATAGAATACTCTTTAACTATCATGTTTCCCTGTTTTAGATTAATAAACTCCAAAACCATAGTTTCCCTTAAGTCTAATGGGAAGAAACTATTAAGGAAAGCAGTAGCAAGCTTCTCTCATTCTACGGGCCCTGCATCAGCGCTCCTATTGCTTTCCACTACTTAAACCATGAATGAGCCACATCCTTCAACTGATATTCACCCAACTAAGTAATATCACTAGAATTCACCCCTATAATATCTATGACTTTCTGCACCTGATCAAGGAATTCTTGTGGTTTATGGTCTGACTTAGACCCGATAAATAATGGACGATTTATTTGGGTGAAGTCCCAAATTTTAGCTTTATTAGTATTGGCCATTGGGTTGGCCTAGAAGGCAGCTGGACCATCATTCTGGGCTACCACAGAATGAGCTAGAGTGGTGAAAGCTGCTCTGAATTCTGTTTGGGAAACATGCTCATCCAGCCCCTGTTGATTTGAACGGCCACACTTAACTGGGGGACGATTACGCTGACTCTATGAACCCACCTGAGGATACTCCCTGACCCTATGTCCTAGCTTGCCACATCGAAAACATATATCACTGTTAGCTCTGCAGACACCCTGGTGGTTTTTTCCATATTTCTGGCAAAGGAGATTTGTTCAGGCACTGAGAATACTACCCTAAGGTTTAGGTCTTGGTGCCCTATCTTTATTGCCCTCTTTGAATTTTGGCACTAGAGTACTGGTTGAGGATGGAGTTGGAATTGAGGATTTAAAGCAGAACTGATAACAATTACCACCCTCTTACTTAGGCTAAGTGAAGTTGAAGCTCCCTATTCTAGCTCTCTTGTTCTCTATCACCTTCTCTTTATTCTTTGCCTTTTCTATCTGTTGAGTATAGACCATGAGCCTGTATATGTCTATCTTCTTAATCAACATTGCGGTCCTACACTCTTTGACCACACTTCTAGACACACTGACATAAAATTACTCATCTTAGATCTACTATCTGCTACTACATGAGGGGCTTATCTGGCTAACTGAGAACACTTGAGGGAATACTCTTTCACTATCATGTTTCCCTATTTCAGATTAATAAACTCCAAAACCTTAGCTTCCCTCAACTTCAGTGGGAAGAACCTATAAGGAAAAGTAGTAGAAACTCCTCCCATTCTACGGGCCTTATATCAGCTCCCCTATCTGTTTTCCACTTCTTAAACCATGAGTGAGCCACTTCCTGTAATTGATATGTAGCCAAATCAACACTCTTAATAGCATTCACCCATAAAATATCTATGACTTTTTGCACCTGATCAAGGAATTCCTGTGGATCCTCATCTAACTTAGACCCGGTAAATAATGGAGGATTTCTTTGAGTTAAGTACCGAATTCTAGCTGCAGTAGTATTGTCCATTGGGTTGGCCTAGAAGCCATATAGACGTTCAGTCTAGGCTACTACAGAATAAGATACAGTGGTGAAAGCTACTCTAAATTCTACATGGGAAACATGCTCAACCAAGAGATCTGGATGGACGGGTGGAGGTGCTGGGTGGTTTCCCATTCTCCTTCCATTAGTTCTTTTTAGAGGTATACTCTGTAAATAGAAGGAAAAATTGAATTAGGTAAGGAGTTTAACTTGAGCTCATGCTCACTCATACGATATGAATACTGAAACTAGAGAACTTATTCCTAAAATGCCTCATAGCATCTTGTTCATTAGTATGGTGCGCTACACACCCATGCATAAGACTCTACTAGACGAGTCTTTAAGATTTCGTAGGACTCTGTTGATCCTAAGGCTCCAATACCAAGTTTGTAATGCCCCGAGTCTGCACCCCGAACATCACATGTTGCTCATAATCCCAAATATCCACAAGTTAACCCTTGACAGGTACCTACTACAATAATTAAGTAATAATATGGAAATTAGGATGTATTTTTCATAAGGTTCATAACTAAATCAAATACTGGTAAATAAATACTAAAAACTGAATATCTTTCTGAAACAATCTAGTCGAAAAGCCTCTAACTATTTGAAGATAGAGTTGATGGGACCAGTCCCCAACTAACTCCGACTACTGAAATATATTGAAATACTAAAATGATGACTTTGTCCTTAAACTATGAGGACTCTCCACTATATCTTCCGTTGATAATCTGAGTTGCTAAGTACAATTAGGAGCCCGTGTGTCTGAACCTATGATATAAGACATCATAGTGCAAAAGAAAGAGTATGCGTTAGTACATTAAATATACTGGTATGCTAAGTGAGGTAGGTTGATATGCAAGGGTTCATATGCATGGGCAATAACTGACTGAATAATATGAATATAACTTGATGAGAGTATATGTATAATCGAATAACTAAAAATACTGATGATGCATTATTGTAGATATATCTATATACATATATACTATAACTGAGATTATGCTGAGTACTGATAACTAGGTTACTAGTAACTAGGTGACTATTTTGATAGTCCTAATTCTTTAGAACTAACTGAGTTCTATACTGAGCTGTGTAACTGTGCCTGATAGTTGTGATTCTAAAAACTGATTTGAGGTTTTATATTGAGTTTGAAACTGAAACTATAACTATGGGAGTGTTCATCTAACCGACATACCCTTATTATAAACTAAGTTGGGGTCCAACCTATGACCCCAGTTGGAGGGTTTTAGCACCTTGCCAAGGGATACTAACAATGGCTGTGAGTTAACCTAATCTGGCAGGAAGAAATTTCGTCAACCCTTACTGGCAGGAAAAATCATACGAGATGTATCAACTCTTATATTGAAGTAAGCTATCACAACCTATGCTAGCTAAGTAGTTTTGTAACACAGAAATTGCTACTAAGGGTCAAACCCTTTACTGAAAAGAATGCCCCACACTTTGTTCTGATTCCTACTTCCAACTAAATAAACATTGAATTGATTTTTAGATTGTAATAGGGTTGAATGGACTATTGCTGATCACGCTAACTAACTAAACTAGACTGAGTTCACTGAGATCTTTAAACTGGCTGGATATACTGAGTTCTGTAACTGACTGAGTACTATTTTATGTGAAACGCTGAGACTATTCTAAAACTACTATAAATCTAGGTAAGCAACTAGATTGTTGGGCATTGGATACCCTCAGGACTCGATAGCATAGATAGTAACAACATTGCACAATCTTGAAAGCATGATAACTATTCAGTTTGTCACAATTCATTCATTGAGGAATTTTAGCAAACACTTGCATAGCATGAACTTGTACACATACTATTATGTCATGATTTTAGTATTCCCCTCACATATACATTATATTAAACACTTGGGGTTCATAGTTTATGCACATAATACTAGTCAACATGCAAACATCATGATCACGATTCCAAACTCACAAATTCAAGGGTTTCAAACATGAAACTACACATGAATTTTGTAATTAATTATGGATTAGAAACCAAATAAAATCCTAATCATGAATACAATTTAACTCAACATGGAATTCATGAAAATAATCATCTAGAAATTTTAAAAGAGGTTCTTGAACTCCAAGGGTGGAAGGGAACCAATGGATGAACACCTAACATACCTTGATTTATAATTTTATGGAGATTAGGGTGTGTTCTTAAGACTTGATTTTTGAACTTGAAAAAGTTAGGGCTTTCTCTTGAGAGGATTTTGTGAAAAGAATGAGAAATTATGCAATTTTGGGCTTAAATCACATGTTATGGACCTATTGGGTGAAGGGAAACTGACATATTTTCCCTTAAAATGCGGAACAAAACTACCAAATTTACGCGAATTAACTTGACCAGGGCGTCACAGGCTCTGGAGCAGTGCGGTCCACATTGCAGGCTCCCCCATGTAACGACCTGATTTTCTAGAATTGGAACGTCACATAATGCTCATGATACCAAAGGACCACAAGCCAACCCTCTATTGATATCTATACCTGAACACTGCATAATATAGATAATAAGTGCGAAAACTGGCCATAAACTGACCGAAAAGCCTCTAAACTGTCTAAATTGTGGAGTTGATGAAGCATGTCCCCACTAACTTCGTCTACTAAAAATAAACTAAGTCTGATATGATAATAATAAAAATAAGGATCATCCTCGACTGGAGAGGACTCTCTGCTATATCTACTACTGCTGACTCAGACTGAGCTGCTAAGGGTATTATGGACCTCGTGCCTCTGAACCTATGGTGTCAAATAAAACACCATAGCTCAAATGCATCAGCACGAGAATATACCAAGTATGCAGATGAGGTAAGGTAAAATGCAAGGGCTTATGCATGAACAATTACTTAATTGAATTATTATGAGAGTACTGAATGAGAACACAAGCATGAATGCACAAACCATATCTACAACCATCACAACTTGAAGATTGAAACTCAAATACTACATTACTGTCATCTGAAATCACTACTAATACTGAGATATTGAATAACTAAATCATCTAATATTGATAACTGAGTACCGGAGTCGAGATCAGTATTATCTAGTGAGTGATCTCAAAAACTGATGATACCAATTGATTAACTAAATCTACTTATATCAATGACTGAATTCTGAACTTTCTACTCTCGATTGACTACATCAGAGATCAAACCTCTCTAACGAATGATTATGAAATCTACTATCAATGATAAGAAATAATCATGCTCAAATTTTGAAACAAGAATACTCAGCTGAATCTGAGACTAAGATCAAGCCTGTCTGATGGGTGATATCTAGATCTGATAACAAGAATACTCAACTGAATCTGAGACTGAAATCAAGCCTATTTGACGGGTGATATCTAGATCTGGTAAAAAATACTCAACTGAATCTGAGACTAAGATTAAGCCTATCTGACGGGTGATCTCTAGGTCTAATAATAAGAATACTCAACTGATTTGAGAATGAGATCAAGCCTATCTGACGGTTAAACTCGAGATCTAATAATGAAAATACTCAAATGAATATGAGAATTAGATCAATCCTATCTGATGGGTGATCTTAAAATTTGATAATGAGATTACTCAACTGAATAAAAGACCGAAAGAAAGCCTATCTGATGGGTCATCTCAGGATCTGATAATAAGATTACTCAACTGAATATAAGATTGAGATCAAGCCAATTTGATAGGTGATCTCTACATCTAATAGTAAATAATTTTATAGGGTACCAAGCCTATCTGATGGGTGGTCCATGAATCAATAGAACTATCTTACTTCCTTATTGAGATAGATGACTATATCTGATAGTCCTAATTTTTGAAGATTGATACTGAAATAGTAACTGTGGGAAGTAGTAACTTAACCGACATACCTCGAATCTCAACTGGTGGGGTCCAACGTGTAACCTTAGCTGGAAGAGTATCAATACCATGCCACGGGTAAATACCTCTCTGGTCAAGCCTATCTGACGGGTGACTCTCGCAGGAAGTCAAGACTAAGGAAATATAATAGTCAAGCCTATCTGGTGGGTGACCATCCTTTCTTGATGGGTTACTCTTGTATGCTGAGCTAGCTATGCAGTTCTAGAGTTCAGGGATTGCTTCTAATGACTCTGCCTCTCTAACGGGAAGCTACCATCCTTACTTTTGCTCGGTGCTAGCTCCTACTCCCAACTGAAAGACTCTGAACTATTTCGTAACTTAAATTGAACTCAATCTGATACTGATCATGTTTCTCGAATGATCTATCTTAGTTAATCTGAATTCACTTGGTTCCAAAGCTGACAGAATACTATTAAATATCGTTATCTGACTGAATGACACTGAGCTCGGGATAGATTACTCAAATACTACTGAGGACTGAACTGAACACTTGAATACTACTAGATCTGAGATGAGTATAGATTACTAGCGATACTGAGACAACGGAGATTACTGAGATTACTTAAGTTTTTTATCTGTCTAAGAGTACAGGGTTCTATAACTCACTGAGTTCTGAGAATCGTGGCTTGACTGAGATTATTGAGGAAACTAACATGGGCTCTAGAATGCAGCTAATTTGTCGGGTATAAATATCCTCAATACTCGATAACATAAAATTAAAGCATAACCATTCTTGAATTATCAAGACCATGGACATTCATTCACCATCACAATCACCAGAGCATTTCTTCAAGCATTTAGGAATCATAAACATGTGATAGTATAGGGAGACATGCTATTGGCTCATACTCCATTCAACAATATCTTTCATCAAACACTTAACATGTATTAAAGTCTTAGCATTTACCAAAGAGCACTTAATTAGGGAATTTCATGCTATCATGTCACAATTCATTCAGTAAGACTTTTCAACAAACACTTGGCATGCATGGGCTTGCACATAATTGGGGATTTCTAATAAACATTATAAAATGGCTCTAATTTCTTCACATAAGCATTTTATCAAACAAATGGGGAACATTCTTTTCTTTTTCAACAATTTGTACACCTAATTGACATGAACAAATCACTCAACAAGCAACTTGAAGAGGGTTTATCATGAATATCACATGAATTTCACATACTAGGGTCAAAGCTTGAAAACATTGTAAACAAATATGAATCACAACTCAATAATAGCATGAACGTCAATTTCAACTCTCATAAATCATGAAAACTAATAAACATAAAATCATTGAAATTTAGAAAAGGGTTATTGAACTTCTTGGATGAAAGAGACCCAAGAATCAACATCTACATACCTTAGAGAAACTCTTTCTTGAAAGTTGTTGGAGAGATTCTTGATTTCTTAATTTCTCTTAAAGAAGAAGGAAGGGTTTTGATTTAGGAACCCTAGCACTTACTCTTGAACAACTTGAGAGAAAACTAGTATTTTTAGGTTTAAAATGAGGCCAAATCCTGTGTTAAGGAGTATCTATAGTGGTAGAAAAATGACCCTTTTCTTCTCTGGAATTAAACTGAAAAATCTCAATTTTACATACTGGCGCGATGCGCTATAATCATGCTATCTCACTAGAAATTGGACAATAGGGAAACTTCTTGATGGCGCGACGCATAGGAAATCACGTTGCCATCTTGGTTGCGAACTGAAAAGGCACCACGATGCGGTGAAATCGCGTTGGTGTACTGGAAATTTACAATTCTTAAATTATGCCTTAATGCGATGCGCCATAATCATAGAGGCTCATTGGATTTTGACGATTGCCATTTTGGCTGGCTCTGCGATGTGCTAAAGTGCCAGGCGGCATGCTGTCTCACTAAAATGGCTCTAACTCTTCCCCCGAGTGTCGAATTTGGGGGAATTTTATATCGATGGAAATTCTATATAGTTTAAAATACTTCACACTTGGGAAGACACCTTTCCCTCTTTTAGGGACGAATTAATACTTCACTAAACATACTCTAAGGCTTAGACTATGAGAGAATTTTGCGTGGTCTTACACCCCAGCACCGGACTGGTAAGGGCGCCGTGGGCTAATTACCTTGAGCCTCTATTTTTGAGTTTCAAACACGCCTTTATGCTTGCCCAAAAATTTCAAAACTCACCCGAGAGGTACTTGTGACTTCCCCAATCTTGAATCAATTTAAAAATAAACTTTCTTTGGTCGAGAAGGTTGTACATAAATTCCTCAAAGTTTGAGGGCTTTAGAAATGACTAAGTCCTAACACTTCGCTGAAATTTTCTAAGTCTGGGACCTCTTTTGGCATGCTTTAAAGGACTCAAACAATTAGGATTTGATGGGGTCTTACAATATCTCCCCCTTGGGAACATTCTTCCTTGAATGAGAGTGACTAAGCTGAGAATAGGGATAGACTGAGCTTACATACTAAATATGCACAATTGAAACATGATTGCATGACTAAAGCTACTGATGTACTGAGTTTTTATACTGAACATGCATAACTAAAGCATGACTTATTTCATAATACATGACACATGACTGAGTTATTTCATAAAGGTGTGCATGATGTGAGAATGCTATGCAACTGGACCAATACAGAGTTATAATGTAATTTGAGCATGAAACTAAGTAAATTCAAGAAAAACTATTATGAGCTGAGTCTGAGTTTGCAGAGAATAGGTGAGGCTACTTGGTCCACATATCTGCTTCGTCTTCTCAAGAATCTCCCTCAACAAACTAATTCTGCCAAAGAACTTTGACTAGAGGAACCTATTTGTTCCTCAGTCTGTGAACATAAAAATAAAGAATTTCAACTAGAACTTCCTCATAAGAGAGACTGTTTTGAACATGTATACCTTCTATAGGGTCTACAATTGTTGGGTCACCCATGCACTTATTTAACAAGGTGACATGTAACACTGGATGTACTGAAGCTAAGACTGAAGGCAACTCAAGATCATAATCTACCTTTTCAAAATAGCTGAGAATTCGGTAAGGACTAATATATCAGGGACTGAGTTTCCCCTTCTAGGTAAACCTGTTCACTCCCTTCATAGGAGAGATTTTCAAGTACACATAATCACCAATCTCAAATACAATATCCTTTCTTCACACATCTGCATACGATTTCTGTCAGCTCTAAGTTGTCTTAAGCCTTTCTCGGATCAACTGAACTGTTTCTAAGGTATCAAATACCAAGTCAGGACCTACAACTATGGCTTTACCTACTTCAAACCAACTAATGGGAGATCTATATCTTCTTTCAGAAAGAGCCTCAAACGGAGCCATCTGAATGCTGGAATAAGAACTGTTATTATATAGGAACTCAATCAAGGGCAAGTGGTCATCCGAACTGTACTTAAAGTCAATGGCACATGATATTATCATATCTTCTAAAGTCTAAATGGTCCTTTGTTCTTGACTATACGTCTGAGGGTTGAAGGTTGTACTGAGATGAGCTTTGGTACCAAGACCATTTTGGAAGGCTTTCCAGAAATAAGAGGTAAACTATATACCTCTATCTAAAATAATGGTCAATGGAAATCCGTGCAATTTAAGCAACTCTCTAACATAGAGCTTGGCATAATCCTCAGTTAAATGGGAGGTATGAACTTGTAAGAAATGAGTTAACTTGGTCATCCTATCCATAATAATTGAAATCGAGTCGTGCTGACGATAAGTGTGAGGTAAACCCATCACAAAATCCATATTAACATCCTCCTAATTCCAATTGGCAATACTGAACTCTTGCATAACTCCACTGGGCTTTTGATACTCAATATTAACCTGCTGACATATTGAGAACTTAGCTACGAATGCTACAATATCTCTCTTTATCCCACTCTACCAATAGACCTTTCGCATATCAAGGTACATCTTAGTTTCCCTTGGGTAAATTGAGTAATGCGCTCCATGCGCCTTTGTTATAATTTTCTACCTCATGCCATCCATACATGGTACACAAAGTCTGCCCTAACAATGCAATACACTATCTCCTCCTTGGGAGAAAATATCTACCTTCTAATCTCTGACTGACTCTTTCAGATGATTCCAAACTATTCTGTACCCATATGCTACCCTTTGCTGAATCGACTAAGTGGACACCTAGTCGGCAAGTGGATGAAATTTCTAAACTAACTTCTTCTTACCATCCTCTATGTGAGCAACTCTACCCATAAACATCCTACTGAGATCATTAGCCACTACATTGGCTTTGCCCGAATGATACAAAACACTTATTTCGTAGTATTTTAACAACTCTAACCAGCTTCTCTAATGCAGGTTCCAGTCTTTCTGAGAAACCACTTATTGCAGGCTTTTATGGTCTATGAAAATATCAATATATACCCCATACAATTAATGCCTCTAAATCTCTATGGAAAACACAACAGTTGCTAACTTAAGATCATGAGTAGGATAATTCTTTTCATGGGGCTTAAGTTGTCTAGAGGCATAGGATATGACCTTACCTCTCTATATCAAAACACATCCCATACCAACTCTGAAAGAATCATAATATACCATAAATCTATCGAAACGATATGGTAAAGTAAAAACTATGGGTGTAGTGAGCCGAATCTTCAACTCCTGAAAACACTAAACCCAAGAATCTGACAGATGGAATTTGACTTTCTTCTGAGTCAATCTAGACATAGGGGATGCAAAAGATGAAAATGCTCAACAAACCATTGGTAATATCCATCCAAGCCCAAGAAACCCAAGAAATTGAAAACTATGTGACCAAGGAAAGCTACTGACCTTAGCCAAATTTCGCACTTACTGAACTTGACGAGTAAATGATGGGCCCTAAAAGTTTGTAATACTATTCTGAAATGGTCTGCATAATCATTTTCACTGTGGGAGTAGACAAGAATGTCATTAATAAAGACTATGATGAACATGTCCAAGTATTGCTTGAACATGCAGTTCATCAAGTTCATGGAGGCTACTGGGGAATTGGTAAGACCAAATTACATGACTTAGAACTCGAAGTGACCATACCAAGTTTTTAATGCTATTTTTGGAATGTCATATTATCTGACTCTGAGCTTATAGTAGCCTGATCTGAGGTCTATCTTATAAAAGTAAATGGCACCTTGAAGTTGGTCAAATCAGTCATCAATTCTAGGAAGTGGATACTTGTTCTTGATGGTGACTTTGTTTAACTAATGGCAGTTATTACTCATTCTGAAAGAACCATTTTTCTTATGCACGAATAAAACTGGTGCACCCCAAGGGGATACCCTGGGTTTGATGAATCCATTATGTAGGAGATCCTTCAACTATTCTTTTAACTGTTTGAGTTCTGATGTGTGAGTAGATGCTAACACATTTAAGGCTTTTAACTGAGAATAATTGTGAAGTCTTCAGCAAATTTTATTGTTTTTGATAATTTTACTTTGATATTGCATCAAAAGTTATGATGCAAAGGAAATTTAAGGAAATGAAAGAAAAAGAGCTAAAAACTAATGCAAAAGAACTAGAAGTGTGGCTAACGACATTCTTGAAAAGTCGTTAGCCCTATGATAAGTTATCAAAAATCACGCCACGTTTTACAGTGTTAGAATGATTAAAGTGAAAGTGTGATGACATTCTTGACATGTCATCACAACTATGATAAGGCGTCAGAGTTGTTGTTAAATATAGGTAGAGAATCAAATTCTGAATGAAGAAGTGACGACATTTCTGATATGTCGTTATATATCTAATAAGTAGTCAAGCTTTGTCGTCAGTTAAAGCAGAAGATGCCAAGAATGCTGGTAGGCCTGATGACATTCCTGATAAGTCGTCAGGACCCTAACACGCCATCAAAAATGCCGTCACCTATTCTGAAAGATTTTCTGAACATTGTGATTTTATTTTCTTAATTAGGATTAACTATAAAAAGTATTATTTAGGGTTTTTCTAGGGGAGTTAGCACTTGAGTTTTAAGAGACGTATTTTGATATTTTCTCTCTGGAGTTTCTTGTCTTGAAAAAGCAAATACTTCAAAGAGATTATTATCAGTATTTTGAGATTTTTCCTTTGTTATCTAATTTGCGATTCACTAGTTATTATTCACATCTGTAAGTTTATCTTTCAAATCATGAATTCAATTATGTTTTTCATTCATTACATCATGAGTGGCTAAACTCCATTAACCTGAGTTGTGGGATCTAGGGTTAGATCTTGATGAGGTGCTAAGTATTCAAGATTCAAAAGGTTGTAGGATTTCTTGATAATTCTAAAGTTTTAATTAACGTTTGTTGGTTGCAAACAGTAGACACACATGCTTTGATTTGCTTGTGAAAGAATTCAAATATAGTAGGAAGTGAATTATCAATAGGGACTCGAAAACACATCGTTTAATAATCAGCACTGTAACAAGGTTGGTTAACCTAAGGTAAAATCTGGATAGTAAACAAAAATTCCCTAATTCCAAGAGGATAAGGAAATTAAACGCTTAAGCAGTTCGAGGGACATTTAAGCATAACATCCATAAAGATAGCTTATTATTCTATCCACCATGAGAATATTGAACCACTTTTAGCATCTATCATGTACCGAAAGCCCTAGTGAACATAATTTTGGTTATTCTATAAACTTTTGATTTACAAACACTGAAACTAAAGTGACCAATAACTATTTGCTGATCATCACCCCCCCTCCCATTTTATCTTTTCATATCATATGTTTGAATTCAACTAGTATCTATAGTCTCAAATTAGTTTAATCACAACTCACACTGTTCTCTATAGATTTGATCTCGACTCCAAAAGTTGGGTAAATATATTGACGATGACCACCTTGCACTAAATTGACGTGTAAGTTGAGCATTATAAAAAAATGGCATCATTGCTGGGGAACAATTTGGTGTATTCAGTTGGTTTGGAATTTTAGTTTACTTTTTTGAATTCAAACTTGTAAATATTTGTTTAGTTTATTTTTAATTTATTTTATTTTCTTTATTTTTATTTTTCTCACACCTTTCTTGAGGTGTCAGCGTGGATAGATAGTTTTTTGAGTCATGACGATTTTTGTTATCATTGTGAGAGACCATATTTTGAGGCTTGCTGTCCAAATTTACCTGGAAGTGCATGAACTGGACTTTCATAATATGATGTGGATACTGTCCTACTTACTGTAACTTGGTATTTGGCTTGTGGTCAAAATGATCATACTGAAGATATATGCGTTGTCATAATTCAAGCAAACAAATTAATAAAATGAATCTTTGAGAATCAAGAATAGCTTTGGGCAAAGCTAAAAGAGTTACCACTCCCACCATGTTTACTGTGGCTAAGTAAAGAATAATATGAGGGGGACATTAGCCAATTTGAGGAGAAAACTCAAGAATCACAATCACTCGATTGTCATCTTGATCTTGAGACTGATATTGAGAAGGTGATTAAAAGTTAGTGTGTAGTAGATAGTGTAAATTTTGAAGTAGAATTAGTTGGGCCTCACTCGATGCATTTTTCCACATTATGTTTAGATGATATCTTGTCTGTGAAATCATCTAAAATAGTGGAAGAGTGTGAAGATAAGGAACAAAAATCCTATATTATTTATTTTACACTTGATAAGCGACATAAAAACACACCTCACTTTAAGGCCGAGTGATTTACCATGCTCAATCCATTACTCAACTTCTTAATTTTTGTACCACCCCCTATGATCGAGGCAAGAAGATGGACTCTAAGTTGGGGGCGAAATTCATATCCTCAAGGTGGAGGAAAAAGCTGAGTTAGGTCGTGGCGCAACATTAAATCAGGCGTTGTTTGGGAGGAAACCCAAGGTATTTATTTATTTGTATTTGTATTATGTGATTGACATCAGATCTTCACACCCATGGTGCCACGGGTATGTTTCTAACTCTCTTGTTTTGGTTTGACGCATAGAGACATTGCATGATTTTAAGTTGAGGGTGGGGCTACTTATGGGTGTTGTCCTCTTAGGTTTTAAGAACCGCACTCATCCTGAATAAGTGTGATCAAGAAGAGAGAAGAATAGAAAAAGGTTGATGAGTGAAACCCCAAAAAGCTAGTGCAGTATCAAGGAGGCTTAGTCACTTTAAATATCATCGAGCATCGTACCCCCTATAGTGATCCTGGATGAACTGTCTGAAATTATTGGTAGTAAAAATAAGGTCAAGCCTATGGTATTCAACATACATTGATTGTAACTTCATTTTGAGAGCGAGTGTCTTGGGATTGTCCCCATGTTTACATATTTAATGTTTGATATAAGTGACAGTGGACTTCTTTGTAGTGAGGTCACACTGGTTACGTTTCTAGTTTCTAACTTATTTAGGTAGTGTAATTTGTACATATGCATAGTTATTGTTGCTAAGTTGATGTCATATCTTGATTCCTTTCTCTCACATTGTTGATCTTCATGGATATACATAGCTGGGTTTAAAAAGATTGAAAATGGAGATATTAATATGTTTTGAACGAAAATTGATAATCAACTATCATAGGTATCTTATGTTTCTCTTGGTTAAGCAACGTAGTGTTGTGTTTTTGTTGCTTAAGGACATTAATTGTTTTAAGTTGGGGGTGTTGATGTGTAAACGAATTCTAACATATTTAAGGCTTTTAACTGAGAATAATTTCTAAGTATTAAGCAATTTTTGTCATTTTTGGTTATTTTACTTTGATATTGCAGTAAAAGTCATGATGCAAGGGAGATTTAAGGAAATGGAAGCAAAAGAGCTGAAAACCAATGCAAAGAACTGGAAGTGTGGCTGATGACATTTCGAATAAGTCGTCAGCCCTGTGATAAGTTATCAGAAATCACATCAGGTGTTGCAGTGGTAGAAGGATTAAAGTGAAACTATGACGACATTTCTTATATGTCGTCACAACTGTGATAAGGATTTAGAGTTTCCGTCAAGTGTAGGCATAGAATCAAATTTTGAATAAAGAAGTAATGACATTTTTTATATGTCATCACATACCTGATAATTTGTCAATCTTTGTTGTCAGTTAAAGCAGAAGATGCCAAAAATCTTGGATGGTGTGACGACATTTCTGATAAGTCGTCAGGACCCTGACACTCCGTCACAAATTCCGTCACCTATTTCAAAGGATTTTCTAAACATTGTGATTTTATTTCCTTATTTAGGATTAACTATAAAAAACATTGTTTACGATTTTTCTAGGGGGGGTGGTACTTGAGTTTTAAGAGATGTATTCTGATATTTTCTCTCTGGAGTTTCTTAGCTTGAAAAAGCAAATACTTTAAAGAGATTATTATCAGTATTTTGGGATTTTTCCTTTGTGATCTAATGTGTGATTCACTAGTTGTTATTCATCTCTGTAAGTTTATCTTTCAAATTATGTGTTTCATTCATTACATCATGAGTGGAGAAACTCCATTAACCTGAGTTATGGGATCTAGGGTTAGATCTTGATGAGGTGCTAAGTATTCAAGATTCAAAAAGTGGTAGGATTTCTTCATAATTCTGAAGTTTTAATTAATGTCTGCTGGTTGCAAACAGTAGAAACACCTTCTTTGATTTTATTGAGAAAGAAATCAAATATAGTATGAAGTGAATTATCAACAGGGACTCGAAAATAATTTTCTTAATAATCAGTGTTGTAACAAGGTTGTTTAAACTGAGGTAAAATCTGGGCAGTAAACAGAAATTCCCTAAGACTGTGAGGATTAGGGAATTAAAGACTTAGGTAGGTCAAGAGAAATTTAAGCATAGCATCAATAAAGATAGCTTTTTCTCCTACCCACCGTGAGAATCTTGAACAACTTTTAGCATCTGTCATGTACCGCAAGCCCTAGTGAACATAATTCTAGTTATTTCATAAACTTTTGATTTTCAAACACTAAAACTAAAGTTACCAACGATTATTTTCTGATCATCAAAAACCATCATTTTATCTTTTCATAACATCTATTTGAATTCAACTTGTATCTATAGTCTCAAATTAGTTTAGTCTCCACTCACATTGTTCTCTGTGGATTCGACCCGAACTCCAAAAGTTGGGTAAATATATTAATGATTACCACCTTGCACTAAATTAACGTGTAAGTTGAGAGTTATCAAGTTTTACTAGAGCTATTCCGTATGGTAGAATAGATATAGGCTAAGTATCCGTAAGAAGGTCTATTCCAAAATCGATTTCCCTTTTGGGAGGAACTCCGAGAAGATCTTTAAGAAACATATCTGAGAATTCATTTACTAATGGAACTGACTCAAGACAAGGATTCTCTGAACTAGAATGCTTAACTCAAACAAGATGGATAACTCAAATAAGCTGACCCCTAAGAACCGAAGTACTACCCCTTCACTCAAGGATATGTTCATTCAAAAACTAAAAATGGATAACTCTATTTCTACAGTCAATTGAAACATAGAATGAATGAAGCCAATCTATGTCGAGAATAACATCAAATTCTGTCATTTCTAATTCTACTAAGTTAGATGAAGTGACATTTTAAGATATCATAACCGGAAGGTTCCTATATACCCATCGGGCTATGCTAGAATTACCCACTGGGGTAGAGAATAAGACGGGCTCTGCTAGGATTTTGGGGCAGACTCTGAAGTCAATAGCTATATAATGGGTTACAAAGGACAAAGAAGCTCCTGGGTCAAGCAAGGCATAAACATATAAATGATAACTTTCAATGTACCAGTGACCATATTAGGAGAACTTTCCTGATTATGTCTGTACTGAACTGCATAGAGTTTTTTTGGGTGTTGCCCACTAGTGGCACTGGAAGAAGGACCCTGCTGATTTGAGTGACAAGACTAAACTGGGGGATAATTATGCTGACTCTGTGAACCTACCTGATGACATTCTCTAACCCTATGTCCTGGCTTTCTATATCCGAAACATATATCACTACCCTATTTATAGACACCCTGGTGGTTTCTGCCATACTTCTAGCAAAAGGGATTTGTTTAAGCATTGATAATACTACATTGAGGTTTAGGGCCTCGTGCCCTATCTTTATTGCTGTCTCTGAATTTTGGCATTGGAGATCTGGCTAAGGACAGAGTTGAAACTGAGGATTTTGAGCAAAACTAAGAATGATTCCCTTCCTCTAACTTAGGCTGAATGAAGTTGAAGCTACCTATTCTAGCTCTCTTGTTCTCTATAAGCCTGGGTATGTCCATCTTTTTTATCAGCATTATGGTCCTACACTCCTTGACCACATTGCTAGACATACCTGACACAAACTTACTCATCTTAGATCTGCTTTCTGCTACCACATGAGGGGCATAACTGGCTAACTGAGTAAAATTGAGGGAATACTCTTTCACTGTCATGTTGCCTTGTTTTAGATTAATAAACTCCAAAACCTTAGCTTCCCTAAACTCCAGTGGTAAGAACCTATCAAAAAAATAGTAGCAAACTCCTCCCATTCTACGGGACCTGCATCAGCTCTTCTATTATTTTTTACTATTTAAACCATGAATGAGCCACATCCTGCAACTGATATGCAACCAACTAAGCACTCTCACTAGAATCCACCCCCATAATATCTATGACTTTCTACATTTGATCAAGGAATTCTTGTGATTCATCGTCTGACATAAACCCGATAAATGATGGAGGATTTATTCCGGAGAAGTCTCAAATTCTAGATAAAGCAGTATTGGCCACGGGGTTGGCCTTTATCATAGTTGGCCATTTATTCTGGGATTCCACACAATGAGCTAAAATGGTAAAAGTTGTTCTGAATTCTGCATAGGAAACATGCTCATCCCGGGATTTGGCTAGACGGGCATAGGTGCTGGTTGGTTTCCCATTCTTCTTTTGTTAGTCCTTTTTGTACATATATTATATAAGAGGGAGTCCTTTTTGGATGCATATTATATAAATGGAAGGAAACATTGGATTAGGCATAGAGTTTAACTTGAGCTCATGCTCACTCGCACGATATGAATACTGAAAGAAAGGAACTTGTTCCTAAAATGCCTCATAGCCTCTTATCCATTACTGTGGCGCGCTATACATCCATGCACAAGACTATACTAGATGCGTCTTTCAGACTCCCTTGGACTCTGTTGAAGCTTAGACTCTGATACTAAGTTTGTAATGCTCAAGTCTGCACTCCGGACATCACACGATGCTCATAATCCCGTAGGAGCACAAGTTAACCCATGACTAGTACTTGCTGCAATAACTGAGTAATAATATTGTAATAATATGGAAATTAGGCTGAAGTTACCATAAGGTTCATAAATAAATCAAATACTAATAAATAAATAATGAAAACTGAACACTTGTCTCAAATAATCTAGTTTGAAAGCCTCTAACTATCTAAAGATAGAGTTGATGGGATAAGTCACCAACTAACTCCGACTATTGAAATATACTGAAATAATGAAATAATAACTTTGTCCTCGAACTATAAGGACTCACCACTATATCTGCTGTTGATAATCCAAGCTTCTAAGTATAGTCAAGAGCCCTTGCATCTGAACCTATGATATGAGACATCATAGCGCAAAAGAAAGAGTATGCATCAGTACTTTGAATATACTGGTATGCTACGCAAAGTATGTTGATATGCAAGGGTTCATATGTATGAACAACAACTTACTGAATAATATCAATATAACTAGATGAGAGTATATGTATAACTAGACTGCTGCAAATACTGATGATGCATTAATGTACATACATCTATATAAACATATACTATAACTGAGATTATGCTAAATTGAATACTGAGTACTAATAACTAGGTTATAGGTAACTAGGTGACTGCTCTGACTGTCCTGATTCTCTAGAACTAACTAAGTTCTATACTAAGATGGGTGACTATGTCTGACAGTCCTAACTCTGAAAAATGATCTCAGATTTTATACTGAGTCTGAAACTGAAACTGTAATTGTGGGAGTGTTCATCTAACTGACATACCCCGATTATAAACCGAGTTGGGGTCCAATATGTTACCCAGTTGGAAGGTTATTAGCACCTTGCCAAGGGATACTAACAATGGCTATGAGTTAACCCTATCTGACATGAAGACATTTTATCACCCCTCACTGGCAGGAAAAATCGTACGAGATGTATCGACCATTATTTGGTAGGAATTTATCTCAATCTGCACTGGCTACGTAGTTTTGTAACAAAGGGATTACTGCTAAAGGTCAAACCCTACACTGATAAGAATGCACCCATCCCTAGGTTTGCTCGGTGTTGATTCCTACTCCCAACCGAATAGACACTGAATTGATTTCAAGATTGTACTAGACTTGACTGGACTAGTTTTGATTATGCTAACTGACTGAACGGGACTGAGTTCACTGAGTTTTATTGACTGGTTGAATATACTGAGTTATGTAATTGACTGAGTACTATTGTATGTGACATCGTTGAGACTATTCTGAAACTACTATAAATCTAGTTAAACAACTAGATTGTCGGGTATTAGATACCCCTAGTAATCAATAGCATTGATAGTAACAACATTGCATAATTTTAAAAGTATGATAACTAGTCACTTTGTCACAATTCATTCATTGAGGCACTTTAGCAAACACTTGTGTGGTATGAACTTATACACATACCATTATGTCATGATTTCACTATTCCCCTCATATGTGCATTATATCAAACACTTGGGGGCATAGTTTATGCACATAATACTAGTCAACATGCAAGCATCATGATCACGATTCCAAACTCACAATTTCAAGGGTTCCAACATAAAACTACATGGTACTACACACATACTATTTAATTCAAATGAAATTTATAATTAATCATGGATTAGAATCCAAATAAAATCATAATCATGAATACAATTTAACTCAACATGGAATTTAGGAAAAAAATCATCTTGAAGTTTTAAAAGAGGTTCTTGAACTCCAAGGATGGAAGACAACCCTTGGATGAACACCTAACATACCTTGATTGTTAATTTCGTGGGGATTGGGGTGACTTCTTTAGACTTGATTCTTGAACTTGATGAAACTTGGGCTTGTTCTTGAGAGGATTTTGTGAAAAAGATGAGAAATTATGCTATTTGGGGCTTTAATCCATTGTTATGAATCTATTGGGTGAAGGGAATAAGACCCATTTTCCCTTAAAAACACTAAACAAAACTACAAAAATTACCCAGACCGGATGAGCTAGGGTGTCGCAGGCTCTGGAGCGCCGCTCTAGGCAGGAAACCACAGTTTGCATAGTGGGATCCCCCCAGCAATGGACTGGGAAGGGCACTGCAGGCTAATCGTCTGAGCCTCTAGTTTGGAGTTTCAAACATGCCCTTATGATTGTCCAAAAATTCTGAAGCCCACCCGAGATGTACTATTGACTTACCCAATCATAAATCTACTTAAAAACATTCTTAGGTTGGGAAAGTCATAAATAAAATCCTCAAAGTTTGAGGGATTTGGAAAAGACTAAGTCCTAACACTTAGCTAAAATTTTCTAAGTCTGGGACTTCTTTTGGCATACTTTAAAGAACTCAAACGATTAGGATTTTTCGGGTTCTTACACTTAGGAAACACTACCTAAGAACTTTTTACTCAAAGATAAAAGTTTATTCCTCTTATAACATGAGTAATTCATTTACAAATCAGAACTCAGTCAATAACAATTTCTATTTAAGCACACATTTTCAACTAAGAACAAGAGCAATGTTGAAATGGGGAGTTTTTGTTACCTCTTTTCACTCTTTAAATTTGCAAAAAACCATTTGAGGAGGAAGCATCCTTTTAATTTTATAGATGAGTTATGATTAGGGTTAAAATATCATTTGACCAAGTGTCCTATTCAGTACGAGCAGCACCTGGTCCCTTGCAGTTAGCTGCGCATCATCAAAACTTCATATAGGATATAACAATTCGAAACCAATAGAAATCCAATGTCCATAAATATTTGAAAATACATACATACATATATATATATACATATGCATATATATATATATATATATATATATATATATATATATATTTATATTAAGACAGGATAGGGAACAAGGCTTAACATGAACATTTAAAACAATAACCTGGAATGTTTATCTTGACCTTCATAAAATCCACTCACGGGCTATATGGGTCCAGTGTTACCCTTAAACGGCCCCCAATGCGTGTTAGCCGCATGAATCAAAGATATCAAAGAAGGACAGGGATTAGACATACCCTTCGCACTTCATGATACATATGTACATATATACATTTGGGGGATTCCATCGTACCCCACAAGCACATGGTCACTAAGACCAAACCTAACATTGGAAAATATGAATTTCCAATATCAGTCCTTCAGACTCACACCTTCGCAGCTAGCTAAACAACCCTCATTAATGCCTAATTAAAACATTTACATATAGCCCATCCACCAATTCCAAGAGTCAATTAATCAGGCATAATTATCTAGTATCATCATGCCGATTATAGCTTGCAAGAGATGTCATTATCCAACACTTAGGGAATTTATTTGTACACCACAAAGTCCATTATTGAATCACTTGCAGGATTCCATCTTACCCCACAAGTTTTTCTTAAATCATTCACATAGGGGATCCATAATACCCACAATTTCTGTAAACCATCCTTAACCATTTAACCATTTATACCATATACTGGTTTCAAAGAGAATAAGCCAAACCAAATTAGGTTACAAAATCACATTCATTGATAATTTCACAAACAAGTTCAGGGAACATTATTTCCAAATCATATATCAAGGCAAAATTGTCAAATTGGGGATTAACCATGACCCCTCCTTTAAATCATCATTCCCATGCATACCGAAACATTTATAAACATTAATAAAGCATGATTTTTTCATTACAAACCATGGAAAAATATTTAAACCAAATGCATGCACAACCCTCAACTCATAGTTCAAAACCCATTATTAAGACCATGAATAATAATTAACTTCATGCCATTAACAAACTAATAGTTCAAGGGAAAGAGATGCATACCTTAATTTCTAAGAAATTTGAATAATACCACACCCCTAGTATCCTAGATGATCACGTCCTTGAACCATATCCTTGATTTGCAAAAGAGATTTTGAGAGAATGATTGAGAGTGAAAATAACGACCTTAGTGTCGCAAAAAATAATGAGAATTTGTCCTTGTATGTTTTAAAAGTCGTGTATGAGTAAGAGGGCCTTAATACCATTCTTCCCTTTTTAATTAAACAAAACAACCAAAAAAAACATGGGTCTAAGTCACAGACCTTACAATAGAGGATACCTTTCGCGTCGTGGGGCTATCTTCCTCTGTGACCCGAAACTTCCCCGAATCTCATTTGAAAATTCCAAAAGTCTCCCGAGATACCCTTTTTACATCACCGAGCATGATTTGAGTCCAAAATTGTTATTTCAAACATGGAAATTCCAAAAATAAAGTGCTTGAAAATTGAGAGTGCTATAGTTTCTTCCTTGATTCAAACTATCTGAGGAATCTGGTAGGATTATAAGGACGAGTGCTTCTAAGGCCCGCAAGCACTAAGAAAGGCCATTTATTTTCTTGAATGGTGTACTTATCTAGATGTAGGTATTTTATTGACCATTGGATATTTTTGTCTTGTAATTCCCTGAAAGACCTGAACCAAAATTCTAGAGTTTTTTTCTCTTGCAAACGATTTTAGAGACAACCAAATACTACGAGATAACAACAGATCTATCCTTATTAGGTGGTCCATTTTCTCTACTCTGGGATCTTTTAGTAAATTCTTAAGCATCCACCATTATAAATTAAGATTTCATCATTGAAATAAATAGGCCTTTTTTGACAATTTCCCTAAGCCCGATATATTTTAGCGATGATCATTAGAGATAAAATTTGAAATACCTTAGAAGTGTCGTGTTCTACTTCATAGGCTCATGTTTTACCATAATGGAACATGTATTAATAGTAATATTTTATTACTGTGGAAATACCATAGTTCTAAGTAGACTCACAGCCAAAGCAAATACCCTTTTATCCTTCGATTTTGACTCAAACATGAATTCATGCTAGTATTTTTAAAAAAGAATTGGATCTCCTAAACTTGTAGTACAACTCACAAAAAGAGATACTTGGCCCATCAAGCTTCCCTAACCAGGTATCATCTTCATCCAAAAGGCATCCTTTATCTTTTAGAGGTTCTATACAATTGGAACTAACATACAATTAGGTGTACTCTGCCCCTGATTGCATATATCGACGCTCACATCGCAAGCTACCACTTACTTTATAGTAGGGGATGATTCAACTTCACCAAAGTGAAATACCATATTTTTATCATCCTAATATTTTGTCGACTATGAATTATCTCAGGCCAAACATTCATTTATAGAAGCGAAGGTAGGTGATCACTTCTTTACGCAAGGGTAGATTTTTTTAATCCGTCCAATATCTCTAAGGTATTGAGTCATCCTTGTCTAATGCATAAAAATGATTTTGATTTAGTTCTATCCTAGGTATCTAGAGTTGGATTTGACCAGGTTCCAAAGTGGACAACTTGAGTTTGAAAATACAAACAACCATCAGACACCTAATGTACCAATAAATTATTGTATTTCTTACACTTCTGTTTGAAATTGATCAATAGATGTTGTGACAACCACGAAACTGATGATAGGCGAATTTACACGCCTAAAGTACTATATTTTATAAATATTTTAGCTACGTTTTGAGGACAAAATATATAATTCATGCACTTTTAGTCCTTTTTCCTATAATTGAGCTAACAAACATGATTAGCAAGTTTTCAGGTATAAATGATGCAGATTTCAGCATTTTATGGATAACTTGATGCCAAAGGAAGCTTCACGAAAGAAGGAAGGGAAAGCTTGGACGCCAAGGACCAAAAGTGACGCATGGAAAATCTATCCCGGGCAAAAACAACAATTCTAAAGACTTTGAGGACTAGCATTAACTTATTAGGATTAGGATAATGATGCAGTAACCTAGTAGGATTGGGTTAAGTAATGCATTAGCTTAGTAGGAATAGGATATGGGTGTTATAAATATCCTATTTTGCTAGAGATTTCTATCATTCAGCACAACATTACTCTAACAATTGACTACTACTTCTAATTCTTCCATTATTTCCACTTTTTATTCTTCTTCTATTCATCTATTCAATTCTTAAATTCCACAACAAAGAAACGCTACTTTGAAAGGGAGTTCACGCCTAAAGCCATACCACACCATACTACACGTGATATCTTTATTGTGGTATAATAATAATGTCTATTGTGAGCTCCATCGCACTTATGAGTAGCTAAATTTCTCTGTTGGGATTATGGAAGCCGTATGAGATACTATCTATTGCTATGAGTTTGTGAATTCGCGACACGTATGTTGCTTATATCATTATTCTCTTCATCTTAATGCAAATTCTTGTGGTTGCAAACGCATAGAATACGCCAGTATAGCATTAACTTGTTCGAAAGAAAAGTTATATGTCTTGAAAAGAGATAATGTCAAGGTAATAGGGCACCAACCCCTATTAAAAAGTTAGTGTTGTAACTGGATTAACCTCTTGGAGAATTTGTACCGTTAGACACGCTTTAAGCTCGAAAGAGTTAAAGTGAAATAGTCCTTGTTAAGTTCGAAAGACGCTTGGATTTACCATAGAATACAATTCTTTATAAGCACATGCATGTCTGAATTCCGCATAACTCATAGCCAATAGAGACGTATAACTCATAAGGTGGACATAACCCTAACTCTCAATTCTGATTGTTTAACATCTTACTAAAACATTCTTTCTTTTTACTTTGCTATTTTCTGTTTTCATTCTATTATTTTGTTTACATCAATTGCACGTTACAATCCCCCCTTTTTACGAGACTTGCACCAAAAGTCTAATAATCTTTGCTTACTTATTGACCGGTTATTCCCTGTGGGATCGATACCCAACCCAGTTGGGTTATATATTTGACAATGACCGCTTTACACTCTTACAAGAGCTGTAGATTGAGCGTTATCAAAAATTTGCGTCGTTGCCGGGGAATACGATTGTCAACTAAGTTTGTGATAATTACTAGACCCTTTGGTCAAAGATTCTCGTAATTTACTTTTAGTTGTTGTTTTTCTTTTCTGTAGGTTTTGTTTAGTACATTTCCCATACTCGAAGTTCAGGACAACCATTATTACCTATCAATCCTGAACCACATCGTATTGGCAGAATGGAGGCGCAACGGGCTGCTCAACAGGAGCAGGCTAGACTAGCTGCTTTGGCCACTTCTCAAGTGCATCAACATAATATCGATAACCCTGGGCGAGCAGCAGGACCTGATGATGAGGACTTAGGTGATGATGGGTTACTAAACCCTAGGCGTGATGCTGAGGTGGCGACACCGGCAAACAGAAGAGATCATCAAGCAAGATTTAGGCCTCCACGCCGAGATGAGCAGATTCCTTTTGATGATGATGATGATGATTTTGATGGAGCCGGAGCCACAGGATCCATTATTCCTCCACCATTGGCACCCTGAGCCAAGTTCAACATCACAAGCATCATGATTCAGTTATTGCAACTCAAGGGATTATTTGGTGGACTAGCAGGCGATGATCCGAATATGCACCTCATCAACTTTATTTCTACATGCAAGTCGTTTGACAATCCTAGCGTTGGGTAGAATGCAATTTGATTACGCTTATTTCCATTGTCTCTGTCTGGGGAGGCAACTCTATGGTTGAATGGGCTGACTCCTGATTCTATTATAAATTAGAGGCAATTGAAAGACGCTATCCTAGAAAGATTCTTTCCGCCATCCAAAAGAGTACAATTGAGAGATGAAATCAGCAACTTTTGGCAGCTTCCAACCGAAGCTCTTCATGAAATATGGGAGAGGTTCAATACGAAGCTAATGCGTTGCCCAAACCATCATATGACCAATGTACACCTAATGGAGATACTATACAGATCCTTGAATTCAATAACTAAACCAATGGTGGATAATGCGGCTGGAGGATCTTATATGGACCTCGCCTTTTGTCAGGCAAGCAATATGCTATACCAGATGAGGAAGCAAAGTAGAGCTTGGCATACCAGGGATTCTGAGGTAGCAAGCCCCACTTTATCTATTGGCATGACTGCAGACCAAAGGAGAAGAGAACAAAAACGTGATCAAGATTTGGCGCACATGAAAACACTAGTGGATCTTTTTACAAAGCATCTACTATCAGGAAAGACCGAAAAAATCAAAGCAGTTGCGTCAAAAGGAAGAGAGGAATCCAATTCTGAGGAAGAAGCCAACTACGTGAATAATCACGGGGGTTTCCGAGGCAATGCCCAAGGAAACCAAGGTCAGAACTATTATGATAATTCTGGAAACAAGGACTGGGATCAAGGTAGCTGGAAGAACAAGACTGACATGAGTGGTGTGTATATTCCTCCAGGACGACGAGAGGCCACTACATCTGGTTCGGGAAATATGTCAATGGAAGATATGATGGCTAAGCTGTTGAAAAGAGTGGAAGGAACCAGCACGGGAGTAACTGAGGTAATAAATGACTTAGCCTCAATGAAGCAACTGGTTGACTCACATTCTACTTCAATAAGACAGTTGGAACAACAATTGAGCCAACTTTCAGCATCACTCAATTTACCTATCGACACTGTGCAAAATCCAAGAAACGATGGATCATGCATGGCTATTACTACAAGGAGTGGTAAGGTGCTGGAAAATTTATCCTAAAGAAAGCAAGTGGCCAAAAATAAAGATGATAAAGATGCCATAGAAGCTGACCAAGACGTCCATGACGTCACCCCTAGTAGTTTGCAGCCTGAAAAGACCAAAATTCGGAAGCAAGAGGAGAAGAAAGTTATGGAGAAAACAATTCCACTTCCACCACCAACTTTTACTCAAAGATTGAAGAAGAAGGCGGATGATACAAGGTTCAGTAAATTCATAACGATGTTAAAACAGCTGACCATTAATTTTTCGTTGGTGGAGGCACTAGATCAAATGCCTGGGTATGCAAAATTCATGAAGGACATTTTATCAAAGAAGCGGGCGGTAAGCTATGAGCCGGTAGATAATGTTCACCATTGCAGTGCAATCGCTACAAGATCGCTAGTTCAGAAAAAGGCCGACCCTAGTGCCTTCACTATTCCTTGCACTGTTGGATCTTTGAATTTTACCAAGGCATTGTGCGATCTGGGTGCTAACATCAATTTGATGCCACTATCCGTCTACAGGAAGTTGGGGTTAGGCGATCCAACACCAACCAATATGAGGCTCGTGATGGCTGATAGGTCGGTAAAACGACCTGTGGGTATCTTGAATGATGTGTTGGTGAAGGTTTCTTCAGTCATCTTTCCTATAGATTTCGTTATTCTGGATTGTGAGGTGGATTCTGAAGTTCCCATAATTTTGGGATGTCCTTTCCTTACAACAGGAAGTGTGCTTATTGACATGAGAGATAACGAGCTTTTATTTTGGTTGAATGACGAAGTGGTCCACTTTGATATATGCAAAGCAATGAAGCAGCCCAGCGATATGAATGTGTTCTCTGTAGCTGATGTTCATTATGAGGATAAGAAAGCATTATCTGTAGAGAAATAGCGTACTGTTGAGCCATTTTCTGTTGCGCAACTGAATGTTGAGCATGAGGATGATGAAGATTATGAATAAACTATGTGTACTCTAACTGAAATAGGGTCCTATTCTCATACTCCTAAACAGCCGGACCTTGATCTTAAGAATCAACCGTCACCAACAGCGAAGACTTCCATTGAAAAGCCACCAATGCTAGAATCGAAAGAGCTCCCCAATTATCTAAGGTATGTATTCTTGAAAAGTGGAAATATACTTCCGGTAAGTGTGGCGGATGATTTAAGTGAACAGCACGTAGAGGCTCTCAACTCTGCTCCGAAGAGATACAAGAGAGCTATGGGTTGGACTATTGATGATATAATTGGTATCCCTCCTGGGATATGTATGCACAAGAGTCATATCAACGAAGATTGCATGCCTACAAGTAAGCATCAGAGTCGTCTGAATCCATTCAGAAAACGATGCTCCATTTATCTCGATGAAGTCTAAGTAATCGAGATAGCTATGTCGTGCCGCGACAATAAATCAAGATCTTTATGGGAGGCAAACCATCGTTTTTAATTGTTTTTGTTATTTTTGTTTTCCTAGGATTTTGTCGATCCACGACCAAAACTAAGGGGCTTGATGGGAGGCAACCCATCGTTCTAATCGTGTTTGTTGTTTTCTAGCAAGTGTAGGTACAAGAGGCGTAAACGAGGAGATTGGTTCCAAATTTTGATTTGGTCGTATTGCATGTTGAAGGTGGTAAGTTAGTAATGAAGAAGCAAAAGGCTATGGATTAGGCATTGCTTATGAAAATATAGGCAACAAACAAGGCTAGGCCTATGTAAAACTAGTCCACGAACAAGACAAGGCCTATGCTATGGCCTAAGCTCTCGGAATCTAGTGTGCCATAGCATAGGCGCCACCTATGCCAATGCCTTTTATCTCTGAATCTCATATGCTATGCAAAAGGCGCCGCCTATGCCTAAGAATGCCATGGCATAGGCATGTCCTATGCCCAACAATTCTTTGAAAAAGGCGCCGCCTATGCCAAGCATAGGCAAAGCATTAGGCGCCGCCTATGGTAACTTTTGGTCTCCAAATCCTATTTTAAATGGGTCAAAACCCGATCCAAGCTTGCCCTATAAATAAGAGACTTATTGTTAGACCAAAAATACATTGTAAACCTAGCATAAGCGCCGCCTACCTCTCCAAATCCTCTCAAAAATTTTCCTTTTGCTCTTTTACTTTGCAAGAACATCATCTAAGGTCATCAACCAAGTAAGTACTTCTTTGTTCTTCCTTTATATTCCGTAAGTAATACACTACTACGCATATTATGAATCGCTAAATCTTGAAGTAGTATTGGGGATTTGAATGTGATTGATGTGTTGTGATACAACTAAGTGAGTGAAAGAATACGTAAGAATGATCTCAACATGTTTCCAACTTGAATTTAATTTTGATGCACTGTCATACGTTTACGGAATTGACATGGTCAAGAACATTGCATAATCTTGTCAATAAAAATCTGACATGTTGGAATAACTTTTGTATAAAGGTGAAAACCATGGTTGACTACAAACATACGAAATTGTGATTATTCCTAAAACTTGATTTAATCTATATGAAGTAGTCTTTCTCACAAGATATATCAAACATGAAAGTATTGCCAAGATTTCATGAGGTATGACTGCACTGATTATATTGTTGGAATATAGCGCCTAAAACGTATATCGATAAAGTTTGAATAATCGATAGCTTTCACTTCACTAGTTTGTACCAACAAAATAAATGTGGGGTGGTGCCACTACTGCTTGTTTATTGATTGTATCCACCGAGATGAAGATAACATGACTATTGCTTTAATCTCAGGTACAATGGCACCAAAAGCAAGACAAGGAAAAGAAATAGCAACCACTTCACAAAAAGGCAAGAAAAGAGGACGAAAAGATCAAGGCGAATCCTCCTCGCTGCAAATACCTCGCCGTATGTTCGGAATTAAATGGGTCCTAGAGGAGGAAGGAAAGGAATGGTATAGCAACAATAAAGTGAAAAAATATGTTCATGTGGAGTTGATAAACAAGGAGAGCCTAGCAAAGAAATAACCTCGTATGTTGGCCAAGATAATGGTGTTACATCTTGATTACATCTTCCGAGATATGGGAGAGTGCAATCTCGATTTAACACGAGAATTCTATGCCAACTGGTCACCGAAAACTACAGGGAATGAAGTAAAGATTCGGGGCCAAGTTCTGCAACTAAATGCGGAGTTCTTCAACTCCTTTCTAGGTTTGTCATATGTTGACCCATCACCATTCAAGGAGCTGTATAACAGACCTTCGTACAGGGCTATTAGACACACATTATGCGGACCACGATCCATGGAAAGATGGTGTAGACACAAGGACACCGATCGGCACAACACCTTCCCATATGCTCCTTTGAATAGGGAAGCTAGGATATGGCTGTGAATAGTCAACTCTTGCTTGATTCCAGGGACCCAGTACACAAAGATAACACGAGATAGAGTGTGCTTGGTGTACGCATTGATGACGAATGTCCCAATCAACATTGGAGCAATTATTCAATCTACAATGCGAAAGGCCAGGCTACACAAGAGGTCCCACTTCATCTTTGGCAATCTGTTGACCGCAATATTGAGGAAGGAGGACATCGAAGAGCAACCGGCTTATCATAAAATTCCACACAACCCAAAGAAGGTTGACCTCACAAAGGTTAAAGATGTTGAATCCACACATGGCGTCAACCTTACCACTGCAGAAAGGCATGCTCAGGATGAGAGTTTCTTTCGCCATCTTTATGGCATGACTCGGTTTACCATGATGAGCGGAGGTCGTGTTCCAACTGCTGCAGAGCTCCAACAGCTGGATTATGACTACCCAATGAATGAGCATGCAAGGCAAATGTGTGGAGTAGGTGTGTACTTTGAGGAACCTCTTGATGACGATTTGCCAATCGATGATGATCACAGAATGCCATACTCCGACGTGGAAGAGAATTCTGATGACAACGACTCCAATGATAATTCCGACGATGGGGGTATGACCCCAGACATAGAGGAGGAGTCCGACTAACCAGGTTCTTCTTATTTATTTTCCACTGAGGGCAGTGTGTCCCGTCTAAATGTGGGGTGCTGGTATTTGCATGCTATACTTCCTTATCTGCATTTGCTTATTTATGTGTGTTTTGCTTATTTAAGTTTTTTTTTTTTAATTTTTGTAGAACTATTTTTTTCAAACTTTGCATAAAATTGTTCTGATAGGCAGCACGGTATTATAACAAGAGTCTGTGATAAAATCATTACTATTGAGATGTTTAGGCTCTAATTGTGACTCACTATGTGATAATTGTGTGGCTCAATTCCTTCATCTGTTGGGTCAAGAGTCTATACTACTTCCAATAAAGTCGACCATGTGCCTTGTGTGTGTGAGATGATAGTATATTCTATGCTTGTGGCTGATGCTAGAACTTGCCTGGTATGTATGTAAAGCGAAATAAACAGTGTGAGTTTAGGATATGATTTAGTCATTTCTTTGGCAACCTATGATTGTTTACCTTCATTTTATCCACCCATGGACATCATCCTAGATAAACCCTGTTGAGCCTTTAGCCTATTTTCTTTGACAGCCTCATATGTAAGCCTAATCCATTTTTTCAAGACCATAATTTGATCCAAATTCCTAAGTGCTTTAAAGTGTAAAGTCATGTGACAAAATAAGAGGAAATTGGGTGAGTATGAAGCCTTAGAATGTATTGGTGCTTGAATTTGTTATGAAAAATAATTGCTATCATAAGAGGTGTGTTATGAAAAAAAAAAGGAAAATAAAAATAAAAAGTTAATTCTGTTCAAAATTGAAAAACAAAAGAGGTGACAAAGGGTGGTAGATTAAAAGAAAGTAGAAAGATTGTTTGAAAGAAAGCATAAATGGCATAATGTGATGTAGTAAAGCGCTTAGGAACATAGTCACTATTTCTGGCCAAAATAGTCCTACTCGTCCCTTAGCCTACATTACAACCTGTAAAGACCTATTTGATCCTAAGCTTAACATTCTGATATTTAGTAGAGTATTACACTAAGGGCAAGCCTACGGTCATCAGTTGCAACATATGAATTCTTTGTGAGAGTGAGAGCAAGGAAAATCTTATACCCATGTTCGAAATATATACAATACTTGTGAGTGATTATGGGTTATATTTTGTGAGACACACATGGTTGATGAGTTTTGGGTAGTGTGTGTATGATTCTCTATGCCTTAACTTTTTGAATACGAATTGACCATCATCACGAGTCTATGTTGGAGGTTGAATTGTTTCTACTAATGATCAGAAAACTACTCTTTGTTGATAATTGTCGTGCTTGTCTTGATGAATATTTTGTGTTGCTACTGTGAAACCCTAAGTAGATGTTTAGATGGACATGATATTTTGTTCGAGGACGAACAAAGCTTTAATTGTGGGGTGTTGATGATAGGCGAATTTACACTCCTAAAGTACTATATTTTACCCATATTTTAGCTAAGTTTTGAGGACAAAATATATAAATCATGCACTTTTAGTCCTTTTTCCTGTAATTGAGCTAACAAACGTGATTAGCAAGTTTTCAGGTATAAATGATGTAGATTTCAGCATTTTATGGATAACTTGATGCCAAAGGAAGCTTCACGAAGGAAGGAAGGGAAAGCTTGGACGCCAAGGACCAAAAGTGATGCATGGAAAATTTGTCCCGGGCAAAAACAGCAATTCTAAAGACTTTGGGGACTAGCAGTAACTTATTAGGATTAGGATAATGATGCAGTAACCTAGTAGGATTGGGTTAAGTAATGGATAAGCTTAGTAGGAATAGGATATGGGTGTTATAAATACCCTATTTTGCTAGAGATTTTTATCATTCAACACAACATTATTCTAACAATTGACTACTACTTCTAATTCTTCCATTAATTCTACTTTTTATTCTTCTTCTATTCATCTATTCAATTCTTAAATTCTGCAACAAGAGAAATGCTACTTTGAAAGGGAGTTCATGCCTAAAGCCATACCACACCATACTACAAGTGATATCTTTATTGTGGTATAATAATAATGTTTATTGTGAGTTCCATCGCACTCATGAGTAGCTAAACTTCTCTGTTGGGGTTATGGAAGCCGTATGAGATACTACCTATTGCTATGAGTTTGTGAATTCGCAACACGTATGCTGCTTATATCATTATTCTCTTCATCTTAATGCAAATTCTTGTGGTTGCAAACGCATAGAATACGCTAGTATAACATTAACTTGTTTGAAAGAAAAATTATATGTCTGAAAAAGAGATAATGTCATGGTAATAGGGCACCAACCCCTGTTAAAAAGTTAGTGCCGTAACTGGATTAACCTCTTGGAGAATTTGTACCGTTAGACACGCTTTAAGCTCGAAAGAGTTAAAGTGAAATAGTCCTTGTTAAGGTCGAAAGACGCTTGGATTAACCATAGAATACAATTCTCTATAAGCACAAGCAAGTCTAAATTCCGCATAACTCATAGCCAATAGAGACGTATAACTCATAAGGTGGACATAACCCTAACTCTCAATTCTCATTGTTTAACATCTTACTAAAACATTCTTTCTTTTTACTTTGCTATTTTCTGTTTTCATTCTATTATTTTGTTTAGATCAATTGCACGTTACAATCCCCCCTTTTTACGAGACTTGCACCAAAAGTCTAATAATCTTTGCTTACTTATTGACCGGCTATTCCCTATGGGATCGATACCCAACCCAGTTGGGTTATATATTTGACAACGACCGCTTTACACTCTTACAAGAGCTGTAGATTGAGCGTTATCAGAAACCCCAAATAGTTTAAATATTGAATGAAAAAGTATTCCATGAATGCAAACAACAATATTATTACAATATAATATTAAAGTGACATAGTTATTTAAGATAGGTCAAATAAATCAGTCAAACAATCTAAAATTTGGGTTAGAATATTAATAAATCTCTAAAAGAGTTTCTATTTTTCTTTCATTCCTTTTTGACTCGAAGGGTTAGAAAACATGGTTCTGATTATTTAAACTATTTTAGGAAGTTAAAGAAAATTTAAAAAAAAATTAACAAAATAAAGATTCACCACTTGATTTTTTAAGAAAATATCAAGAAAAACAAAAAATATATCAAAATCTTAAAAATAAAAACAAACCATTAAAATATAGAACCTACGTACGGATTCAGGTAACACCTTGAGAAGGTTTTTAAGGCACTCAAGAAGAGTTAGGTAAAAAGTATTTGAATAAAAGATAATTTGACTGATTTGTAAAAAAATGACTAGTTTTGAAAAATTTTGTTAGCTTTATAAAGTCTTAAATTTATTTGCAAACATGACATTTATTTCATTCACGTGAAAAGTTGTTCATTTAAATTAAGAAAAACTTCTCTCAAAAGGAAAGGTTAACTAAATCAAATTCTTTTATCGATTTAAGGAAAAAACAAATTAATTTCAATAAACTGAGAAAGAAAGTGATTTAAATATCACTGCTTTTAATAGAGATTTTTGTATTTAAATAAAAAATATCAAATTAAACAAGTTATGAAATTTGACTAATTAGTGAAAATATTTTGATTCTTATAAGGAAAATTGATTTTTAGACTGATGAGAAGTCTTTTAACTTATATAAATCAATTTAACACATTATTAAAATAAAATGTTATTTTTTTATTTTTAAGGGTTTGTTATAAGAGAAAACATAAAGAAAACAAAAATCCCCTTTTTCTAGGTTTTTAATATTATACTATGCGACGAACAATAATCAAAGGGAAATTCAGAGATAAAAAAAATAACAATTCAAAGGGGATTTATTAAGATTTTAATTCAAATTCGAGATTTTAATACATATAAATAATCAAATACCAATTTACAAATGAATAAAAGAGAGAATTTTACGTGTTAGGCCCGTGTTTAACCCATTTCGAGTCTGGCCAACCTTTGAGCCTATTTTTATGGATCTTTTAGCTGTGTATACCAACTATACATAAACTTCTTTCTTTCACATTGTCTCTATACAAACTATATACCAACTTGCAAATCTATATACCATATTCCTTTTCCCATTTTGCACTTTTTAAGCCTGTATATCAGTTTCCAAAATCAGCATATAATGAATCTTTTCAATATATCATTGTATACAACCTTGATCTTCACGGCTTTAGGCCATATTTTTGGACTTAGAGGAAGCTTGAATCAATACAATGTGGGTATTCTTGGCCCATGGAGATGCACGGGATAAGAGTTCAAAATAGACCCAAATGGAGGGTTCATGCTCATAAATAATGAAAAGGGTTAGAGAGTTGTGTAAAACTCATTACCTCTAAAATATAATAAGCGCAAATCGAACAAACGGAAGAAGAAAAATTATCTCATATTTGAAGAAAACTAAATTATCCATGCACTGATTAGGAATTCTTACATCAACGAAAATGCAAAATTATGTTTACTATCAACTAAGTCTAATATCAAACAACTGAGCAAATAACTCTATGTTCAATAAGAAAGCGTACAATTCTGGAGATAGTCTCATGCCAATCAATTAAGATTAAATACTAAATCTCATAGTCAGTTGGAATAAAAAAAGCTTATTTAGGACATAATTTAAACCACATGTAGGTGATGAAAAGTATAATCTATTTTCAGCTTGTGAGTAAATCATAAAGGAAAGAATTATGGAATATCAAACACTTCAAAAGGGTAAAAAACATACTAAGGATATAAAGAATGGGTGGGGTGCGGTGGGGTTGGTGTGGGGGGTTCCTGGAAATTTTTGGAAAAAGAAAAATAATTCAAGCTTAAGAAAAATCTTATGACTTTTATTTCAAAATTAGATTCAGAACATGCTATCAAGTTATACCCTTTTCAATTTGTTTCAATAGGGGAAAGTGAAGAATTTATCAAGGAGCATACATAATCAACTAAAACAAACTGTACTTTATTGTACAAAAAAAAATATCTAGATTGTTTTACAATAACTTGGCCCAAAGGGAGAGTAAAGATACCACAACAGGCAAGAGCGTATTATCAAATAGTAAACATAATAAAGGACTAATTCTTGACTAGATCGAGTAATAAGCATCCTTTTCAAAGAAATTAACATAGTTAAAGAACACCAAATAATAGAAAAAATATGTCATAATAGGAATAACCAAAATAAGGTGTTCCCAGGAAATTTCAATAAGCAAATTTGTCTGTAAGAACTACATTATTTTTGTGGACTTTTGAGTATAAGACATGAGAAGATGCGAATTTTGGATTAAAAATAAACCCCAACGAATCAGAACAAGGAAATAGTATGGTCTACATTATGGCTATGATCAACCGAAATGAAAATATTTTTTTGGCGAGATATTATCCAAACATCATTAAAAACACACTTATCTAAAAAGAAAATGGATTATTATAGGCCATATTTATCATGATCAACTGAACATATTGAAAGAAATAAAATTTATGCCTAAATTAACTGTTCATGATTAACATATCGTCGAGTAACAAATCAAACTACTAAAAGAAATAATTAACAACTAGAACAATACGTCAAAAATCAACCATAGTCCAACAAGATGAATATCTAACACTATCAGTCAGTGACCAAAATAACAAATGAAAACATCTTCTTTAAAGATAACATATAAACAACTACAAATTTGCATATTTTTATACAATATACTCAAATCAAACAAATAAATGAATTTGACAACATTGTTACAAAGCATAACAAAGAAAATTTAATCTCAACGAAGTAGTTTCATAACATAAATGACTCAACCCAACTAATATTTATCCCATATCGAAGAGAAACCAACATATAATCCAAAAGGAGGTGGATTCAATTTTTTGAAGTCTTATACAGATATAAGCAAATCAGTAAGGGCATTTAGGTGTGTTGAAAAGATTTTGACATGCCCCCTTTAGCTATATACACTAAAAGGACTATCAAATCTTGCAAAGATCGAACTTGACACTTAATATAAAAAATAAATGAGGAAACTATATTCATTTGGGGTCAAGAACTTCCAGAGATTAAAGCATATTACAGTAAAGTTGTATTCCAGCACTAGTCCCGGCTTCAAAGAATGAAAATTCATAAATAAACTATACTAAACATTTCTAAAATAGGAAAGATTCATCTCTAAAACTATAAACACATTAATGGGGCTTCATATCTCTCTCTTACTTTAAACATGAAATCAAAAGATATGTGTGAATTCAACCATAAACTGAAATCTATTCTCAACAAAAATTGTCAAAGACATCAAGACACTTAGAAAATTCCAGTTTAAGGAATTTTATAGGCATGAGATAATAAGTACAAAACATTCATAAAATGCATTGAACCTCAATGCTTTCTTCAAAAAAATAAATACACCAATTATCACCGAATAGGAACACAAGTTTCGAATCAAGAAGCTCACTAACATTGAATAATATTTAACATACAAGACCAATCCCACACTTATAGTAAAACACAAGATTATCAAAAAATAAATATGAAAGAAAGGTCTTTACATATTCCATTATCAAACCAATCTCACAATAACAACAAGAATTAAAACACCAACAACATTCCACGTTGTAACTTTCAAACATAAAGAAAAAAGAAGAAAATGTAAAAGGATGAAGCTTTTACCTACCTAAGCAATGAACTTGAGACTACGTGCATTGATAATAGACTACCACCACTGGATTTTAAATTTTGACTCCTTAGAGTTTTAACTTTTCATTGAAATTGATTTTTGTAAGTATGTTTCTTCCTGGACTTTTGGTTACGTGGGATTAGAAGAATTCTCCTCCAGAATTTCTAACAATTTTCCTAAAAATTCTCTCCCTTCAACCGACTATTTATTTATAGAAAAATTGAGGCTAATTTTTTTTTTTTGGGGGAGGGGGTAATCGGAGGGGAATTTGAGATAAAATATTAGGTATTTTAAATTTGAAAAATCATATGAGGATTGAGTTTTCTAGCTCTTGAAATTATATGAATTTGGCGACAAAAAGGGTCAAATTTGAAGTAAATTCTTGGGATTTTTTTTTTTGGGGGGGGGGGGGAGGTGGGGAATGAGTTCCTTTATCTATTAATAGAAATTGGAAGATTAGGTACTATACTAGTATGAAATTGATTAATTCTCACTGATTTGTTTCCTACTTTGGCTTGATGTGGTGGATTTTTTAGGATAGAATCCAAGGAGAAATTGATGGAGATTTTGATAGAACCTTATTGGATTTGTATTGTCTTGGTAGATTTGGAGCATTATTGGATGTTGTTACAATTGTACCATTATTGTTTCCATTTGTTTTTGTAGTCTATGCTATGAGAGAAAGGAGTGAGAAAGAAGAGAGACTGCGTGTATGTGTATTGTATGAGGAAATATTAGGGAATGGGTATATGCATATAGGTGTATGTATACAATTATGACTAATTTGGTGAAATTAAAGGGGGTTGGCTTGAATCTTGCTATTGTTGGGTTAGGGCGGTCTAATGTGGGGCTTTAGTTTGGGTTGAGTTTTTAATGGTGGATGGGTATAAATGACTATTTGATAAATAACCTATAAATTTAGGATTTTAGATTAGGAAGGACATTCAATTCTAAAAAGAAATTCTAACAAGCATGGCAGATAAATCAAATATGCTGAAAAAAGAAAGAAGAATCATCATCATAGAATCATAGTAGAAAAAGATCAATCAAATAATTAATCAATATCTAAAAAAAAAGGAAACAAGCATCACGTAAGACATCAAGACTAAAAGGAAGGAAATATTACTAACATATCTAATATGGATGTGATCCAAAGTCGTATATAGATATATCAAATGGCTATATTCCTCAATTAAGAAATCAATCTAAGTCCTTGATTGAGATAAAATATCTTGAGTTTCCTTATGAAGAATAACAATCGAAGACTATAAAAGAAGAAGACCAAAAACATACACTACTAACGCAACTTCAAGAAGAAACTTCAAAGTGTCTGAATCTTAGTCTAACAGAGATTTACAACTGTAGTTTACAATTTTTATATAAAGAGTAGGAACGATACATCTTTGTAACATCCACTGAAGCTGTGTCACAGAATCTAAAGACCAAACTAATTCTTCAGAACTTGTTTTCTATCATTGTACTCGAACCAAACTTTCAACGATCTAAAGGAAACTTAAAACCTAAAGGGACTAGACATAGGCTCTGGATTGATCTTCCAAGCCAGGATAAATCTTTGTGTTGTTTACTTTATGCTTTATTATTCATGTTCGTAACAATTTAAGTTTAATTTGTTTATGAAGTATTTATGATATGCACACGAGTCGACTATGATGAGTCAGTAGTTGACTCACAAAAGAAAATTTCAATTCACCCCTAGCCCCCTCTTGAATTTTAATTGGTAAAAGAGTAAGGTCTCACAAATAGCATTACCTAACTGCAAGTGAGAAAAGATGAAATGGTCAATTATCAAATTCCCGGTGCTCTTCTTTAAGATAGTCACTAATCCACAAGACCACCATACTTCAATGGATAACACTATTCATACTGGAAATATAGGTTCACTAGCTTTGTCCAATCAAATGACTATCAGGCCTAGGTTGTCATAAAAAAGGCTCTTAAGACAATTCTAGGGCTAAAGGAAAAAATAAAAGGACAAGGATAATGAATCCAGTAATAATGATATGGAAGATCTTGAAAATTTTGATATTACCAAATAACAATAGAAAGCAATCCAAACTAACACAGGTGCTATAAGTTTATTTTTGTGTGGTGTTAGCAAAGAAGAATACGACAAGATTTAAATGTGTGAGAAAACAAAAGAAATGTGGGACAAACCAGAGGTAACCTGTGAAGGAATCACCAAAGTTAAGAAGTCAAAAATTATAGCTTTTGTAAATGATTATGAGTTATTCAAAACGAAGGAGAATAAGGATATTGAATCAATATTTGCCAAATTCAATAAAATTATCTGTAAACTAAAATCATTGGGGATGATCTATCGTCACAACCTGCAAGTCCAAAAACTTGTTCAAAGTCTCCCAAAGATTTGGGAAACCAAGACTTCCATTCAAGAAGACGGAGATCTTCACAACATAATTTTTGATGAAATGTGAGGTAACCTTATAGCATATGAGAAAAATTATATTAACAGGTTTCATAAGGATGAAAAGAAGAAACCAGTAGCTTTAAACGTTGCATCAACTAGAGAGGAAGACATTTTAGAAAATTCTAATAGTGAAGGAATGCTCCTCATCAACTATGGGGTAAATCAAATCATGAGATAGAAACAATAAGGATCCCCAGAAGGCAAAAGTAATAATTCCATCAGAAATGATTAATGCTGCTACTAGTGCGGAAAGCCTGGTCACTTCAAATAAAATTGTCCAAAATAAAAAAGAAGAACGTCCAGGAAAAATCAAAACTTTGGATCCTTGAGTGATGAAGATGAAATCAAAGAAGAGTTAAAATCTGCGAATATGTGCTTCATGGCAACTAACAAATCTAGTGAGGTAAGACTACATGATTTCAATAATTGTAATACTTTTGAATCTAACCTGGATATGATTACTAACGAACTTCAAAAATTTATAGATGAGTATAACAAACTCTCCCAAGAGAAGAAAAGTTGCAAATCTAAATTTAAACAAAAACTCGAAGAGGAATGATGAAACTAGAAAATATATATTAAAGCATGTCAAATTAAAATTGACCTACTTTATAAAGAGCTTGATGATAGAAGAATAATGTTAAACAATTTTTGGGCATCCCCAAGCCATAGTTTCATAAGATCAAACTCATTTTAAAAACTACTCAAGTTCCTCATCATGGTTATTTAAATCATCTAAGAACTATTTCTCCTATCGGAGGCCTATTTGTTTTATCTATGGACAGAGAGGACACAAATTCTATAGTTGCAGGCATAAGCGTAAAAATGTATTGGTTTGGAATCCCAAAGAGAGCACATCTAACCCGCAAGGACCCAAGACTCCTTACCTACCTAAGTAGAATTAATCTCCTTATTTTGTAGGAATATGTCCAAAAGATTCATAACAAGAAGGAATTGATGGCAAATGTTCTAAAAGTGTGGCAGGAGTGAAAAAAAGGGGCCTTGATTGTTTTAGACAAAAAATTATCAGTGATAACATTGGAGGAAATGTTATTAGAGTTAAATACACCCCTTTCAAAGTCAACTCTTGCAACTGAAGCGGTAAAATATAAATAAAGTTATTTTCCCTCTAGGAAAATACTTTTTCGTATGAAAAATTTAAATTGTCCATGTCTGTTGCTACTCTTAATTTCGATGTTGTTGTACTTAAATTCTCTGGATCCTACATTAACAACTTGGTTTTAATTCGATTCTTAAAATTGTGCCTAGAACATGTGGTAATACAATGTTAATCATCTACTTAAATTGTTCTATGCATCTAGGTCTAAGTATGTTGGAATTTTCTTTCCTTGATTGAATCATTGTTTAAAAAAAAATTTGAATCTTAAAATTCTTGTGTCAAATGAGTCATATTCTTGGACACAAATTATTTTACTGAGTCATCCTATTTTTACTGAAGGAAAAATCTTCAAAAAGATACTGCATTTTAAGACTCATAAGTTGTTTTTTTACCACAATATTCTCTTTAATTAATCCAACTTTTACCTTTATTAAAAAAAGGACTCTTTTTAAAATGGGTTGCCATCATTGTATCACCATTTCCCATACCACCTCTACTGCCCTTCAACTTTCCTCATACTGCATTTATTCATATCCATCAGTCCCTTTTTTACCTCATGCTCTTTCAGTTTCCCATTCCTATCCCCTCAAAATAGCCGCGTCCCTAGGTTCTCTTAACTGTCCTTTATTCTTCTTATCTCCTATTTTAAAAACTATTCCCTTTACTCTCTCATGCCTAAACCCAATTAATGGCTAACATCTTTAAAATTTCCTCTGATTGTCCTATTCTTCTTTTAGAATCCTCCAATGAGTCTTCATCTATTCTTCTCAAGAGACGATGACCCTCTCCCAGTCCCGTCTCTTTGAAAAACAAAAATTCATCCAAATCCCTCTAAATCTATTTCTCCAAATGAGAAACACCAGTTCTAAATAAACCTCTCCAAAGAAAAGTTTCTTTCTTTCAAAAAACGCTCAATAGTTCATGGGAATATCATCAATCTCAGCCAACTTAAAGATGCCTCGTGCAATGTCAGCCATTTTTCAAATCTTCAGATTGGTCCTTAATTTTCCAACTTTGTGGAACTACAGTCTTTGAGGACCCTATTCGTATGTTTAACACCAATCTCAGACTTTCCCCAGACATGTAATACCCCATACTTTTCTTATTTTTGTTTAGTTCCTAATATGTCAAGGGTCAACTTTAAGAATGAATAACTCTTGATACGTGTAGAATTTTCCATTTGTAGACCCACCATATTATAGATAATTGAATCATCTTTGCAATAATACAAATTTTTCCTTAATCTGATACTCGGCTGAGAAGTTATGGCGCTTTTAGTGAAAAGTAGTAGTTCACCGCGATACCACCACATCGCAGTTGAGTGCAGATTCACAATTGTCCATTTTCTGTTGAAGCACCATGATTACGTCGTGTTGCGGAGAAGCCCAAAATCCCGCTCGTCCCTTTTCTGTAGCTCACCGCGATTGGCCAGTTTTGCACCAAAAATTATGGTGGAGTATTGCACCTTGTCACGGTGAAGTGCAAATTCGCACTTGTCCTTTTCCAGTGATGCTACACGATAGCACCTCATCACGCCATAGCGCAATATGACACTAGTACCTTTTCCAGTGAGCCCCCGCCATATGATCCTGAAAGGGAATGAATGGTAAAAATAGGACTGCATCATAGTGCAATGTGAAATTGGGATTTCTAGTTCCGAACTTAATTTTCGAAGGGAAATTTAGGCTTTTCCCAAGTCCTCAAATCATGCAAAACTAGATTAAACCTATTCTAAGCATTATACGCTCACTTTAACCAAAATTTCTCTTTAAGAAACCCTAGAGCTTCAAATTTCTAGTCTCAAGAAATCAAAATTCCACCATTCTTTTTCCAAGATAACCCAAAATTCAAGATTCCCAATTCCAGATCTTCAAGAAACAATCTTCAAGAGCAGAAATAGGAACTTAAATCTCAAACTTGTTCATCTATTCATCAATTACGGTATGTGGGGTTATGAACAAGGTTAATTATTTCATCCTTGTGTCTAAAACTAGTTCCAAAGTTTATTTTTATATGAAATTATATGAATTTCAGTTTAGGGTTTGTACCCACTCATTACTATTTAAAGATTATGATGTCTCAAGTGAGTTAGATGTTGAGTTGCATGTCGTCTTTTATATTTTTATGCATATGGCATAAATTTCTAGATTTAGAATTGAATTATCAATACTTTCATTATAAAGCATGAACTGTATGATGATTTGAAATGAATTTGATGTATAGGTTATTTAGCCCTAGTTTAATGTTGATATTTCAAGATTTACTATGCTTGAAGCACCCTATGATTAGTTTATATTTAGATTTTTATCATAAGTTGATCTTTTAATCTTAGCTTAGATATGGAATCAACTTACAGTTACAGTTATAGTTTAGAGTAAATAGATACACGATTGGTTATCATTATAAACGCTTATACTAGTTTTATAGTGGCTTTCCTACAGAATGAGCATACATATTAAGGGGAGTAGTATTTAGAACCGAGTTGGGTATGTTTACATGTCCTAGAACTATAAGCCAACATAGGATCCGATTATCAGATTATTTCAATTTCTACAAGGATTACAGTTACAGTGTGATCACTTAGCTTAGGTTATACTCCTAGAAAAGAGTATGACACCTCTCCCCAATATGAGGTTTGCCCATAAGGGAACTAGACATTGGACACTATGATAGATCACATAGTTTATATCGGTTAGAAGAACCTCCCTACAGAAAAGTGTAAAGAATAATAGAACAGTTTTTCAGAAACAAAGTGTAATGGATCACGATGTTTATTCAGATTCTATTTTACATAAGTCATTAGCTATGAGATAACAACTTTAACTTTACAGATATAGAGGTGAGTCTTTTTACACTTAGCATGTATGACTTGAAAAATAGATTTGAAGCATAGATTTAGAACTATGTGTGGTGGCTCACAACATTCATATAGGATATTTTGTCATTCATGATTTATGATTACATCTTTCAATTACTCAAGCCTAAGTGAGCATTACTATTTAGCATGTATTGTTTATGAGAAAGATATATGTATTCCCTAACTGTTTTACTATGCATTTCACCCCCATATGCTCAGTACATTCCAAAATTACTGATCCATATATATGTCTATGTGCTATATTATTTAATAATGTAGGTTTAGCTGCTCAGTTTTAGAAGCATGAGTGATTTCAAGCATATCCATCTATATCCCGATAGTTGGTGAGTCCTCATAGTTTGGGGACCCAGTTATTTAGTTTTTCATCTTATTAGAGTAGCTGATTTAATATTTTTAGTTAGTTCGAGTCAGTTGGGGGTTTGTCCCCGTGGCTCTCTAGTTGTTGTAGTAGAGGCTTGCCAGACTGCTAGATATAATTCAGATTTCTAGTGTTAATTATCCAGACTTTTGAGTCTAATATTTTTAGACATTATGTTCAGATAATTTTATCTTAGATCAGAGAAACTTCCACACTGATTTTATGCCTATATTTCATCATTATGAGTTTCAGATTTAGTAGAAGGCTCATAGGGTTAGCTTGAGGCTACTCTTAGTCTTAAGCATCGTGTGACGTATCAGGACGCATTTTTTAGGCATTACAAGATAGTAGGGAATTTGAGACTCTTTTGCTCGACACAAGAATTGTCTTGAACAATTTTCTATTTGAGAAAGTTTTTGTTACTAAATTCTCTGGTGTAGTACCCTTTATGAACAACAACTGGCCTCAGGACTTTGAGGAAGCCAAAAAGTTTTTGTTTGATTCTGAATTAGTGTCGTCTAGCTTTAGTCCCCAGTCTCTCTGCTTCAAGTATCATATTATGGCTCATATTGTTGCCACCACTCTGGTTCCCAAAATATGATGTCTAAGCAGCATCACTTGTCGTGAAGTTTTTGTGCTATACTATCTGATCAAGAAGATCAAAATAAATTAGGCAACTAGGATTCCTGAGTACATGCTTGAGAGTTCAAGGCAAGAAAATGCTTCGGCCAGTTTTCCAAATGGACTGCTTATCACTCGAATCATTATGTACTACTCCATCATTCTCTTCGCCAATACCCCTATAGAAGTCGCTGCAACTTATGACTCAAGAACCTTCAGCAACATGGGCTATGTCCTAGTGGAAGATGAATGATGTAGAAAGGAGTCAGCTCGAGCAAAGACCAAGCCTTCGAAGGTAAGTAAACCTGTTTCTAACCCCTCTATTTCTTTGATGAAGAATCTTGAAGAGTTAAAGTAGCGGTTCAAGGCCATCGAGGAAAGTATCATGCAACTCCAAGAGTCTATTGATAAGATCCTAGACCATGGGAAAAGTACAAGCTCTGACTAAGCATGGTCCAGCTGGGGCTTAATGGTCACAAACAAGAAGGAGTCAAGCTATTCTCTCAAGTGCTCTCTCTCATGGACTTCTGGAAATCCTAAGTCTCTTCCTCTAATGATGATCTAGCTACCTGCATTCAAACCTCCTACTTTTCTTTTGTCCAAACTATTGAAAAATCTTATGGAAAGTTCTGTCAAAACATGCATAATACTCTTACAATTTTCTGGAAAAATGGTGAATTATGAACTTCTCATTCAAAAGGGGGTCCTGTCCCTTACGTCTTTGGGTTGTAAATATGATTTTTATTTTTTTGATAATTTGTTTTACTATGCTTAGCTATGACTATCCATGGTTATCAACTGCCTATATAAATTACATGTTGCTTTGTCTGTATGTGCTATTTTTATTTGCTACCATTCTTTATGATTATGCCGAAAGGGGAAGAAAGATAGGAAAGGAAGCACCTATCAGTCAGCAGGAACAAGTTGACTGTCAACATACAAAGGTTTTCGACTGTCAACATCAAAAGGTTGACTAGTAAAACATGGAATGACCAAGATGATCACAAGTTAGGGGAAAAAGTTCAAAGTCGACTTTCAAAGTATAAAAGCCAACTGATGGTTATAAAGTCAGGGGGAGCAAGCTAACTGACAGGGAAGTCAAGTGATGTTTAATCATGTTTGTCATTATCAAAAAGGAGGAGATTGTTTGCCTCCAAAGTTTATATTTTAATAACGAAAAACTAACAAGTGAATCCTTGCAGGATATTAAAAACCACATATGAAAAAAGCCGACTCTAGAAAAGAAAGGACATTTAATCGAAAAAGATTATGACATTCTAAGAAACATTGAAGATAAATTAAATATGCTGAAAAAAAGGAAGATTAATCATCATCCCAAAATCACAGTATAACGGGAATCACATGAGCCGCCCGAGGGCTTTGGCGTAATGGGCATCCCAAGTCCGACCGGGAATGAGGACCAACACCGTTACCTAACCCAACCTCCAGCCTCCTACCCGAATTTGGTTGAAGTTCGAGCATATTACAATATAGTGTAACAACTCAGATGAACACTCTAGGATAGGATCACAACCCTGATCAACCCAACCGAGTTCAACCATCCTACGCCAACCACCCAACTGTAACAAACCATACCAAAGGTCATAATCCAGGCCATACCAAGAAGATTCAAAACATAATATAATTAATCCCAAAATAAAATACAATGGGACAATCAACAATATCATCCCAGGGTGTAAGCCCCAGTACCAATGCCAATGCCAAGGCTAAAACCCATCCCAATCACGCCCATTCCAACCCAGAGTAATACCACAAAGCCTCTAAGCAAAAGAGTGATAAAATTTGGTTGGGACATACCCCCAACCATGGACAAAACAAATGTCCAAAATAAAATCAAAGTGTATAAAGATATCCATAACATTAAATGGAGCCTTCTAAAAGGATAGAATCTCTCAACTTCAGTACAAATGATGATCTTCGAGTCAACCACTACATAGGAGGAGTAGAATGATCGGTTCCTACATAGCATGGGTATAGAACCACCAATAGACGGGTTAGTGGGTGAATGCTAGCATGATCTTAATATAACAATAAAATAATGCAATTTATAAAACCAAGTAAAACTATCCATATGCACAAAACCATACATATATATATATATATAACCATGTCGGGAAAGGGGACAAGGTTTAGCGTGCCATTAAATCCTTTACCTGGGTTGTGTAGCTTTGTCGTCCTAAACCACTCATGGGCTATATGGGCTTATCTCCCAATGATGAAAGGTACCCAACGTGTAAAGCCTCACGACTAGGGAATAAAAATTTGGGATGACTAGTACATCCCCCAAAATATAGTGTGACATCATGCACACGGTCACCAAAACCAACCTCACATCGGCAAATATGAGTTTCCAGTTTTGGTCCCCCTGGGACCCCACCTTCAATGGCTTTGCTATACATCCTTCCATTATTTCCCAACTAAAACCAATACCAAGCAACCAACCAATCCATTTACCATTTATTAACCAAGGATATTTAGTGGTGGTATTGTCATACCGACCATACTTGCAAGTACTATCCATTGCCAACCATTTATATGTTTAAGGGGACTTCCAAGTTCCCTTCCATTTACCATATTAAATAACTTGAAGTATTCCATGTACCCACAATCATAACCATTTATCCTTATACCATTCCAAGCCATTTAAACCATGCATAATTCCTTTACCAAGTTATAAAACAATCAAAAGATCCATTAAAAGTACTCAATGAAATAAAAATATTATTATAGGCATTTTGGCAAAGACAATGGGGGCATAATATAACCAAAACCAATTCCAACCATTAAACCATGTAATCCAATTATCCAAAAAAACCATTAATGCATATAAACCATAATTAAAACCATGGGAAACCATAACCAATCATTTAATATCAAAACCCCCAATTCATATTTGAAAACCAAAATCATACAATTAGTGAAGTCATGAAAAGATTCATAAAAACTTGGCTTCTAGTTAAAATTAACAATGATGTAAGAGAACATGCCTTAAACCAAGATGATGATGGAAAAAGATCATCAAGACAAGCCCCAAATTGATTCTATAGTGCAAACACTAGCTTCCCTTGCCTAAAAGCTTTTGAGAGAATTATAAAGTGTTTAAAAGAGTTTCTATATGTTAATGAATGGAATAATAGGGTAAATAACCTCCAAAGTAGGTTAGAAGTTGTGGAACCTTTATTAGGATAAGTGGAAAAATGTCCAGAATACCCCTACTTAAGTCACATAAAATCCCATCCTAGGGGTATGACTGGCCCTCATGAGTCACACCCTTCAATACAATTGGTACCCTCCACTCGTATCCTTGCCTTTAACTTTTGGATCATACACCATCCAACATACGAATCATCCAACCAAGTCATATCTGAAGCATATGCTCCGTACTCTTGTTCCGTACCCCTGGTAGATCAAACCCAATAAATATTTAGATACTGTCCGCCATATGAGTCCTTGATACGAATCATACCCTGGCTTATGGATCATGGTGAGGCATTCGTACACTGATACAACCTAAGTAACCAAGTGTAAGATTAAGTTAAGGAACCAAATGATCCATAACTACCCATATGACTCGTACCCCTAAGACGTATTCATTCTAATAACCAAAATCCATCCAAACAACAAATACTGGTCAACTTATGATTGGACCTTAACATCAATAGACCAACGTACAATTCGTACCCACGAGTCGATTGGGTCCAGAGATCAGAATTATAGGAAATTTTCTAATGGTCAAAACCCAGGTTGTTATAGTCTTCCCCACTAGGAACATCCATCCCCGAATGACAGACAAGGTAGGGGTAACCACATGCACGAGTCATTTGAATTATTAAATATATTCCCAATCTTTAACAATGTTTGAAAACAAAGAGGCAAAGATATTAATCTTTCCTTTTATAAGCTCACAAAATAAAGATGTGTTAAAGACACATATCTTCCACATGAATCCAAAGAGCAGAAAATAGATGTGGATGTTTGGACTTTATGTCCTCCTCCACTTCCCAAGTAGCTTCTTCCGCCATATGGTCCCTCTACAGAATCTTAATCAAGGACACATCCTTGGTTTGAAACCAATGAATCTGTCTATCCAAGATCTTAGTTGGAATCTCTCATAAGACAGAGAGTCTGAGATACCTAATCCTTTAGAAGGAACAACCGAAAAAGGATCACCAATGCACTTCTTCAACATGGAAACATGAAAGACCGGATGAACTAAGCTAAAGGTAGAACAAAACTCCAAATCATAAACCATATTACCAAATCTCCACAAAATCACATAAGGACCAACATACTTGGGGCTGAGCCTTCCCTTTTTGCCAAACTGTATTACTCCCTTCATGGGAGATACCTTGAGGAAAATATTATCCCCAACCGCAAACTTTAATTCACTACGCCTAACATATGTATAGGACTTTTGGAAACTTTGGAAAGCCTTAAGACTATCATGAATCACCTTCTTCTTCTCCATAGGCTGATAAACCAAGTTGGGACCAAACATGTTTGCCTCACTAAGATCAAACCTACTTATAGGAGATCTACACTTCCTACCATACATTGCCTCAACAGGGGACATACCAATAGTAGAATGATAGCTATTGTTGTAAGCAAACTCCACCAAAGGTAGATGCTTAACTCATTGCCACTATAATCAATCAGATAAACCCAAAGCATATCCTTCAATGTCTAAATAGTTCTTTCCTTTTGTCCATCTATCTGTGGGTAGAAAATAGTACTCAAACTCACCTTAGTCCCCAACCCTTTCTAGAAAAATCACAAAAAGTACGATGTAAACTAGGTGCCATGATCAGAAATAATCAAAATAGGCACCGTATGCAACTTCACAATCTCCTAAGGATATAGCTTTACATAATTCTCCACCGAAAAGGTAGTCCGTACTAGAAAAAATATGCATTGACTTATTCATTCTATCCATGATGACCCTACTTGAATTATATTGATTTCAATATTGCGAAAGACCGGTAATGAAGTCTATATTATTGATATGACCCTCTTGGCCTTATGTGCTAAACCTTAACCTATAGACACACCATGCACTTGGCCACAAAATCAACCATATCCCTCTTTATGCCATTCCACAAAAAAATCTCCTTAAGATTATGATACATCTTCGTCGATTTTTGATGAATAACATAGTGCAATCCATATGCCTCAACCAAAATCCTTCATCACAAACCATCAACATCAGGAACACACTACCTCCCTTGGTACCATAAAGTATTATCAAAACCAATCTCAAACACCATTACCTTTTACCAACCAATGTCACTCTTGATTTTTATCAAGATAGAATCCAGTACTTATTTCTCTTTAATCTCAGTACGAAGAGACGAGTAAACCACTTCTGGCACCACCACCTACCATTCTTAGAGTCTAAGAGGAGAACTCTAAGATTAGCCAAGTGGTGAATATCCTTCATAAATTCCTATTTTATTTCCTCCACATGAGCCAAACTCCCCAGGGATAACCTGTTAAGTGAATCAACAACCACGCTAGCTTTACCTAGGTAGTAGTAAAGACTCATATCGTAGTCCTTGTGAAGCTCAAGCCATCTCCTATGCCTGAGATTAAGCTTGTTTTGAGTGAACACATACTGTAGACTCTTATTATCAGAAAAGATTTCCACGTCAACACCCTATAAATAATTCCACCATATTTTCAAAGAAAACACAACTGCCAGTAGCTCTAAATCATGAGTTGGATAATTCTTCTTGTGCACTTTCAACTTCTTAGAAGCATAGGCAATCATCTTCCCATGATGCATCAACATATAACCAACCCCTACCTTAGATGCATCACAATAAAACACAAACCCATCATTGCCTTTTGACAAAGTCAAAATTAGAGCCTAAGCTTATCCTTCAGTTTCTCAAATATCCCTTCACAAGTATCCATCTAAGAAAACATTACCTTCTATGTCAACTTAGTCAAAGGAGAAACTATAAATAAAAATATCTCCATAAACCACCTATAATACTCGGCTAAACCCATGAAGCTCTGAATGTCAGAAGGAGTTATGGGTCTAGTACACCTCTTTACCACATCAACTATTTGTGGATCCACCCTGATCCCTTTACTAGAAATAATATGACCTAAGAAAGTTATAACTTTCAACCAAAACTCATATTTAGAGAACTTGGCATACGACTATTGTTCCTTTAGGGTATGCAACACCACACGGAGGTGATTAACATGATCCACCTCACTCTTTGAATAAACCAAAATTTAATTAATAAACACTATAACAAAGAGATCCAAATACTGATGAAAAACCCTGTTCATCAGATCAATAAATGCCACCGGAGCATCAGTCAACCCAAATGAAATTACCAAAAACTCAAAGTGCCCATACCGAGTATGAAAAGCCATTTAAGGGATATCCACCTCTCTAATCTTTAGATAATGGTACCCAGACCAAAGATCTATCTTAGAAAAACACTTGGCAACTTGAAACTAGTCAAATAGATTATCTATCCTTGGAGGAAGATACTTGTTCTTGACGGTTACCTTGTTCAACTGCCTATAGTTAATGCAAATATGAAGGGAACATCTTTCTTGTGCACAAACAATGCCAGTTCACCCCACGAATATACACTAGGACAAATAAACCCCTTAGCTAGAAGATCCTTAAGTTGCTCCTTGAGTTCCCTTAACTCAGATAAAGCCATTTTATATGATGGAATAGGAATCAACCGAGTATCCAAAACTAGATCAATACAAAACTCGATTTCTCTATTTGGAGAAATACCAGAAAGATCACCCAAAAAGACTTTTGGGAACTCATTAACCACTAAAACATACTCAAAAGAAGGACCTTCTGAGTAAGAATCTTTAACTCAAACAATGTGATAAAGACAACCTTTAGAGATTAACCACTGAGAATTAAGTTAAGAAAAAAAATCTCCCTAGGAGATAAAGAACCACCATCCTATTATATAACTGATTCACCACGGAACATAAAGATAACCCTATAGGTCTGACAATCCAAGGATGCATAACATGAGTGCCACCAATCCATACATAGAATGACATCAAAATCCACCATATCCAACTTAAACTAATCCACCAAGGTCTACTTTTCACCAAAGGATACCATACCCACTATAGACTCTTTCTGCAATAACTGAGTCACCTATTAGGGTAGAAATAGGAAAAGAATCCGAAATAACTCCCAAATAAAAACCAAAAGATATAGCTATGTAAGGAGTCACATAGGAGAGACTGGACACCAGATCAAGTAAATAATATATGTCACAAGAGAAAAGCTTTAATGTACCAGTAACAACATTAGGTGATGCCTCATATTTTGATCAGGACGCCAAAGCATACAACCTATTCCAACCAACACCAGAACCAGGTGTAGTAACATAAGTAGATCCAACACCACTAGGTGTCAGAGTAGAAGATGAAGCTACATGAATCTTATTCTCCCTCATGGCAACCTATTAGCCAATAATCCTTGAGGCGATGTCCTGCCTAGCCATACTTGATGCATTTGTCCTTTCCTTCATCACAATAGGCCCAATGACAATGACCACAAAATTTATAAGAAGATCATAAAAAACTAATTGACCTCCGCTTTCCTATGACTGGGCACCCTGCGCCTGGAAATTATCACCACTTTGATGATGCTTGTTGCCTGATTAGTACGTATCACTAGCAAAAGAGAAGGAACCAAAGATCCCTTACTATTTTTCTACCATTTGCCATCGTACCAACAACATTAAGACTGAGCATCTCCCTGGTTAGAAAACCTGCTACTCTTTCCTTGCCTATATCAAAACTTTACCTATTTGCTCTTCTCATCCTCTACCTGTTGCGTATAAATAGTCAACCAAGAGATGTCCATTTCATTAATAAATGAGGTAATTTTGCTCTCTAAAATCAGATCAGGATTATGCCTAGAAGAAAACTTACTCATTCTTTCCCACATGTCAGCAACTAAATCAGGAGCATACCTTCATATTTGGTTAAACTTCAAGGCATATTCTTTGATTGACATTCTCTCATGTTTGAGGTTTATCAAATCCCCCATCTTTGCTTCCCTCAAATCTTAGGGAAAGGCCTGATCTGAGAAGGCCTTAGAAAAAGTAACCGACAAGACTGATTATTCCACACTACCCCTATCCCTATCCCTCTTTATACCACTGATATGCAATATTTTTGAGCTGATAAGATACAATGTTTACCCCTTCCGCATTGTTAGCCTACATCACACAAAATATCTTTTCTATTTTATCAAAGAAGCCTTGTGGATCCTCCTCCACCTTTACTAAGAAAAGAGGGAGGATCCATCTTCATAAATTGGATGAGAAGTGACCATCTGAAAAATAACATGAATAGACTAATGAAATTTTGCATTATTCACCTCTCCTTGCGAAGGACTAGTAGCAACTGCTCAAACTCCCAAAATATCAAGGATAGAACCGTAAGATCAAAGATGAACCCTAGAAATAGGATACACCCCTTCAGTATTACCCCTAGATGGGATAGAAGAATTTCCTTGTGTTTCAGATCTACGAGGCATGATTTGAAAGATGAACAAACAAAGATTAGAGAAGATTCTAGGAATGAGACCCCAAGCTTGAAAATTAAATACCAAGAAAGTGAAATATTCCTAAATGCCTTGTAGCCTCTCCTTTATGAGTGCGACGTGATACACAACCCTAAAAGAGACTATACTAAAAATGATTTATGGACTCCTAAATGACAATAAACCTGGGATCTAATACCAAATTGACATGACACGCATGGAGGACTTGTCGTAATAGGCATTCCAAGTCCATTCAGGTCTAGAGACCACCCCCGTTAACCAACCCAACCTCTAGTCACCTGCCCTAAGTTGACTGAAGTTAGAGCATATAACAATTTAGTTTAAGAGCTAACATAAAGAATGTAGTATGGGATCATAAACATAACCAACCCAACCGATTCTAACCATCCCACACTAACCACCCAATAGTACCAAACTGTACTGAAGGCCATAAAAAAGAAAATTCCAAAACATAAAATAATTAATCCTAAAATAAAAATGATGGAACAACCAACAATATCATCCATGGGTGTAAACCCCATTACCAATGGCAATGCCAAGGCTAACATCCATACTAATCCGGCCAATTCCAAACCATAGTAGTACCACAAAGCCTCTAACCAAAAGAGTATAAAATACAAATGAGAAAGGCCCCCAACAATGGCCAAACCCAATATCTAAAAGAAATAAAGTATCTAGAAATATCCATAACATAAAATAGAGCATTTTGAAATAATGAAAGCTCACCAATTTAGTCCAAATGCTGATCCCCGAGTCAATCACTATGTAGGAGGATTAAAATGGCTGGTTCCTACATAGCGTAGATATACAACCGCCAATAGACTGGTTAGTGGGAAAATATTAGCATGATATCAGGATAAGGACAAAATAATGCCATTTAAAAACCAAGTAAAACTGTCTATATGCATACAACCATACATATATATATATATAACCATTTTGGGGATGGGGACCGAGCTAAGAATGCCATTAAAACCTTTACCTGGGTTGTGTAGCTTTTATCCTAAACCAATCATGGGCTATGTCGGTTCAACTCTTCTTGATGTATGGGCCCCTGTGTGTGAAGCCGCATGACCAAGGAAGAAAAACATGGTATGACTAGTACATCCACCAAAATATAGTGTGACATCATGCATACGGTCACCAAGACCAACCTCACATCAGCAAATATGTGTTTCTTATTTTGGTCCCCAAGGACCCCCACCTTCTATGGTTTTTCTACACTTCCCACCATTATTTACTAATAAACCATTGCCAAGAGACTAACCAATCCATTTATCATTTATTAAGCAAGGCCATTTAGTGGTTGTATCATAACACTGACCATACTTGCAAGTACTATCCATAGCCAACCATATAAAAGTTTAAGGGGACTTCCAAGTGCACTTCTATTTACTATATTAAACCACTTGGAGGATTCCATGTACCCTACAAACAGTAACATTTATCTAATTACCTTTGCAAGACGTTTAAACCATGCATAATTCCTTTACCAAGTTTTAAAATAAGCAAGAGCTCCATTAAAAGTACTCAATGTAATGAAACCATTATCATTGGTATTTTATCAAACACATTGGGTGCATAATATGACCAAAACTACTTCCAATTACCATTAAACCATTCCTATACAATCAAATTGTCCAAAATCACCATTAATGCACATAAAGCATAATTAAAACCATGGAAAACCATAGCCAACCATTTCATATAAAATGCCCAATTGATATTTACCAAACTCATACAATTAATAAAGTAATTAAAACATTCATAAAAACCATGCTTCTAGTTAAAATTAATAATAAGGGAAGAGAAAATTACTTAAACCAAGATGATGATGGAAAAAGATCAACAATACAAGCCCCAAATTAATTCTCTAGTTGAAACCCTAACTTTTCTTGTCCAATAGCTTTTGAGAGAGTTATAGAGTGTTTAGAAGAGTTTCTAAGTGTCAATGAATGGAATAATAGGGTAAATAACCTCTCAAGTTGGTTAGAAATCATGGGACCTTATTAGTATAAGTGGAGAAATATTCAAAATACCCCAACTTTAGTCGTACAAAATCCCATCATAGGGTTACAATTGACCCTCATGTGTCATACCTTCCAATATGATTGGTACCTTCCACTCGTATCCTAGCCTCAAACTTTGGATCAAACACTATCAAAAATATGACTCATCCAACCAAGTTGTATCTAAAGCATATGATCTGTATCCTACATCCATACCCTTGGAAGATTAAATCAAAGGTATGAGTCCATTGTATAACTTGTACCCTAGCTTACGGCTCACGGTGATCCACTCATACTCAGATCCAACCTAAATAACCATGTCTAAGATTAAGTTAAGGAACAAATGATCTTTAACTATCAATATGACTCATACCACTAAGTCATATCAATTCCAGTAACCAAATTCCATCTCACCAGCCAACATTAGTTAATATACGAAAAGACCTTACCATTTGTGCCCCAATATATGGGATGTACCCAGGAGTCATATTGGGTCCAGAGATCAAAATTCTAGAAAATTTTCTAAAAGTCAAAACCCAGGGTGTTATAGATTTTGAATGTTAAATCTTTATTTTATCTATATTATATTTATGAGATATATGTATTATCAAGAAACACTATTGTCAAAAGAAAACAAAAAACTTTTGGAAAACGATCGACCTACTTTTGCTGGCAAGGTTTAGTTGAGATTGAAAAAGTATACAAGTCTTGAACTCCCTATAGGTCCTATCTTGGAAGTGCTGAGGCTTGATAGGTGCATATAGAAAGTCATGTGATGAATTTTAACTATTAATTATTATCCCATCATCATTGCATTGCATTGAATTACATCATTTGTATCTTCTAAGTGTTTGTTGTCGTGTACTTAGTTCATATATATATATATATATATATTTATACTTTTGTATAGGTTTCCTTTATATTTTATATTGTAGAATTGTTAGTGGAGGCGGTGTGATCTATCATTCAAAAACTTTTCTTTTGTAGGTGGAACATCATAGTATTTTTTTACTTATTTAGTTTTCTAGTTTGCTTAGTCGACCTATGATATTATTGAGTACAAGTGGACCATACTCAATCCTGCTTCTCTTCCTTCTTAGTGTAGATTTCTATTTGACTATGACTCTTGATGGATGATCTTAAATATGGTTGCTGGATTTTTGGGAGTACTAATGTGATTTAGAGTTCGAGACTAATTTTGGACCTCCTCTTGTTATTATGTCTTTATTATGCTCAAGGACATATTCTTGTATCATATATTTCTGACTTAGTATTAGATGCACTTTTACTTATGACACTGGTATTTTTGGATTTATGTCTTTTTTTAAAAGTTTATGCTATCAATATATTATGGCTTGACTCTATTCTACATGTCTCAAATTTTGGGTTTTGTTTATATTTCAATTGTCCTTTCTTGTATGGGATTCAACTTACCTACTATGTCCAGTCTGAGGTAGGTGCCATCATGAACTCAACTTTTGGGTCATGAAAAATTATTATAAGAGCACTGGTTCACCTATTTCATAATTGAAAGGTCAAGATGTATAATAGAGTCTCATAAATTGATATGTTGGCATCCATATCTATCTTCAAAGGGCTACGAAATATCTTTAGGAAAAGATTTTCTATTTGTTTCCTTATCATGCACGTTGTTCAAGCCTAATATTCTAAACATGTATTTCACTCTTTACTACACAGATAGTGAGGACTAGATCCATACATATTGAGTACATTGAGTGAGCACCCGCTGTTAGGACCCTATTTAGAAGGTAATGTTGGGTACGTGGCTAACCTAGAGGTAGATGACAGGCATAAGGAGCTACCCCAGTTAAAGAAAATGTTATAGTGGCATATTTTAAGCCTAAGATTAACTAATCTAAGGATGATTATCAAAAAGAGGATATGGAACCAACTCAGGTTCTATAAGACTCAGTTGATACCATGGTGTTACAGGATTTTCTGATTTATCCATTGATCCATTTAGATATTGGTTCTCAAATAGGTATTCCTTTGAATGTGTCAATTATTTCTCATACTCTAAGAGGTAATCAGCCGTTAGTTCCTGCTCATACTTATGGATTTATTATTATAGAGATACAACCATATTCTGTTGTACCCCCATGTGTTGATTTACTACCTACTAGAATTGATTTTCCTATGACATCTTCAAATAATTTTAAAATATATAACAAATTTTTTGATTAGATTATTATAACATTTGTGGTGCCATTACAGAGGACACCTATGAGTTTTTACTTGACTGTCAGAAGATATTATATAACATTTGATCCCTTGAGTCCTATGGCATTGCTTATTTGACTTATTAGTTGAGTGACATGGCCAGACTATGGTGAAAGTCTCTTACTACTTTTAGACCATTAGGTTTGCCTTCTATGACTTGGACCTAATTTTCTAAGGCTTTTTTAGCAAGGTTCATACCTTTTAGTTTGAGGGAGTAGATGAAAGATGAGTTTGATCACCTAGAGTAGTGCTCCATGTTATTGCTGAGTATGAGACATATTTTTATGCAATAATCAGATATGCCACTATTAGTATCTCTATTGAGTCAGAGAGGATTAGAATGTTTGTCAAGGGTTTGGCTAAGTTTTATCAATGGGCTACAACTCAGATGGTGATGTTAGGGGCTTTTTTTAAGGGTATAATAAGCATACTATGATTCTTGGGTTAACTAATCATGTACGCAGAATGGTTGTGGTTCTATGAGGATCCATCCTTAGGTTGAGTTTAATGGACATGTTTCCTGAGGTAGAAATATCTCTAATATAAGTACTCTCAATTATCATGGTATACCAGTTCAGGTAGCCTTATAGAGTTTTAGTAGTAGGTCTTCACATTCTATGCCTTTAGGTAGCCATAGATCAGGTCATGTGGGTAGAGTCTCCAAGTCTAGTTCACTGAGTTAGGGAATATGTTTTGGTTCTTTTAGTCCTTCTCAACATGATTAAGGTAGAAAAGAGTGTTTTATATGTCAGGATATAGCTCAGTATGCAAGGAATTATCCTCCTCGTGCATTGAGTCTTGCACAGCAGGGTTCTCAGCTTCCACTTTGCCCTACTCCTATTTCCATGGTTAGAAGTGGTTCACAAAGTGGCAGGAGTAGTAATAGAGGGGTTTGAGTTAGTCCTTGTAGAGCTCGTAGAAGTGTATATGAGTTTGTTTAGTCTGAGAGAGAGTATGGTCAGTGATACGCTATACCTGGGAGACCTGAGGTAGAAACCTCTGATGTATTAATCAGATGTATCATCCTTATTTTCCATTGTTCTTCTTCAATATTATTTGACCCTAGGTAGACATTCTCCTATATGTCTACATACTTTGCTACTGGTTATTATGCTACACATATGTCCCTTCCTACTATCGTTGTAGGAGACTCTTTATTAGTGGTTCAGGTATGCAAATCTTATCTAGTGACCTTTGTGGGGTGTGAGACCTTGGTAGACTTTGATATCCTAAATAAGGTTGATTATGATGTTAATTTGGGTATGGATTAATTTGCTCCCTATCATGCGATTTTTGATTATTTTGCCAAGATCATGACTTTAGCTACTCTGGGTGTGCTAAGGTTAGCATGGAAGGGTACACCTAGTTTGGGTTTGAAAGGATTTAGATATTGTCTAGGTGCTAATTATGGTCAAAATAGGGCGTCTATTTTATTTGGATTATGTTCACAATACTAGTGTAGCTTCACCTCCTCATTTGGATTGTGTTTGTGTTATTAGCAAGTTTAAGGATGTGTTCACTTTGGATTTGTCTGGTATGACTTTGGACTGTGATATTGATTTTGTAAGATGTATTTCTAGACACCAATACCGTTCCTATTCCTCCTTAGACAATGAACCCAACTGAGTTTACAAAATTAAAGGATCAATTCAGGGATATATTGGGTACGACGTTCATTAGACCTAGTAAGGCCCCTTGGGTTCCTATTGCATCCTTTCGCACACGCAAGTGTACATGGTCATTCAAGTAATAAAGGATGTAAGTCTACATATCGTAACCCAAGGGATTTGTCGAGTTGATGTTATACTTTGAATTCTTATTCGATCCATTCAGTAGGTGGAAAATAACAAAGAGTGATTAGTGTGTTTTGAATGTAAATAAAAAAAAATTATAAGCAAGTCGTATATTGGTTGTGTTGTAATTCGACTTGAGAAAAGATCTAGGGATGCGGTGTTTTGACAATCCAATTGTGGTATCTAACTATTCATCTATTTTTTTCCTGAGTTACTAGTTGCAGGTTAATTGTATCTACATTGAGCTTATTTCCAACAACTCTAAGCCTACTCAGCTATCCCTATCGCCTATATTTCAAGGGTTGTTTGTTAATAGTGAAGTGCATAAAGAAATTATTTGTATCAACTAAGCTAGGTCACATGGTATATTTATATCCTCAATGACAAATCGATTCTCTTTCCCTAAAAAACATCACAAACTAGCACTATTTCCTATTTTTACGCTTGTCATTCCTTTTTCAAGTCCAACAAATAAGCCCTCGATAATATTCACAAGGTGATTAATCAAATGAATACTTGAAAGCAAGAAGAAATAAATAACTCAATAAATGAAAAAAAATAATCTGATTTTTAATCCACAACTTATATTTTCAACCACAAATCTAGAAATTAAGAGGTTTAACTACATATGAATCACTTTAAAAGAAGAGATTTCATGAATTTACAAGGAAAATATCCCCAATAAAATAAAAGAATAAATTAAACGTTGTTCTTGAGCCTTTCCCTAGCCTTTTATTTTCCCAGACTAGTTATCCCACCATAAAAATGTTTGGAGGGGGTTTATATAGAGTTCATAAACCCTTAGAATGTTAAAAATCAATCCCAATCGGGTTAGGATAAGTTTTGGTTCAAGCCACAACCCCAAAGTGGAGCTATGGCGCAAAAAACAACCTAACATTCAGAGCAATGGGTAAACTTGTGCCACTCCTTGTTTTGGGAGAGTGGTGCAGGCCTTAAATATTTTCTTGATAGTTGTAAAAATCTGCACCACTGCTTGCTTTGTAGTAGTGGTGCAAGGAACAATAATTCCTGCCCTTCCGCACTCGTTTTGCAATGCATTGCGACATATATTCTTCCTTGGTTCCTTGATACTCTTTTTTGTTCTTGTTTAAGATCCAAATACCTTAATACACTCATATATAAGAAAATAATGAAACACAGGCATAAATCACACTATTTAAGATCAAGACAACACAAAAAATAGAAAAAATATGAGGCCAAAATAGAAAAAATATGAGGCCAAAGATGGTAAAAAGGTGGTTTTAGCCTCGTATCAATACCCCACGCTTAAACCCTTGATCTTCCTCGAGTAAGCTATGAACTCATGTAATAAAATATACTAAGACTAAACCCATTGAAGCAACATTACTTAATCTAAGAATATAACGATTTCAATAAATGATAGATCTTGTTAAACATGTTTCATTCACACCATAAATTAAACAACTACTCTAAGAACTCCTAACCTTAAGAACAACCTCTATGATAACAACAAACTCATACCTTCACCTAATCAAGAGATAAAATACTTCATCTATATATTATAACAATGTGACTTTACAGAAAGAGAGTTACCCATATTCACTCACAAGTATACAAATTAAATCAAGAATGGGTAAAGGAATAACTTTTTGCTCACTTCAAGAAGGAATTTGATATGAAATATATGATGAACCATATTAATGCCCTTACTTTACAACTTCACTAATATAAGAATGTGAAATCTAATATCAAGTAGAACCTTCAAGGTTGTAATGTAAGATAAGCGACCCAACTCGACCGAGGGCCTTGTCGTAATTGGTGTCCCTGACCTGACCAGGATCAAAGACCACCCCTGTTACCCAACCCAACCTCCAGCCACCTACATTGAGTTGGATGAATTTCAAGATTATAACAAGATAGTGTAAAAGATCATATGAAGACTCTAGGATAAGAACGCAACCGTGACTACCCCAACAGAGTCCAACCTTCCCACACCAACCCCCTAATCGTACCAAGCCATTTCGAAGGCCATAAACTAGGCCATAACCAAAGAAGTTCCAAATCATAATGTGATTAATCCCAAAATGAAATACAATGGAAGATTGAGAAATTATGACCACTGATGTTAGCCCACCAGCTTATTCTAATTCCAAAGCCGATACTAATACCAATCCCACCCATTACAACCCATATCAATACCACAGGGCTTTTAATGAAATGAGTAATAGGATCCAGTTGGGTTATTCCCCCAACCATGGCCAAAACCAATATCTAAAATAAAATCAAAGTGTCTAGAAATATCCATAACATGAAATTGATCCTTCCAAAAGGATGGAAGCTCAACACTTTAATCCAAATGCCGGTCTCCGAGTCAATCACTTGTAGGAGGTGTAGCACAGCTAGTTCCTACATAGCGTAGGAATACAACAACCACTAGATGGGTCAGTGGGTGAACAATACCACGATCTCAGAATAAGGATAAAATAATGCCATTTTAAATCCAAGTAAAACCATCCATGCGCACACAACCATGCATACATACATATATATGTATATATATATATATATATATATAACCATTCTAGGAAAGGGGACAAGGTTTAGCATGCATATAAAACCTTTACCTGCGCTATGTAGCTTTACCGTCCTAATCCACCCACAAGGTATATGGGTTCATCTACCCTTACTGGAAGGTCCCTAATGTGTAAGACGCACGAAAAGGGAAGAAACCCTGGGATGACTAGTACATCCCTTAAAATATAGTATGATATTATGCACACGGTCACCAAGACCAACTTTACTTCAGCAAATATGAGTTTCCAGTTTTGGTACCCCCGGGACCTTTACCTTCTATGATTTTGCTACATATACCACCATTATTGATCAATTAAAACCATTACCAAGAAACCAACCAGTCCATTTACCACTCATTAACCAAGGCCATTTTGTGGTGGTATCGTCATACCGACCATACTTGTAAGTATTATCAATAGCCAACCATATAAAGGTTTAAGGGGACTTCCAAGTACCCTTTCATTTACCATATCAAACCACTTGGGGGAATCCATGTACCCCACAAGCATAACCATTTAGACATTTAAAAGTACTCAATGGAACGAAACGTTATTATAGGTATTTTATCAAACACATTGGGGGCATAATTTAACCATAACTAATTCTAATTACCATTAAACCATTCCCGTGCAATCAAATAATCCAAAACCACCGTTAATGCACATAAAGCATAATTAAAACCATGTAAAACAAAAACCAACCATTTAATATCAAAATCCCCAATTCATATTTGAAAACCAAAATCATACAATCAATAAGATCATGAAAACATTCATAAAAATCATGCTTCCAATAAGAATTTACAATAAGGAAAGAGAACGTGCCTTAAACTAAGATGATGATGGAAAGAATAACCAAGACAAGCCCCAAATTAATCCTTTAGTTGAAACCCTAGCTTCCCCTTCCCAAAAGCTTTTGAGAGAATTATAGAGTGTTTTAGAAGAATCTCTAAGTGTTAAAGAATAGAATAATAGGGTAAATGACCTACCAAGTAGGTTAGAAGTAGTGAGACCTTATTAGGATAAGTGGGAAAATATATAGCATACCCCTACTTAAGTTGCACATAATCCCGTCCTAGGGGTACGACTGACCCTCACGAGTCATACCCTCTAATATGATTGGTACCCTACACTCGCATCCTAACCTTAACTTTTGGATCCAATACTTTCTAGAATATGACTCATCCAACCAAGTCGTATCCAAAGCATGCGATCCGTAACCTTCATCCATATCTTTGGAAGATTAAATCGAATGAAGATTTAGACATTGTCCCCCATATAAGTCTATGGGATAACTGATACCCTAGATTATGGCTTACTGTGAGCCACTCATATTTAGATATAACCTAAGTAACCAAGTCTAAGAATAAGTTAAAGAACCAATTGGTCTAAAATACTATGTAACTCCTAATGACTAACTCTTACCTTAAGACAGTCATCAACCATCCATCATAAAAAAAAGTCATTCTGCCTAATAATAAAGTAAAAGATGACAAAATATTTGGTTCAATGGGCCTCCCTTCAAAAGAGAACAAAAATGAAAAACCAAGGGGTGGTGAAATATTCTCTACTAAAAAACTAAAAAGCTAACAACCAACACTAAATATTCTAATCTAGAAAACTAAAAGAATATCTTTTTGTATTTCTGAATATTTGAAATTTTCTCGTACAATCTGTCAACAAAAACAAATAACTAAAAACAACAACTCCTTTAGTATACTTCACCATTAACCAATATCGAAAGAATCTCATCCGACTCTTAAACCCAAAGCATCAATCAAAATAAAAAAAGTGGTTATAAATATTCCTTAAAGCCCTCTAGGGCCTAGCTAGCAACATTTTTCCTTAATTATTTAGTGAAAGGGGTGAATAACTCCATACTACATCTTAATTCATGCGTCCTAGATTCTAAATTTGGGTACTCAGACTTCCCCAAGTATGCACAAACCAAAGAAAACAAAACAAAGATAAACGTTACACTCTAAATATAAAACTACACTATTACAATATGGGTTTCCTCCCAAGAAACACATGATTTAACGTTGTGACACGATGCAAGTCATAGATCAACCAAATTCTATCAATCTTTTCCTCCCCATATGATTTAAATTTGGCCTTTTCTTCACACTCAGAGGATCATAATTATCGTTCACTTTCTTTTACTTTAAATCATTCATTTTTTTGAGCGCAACTCTTCTACCCCTCACTTATCATTAATCATCTATGAGATTATAAAGAAGTCTTTATAGTGCATAGGAGTGGAGAATGACTTATACACTTTAAATATCTCTTCCTCATAATAAAACCTCATCTCAGGCTCTCTTTTTTGCATATGAATCAAAGCTCCGTGGGTGACTAAGAATGGCCATCCAAAAATAACTGAGCCTATCTGCTTCAATATCTAAGATAATAACATCTGCAGGAATAATAATATATGGGAGAGTGGTCTGCCAATTATAGATTAATAGTAGTTTGGCGTGGCTCTCCCAAACTAAGTGTCTCAAATACATATACGGACATTCAGTTAATAGTTTCCCCAAGATCATACAATTCATTCCTTACCACATCATCACCAATATGTGTGGGGAGGGTAAAGCTCCCATGATCTTTGAGAGTCTTAGGAAGCTTGCTCCTTTCCCTAAAGCTACACTCATCAATGAGTGCAACTATCTCAAACTCCACAAGTTTCTTTTTCCATCCACCACCTATCTTATGTGTTTGGAATATTTTAGCATGTCCCTCAATGTATTACTTATGAATATTGATGTGAAGTTTCTTATAGATAATAAGAAGTTTTTTAAACTTTGCATCCTCCTTACTTTTCTTGAATATTTATGGGAATGGTGGTGGAAGTATTTAAACCATGATCTTAGGATGCTCTACAACCTCTTTTTTTTTTCTTTTCTCTTGCATAGATTATATCTCTAGAGTTGGTGTTAGGATGAACCATTGTGGAAAAGGAGGTGGATATTTGTAGTTTACCTAATTAGTTATTCTACCCTGACATCTTGACTTATCTATATAAGAGGAGCTTCAACTAATTGTATTCCATTGTTGAGTGAGACTGGCATTACCTATTTAGTTTTATTCTTTGTGTCACTCTATAGTTAACCTGCATATCTTGCATGCTGTGATAAAGCTACTTGTACCACTTGATGCTAAAGTTTATGAATAAACTTCTAGATTTCATTCACAATCTGAGTTTGTTATCCTATAATCTATTTCATTGTCACCTCCATAGAACTGCTCACTAGTGGAGCATGCACAGTATACAACTGTATTTGGTCATGCTATTTCCACACTAAGAGAAATTTAGATTTTTTCTACAATCTTGTTGCTCTACATAATATATAGGTTATAGATTAAAGGGTATATGTAAGCATGATTTTCACCACACTTTTCACAAAATAGTACAACCGCCTGAACCTATTGTACCTACTAAACTTGAGCTTATCTTGGAGCAATTAAAATTTACGTTATTAAGGCACACGATGACCCAATATTTCTCAAATAACTAACACATCATCCAGCTCTAAGTTACCTAGTGTTTTCTATGTAGAAGTGAACACTCTACTAGGCTTTAAATAGTCTCGACAACCTACAAACATATGAATAAGAAACACCTTTGTTTCATCATAATTCTTGGACAAAATTATCCCTTAAGCTATAGCTTCTTATGAAGTCTTACGTCCGATACTCAACACTTTAATAAAATTATTCCCAATAATCTCCTTGGGCTGATGTGGAGTGGGCAATTTCTTAAGTATCCCTTGCATCTCACAGAAAAGTATGATAAATGGTTACTTAGAATAAGTTCAAGATGCTAATAGAAACCTATGATTTTTCTTTAAATACTCAAGACAATTCCAGATTTGAATTTCAAATTCCATCTTTTCTGCTCCATAAGTGACAACCAAATCTGATGGCTTATAAAAGAGTTAATAACTTATCAGATCAAGTCATCAACAACTCTTCTAAATCCTGGTTCACTGCCCACAGGTGACGACCTAGGTTGACAGTTTATAAAAGAGTTGACAACTTATCAGGTCAAGTCATTAATATTTCGTCTTAGTTCTTGTACACTGTCTACAATTGAAGACTCTATCTGATGACTTATCACCAAATTGACGACTTATCAGACAAGTCAACAACTTCACTTGCTCAATATCTACATTATGTGCAAACTTGTTCTTCTTGACGTCATTATGAAAGGTTTCCATACATCTCTACTTTCCTATAATATCTTATGAAATATAATAAAAACCGACAGTAGTTGCTTAAGAACTTGTAATTATCCCAAGTTAAAAGTCTTAAATGTGCTAACATGAAGCTAGAAAATCAACACCTTCAACTTAAAATACTTGTGTATCCTTAAGAAACTAAAACAACAATGTAACGAATAGCATTTGTTTCCTTTATTTGGACCCATAAAAAACATGTAATCTTGACTGCTAAGCTATATTAAGATTCCATACAATCCTAAAAATTTAAACAAAAAAGACACTACCTAAGTTTAGAGCATTAAATCGAATGCTTAGAAGGTTCCACAACTATTCACATGCCCTCACATTGAAGAAAGAGGTTCCCGACTCCACATATGTCTTTGTACTTATAGGGACCATACACTACAATGCTCACCCTTAGATCAAATGTTCAAATTATGCACCTACAATACCATAATCTTACCCTTACCATTCCGATTGGTTCATCTAGTAATCAGGCTAAGATCACTACAGGTCATTCCTGAATAAAAATAAAGCCTCAAGTACAGGGAAAGTTGATTTGTGCTTTGTGAATTATCTTCTATTTGATCACTTACACAACTTTAGCTACGACCACTCATTCCCTTACATTTTTCTCCAAAATACTTCTGCAGTCTTCATGGCTATTAAACTTAGGACATTTTTATTTCTACCGCATTTATATTTTTCCTTCCTTATATATATATATATGTATATATATATATATACATACCAACTTTCACAACACTTATATCAACTCTAACAACATCTTTTGCACCACCATCCTTTCGAATGCAGCCCCCTCAACTTAGGTGATTTGCCTAAGTTTATGTATAGTATGTCCAAAGAGAAACATGGCTAAAACGAGGCTTACTTGAGAACTTAGTAAAGTATTGTAAATTTTTTGTAACAAAGAAGGTATTCTACTAGCTCAAAAAGGGATCAAAATTGGCTACCATATGTGTTTAAAATTTTACTAGTCAAAAATTGCATGTGATCACTTCTCTGCCAACTACTTGAGGCCCTACAAAATAATTTAGCCAAGTTATAGATGTATACACAGAATAAGAACATATTCAAGAAAAATCTCACTCTCTCATGGCAAGAAATTGTGCAAAACTAACCAAATACTCAATCAAAACTCAAGCCTAAGTAGGGAAAGTTGTATGCTTTCATAGAGATGAATGGTTCCCATATGCCTAGAAGTCAATATAACAATCAAAAAGTTTTAGTGGGTTCGACATTTATACAATCATTGACTCAAAATCAAACACTTCAATTAATTTCTACTGAGATACTTGTTATACTTCATGCATACACAACAAATAAACACAAACAACCAATCTAAATCATGTCAGTTAAGGGTATAGAATGCAAATATTATACCCTTAAGGTTATAAGTACCCCCATACCCCAAGTAAAAACATTCATTTTCCTCAATGAAAAATGTCAAACCAAAAAAAACAGGGATGGGAGATACCTACAGTGCCTTAAGTACATAAATTAAGAAACACTGAATGTGTTGTAGCATCATCAGCGAGTGTAGTCTCATCAGTGGCATTTAGCTGAGCCGATACATCCATAAAAATTATTGGTAGAGTGAAAAGCTCCCCAACAGTCTCATAAGAATTCAACAGAGGCCCACTAGCAGAAGCTCCCACAACTCTAGCTCTCAACGCTTCCTCAAGTAGTTCACCCTCTACCTTTGATTCTCTTAAATATTCTTTTGACTTCTTCTCTACCTTCCTCTTAGCTCTTCTCTCAACTTTTCTTTCTTCATCATTATCACTTTTTATATATTGGACTTTGTCTTTTTTTTTGACCTTTTATTTCATTTTTTCCATTGGTTTCCCAGTGATGTCAATAAATAGAGCTTCATCTTCAGATTATTCAGTTACAAGATCTTAAGATATCATGATCTGACAGCTCTGTAATGCGATAATATCAGTTTTAGCCTTTTCCAAGGCGCCTTGTAAAATTGTAAGATCAGGGACTGATATCTCTCTCAACCTTTCATTAACTCAGTGTTCCAGCTTATCAATGCCTGTATGCAAAGTTTGGAAAGGTTCAATATAGCTGACAGTATCCTTTTGTAAGCAGCCGACTCAACTTGATTCGCAAACAACCTCAATTGAACCTCAAACCTTTTCCTTTCTTCACTAGATTCTTACAATTTAGAGAAGTTAATGCATACTTTGACACCTGTGCTTCAACCACTATATTTTCTTCTCTTTCTGGGATAGGTGCTTTACCTACAAAAGGAGTGGCTTGGGCTATTATGGTGTTGAAATTTGTATATTCTGAGTGAAGCCAATGTTAGTAGCAGCTATTTGATCTCTATTAGAAATGATCATATCAGTCTCTACCTCTGCTCGTTTTCCTAAAACTAACATAGGCTGATTCTCATCAAACTTGATAGGGTTGCGAGTTTTTCTAGTGATGACCTCCTTATCTAAAACTATAATTTTTAGCCCATGAGCTACTTCACAATAACTCATAATTATCAGGTCATGTTGCCCGAATCTTTATCTCATTAACAATAATTTCCCTAAATTTCAAAGGAAAGTGGGACATAAGCTTGCTACCAAAACTTCTCTATCTTCACCTATAGTATTGTCTTCTATTATTGGCATTATTCTGGACCTTGCCACTCCCTACCAAAATCTTACTTTTGGAGACAAGGATGCTTTAAAAATTCTTTCACTTGGATTGTGTAACCACTATGGTTCTCCATCAACTATAAATTGTGCTAACCAAGGGCATTGATTTGCCCTATCTGTCATCCTATGGTAGAACTCCTATGAGGTCACCGGAGGAATAAAGTTTGGACCATACAGAAATTGATTAATAGTTCTGTCATATAGATTTAACATCACACCTTCATATTCGGCATAGTTACATCTTTCTTTCCCTTTTTACACATATTGTCCAATGTGTCTTGGTAGTTTACATAAAACTCCCTTACCAGTGTTGGACAAAATGTATCACTTTATTTTATTGTCCATGATAATTATACACTTTAAATATTCTCTCTCTATATGGGAACTTGTTCAATCTAGAGCTGAAAATCTTCATCTCTTCGCATATAGGACTCTTAATATTCCTTTTTTATTTTTGTCAACCAATCATGATATATTCTTTTTGCTCCTGCAACATTCTATATCACACTATCTTAGATGCCTGAATTCTTGCATTCTATTGCAACTTTTCTTTTCTGAGTGTCTTTCACCATTTGTTGCTTGTAAGAAGGTTGTTTTGACGAAGGTTACAAAGAAATAGGTTGCTCCAAAGAGGGTTGTTTGGATGAAGAGAAGTCTTCTTCTCCAGGGCTTACTTCCTTAATTACCTCCTTTTCTGGTTGAGGAAGAGGTTCAGTTATCCTGAGACTTTGCCTCATATTATATCTCTATAGTTATGGCTCTCTTTTCTCACTTTTAGACTCATTGAAGAGTCTCTGGGTCAAGTTATCTTTGGTCACCTTCTTAGTTTCTTTGTTTAACTTCTCTTTAGGTGGCATGGTTATATCTGCATCAAGGGAAAATGAATACACAAGAATGAAAAAGAACACAAGAGTTAATCATTTTCAATAACACCTTTGAAAGGTTTTATCAAAATGGCTGAGCATATGTATGATGACATGGTTTGATAAGTTATCACTTCAGTGATGGTTTATCAGAAAAGTCGTTAGATATAGACAGAATTGACTAATTTTAGAGTAACAAGTGATGACTCAGTCTGATAAGTCATAACTTATGTGATGGCTTATCAGCCATGTTGTCAACTCTAGACATGATGTAATTAATTTTCAACTCAACTGACAACTTGGGATGATAAGTCGTCACTTAAGTGATAACTTATTAGCCTTGTCGTCACCGCAAAATAGAATGAAACATATTTTTAGCTCATGTGACCACTAGGTCTGATATGTCATCACATATGTGGTAGCTTATCATCCAGTTCGTCATCTTGTAACAGAATTAACAACCCCTTTTCACTTTGCTTGATGACTTATCAACCTCTTTTCGATTAAAATTCATTTACACAAACTCATTCTTTTCAGTTCTTGGGCTGGAATTTTAGATTTTGTTGTTCAATTTCTCCTTTGTTAACCCTAATTTTCAATTTCAATAAGATAATGCACCTATTTTGATGTGATCAACCATGAATATGGGGGGGGGGGGGGCAATTTCCTTTTTATTCAACCGAGGTTTAAATCTGTTACCAATAAACATCAATTTTAAAACATAGTGAGAAGTGTATTCTTGGACACTCTGAATTAATACAAAATTTTGTTGATTTGGATAACCTACTCAACTTTGTATTGCTCAAATTTGTTCTTGAACTCTAAAACCTTCAAAGGTTCCGTTTTCATGTAATTTCTACTACCTTAAACTAGGAAGAAGACAAAAGGTGACAAAACATACCTTTTTGATGACTTGATAAGACACTCCAAAGTGTGCGTTTTCAACTTTATTAGAGAAACACAAATGCTTTTTGTCTGTTCACCAAGTTTGCACAAGGAAGAAAAATAAAACTTTAGCACTTGTTCCACTTGTAGGAGATGAAGGAAAAAAATGAAAATTAGAAGTTGAAAAGGAAAGAAAGACGGGTAATATGAAATGATTACATTATTATTGCCGCTCTTTTTATTTTCTAATTTTATCTGAAAAGAAAAAATCTCCAATAAAAAATATTAACGACTAATTAATGTTAATAAAGATTTATAATGAGGAAAATATACAAAAAATAGAAGTGAGAAATATAATTATCTAGAATTTCAAAAGTCAAGGTTTAATGGGTTTGGATTTGGAAAAAATTACTAACCTGGGCCCAAAATTAAGTGACGGCTTATAAATTGGTTGATAGCCCATCACACATCTTGTCACCCTTAGGAAGAGTGTTACTAAATTTTTGTTCAGCCATCGACAAGGCTTGATGGCTCGTCACTTGAGATAAGGCTTTTCAGCCTTGTCGTCACACTTAACTAGTGTGTTGCTCCATTGCGCTTCAACTGATAAAAAGGTGTGATGGTTCATCACTTGGGTGAAGGGTTATCAGCGTTGTCTTCATCCAAGATAGAATTTTGCATACATTGTGCTTCATCTGATGACAAGGTGTGATGGCTCATCACTTGGGTGACGTCTTACCAGCCTTGGCGTCACCCCAATCTAATGTATGCACTCCCCTTTTTCTTGAATTGACAATAATGGTTTTTTTCTTGTTCCTGCACATCTAAAGAACTCATTACGTAAAAGAATGAGAGAATTAATAATGAGGGAAGAGAATGTTACTTAAACTAAGATAATGATGGAAAAAAATAACCAAGATAAGCCGCAAATTAATCCTCTAGCTAAAATAATAGCTTCCCCTGCCTAAAAGTTTTTTAGAGAATTATAGAGAATTTTAGAAGAGTTTCTAAGTGTTAATGATAGAATAATAGTGTAAATAACCTACCAAGTAGGTTAGAAGTCATGGGAATTAGGATAAGTGGGGAAATATACAAAATACCCCTACTTAAGTTGCACATTATCTCGTCCTAGGGGTACGACTGACACTCACGAGTAATACCCTCTAATTTGTTTGGTACGCTCCACTCGTATACTAGACTCAACCTTTTGATCATATACCATCTAGAATATGACTCATCCAACCAAGTCGTATCCAAATAATACGATCCGTACCCTTGGAAGATTAAACCGACGGAAGATTTAGACATTTTCCACCATACGAGTCTATGGTATAACTCATATCCTAGATTATAGCTCACCGTGAGCCACTCATATTTAGATAAAACCTTAGTAACCAAGTCCATGAATAAGTTAAGGAGCCAAACAATTCATACCCACCAATATGATTCGTACCCCTAAGTATTATCCATTCCAGTAACTAAAATTCATCCCGCCAATCAACACTGGTCAGCATACAACAGGACCATACCATTCATACCACACCATATAGATTATACCCATGATTCTAATTGGGTCCAGAGAGCAGAATTTTAGGAAATTTTGATTGGTCAAAACCCAGTGTGTTATACTAAGGGATGAGTAGGAATTATCTTTGCTGAAATAGAGAATATCTTTCCCAAGAACCTTAATGTATCACAAGTTTTTCTTCTTTTGCTCACTCTTCAATCAACCAACACTTTCTTCTACTCTTCTCACCCATAGATTTATTTGATTTCGCATCCCTTAAAGAAAATTTGCATACCACTAGAAAGGAGTACACAATTATAAAATCTTCATTTTCAATAATTTGTTATTTTTCTACTCCATTCTAATAGCATGTGATTTTTTTAGTTACTTGCACCCTTAGACTTTTCTACATGCTTCCCACCTCAGCAATCTCCGTTTTCTCAATTTTTGCTCCTTCTAATTAATGTTTTTTAAATTAGAGTTCTTAGATTTTTGGATAAAATTAAGTTTTATTAAAAAAATGGATTAAGATTCATATGTGGCTATCAAATAATAGGCTAAAGTCTTAATGGGGCTAAGTAGTATCATCCATTGTGGGTAGGTAAAGCCAAGGATAAAAATAGGTTAATCAAACAAATTCCTAGATCGTCTCCTAAACTAAACATTCCTCAATTTTCATTGCAAACTCACCAAGAAAGTTCTACATACCAATATAAAAGTATAGAATTTTAACAATCACCTCACACACATGTCACATGTTCAACTCAAGAAGGATCAATATAGACTACAAATCAAGCAAATAATAAGAGTTCAAATTTAATCTAAAAATCACATACATGTCAAGTGAACTTAAATGCCTCATATTCTTTCAAATATTTTTTTCCAAACATGTATTTAATATCAAAATCAAAAAGCATCGTTCAGTCATGTGTAGTACCTAACAAGAGCATCTCATATTCAATTTGTCTGGAATACTCTCTAGGTTCTAATGACTAACTCTTCCCTCAAGACAGTCATCAACCATCCATCATCGAAAATAGTCATTCTACCTAATAATAAAGCAAAATCTATTTTAACAAAATAACTTCTTTCAAAGGGCTTCCCTCAAAAGAGAACAAAAATGAAAAACCAAGGGATGGTGAAATATGCTCTACTAAAGAACTAAAATACTAACAACCAACACTAACTATATGAATCTAAAAAATCTAAAGGAATATCTTTTGGTGTTTTTGAATTTTTGAATTTTTTTCGTACAATCTGGCAACTAAAACAAATACCTAATCAAAGAAACTCCTTTAGCATACTTCACCCTTAACCAATTTCAAAAGAATCTCATCCAACTCTTAAACCCAAACTATTAATCAAAATAAAAAAGTGGTTATAAATATTCATTAAATCCCTCTACAGCATAGCGAGCACCATTCTTCCTTATTCATTGAATCAAAGTGGTGAATAGCCCATACTACAACTTAATTAATGCCTGTTAGCTTCCAAATTTAGGTACTCAGACTTCCCCAAGTCTGTACAAACCAAATAAAACTAAACAAAGAAAAACGTGACACTATAAATTTAAAACTACACTATTACAACTTGGGTTTCCTCCCGAGCAACACATGATTTAACGTCCTGACACAATCCAAGTCATACATCAACCAAATTCTCTCAATCTTTTCCTCCCCATATGATTCAACTTTTGCATTATCTTCACTCTCGGAGGATCATAATTATCATTCACTCTCTTTTACTTCAAATCTTTCATTTTTTTGAGTGCACACTCTTCCACCCCACACTTCTCATTAATTATCTCTGAGATCATACATAAGTCTTTATAGTTCATAGGAGTGGAGAGTGACTTATACACTATAAATATCTCTTCCTCATCATAAAACCTCATCTCAAGCTCTAATTTTTACATATAAATCAAAGATCCATTGGTTTCTAAAAATGGATATCCAAAAATAACCAATCACATCTGCTTCAACATCTAAGATAATAACATCTGCACGAATCATAATACATGCGACAGTGGTCTGCTAATTGTAGTGTGATTGTAGTTTGGTGTGGCTCTCCCAAACTAAGTGTCTCAAATACATATAAGACCATTAAGTTTATAATTTCCCCGAGATCACATAATACATTCTATACCTCATCATCACCAATATATGTGGGGAGGGTAAAGCTCCCATCGTCTTTGTGAGTCCTCAGAAGTTTACTCATTTCCCTCAAACTACACTCATTAGTGAGTGCAACTGTCTCAAAATCCACATGTTTTCTTTTTCCATCCACCACCTCTCTTAAATATTTTGCATATTTGGTCAAATCCCTAAATATACCAATCAGGAATATTGATGTGAAGTTGATTACAGATACTTAAGAACTTCTTAAAATTTGCATCCTCCTTACTTTTCAAGAATATTTACGAGAATGGTGGTAGAGGTATTTAAACCACGGTCTTAGGATGCTCTACAACCTCTCTTTCCTTTCTTTTCTCTTGCATAGATCATATATCTAGAGTTAGTGTTAGGATAAACCTTTTTGGAAAAGGAGGTAGATGTTTGTAGTTTACCCAGTAAGTTATTCTCCGCTATGGAGGCTCTATATCAGGCAACTCTACCCTTATATCTTAACTTATCTATTTAAGAGGAGCTCCAACTTATTATATTTAGATGGTGTGATAAAGCTACTTGGACCACTTGGTGCTAAATTTCATGAATAAACTTTGAGATTTTATTCACAATCTGAGTTTGGTATCCTATAAACTATGTTATTGTAACCTCCAAAGAATTGCTCACTAGTGGAGCTTACACAGTATACTGTTGTATTTGGATATGATATTTCCACCCTAAGAGAAATTTGGATTATTTCTATAATCTTGCTTCTCTACATAATATATATATTATGGATTAAAGGATATAGTTAACATGATCTTCACCGTACCTCTCACAAAATAGTACAACTGCCTGAACCTATTGTACCTGTTGAACTTGAGCTTATCTTGGAGCTATTAAAATTTTCTTTATTAAGGCACATGACTACCTAATATTTTCTCAAATAACTAACACATCATCTAGCTCTAACTTACCTAGTGTTTTTTATGAAGAAGTGAACACTCTAGTAGGCTTTGAATAGTCTCGATAACCTACAAACATAAGATTAAGCAACACCTTTATTACATCATAACTCTTGGTCAAAATTATCCCTTGAGCTATAGATTCTAATGATGTCTTACAACCTATTCTCAATACTTTAATAAAATTATACCCAATAATCTCCTTGGGCTGATGTGGTCTGGGAAATCTATTAAGTATCCCTTGTATCTCACCCAAGAATGATGAAGGGATTTGACATCTTCTAAAATGAATCTAGAAATCTGGACTCTGAGCTGTTTTTTTTATCTATATGAGATGAAATTATTAATAAACATTTCTAAAATAACATCCCAAGATATGATAGAGCCTACCGATTCATTCTGCAACCATTATTTTTCTTCCCCAATTGGTGAGAAGGGAAACAATTGATAAGCCCAAATTACAACTCTCTTAAGAGAGAGTAAGCGGTCCTCATCATATATATAACCCAAAAAGGTTGGAGTCGAATCCCACAGTGAATATGGTGTTTATTAATACTATTTGTGATTCAATCGACTAATACCTAATAGCTACCTGTAAATGGGGGTTTTTAGAGTTTAAATAAATATCACTGTTAACTTTGCTTTATTAACTCACAGCCAAGATTTCAATGTTTCAAATTAATGATATGGAAAAATAGAGTTGTGTTCACAATGAGTATTGACACTTAATGTCCATTAGTTGTAACCTAAGATTCTCAAGACATGTAGGAACAACAAATTATCATTATCACTGATCTATCTAAATGTCTTCGGCCTATTTAGATATTTGATTACCTATTTTTCTCAAACTTAGGAAATCCTTTTAGTTAACCTGATCTTACCTCGAGTTAATTAACCTTGTTATAAAATTAATCATTAGATGGAAATTAAATGTTTCCAAATACCCATTGATAATTTAGTTCCTTATAAATTGATTTGTTAATTTAAGCCAACCAATCATAAGGTTTAATCTATTATTTGCAACCAACAGATACTATACATAACAGAAAAATTATCAGGAAGTTCCTACAGTACTTCGAATCTTAATTAGCTGATTAATTCATAAGGCCAAACTCATGGATCCCACAACTCAGGTTATGGGGATTAGTTACTCATGATATAAAAAGAAAAAAAAATATTGGATTCATATTTCGAAAATAGTTAACTTACAAATGATGACGATATAAGATTGTTCTTCCTTTAAAATCACAAGAGAAGTTCCAAAACCAAGATAATAATTCCCAAAAACTTAATTCAAAAATTCAGAGAAAAGTATGCAATATGGTTTCTTTGAATAAGTTCAAGATGCCAATAGAAACCTATGATTTTCTTTAAATACTCAAGACAATTCTTGATTTGAATTTCAAATACCAACTTTTCTGCTCCATTAGTAATGAACAAATATAACGGCTTAACAGAGAGTTAATGACTTATCAGAACAAGTCATAAACAACACTTCCAATTCCTGGTTCACTGCCTACAGGTGCCGACCTAGGCTGTTGACTTATCAAAGATTTGATGACTTATCAAGTCAAGTCATCAATATTTACTCCTAGTTCTTGTACACTGTGTATAACTAAAGACTCTATCTGATGACTTATCACCAAGTTGATGACTTATGAGACAAGTCATCAACTTTACTCGTTCAGCATCTACATTCTGTCCAAACTTGTTCTTCTTGACATCATTATGAAAGATTTCCATGCATCTAGACTTTCCTGCAATATTTTATAAAATATAATAAAAATCGACAATAGTTACTTAAGAACTTGTAATTATCCCATGTGAAAAGTCTTAAATGTTCTAACACGAAGCTAGAAAATCAACACCTTCAACTTAAAATACTTTCATGTCCTCAAGCAACAAACAGAGTATTATGCACATAATCAAAACAACAATGTAACGAGTAGTATTTGTTTTCTTTATTTGTACCCATAAGAAACATGTGATCTTCTCTACTAAGCTACATTAAGATTTTGTACCATCCTAGGAATTTAAACAAACAAGACACTACCAAAGCTTAGAGCTGTAAATCAAATGCTTAGCAAGTTCCACAACTATTCACATGCCCTCACATTGAAGAAAGAGGTTCCCGACACCACATATATCTTTGTACATATAGGGACCATACAATTAAATTCTCACTCTCAGAACAAAGGTTTAAATTGTGCACCTACAATGCCATAAGCTTGCTTTTACCATTCTGATTGGTTCATCTAGTAATCAGGCTAAGATCACTACAGGTCTTTCCTGGCTTGAAATAAAGGCTCAAGTGCTGTGAAAGTTTATTTGGGCTTTGTGAATTACCTTCTCTTTGATTACTTACACAACCTTAGCTACGACCACTCATTCCCTTGTATTCTTCTCCAAAACACTTTTGCACCCTTTATGGCTAATAAAATCAGGACCTTTTTATTTTTGCCCTATTTATATTTTTCTTTCCTTATATATACGTACATACAAATTTTCACAATACTTATATCAATTATTACAACATTGTTTGCACTGTCAGCCTTTCTAATATAGCCCCCCTCATCTTAGGCAATTTTCCTAAGTTGATGTATAGTATTTCCAAAGAGAAACATGGCTAAAACGGGGATTACTTGAGAACTCAGTGAAGTATTGTTAAGTTGTTGTAACAAATAAGGTATTCCACTAGCTCAAAAAGGGATCAAAATTGGCTACCATAGGTACCTAAAAGTTGACCAATAAAAAATTGCATGTGATCACTTCTCTGCCAACTACTTGAGGCCCTACTGAATAATTTAGGCAAGGTCTAGATATATGCACACAATAAGAACATATTCAAGCAAAATCTCAGTCTCTCATGGCATGGAACTATGCGGAACTCTCCAAATACTCAATCAAAACTCAAGGCTAAGCAGAGAAACTTGCATGCCTTCATAGACATGAATGGTTCCCACGTTCCTAGCAATCAATCGCACAATCAAAATTTTTTTGTAGGTACGACATTTTTACAATCATTGACTCAAAATCAAACACTTCAATTAATTTCTTCTCAATTAATTGTTACTATTCATGCTTTCATAATACGGAGACATAACAAACAAACACAAACAACAAATCCTAAACATATCGGTTATCTAAGTAGCACTCAAGAGTATAAAAAGCAAATAGTATAACCTTGAGGTTACAAGTACCCCGACCCCTACAAGGAAAATAATGCACTGTCCTCAATGAAAAATATCAAACCAAAACAATAAGGGATGGGAGATATGTGTAGCACCATAAGCACATGAATTATGAAACACTGAATGTGCTATTGTATCATCAGTGAGTGTAGTCTTATCAGTGGCATTCAACTGAGCTGGTGTATCCATAACAGTCATTGGTAGAGTGAATAACTCCCCAACAGTCTCATCAGAAGTCAATGGAGGCCCACTAGCAGAAGCTACCATAACTCTAGCTCTCAATGCTTTCTCAAGTGGTTCACCCTCTACCTTCAATTCCCTTAAAGATTCTTTCAATTTCTTCTCCTTTACCTTTACCTTTGCTTTTCTCTCAGCTTTCCTTTCTTTATCATCTTCACTTTTTTTGCTAGCCTTTGTCTTTCTATTTTACCTTTTATTTCTATATGTCCATTGGTTTCCCAGTGATGTAAATTAATAGAGCTTCATCCTCAGATTATTTAGTTATAGGATCTAAAGATATCATGATTTGACGGATCGGTAATACCATAATATTAGTTTTAGCCTTGTCCAAGGCTACTTGTAAAACTGTAACATTACGGACTGATATCTCTCTCAACCTTTCATTAACCCAGTGTTATAGCACATCAATATGTCTATGCAGAGTTTGGAAAGGTTCAATATGGCGGACAGGATCCTCTTGTAAACAACCGACTCAAATTGATTCGTAAATAGCCTCAATTGAGCCTTAAACCTTTTTTCTTGCTCCACCAGCTTCTTATAATTTAGAGGAGCCAATGCATACTTTGACACCTGTGCTTCAACCACTATATTTTCTTCTCTTTCTAGCACAGGTGCATCACCTACAAAAAGAGTGGCTTAGTCTATTATGGTGCTAAAATCTGTATATTCTGAGTGAAGCCAAGGTTAGTAGCACCTGTTTGAACTTAGTTAGACATGATCATATCACTCTCTACCTCTGCTCTTTTCCCTAAAACTAACATAGGCCGATTCTCATCAAACTTGATAGTGTTTTGGTGAAGACCTCCTTATCTAAGACTATAATTTCTAGCACATGAGCTGTTTCACATAACCTTAAAATTATTGGGTCGTGTTGCCTAAATCCTTATCTTATTAATAGTAATTTGGCCAAAGTTCAAAGGAAAGTTGGACAATAACTTTGATACCAAATCTTCTATATCTTCACCTAAAATATTTTCTTCTGCTGTCGGTATCAATTTGGACCTCACCACTCCCTACCAATATCTTGCTTCCTGAGATAAAGATTCTTTAAAAAATCTAACACTTTAGTTTTGGAACCACTCTGGTTCTCCATCAATAATAACTTATACTAACTAAGGGCGTTGATTTGTCCTATCTGTCATCCTGTGGTAGAACTCCTACGAGGTATCTGGGGGAATGAAGTTTGGACCATACAAAAATAGATTGATAGTTCGGTCAGATAGATTCACCAACACACCCCTCAACGGTATTTGGTTCATATTCGGCATATTTGTGGCTTTCTTTCCCTTTTTACACATATTGCCCAATGTCATTTCGTAGTTCACATAAAACTCCCTCACCAGCATTGAATAGAATGTATAACCTCCTTTTATTGTCCATGATAAATCATACTCTTTGAATACCCTCCCAATCTATGGGTACTTATTCAATCCAAAGGAGATAATCTTCATCTCTTCACATATAGGACTCTTAATACTCCTTCTTTTTATTCCAGTCAACCTATCATGATATATTTTTTTTGCTCCTACAACCTTCCATCTCACACTATCTTAGATGCCCGAAATCTTGCATTTTATTACATCTTGTCTTATTTGAGTGTCTTTCTCCATTTGCTACTTAGAAGAAGGTTGTTTTGAAGATGGTTTCTCAGGAATAAGTTACTCCAAATAGGGTTGTTTAAATGAAGAGAAGTCTTATTCTCTAGAGCTTACTTCCTCAATTACCTTCTCTTCTGGTTGAGGAAGAGGTTCAGTTATCCTAAGACTTTGCCTCACATTATGTCTGCGAAGCTATGGCTCTTCTTTCTCACTTACAGACTCATTGAAGAGTCTCTGGGTCAAGTTATCTTTGGTCACCTTCTTAGTTTCTTTCTTTAACTTCTCCTTAGGTGGCATGGTTATATATGTACCAAGGAAAAAAAATGAATACATAAGAATGAATAAGCGCACAAGAGTTAATCATTTTTAGTAACACCTTTGAAAGGTTTTATCAAAATGGCTGAGCATGTGTGTGACGACTTGGTTTGATAAGTCGCCACTTAAGTGATGGTTTATCAGCTAAGTCGTTAGCCATAGATAAAATGGACTCATTTTAGAGGAACAAGTGATGACTTGGTCAGATAAGTCGTCACTTATGTGATGGCTTATAAGCCATGTCTTCAACTCTAGGAAAGATGTAATGACTTTTATCCTCAACTGACGACTTGGGATGATAAGTTGTCACTTAAGTGACAACTTTTCATCCTTATCTTCAGCCTAAACTAAAATGCAACATGTTTTTCTCTCATGTGACGACTTGGTCTAAAAAGTCATCACTTATGTGATAGCTTATCAGCCATGTCGTTAGCTTCTAACAGAATTCACATCCCTTTTTCACTTTGCTTGATGACTTAACAACCTCTTTGCCATTATAATTCATTTTTACAAACTCATTCTATTTAGTTCTTGGGCTAGAAATTTAAATTTTGATGCTCAATTTCTCATTTGTTAACTCTAATTTTCAATTTAAACAGTATAATACACCCATTTTGATGTAAGCATGCCTGAACACGACAATGCAATTTCCTTTTCATTCAACCGAGGTCTCAATCTACAACCAAAAAGCATCAATTTCAAAATATAGTGAGAAGTGTGTTCTTGGACACTTTGAATTAATACAAAATGTTGTTGATTTGGATAACCCACATCCTCTTTGTATTGCTCAAATTAGATCATGAACACTCTAAAACATTCAAAGGTTTTGTTTGCAGGAAATTTCTACAATCTTCAACAAGGAAGAAGATGAGAGGTGACAAAACATACCTTTTGGACGACTTGATAACAAACTCCAAAGATGGGTTTTCAACTTCATCAGAGAAACACAAATACTTTTTCTTAGTTCAGCAAGTTTTCATAAGCAAGGAAAATAAAACTTTAACACTTGTTCCACTTGCGAGGAGATGAAGGAAAAAAATTAGAATTAGAAGTTGAAAAGGAAACAAAGACGGGCAATATGAAACAATTGCATTGTTGTAGCAGCTATTTTTGTTTTCTAATTTTATTTAAATAGACAAAAAAACTCCAATAAAAACTAAAAAAGATTATTTAATGTTAATAAAGACTAATAATGAGGAAAATTTACCCAAAATAAAAGTGGAAAAAATAATTATCCGGAATTTTTAAAGTCAAGGGTTGACGGGTTTCGACCGGTTAAAATTACTAACCCTGGGCCCAAAATTAAGTGACGACTTATAAATAATTTGATATCCCATCACACATCTTGTCAAACTTAGGAAGAGTGTTACTGAATTTTAGTTCAACCGATGACAAGGCTTGATGGCTTGTCACTTGGGTGACAACTTTTCAGCCTTGTTGTCACACTTAACTAGTGTGTTGCTCCATTGTACTTCAACTGATGACAAGGTGTGATGGGTCGTTACTTGGGTGATGGGTTATCAGCCTTGTCTTCACCCTAAGAAATAATGTGGCATACTTTGTGCTTCATCGGATTACAAGGTGTTATGTCTTATCACTTCGGTAATGTCTTATCATCCTTGTCATCACCCCTATCTAGTGTATGCACTCCCTTTTTTTCTTGAATTGACAATATTGGTTTTTTTCTATTCTGGCACATTTAAATAACCCATTACGTATAAAAATGAGGGAATTAACAATGAGGAAAGAGAATGTGCCTTAAACTTAGATGATGATGGATAGAAATAACCAAGGCAAGCCCCAAATTAATCATCTAGTTGAAACCCTAGCTTACCTTTCCCAAAACCTTTTGCTAGAATTATAGATCATTTTAGAAGAGTTTCTAAGTGTTAATGAAAGTAATAGTAGGGTAAATAACCTACCATTCAGTTAGAAGTCATGGGAACTTATTAGGATATGTGGGGAAATATACAAAATACCCCAACTTAAGTTGCACATAATCCCGTCCTAGGGGTACAAATGATCGTTACGAGTCGTACCCTACTCGTATCCTAGCCTCAACCTTTAGATCCAATACTGTCTAGAATACGACTCATCCAACAAATTTGTATCCAACGTATAGAAACCGTAAACTTCATCCGTACTCCTGGAATATTAAATCGAAGGAAGATTTAGACATTGCCACCATACGAGTCCATGGTATAACTCGTACCCTGGATTGTGGCTCATTGTGAGCTACTCGTATTTAAATGCAACCTAAGTAACCAAGTCTAAGAATAAGTTAAGGAACCAAACAATCTGTACCCACTAATATGACTCGTACCACTAAGTCATAGCCATTCCAGTAACCAAAATCCACCCCACCAACTAGCACTGGTCAGCATACAATAAGACCATAACATTCGTACCCCACCATAAAGCTCATACCCATGAGTCTTATTGTGTCCAAAAACTAGAATCCAAGAAATTTTTGAAGGGTCAAAAACCAGGGTGTTATATTAAGGGATGAGCAAGAATTATCTTTGCTAAAGTAGAGAATATCTTCCCCCAAAACATTAATATATCACAAAATTTTCTCCAATTAACCAACACTTTATTCTAATCTTCTCAACTATTGATTTATTTTATTTCCCATATCTTTAAGCAAATTCACATACCACTAGTAAGAAGTACACAATTATAAAATCTTCATTTTCAATGTTTTGTTCTTTTTCTACTCCATTCTAATAGAGTATAAATTTTTTTAGTGGCTTGCTCCCTTTGAGTTTTCTACTTGCTTCCCACCTCAGTTATCTCCCTTTTCTGAATTTTTGCTCCTTCTAATTCATGTTTTTTAAATTAGAGTTCTTAAATTTTTGGATCAAATTAATGTTTTATTAAAATAAAAGGATTAAGCTTCATATGTAGCTATCAAATATCAGGCTAAAAGCTCAATGGGGCTAACTAGAGTCATCCATTATGGGTAGGTAAAGCAAAGAATAAAAATAGTTTAATCAAACAAATGCCTAGATCATCTCCTAAACTAGACATTCCTCAATTTTCTTTGCAAACACACCAAGCAAGTTCTAAATATCAATATAAAAGCATAGAATATCAACAATCATGTCACACACATGTCACATGTTCAGCTCAAGAAGGATCCATATAGACTGCAAATCAAGCAAATACTAAGAGTTCAAATTTAATCTAAAAGTCACATACATTTCAAATGAACCTAGATATCTTATATTCATTCAAATATATTTTTCAAAACATGCTTTTAATCTCAAAATCAAATTGCATCATTCAGTCATGTGTAGTACCTAAAAAGAGCACCTCATATTCAATTGGTCTGAAATACTATCTAACTCCTAATGACTAACTCTTCCCTCAAGACAGTTGTTAGCCATCCATCATAAAAAAGGTCCTTCTAACTAATAATAAAGCAAAGGGTTTTTAAATAAAATATCTTGGTTCAAAGGGCCTCTCTTCAAAAGAGAACAAAAATGAAAAACCAAGGGGTGGTGAATATGCTCTACTAAAGAACTAGAAAGCTAACAACCAACAATAACTATTCTAATCTAGAAAACTAAAAAAATATCTTTTTGTGTTTTTGAATTTTTGAATTTTACTCGTACAATCTTTCAAACAAAACAAATAGCTAAAAAAGCAATTCCTTTATCATACTTCACCCTTAACCAATATCAAAAGAATACCATCCTACTCTTAAACCCAAAGAATAAATCAAAATAAAAAAATTGTTATAAATATTCCTTAAAGCCCTCCAGGGCCAAGTTAGCAACATTCTTCCTCTATCGTTGCATCAAAGGGGTGAATATCCCCATACTACAGCTTAATTAATGCCTCTTAGGTTCCAAATTTGGGTACTCATACTTTCCCAAGTGTTCACAAACCAAAGAAAGTTAAACAAAGACAAACGTGACACTATAAATATAGAACTAAACTATTACAACTTGGGTTGCCTCCCAAGCAACACATGATTTAACGTCACGACACGATGTAGGTCATAGATCAAAAAAATTCTCTCAAACTTTTCCTCCCCATATAATCAACTTTGGCCTTCTCTACACTCTCGGAGGATCATAATTATCATTCAGTCTCTTTTACTTCAAATCTTTCATTTTTTTGAGCGCACCCTCTTCCAGAGCACACTTATCATTAATTATCTCTGAGATCATACATAAGTATTTATAGTGCATAGGAGTAGAGAGTGACTCATACACTATAAATATCTCTTCTTCATCATAAAACCTCATCTCAAGCTCTAATTTTTGCATTTAAATCAAAGATCCATTGGTGACTAAAAATGGACATCCTAAAATAACCAAGCTCATCTACTTCAACATCTAAGATAATAATGTCTGCACGAATCATAATGCATGCGAGAGTGGTCTGCCCATTGTAGTGTGACAGTAGTTTGGTGTGGCTCTCCCAAACTAAGTGTCTCAAACACATATAAGAACATTAAGTTTATAGTTTCCCCCAGATCACATAATACATTCCCTACCTCATCATCACTAATATGTGTGGGGAGGTTAAAGCTTCTTTGATCTTTGAGAGTCTTAGGAAGTTTTCTCATTTCTAGAAAACTACACTCACCAGTGAGTTCAACTCCACATGTTTTATTTTTCCAGCCACCACTTCTCTTAAGTGTTTGGAATATTTGGGCATGTTCCACAATGTATCAATCAGGAATATTGATATGATCTTCTTAATATGTACATCCTTCTTACTTTTCTAAAATATTTATGGGAATGGTGGTGGACGTATTTAAACCACGATCTTAGGATGCTCTACAACCTCTCTTTCTTTTCTTTTCTCTTGTGTAGATCATATCTCTAGAGTTTGTGTTAGGATAAATCTTTGTGGAAAAGGAGGTTTCTGTTTCTAGTTTACCTATTTAGTTATTCTCCACTTTGTAGGCTCTATATCTGGCAACTTTAGCCTTACGTCTTGACTTATCGGTTTCTATAATCTTGTTGCTCCACATAATATATAGATTATAGATGAAAGGGTATAGGTAAGCATGATCTTCACCACACTTCTCACAAAATAGTACAACCGCCTGAACCTATTGTACCTGTTAAACTTGATCTTATCTTGGAGCTATTAAAATTTGCTTTATTAAGGCAGACGAGTACCCAATATTTTCTCAAATAACTAATACATCATCCAGCTCTAACTTACGTAGTGTTTTCTATGTAAAAGTGAACCCTCTACTAGTCTTTGAATAGTTTTGATAATCTATAATCATAAGATTAAGCAACGCCTGTATTTCATCTTAACTCTTGGACAAAATTATCACTTGAGCTAAAGCTTCTAATGAAGTCTTACAACCTATCTTCAATACTTTAATAAAATTATGCCAAATAATTTCCTTAGGCTGATGTGGTATGGGAAATCTCTTAGGTATCCTCCGTATCTCACCCAAGAATGGGGAATGGAATCGACATCTTCTTAAACTAATCCATAAATCTTGCCTCTGAGCTCTTTTGTTTATTTATATGAGATGAAATTATTAATAAACTTTTCTAAAATAACATCCCAAGATATGATAGAGCCTACTAGTTCATTCTGCAACCATTTTTCCCCCCAATTGGTGAGAAGGGAAATAATTGATATGCCTAAATTACACCTCTCTTAGGAGAGAGTAAGCAGTCCTCATCATAGATATAACCCAATAAGGTTTAGGTTAAATCCCACAGGGAGTATGGTGTTAATTAATAATATTTGTGATTCAATTGACTATTAGCTAATAGCTTCTTGTAAATGGGGGGTTTTTTAGAGTTTAAGCAAATGTCATAATTCACTTTACTTTAGTAACTTACTGCCAAGATTTAAATGATTCGAATTAATGATATGAAAAAATAGAGTTGTGTTCACTATGATTGTTGACACTTAATGTACATTAGTTGTAACCTAAGATTCTCATGATATGTAGGACCAACAGATTATCATTATCACTGATCTATCTAAATGTCTTTTGACCTATTTAGATATTTGATTACCTAATTTTATCAAACTTAGGAAATACTTTTAGTTAACCTAATATTATCTCAAGTTAATTAACTTTATTAAAACATTAATCATTAGATGGAAATTAAATATTTCCAAATACCAGTTGATAATTCGGTTCCTTTTAGATTGATTTCCTAATTCAAGAAAACAAATTGTAATGTTTAATCTATTGTTTGCAACCAACATATAATATACATAACTGAAAAATTATCACATAGTTCCTTCTGTCCTTCGAATCTTAATCAACTAATGAATTCATAAGGCCAAACTCATAGATCCCACAACTCGGGTTACGGTGATTAGTTACTCATGATATAAAAAGAAACAATATATATTGGATTCATCTTTCAGAAATAGTTAACTTACAAACGATGAATATATAAGATTGTTCTTACTTTTAAATCACAAGAGAATTTCCAAAACCTAGATAATAATTCCCAAATACTTAATTCAAAAATTCAGAGAAAAGTATTGATAACGCTCAATCTACAGCTCCTGTGAGTGTAAAGCGGTCGTTAGCAAATATAGAACCCAACCTGGGTTGGGTGTCGATCCCACAGGGAATAGCTTGGCCAACAAGTAAGCAAAATTACTAAACTTTTGGTGCAAGTCTCGTAAAAGGGGGGATAGTAATGTTTAACGAAAACAATAAAGTAAAAGCTGAAAATAGCAAAGTAAAGAGAGAAAGATTGTTACGTAAGTTGTAAACAATGAGTATTGAAGCGTTGGGGTTATGTCCACCTTCTGAGGTATACGTCTCTATTGCCTATGAGTGTGTAGAATTGTGACATGCATGTGCTTATAGAGAATTGTAGTCGATGGTAAATCCAAGCGTCTCTCGACCTAAACAAGGACTATTTCACTTTTACTCTCTCGAGCTTAAAGCGTGTCTAACGGTACGAATTCTCCAAGAGGTTAGTCCAGTTACGGCACTAGCTTTTTAATAGGAAAGGGTGTCCTACTACCTTGGCATTATCTCTTTTCCAGACAAATAACCTTTCTCTCGAACAAGTTAAATGTTAGACTGGCGTATTCTTGCGTTTGCAACCGCAAAGAATGTGGATTAAGATGAAGAGAATAATGATATAAGCAATATATGTGTCTCGAACTCACAAACTCACAGCAATAGATAGTAACTCATTCGGCTTCCATAACCCCAACAGAGAGGTTTAGTTACCCATGAATGTGAAGGAGATCACGATTGACATTGTTATTATATCACAATATTGAGTAAAGGCGTGTAGATCAAGTGATAGGCGTGTGGCGTGTTTCCTTGGCTTGGTAACGATTCTCTTGTTGTGGAATTTAAGAATAGAAGAGTAGAAGAAGAAAAATAGAATTAATGGAAAGATTAGAAGAGTTGTAATTGAGAAGTAGATTGTGTCTCTCCACTAAGGGAGGACTTCCCTCTTAAAATCTCTAGCATGATAGGGTATTTATAATACTCCTATCCTACTCCTACTAAGCTAATGAAATAAATAACCAAATACTACTAGGCTAATGTAATACTTAACCCAAATGTACTAGGTTAATGTATCTTTGTGAAAATCCAGCTTTGTGTCTGTAAGTCCCCAAAGTCTTCAGAATTGCTGTTTTAGCCCGGGACAGATTTTCCATGCAGCAGTTTTGGTCCTTAGGCGTGTAAACTCCCTTTCCTTCCTTCGTGAGCTTTCTTTTGCGTCAAGTAAGCCATAAAATGCGGAATTTTGCATCATTTATACCTGAAACTTTACTAATCATGTTCGTTAGCTCATTTATAGGAAAAAGGACTAAAAGTGCATGAAATATATAGTTTGTTCTCAAAACTAGGCTAAAATATGGGCAAAATATATTGATATAGGCGTGTAAATTCGCCTATCATCAAGTATGAAAAATGGATTCTTAGAATAAGTTCAAGATTCCAATAGAAACCTATGATTTTTCTTTAAATACTCAAAACAATTCCAGATTTGAATTTCAAATTCAAGCTTTTCTGCTCCATAAGTGACGACTAAATGTAATGGCTTATTAGAGAGTTGATGACATATCAGAACAAGTCATCAACAACACTTCCAAATCCTAGTTCACTGCCCACAGGTGACGACCTGGACTGATGACCTATCAAAGATTTGACGACTTATTAAGCCAAGTCGTCAGTATTTCCTCCTAGTTCTTGTACACTGTCTACAACTGAAGACTCCATCTGACGACTTATCCCCAATTTGACAACTTATCAGACAAATCATCAACTTCACTCGTTCAGCATCTATATTTTGTCCACATTTGTTCATCTTGACGTCATTATGAAAGATTTCCATGCATCTGGACTTTCCTACAATATCTTATAAAATATATTAAATACTAACAATAGTTACTTAAGAACTTACAATTATCCCAAGTTAAAAGCCTTAACTGTTCTAGGACAATGCTACCAAATCAACACCTTAAACTTAAAATACTTGCATGTCCTCAAGACACTAACACAGTATTATGGACATAATTAAAACAACAATGTAATGAGTAGCATTTGTTTGCTTTATTTGTACCCATAAGAAACATGTAACCTTTTATGCTAAGCTACATTAAGATTCCATACCATCCTAAAAATTTAAACAAACAAGACACTACCTAAGCTTAGAGCATTAAATCAAATGCTTAGCAAATTCAATAACTATTCACATGCCCTTACATAGAATAAAGAGGTTACCGACTCCACATATGTCTTCGTACATATAGGGTCCATGCACTACAAATCTTACTCTCAGAAGAAAGGTTCAAATTGTGCACCTATAATACCATAAGCTAGCTCTTACCATTCTGATTGGTTCATCTAGTAATCAGGCTAAGATAACTACAGGTCTATCATTGCTTAAAAAGAAGGCTCAAGTACGGTGAATTTTGATTTGGGCTTTGTGAATTAGGTTTTCCTTGATCACTTACACAACTTTAGCTATGGCCACTCATTCCCTTACATTCTTCTCCAAAACACTTTTGCAGCCTTCTTGGATATTAAACTCAGGACCTTTTTATTTATGCCCCATCTATATTTTTCTTTATTTATATATATATATATATATATATATATATATATATATATATATATACATACCAACTTTCATAACACTTATATCAACTCTTACAACATCTATTGCACCATCATACTTTCGAATGCAGGCCCCCTCAATTTACGTGATTTGCCTAAGTTGATGTGTAGTATGTCCAACGAGAAGTCTTCTTCTCCAGGGATTACTTCCTCAATTACCATCTCTTCTGGCTTAGGAAGAGGTTCAGTTATCCTTTGACTTTACCTCGTATTATGTCTTTGAAGTTATGGCTCTTCTTGCTCAATTTTAGACTCTTTGAAGATTCTTCGATTTATGCTATCTTTGGTCATGTTCTTAGTTCGTTTCTTTAACTTCCCTTTAGGTGGCATGGTTATATCTGCATCAAGGGAAAAAATTGAGTACAGAAGAATGAATAAGCACATAAGAGAATCATTTTTAGTAGCACCTTTAAAAGGTTTTATAAAAATGTCTAAGCATGTGCATGTCAACTTGGGTTGATAAGTCATCACGTAATTGGCAGTTTATCAACTAAGTCATTAGCCACAGATAGAATGGAATCATTTGAGAGAAAAAAATGATGACTTGGTCTGATAAGTTGTCACTTATGTGATGGCTTATTAGCCATGTTGTCAACTGTAGAAAATATGTAATGACTTTTCATCAGCCCAAAATAGAATGCAACATATTTTTAGCTCATGTGATGACTTGGTCTGATAAGTCGACATTTATGTGATAGCTTATCAACCAGGTCGTTAGTTTAAAATAGAATTCACATGCCTTTTTCACTTTGCTTGATGACTTATCAACTCTTTGCCATTATAATTCATTTTCACAAACTCATTCTTTTCAATTCTTGGGCTGGAATTTTAAATTTTGTTGCTCAATATCTCATTTTTTAAATCTAATTTTCAATTTGAACAAGACAATGCACCTATTTTGATGTAATCAAGTTTGAACACGAGCAATTTTTTTTTATTCAATCGAAGCTTCAATCTATTACAAAAAAGCATCAAGTAAAAACATAGAGAGAAGTCTGTTCTTGGACACTTTGAACTAATTATATATTTTGTTTATTTGGATAACCCACTCAACTTTGTATTGCTAAATTAGTTCATGAACACTCTAAAACCTTTAAAGGTGTTATTTGCATGCACTTTACACTACCTTCAACTAGGAAAAGACGAGAGGTGAAAAATATACCTTTTTGATGACTTGATAACTCACTCCAAAGTATGGGTTTTCAACTTCTTCAGAGAAACACAAATCATTTTTGTTAGTTCAACAAGTTTGCACAAGGAAGAAAAATAAAACTTCAACACTTGTTACACTTGTGAGGATATGAAGGAAAAATATGAGAATTACAAGTTGGAAAGGAAAGAAAGACGGGCAATATGAAACGATTGCCTTGTTGTAGCCGTTATTTTTGTTTTTGAATTTTATTTGAAAAGAAAAAAAATTCCAATAAAACCTAATAAATAATAATTAATGGTAATAAAGAAAAATAATAAGTAAAATATACCAAAAATAGAAGTGAAAAAAATAATTATCCAAAATTTTAAAAGTCAAGGGTTAATGGGTTTGAATCGGGTCAAAATTACTAACCTGGGCCCAAAATTAAGTGACGGCTTATAACTTGGTTGATAGACCAACAAACATCTTGTCACCCTTAGGAAGAGTGTTACTTAATTTTTGTTCAGCCGACGACAAGGCTTGATGGCTCGCCACTAGGGTGACTGCTTTTCAGCCTTGTCGTCACACATAACTAGTGCGTTGCTCCATTATGTTTCAACTGATGACAAGGTATGATGGATCGTCACTTGAGTGACGGGTTATCAACCTTGTATTCACCTCAAGAAAGAATATTTCCTACTTGTGCTTCACCTGAGTCCAAGGTGTGATGGCTCATCACTTGTGTGTCGTCTTATCAGCCTTGTCGTCACCCCTATCCAGTGTATGCACTCCCCTTTTTTCTTGAATTGACAATATTAGGTTTTTCTTGTTCCTACATATCTAAACAATTCATTACGTACAAAAATGAGTGAATTAATAATTAGGGAAGAGAACGTGCCTTAAACTAAGATGATGATGGAAAGAAATAACCAAGACAAGCCCAAAATTAATCCTCTAGTTGAAACCCTAGCTTTCCCTGCCCAAAAGCTTTTAAGAGAATTATAAAGTGTTTTAGAATAGTTTCTTAGTGTTAATGAATGGAATAATATGGTAAATGACCTACCAAGCAGGTTAGAAGTCATGGTACCTTATTAGGAATAGTGGAAAAATATACAAAATACCCCAACTTAAGTTGCACATAATCCCATCCTAGGGGTACGAAAGACCCTCACGAGTCATACTCTTTAATATGATTGTTACCTTCCAGTCGTATCCTAGACTCAAACTTTGGATCCAATACTATCTATAATATAACTTATCCAACCAAGTCGTATCCGAAGTATACGATCCGCACCCTTCATCCATACCCCTAAAGATTAAATCAAAAGAAGATTTAGACATTGTCTACGATACGAGTCCATGGTGTAACTCGTACCCTGGATTATGGTTCACTGTGAGCCACTCGTATTTTGATGTAACCTAAGTAACCAAGTCAAAGAATAATTTAAGGAACCTAACAATCTGTACCCACCAATATGACTCGTACCCCTAAGTCCTATCCATTCCAGTAACCAAAATCCATCCCACCAACCAACATTGGTCAGCATACGATAGGACCATACCATTAGTACCCCACCATACAACTTGTACCCATAAGTCTTATTAGCTCTAGAGACTAGAATTTCATGAAGTTTTCCAAGGGTCAAAACTAAGGGTGTTATACTAAGGGATGTGTAGGAATTATCTTTGATAAAATAAAGAATATCTTCCCCAAGAACTTTGATATATCACAAATTTTTCTTCACTTGCTCACTCTTCAATCAACTAAAACTTTATTCTAATCTTCTCACCCATAGATATATTTGATTTCCCATCTCTTTAAGCAAATTTACATACCACTAGTAAGGAGTACACAATTATAAGATCTGCAGTTTCAATGTTTTTTTTTTCTACTCCATTCTAATAACGTATGAAATTTTTTAGTGACTTGCACCCTTAGACTTTTCTACATGCTTCTTACCTTAGCTATCTCCCTTTCCTCAATTTTTGCTCCTTCTAATTCATGTTTTTTAAGTTAGAGTTCTTAGATTTTTGGATCAAATTAAAGTTTTATTAAAAGAAAAGGATTAAGCTTCATATGTGGCTATCAAAGAAAAGGCTAAAGGCTCAATGGGACTAACTAGGATCATCCATTGTGGGTAGGTAAATCAAAGGATAAAAATAGGTTAATCAAACAAATGCCTAGATCTTCTCCTAAATTGAACATTTCTCAATTTTCTTTGCAAACACACCAAGCAAGTTCTGTATATCAATATGAAAGCATAGAATATCAACAATCACCTCACACAAATGTCACATGTTAACCTCAAGAAGGATCCATTTAGATGCAAATCAAGCAAATAATAAGAGTTCAAATTTAATCTAAAAATTACATACATGTCAAGTGAACCAAGATATCTCATATTCATTCAAATATTTTTTTTCAAACCTGCTTTTAATCGCAAAATCAAATTACATCATTCAGTAATGTGTAGTACATAACAAGAGCACGTCATATTTAATTGGTCAAAAATAATATCTAACTCCAAATGACTAACACTTCCCTCAAGAGAGTCGTTAACCACCCATCATCTAAAAAAGTCATTCTACCTAATAATAAAGCAAAAGCTATTTTCATAAAATATCTTGGTTCAAAGGGCCTCCCTTCAAAAGAGAAAAAAAAAATGAAAAACCAAGGGGTGGTGAAATATGCTCTACTAGAGAACTAAAATGCTAACAACCAACAGTAACTATTCTAATCTAGAAAACTAAATGAATATCTTTTTGTGTTTTTGATTTTTTCTTGTACAATCACTCAACAAAAAGTAATAGCCAAACAAAGCAACTCCTTTAGAATACTTCACCCTTAACCAATATGGAAATAATCTCATCCTACTCTTAAACCCAAAGCATTAATCAAAATAAGAAAAGTGGTTATAAATATTCCTTAAAGCCCTCTAGGGCCTAGCTAGCAACATTCTTCCTTAATCATTGCATCAAAGGGGTGAATAACCCCATACTACAACTTAATTCATGCCTCTTAGCTTCTAAATTTGGGTACTCAGACTTCCCCTAGTTTGCACAAATCAAAGAAAACTAAACAAAGACAAACGTGAGAATATAAATTCAAAACTACACTATTGCAACTTGGGTTGCTTCCCAAGAAACACATGATTTAACGTTGTGACACGATGTAACTCATAGATTAACTAAATTCTCTCAATCTTTTCCTCCCCATATTATTCAACTTTTTCCTTTTCTTCACTCTCGGAGGATCATAATTATCATTCACTCTCTTTTACTTTAAATCTTTTTTTGAGCGTGCACTCTTCTACACCACACCTATCATTAATTATCTCTGAGATCATATAGATGTTTTTATAGTGCATAGGAGTGGAGAGTGACTTATATACTTTAAATATCTCTTTCTCATCATAAAACCTCATCTCAGGCTCTTTTTTTTGCATATAAATCAAATCTCCATTGGTGCCTAAGATTGGATATCCTAAAAGAACCAACCTCATTTTATTTAATATCTAAGATAATAACGTCTGCAGGAATCATAATGCATGCGAGAGTGGTCTGATATTTATATAGTGATAGTAGTTTAGTGTGGCTCTCACAAAATAAGTGTCCCAAACACATATAAGGACATTAAGTTTATAGTTTCCCCCAAATCACATAATATATTCCCTACCTCATCATCACTAATATATGCGGGAAGGGTAAATCTCCCATGATCTTTGAGAGTCTTATGAAGTTTGCTCATTTCCCTCAAACTACACTCATCAGTGAGTGTATTTGTCTCAAACTCCATATGTTTTCTTTTTCTAGCCACCACCACTCTTAATTTTTTGGCATATTTGAGTATGTCCCTCAATGTATCAATCAAGAATATTTATGTGAATTTGCTAACAAATACTAAAGATCTTCTTAAAATTTACATACTCCTTACTTTTCTAGTATATTTATAGGAATTGTGGTAGAGGTATTTAAACCATGATCTTAGGATGTTCTACAACTTCTATTTCTTTTCTTTTCTTTAGCATATCTTTAAATCACGATCATAACTTTAGAGTTGGTGTTAGGATAAACCTTTGGGAAAAAGGAGGTGGATGTTTGTAGTTTACCCAGTTAGTTATTCTCTGCTTTGGAGGCTCTATATCTGGCAAATCTACCCTTACATCTTGACTTATCTATTTAAGAGGAGCTTCAACTAATTCTATTCCATTCTTGAATGAGAATGGTGTTACCTATTTAACAGTATTCTCTGTGTCACTCGATAGTAAACTTCCATATCTTGCATATTGTGATAAAGCAACTTGGACCCCTTGATACTAAAGTTCTTGAATAAACTTCCAGATTTCATTCAAAATCTGAGTTTGTTATCCTATTAACTATTTCATTGTCACCTCCAAAAAATCGCTTATTGGTGGAGCTTGCATAGTATACCATTGTATTTGGACGTGCTATTTAAACCTTGAGAGAAATTTGGATTGTTTCTATAAACGTTTTGCCCCATATAATATATAGATTATAGATTAAAAGGTATAGGTAAGAATGATCTTCACCACACTTCTCAAAAAACAGTACAACCGCCTAAACCTATTGTACCAGTTGAACTTGACCTTATCTTGGTTCTATTAAAATTTTGTTTCTTATGGCACATGACTACCCAATATTTTCTCAAATAACTAACGCATCATCCTGCTTTAACTTATGTAGTTTTTTCTATGTGGAAGTGAACACTCTATTAGGCTTTGAATAGTCTCGATAACCTAAAAACATAAGATTAAGAAACACCTGTATTTCAAAATAACTCTTGGACAAAATTATACCCTTTAGATATAGCTTCTAATGAAGTCTTATAGACTATACTCAATACTTTCATAAAATTTTGTCCAATAATATCCTTGGGCTGATGTGGTGTGGCCAATCTCTTAAGTATCCCTTGTATCGAACCCAAGAATGGGGAATGGATTCGACATCTTCTTAAACAAATCTAGAAATCTTGCCTCTAAGCTCTTTTGTTTATCTATGTGAGATGAAAATTTTAATAAAATTTTCTAAAATAACATCCCAAGATGTGATAGAGCCTACCGGTTTGTTCTGCAACCATTGTTTTTCTTCCCTAATTGGTAAGAAGGGAAATAAATGATAAGCCAAAATTACACCTCTTATATGAGAGTGTAAGCATTCCTCATCATATAAATAAAACAACAAGGTTGGGGTCGAATCCCACAGGGAATATGGTGTTAATTAATACTATTTGTGATTCAATCGACTAATAGCTAATAGCTTCCTATAAATGGGGTTTTTTAGAGTGTAAAAAAATGTTACTATTTACTTTATTTTAGTAACTCACAGCCAAGATTTCAATGTTTCAAATTAATGATATGGAAAAACAGAGTTGTGTTGACTATGAGTATTGACATTTAATGTACATTAGTTGTAAACTAAGATTCTCATGACATGCAGGAACAACAGATTATCATTATCACTAATCTATCTAAATGTCTTTCGATCTATTTAGATTTTTGATTACCTAATTTTCTCACACTTAGGAAATTCTTATATTTAACTTGATCTTATCTCGAGTTAATTAACCTTGTTATCACATTAATCAGTAGATGAAAAATTAAATATTTCCAAATACCCATTGATAATTCAGTTCCTTTTAAATTGATTTCTTAATTCAACAAAACCAATTGTAAGGTTTAATCTATTGTTTGCAACCAACAGTTAATATACATAACAGAAAAATTATCAAGTAGTTCCTACCATCCTTCGAATCTTAATCATCTAATGAATTCATTAGGCCAAATTCATAGATCCCACAACTCGGGTTATATGGATTAGTTACTCATGATATAAAAAGAAACAATATATATTGGATTCATATTTCAGAAAATGTTAACTTATAAACGATGAAGATATAAGATTGTACTTCCTTTCAAATCACAAGAGAATTTCCAAAACCAAGATAATAATTCCCAAAATATTAATTTGAAAATTCAGAGAAAAGTATGTAAAACGGTTGCTTAGAATAAGTTCAAGATGGCAATAGAAACCTATGATTTTTCTTTAAATACTCAAGACAATTCCAGATTTGAATTTCAAATTCCAGCTTTTCTGCTCCATAAATGCTGACCAAATCTGAAAGCTTATCAAAGAGTTGATAACTTATCAGATCAAGTCATCAATATTTCTTCAAAATCCTTGTTCATTGCCCACAGGTGATGACCTGGACTGACGGCTTATCAAAGAGTTGACAACTTATCAGTTCAAGTCATCAATATTTCATCCTAGTTTTTGTACACAGTCTAGAACTGAAGACTACATCTGATGACTTATCACCAAGTTGATGACTTATCAGATAAGTCATCAACTTTATTTGTTCAGCATCTACATTCTATCAAAACTTTTTCTTCTTGATGTCATTCTGAAAAGTTTCCATGCATCTTGACTTTCCTGCAATATCTTATGAAATATAATAAAAACCGAAATTAGTTACCTAAGAACTTAAAATAATCCCAAGTTAAAAGTCTTAAATATGCTAAAACGAAGCTAGCAAATCAACACCTTCAACTTAAAATACTTGCGTGTCCTCAAGTAGCTAACACAGTATTATGTACATAATTAAAACAACAATGTAACGAGTAGAATTTGTTTCCTTTATTTGTACCCATAAGAAACATGTGATTTGTCTGCTAAGCAACATTAAGATTCCATACCATCCTAAAAATTTATACAAACAAGAGACTGCCTAAGCTTAGTGCATTAACCCAAATGTTTAGGAAGTTCCACAACTATTTACATGCCCTCACATAGAAAAAAGAGGTTCCCGACTACACATATGTCTTCGTAATTATAAGGACCATACACTACAATACACATTCTAAAAAAAAAGGTTTCAATTGTGCACCTACAATACCATAAGTTTACCATTACCATTTCAATTGGTTCATCTACTAATTAGGCTAAGATCACTACAGGTTTTTCCTAGATTTAAATGAAGGCTCAATTGCAGTGTAAGTAGATTTGGGATTTGTCAATTAGATTCTCTTTGATCACTTACACTACATTAGCTATGACCACTCATTCTCTTACATTCTTCTCCAACACACTTTTGCAGTCTTCTTGGCTATTAAACTGAGGACCATTTTATTTCTGCCCCATTTATATTTTTCTTTCCATATATATATATATATACATATATATATATATATACCAACTTTCACAACACTTATATAAAATCTTACTAGATGTTTTACACTGCCAGCCTTGCGAATACAGCCCCCCTTAACATAGGCGATTTGCCTAAGTTGATGTGCAGTATGTCCCAAGAGAAACATGGCTAAAACAGGGCTTACTTGAGAACTCAATTAAGTGTTCTTAAGTTGTTGTAACAAAGAAGATATTCTACTATCTTAAAAATGGATCACAATTATTCTATTTAGGGTTTATGAATGTATCTTAATCTTCTTCACAATAATTAATCTCAAAACAGCTATAGAAGTTTGAGATAGCCTGTATTTGCAAACCTCTTCATAAGGGAGTTTGTCATTAGGAAAAGAATATTAAGAAAGTAATTTAAGGTTTACTTCTATGTTATAATTTCCACCATCTCATCTAATCACTTGATATCAAAAGGTGATTATGAACTGAGGTCTTAACAAGGAGAAAATAGGCAACACCCTGAGACTGAACCAATAAATAGTGAGATTTATCTTCACGTTCACAAGGAGGTTGATAATACATATCTTGTAGACTTTACATTTAAAGCATCAAAATAGTTGGAATGATCATGAGAAATTTATGAAGTTTAGAAGCCAGGGGAAACACATGCCTAGTGATCATCTTCTATTGTTTATAACTCAAAAGCACTCAAGTTTTAGTTACTACTTGAAATTGATACAAAATTCCACCCATTTACTTTTCTACATTGCTCGTGAATTACATCAAATCAAGAAACTTTTCAATATCTTCCCTGTTGGTCCGACCCCAACCTAGTTGGTTTACTACATTTGGCATTGTTCGCAACATACTTCTATTGGAGTTAGTTTTATGTGACATCAAAATTTTTGCATTGTTGCCGGGGAAGACGATGTTATTATTAATTGAATTTGGTGAAGTTTGCGAGTTCTATTTTTTGTTTCTGATTTGGCATATGTCGGTGTATGTCAAACTTGAGGAGAAGATATAATACCTTAATCCTATTTGATCTAGATCCAAAAATAATTCTTCAAACACTACAGAGAATGGAAAAACAAGTTAATGATAGTGTTCCTGCTGGGGTTCAAGATCCCCTACCTATGATCCAAATGCGGAACACCATTGTTCTCTACTTAATACACAGAATGTTATAGATAATCATATGCAATAACTATTATAACGAGAGAGATAAGAAGATAAACAGGCTAGGTTATATTAAGAGGCTCAGATAGCTCAAAATAGAGAACTAGTCAGGTCGAGATAAGTGAGTGATTGAGTTTAGAGAGGCAGAGTCTAACTACTCCCTGCTTACCAGCCTTTTAAACCATATGAGGAAAATGATGTGGATTTGTGTTATGTTGAACTAACTGAGACAGGAGTGATCATTCCTTCACTTCTACCTTCTAGTGCTATAATACAGCTGTTTAACTTAAAATATGTTTTTATAGGGGCAACAACTGATAATCTGAATCTGTATCTTTCTAACTTTACTAGGATCTGTACATCTTATATCATTCCAGGGGTACACCAAGAAACTTTGAGGTTGAGGTTATTCCTACTTTAGCTTACAGGACAAGCATCACAATGGTAGGGGGAACATCCAAGAGGTTCAATCACTTCTTGGCATGAACTATGAAAATAGTTTCTTAGCATATTTTCCCTCCTACAAGGATGATATGGTTGAAAGATGAAATTTATAACTTCAGACAATTACCTGTAGAATCTTTGTATGAAGCGTGGTTTAGATTTAAAAAGAAGCTGAGCATGGTACCTAATCACAAAATTAGAGGGTCAAATTTGCTTAAAAACATTTATAGATCACTGAATGTTAGTTTGAAAGCGATGGAAGACACTATTTTAGGAGAGAATTTTATGTTACTTTGGTGGGATTATGTTCAAGAAATGTTGGGTGATATTTTAGTGACTAATAAAGGATGGCACATGAGAGATACTGAGCATGGTTTAGGTGTATATGGTATTAGAGTATCTAGTGATTATGGAGTGAATAATGAATCGGTCACACAATAGGTTTCTCAACTTCAGAAATATATTAGGCTTCTTTCTAAGCAATTTGCAGCATTGGGGGTTGAAAAATAAATGCAGTTTGAACTCAAGCATCTACTTTGAAAACTTTTGAGATTGAATCTGAAGAGGATTTAATGTATCTTGATCGTAGGTTGGAAGATTTTTTTAGCCCAAGGGAAAGGGAATCAAGGTCAAAAGTATTATAATGAAATATAAAAATATAGAAGTTGAGAAAGAGATGGTCATTGGTGCTGAAAAGATGACTATAGTTATTAGTGCTGGAAAGATGACTACAAGGAGAAGAGTGATAAGTATGTTGCACCCGTGGGTCATGATTTAGAATCCAGAATATAGGCATTTTTGTCAAAATTAGTCAAAGGATAAGAGATTCAAGAAGGCTATCTTAAAGAGATTAAGACAAATCTGTCAGGGCTAAATCAGAAAGTTGAATCACATGCTACAATAATCAAATAGTTGAATAAACAATTTGTCTAGAAGTCATCCATAGTAAATTAGAATAGTCGGGCACTCTCCTTAGTAATAAATTTTTGAATTCGAAGAGTGATGCTCATTGCCATTCCTTTACCACTTGGAGTTGTTAAACCACTACAGACATACTTGTTCCCACTGTAGATGAGCATAAAGATAATGATGATCCTATTGATGTAGAGGGTAGTAGTAAAGAAGATAAAGAGAAATACATGGTTGAAAAGTTTGTGTTGAATCCTATCTGGAGACCTACTCCTCTCATTCCTCAAAGGTTAAGTAAGAAACAAGAAGTTAAGTATAATTTTTTTTGTCTATGTTAAAAGAGTTAACAGTCAACATACTGCTTGAAGAGGCATTGGAGTAAATTTTGAGATATACAAAATTCATAAAGGATTTGATCACAAAGAAGAGGTCAGTCTGTTATGAGCCAGTCGATAATATTCATCACTACAATGCTATAGTTAGTTGATCATTTGTAGAGAAGAAGGAAAATCTTGGTTCTTTCACCATAGCTTGCACCATTGGATCTTTCAACTTCACTCGAGCATTATGTGATTTGTGGGCTAGAATAAACCTCATGCCCTTTGCAATATTCAAGAAGTTGGGGTTGGGAGCTCCCAAACCAATTACCATAAGACTATTGATAGTAGACAGAGTAGTAAAAAGGCTAGCTGGTATCCTTTATAATACATTGGTAAAAGTGTCTTATTTTATATTTCCTGCTGATTTTATAATATTGGATTATGAAGTGGACTTTAAATTCCTAATTATTTTTGGATGAATTTTTTGGCTATAGGTAGGACATTGATTGACTTAGAGAAAGAAAATCTGATGCTAAGACTCAGTAATGAAGAGGCGACATTAAATATATGCAAATATATGAAGCAACCTGATGAGTTTGAGTGATATCTATGATTGATGTGCATGATAATGAAGCAAATTCATTCTATGATATTCATATAGTTATTCTTTGGGATGATGGTTTTGATGATATTTTTCCTATTGAAGAAAGGTTAGGTATTGAAGATCTTGTAGCCATGATCATAAATTTTGATAGTGATGGTATTGATGAGTATGATGAGATAGTGTGTGCACTCTATAGTAGTGGTTACCATGTTTATTCACCAAAGAAGCTTTTTTTGGATTTGAAGAATAGAACTACTCGACCTGCTCGCCCATCCATTGGGGAGCCACCTGTGTTAGAGTTGAAGGCCCTCCCTTATCATTTGGGATATGCGTTTTTGGGGGCCAACAACACTTTGATAGCTATAATTGCAGCAAATTTGATATAATCGGAAGTGGAAGCATTATTTTCTGTATTGCAAAAATTCAAAAGGGTCATACGTTGGTCAATTGATGACATTGTGGGTATTCCACAGGGTTTGTGTACTCATAAAATTCTTCTTGAACCAGATTATATCCCAAGCATAGAGTATCAGTGCCAACTCAATCCTCTTTTGCAGAAGGTGGTGAAGAAAGAGATAATTAAGTGTGTGGACACTTGAGTGTTGTATTCCAATGTTTACAGTATGTGAGTTAGTCTGGTATAATGTGTTTCAAAGAAAGGCAGTATTACTATAGCACCCGAGGATTAAGAGAAAACCACATTCACATGTCCTTAAGGGACCTTTGCATTCAAATGTATTACATTTGGTCCATGCAATGCTCCAAACATATTTCAAAGATGTATGATGTCAAACTTCTCTGATATGGTAGAATTCACCATTAAAGTTTTTATGGATGATTTTTTGGTTATTGTTGATTCTCTTGAAGACTGCCTTTCTTACTTAGCAATGCTTTCAAAATATGTGAAGAATGCAACTTAGTACTTAATTGGGAAAAGTTCCATTTCATGGTCAAATAATGTATATTATTTGGGCACAAAATTCATTAAGTGGTATTGAGGTCGATAAACAAAAAATTGAAATAATCGAGAAATTACCTACATAAATTTCTGTGAAGGGTGTTTGTAGTTTTTTAGGACATGCTTGAATTTATAGAATTTTTATCAAGGAATTCTCCAAGATCTAAAATCCTCTTTGTAAGCTTGTTGAGAAAGAGGTGAAATTTTAGTTCACTGAAGCATGCTTTAACGCTTCAATATGCTTGAAAGAGAAGTTGATGAATGCTCATATCATTGTATCTCCGAAATGATCTTTGCCTTTTGAAACCATGTGTGATGCAAGTGGTTTGTCTTTATGTGCTTTACAAGGCCAATAAAAAGGAAAGATCCTTCATCCCATATACTACACTAGGAAAGCTCTAAATCCTGCTAAGCAAAACTATATCATGAAGGAACAAAAGTTGTTGGCTGTGGTTTTTGCTTTTGATAAGTTTAGGTCATATTTGATTGGGACTAAGGTGATTGTACACTATTATCATGTACATTGAAGTACTTAATGGTAAAAATAATGTGAAGCCTAGACTAATTAGGTAGGTCCTATTGCTACAAGAATTTGATTTCAAGGTCAAGGACAGAAAAGGCACTGAGAATAAAGTTGCGGATCACTTATCTAGACTAGTGGAGGAAGCTATACAAAATGTTGAAGATGGGCTCGAGATTTATGACAACTTTCTAGAAAAGTAGATATTAGCAACTTCCCAAGATCTAAGTCCATGGTTTGCGGATTATGCATACTATCTAGCTATTGATCTATCCCTAAAAGATTTTCCCTTTAAAAAAAGAAAGAAATTTGTTAATGAGGTAAAGAAATTTTTATGGGATGAGATTTATTAGTTCAGAATTTGTGCGTATATGATTATTTGTAGATACATATCTGAGGTAGAGATGATAAGTATACTAGAAGCTTATCTTTCTTCGCCAGTTGGGGGTCATCATGGTTGAACTCGCATAACCCATAAAATCTTGTAATATGGCTATTATTTGCCAATAATCTACAATGATGCACATGATATTGCTTTTTCTTGTGGTCAATTCAACGGCAAGGTAATATATCTAGACGCCATTAATTGCCTAAGACTCCTATCTTATGATTGGAATTATTTGATATATGGGGTATTGACTTCATCTGTCATTTTTTGAGTTCATTTGGCATAAAGTATATAGTAGTGGTTGTAGATTATGTTTCAAAATATGTGAAAGCAGTTGTGTTTCCTAACAATGAAATGCGTAATGTCATTGCATTCATGAAAAAGAATATCTTTTCTTAATTTAGCACCGTACGTGCTATCATTAGTGACAAAAGGTCATATTTTTGTAATTGTTTATTCAAAGGTCTGTTAGAGAAGTATGGAGTGAAACACAAGGTGGCAACACCTTATCATCCGCAGACTAGTGGATAGGTTGAGGTGTCCAATAGAGAAATTATGTCCATCTTTGAAAAGAGAGTAAACACCAACATGATTGATTGGTCACAAAAGTTAGATGATGCATTATTAGCTTACCGAACAACATTCAATACCCCAATAGGTTCTTTACCTTATGAGCTAGTGTATGGAAAGGATTGTCACTTTGGTATTGATCATGGACATAAAGCATTTTGTGCTTTAAAGAAGCTAAATTTTGAGTGGCAAAATGCAGGCACGTCAAAGGATGAAAAGTATGAATAAGTTGCATGAATTTCGACTCTGGGCATATGAATGTTTTGTGCTTTACAAGGAAAAGATGATGATGTATCATGACCAAAAAATTGATAAAAGAATCTGCAAAAAATGTGACTAGTTATTGCTCTACAACTTAAGGATTAAACTATTTCCAAGTAAGTTTAGGTCTAGATGGTATGGTCCATTCATGGCTACAAAAGTTTATCCTTATGGTGCTTTAAAACTGAAGAAAGATGGTGAAACCCCACTTAAGGTAAACAGACAAAGAGTAAAGCACTATATGACCAATTATAAAGAAATGAATAAGGTTGTGGAAATTTCCCTTGGTGAAGACTGAATAACCAAGGCGATCACGTCGTGCCACAACGTGAAATCAAGCGTTGCATGGGAGGAAACCCATGAGGTTAGTTGGTAAAATTTGAGTATCTAACGTAGCCATGTCATGCTGTGGCGTGTAATCAAGTGCTATGTGGGAGGCAAACCATAGTTTTATATTTTTTTAATTATAGGATAATATATTCTTTCTATGTGGTGGACTAAGAAGTGCACAAAATATCCAAAGAAGTTGAAAAAGTTTGGGTCATATGGACTCTTTACGAGTCGTATCTAGATGGTATGACTCATGAGTAGGAGTTGTTTGGACTTGGTAAAAAATCCAAAATCAAATAAAAGTTTCTATAATGGATACAATTCTCAGAATAAGTCGCACCCTCAAGGTACGACTCATCACATTGAGTCGTATCCACTCCAGAACTCAGGTAAGATTCCAGGTATATATGTAATGCCCTGATTTTCTTAACCGGATCGCTACACGGTGCCCATAATCCCAAGGAATCACAAGCTAACCCATGACTGATATTTGTACCTGTATACTGCAATATATGATGTAATAATGCAGAAAAAGCAAACAATAGGCCATAAGGTTCAATTGCATAGAACATCTTGACAAATCATAACATCCATATGGGCTAACTAATACCTAAAACAACTGAAATCTAAATCAAATCTGAGCTAAATATGAAAGCCTCTAAATACTGTCTGAGTAAGGAGTTGAAGGAACATGTCTCCAACTAACTACATCTAGAAAAACTAAACTAAAATAATAAATGAAATAAATAATGTCTTCCTCAAATGGATGAGGGCTCACTGCAACTCTGCGACTGGAATGCTACTGCTACTGCTGATCTGGGGCTCGTATCTGTAAACCTATGGTGTAACGTGAAAGAAATAACCATAGCACAAATGTGTCAGTACAATTGGTAGTACTGAGTATACGAGTTAGGTAGGCTAAATGCAGAAGGGTTTACATGCATAAACGATGCTAACTGACTGACTGATATGAACGTAAGAGTGCAAACATGCATACTTATTAATTGAGATCGTGATTATGTACTATCTAGATCAAGACACTAATACCTGATCTACTGGTATCTATCATGACAAATACTAAAATTTTGATAACATAGATAACTATATCTGACAGTCCTGAATCTAATGGAACTATCTGTGTTCCGTTCTGTAACTGAATTGACTGTATCTGACAGTCCTGATATACTAAAATCTAAAGAACTATCTGAGTTCTTTTACTAATACAGGGACTAAAACTGTAGGAGGTAGTTGTTTGACCGACATTCCCCAATAATGGATATAGCAAAGTTTGGGTCCAATCTCTGCCCCGACTGCAAGAGTGTCAATACCGCACCACTGGTTAGGACAGCTATGAGTGACCCTTAGCAGTCAGGCACTCAAAATAAGTATGGTGGAAACCCTAAACTGATGGATTAAGCCACCTCATCAACCCTAATCTGATAGGTTAAGATGTCTGAACCTACACTGGCTATGTAGTTGAAGAACACAAGTATGATTACTAAGAATCACACCCTAAACTAGCAGGTGTGTTCCTATCCTTGGGTTCACTCGGTACTAACTTCTACTCCCATCTTAAGAGACTGAATGTGATTTTACTAACGGTACATCGACTAAGTAACTGACTTCCATTGATTGACGGATTAGTGCTACTATTTTAGAATTAACTAAGATCATAAGATTTTTGAGGTTTTCCTGAGTCACATGCCTGACTGAGTTCTATAGATCATGGATTGACTGAGATTATCATGATAACATGACATGGCTCTAGGCACATAGCTTTGGGTACAAGTACCCCCAGGACTCGATGGAAGGAAACTGACACACATGACTGACTTGATCATAAGAGTAGAGTCCACAATTTACCATATCATGAGTACGAGATTTCACACTAAGTATACTTCTCAACATCTTATACATGGAATGAAAATTCATACAACATGTATATACTTTCATAGCTTCAATATCATGGTCAATCCATATCACCACAACAATGTATATCACTCACATAGAATTCATGGGAAATCGTAATGCATAGAGCATGGACTTGTCATTTAAGAACTATTAAATCATGGGACATAAATTCTATCATCTAGGCATATTAACAAACAATTTGCAAGCATTCTTTTATCATAAGTGTGTTCATGAATTTCACCATATTAAGCGATATAAGGATCATGGGTTTTATCTAACAAACACATATACTTCATGAAATCACCTTTAGATACCATCTTGAAACTTAAACAACAATCATCAACATGTAAATGCTCATGTCAAAACCAAACAATCACAAAATAATATTTAAAACATGATTCTTGAGCTCTATGAATGAAATAGATCCATAGATGAAAACTACGCATACCTAACTCAAGGTTCTTGATGTTTTTGAACTTGAAGGATTTGAAATATTTTGATTTTTAAAGAAGATTGGGTCTTGTTCTTAGAGATTAAATTTAGAGAGAAACCATAGTTTTTGTTTGTGAAAAAATAATGAGAAAAATGGATGAAATCGGAGTAATCTGGGTATATATAGGCAATTAGTAAGTGGCCAAAATACCCCTTTTAAAGTAGCCTAGAAATAAACTGAACGTGGCATGTGACGACCCGATTGAGAGTCCATCAGGAGCTTAACGGTCCATAATTTTGACTGTCATGCGTGGACCAGAAATAGGGTTCACTGGATAACATTTGACGGACTGGATGACGGTCTGTTAAAAATCTGATGGTCCATCAACTCATCTATTAATCCTTAGCTAGAACGTGGACCTACTGCCTTAGCTGTGATGGTCAAAGTGGCAGTCCATCACTTGTTTGGCGGTCCGTCAACTTGGATGTCGCACTTGGGTATTTTGGTCAATTTTGAGTAAAACATCCATAACTTCCTCGTCTGGTGTTTGATAAGGACAAAATTGGTATCGTTAGATAGCTAACTCATTTTCCCATGTGATAGAAAGTAGAAATCTCGAAAATATGATGGTTACAAAAATAGATTTGTATTTCAAATCAAGTACTAGCATTTTTGAGATGACTTCTAGATAGGAATAAGCACGGGTATTACAATATATGATTCAAAGGAACGACCAATAATACTGGGTATGAGTTATATCCATAATTTGTACCTATTCTTATTAGGTTAGGATCACTGGTCAATCTGGCCCAATACCTGATTTAAATAGAAATTGGGCACCTAAAACAGGAACCTGATACCCAAAACTCAAAGAAACTCCATTACAATCAAGATTTTAAGCTTGCAACTTGTTTAATATCTTGAACACTCGAAATCACATTCCATTTTGCTCACTTTCCTCTACTAGCATGAATTAGGCATAAATTTGGGAAGTACAAGTGGGTTCTAAACGTAACTCTTGATTTCTCCAGCTCAATTAAGTAATTTGAACTTAGTCTTATAATATCTGGAATAAATGGAAGAATGTGAGATTGCTTGACCTTGTTTTTAGGTAAATTCATTTTGTGTTCAAATTTTAAAACCCTAATATTTAAGTTTTAGGAGTAAAATGAAAATAAGGGATGAATTAGGTTTTGGGTAGTGATTTTGTGTAGTATTTTGTCTTAAATTGTTTGATATTGCTACAAATTGTCATGGATAGTTTGGGTATTTTCTTTGGAGTCAAAGTTTAAAGTTGGACTTCCATATTACAGTGGATACGAGACCCCTTATGTCTTATACCCACTGGTAAGGGTCATAATGGGACTTGTACCCATTGACAACATAGAAGTATAACAAGCTTAAGATTTTGGAATGGCTACGACTCATCCATATGACCCATATCCATACCATACTACTCGTACACTTAGAGTCATACTCACTTGGGAATAATAAAAGTTAATTAAATATTTCTAATCTACTGATGACTATTGGTAACGAGTCATACCTTGCCCATACAACTGGTTAGAATGAGTCGTAAGTAGACCAGTGAACAATTGTCATGCACTGTATAGCATATGAATAGTTCATACAAATTGTACCCAATCGATACGACCAGTACCCCCCACTCATACCCTTACCACGACATGTATACTGAACTTTAGTTTAAATTTTTTTTATTTCCTTTATTTAGTTACTAATGATGGTGTGCTTAAGGTACCATGCTTCCTAAGAACACTACTTCGTCCAAGCAAGCTTAAAAGGGAACTAAGTAGGCACCGATTACTAATGGGAAATCTAGTATTTTTGAGTTTGATATTTTAACAAATAATAGTGGTGAACTATATGAAGGCACCACCATGGTTAAAGTTTCTCCTACTTTTCAACAAAGGAAAGGGGAAAAGGTTGTACCCTAGAAGAATCACCTCTACGAGGACCTAGCAGAAAGAATCCAACTATCTCTCCTCTTCACACACCACAGCCTATTAATAATGATGATGATGTTGAATTTAGTTTAGAATAAGTCATTTTTAGGAGGCCCAGGGTACCAAAGAAGTTGAGGCTACCCTAATTGATTGACATGTCCCCTTAATTTCATTTACCATATCTTTGGTGCCTATTATTGAACAATTGGGGTACCTCGGTATGAAGAAAATTTTTATTTGTTGGCTGGTCAGGCTTCTAGATAGCTAGATTAAAAGGGTGCTATATCTGGAGAAAAAATTAACTATTATCGGGATAATAGAATTGCTTTAATTCAAGGAGCACTTCAGACAATATGGTTTTGAGTGGATGACAAGGGAACAAAGAAAATATAGTGAGGTACTTATGCAAGAATTTTATGTGGCGTACAAGGGTAAATTTCAAAGGAAAAATCCACTAGGTCAGTTGTGGAAAGGTGGTGAGACAATTTTTCCACTGGTTATTTGGGGAGTACGGGTTATTTCCCCACATACAATTGGGAGATTTTTATATGGACCAGAGAATCAGGCTTCGATAAATACTAAAAAATAGGCTACTGTATTGAAGAGATGACAAATATTACAAAGAGAACACTGGGTTCTGATGAGAAGATTGAGTTCTTTAGGTAGATTATGGAGCGTTTAGCTTAAAATGTCCCAAATTTAGTTAGGTTTATAGACAGGCTGGGTGTCACATCATTGAAAATTAAGAAGAACACCCTCAACATATAGGGTAAGTTATAGTATACTCTGGCACACCACATGTTATGTCCTACCATAGGGGATAATGTTTTGAGACTAGTTTGACCATCCATGATAGTTAGCTTCATAGATGATTATGAGTTCAATGTCAAAGAGTTTTTATCTAGGAAGTTGAGAGACCGGGCTTTAGGGGGTCAAAAGTTGTTATTGGCTTACCCGTGCATGATTACACAGATATGTCTGGCTATGGGAGTACTGTATCTCACTGGTATAGATGAGTTGTTAGGTTCCATGAGAACAATATACTGAGGCCTAATAAAACATGCAACCAACCCTTTGGACCGATAAAAAAGACAGGCAACAGACTTAATGGTAGGGATGTTCCTGCAGGGTTATCAAGTAGATAACGCTGAGGCAGTCGAGGTAGGATCATAGATAGAGACTTCATATACGAATGAAATAGGTAATTTTAGTGCCTTACCTCCAGTACATTCTGTGTCGCCTCAACCACAAGGTATGACTTATGGACTTACAATGATTACACAGGCACTATGGACTGAGGTTATGACAAGATTAGACATACTAGAGGCTAACATCGGATATATGGAAGGGGGTGGGAAGCCCTAGGTCAATACATAGTTTGCTAACTAGGACAGACGGTTCCAAGGGCACCTGGATGCATTTAAGTCAAGGATTACTCGACAATTGAGTAGTGGGTAGATGCTCGATGTTGAGATCAGATCCGAGGTTGCAAAAATTAAGAGGATGGTCATAAAGATATATGATAGACCAGTTGGTTCAAAGCCTATAGTCGATAAAGTAATTCCTATAGTTCAAGTGCCAAACATTTGTGTGATACCAAACTTGGTACACACACTAGTTGAGAAAACTAAAGAGGGGAGAAAAGAGAGAAATAGAAAGAGTAAAGAAGAAAAAAAGATAAAAAAAGGCTAGGGGTAATAGCATTTAGATAGAGAGGGACTGGGAGAAACGGATCCAAGAGATGTCCATTGGAGCTGGTGGATCGAGAGTACTAGTTGTACATGCTGAGGGGGTCGGTGTGGTGCCCCTGACTATTATGGATTAAGTCCCGACTAATGGAACAATACCTGAGGATAGTGGGACGCGCTTTGAGGGACAATGTATTGATTTTGATGAGTTGGCGCCTTGAGTGCCTAGGTATGACTTTTCATCCTTAGTTTATATGTATTTGCAATGATGGAAATACAATGATTTTATTTGAGGTGGGGGTTATTCTGAATATCTGGGAGTAGCTTAAAGTATGTTATGACTTGCAGGTTTGGTGCTGACAACTGAGATAGGGTGAAAATCAGTTCCTATGGCCACAAATTATTTTGATTGTAATTTTTTGGAGACTCTGAAAAATTCATTTGTTTTGAAATTGTGATTTTGGAATTGATTTGTGATTTTGAATTTGGAAACACTGCTGATTTTAAATGATTATGTTGAGAATTTATGTTAAACTAAATTATGCTAAAAAATTGACCCCTCTAAAAAATTTGGCCTACTATGTGATATCTATATGTGTGAGACTATTGTGAATCTAGAAATAGAATTAAGATTATAGATAGAACAATTAGAGGAAAATAGTTGCATAATTGGATAGCTAATACTAAGTAGTGTATCACTATACAAGTGCATGTGAGGTATACTGAGTTCTCGGAGTGTCAAAATATAGAACTTTCCTAGTTGCTTTTACCTCGGGTTAGGATGGTTAAGTAGGAGATGCTCACAGGCCCTTTTTATGTGAGTCCACCTAAGCCTAAAATGCCTTAACCAAAGTAATGAATCCCTTGATCTAAATGTTTGAGCATGAATAGAAAAATTTTGTTGTTTTCACTGATTTCACCTTCCCGTTTCCCTTACAATTAACCTGTCGTGGCCCAGGTATTCTTTGGACACTATGCACCTTAACTCAGGAAAATCTCCTAAGTTGATGGTGGCTATTATAAGGGTGTGTAGGAGAAAATGAGTATGAAGAAAGTTTGTAGAAGAAAAATAGTCGAAACTTGGACAGGTGTGGTGGAAAATAAAAGAAAAAGAAAAGTTACAATGAGAATTAACAAAAAAAAGAAGAAAATAAAGTAAGAAAACTACACTTGGCCTAATCTGAATTTCCTTAAAATAAAAATGGAGACATAAAGGTGTAAATAAAAATAAAAGTGGGAGAATAAGTGGACCTAGAGAAATGCATAGTATCCAGGAGGCTTAGTAACTAAATGAATCCTAAAAAATATCATACCATCCCTAAGCCTACATTGCAAGCTGAATGATCCTACCAAGACTGTCTGAAAACTTAGGAAAAGATCATAAGGGCTAGCCTATGGTATTATGTATACATCGATGATACTTCTTTGTGAGAGAGAGAGTCATTTTCTATATTCTAGAATAGATCGGTTTATCCATACGGAGAGTTAATGAGATTTTTTTTATTATGATCGCACATGGGTTATGTTGCTAGGTTGCTAGATTGTTTTGTTGTTTGTAATTTATGTCTATGCCTAGTTGCCTATTGATAATGTAATTCCATCATCGCATAACCTCATGTTTCTATATGTCCTAGATAGTTATACGTATTTTGAGACTTTAAAAGTTAAAAGGAGGGGAGTGATATAATTAAAATTAAATTTAAAATTACTTCCATGGTTAGCTTATGGTCTTTCTATTTTAGCATCATCTCTATATCCTGAAAGAGTGTTTGGTTTATTTTTCCTAAGTACATGAAAATTCTAAGTTGAGGGTGTTGATGTGTCATGGAAACATAACACTTTCAATGCTTAAAACCATGAATTTATGCGTGAACTTAGGATATTTTTTTAGAAATGGTGCACTTTGGTGTATATTACAACTAAAATAGGTCTACTGTAGTGTTGAAATGAAAAGGGAAGAAAATGACCTTGGAAGACCAACTGTGATAAATGTTCAAGTCAACTGTCGAGTTGTCAACACTCGATACGACTTGTCTGCTGACTCGTATGCACAACAAAACCTAAAGCCAAACTAAGAAGCTAAGTATAGAGAAGATACAACTCAAGCACTCAAGTTGTAAGCAGGAATACGAGTCATATGGAGAAGTCCTAAGCATAAAAGAATCTAAAGCTACTATCCAAAGTTGAAGTCTCAAAATTACACGAGTCTAAATTATGAGCACGACTTGTATAGAGAAGCCATACACAAACAAATGTTCAAAACTTGTAAAGACAGAAGTTCTAGGTGGATACAAGTGAAGGACACGAGTTTTATCCTCATGTATGACTCCTAGGCAGAAGTCGTATGATAAACAACAAGTTGAAGTCTTAGGAAATCAGACACTGGAATGGATACGAGAAGGCATAGGATGACTCGTATGATGTGGGTACAAGTTGAAGACAGAGTCGTACCAATTGCCGACATAACTTTACCATTCCCATTTTTATTAGGATTTAAATGTTTTTTTGAGATACTACAAATACCCTAGGGTTTTTCTTTTATTAGGTTACACATTCTTACAATACATTACAATTATTCTTGAGATTTTTGGTTTTTATTCTATTCAAGACTTTCGAGTTTATTCATCTTATTCTTGTTAAATTAATTACATGTTTTCCTCATTGTTAATCATGCATGCTTGCATGGACAAGAGTGGCTAATCTCAGTAACTAGGGTTGTGGGAACCCTAGAGTATTAGCTATATAGAGGAAGTTTGATATGCATCCATTCTAGGGTTTATGCATGTATCTTAATCTTCTTCACAATAATTAATCTTTAAGCTGCTGCAGAAGTTTGAGATAGCCTGTATTTGCAAACATCTTCACAAGGGAGTTTGTGATTAGGAAAAGAAGATCAAGGTAGTAATTTGAGATTTACTTCCACCTTGTAATTTCAATCATCTCATCTAATCACTTCATCTCAGAAGGTAATAGTGAACTGAGGTCGTAATAAGGAGCAACAAGGAGACACCCTTAGTCTGAACCGGTAAATGGTGAGATTTATCTTTACATTAATAGGACGGTTGATAATACATATCTTGTAGACTTTACATGCAAAGCCTCAGAATAGTTGGGTTGATCATGAGAAATTTACAGAGTTAAGAAGCCAGGGGTGCACAAGCCTAGTGTTCATTTTCTATTGTTCAAAACTCAAAAGCACTCAAGTTTTGGTTACTACATGCATTGATATAAAATTTCCCCCATTTACTTTTCTGTACTACTCGTGAAGTACATCAAATCAAGCAACGGTTCAGCATCTGCCCTGTGGGTTCTACCCCATCCTAGTTGGGTAACTATATTTGGCATCGACTACAACATACTTCTATTGAAGTTAGTTTTGGGAGACATCAGTGGTTACGAGTCAATGGTTGACTCGTATTCAAAGGCGACACTTTTTTAGTTTTTAAGTTGGGGGCTCTTTGGAAATTTAGCACTTTAATTCCTTGTACACCAAGACTTAACACATTCCTTGGGACTTTATTATCATATCATTCCTAATAAAATACTACCAAAATTTTCTCTCAAACTCTCTATTCAAGATAAGGCTACGATTTCAAAGAAAGTGATCAACTAGGGTTCTAAGGGTGCTATCTCTTCCAAATTTTTTGATATTTCCGACATGTTCCTCCTCCCTCATTGTTATTTTAATAAAAAAAACATATTTTAATGTATGGCTTTTATGGAATTGTTTTGGTTTGAAATAAAGGTTGGGGGTTTGAATGTTTATCTTTGAATAATACTTTTCCATTGATTAATTATAGTTTTCCATGTTTTAATATGGTTGAACTTGTGGGTGCATAGGTATAGTGGTTGAACTTGAGAATGGTAACTTTCTCTAAAATTGTGACTTTGGGAGTGGTTATGACCCCAACCTTGTACCATAAAATTTGTTTATAGATATAAGAAAGGTGGAAATTTTAATTAGGGGTATAATGAAATCCTCAGTGTTTGGTTTGACTTATTCATGAAACTAATGAATGGAATGAATGGTTAACGATGGTTTTGAAAACCTTTTGGGGTACATTACAATCCCCTAAGTGAATAATTTATGAAAACCTTGTGGGGTACATATAAATCCCCAAAGTAATTTTAATAATGGATTTTGTGGGTACAAGGAATCCATTAAGTGTTGTCTTAATGACATTGCTTGCAAGCTATTGTTTGTATGACAATACCACTTAATAATGCCTTAATGATTGAATCCTAGAATTAGTGGTTTGGTTATGTGTTAAATATTTTAATTGGGAAATAATGGGGGTTGTGATAGCTAGCCATGAAGGTGTGAGTCTAAATGATGGACACAAGAAAATTAAGTTTGCCGACATGAGGTTGGTCTTGATGACCATGTGCTTTTGGGGTACAATGGAACCACCCAAGACTATACATGTATATATGTATCAAGGAGGACAAAGGGTACAAGGGAATCCCAAGCCATCTATGATATTTCCAGTTTGTGCAGTTACACGCATTGGTGTCCATTCAGGGGGGGTAACACTGGACCCATATAGCCTGTGGGTGTACTTGTGATGGTAAAGATACGCAACCTAGACAAATGTTTTAAAATGCATGCTAAACAATGTTCCCTATGCCTACACGATATATATGTATATATGTACTTGCATATGGTAATTCTCATTGGTTTGAATTGGTTTTGAATTAATTACATTAATTTTTCTTTATCCATGAGTTACATTCTAGCATTCACTCTGCTAACCTTCTTCGGGCAGTGTATGATATAAGTCAAATGGGCGTTAATACTTTTCATTACTCACCTCGATATTAACATGAGGAGGTCCAAGCCTTGATCCCTAAGGATCCAAGAATGTTCTGGGACGCACTTCTTAGAGATCCTAATAAAGCAATGTCATGTTTGGAATATAACTTGGAGCCAAGGAAATCCATGGCACATGAATAAAAAGAGCCTTTGTGGGTTATTTTTGAAATAGCCACTTTTGGTTTATTTTTGTAATAGGATAGTTGTGCTAATGAAACTACTATAAATAGGTGCCATAGATATTTCATTAGTTACTTTTTGATTAATGATGATGATGCATTCAATAAAACTCCATTGGGAGTGTTGTGTACTTGTGATGTTGAGTCTAAATATACATTCTACTGTCACTATTTTAGTCTTTTTAGACTTATTTTAAGGATGGTTCTATGTTATATGGGTTGATAATGATATAAATGTGTATAAAAGTGTTAAAGGTGGTGTTTATAAGGTTCCAAGTGAATTTCAAGTAAGTTGGTATTTCAAAGAGTCAATTAGAGTTCAATAGAGAAAACTAGTATTTCTAGCTTGAGTTAGCCCCTTGTCTAGTCTTTCTCGTTGGATTATATTGTGTTATATGTGTTCCTTATGGTTTTAAATATGTTATTATATGTGGAATAATTTTTTAGGAGTGTATAAAGTTCAAATGAGTCAAGGGAAGAGTGGAAACTTGAAGTGAAAGATCATGGAAATTTGCCTACTCTAAGCTCTTGTTTTTTATTAATTAATATGGATATTGTATTGTTTGTACCTCTAATTAGTTTGGTGTGTTCTTGTAGGATACTTTATTTGCTTAATAAGATGATATATGGATGGTATAGAGGCTTTAAAATCATTGGAAATACATAACAAGACAAGGGATGAAGGGAGGAAGGACCAACACTTAACCAAAATTTAGAGGATAAATTCTAGAGAGGGCATGCGATTGTCGTGCGCAGCATGATATATTCCAATGGAATATATAGTGCGATGTATGCTCCATTCTATAGGAATTGAGGGTGCGACACACGCTCCACTCCACGCCTGGGCTTTTCAAGCTAATTTGACTCCTACACGGACTTGACTTACCCTTATGCTATATATACATATCGTATCACATTTTTTCATATATTTTGACATATATTGGAGATCAAGGGGCTGATACAACTTCATAATTAGGTTTTTATTAATTTTATTTAGTTCATACATGTTTTTAGTCGTTAATTACAACATTGTGATTACGATTATGATTATGCGTGGCTAAATGCCCTCTTTCCGGGGTTGAAGCCAAGAACATGAGTATTATTGATATGGATTAAGTTTTTTTTCATATCTTATCACTATTTTTTTTGTTTATGCCTTTTTTAATTATTTTGATTATTGATCACTCCTAGAATACATATATTGTCAACCTTGTGAACTTGGGAGAGAGAATAAAGAGATTGAACATACGAATAAGCAGAGTATGGTTTGTATTTTTTTATGAAATAATGAATTCAAATTAGTATCTAGGATAGGCATGTACTTAGATACCGTACTTTATTCACAAGTAGGATGATATTTGTAAAGAATTTAAGTGAACTATTACATCCCTGCTCAACGATGTAGTTGTAAGGTTCAACTTAGATAAAGAATTCGAGATTGGAAAACCAAAATCATGCATTTAACCCTATTAATAAACAACCACAATAAGCATGTTAACGGATGAAATCCAATAGCATAATATGATTGTTCAAGAGTGTTTCAAATCTGGGTTTTCTCTCATTGATTATCTTAAGACCTTTACTTTCAGCATTATTTACCTTTATAAAGTTGCAAATTTACAAACTCTATTTTGGTTACGCTTACATCAATTGAATCTGAATTGTGAACTGAAATCAAATAATTTATGAATCAAGTCTCTGTGGGATTGATATCCCAATTTTCTTGAAGGCCACTACATTACTTGGTAGGCCACGTACACTTGCGTGTGAGCTTGGGCGTTGTCATGTTTTTGGCTCCATTGTTGTGTACTTGTATTTCGGAAATTGTTTATTTTAGTTTTACTTTTAGATTAATTTGGTATTTTTATGCTTGGTCTTGGTTTTGTTATTGAAGTGAATATGTTTTTTGGTTGATAAGGTGGCAAGGGATCGGGGGTTGGTAGAACCATGCATTGAACCCGAGTAAGACTTTCACCAACACTGGAGAGAAGCAATCCTTCTCCCCTGAATTCCACAAATCAAAGAAGGACAAAAGTATATCGTTCCAATGGCAAAACAACAAGCAGGCCGAAGGACAGTTAGGGAAGTGGCAGTACCACTTTGACAAACTTGACTTCCCCTATTCAAGGACTACCAGCTGAGGTGAATTTTGAGTTAAAACAAAATAAAGTGTTGCTTCTTATTAGCAGTGGATCTTTTTCAAGTCTTTCACACGAGGATCCACAAGTCCACTTGCAGACCTTCATTGAGATTACAGATATATTCACTCTGACTGGGGTGAGTATAGATTATGTAAAGTTGACACTGTTTCCCCATTCACATTTGGGGAAGCTAAAAGGTGGTTGAATGTAGAGCTGGCCAATTCAGTTAACACATTGGATGACTTATCCTGAAAGTTCCTCATCAGATTTTTTCCATCAAGCAAGACTGCAAAACTTTGTTGTGAGATAGTGATCTTCAAAGAAAAGCTTTATGAAAACCTCTATCATTCTTGGGAATTCTTAAAGTGTCTTATTATGGATTTTCCACACCACCAACAGTCTAATAAGGTACTTTTTCATACTTTTGATGAAGCTCTTAATCACAATATGATGATATTGCTAGATCCAGCCGAAGGTGGTCAATTACTGGAATTAACTTATAATAAGATGTAAACATTACTAAACAACTTAGCACAAAGAAATCCAGAGTGGAATTCAAATACTAGAATGCCACAAAAAAATTACGGGCTTAGTAGAGGTGGACTAAGTCACAGCCTTATGAGCATAGTTTTCTTCCTTAAAAAACTTGATTAACACATCTTTCAACAGCATGAAGTTGGGAGCAGCATAACCTGCAGCCATATTCAATGTCATCCAACAAGTTGCATGTTGGTTTGAGCTATGCAGAAATAGTGGTCATGTTGTAGCTATATGTGCGTCAAATTTGGAATTTGTGATGTATGTAGGTAATGCTCAAACAAAAAATTATGGTGATACCTACAACATGAAGTGGCAGAATCATCCACCAAATCAGTCATGGAATGCTACATAACCACAACCACAACCAAATCAGCACACTAGCAACATAAAAAAGATAATGATACAGATCTTAGCTATTCAGGAATAGTTTATTGTAGACTTTAAAAATTTACAAGCTTCAACAGGAATTTTAGAGTTGCACGTGGTGAAAAACTAGAAAGCATTAAATATGAGACTACAAGGTGGTTTGCCAGTTGACAAAAAAAATCCAAAACAAATCATGGAAATCACCTTGAGAAGTGGTAAAGAGCTTCAGGGAGAACCTCCCAAGGCAAAATTAGGATTGAGAGAATCAAAACCGACCACCTTGGTGTTGCAGCTAGTAGATGAGTCATTTCCATATCTAGATGGAATAATTGAGGATGTCCTCATAATGGTTTGTATATTCATTATACCTACTGACTTTATTGTTCTTGATTTTTTGGAAGATAAATAGGTACCAATTATCTTAGGACATCCATTCTTAGCAACTGGAGAGGCCTTGATTGATGTTAGAAAAGGCACGCTCAAGATGAGGGTTGATGATGAAGAGGTGATATTTGAGTTTTACAAAGCACCCAATGTAATGTTCCAAATTAAAGATTTATGTTTGATCAGTGTTATTGAAAAGGAAAAGTAAGGGGTTATTAATCATCCAAAGACCTCTTCAGATTACCTGATTGAGAGGCCTAAGATTAAGTTGTTGTTTCCAAACATGATGAAGGTATATTTTAAGAGAGATGTTGACTTTGAGAGTGAAAACTCAAGAGGTCAAAACAAATGAAAAAATGGCTCCCAAAATAGAGTAAAAGGGTGAAGAAATATGGTTGAGTTGATATGAGTCGTACTGCGACACTAAATCAGACGTTGCTTGGGAGGAAACCCAATTTAATTAGGAATGTTTTGTTTTCAATTTTTTTAATTTTTTATTTCATGTAATTTTGATTTTTAGTTGAGTCACAAGTTTATGGAAAGTCTGAGTACCATAAACTTAAGCTAATGAGCATGGCAAAGACTGAGTGTGGGGTCCTATGGATCTTATTTATGTGTAAAGATGCTACTACCATGGCATAGATGACTCAGGGGGTATTTGTATCTCTTACATTTAAATTCAATTTGGGGATAAAGTAGTTTTTTAAGTGTGGTGTGGGGAAATTCTCAAATTTTGGCTCAATTTAAAAAAAATTATACCAGATATTCTTGTTGGTGCTATTTTTACTTGCATGATGCAAGTGGGTTTTTTTGTAAAAGCATTTCGATTGGTGTGAATTTATACTTTTGAAACTCTTAGGCTTATGTTTATGACTCTTGTACTTGTTGGATTTATTTTGAATTTGTGTTATTGTTTGGTTGGGAGTATATGATGATCCTATATGAGTCGAGCATGTGCCATGTACGTGTGAGGTTTTTGTGTATACTTTATTGCATGTGATGTCTAGAACTTACCCGGTGTGGGTGTGAAGCAAAATAAAGAATGTTGGTCTACGAGATGATGCAGGCATTTGTTTGATAGCCTTGTTTTTATACCATTTATTTGTCCTACTCTTGTTCCTTATCTTAGTCAACCGCCATTTGGCCTTCAGCCTTTTCTTTGGCAACCTCATAAGTAGCTTAATCCCTTCTTTGATTGAACATAATTTGATCTAAAGAGCTCTTAAGTGCTTTAATAAAAAATAAATTAGTTAAGAGTTTAAGAAATTGAAGAAGAAAAAGGTAAAATTAATGCTCCAAGGTAATTGTTATTAGTGTTGATAATTGATGTGTAGTGGATGAATGTGATATAAGTTATGCTAGAATTATTGCCATGGTTATGACGAAAGAGAAAAATTAATTCTTGTGGTAGTAAACAATGAGTTCACCAAGTGTTTGTAAAAATGATTAAAAGAAATGGAGCAAAATAAAGGTATGGCTAGACAAAAAAAGGTGTAATTTGGTTGTTAGAGATTGGTTTGAATGCATAATGTAGTTCATTAAAGTTCTTAGAGAGGTTAGTCACTATTCCCAAATAGTTCCTACCCGTTCCTTAGCATACACTACAACCTGGGAAAGTCTTAATTGGTCCTAAGCTTTACATTCTGATATTAGTGGAGAATTACACTAATGGCAAGCCCATGGTTCATTATGTGTAACTTGTGAATTCCTAATGAGAGTGAGCCTAATTTTAAACTTGCACCCAACATATTATAAATTGCTTAATTGTAAGTGATTATGGGTATCTCTCTTGTTGTAAGGGGTACATGTTTGGTGAAGGTGGGTGATTTGTATGATGTCCTCCATTGAGCAATAATCATGATTTTACCACTAAGCGAGTTAATTCTCTATGCTAGGATGTTTTCGAGTAGTATTCATGAGCATTCAATTGTGTAAATAGCATACTTAGTGTAGTAACTTGCATTCTATGTAATGACTATAGTAATAGCTTAAGTGTCTTGCATTTAGTAGAAGTGCAGAGTCTCCGTAGTTGATAATAATTATAAATAACAGTTGTTTGAGGACGAACAAGGCTTTAAGTATGGGGTGGTCAATGTCTTATAAAAAGTTGCAGGTTGGTATGAGGTATGCAGAAATAGAGGTCATGCTATAGCCATGTGTGCATCAAATCCAGAATATGTGATGTATGTAGGTAATTCTCAAAGAACAAATGTAAGACCCCACAAAGTTCCCTCGTAGTATGAGCCTTAGAGTGTGTCTTAGAGTGTAATTTTGGCCCTAAAAGGTTGATAAGTGACTTCCCAAGTGATAAATATTTTAAACCATGTATAATTTCACTAATATCAACTTTATGTCACGTAGATAATTGAATAATCTTTCCATAAAAACCAATTTAATCAAAATCCGACATCAGATGAGAAAGTTATGGCCGTTTTACTAAGAGCTATCGGAACGGCCCAAGTGCGACAGATAGGTTGACGGACTGTCGAGCTTGCGATGGACCGTCGCCCGATCCGTCGCAACCAAGGAAGTGACTCTCTCTTCTGACCCAAGTGCAATAGCCAAGATTATTGATCATCAAGCTAGCGATGGACCATCGCTAAGACCGTCGCAACTGAGGTAGTGTGGTCTTTTTCTAACTAGCGTGCGACAGATAATCCGACGGACCATCAGAATAGCGACGGACCATCACTCTGACCCTTTTTAAAATTATATATATCTTGAAAAAAGTGGAGGGATTCATTATTCATCTTCAACATCAAAGCTAGAGTTTCCTACAAGATCAAAACCCTTCTTTCTTTAAGAAGAAAAAAATCAAGAAATCAAGAATCTCTCCAAGAGTTTTCTAAGGTAAGCAGATGTTGATTCTTGGGTCCCTTTCATCAAAGAAGCTTAAGAATACTTCTTTAAATTTCAAATATCATATGTTTATGAGTTTTCATGTTTCATGTGAGTTGAAATTGAAGTTCATGCTATTATTGAGTTTTAATTCTTGCTTTGTTTATGAGGTTTCAAGATTTTACCCTAGTACGTGATATTCATGTGATGTTCATGCTAAACCATCTTCAAGTTGTTTGATAAATGATGTGTTTATGTCGATTAAGTTTAGAAATTGTTGAATAAGCAAAGCATGCTCCCCATATGTTTGATAAAATTCTTATGTGAAGGAATTAGAGCCATTATAGCATGTTGACTAGAAATCCCCAATTGTGTGCAAGCCCATGCTTGCCAAGTTTTTATTGAAAAGCCTTAGTGAATGAATTGTGTCATGATAGCATAAAATTCCCTAATTAAGTTCTCTTTACTACATGCTAAGTGTTTGATGCAAGACCTTGTTGAATGGAGTATGATCCAATAGCATTTCTCCCTATATTATCACATGTTTGTTACTTCTAAATGCTTGAAGAGATGCTTTAGTGATTTTGATGGTGAATGAATGTCCATGGTTATGATTATTCACGAATAGTTATGTTTTACTTTTATGTTATTGGGTCCTAGGGGTATTTATACCCGACAAATTATCTACAGTATTGAGCCTATGTCAGTTTTTATGATAATCTAAGTCAAGCCACGATTCCCAGAACTCATTGAGTTATAGAACTCAAAACCCTCAGATAGTTATAGAACTTAAGTAATATCAGTATCGTTAGTATTCTAGCCTTAGTTCAGTATTCAGCTCAGATCTAGTAGTATTCCAGTGTTCAGTTCAGACCACAGTAGTATTCGAGTAATCTATTCAAGGCTCAGTATAATTCAGTCAAATAATGAGATTCTGTAGTATTTCGTCAGATAACGGAACAAAGTGAATTCATCTTAACTTAGTCAGATTAGTAGAGAAATATGATCAGTAACAGATTCGGCTTAGTCTAAGTTTAGTTAAGAATCAGTTCAGAGTCCTTCAGTTGGGAGTAAAAGCTAGCACCAAGCGAGTGCAGGGATGATGACTTTCCCATTAGAGAGGAAGAGTCGTTAGCAGCAATCTCTAAACACCAGAATTGCGTAGCCAGTGTAGGACCAGGAGTTACTTTTTAGATTAAGGCTTAACTATCATGCTGCCTTAGGCTTGACTTCCTGTTTAAGGCCACCCATCAGAGAGTCTTGACAAGAGTAGAGGTATTTATCTGTGGCACGGTATTGACACCCTCCCAGCTGGGGTTACTGGTTGGACCCCACCAGTTCAGATTTGGGGCATGTTGGTTAAGTGAGAACTCCCACAGTTGCAGTTTCAATATCAGTCTTTAGAGAAGAACTTAGAAATCAGGACCGTCAGATACAGTCACCCATCTCAATAAGGAACTCAGATAGTTCCATAGATTCATGGACCACCCACTAGATAGGCCTAGTCTTTCATGAAGTTAACCAGTATCAGTATTACCAGATCCATAGATCACCCGTTAGATAGGCCTAATCTCAGTCTCAGATTCAGTTGAGTATTGTTATTATTAGATCCCGAGATCACCCATTAGATAGACCTTATCTCAGTCTCAGGTTCAGTTGATTATTCTTATTATCAGATTCATAGATCTTCTACTAGATAGATTTGATCTCAAACATAATTATTTCTATTATTAAAAGATTTAGAGATCTTTCATTAGATAGGTCTGATCTCAAATACAATTATTCTTTATCATTATTAATAGATTTAAACATCATCCGTTAGAAAGATTTGATCACGCCTTTAGTCAGTTAATAGTAGCAGGTTCATAACTCAGTCATTGATACGAGTAGTTTTAGTTAATCAGCTTTAGTATCACCAGATTCAGAAATCACTCGATAGATAGGACTGATCTTAACTTCAGTACTCAGTTATCAATATGAGGAGTTTTAGTTGATCAGTATCTTAGTGTTATTAGTGAGTTCAAACATCAACAAAGTAGTACCGAAGTTTCAGTATTCAGAGTCTTGATGATTTCAGTTATGGTTTGTGCATTCATGCGTATGTCCTCATTTAGTACTCTCATGATTATTCAGTTAAGTAATTTTTCATGCATAAGCCCTTGCATTTAGACTTACCTCATTTTGCATACTCAGGATATTCCCACGTACTGATGCATTTGCGCTATGGTATTTTACTTTACACCATAGGTTCAGAGGCACGAGATCTAGAGTACCCTTAGAAGCTCAGTCCTAGTCAGCAGCAGTAGATGTAGTAGTGAGTCCTCTTTATTCGAGGATGATTCTTAATTTATTATCACATCAGATTTAATTTATTTTCAGTAGACGGAGTTAGTTGGGGATATGTCCTATAAACTCCAAAGTTCAGACAGTCTAGAGGTTTTTCGAACAGATATATCAATATTCAGTTTTTAGTTTTAAGTATTTTAGATGTTTTGAACCTTATGGCAAGTTTTTTACTAGTTTTCCGCATTTATTATATTATATTATATTATACAGAGCTCAGGTACAAATATCAATAGAAGATTAGCTTGTGGTCCTTCGAGATCATGAGCACCGTGTAAAAACAAGGGATTAGTCTCGGGTTGTTACACCAAATTATTGTAATGCCTACAACATGAATTGATAGACTCAACCACCAAATCAACCATGGAACCCTCCACAACCACGAGTACAACCAAATTAGCCAACTAGCAACATGGAGGAGATGGTGAAATAGATCTTAGCTAATAAGAAAGGTTTGCTGCAGACTTGAAAATTTTGCAAGCAACCGCAAGAAGTTTAGATTTGCACATGGGGAAAATAAGCAAGAATTAAATACTAGACCACAAGGTGGTTTGCCAGCTGACACACAAAATCCAAAACAAGTCATGGAAATCACCTTGAGAAAAGGTAAAGAGCTTCAAGGAGAACCTCCAAAGGTAAAAAAAAAAAAGGTAAATGGTGATATGGTGACCCTACATGTAAATGACAGAGTTGCTGAAAATTCAAGAAAGATGGAGTACTTGAAAGAAAAAGTTTTTGAACAAGAGAAGAGGAAGATGTTGCCATTACCTTTTCCACAAAAATACATAAAAGCAAAGGAGGGTGCTATGTTCAGAAAGTTCTTTGATACATTTAGAGGGCTTCACATTAACTTACATTTGCTAGATATTTTGCAGAGTATGCCCAATTATGCAAAGTACTAGAGGGATGTGGTGGCTAATAATGTAAAACTGCAGGATGTGGGAGCTATATCACTCAATGAAGAGTATAGCACTATGATGACCCATAAAATCTCTAAGAAATTGAGAGATTAGTGGAGGTTTCCTATCTCTATTCAAATTTGGAGCAAATAGGTCCATGCATTAATTGACTTAGGGGCAAGCATAAATTTGATGCCCCTATTATTTTTTAAAACATTGGGATTAGGAGAACTGAAATCGACCACCATGGTGTTCAAATTGGTAGATGGGTTATTTACATATGTGGATAGAATAATTAAGGATGTCTTCATAATGGTTGTTAAATACATTATACCTACTTACTTTATTTTTCTTGATTTTTAGGCATATCAACAGGAACCAATTATCTTGGGGCATCCATTCTTAGAAACTGGAGGGGCCTTGATTGATGTTAGAAAAGGCACGCTCAAGATGAGGGTAGATGATGAAGAGGTGGTATTTTAGGTTTAAAAATACCCAATGTAACATCAAAAATTAAATATTTATGTGTGATCAATGTTATTAAAGGGAAAAGTATGGGGTGAATAATCAAGGGAATACCTATTTGGATGACCTAATTGAGCATCCTGAGATGAACCCACTAAAATATAATGAATGTTGATGTTAAGAGAGATGTTAACTTGAGAGTGCAAACTCAAGATTTCAAAAACGGATGAAAAAATGGCTCCCAAAAAAAAGTAAAACGGTGAAGAAATATGGTTAAGTTGGTATGGGTCGTATTGCCACACCAAATAGAGCGCTGCTTGGGAAGAAAAAAAAGTTAATTAGGTATGTTTTTATTTATAGTTTTTTTTTTATTTTTTATTTGATGTAGTTTTTGTTATTGGTTGAGTCATTAGTTTTTAGTTCATGTAGTTTATGTTATTGGTTGAGTCGCAGGTTAATAGGATGTCTAAGTACCATAAACTTGAGCTAAGAAATATGGCGAAGACTGAGTGTGGGGTCCCATGGATCTCATTTATGTGTAAAGATGCTACTAGCTAGGCCTAGAGGCCTCAGGGAGTATTTCTATCTCTTACCTTTACGTTCACTCTGGGAACAAAGTAGATTTTTAAGTGTGGAGGGGAGGAGATTCCCAAATTTTGGCTAAATTTTAAAAAAAATTGTGAGATATTCTTCTTGGTGATATTTTTGGTTGCATTATGCAAGTTGATTTGTTTGTAAAAGAATATTGATTGGTGTGAATTGCTACTTTTGAAAACCTTAGGCTTATGTTTATGAATCTTGTACTTGTTGGCTTAATTTTGAATTTATTCTATTGTTAGGTTTGGAGTCTATGATGTTACTATATGAGTCGAACATATGCCATATACGTGTGAGGTTTATGTGTATTCCTTGTTGCATGTGATATCTAGAACTTGACCGATGTATATGTGAAGAAAAATAAATAATGTGGGTTTAGGAGATGATACAAGCATTTCTTTGACAACCTTATTTTTATACCTTCTATTTGTCCTACCCTTGTGCTTTATCTAAGTCAACCCCCATTGAGCCTTTTGATTTTTCATTAGCAATCGCATAAGTAGCCTAATCCCTGCTTTGATAAACCATAATTTTATTCAAAGAGCTCTTAAGTGCTTTAATGAAAAATTGAATTGGTAAGGAGTTTGAGAAATTGAAGAATAAAAATGTGAAATTAATGCCCCAAGGTAATTTTTGTTGATGTTGATAATTGATGTGTGGTGGATGGATGTGATATAAGTTATGCTAAAATTATTTCCATGGTTATGAAAAAAGAGAAAAAATAATTCTTGTGGTAGTAAACTATGCGTTCACCAAGTGTTTGTAAAAATTCTTAAAAGAGATGGGGAAAAATAAAAGTATCGGTAGACAAAAAATTGTGTAATTTGGTTATTGGAGATTGGTTTAAATGCATAATGTAGTGTATTAAAGCTCTTAGAGAGGTTAGTCACTATTCCGAAATAGTTCCTACCCATCCCTTAGCCTACATTTCAACCCGAAAAAGTCCTAATTGATCCTAAGCTTCACATTCTGATATTTGTGGAGCATTACACTAAGGTCAAGCCTATGCATTATTGTGTGTAACTTGTGAATTCCTTGTGAGAGTGAGCGCAATTTGATACATGTACCCATCATATTATGAATTGCTCAATTGTGAGTAATTATGGGTAACTCGTTCACATGTTTGATGAAGGTGGGTGATTTATTTGATGTCCTTGATTTAGAAAAAACCATGAGTTTGTCACTAGGTGAGTCAATTCTTGAAGCTAGGATGTTTTAGAGTAGTGTTCGTGAGCATTCAATTGTTTAAATAGTATGCTTAGTGTAGTAACTTGCATTCTATGTAATCATTGTAGTACTATATTGAGTCCCTTGCAGTTTGTATAAATGTAGAGTCTCTGTAGTTGATAACAATTATAGTTCAGAGTTGTTCTAGAACGACTAAGGCTTTAAGTGTGGGGTGGTGATGTTCGGTGTATTTATGCATTCTAGCGTCACTATTCTAGTCATTTTTCCCTTATTTTGAGCATGATTATTTTTTATATGGGTTGATAATGAGATAAATGTGTATCAATGTATTAAAGCATGTGTTTATAAGGTTCCAAGTGAATTCCAAGTAAGTTGGTACTTCAAAGAATCAATTAGAGTTCAATAGAGAAAACTAGTCTTTCTAGCTTGAGATAGCCTCTTGTCTAGTCTATCTCGTTGGATTATATCGGGTTCTATCTGTTCCTTATGGTTCTAAATGTGTTATTATATGTGTAAAAATATTTTAGGAGTGTATAAATTTCAAATAAGTCAAGGGAACAGTGGAAACTTAAAGTGAAAGATCATGGAAATTTGCGTAGTCTAAGCTCTTGTTTTTGATTAATCGTTATGGTTATAGTGATGTTTTTACCTCTAATTTGTGTGGTGTGTTCTTCTAGGATAATTTGTGAGCTTAATATGATGACATGTGTATGATATAGAGGCTTGGAAATCATTAGAGAGACACCACAAGACAAGGGATAGAAGGAGGAAGGACCAACACTTAACAAAAATTTAGAGGAAAAATTCAAGAGAGGGCGTGCGATTAGCATGTGCAACATGCTCTATTCCTACAGAATAGAGGGTACGATGCATGCTCCATTCCATAAGAATATAGGGTGTGACATAAGCTCCACTCCACACCTAGGCGTTTCAAGCTAATTTGACTCCTACATGGACATGGCTTACACTTACACTATATATACATGTTGTATCATTTTTTACACATCTTTTGACATATTTTGGAGATCAAGGCACTTATTTAACTTCACAATTAGGTTTTTATTAATTTTATGTAGTTCATACATGTTTTTGTCATTAATTATAAAATTGTTATTACGATTATGACTATGTGTGGCTAAACATCCTCTTTTCGGGGTTAAAGCCAAGAACATGAGTATTATTGCAATGGATTAGTTTGTTTTCTTTTCTTATCACTATTGGTTGTTTTTTTATTCTTGTTTTAATTATTGTAAGGATTGATCACCCCTATAATACATATATTATCAACCTTGTGAACTCGGTAAAGGGACTAGGGAGTATCACTATTGGTCGTAAGAGATATTCGGTCCCACTTTTGGTCAATGTAAGAGCTAGGTGCTCGTAGGTAATCAATAAGGGATGTATTTGGGTTTGATACACCCTTTGGTTTCCCTTTTGTTTTCTTCTTGTGTGTATCTTTCTATCATCCATCCTTTTAATCCTTTTATTATTTGTTTGTCGATTTTGTTGTTTTTTTGTGTTTATATTTTCTCTTGTATCATTTGGTATCAGATCCAATCTTGATTTCATTCCTATTAAGTCAATCTTGGGTTTGTTATTATTGTGACTAGTTCGGGTTGGGTTGAAGAAATGAGATGTGAATTTAAAATCTGAATATTTTGGTGAAAATTTTTGGGAAAATGATGTTTGGAATGAGTTTAGAATATTGAAAAGTGCTTACATTCAAAATTTGAACTCATTCCGAGCTTCAGAGAAAAGCTCAAAATGATTGATGTTCTTGGTTTGTTCTTGAAAAAACTGCTATCTTCAAGTTGAATTTTTCATCTATTTTGGGTGTTTGATCCAAAAATAAAGAAGAAAAGTAGTGAAAAAGTGTTTGTACTTAGCATCTAAGGAGATTCCAAAGGAGATTCCAACAAAAGAGGACACAAAGGACCATTAGAAGGGCATTTCAGCCATTTCAAGAGAGAAGGGCCACTGATATACTTTTAAAATGCCCTTGATCCGAACCTAAGATGTTGCAGCACCTCAAACAAGTGGCACCTATATTCAAGCTGTCGTGGACCTGCGCCCCACTTTCTAGGGCCGGTTACTAAATGTAGAACAAACCCTCCAAATATTAATCAAGTCCTAAATTAAAAATTCAAACTTCCAAAGAGCATTTTAACACATTAATTACTCCATTGCTCAAGGTTTGATTCATTAGTTTAATTTTTTTTGATTCCTAATCTCTTATTTTGATTCTTAAACAAATCATCAACTAGTAATTCGTATACTAAGTTGGTCGATTAGTTCTTGAGTCTGAATTATTTCATAGTCCTATTTCTTTTGAGCTATTCTAGCTTTTATTTCATTGTAACTTTTTGATTCAAGTCCGTAAATAGTTTTTACTTATTTGATTCATTCAAAAAAAAATCCACTCCAACCTCAAAGTATAAATTGACACCTTATTGTCTATTGGAGTATAAACAACTTTCAACATTAACCGCTTCAATTGTGAGGATCACAAAGATGAGTTCATACAAGTGATGGCGACGTGTTTTACTACTAATCTTGTTTTTTCATTTTTGTAGGTACAAGGTCATATAAGGGGAACATATCTGATACGGGACAAATGGTCATCTTATCTTTTGATGACATTTTTGGAGGCCAACACATAGAGGCTCAAGACTTAGTCACCTCGAGAATACAAGAACATGCATGGAGGACCCATTTTGAGCATAACTTAAAGCAATCTCGCGTGTGTAAGATTTCTTGGAGCATTTAAGGTTGAGGAATCACGGTTTAGGACCTTAATTAAGGGCATTTCGGACATTACACTTGGTGTATTTACACACCATGGCTGCCCCCTTAGTCTTATTTTTACTATATTTGGAATGATGAAGCATTGAAAGACGTATTTTCGCTCTTTTGAGAGTGTAACACCCTTAGTTGTAGGGCTTGGAAAAGTCATCCTTAGCATAGGGCTTGGAAAAGCCAATATTGATCTTTGCTTAAAAATGGTAGATCTTGAGGTGAGTTCATTCCCTTGTTGGTCACCGTAAGAGTGTGGTTTTGATTGTTACATTCATTAAGGGTTAGTGTTGAAATACACTTGGTTCTTAATCTTGTAATAATCTTTGTCTCACTATCTATCTTTATTTTCTTGCAAATCATGTATGTGTTGTGTAGTGGACTGTTTTGGGGTCTTCGTTGAATCCAAAACTTGTATTATTGTTGTTCATCTTGTTCATCACGTTTTGTAGTTGTTTTGGTGTTAAAATATACTCTTGCATCTTGTATTCTTGTTGTTGGTAGAGAATCCGAGTGTGGTCTCCATCTTGGTCCTGGAAAACATAAGATTAGTAGACTGATTTGGTGTTTGTTTCGTGCTTCCTTTGTCTTTCCCGTATCAATATCTTCGATAACCTCGGATAATTATGACTATGACATAGAAGACTATGATTGTGGTGAAGAATCATATGGATACATAGAAGATAAGGATTATGGGGGCTATGAATATAGCCATGATAAAATATGTTGAAGAGGAAACCAAGGTAGAATATAGGGTATAGTATGAGTCATTGTCTTCCTACTCTATGCATCATTAAAGGAGAACGGGATCTCAAAGTTTACCATAATTGGGAATGGCAATGTGAAAGAGTCTTCGAGGATAATGTTATGAGCGAAACCAAACAAGCTACATATGCCCATAAGTAAACTCATGGTCTGACCTTAGAATGGTGTAAACTTTGAAGGAATCCAATGCAAATATAGAGTTTCATGAAAGAGTTCTTGAGGACAATCTATATGCTCAAGGGTTACATGAAGCTTTATATTAGTGATCTAAGAAGACCAACTTGATCAAGATGGGTAGAGATTTGTGGAGTTCCAAGATGTGTTCTTATACTTTATGATTGGTTTCACATAAACTACATAACTCCTCTTATGGTTGATTATTTGGGGATACCTCGAGTGTCCAAGAGTTTCTCATACTTCTTGGAAGGCTATAGTGTCTTCAAGAGTGTGAAGGTTTTCTTCACTCGAGATGGGAACTATGAGGAGGTATGGTGTAACATATTCCTATTAGAATGTGGACACATATGTATGGTTTCCAATTGGTTTGCACAACACAAGATTCCATATGTGTAAAATTGGACTAAGTTTTAAAAGGACCAATGGGGAAACCATCTCTTTCCACCTACCCTTCCTAAATCTCAATGATAGATGCCTACTTACTCCAAGCCTTATAAAATTAAGAGACAAAAGATTGAATGGAGTAAGGGAGTGCAAGGTGGCACCCTAAGAGAGGAAAAAAAAGGTAGTGAGAAGTGAAGTGAGGTGGTTGCCACCAACGGAGCTAACATTGTTTGTCCTTCTATTAATAAGGACGTGTCTATAGGTACCAACATAGCAAGCGGAGGAGAACAAGTACCTAAAGAGAAAGTTCCCTTCGAAGAATTCATGAGGGAAATCATAGAAATTTCTGAGGCTTTTTTAGGACCTTCACACCAAGGTAAAGAATAATGTTCTCAAGAACATCAAAGTAACAAAGCTAACACTTACACTTTTGTGCATACGAATGATGATTGTGTGGCTAGTAGCCCATTTAGTATGAGTATCACCTTACCTATATATGAGTCTATTAATTCTTTGCCTCTTGATGATGATGTATATATTGTGAGTGTGGATACACTAGTTGATCCTATTATGTACCAAATTGACTCTTCCAGTAAAATCAATTTATGTCCACCTACTGTGTAAGCAATTGTGTTGGATGATAGTACATCATCATGTGGAAATTGTGTTGATCAACTTGTTTTCAAATCTATTCCGCCACTTAAGGATGTGTGTAATATGATTAGATAACCTCAAGTAAGTGATGAAATTGAGAATGTTGGTCAAGTAAATGGGAGTGACCCTTTGACCTTGTTTTCTAGTGAAGATTCTAATACTTGTTTGGCTCATAGGGATAATCATGTGATTTAAATATCTTTGATACTTGATAATCATCTTTTAGATAATGAACTTTCATGCTCTACATCTGGTTCAAGGATAGATCCTTCTCTTTTTAAGAAAAATATCTTGTTTGAAGATAATGAGCTTACTCCCAGTGAATTTTCAAGTGGTGTGGATAGAATTGTTCATATAGCTCATGTTGAGGGCTATATTCTATATGACAACCCACTATGGTGTTATAACATACCTCCTAAAGATGGAAATCTCTTCTTGGAAGATGAGAGTACTCTTAAATGAAAGGAATGTGAAGTCTTGGAAAAGAATAATCAATTGGGTAATGATAACTTTGATTTTCTTGAATCTTGAAGAAACCCAATATGTGACTGTTTTTTAGGAAATAATTGTGGATGTGATCCTATATATGACACCCCACCCTTGTTTGATACTTATAAGAATGAACTGCTTACTTCTTGTGAAGGCCTAACAAATAATCCCTTTGATATTTATGGGGGTATGTGTTTACTTGAGGATCCATCCATTGAAAGACATCCATGAGGTCATCTCTTTTGGAAGATGGCACCATCTCATTCCACCTACCCTTTAATAGTGAGTACGTGTATTAGGGCATCTTAGTTGAAGTTGACTTGAGTGATACCTTTATCTACTCCCTTTTAACTTTTGATGATATTTTTTCTAAAAATGAGTTAATATCTTTTATCTTGGTTTAAGCTAGGGGAAAAAGAGTGTTATCTAGACCCATGTATATCACCACTATTTCCATTTGACCCCGTTGCCAAATTTGGATATGGTGATTATGGAAAACCCAACTTATTGCTTAGTCCACATTACAAGCAATGTTTGAATAAGGGTGTTGGTATCCTTCCCTATGATGAGAATTCTTTGTCAAGGATTGACAATCCACTTAAGGGTCCAACATTGTGTAAGGGAAATAACTCCAACCAAGATGAGGTGTTTTTAAATAAGGAGAGCCATTAAAAGATCCAAGAAAGTTCACCATTGTGTGTTTCCTTTCTTGACCAAGGTTTCACCCCTTGTAGATCAAGGTGAGAGTCTTTCTTGGAAACTACTTTGGATGAACTCCATTTGTGTGATACCCTTCCTTATTATATGAGTAGAGATGATGACCTCCTTCTCAAAGGTGGTATCATTCTCGATAATGTGAGGGCAAATGTGTCATTATCTCTTTTGGGTGTTGCTTATAACTTTCCATCTATGTTTGACAGACTTGTTCTTAAGTTGCATGAATCCCAACTAGTGGATGCCAAGTTGATGATTTAATTGAAAGGAAGAAGTCATATGTGCTTAAATGTCTTGATTTCATCCTTGTGTGCCTTATATTCTATATCTTTTGAGCTAAATAGAAATCTTACAGAAAATAGCACCTTGGATGATGCCTTTATACTTAATTCCTTCCTATACTACCTTTTTGCCTATGATGACATCCATGCTAGTTTTGGATTTGTTTTATGTGGAGGTATAAAATTATTGGTTGGTCCATTTGTTTGAGTGACATTGCTCTATCCATCTTGTGGACTTTAATACCAATTGAGGCACCACTATTGATGTGATCTCTTACAGAGGTGATGAAGCAATTGTGTCTTATGGCTCCTAAGGTGAAGGTAACCTTACTTTTCACATTTAGTGATGCCATTATAACCTTTTTGGTTTTATTACCTCTTGGTTATTCCCATAGCCAACTCCTTTGAGAATTTTTCAACAAGTTTTTAATGACTAACACGAAGTATCCTTGGTTATATCTTTAATGTGTGCAACCTTGTCATGATGAAATGATTGTTTAAGCTAACCCTAACCCTTATGCCATGAGAAATTTGTGTTTTTTTGTCTTTTCTTGTATTTTGCAAGGTTTTGATTCGAGGTTGAATCCTGTTCAATAAGGGGAGGATGACACAAGTCAAAAGGGAGTCAATATTTTCGATCACACAACTGGAGGCCAACATAAGGAGGTTCAAGCCTTGATCACCCTAAGGATCCAAGAATGTGCTTGGACGCCCTTCTTTGAGCTCCTAATAAAGAAATGTCATGTTTGAAAGATAGCTTGGAGCCTAGGAAAGCCATGGCATAGGAATAAAGAGAGCCCTTGTGGGTTATTTCTGAAATAGCCATTTTTGGGGTATTTTTGTAATAGGCTAGTTGTGCAAAGGAAACTACTATAAATAGGTTCCACAGATATTTCATTAGTTAGTTTTTGTTTAATGATGATGATAAATTAATGAAAACTCCACTGGGAGTGTTGAGTGCTTGGAAAAGCCAATGTTGAATGTTGTTTGGAAGCAGTGGTTATAAAGGAGATCCCACCCCCCTTACAGTCAACGTAAGAGCTAGGAGTTCATTGGTAATCAATAAGGGAGGTCTTTAGGTTTGATACACCATATGGTTTCCCTTTTCTTATTTTCTTGTGTCTATCTTTCTATCATCTATCCTTTTAGTTATTTTACTTTTTATTTGTCAATTTTTTTGTTATTTTAGTATTTTTGTTTTTTTCATCATCATAAAATACTCTCGTATAATTATATCCTCATGTGATGAAGGAACTGGCCATACTTCCACTCCTCCAGCTCAATGACTTGGTGATTCAAGGAAAACTTTTGTGTCAGACTCTAGTGGTTAGCTTCCATAATACGGAAGGACCTATTTCATGCTATGGATTTTTTTATGTCATTATTATTTATTTGGTTTTTGTTTTGGCTATAGTGAGGGACATGTCCCGACTGGATATTATTTTTGCTCTTACTAGAGGCTTTGTTGGACTACTATGGGCATGGGCGGTGTTAGTATTGGTATTAGCATTGGCATTAGTATTGGCTTCGGAATTAGTATTGGATGGTTAATTGGTTGTATATTTTGGTTTTTGTAATAGACTCATTACAATGTCATTAATTTTCTATTATCTTATCTTGTTATATGTTCAGAATTCATTCGACATAGGGTTGAGGGTGGTCAACGGTTTGGGTATTAGGAGTGGTCCCCGATCTTGGTTTGACCTAAGATACCTAACATGCTTTTTCGGGACTAACCTAATGTCTATGGTAAGATTTGACACTCAATGGCCACTAAAGTGGGCAAAGCTTTACCACCATTGGGCCGCTATAGCAACACCTATCTATGTTGTAAGACTTCTGAAGCAATCGAGTTGCCTTTTTAGTGGTAGAAGCTTTTATTCCTAGGTGTCTGCATTAGTGGCACTTGGTATATTTTTATTCCCATTTTATCCTCCCAATTTTTTACCAATTTCATACCAAGTTGAGAGCTCAAAGAGAAGAAAAATTAGGAAATAATCCATTGAAGCTAAGTAAGTTGACTAACACTCCTTGGTCATTTTCCTTTAATTTTTCCATAAATTTCAATCCTAATTCATGATAAATTCTTAGAAATTAGGGATTAAATTCTTAAACATTAAGTTTTGATTTGAGACTTGAGTTTTGCTCAAATTTCCTCAACTTTTAAGCGCCCATTCCTAGTCCTTCAAGGGACCTCGTAGAGGATTTAAATTTAGATTCCATTTGTGGGCCCGTGGGCTCATTCTCAACCCAAATTATAATCCAACCCTCAATATATAAATATGGGCCTTGTTTAATCCTAATGACGTTTAGATTACTATTTTTATAGAGTGGAAATATTTCAAGATCGTGGAGTAAAATCGGACGATTCGAGGACTTGCGGTTTGGCATTGAGGAAGGATTGTATCTACTTTTCTTCATGAGATAGTGTATTATATATGTGACATGTTAGATTAGAATGTTCAGATATGATAATGGACAAACCATCGTAACTTGGCCTAATTTATGAGTTTGAGGATAGAAGGGCGAATCAACCTTTAAACTAATATGAATTGTGCTTCTAAGATCCTATTACCCTAGTTTTCTAGAATTTTAGGCATAGTTGAGGCTAATAACCCTTTAGATGTTTACTATCTTGCACAATAGAATCTGGTTGTTTCTTAGATGATGATATGGTTATGCTTATTGCATATTATTGGGCCCAAGACCATGATTATAATATTAATTGGATTTTGGGAAGTGAAATATTCTTGTAAAGAAAGTGGCCATAGTTTATTGACATTTAGATTCTTATAAGTGTATTGTTTAGATATAGGTGATGGCATGCATAGATTTGGTATGTTCACGTGCACTAAAACTGTAAAATGGTATGATTTCAACTAAAAATATGGTTTTACAATTGTGTTCCTAATAAGAAATTTATTCCCTCTTTTCACCTTTAAAACAAATTGCTTTATAACAAATTCATACCATCTTAATGAATGATTTATAATAAAGCTTTGAGGTGAAAATATAATGCTTTAAAATTTTGATCTAGATAGATTCTTTTCCATATTTTTTACTACTACTATTTACCTCGATCACGAGAGATTTGGATCCCTTTCTACACATTTATGATGATTTAGCTCTGAAACATCCCTATTACAGTGGATTATAGATTTATAAACTATTTTATCTGTGGTTAATGTCCATATATATATATATATTTGATACAGGATTAAGTAGATTGATGAGGACGATAATGATGCTTTGAAATCCTAGATCGAGACTAGGTCAGTGTATATGGGTACTCTCAAACCCCCTAGGGCCCCTTCATTAGTTAGCCATCATTTTAGTGAAGAGCAGTCACCATAGGTCCTGCCTTTGTGAGCCGTTAATCTAGAGGAGGTGTATAATTTAGGTTATATTATGGTACTTGATTTGGTTATAGTTTGATGGATTATATTTATATTCATCGTTGCATGTCCATTTCCTATTATCACTATACACCTATATCTATTAGCCTTGTAATGGGTTGTATTGGTATAGGTGATGAGTATAGCTTATGATGTGTTGTTTGTTGATAGGACATTTCATGTTATAGGGATCAATTTAGGTATTGTTTGTTTGAGCTAGCCAGTTATATTATTATTATATTTATTATGGTTAGTTTATGATAGAATGATTATTGGGATGGTACTAAGCTTCGAGGTATTATTTCAATTCTTTTCTCTTATGATTATTATATTATGGAGAATTATCACATGCTTAGACATATGGATTAGGTACCTTAGTTATGTTAGAACTAGTTCATACTATGAATAAGTAGTCTTGAGATGCTAGTATGACTTATTGCATATGTATGTGTATAAATATATATATTTATATGTAGATATTTACACACATAAATATATAGTTATGTTATTAATGTATATCCCTTTTTCCCCTCATTTATTCATGTTGTATATCTATTCCTTGGCCTCATATACTACTATATATATCCTCCTTCTGCTATTTATTTGTATATTGGCCAGTAATATATGGTATAGTGCTTAGGTCCCTTAGTATGGAAAGAATAGGATATTTCATCCTTATTGTCTCCTTAACTTTACTATGTTAGTTCCTGGATATTAGGTGTAGTTTACATTCTTTCTTGCATGTTATTTATATTTTCATTATCTTTGGAGCTCAGTCCATAGGTGAATACTAAATACCACATATTTGGCACTTATACTACCCTTGTGAAACATACTAATCATAGTTTGGGTTCTCAATGTTATTGTGTGTCCTGTAGAGAAGCTATGGTTTGGAGATATAGGGTGATATCCTAGCATTTGGAGTATTACAATTCTATCTTTTATGTATTAGACTTATCTATATGTTGTATTCAGAGATGGGTTGTACTAGTACACTAATTTGGTACTTTATTTTTTAGTCTTATTATATTCAAAGATCTTGTACTGATTCTACTAGGTTTTAGGACTATCTTATGTATCTTATCCCTTTACTATATTTATTCTATATTCTTTCTTCATTTCTCTTGGTAGTCCATTACTAGTTATTCCAGACTACGGGTTGACTTACCTATTAATGGATTATGGTAGGTGGCATCATGATCGGAGAAATTAGGTTGTGAAAAATAGGAATTAGAACCTAGGTTTACCTAGTTTTTTATACAAAAGCTTAGTGTCTATTAGAGTCCAGTAGATCGGTGAGAAGACATTTGTCTCTTATCTTTGAGAGGCTACAGGGCATTCTTAGAAAATTTTATTGTTGACACCTTATCGTATGTCTATATTTCTATCAGCCTTAAGTATATTCTTTTACTAATTTATGTTCTAGATAGACTATTTGAAGTTTTCGATAGATATAGATGGACTTTGGGGCATGTTTCTAAATCTTCAATGTAGTGTCGGACCATGGCATCAGGGTTAAATATCAAAGATATTTAGCATTGCCCAAAGAATTTGGGGTGAACTCGAGATTCGATTGTGTTAGCGACCGATTCATCCTTTTGAGATTCAGTACTATAGATCTCAAGTCTTTTTATGGATGCCTCCGAACTAGGGATAAAATCCAATAAATCAAGCAGTCTCATTCTAGAGTTGTATTTTTTGGATGTTCAGTAGGGTTACATATCAATTTTAGTGTATGATATTAGGTTACTTAAGTAGGCTAGTCATATCCCTTTGCTATATTCATTAGAGCATGAGATAATGCACAGATTTATTAGAGGATTAGCGTTGCCTCTTAATTTGGCATAAGAGCACTTGATAGCACCTGCGTCCCTTTTTTCTCAGGTTATTAATCATACGAGGGCCAGAGAGAGATCATGTATTGATACTTATGGTGGTGGTAGTAAGAATCTATGTCATTAGTACTATACTATTAATATTTTATCTAGAAGTGAGGATCCTTTTGGCATAGGTTTATTTTGTTGCAGCCTATCAGTTCTATGCAGATAGCATCTTTGACAATGGGTGGTTTCTAGATCAGTCGTGGTGATTATAGTGGACATTATTCGGTATGGATCATAAGACTATGACAGTTATCCTAGATTAGTCTAGGAAGAGCCTTAAAGTATTTTAGAAGCTTGCCACGGTTGTAGCGAGATTAGTTATTAATCTAGAGAGTAACTTAGACATGAGTTGGTTTCTTAGACTGGGTCATTATTTATTACTTGCTATGCTAAAGTTCCTGATGTATGTTATGATTATAGAGAGAATGGTCATTTCTCACTAGGTTAGGGATTTAAGGGTTTGCTATGAATTTAGAGAGATCAATCACTAGTCCAGAGAGTGTCCTCTCATGGGGTTGTACTCGTTCAACTCATCTGAACTAGTCTCATAGTGTTATGCCACCTTTAGTCAGAGACAGTGTACTTGATACCATGATTGGTAATTCATATGCTTAATTTGAGTTTGGACCCTCTCAGGTACATTCTTCCTAAGGCATGTCTGGCATGTGACTTTGGATTTTATTATGATAGGTGTATCTTTTTATTTCAAGTGTTTACCTTTTTATTTGAGTGTATTGGGGTTCCCATACCTATCAATAATCATTTTCCTTGGTAGGTTTATGTTGTTTGTTGTTTGCCTTGATATATAGTTCATGATTATATGACTACCCCATAGATGATTTCTTTTAGTAGTGGATAGAGAAATTTAGTATTGATATTTCTCTAAGGATGTATCATTTGGGTTTGGGTCCTATATACCTTGGCATATCGGCCTTCTTATTAACCTAGAATTATACTTGTTATTGATTTTATTTTGTACCACCAATTCTTGATACTGGTATTTCATTTGCTATAGTTATTATTTCTATTTCTTGATGCTTATCGATCCTTGCCTGGTAGATGTCTAGGCTAGTATTATATACTTATAATTTCCTTCAATGTAGTTCTTATTCATTGGATTTGAAGGCTACCTTGGTTGGATAATTTCTCTCATGTAGCACTATGAGGTTTGTCCTTTTTTTTTGGGAATCCAAGATCGATTATGGAATAGATTATGGCATTGAAGGTAAGTTAAACTTACATGATTCTATTATGGTTCAAGAGTTAGTCATTTGATTGTGTGTCCCGTTTCTGAGGTTAACTAGTTTAGGGTATGTTCTTTTAATTTAACTAGTTCATCACCTTGTGGTAGTTTTGATGTTGATGTTGAGAGGTCTTGGGACTTCCTTTTAGGTTTGGTAGGTCTTTCTCTGAAACACCCTAAGAATAGGACCTTTGCAAAATTTCCTTTGTTTTTGACTTTTGGACTTGGTATGACTTAAGGGTACCACTTGTACCAATAGATACGAGTTAGGGTTTTATTGAGGGCTCACTCGTAGACTAAGTAGTATATTTGGGTTGAGTTCTACCCAGGCTATGACTCATCATGGTATGAGTTATATAAAGAGATACGAGGGGTGTAAGGCTTAGTCATACGGTGCTTGAAGGATTGGCCTAGTGAAACTGCCCAAGACATGATTGGTGGGTATAATTTGGTGCATCACTTTTACCCTAAGGTATGAGTTAGGTTGGTGAGTCGTATAGGAACCAGCGTGTAGGGTCTTGGCATGGTCTTGAGTATGAGTTAGGGTACCAATCATACCCTAGGGTATGGATGGTATGGGTGAGTCGTACCATACATCGTGGCTTATTTTACTTTTAAGTCAAGGGTAGTACAGATATTTCCTACTTTAAAAACCTTATTTCCTCACATTATATAACCCTTGGTGGCCTTCCATAACACTTATTATAGGATTAAAACACTTCAACTACTCTATCAAACTCTCTCTTGAAGATTGGAGGCTAGGGTTCCTTCATGTGTTCTTCAAAGGGCTCATAGGTCAAGATTTCTTTCATGAACCTTCATGTATAAGGCATGTTCTCTTGCCTCGTTCTTAGTTCCAACTAAAGGCATGTTTATTGTGTTTTAAACATTGATTTATGAATCATAAATGGTGGTGTTTTAAATATATGTTGAGAGTCTTGATACATATTGTTTAGTATTGGTTTCAACTATGTTTTTACATGTTTTTGGTAATAGTATGCACATGTGGGTGGTTTTTTATCATGGTTTAACAATTGGGTCATTGGTAACCCTAATTATGGTGGTTTATGCTTAGGCTTTGGTCTTGGTCATTGTAATTCCCTCAACATTTTTGATAAAATTCATAAATGAATGTTTTTACTCTATTGTTGAACTTTCATTGGACCTCTTGCATGGTTTGGTTTGGTAATGGAACTCAAAATGGATTTGGATGCTTTTACATAATTAAAATGGTTTTAATGATATGAATGCTTTAAATGTTTGGAATAGTCTAAAAAGGTTTAAATGGTTGCATGGTTTGAAAAGATTATAGTTGGTTTAAATGAAAACCTTGTGGGGTACACGGGAATCCCCCAAGTGAAAAAAAAATGGTTTGAATGATTGTTATGGTCTAAATACCCATTCTTGTAGTGTACGTGGGAATCTCCTAAGGATTGTCTGTGGACAATACTTGCAAGTTATAGTCGGTATGACGATACCTCTACTAACAGCCTTGGTTAATAAATAAATAATGGTTTGGTTGGCTGGTAATGGTTTTTAATTGAGCAATAAAGGCAGGTTATGTTGCAATGCGGTGGAAAGTGAGGGTCTCGATGGGATCAAAACTATAAACTCATTTTAACTGATGTATGGTTTGGTGTTAGTGATCGTATGAATGATGTCACACTTTATATTTTAGGGGATGTACTAGTCATCCCAGGTTTTCTTCCTTGGTCTTGTGATATCACGCACTGGGGAATTTTCAGCAAGGGAGGTGAACCCATATAGCCCATGGGTGATTTAAGATGGCAGAGCTACACAACTGAGATAAAGGTTTTAATGGAAAGCAAAACCCGTTTTTCTTTCCCGACATGATTATATATATATATGTATGGTTTGTATGTATATAGTTGGTTTTACTTGGATTTTCACTAGTTGTGATTATTTTATCCTTATTCTGAGTGCATGCTAGCATTCACCCGCTAACTTGTCTTTAGGCGGTTGTATCCCCATGTAATATAGGAACTGGCCATTCTTTTCCTCCTGCTTTGTGATCAAATTCTGTATCAACTATTGGATTGAAGTGATGAGCTTCCATAATTTGGAAAACATTTGTTTCATGTTATAGTTTACTTTATGTACTTTTGTCTTTCAAAGACATTGAGTTTTGGCTATGGTCGGGGGCATGTCCCGACTGGGTACTCTTTGGTTGGTCTAAAGGCTTTGTATGGACAACTATGGACATAGGTATGGTATGGAATGCTTATGCCATATATATATGTACAAAGGTTGGATTACTATGTTTTTGATTTGGTTTATGGTTTTCGTATTTGTACAGTTGGTTATTAGGTAGTGGAACTTTGTTGGGTTGGTCTCGGTTATAGACTTATTCCAAAGTAACCACCTAATAAAGATGTTATCTTGTTATATACTCAAAATTCAGTTGACACAAGGTATGCTTTTGGGGGTTGGTTAGGTATTAGAGGTGGTATCCAGTTCGAATTGGACTTGGGATCCCATTACGACAATACCCTAGTTTAGGTCATGTCAATTTAGTATCAGATCTTTAGGTTTTGGTGTTATGGGGATCCCAAAAATCCATGTCGAGTAGAGTCTTGCTTATGGGTATGTTGTGCACCACATTTATAATCAGAAGGCTATGAGGCATTTAGGAATGTTTCACTTTCTTTGTTATTCTTCTTTTAGTCTATGGAGTCTAAGGTCTTGAACTCTTCTCTGAATCTCCCTTGGTTCACCTTTCAGATCATGTCTTTATAATGATCTAAAGTTTGAAACTCACCTATCCCACTTGAGGACAACATGGATGGATCTAGTCCAACTCATGGGGCATAGACCTGGTCAAGGGTCGCCACTTTTGGTTTTCCCTGTAGTGTCCTACAGGTCTCCAAAAATTCTATCTCATAAGGAGGTTCTCATATTTCGTTACCTTAATGAGAGGTTACCAATGCTGAGTTTTGACATTCTACTAATCTATTGACCTAGATAGTGACAACTCTATCATGCTATTCTAGTCTTATTAGTATGGGGAATAATGAGGTAAGATTGGAAATAGGCAAGGTAAGGGTTCAAGGGAAGGCCAATAGTATAGTGGTAAGTGGTTTAAAAGGAAGATTTGGGTAAATCCTAACTCATATGCTATATCTTTTGATCCCTACCCAAATCTATTGTGATGCAGGTGCTTTCAAATTGGTAAACTCTTTTAGGTCACAAGGTGCCTAGTCTCAGGTCAATGGGGCCCAATCCCTATCATCCTATCCTCTTTATAGATTTTATCGTCGGTCGCATCATGGTTATTGAAAGGGAGGAAGGAATTGGTGTTTTAGTTATGGTTAAGTGGTTCACACACATTGGGAGTTTCATAATAAGGGTTGTCGCTTGGGAAAATAAAGTATTGGTTACTATTTTTGGTTTTGGAACTAGTCAAAATTGTCTCAATGTTTTACTATTCCTTGAAAGTCTAACACATCTTTTGATGTCGCCACTAGTGTGTTAAAAACCCTTTGCCTTGTGGTGTGTATGGTTTACTTAGTTCAGGGTCCCCTCTCTTTTATGACCCTATTTGTGGTTGTGTGTTTTCATCTCAAGGTTACTTTAGAATCTTTTCTTCTTACGTTTCTTCCCCAGTGGTGACTTTGTGGTTGCCAAAAAAACCTATAAGGGGTGTGTGGTATCTGTTGGTGATAAAGGGGTCTTGGTGAAATTATTTGACTCAGATGTGGTGGATTTCATTTTCATTCAAGGGAATGGATTCATTTTACTCGTGCTATGTGTTGTTAGGTTGTTATATGCGTAAAAATATTATCTTTAGGCTCTATGGTGAGTCATTTATGGAATGGGAGAATGATTTTATTCCCTAGATATTAAGGTAGAAGTTGTATTATATCTTAGAACTCGGAGGATGTCTTCAAAAGGGGCATCTTTATTATTTTGTATGGTTTAAAGATTCTAACTCGGAAGGTCATTCTTTGCATTCAGTTTTGGTGGTGGATGAATTTCCTGCGGTCTTCTTAACAACCCTCATGGCGTCTTTCTAATGGGGAGGTTGGTCTAACACTGATCTTGTTTCGGACATTTGTCTAATTGTTCTTCTTTCTTGATAGAATGATTCTGGTTGGTTAAAGGAGCTTAAGGGAAATTAAGGGATCTTTTAGATAAAGGTTCCATTTGTACTAGTGTTTACTAGATGGTGTGCTTCTATGCTTTAATGCATAAGGGGGATGGTTCCCTTGATATAGATTGTCAATAAATGACTAGGGAAGTTAGGGTGTCCTTCTAGTGGGGGAGGACCTTATATGTATATCCTTTTTATATAGGGTACTTTGTTAGTAGTATAGGGTGGTTAATAGACACTAACTGTGGACCATTAATATTGATGTTGATAAAAGGGAGTATGATAGCTCGGGAATAGCAATGCGGTAATTATGGGGATAGTTTGACAAATCATGGATTCTCATCATTGGATAGGTTAGATCATGGATCTTGCATATATCTTTGTCCCTATATTTACATTTCATTCTTAGCATAAAATTGATTATTAAATTCATGGTTTTGAATTTGGGTTTTCGCACAATTGAGGTCTTTGACATAATTACTCATTTAAGTGATTTTCCATGGATTATGATGCATTATTCATGCTTTACAAATGTTTATAAACATTGTGGGATGCATTGGAATGTTAAATGGATTTCGGGGTACTATAGATTCCCCAATTACTTTATGTTGGTCTTGGAAATTATATGCCCTCAAACTATTTGTGGAATTTTCGTTGAGTATAATTTTATCATATGGTTAGACTATTCAAAAAATTCTCTTTGTATTACGTAAATGGTTAAGGGAAACATGAACTAGTTTTGGTTGGATTCAAATGATTTAGAAAAGGCCTTGGTGGCCATAGTTTGATTTTGAATGGTTTTGGGTTAATTATAAACCTTGAAGTCAATTTGGTCTAGTGGTTTTTGTATATCTATGGTAGGCTCTAGGTAGCCTTTTGGTAGATGAGATTTTAGGTGTAGGATAACAAGCATCCATGGTGTACGTATTTTATCACACCCGTCAGAGTGGAGTATTTTTCTTTTAGGTGAAATGGGATGAATATTTGTGGTTAATCTAGAATTCTCTTTTAGTGGTGGACTAGGATTTTCACTACGGTTTAGGTGGTAATTATAAGGTACTTCGTGCGTATGGTTTCGTATCTTGTTTTGGGGGGGTCTTTGTCTTGCCTTGGGTAGCTTGAATAGTTCTGAAATTTGGTCCCTTAAATTACTTTTTTTCTTGTTCTAGGATGGTAGTGTCTTGAAGATGATGGTGATGTTTCAAATCAAGAAGTATAGAAGTCCCTATGTGGGGGAGAGTCTAGGGTGACTACTAGAGTTAAGGTTTCGGATGGAGTGGTAAAGTCATTGCTATGAGAAATTATTAGGAATAGAATAGGTGGTGTAAATCATTGTGGAAAGGATACAAGGTGCTAAATCTTTTGATGGATAGATAATATTGTGGGTATATAAGTCGTAGGCTTGAAAGTTGTAATTAGTTGATATACCCATAGTTGTGTTGTGAACCTGAGAGGTTTGAAGAGGCATGGGTTTAAGAATTACCTTTATGGCTTTGTAGTTGTATGGTTTTTGGTGTTCAATCATAGGTTGGAGGGTTTTGGTTATAATAAATGGATATGGGTTTGTCCATGTCCTTTATTTATGGTCTTAGTATAATAGTAATAGAAACCAAGTAGTGTCTTGGGATAGATATAAGGAGTAGAGCTTGGTGTCCTATGTGAACTCCTTTTTGTTCTTGATAGTCTTGAACATGGAAGTGGTGGTGTATAGTTAGACTCAAACTTTCGTAGTAATGTGTCTCAGTAAATTCTAGATTGAATTGGACTTGCTTTTTAGCATGAGTTCATTCATCTCTTAATCTATGTGTTGTATGGAGGTAAGGTATAGATGGTCCTTGGTTGGTTGGTTCCTTTGAATAGTATTGGTATCTCAAATTCATTATTCTGTAAGGGGATCCCAATGTCGAGTATATTGGATCTGTAAGTTTGTTGATTCTGAACAAAAGGTATGGCTTCAATAAATGTTGCATGGTGAACCCTAAAGTCTGAGAAATCCATTTAGGATGTGGAGGAGGACATGGATTCCAAGTATCCACGTTGGTTCTTCATTATGAAAACTCGTACATAGGGTATGTGTTCTTTATCACATCTTTGTTGTCTAGCTTAGTTAGAGGCCAGAATGAAGGTATTGGGGTGTAAATCACGCTTGGGATATGTGATGATCTTTTCATCTTAGTTTGTGTTCTTTTCATATATCTATTTTGGAGGAAATTTTGAAGTGTCCTAATGTGTTACCTCATGTTTCATCTAGGCCTTTCCTCGTCATTCTAGGATGATTGATCCTAGTGGGGGAGACAAAAATACACTAGGAATAAGACCTTTGAAAAATTTCCTTGGCTTTGGACTTTTGGACTTGGTACGACTCAAGGGTGCCACTCGTACGCTTGGATACCAGTTAGGGGTTATCTTGAAGCTTTACTCATACACTAAGTAGTATGTTTGGTTTGTATTCTACCCAAGATACGACTCATCATGGTACAATTTGTATAGAGAGATGCGAGGGGTGTAAGGCTAAGTCGTATGGTGCTGAATGATTGGCCTAGTGAAACTATCAAAGATATAATAGGTGGGTATGTTTCGGTACTTCACTCATACCCTAAGGTAGAGTTAGGTTTGTGATTTGTATAGGTACCATTGTTTAGGGTCTGGCAAGTTCTTGGGTATGAGTTAGGGTACCACTCGTACCCTATGGTACGGATGGCATGGGTACAGATGGCATGGGTAAGTTGTACCCTACAACATGGATTGTTTTAATTTTTTGTCAAGGGTAGTCAGAACATTTCGTACTTCAAAACCCTTATATAATCAAGTTATATAACCCTTGGTGGCTTCCATAACAGTTGTCAAAGTATTAAAACACTTCAAATACTCTCTAAAACTCACTCTTGAAGACTGGGTTTCTTCAAGTATTCTTCAAGGCGCTCATTGGTCAAGATTTCTCTCGTGAATCTTCATGTATAAGGCTTGTTCTCTTCCCTTATTGTTAGTTCCAACTAAAGGCATGTGTATTATGTTTTAAACATTGATTTATGAATCATGAATCGTGGTATTCGAAATATATGTTGAGGGTCTTGGTGCATATTGTTTGACATTGGTTTCAACTATGTTTTTACATATTTTTGCTAATAGTTTATACATATGGGTGGTTGTTAGTTATGGTTTAATAATTGGGTCTTGGGTAACCCAAATTATGATGATTTATGCTTTGGTTTTGGTCTTTCTATAAGTAATGAGCTCAACCGGTTTGATGAAATGCCTACAAGAATGTTTTTACTGTATTGTTGATGTTTCATTGAAACTCTTGCATGGTTTAGTTTGGTAATGGAACTCTAAATGCGTTTGGATAGTTTTATATGGTTTAAATGGTTTGAATGATATAATTGCTTTAAAATTTTAGATTGGTCTAAAATGTTTTAAATGGTGTGCACTGTTTGGAATAGTTATGGTTGGTTTAAATGAAAACCTTGTAGGGTATACGGGAATCCCCCAAGTGAATTGAAATTGTTTGAATAATGGTTATGGTCTAAATGACCATACTTATGGAGTACATGGGAATTCCATAAGGATTCCCTAAGGAAAATACTTGCAAGTTATAGTCGATATGACAATACCACTACTAATGGACTTAGTGGATAAATGGATAATGGTTTTGTTGAGTGGTAATGGGTTGTCCAAGTGACCGTATGCATACTATCACACTTTACATTTTGGGTGATGTACTAGTCATTCCAGGTTTTCTTCCCTAGTCTTGTAGTTTCACGAACTGGGGCCCTTTCAGCAGGGAGAGCTTAACCTATATAGCCTGTGGATGGTTTAAGATGGCAGAGCTACACAACCAAGGTAAATGTTTTAATGGCATGCTAAGCCTGGTTCCCTTTCCCTGTGTGATTATATATATGTATGTATGGGTTGTATGTCTATGGTTGTTTATACTTAGATTTTCACTGGTTACCAGTATTTTATCCTCATCCTGAGTGTATGCTAGTGTTCACCCTCTGACCCATCTTCCAGCCGTAATATCCCTACACTATGCAGGAACCAACCATTCTTGTCCTCCTTCTTTGTGATCAGATTCAGGATTAGCTATTGCATTGACATGGTGAGATTCCATAGATATCAAGGAATATATTTCATTTTATGGTTTACTTTTTGTAATTTTTTATTTCATAGACTTTTGGTTTTGGCATGGTCAAGGGCATTTCTTGACTCGGTACTCTTTGGTTTGTATAAAGGCTTGGTATGGACAACTTTGGACTTGGATATCATACGGATTGTTTTTGTCATAGATTTACACACATAAGTTCGATTATTATACTTTGGTTTTGGTTCATGGTTTTCGAATTGATATTTTTGGTTATTGGGTGGTTGGACTTGGTTAGGTTGGTATCAGTTATAGACTTATCCCAAAGTCACCATATTAAATAAATACGCTATCTTGTTATATGCTCAAAATTCAGCCGACATAAGGTATGCATTTGGAGGTTGGGTTAGTTAATGGGGGTGGTCCCCGGTCCTGGCCGGACTTAGGATGCCCACTACGACAAGGCCCTAGTTTGGGTCCTCTCAATCTCCAAGTGATATCTTTGATCTTAGCTTCGTCGTAGAGTTTGTATACTTTGTTCTTACCGTGATTTAGTTCTTATTTTAGTGAAGTTCAGAGAGTGGGGGATATGTGATTTTCCTATGACTCCTTCTTAAGTTGGAGAATTGAGTATTCATTATTGAGGTGGAGTACTAGATTTACCAGTTTCTAACTGGGATTGTGTTCCTTCGAGTTGATAGAGTTTTGGCGATTACTAGTTCGGTATGCAGCCTTGGTGAATTCTTGGGTATGCTTTGGTGGTTTATGCCCTCTAATAAATATGAAATTGATTGCTTGTGTTTTTAGTTAGTGATTATCCTACATTGTGATTTTCTTCTTTAGCTATATTTGGTTTCGGCTCTAGCAATCTTAGTAAGGATATGTCTGATTTGGATACTAAGGTCAATTTAGGTATTTTTACCATAGAGAAGACTCGTTTTCTTAGTTTTAGATTTGACGCCTTGAAATGGTAATTTGGAAGTTATAATAGACTTGGAGTGTGGATTCTTACCCATTTGTAGGGTAGTTTTTGATGGTTCTGATCGGGTGACTCATCCTTGGTGTTGATATTTTAATTTAGAGTTGTAGAGCTTGGGTGCAACCCTTGTTATCAGATTTGTCCCAGTTAGGATTTTATCTATAGGCTGGCTAAGCCTACTCATTGTCTACCTCTTCAATCTTCCTTAGTTCAAATAGAGTGTTGTGGATAGGAGTTCAGATGATAGTTTGTGGGCACGATATTGGTTCTTTTATCTTTGAACTCGAGTTTCAATTATCTCTAGGATTTTTTTATGATCCACTAAGTAGAAATAGTATGAGTGAGTTGGATAAAACATAGATTCGTCATTTATTGATGGTACATCCTAAAGAGGATCTTTCTGTGCTTACTATGTATGCTTTAGACTCTTGACTATCACTTTTGAGGATTATTCAGGCCAGTTGTAGCAACAGCATAGATTGTAGACCTTAGTTATCTCTATTTTCCTTCCCAGGTAGCACCTTTTGGGCTTATTCTCATTCTTTATATTAGGGATTTTCATTGTATCAAATTATGTTCTTTAAGGTTAGTGTGATAGAGTTATGAAGATAGGGCTCGAGCAACTTTTTTTTGGTTTGGAGGGGATAGCATGTTTGGAAAGGAAAAAGAAGAATATGTTTGGATATTGGAGTTAGTTATATGAGTCATGCCTTTGTTTGCCTTTGGCTTGGATAACTTTTCACTTGGTTGTGCTGGCATCCGTGTGGTATCCATGTGTTGTGGTTCAAAGCATTATCCTTCCTCTGTGCAGTTAGAGGATAGTTGGTGGTTGAGGTTGAGTCTTTATTGTTTGAGAAAAGAAGGAAGGAAGTTGGTATACAAATGGATACCAATGGGAAAAACCCTTGAAAGTGTTGTCTCTTCTTGGAGGTTTTCTAGGGAGTTGTGCTCGGAGCATACTGGCTCAGTACCTCATCCCTTTGAGTTTTCATGCTTTTTCAGTCCATCTGATTTTTGCGAATTAAAGTCCATTTGGCAGTGGATATTGTAATGACCCGCTAGGTCATTTCCATAATTTTCATGCATTTTTTGCATTCCGAGCCTTCCAACAATGGCTACAGGTCTCTTATAACTTTCAAAAAATGTAGGTTCAATTATAGAATAGTTCATTAGGATTTTAGGCTCATTTCCCCGTTTTAGAGCTTTTTCTATTTTGGATTTGTTCTCAGACTAAAAATCCTTGTACATGATCTCATATGAGAATTTCGGCAGTGGCGTCATCTCCAAAACAATTATTTTTGGCTAGAGGGATCCGTGGTTCAGAAGTCGAAGCTCTCATACACATTTTGGGCGATTGGACAAATTATGTGAAAAATAAAGCTATAGGTGTGGGACCCACATTTAGTCAAAACAACCACGGATGAACATTTTGATGGTTCCATTGAGCATGGAACATCAAATTTTGTGTGGTAGCAAATTTTATTTGCATGAACGGTGTTTCGAACAAACCCCAAGTATCTGATGGATGTTTATTTTGGACTAGGTAAAAGTCACATTCTTGGTTCCTGATAGGACTGCTTTAGTGACTATTAGGATGATTTAGCGCCCGTGGGACATTTTAGTGTCCCTGGCCTTATGGTTGGGGTTCACTTTAGTGGTAAATGAACGCTAAAGCAGGCATTAATTCAGCGTCACTTGGCCCACTTTAGCGGCACCCGTGAATGCTACCAGACTGTTAAAGCAGTTGAGATACCTCTTTAGCGGTAGGAGCTTTAGTGCCTAAGTGTTTTCTCTATAGGCACCTCGGGGGCTTTCTATTCCCATATCCTCCACCCAATTTTCAATTTTTTCTTCCAAAATTTTCGCACCAAGTTAAGAACTTAAAGAGAGGAAAAAGTGGGAAATCATTCATTGAATCTAAGTTAGGCTAGCCTAACACTCCTTGGTCATTTCCCACTAATTTCCCCTCCAATTTCCATCCTAATTCATCATCAAAATTAGGTCCTAGAATACTGAACTTTTGACCACATATTCTTCGTTCTTCGAGGGACCTCTTGATGAATTTAAGTTTGGATTCCTTTTGGGGGCCCATAGGCCCGTCCCAGACTCTAATTTTTACCCGACCCTTAATAGAGTAATATAGGTCTTTTTTTACTCTTAATGATGTATAGATTTCTATTTTGATAGCATTATGGTATTTGAAGATCTTGGAGCAAAAATAGGATCTTTGCGGATGATTCGAGGATTTGTAGTTTGGCATCAAGGTTGGATTCTATCCTTTCTTCTTCTTGAGATAGTGTATTACTATGTTACATGTTAGATAGGGATGTTAGGATGTTATAATGGGACAACCACTATAACTTATCCTAATTTATAAGTTTGGGTATAGAAGGGTGAATTGATGTTTTTGATGAAATACAGATTATGCTTCTAGGATCCTATTAACCTAGGTTTCTAGCATGTTAGGCATAGTTGAGGATAATAACCCTTTGGTATAAGGTTTACTATGCTGCATGGTAGATTATGATGGTTTCCCAGATGGCTGCAGCTTATAGACATTTAAATTCTTATAATCATATTGTTTGGATATTGTGATGGCATGCATCGGTTTGGCACGTTCATGCTCACTAAAATTGTAAATGGTATGATTCCAACAAAAAAAATGGTTTTACTACTATTTTCCTAAAAAGAGATTTATTTCTACTTTTCACCGATAAAATTAATTCTTACATAATGGGATTCGTACTACCATAATGAATGATTTGTGAGCCTTTGAGACCAAAAAAGATTCTGATCCACAATTTTCAATACTACTATTTACCTCAATTGAGAGATATTTAAATCCCTTTATTCACATTAATGATGATTTTATCAAGGAACTTCCCTAAGGAAACAAATTTACAGATATACACATTCGTACAGCCGTGGTTCAAGTCCATGCCTTTATATATATATATATAGAAATCTCTACTATACTAGATATTGTAGATTGATGAGGACAATGACTATGATGATTGGAAATACCGGATCAGAAATAGGTCGGTGTATATAGGTACTCCTGAACCTCCTAAGGGCCCCTTTATCTATGAGTTATTGTACCGGAGGATAGACGTCGTCGTAGGTCCTGGCTTTGCGAGGTGTCGAATTGGAGGAGGTGTATTCACTGGTTTACATTATGGTACTTGGTTTAATTATAGTTGTATTTATTAGGCTTGTATTTATCCTTGAATATTTATTTCCTATAACAAATTTGCACCTATGTCTGTAGCCTTTGGGAGGGTTTTAGATGTATAAGTGATGAGTATTGATTGTGGTGTGTTTTGTGTTAATTGGACCTTTTGGGTAATGGGGCCCAATTTAGGTATTATTTATCGGCGCTAGCCGATTACTTTATTGTTATTTTACTATGGTTAGTTTATGATAGGTTGATTATTTGGGTGGTGCTGAGCTTCGAAGTATGATTCTAATTCATTTCTCTTACTATTATTTTACTATGGATAATTATATTATATTTAGACATATGGATTAGGGACCTTGGTTATGTTAGAACAAGTTCTTACTATGATTAGGAGTCCTTGAGATTCTAGTATGACTACTACTGGTTCTACCCTCAACTTAGCTTTGTTTTTTATCTGTGTGCGTATATATATATTTATATAGTTATGGCATTACTCCATTCCTTCATTAATTCATGTTGTATATCTATTCCTTGGCCTTTTATACTACTATATATACCCTTTTTATCCTCTTTATTTGTATATTAGCAGGTGATATAAGGTATAGCTCTTAGGTCCCTGAGTATGGAAAGAATATGATAGTTCAACCTTATTGAATCCTTCACTTTACTACGTTAGTTCTAAGATATTGGGCATAGTTTACATTCTTGTTTGCATGTTATTTGTATTTGCATTATCTTTGGAACTCATTGGGTAGTTGTCTACTAAGTACAATGTGTTTGGTGCTCATACTACGCTTCTGTAGCCTGCAGATCATGGTACAGGTTCTCGCCATTGTTATGTGTATCATGCAGAGTAGCTATGGTTTGGATACATAGTGTCAGTTCCTGGATTTCAGAGAATTACTAGTCTCCCTTTTATGTACTAGACTAATCTCTATATTGTATTCAGAGATAAGGTGTATCAGTACATTTGTTTAGTACTTCATTTGGTAATGTTATTTTGTTAGAAGCCCTTGTATTCATTCAACCAAATTTTGGGACAATCTTATATATTTTAGCATTTTTACTGTATTAATTCCACATTCTTACTTCATTTCTCTTGGTAGTCCATTAGTAGTACTTTGGGAGAACGAGATAGTTTACCTGCTGGTGGATTGAAGCAGGTGCCATTATATTCTAACAAGTTAGTTTGTGACATCAATAGACTTTTATATAAGCGAATCATAAAACACAAGAATAAAGCATATCATTTAAGCCCAAGATATCACCAAAAATAAAGCAAATGTAAGATGAGAGATTTTAAAATAAGGTGGTTTGTAGCCTCACATTAGCTCCCCTATCTTTTTTGTGAGGAAGAGAGATCGATATTTGAGCATGTAGATTGGTTATTGGTAATTGAACAAGGTGGAAATCAAGAACAAATATCCTCTTCCTTGCATTGATGATCTATTCTACTAGCTTCAAGGTGCTTTAGGGTTTTCTATGATCGACTTGAGATCCGATTGTCATCAGTTGTGGATTAGAGCTTTGGATGTTCTAAAGACAGATTTTGGACTCGGTATGGTTATTATGATTTCTTGGTCATGTTATTTGGACTAACTAATGACCCAACAAAACTGATGTCGTTGATGAACTTAAGTATTTTAATCATATCTTGATTCATTTTTTATTGTATTTATAGATGATATCTTTGTTTATTCCAAGAAGGAGGAGAACTGTGTGAGACACTTGATGATTGTACTTCAAAGATTTTTAAATGAGAAGTTATATGTCAAGTTTTCCAAGGATAACTTTTGGTTGGGCTCTATTTCTTTTTTGAGTCTATAGTATCCAAGGATGGCATTATAGTCGATCCAGCGAAGGAAGCAATTATTCATGAATTGGCTAGGCCAACTAGTACAACCGAGATTCAGACTTTTCTTGAATTATTAGGCTGTTATCGATGTTTTGTGCTGGATTTATACTTTATTATAGATTCATTGACAAATTTTAATTGGAAAAACACTATTCTTTAGTGATCGGACTCTTGTGAGGAGATCTTTCAAAAGCTTAAGGAGTTGTTGACTTTGGCTCCTATCTTGACTTTGCCCAAGAAGGGTGTAAGTTTTATCATGTTTTGTGATGCTTTTGGGGTTGGTTTGGCTGGTGTTTTCATGTAGGGTTTAATGTGATTGCTTATACTTCTCACCAATTGAATCCCCATTAGAAGAATTACCCTACCCATGATTTGGAGTTAGTTGTTATTATCTTTGTGTTGAAATTGTGGCATCATTACTTCTAATGAATTCATTATGAAATTTTCTGTGGTCATCATAGCCTTCAGTGCTTCACTAAATGGGATCTTAATATGAGACATCGATGTTTGATTGACTTGCCTATGGAGTATGATCTCAATATTCTTTGTCATCTAGGCGAAGCCATTATGGTTGCAGATGCCTTGATCCTGAAGGAAACGAGGATGCAAGTTTTGCACATCTTTTGACTCAGGATTAACCATTGGACTTATAGGTTCAATCCTTAGATAACTAGTTGGTTAGGATTGATATTCAACACCCGTGCATATCTTTCTTATGTCTATAATGACCAGGGATAGCATTGTGGTCAATCTAGACAAGGTAGTAATTGTTCCATGAATTAGCTAGGCCCACAAATACTACTGATATTTAGAGTTTCCTTTAATTAGTAGGCTATTATTAATGCTTTGTCCTAGGTTTCTCTTCTATTATAACTTTTTTGACAAAGTAAAATCGGAAGAATATTGTGTTTTAGTAGTCAGACACTTGTGTGGAGATCTTTCAAAAGCTCAAGGTGTTGTTGATTTGATCTCCTATGTTGACCTTTCCCAAGAAGGACGTAAGTTTTATCATGTTTTGTGATGCTTTTGGGGTTGGTTTGGTTGGTGTTTTCATGTAGAAGGGTAAGGCGATTGCTTATACTTCTCGTAAATTGAAGACTCATAAGAAGAATTACCCTGCCCATGATTTGAAGTTGGTCGTTGTTGTCTTTGTGTTAATATTGTGGCATCATTACTTGTATTTAATCCATTGTGATATTTTCAGCAATAATCGTAGCCTTTAGTATTTCACTAAATGGTATTTTAATATGAGACATCGATGTTGGCTTGAGTTACTTATGGATTATAATCACACTATTCTTTACCATCCAAGCAAGTCCAATATGGTTGTAGATGCCTTAAGCTAGAAGGGAACGTGCATGTATGTTTAGCTCATGTTTTGACTTAAGATCTACTATTAGACTTATAGGTTCAGTCATTAGATAACTAGTTGGTTAGGTTAGATATTTCAACAACCCGACATATGTTAGCCTTTGTTGGGGTTAGGTCTTATTTGATGGAGTAGATCTGAGCTCATAAGTTTGATGATTATAGATTAAGGTTGATTTGTGATAGGGAGTTGAGAGGTAAGGCAAAGTCGGAATATCTTGATTGAAATGGTTTTTTAAGGATTCATGGCCAAGGTTGTGTGCCAAGAGTTAGGTTACGGGTAAGATCTATCTTTGAGGAGGCTCATTTTTTGACATATTCCATTGAACCTGGAGCAGCTATGATGTATCATGACCTAAAGTAGAATTATTGGTAGAGTGGTATAAAGTAAGATTATAATGCCCTGAAAACCAAGCAAAGATCAGAACATTACTGAAGGTATATTTAGAAACAAACATAGTGATTTGGTAGTTTGAGAAGTGATTAAGACATGAATTAAGTCGTTAAGTAAATCCTAACTCATGAACAAGTTGATATCTTCCTTATTGATTGAATTTTAGTGTAGGATCTTTCTATATTCAATAACAAATTATCATAACCCCTAACATTAAAAATGGCTAAATACCCACCAAATGAAAGGTATTTGAGTCTTTTGCCCAACATCACTAACAATTTTTTTATATAATATCACAATAAAATTATGTTCACTTTACCAAAAGGTGTCTTCCTACCAGAGTGTGACAACTCTATGTGACAAAGTATCACACTTGTGATAATTCATCATGGAAAATCATTAGGCTTACCTAGTAAGACCAAAAAAATTTCATTTTTGATGGTTTAGAATTATAGTTCATCTAGGGTTTGATGGTTTATCACCTAAACCGTCAAAAGTAAATGTTTTACAGTGTTAAAACATTTCCAAAGGGTTATTTTTTATTTTTTCACCCTTTTAACACCAAATGTATGTTATTTTTACTATTCAAAATAGATTAATAATCCAACACTATCCCTAATCCTTTATTCCCCAAAAATTCATACTTAAATAATACAGCAAAAAGAGTCAATATTCCTCTCCAATGTAATGACTAGGGTTTATACTCTTCAGGTTTCAAGATCAATTAATTAAGAATCTTTCTTAATAGCTTAAGTTAAGGAAAAGCAAAATGGTGATCCTATTTTGCTTAATTTAAAGGAAGTCGTCCAAAGTCAAAAAGTTGAGGTTTTCTCCTAAGGGAGAGAAAGTGTTTTTTGTTTCCAGGGCACACTATGTTTTATATATATGGATGACTAGTGACAACATAAGTTGAAAAATACTCACAATTCTTAATATTCTATTCATCCAGGAGCTACTAAAATGTACTGAATCTATGGAAAGTCTGTTGGTGGAATGACATATAGGAAGATATCATAGAATTTGTGTTAAAGTGTCCAAATTGCTAGCAGGTTAAGATTAAGAACTGGAGACCTGGTGGTATGATTTTGGATATCAACATTCCAACATAGAAGTGGAAAGTTGTGAACATGGACTTCATTATACTGTTGCCTCGTACTCGCCGACAACATGACTCTATTTGAGTTATTATGGACCCAATGACTAAGTCGGCCTTATTTTTGTGAATAAACACTTCAAGTTTAGTCGAGTATTATGCTAGACTCTATCTTAGGGAGTTGGTGAAATTTCATGGAGTCTCTGTTTTGGATGATATTTCAGATGGGTCATGGTACCCAAGTTCATTTTACCATAAATTTTTATCTGTAAATTGATGGTCAGGCAGAGCAAATATTTCATACTTTTGAGGATATGTTGAGAGCTTGTGTGATCGATTTCAAGGGTATTTGGGATGATCACTTATCATTGAGTAAGTTTTCCTATAACAACAACTATCACTCTACTATTCAAATGGCCCAATTTGAAGAACTTTATGGTAGAAGGTGTATATCTCCCATTGATTGATTGAGATTAGTAAAGCTACCTTATTACGGGAAGATTTCATCAATAAAGCATGAAGAAAGTTTAGATGATTAAAGAAAAGCTGAAAATAACTTAAAGTCATCAAAAATACCTATACGGATGTGAGGAGGAGGGACCTTGAGTTTTCTATTAGTTATTTGGTTTCCTTGAAAGTTTCACCTCTTAAAGGGGTAAAAAAACTCAACCCCTTCTATATGGATCCGTATAAGATTTTGAGGCTCATTGGTAATGGGATCTATGATTTAGAATTGTATGAAGACTTAACATTAGTGCATCTAATTTTTCATATATCTCCATTGAAGAATAGAATCAGTGATCTATCTTTCTTTGTATCGTTAGAGAGTGTTGGTGTAATGGTGTAATGAACTGTCAGGTCATATTCTGTGTTCCCACTTATTTAAACTGATAGAGCTCTCCCATAGTTACCCTAAATAATTTATCACTTTCTGGAACTGATAGTTTGATTACCATGTAATTTGTTTGGTTGTTAGAACCATTTCCCATTTAGAAGTCTGTTGTTTTCAAATTGTCATCGAGCAAAGAGTTTAGTAAAATGATATTGGATGGAAAATTTGACTTTGCCAACTTATTCGAAACATCAAAATATAAATGGTTTCATATTTCGTTTGCTCATATTAGATTCTAGATGCATCTCAAGACATTGGCCAAAGCTTGGAATCAAATTGCAAGGTTCATTCATCATCTTTCATAGATGGAGATATCGCAATTGCTTTCCATAGCCACAATTTCGACCTAGCGCATATGTGTGATTGCGCTTCCCTAGAGCTAGAAAGGTCTATTTAAATGCTTTTTTGGTTGAGAATTTTCTATTTCTTCCATTTATTTGAGTCCCCAAACCATAATAGAGTGTAAAATCCTTTAAGTGAGTCTTATGGTTTGATTGGGAGCTTAAGTATCTAGTATATTTTCTATTAACATCAAATCTAAGGTATAATTCCTTATATTTTGGTGTTGAATTCTAGATTATTATACCAAAACCCCAATTGACCTGAGGATTGATTTGAACCCCAAATATGGTTGTTTTGCACAAATCCCTTGAGGGATATAACTCCTAAATGGTATTTGAGTAATGGGCTGGTCTCAAAAACTAGTTTTTCATATGTGGAACCCACTTAGTGGTTTTTATTTTATTTTGGACCCAAAACGCAATGATGCAATATGGGTGTTGTTATTTTCATAATAATGAATAGATTATTTTGTTGATAGGTTGGCTCGTAGAAGAAGGTTTGAGAAAAAGGAAAGCGAAGATTGATGGTTCGTGAGCTATTTCACCTCAAGGTAGGTTAGGCTCACTTGAGTTAGATTGTGATATATTGTAGTATATTTATGATATCTTAATAAGATTGGGCGGGGTCATAGATGCTGAATTAGTAAATGGAAATGTTTGGGATTAGTTGGATCACTTAGGTCTTGAAACACATTAAATTAGATACTTGACTCATGGCCTAGAATCTTGGTTAGATGGACTTGGTATCTCATGAATAACTTGAGAGTACTCTAGTTGCTCTAGTAGATGAGAGTGGCCTTGTTCACTCTCCTTAAAAGTATGTTGACCTAAATATGCTTAGTGGTGGAATGACTTTGGGAGCTTGGGGTGACTTAGGAGAAATACCAGAAGAAAAATTGTCTTATAGAACTAGCGTAGATTGGTAGCCCTTAAGGCATGATTTAATTAACAGAGCCTAATTCCAGCTAGAAGTTAGACAAGTAGTAAATAATTTAGGGATTATTAAAAGAAGAACTTGACCTAACTTGAACTTGTACTATGTAACTTCATTACTGACCTATATACATGATGAATGCCTAGATTATGATTTTGGTGAGATGATGGCTAAACCCAGTAATGGTTTATTCATGTTGCCGATTTTGGGATAATGTATATAATTGATTGATTTTCTTATTTTCATGCTATGGATAGCATTGCAAAGTCTTGTGCATTGAATCTATGGTTATGGTATCACTTAACTTATTGGCTAGTTCACTATGTGAACCTTGAATTATGTCACAACTCTTGTTATGAGTTTGGCTTCATAACTAAACTAATGTTTGTGTATAAGGGCCTCCTTGTGCTAGTATTGTGAGCCCTGTGAGCATAGACGGATTCTAGAAGGCATACCCATGACTTATAATTGACTTATAAATAATTATTTCAAGCTCGAAAAAAGTGGTGATGGTTCCTATCATTTGAATAAACATATCCATGTATCTACCCATATAATATGGTGATCACTAGTTGTGAAGTACCATGATATGCATTTCCTTACCTCTCTTACACTGTATTGATTATAGGCTTGTACTTATTATCGATTTGACTATATACGTATGTATTTAATGTTGTGATAAATATTAATAGTGGTATGATGATGCTCGGTGAATCTAGATGATATATTAATGATGTGATGATGCCCGGTAAATCCAAAGAATATTTTGATAATGCGATGAAGACCATTGAATCTAGAGGATATATTGATGATTTGATAATCTCCGGTGAATCCAAAAGATATATTAATGGTGTGATAATTCTTAGTGATTCCAGAGGATATATTGATGATATGATAATGCCCAATAAATCTAGAAGAGAAATTGATGTTATGATGATTCTCGATAAATACGAAATTGGTATTGATGTTATAATGATGCCCGATAAACCCGGAGGATATATTGATGCTATGGTGAAATTATGCATGGTAAGCATATTTGAACGCATAGGTATGTGTGTGGTCAAGTCCATATGTGCACTAAGGATATGATATTTTCCTTGGAAAGTTATGTATAATTTTCTATAGTTAATCACTAGTTAAGTGGTGTGGCATTTGTTAATAATAACTTGCGAGTAGAAGTAGAATATGCCAAATTTTGAGTTAAGACTTATTGGTAAGTGTAATCATGTATAGAATTAAGGATTTATCTTTGGCTTGAATAAATGGTTATGTTATAGGATTTTGCCTAGTAAAATGAGATATGATGATAATTGGCTTAGGATTATTGATGATTAGTGATATTAATGTCAAGAATGTAATGTCATTGGTTTCTTAAATGAGGACTTAGATAATTATGGTACTAACTTGAAAAAGGCATTGGTTTATAGATAGATAAATGTGTTGGTAGTAAGTGGCTTTTCACAATCTTAGTGCCTAGTGTTCCTATTATAAATAGGAATAAGGTTGTTAAATGTTGATTATGGTCTAGAGATGCATCTTGGTTAGATGTGGATGTTGGTTATTTAATGAATCATAAATATTTGCTGCTCCATGAAGAAAGTGCATATGAGGAATCGGTTGGGCTAATGGTTTGAGGCCTTATGATGACTAGCAATCTAGTACCTTAATAATAAATGTTGGTTAGCTAATAAAGACTAGATAGAAGTATAAAATGGAGTTAGAGGTCTAAAGAACAATATAACTATTGTTATGATTAAAATGGTATAGGTTGGTTTGACTTGTGGTAGTTGATGATTATTATGGATCTTGGCATATGATTGTGATGGGAAAATATGGAAATCGTACTAAATGTAAGTGGGTTGTTTATATATAATTATATATCTTAATACGTTGATGAATTGATCTATTTGCGCACTCTCCATTGATATGGGACACCATGATGAGTTCTATGCTTAGTGTTCTTTTAGGTGTACTTCCAAGTGGTATGGGACGTCGTGGTGAGTTCTTTTGCTTTATTCTTTAATGATGGAATGCATGTTGAACTTGATATTTATGTAACGGTAATTGTATATAAGTTGCTCTACACTTTTGGATAAATTACTCATTTACGTGATGGATGTGATATGTATTGATATGAGTTGTCGTATCATTGTTCTAGTTGGTAAGCCATTTTGTACAGAGATAATGGAGAAGATTCAGGTTCAATTCTGTTCCATGAATTATAGTTATTGTCTGACATTATATCATATTTATATCATAATTTATCTCAGTCGACCGATGATGCCTATTAAGTCCCCATTGTTTTGGTACTCATACTATACTTTTGTACCTTTTTAGTGCAGACTCGAGTAGTAGTTGCTGCCACTGAGTTGAGATCGTGTTGACCTTATGGAGATAGGGTGAGATTTTGGTGTTTGAGTCGCCTATTTCCCTCTTATATTTATTTATTAATTTGTATTTGATATGAATGTATAAGACTATTTAGACTTTGAGTTGTATTTTTCTATTGTCGAACTTAGATGCTCTTGTACAAATACTACTAGGTTATGGGAAATTGGTATCCATAATTTCTTGTCTATTATTTAATATTATTTTGTATTGTCATGTTCATTAGTTATGGCCCATGTTGGGATTTTCTACCGAGGTAACCCATTGCCTTAGCTAGGAGTTATGGTGTTGGCTTACCTACTAGTGGATTTTAGTAGGTTCCATCATGACTCAGAAATTAGGTTGTGACAAATTGGTATCAGGTCCTAGGCTTGACCGATACTATTTGTACAAGAGAAAGTGTCTAATAGTGTCCTATTGATCGGAACATTGAAGTCCATTTCCCATCTTCGAAAGGCTAAGGGACATTTTTAGAATTCCTTTACTTCTTTCACTCATATCATGCTAAGAGTCTAAGTTAGTTTGTAGGATATCTTCTTGACTTTACTCTTTCCCAGATACCCAGGACTCATGCTTCAGTTATGTATGATGAGGGTCCCAAGACCCAACCTCGTGATGTGTCCCAAGTTAGGGATGAGGAATGGCCTCCCCAGAACCCCATTTAGATACTTGAGCCAGAGATTCCTCTACCTCGTCCAGCGATGGGATAATGAACAGCCTAGGATCTACTAGGTTTTATTTCTTCTTCATTGCTTAGATATGCTTTGGTTCAACTTTTGGGCATTGTAGATGGTTCGTAAACTATTGGGAAAGGAGTGCAGCCTACAGCTGCAGCTCTTGGAGTTGAGGTTCTTTCTATGCAGGTAGTTTTTTAGCCTATGGTTACTCAGCTAGTTATGACCTAACCTTTTATGTCTACCGAAGGGCAGAAAATGCAGGGTAGGTTTGTAAGGTTGGCTCTACCTATATTTTCTAGTTTTCCTGGAGAGGATGCATTTGAGTTTCTGACTGCTTATGAAGATAGGCTTCGTCGATTAGGCCTTATTGAGACTCGTGGTATGGATTACACTATATTTCAATTTGATTTGTCTGCTCAACACTAGTAGGTAGGTTTTATGAGTTCTAGGCCAGTTGGATTTTCTCCCTTACATAGAATCAGTTATCCAAGTTATTCTTGGAGAAGTATATGTCGCGCAGCCTTAGGGATCGATTGAGGGACCAATTCTCAAGATTGGAGTAGGTTTCTATGACAGTTGGTAATTATGAGGCTCTTTTTTGTGATTTGTCCAAATATACAACTTCTATATTGGATACTGGGTATGATAAAGTTTGTTGCTTTGTAAGGGTATTAAGACTTCCATTTCGGATGGCTACTTAGAGTTTTGTTGTTGTAGGTAGGACTTTTGCTGAGTTTTCTAATCAAGCTAGAGTGATTGAGGACGTGCATTGTTAGGGTCATGATAAGATGATCGAGTATTAGGGTAGTTTTAGTGGGAAAAATAGTAGTTACCTATGCAGGTATGGTAAGTCTTTTGTTAGGCATCCCATGTCCAATTTTCAGCCTTAGAGTCAGACTAGTCGACCAATTTAGATGGCTTATCCAGACACTGTCGGAGGTCAGTTTGGTGCTAGTGGTCACCCTTGTATAGGCAATGATCAGTCTTTGAGAGGTTCATTGGTAAGCGATACTAGGCGTGGTGGTTACTATGATTCAGCTGGATTTGTGAGTTCTAGTTCGGCTCGTTATTCTTGTTTTACATGTGGTCTTCCTAGTAATTTCATGAAAGACTACCCTATTTGTGGGTCTCCCTCATGTAGAGGTCGTTCGTGAGGTAGTTGGGGTGGTTACCAGGATGCTCGAGGTAGTACTCAGGTAGTGAGGACAGGAGATTAATCAGGTTCCCATCCAAGTAGTGGGTGTGGTCAGTTGTATACAGTACTTGTTAGACCCAAGGCTAAGACTTAGGATGCTATAGTGATACGTAACGTTTTGTGTGTCGCAAGTCATCTCTTGCTTTGTTTGATCTTCGATCCACTTATTCTTATATATCTACTTATTATGAACCATAACTGGACTTGACTAGTGATTTATTATTTGTGTCATTGGGTGTATCTACTCCTGTGGGTTATTCTTTTATAGAGACTCGGTATTCAGATCGTGTGTTATGACAGTTAGTGATATTAATACTTATGTTGATCTTATTATTCTAAATATGCTGGATTTTGATATGATTCTACGCATAGATTAGTTATCCCACTATCATATGGTCATGCATTATTTTTCCAAGTTAGAACTTTAGCCATAATCGACATACCCCCAGTTGTGTGGAAGAGAGCGAATAGCCGCGAGCCGATGGGTATAATTTCTTATGTTTTTGCTATAATGCATATATTAAGGGGTTGTGAGTCTTATCTCACTTATATATGTGATACTTATGTAGAGAGTTCGTCGCTTGGCTCTTTTCATGTTGTTTTCGAGTTTCCTGATGTGTTTCCTGCCGATCTACCCGTTATTCCCCCTGACTGTGAGATCAGGTTTGCTATTGACTTTGAGCCTTGCACCCGACCTATTTCTATGGAACCTTACCGTATGGCTCCTACTGAGCTTAAGGAGCCGAAATCTTATCTCCAAGATCTTTTTTGTAAGGGTTTCATTAGACCAAGTGTATCCCCGTGGGGAGCTCCTATTTTGTTTGTAAAGAATAAGGATGGTTTAATGTGCATGTGTATTGATTAAAGGCAACTTAACAAGGTGACGGTAAAGAACTATTATCCTATGCCTTGCATTAATGATTTATTCGACCAGCTTTAGGGTGCAACCATGTTTTCTAAGATAGATTTTTGGTCTAGTTATCATCAACTGAGCATATGGGTTGAGGACATCCCAAAGACAACTTTCAGCACCCGTTATGGTCATTAAGAGTTCATGGTGATGTCATTCGGGTTGACTAATTCCCTAGTTGCATTTATGGACTTGATAAACCGTATGTTCATATATTATCTAAACTCTTTCCTTATTTTATTCATTGATGACATTCATATGTATTCGAGAAGTAGTTAGGAGCATGTGCAATATTTTAGAATTGTACTCCAGACCTTGACAGACCATATGATTTTATCCAAGTTTTCTAAGTCTGAGTGTTGGATCGATTTAGTGACATTTATTGGACATATGATGTCCAAAGTGGGTATTATGGTAGACCGGCAAAGGAGTGTGAATTGAGCTTTGGAAAGCTCAAGGATTGTCTTACTTCAACTCCAGTATTAGCTTTTCTAGTTAAGGGTGAGGCATTCACTGTATTTTGTGATGCTTCTAGTGTTGTACATGGATATGTTTTGATGCAGCAAGCTCATGTTATTACTTATGCTTCTAGACAGCTTAGGGTGCATAGTGCAACCACCCAACTCATGACTTGGAGTTAGCGGTGGTAGTTTTCATGCAAAAGATTTGGAGGCATTATTTGTATGGTGTGCATAGTGAGATTCTCACCAATCATCATAGCCTTAAGTATCGTATGACCCAATGAGAGCTTAATGCTCGCCAGCACAGATGGATGGAGTCGTTGAAGGACTGATATTTCTATCTTGTATCATCCGAGTAAGGAGAATGTGATAGATGATGCCTTTTAGTCACAAGGCAGTGAGTATAGGTAGCTTGGTTCGTATATTAGTTTCTCAAATACATATGGCACGGGAAATTCAGTCCTTAGTCAATTTGATGGTTTGCCTTGATATTTCATATCCTGTGAGAATTTTGGCTTATGTATAGGCAATGTTGTCCTTATTTAAGCAGATTCATGATCGTTAGTATGAGGATAGAAAGTAGTGTTTTCTCCATGATCGGGTGGTGAGGGGTGAGCTGGGAGGCACACTATTGATTCTAAGGGTATCTTAAGGATTCAGGGTCATATTTATGTTCCTCGGCTAGATGACTTGATTTAGTCGATTCATCATGAGGATTACAATTCTGGATAGTTATTTATCCAAGTATTACAAAGACGTATAGAGATTTGAGGCAAAAATTACTGGTAGGATAGGAGAAAAAAAGATATGGCAAACTTTATGGCTCATTACCTATGTTGTCAGTAGGTGAAGGACGAGCACCAGCGTCCAAGTAGATTGCCTACAAGATTGCCCATTCCCGAGTGAAAGTGGGAAAGGATTACTATGGACTTCATTAGTGGTTTATGTCATACTCCCCGTGATCATGATGGTATTTGGGTTATTGTCGACCATTTGACCAAATTGGCACATTTCATTCCTATTCAGATGACCTTCAGTACTGAGAGATTAACCTAGATTTATGTTTGAAAGATAGTTCGTTTAAATGGGGTGCCTATTTTTTTCATATTAGACCGTAGTTCTGTATTTACTTCAAGATTTTTTAGGGAATATTAGGAGGAGTTGTGTACTCGAGTGGATTTTAGTAAAACCTTTTATTTACAAATAAATAGTCAGCCCAAGCGGACTATTCAGTTGCGTTAGGATATGCTCCAAGCATGTGTTATAGATTTTTGAGGATTATGGGATCAGCACTTAGCCCTGGTAGAGTTCGTATATAAAAATAACTATTATTTGAGTACTGAGACGACACCTTATGAGGCTTTGTATGGTAGGAGATATTGCTCTCTGATCGGTGGTTTGAGACCTCTGAGGTGATACCTCGTGGTATGGATTTGCCTCAGGACTTAATGGATAGAGTTAGGATAATTCAGGATAGCTTGTGAGCAGCCTAGAGTATGAAGAAGGCCTATGCTTACTGTAGACTCCGTGTCTTGATATTCGGAGTTAGTGATTGTGTGTTCCTTTTTGTTTCAGTTATCAGAGGTGTGAGAAGATTTGGAAGAAAAGGTAAGTTCAACCCTCATTATATTTGTCCTTTTGGGATTCTCCGCACAGTTGGTGTGTTGGCATATTTGTTGTTGTTTATCTACTTTTCCATGTGTCATTGTTGTAGAAGTATATTCCTGATCCATCTCATTTTCTTAGGTGGAACTCAATCCAGTTAGAAGATCAATTGGCCTTTGTTAAGGAGCTCATGCTTATTTTGGCTAGTGCTTTAAGATATTTCCATACTAGAGATTTCTATAGTTATGGTTCACTGGAAGCACCACCTAGTAGAGGAGGCTACTTGGGATATAGAGAGTGAGATGCAGGCTCAGTACCCTTAATTATTTGAGACTTTAGGTATTTTCTTCATCTTTTACTTTCGAGGATGAAAGTTCCTTAGTAGTGGATGTTGTAATAAACCTTTAGGTCATTTTTTGTGTTCTCAATTATTTTCACCGATAGAGCTCTCCCATAGCTGCGCTAAGTCATTTCTGACTTGTAGAAATTTATAGTTTGAGTACCTGGCAATTCGTTTGTTTATTAGAACCATTTCCGCATTTTGAAGTTTTTGTTGATTCCAACTGGCCACTGAGTAAAAACTACATTAAAATGATATCATATGGAAAATCTAACTTCGTTGATGTATCTAGAAAGTCACAATCTATATGGTTACAAATTTCGTTTGCTCATATTGGATTCCAGATGCATCCCAAACCATTGGCTGAAGCTTGGAATCAAATTCCATGTTTTAGCTGTCATTTTTCATATATGGACATACCGCGATCACGGTGGGTTGAGTACGATTGCAATGGCCATAATCGCAACCTAGCGCGTATGTACAATTGCGTTCTGAGAGCCGGACAAGGTCTATCTAAAGCCTCTTTTGGCTGAGAATTTGCCATTTCTTCCATTTCTGTAAGTTCCCAAACCCTAATAGAGTATAAAATCCTTAATGTGAGCCTTCAGGGTTGATTAGGAGCTTGAATAGCTTGTGTGTTTCCGATTAACATCAAATCTACGGTATGATTCCTTCAATTTTAGTGTTGAATTCTTGATTATTACACCCAAAACCCCAAATGACTTGAGGCTTGATTTTATCCCCAAATATGTTTTTTTTGCATAAATTTCTGGAGGTTTATAAATCACTAATGGTATTTGAGCAATGGGTTGGTCTCAGAAACTCCTTTTCTATATGTGGGATCCACTTGGGGGTTTATTGTGTCATTTTGGACACGAATCACAATGGTGCAATATGGGTGTTGTCATTCTCGTAATAATGCATGGATTATTTTGTTGATAGCTTGGATCGTTGAAGAAGCTCTAAGCAAAGAAAAATGGAAGATTGTTGGTTCGTGAGCTATTTGGACTCAAGGTAGGTTTATTATTACTCGTGTTAGATTGAGCTTTCTTGTAGTATAATTGTGATATCTAGATAAGATTAGGTAGGTTCTTAGATATTGAATTGGTAGATGTAAATGTTTGGGACTAGTTGAATCAGTTAGGTCTTGAAACACATTAAGTGGGATAGTTGACTCATTGACTAGAATCTTGGTTAGTTGGACTAGTTATCTCATGAATAGAATGAGAATACTCTAGTTTCTCTAGTAAATGAGAGTGACTTTGTTCACTCACCTTAAAAGTATGTTGACCTAGATATGCTTAGTGGTGGAATGACTTTGGCTTATTGGGGTGACTTAGGAGGAATAATTGAAGAAGAAATGTCCTATAGAACTAGTGTGGAATAGTAAGCCCTTAGGCGTGATTTAGATAACTTAGCCTAATTCTGAGTAGAAGTTTGACTTGTAGAAGAGAGTTTAGGGATTATGAGAAGCGGAACTTGACGTGCCTTAAGATTGAACTATGTAACTTCATTAATGACCTAGATATGTGATGAACACCTAGATTATGCTTTTGGTCTTAGGATAGATAAACCTAGTAAAATGGTTTATTCATGTTGTTGATTTCGGGATAATGTGTACACTTGATGGATTATCTTTTTGTCATGATATGGATAGCATTGGAAAGTCTTGTGAATTGAATCTATGGTTATGTTATCACTTAACTTATTGGCTAGTTCACTATGTGAACCTTGCATTGTGTCAGAACTCTTATTATGATTTTCGCTTAGTGATTAAACTAATGTTTGTGTAAAAAGACCTCCTCTACAATTATGAACCATGTGAGAAAATAAGGATTCTAGAAGGCATAGCCATGACTTATAATTGACTTTCTTATAATCATGTCAAGCTCGGAATAGTGGTGATTGTTCATATACTTTAAATATACATACCCATGTATCTACCCATATAATATGGCGATGACTAATGGTGAAGTACCATGATATGTATTTCCTTACCTCTCTTACACTCTGTTGATTGTGGGCTAGTACTTGTTATCAAGTTGACTATATATGTATGTATTTAATGTTGTAATAAAGATTATTAGTGGTATGATAATGCCCGGTGGAGCTCAAAGATATATTGATGATGTGATGAGGCCCCATGAATCTAGCAGATATATTGAGTATGCAATGATGCCCGGTGAATCTGGAGGATATATTGATGATGTGATAATTCTAGGTGAATCTAGAGGAAATATTAATGATGTGATATTGCCCGATTAATCCAGAGGATATATTGATAATGTGATGATGCTCGGTAAATATAAAAGAGGTATTGATGTTATGATAATGCCCGGTAAACTCGGAGGATATATTGATGTTACGGTGATGTTTTGCATGGTAAGCACATGTGAATGTATAGGTATATGTATGGTTATGCTATTTTATGATTAAATCCTCATGTGCACTTAGGATATGATGTTTTCCTTGGAAAGTTGTGTATAATTCTCTACCATTAATAACTAGTTTAGTGGTGTGGCTCTTCTTAATTCTAATTCGTGAATAGAAATAGAATATGCTGATATTGAGTTAAGACTAGTTGGTAAGTCTAATCATGTGTAGAATTAAGGTTTTTCCTAGTGGATATATTTGTCTTGAATAAATGGTTATATTATGGGATTTCCCCTAGTAAAATCGTTTATGATGATTAAAGACTTAGCAATCTTGATGATTAGAGATATTCATTTCTAGCATGTAATGTCATTGGTTGCTTAAATGAGGACTTAGAAAATTATGGTACTAACTAGAAAAAGGCATTGGTTTATAGATAGATATCTATGTGGTAATATGTTGCTTCTCTCTATCTTGGTGACTAGTGTTCCTATGATGACTAGGAATGAGGTTGTTAAATGGTGATTATGGTCTAGTGATGCATCTTGGTTAGATATGGGTGTTTGCTATATAATGAATAATAGATAGTTGCTACTCCAAGAAAAAAGAGTATATGAGGAATCCGTTCAGCCAATGGTTCGAGGCATTATGATGACTAGCAAACTATTAGTTTAATGATAAATGGTTGTTAGTTAATAAAGACTAGATAAAAGAATACTAACGAGTTAGAGGTCAAAATAACTACATAACTATGATTATGGTTACTTTGGTATATGTTGGTTTGACTTGTGATAGTTGATGATGATTATGGACTTTGGCAAGTGATCGTGATAGGGAAATGTGGAAACCTTGCTAAATATTATTTGGTAGTGTATATATGTTTATAAATCTTGATATGTTGATGAATTGATATATTGATGCACTCTCTGGTGGTATGGGACGCTGTGATGAGTTTTTTACTTAGTTTTCTTTTGGGTGTACTTCCAGGTTGTATGGAACACCGTAGTGATTTGTTTTTCATTATGCTCTAATGATTTTATGTGTTTTGAACTTGATATTTATGTGACTGAAATTGTATATATGTTGCTCTACTCTTCTGGACCGATTACTCATTTATGCAACGAATGTGGTATGTATTGATACGAGATGCCGTATCATTGTTCTAGTTGGTTAGCTATTTTGTACAGTGACAATAGAGAAGATCCAGGTTAAATTTTGTACCTTGACTTATAGTTATTAACTTACTTTATATCATCTTTATATCGTAATTTAGCTCAGTCAGCCGATGATACCTACTAAGTACCCGTTGTTTTGATACTCATGCTACACTTCTTTACCTTATTGGTGCATACTCGTGTACTACTTGCCTCCGCTAAGTTGAGATCAAATTATGTTGACCTTTGGGAGATAGGGTGAGCACTTGGAGTTTGAGTCGCCCATTTCCATCCAATCAATATTTAGATTTTTGTATTTGACATAAATTTATAATAGTATTTAGACTTTCAGTTGTATGTTCCTATTGTCGAACTTAAATGCTCTTGTACTAATACTACTAGGTCCTGGGAAATTTATATCCATAATTGATTGTCTATTGTGGAATTTGTATCATCGTGTTCATCTATTGTGGACCTTGCTGGGAATTTCTATCGAGGTAACTTATTGCCTTAGCACCGGGCTACAGTGGCATCTTACCTACTCTTGGGTTTTAGTAGGTGCCATCATGACTCAGAAATTGGGTCATGACAAAAGGATAGTCTCTCTTATGATTAGGTTCCAACTGAAATTCTTACCAACCAAGTTTGGAGGTTGAAAAATAAAGAAGTTGCTTTAGTGAAATTATTTTTGAGGAATCATGTAGTTGAAGGAGCTATATGGTATGAAGAAGCAAATATAATGACCAAATACCCCTATATTTTCCTTTCAAAATCAATTCCTGGTTGAGGTAATAGTTTCCCCTTAATTAATTCTCTCAGTCTCAGATCAACTAGTTACTCTGATTTCTTAGCATGAATTTATGAGTTCAGTTTTGTCCATGTTTCAGCTATATATATTCAGTTATCATTCTTCCATACAGCTCTCAGAACATAGTGTTGCGATTGCAACTCCTTTCCTATTCTTTTGGCTTAGTTAGTTTTCATTTAGGTAAAAATAAGCCCAAGAGGGAGATGTTGTGACATCGTAAAAATTCAAATATGGTAAGTACTGTAGTATAAGTATGTTTGGAACAAAACATAGTGATTTGGTAGTATGAGAATGATTTAGGCATGAATTATGTCCATAAGTAAATCCTAACTCATAGCAATGTTGAAAGGTTCCTTACCGATTGTATTCTTGTATGGAATCTTTCTATAGTCAACTTCTAATTATCAGAACTCCTAGAATAAAAATATTTTTGGAGATCAAGACCCATAAAATGAAAGGTACTTGAGTCCTATTTCCAACACCACTGACCATTTATTTATATGATATTGAAGTAAAGAGTTTTCTCAATTTACTAAAAAGTGTGTGTGTGCCAGAGTGTAACGACTCAATATGATGAACCGTCAGATATGTGATATCCCGTCAAGACAAACCTTTAGGCTTGGCTGGTAACACCTAAAATTATTCATGTTTTAATGGTTCGGAGTGACAGTTCATCAAGGGTTTGACGATTCATCACCTAAACTATCAGGGGGGAATGTTCTGCACTTTTAAAACATTTCCAAGGTTTTGTTGGTTTTCTACCCTTTAAACACCAAAACTATGTGATTTTCAATATTTTAAAATTAATTAATAAGACTAAAATACCCCAAGTCCCCCATTCCCCAAAAATTCAAGCCGCACTTAGAAAATATTAATAAAAGAAGCAATTTTTTCTTTACAAGGAAATAACTAGGGTTCATCTTCTTTAGGCTTAAATTCAACGAAATCACCAAGGGTTTTGCTTTTAGTATATGGGATTTCATCAATAGGTTTCCTTTTACCAATAAAGTCCCTAAGTTAATTCAATGCCTCAGTTTAATTCATCTTTCAGATCCTACGACAACAACAACAAAAACAACAATAACAAACCCAATGTATTACCACATAGTGAGGTCTGGGGAGGGTAAGATGTACGCAGTCCATACCACTACCTCCGGAGAAGTAGCATGGTTGTTTCCGATACACCCCCGGCTCAAGATAAAAGAAGAAATCACAACCGTACAATATACATAGAACAAGATGGCAAGACATAAAAATACCCAAACAATGGAAAGTAAACAAAGAATAGAAGGCACTCGTAATACAGCATGCAACAAAGTATCCTATCAAGAGTAATACACCAAATAGGTAATTCCCTACCCTACCTACCCTAATAGTCACTAGCCTTCTATCCTAATACACGTCCTCCAGCTCTTCCTATCTAGGGTCATATCCTCAGTAAGTTGTAAATGCACCATTTCCCGCCTAATCACCTCTCTCCAATATTTCCTTTGCCTACCCCGACCCCAATTGAAATCATCCAAATAAAGCCTCTCATACCTATGAACTGGTGCATCTGTTCTCCTCCTCATTACATGTCTGAACCATCTCAAACGGACATCCCGTATCTTGTCCTCCACTAAAGCCACTCCAAACCTCTCCTGGATAGTCTCATTCCAAACCCTATCCCCCCTAGTAATACTACACATCCAACATAACATCCCCATTTCTGAAACCTTCAATTTTTAAATATGAGAGTTCTTGACTGGCCAACACTCCGCTCCTTTCAGATCCTACAATTTCATGGAAATTACAAAATCCTCTTATTTCAGTTCTTCGTTAGAATGATCTTTGTATCTATGTTTCCCATGAGATTCAATACCTTTATATGTTTATAAATCATGATTCCTCAGTCTATTCAATAATTCATGATTTTGGACTTGTTCTTGTCAATTTCATATTCTTTTTAGATTATAGAATTATCATGATTAGTTGCATTTTGTAGAGATGGTGTTTTATAAACACTTGATGAATTAGGATTTCATACATTGTTAGTTGAACACTCAGTCATTTAGATTTACATGATTTTTAATAGATTTACATAAATCACTTACATTTTAGTCTTAGAATATCAGTATTATTGAGATATTCAGTATATCATTTTATATTCAGTTGGGAGTACTACTTAGCACCGAGTAGATTCCATGATGAACCTAATCCATTATTAAGTATGAGCCCATTAGTAGAAGTTCATAACTTCCAAAACTAGGGTGACACCGTAGGTTATAAAATGTCATCCATCAGAGCAAGCTTGTCACCTTAGTCCTTTAGGACATAAGTGTAGTGGATCCATATCAATTAGTGTTTTTACCCTTGGCAAGGTATAGAGAACCCTTCTTGCTCGGGTTGTATTTTGGAATCTATTTAGCTTAGAAGAAATATGTTGGCTAACAATAGCTCCCATAGATTAGACTCAGATGTTTCCTGACTCTGCATTCAAATATTCAGTATAATATTAGTCATTAATATGTTTATTTACTTGGTCATTGCATTTGTTTACATACCTTAGTTCAATGTTTAGTTTATCCTCTCAGATTAACATATATAGAATAATGCATATCTCACAAGTTTAGTACATTAGTACATTTAAAGTACTGATTGCATACTTTATTTGTGCTATATTATTTTATAATATAGATTCAAAGTCTTATCTTTCATCTCACAGTAATCATGATCTCCTATCATCTCAACAATAGAGTTTTATGAATCCTTATATTTTGAGAGAATGACTTATGTTTACCTTTTTATTCAGTCATTCATTTCAAATGGTTAGAGTTAGCTAGGGGCTTGTCCCATGAACTCATCTTAGTACAGTCGTTCAGACGATAATAGATGTTCAGTTTTATCATATGTTAGGTGATTTCTATTTTAATTCAAACATTAACATTTGGTTTTGATTATTATTATTATATTAATTAGACTTTAGCTTCTTCACAATATTATACAAGTTTTATATAGTGCTCTTTGCATCATGACAGGCCACAAGTTTGGTTGGTGTCACTTATGACTCTAAGCACCATGTTACAACTAGGGGGTAGCCTCAAGTTGAGAAAAAATTGGTATCATATCATTTATAAAGTGTCCTAGGGTGTATAAAAGTTGTGTTAATTTTAGACTTATTCATGGGTGTGAAACACTCTATATGTATGATTGAGAAGAATTGCAATAATTTAGGAAGTTTCCCCTCTTTCATGTTCATATTATATGATAAAGTGTGAACTCTATTTAACCTCCTTTTAACTCATGCTTTAATCATTTACCAAAAGTGTCTCCTAAAGAGCAAACATAAGGAGAAATTGAAATGGAAATTATAACAAGAATGTAAACCTATAAACACCAATAGCTCCAACATACTCGTTAAATGAATAAGTATCACATGCTAAATTTAGGTTTGTTGGTTTGGTAATGACTCAGTCCATGACTAGTCAGGTGGAACCAAAAAGTTGTTTCACCAATCAACCCGCTTGGTAATAGAATAATGGCTAGACTTTGAGATTTTACATAGATGAATCCTGTTGAGTTTCATGGTTCTAGGGAAAACAAGGATCTGCATTGAGATTATGGGTGTTACTCTAATTAAGAGTGATAAGTTTGCTATTTCTAAGTTAGAAGAGGTATCTCACACTTAGTTCAAATAGTGGAAGGATGTTAATGTTGCAGATACAGGTGCAGTAGATTAAAATAGATTCATAGAAGCTTTGGACAGGTTTGTCCTACTTGAGTTAAGGAAAGCAAAGGTTTAGGAATTTATATATCTAAAACAAGGTGACATGACTATGAAGGAGTATTCTATTAAATGTACTTAGCTTTCAAACTATGCTCCAATAATGGTGGTTGATTATAGAGCCCGCATAAATAAGTTTGTATTAGGTATTTTCGAGAACATGGTTAAAGAGTGTAGAACTGCTTTGCTGGTTAAGAAGATAAACATCTCTAAATGGATGGCTAATACCAATATATTGTGAAAAAAAAGATCAAGGAGAAGGAAATACATAATAAGAGGGCTAGCACAAGTAGTTTTATTTTTTTATATAGAGGCAGATGGTGGTGATCATTCTTAGTTATATGAAAATTCTTAATCTTTATCCACATCATTTGCTAATACCCCAGTACCAAAGTTTAGATAGGAGTGTCACAACAGGGCACCAGTATCTAAGTCTTGAGCTATTGTAACTAGTAGAAATATTAGTTTAATTTGTAAGAAGTATGGTAAGAACAAAGGTTAGTGTATGAATGGTAGTGGTGGTTGTTTTGTATGTGGCAATACAGGTCACAGATTTAGGGAGTACTCGGTGTCCTCAAATATGGGCAGAGATACCCATAAGCAGAATCATTCTAAACGTTTAGCAGTTCTAGCAGGTCATTTGACTCATTAGAGTGCCTCATCTAGTTCAGGTGATAGTTAGTTACAAAATATATTTTATGCACTCTAAACTTGATATTATTAGGAGGGTTCCCTAATGTAGTCACTAGCACGTTACAAGTCTTTCATAATAATGTTTATGCCCTGTTTGATCTGGAGCCATACTTTATTTTGTCACTCCTTATATAGCACTAGATTTTATTTTTTTCCTAAATCCTCTTAGAACCTTTATTATTCTCTACTCATATTGTTAATTCAGTTATATCTACATGGGTATACAAAAATTACCCAATCACAGTTTACTATAAAATCACCTCAGTTGATCTTGTATCTAGATATGGATGATTTTGATGTCATTTCTGGCATGGATTGCCTATATTCTATTTATGCCTCAGTCATTGCAGAAATAAGGTAGTTTATTTCAATTTCCAAATAAATGTATCTTATAATTAAAGGGTCGTACCTCGGTGCCCATAGGTCTATTGTCTTTTACCTTGACGATAGAAAAATCCTTTTCAAAGGGTGTATCTATTATCTTGTTTGGGTTAAGGATTCAAATTCCAAGACCTCAACTCTTTAGTTAGTTCTTGGGGTTAATGAGTTCCTAGAAATTTTTTCCAAGTCTATACCCGGAGTTTATTCAAAGTATGAAAATGACTTCAAAATAGGTCTCCTTTTAAATACTGATCCTATTTTAATTCCACCTTAAATAATGGATCCAAGCAAGCTTAAGTATATGAACTAACAATTGAAAAATGTTTTATTTAATTGCTTACCTGGCCCAACATCTCTTTAATGCCTCGTATTTTTAGGTCTTAAAAATTTTATAAGTCCTGATCTTTCTGTACTGGAAAAGACTCATATGATGAGTTGTAATATGTCTTGATAGGTCAAGTGATCTTAGTTATAAGTCATCTATAAGGGGTCATTCAATTTCTTTCTTGGAATTTAATCATAACTAAATTAGAAATTTAGTGGCTATGTTCTTCTCTGAGTATGAGTGGCTTGCCCTGAGCCATAAGGACTTTTTATGAGTCTTTAGGTGAAAACCATAGGATGTCCAATGTTTACCCAGTTGGGTTCTGTGTTGACTACGACCGGACCTTATGAGTCATACGGTATCATTACAAGTGGTACCCATGAGTTATAGGTTTAATAGTGTGTACGGATGGTGGGGAGGGAAAAAATACTATCTTGGTTATGACTTGGCGTAACGAGTTGTAAGGAGTGGATATGAGTCAGTGATTGACCCATAGTCAAGGGAAACACTTTTCCATCTTCTAAGTAAAGGGCATTCTGGATATTTACCTTCTTACCCAAATTAAAACATATATCTTATAACCTCTATAGGGTGTCATTAGCACTCAAAAACAATCTAAGTAACTTCTCAAACACTCAAAAAGGGCTCTCTAAATTCCCTTAAGACTGTCAAGCTAGGGTTTCATTAAATTGGTCATCTAAGGGCTTAAGGGTCGATTTGTCTCAAAATTTCTTGGTGTGTAAGGTATGTTACTCCTCCCTTATAATTAATATGTAAAAATTATGTGTTTTAAAGCATTGTTTGGTGAGATATTATGTTGGTTTTGAAACAAAAGTTGGGGGCTTTAACTATTTACGAATTAAACAATGTTTCTCATGGTTTATATATGATTTTTATACTTTAATTATGATTTTGAACATGGGGGTACATGGGTATGGTGAATGAACTAGAGAATTGTGATTTTCTCAAACTTATGTTTTTAAAGTGGTCATGACCCCAACCCCATAATGAGAAATTGGTTTTTAATTATGAGAAATGGAGAATTTGTAAAATTGAACTAGTCTTGAACTATTGATTGATATAAAGGGGTATTTAAAATACAATGGTATGATTTAATGAACAAATTGAGTCATTTTCCCTAAGTTAATGGAAATTATTTTGGCATGTTGTTATTACCTTGCAAGTGTAGTTGGTATAATAATACCAATAATGTAAGACTTATTGTGGAGTGTGGTTTAATAAATTGGAATGTATGATACTTTTTTTAATTGGGCATAAGGGTTGTGTAGCGGAGACGTAAAAATGGAGGTCCAAGTGATCGATACTGGATACCGTATTTGCCAACGCGAGGTCAAAGTGACCAGGGAGTTTTGATTCCCCCTCATTAAGATTTCATGATTAGGGAGCTTATAGTCCACTGTAAATCATTACAAGATTGGGTGCTTAAGTCACCTTAGTATATAATTAGGTGTTTCGAGTCCCTCGTGCATCTATATGAGATTATTCTCCTATTTGTACGGCTACATGCACTGGTCCCTGACCATGGGGTGAAATCTGGGGCCCATATATCCTGTGAGTATATGTTATGATGGTTGAGCTACATAATCTATGTTATATATTAAAGTGCATATGAAAGCTTTTTCCCTATCCCGACATGTTGAGTATATATATATATAAATTTTATTATGTACATTGGTTTTGAATGATTTTAAATTATTGATCGTGTCCTTATGTTATCCTTATCCCTATGTTTCATTCTAGCACTCCAACTGCTAATTGTCTTTAGACATTATATGACCATTCAATGCAGGAATTGGTCATAATACTTCTCTTCCTACTCAGTGATTAGTATTCGGGATCATCTCATGATCAGACATTGAAGTAGTGAGCTTCCATATATCATCAGTCTATATTTTATGTCTTTGTTTCTTATGTCTTAGATGATTTAGACTTGTTTTTGGCTATAATTGAGGGCATGTCCCAACACTTTATTGATATTCAGTTTTTGTTCATTGTTAGAAGGCTTTGTTTGGATTACTGTAGATATTGGGCTATGTCGGTCAGTTGTTTGGCTATTCGATTAGTCATTGGGTATGGACTTTTTCTGAATTCCCTTAAGCTTGTTGCATGCTACCTTGTTATATATTTTGAATTCATTCGATATTGGGGTGTGTGGTGGTTGGTTTTGTTAAGTGCAGGGCATGATCTCTGCTCCATGTAGGACTTGATATACCCGTCATGGCTAAGCCCTAGTTTAGTTTGTCATATAGATAATATCAAAACCTAGGTTCGGTATCATTCGGTGTGTCACAAAGTCATGTTATGTAGTCTTATTTATGGGTGTGTAGCGCTCCACACATATAAGGAAGAGGCTACGAGGCATTTATGAATGTTTTCCTTTCTATTGTTCAATTTTAAGATATAGAGTCTAAGGTTTTGAATCGTCTCTAATCCTCATGTGTTTGCTTTTCAAATCATGCCTCCCTAAGGATCTAATGCTTGAGACAACTCTTCTATCCTATCTGAGGACACTGTAGATAAATCTCGTCCTACTCCATGAGCTCAAACCCGATCTAGGGTCATTGCTTCTGATTGCCCTAAGAGAGATCCAATTTTTCCTCCTATCCCTCCTCAGGCACCTTGAGCTTATGTCTTTAATGTTGAGTTTTTCCAGTTAATTCATTTGCTCATCTAGTTGGTGGCTTTCCAGACTGAGTGTTTTTTTTCTATTTCTCTATCATTTAAGGCCAATAGAGTTGGGAAATTTATGAGGTTAAGTTCTCCTATTTTCACTTATTCTAAAGTTGAGGAGATCCTCAAAAATTTTATTGATGTGATAGAACTGATTTTTGTGTTATCCATGCTACTAATATGGAGGGCGTTGAGTTCATCTCTTACCAATTGAAAGATGTGGCATATCAATGGTATGGAGAATGGTACCAGTCTAGGGGCGATAATTCTAAGTCAGCTATATGGGGTGATTTCTCTAGTAATTTTTTGGATTACTTCTTTCCTCAGGATATAATGAAAGAGAAGGTAGAGAAATTTGTGAATCTGAGGCAAGGTAGGATGTAAGTCAAGGAATATCCCTTGAAGTTCCATCAGTTATCATGGTATACTCTTGAGTTAGAGCCTATTTTGAGAGATAGAATAAGGAAGTTTACTTTTGGGTCACTTGATTCTGGAGAGTAAGGTTGCCATGTTATACAAGGACATGGATATTATTTGGCTTTTAATGTATATGCAACAAGTGGAGAATAAAAAAGCAAGCAAAGATGTGTGACAGGTAGAATAAGAAGTGTTATTATTCGAATTAGGGTGGAGGTTAGCCGCAAAATTTTATAGATAGTAGAAAGTGATCTAAGAAGAAATGGGGCAATTTTGGTTCCTACTCTATGGCTAGTGCTCCGTATCTGAAGTCATCGGGTGACTGTTGTTCTTAGTATAATGGTGGGTTTAGAGAACTAGGAGCCCAGATGCAGGATAGTAGGGCTCAATTTGCTCTATCATATCCTCCATGTACATTTTTTGGTTAGGTGTATCATGGTTTTTATGAGGAAGGGAGGAATAAGTTCTTTAAATATTGTCAGATTGGTCCTCTATAGAGGGATTGTCCTTCTAAGGTTGCTTTTAGGGAAAAAAAGATACATGTTGCTACCTCATCTACTCCTGCACCAAAGGGTGCTACTTTGCTTTAGGATCCGACACTGTTTGAGCCATCCATATGTTTTTGCCCCTCGCCAGGGCATCTCCCAATATTGTTACTAGTATGCTTAAACTCTTTTCTCTTGATGTATATTGTCTACTTGATCTCAGTTATACTCTCTGTTATGTGACCCCTTTTGTGACTATTCTTTTTGGCTTTGATCATTAGTGTGTTGCATACCCTTTCTCTATGTCCACACTGATTGGTGACTGTATTATGGCTAGAAGGCTCTATAGGGGTTGTGTGATGTCGGTTCATAGTAGGGAGACCTTGGTGGATCTAATAAAGTTAGACATGTTAGACTTTAATGTGATTTTAAGGATGAATTAGTTGCATTCTTTCTATGTGTAACTTGATTGTCGGACCTGAAGAGTCAGTTTTAGTTACCTAAATGAGCCAATAATCGAATGGGAAGGCAGTTCCCTAGTGCATAAGGAAAATTTTATCTCATATCTTAGATCCTGAAAATTTATTTCCAAAGGGAGCCTCTATCACTTAGTGTATGTTAAGGATTTTAGAGCCGAAGGTCCTTTTTTGTAGGCTAGCTTTATGGCCTGTGATCCCAAAGTGTTCCCTGATGATCTTCCTGTGTACCTCCCAATAGGGAAATTGATTTTGGTATTGACATTCTTTTGGACATTTCTCCTATTTGTATCCCTCTTAACAGAATGACTCTGGCTGAGTTGAAGAAACACAAGGAGCTATTGAAAGATCTTCTTGATAAGGGTTTTATTCACCCTAGTGTGTCTCCATGGGGTGCTTCGGTTCTTTTCGTACATAAGAAGGATGGTTCCCTTCGAATATGTATTGATAATAGCCAACCAAATAAATTACCATGAATAATAAGTATCATCTTTTAAGAATTGATGATCTCATTGATCATATTTAGGGTGCTAAGTTCTTTTCAAAAATTGATCTTTCGTTTGGGTACCATCAGTTGAAGATTCGGGAGGCAGAAACCCTAAGACTATTTTTCGAACGTAGTATGGTCATTTTGAGTTTTTGGTGATATCCTTTGATTTGACCAATGCCCTGGCCATGTTTATGGATCTTATGAATCAGGTTTTCTGTTAGTTTTTACACTTGTTTATCATGTCTTTATTGATGATATTTTGTTCTATTCCTAAAGAGAGGTGGATAATGCTGATTACCTACGCCTTACGTTCCAGACCCTAAATGATCAATGTTTGTATGTTAAGTTCTCTAAGTGTGAGTTTTTGTTGAATGTTATGGCTTATTTATGTCATGTTATTTTTAGTGAAGGGATCATGGTGGATCCACAGAAGTTTGCGGTGGTTAATAAGTGGCCTAGACAAATGACTCCAACCGATATTCATATGTTCTTAAATTTAGCCCACTATTATAAAAGGTTTGTGGAGAGTTTCTCTTCTATTACAGCACCGTTGAGTAAGTTGACTTAGAAAAAGGTGAAGTTCATGTGGTCTGACTCTTCTAAGGGTAGTTTCAATAAGCTGAAGGATAAGTTGACTTTTGCTTTGATCTTGACTCTACCTAAGGGCGCTGATGGTTTTGCCGTCTATTATGATGCATCATGCATAGGGCTGGATCATGTGTTGATGCAGCATCGCAAGGTGAATGCTTATGCTTCTAGGTAGTTTAAAGATCATGAGAAGAATTACCATACCAATGACTTGAAATTGTTCACTGTGGTGTTTTCATTGAAGATCTAGTGACATTATTTGTATGGATATCAAGTTAATATTTACTCTGATCATAAGAGCTTGCAATATGTGCTTACCTAAAAAGAATTGATACAAGGGAAATGAAGGTGGCTTGAGTTACTAAAGGACTATGACATGAGTCTCCACTATTATCCGAGTAAAGCAAACGTGATTGCTGATGGTCTTAGCAAGTTGTCCATGGGAATCTTGTCTTATATGGATTAGGAGAAGTGGAATTTTTTGAAGGATATTTACCATTTGGCTAATTTTGGAATTCATCTCTTAGATTTTGAGGATGGTAGTGTAATTGTTCAAGAGGTGTCAAAGTCATCCCTTGGTGTGGAGGTAAAGGACAAGAAAATGTTGAATTCTATCTTAATACAAATTTAGAATGATGTGGGTAGACTGAAAGTGATGGTTTTCGACATTGGTGGTGATGGCATCTTAAGTTACCAAGGCAGATTGTGTGTTCCCAACATTGAGTGGTTGGGAGGAAGAATTTTTTCCAAAGCGCATGAGTCGTGTTACGTTATTCATTGTAGTCTTAGAAAAATGTATCTTGATCTTAAGGAAATTTATTGGTGGAATAATAAGAAGTGAGATATGGCCAATTTTGTTTCTAAGTGCATGATGTGTCAACTAGTGACGGTTGAACACTTGAGGCCCGTTTGATTTTCTCAACAGATTGAATTGCCAGTGTAGAAGTGGGAAGTGGTCAATATAGATTTTGTTACTGGTCTTCCGCGATCTCGCCAATAAATTGATTCAATTTGGTTTATTGTGTATAGAATGATTAAGTCTGCTCACTTTTTCCAGTGAGGACTAATTTCTCTTCTGAGGATTATGCCAGGCTATTCATTGAAGAAATTTTGAAGTTGCATGGTACTCTGGTTTCCATTATATTTGATCCTGGTGCTCAGTTCTCGTCATACTTTTGGAGGTCTTTCCAGTGAGGTTTAGCGATTAAGTTGACCCTAAGTACCACTTTCCACCCGTAAAATGATGGGCAGGCAAAACGGACAATTTAGGTCTTGGAAGATATGCTTTGGATTTGTGTGTTTGATTTTGGTGGTAGTTGGGTTGACCACATAGCTCTCATAAAATTCTCATACAACAATAGTTATCACTATGGCATTAGTATGGCTCCAGTTGAGGCCTTATTTTGTAGAAGGTGTCGATCTCCAATTAGGTGGTTTTAGGTTGGTGAAAATAAGTTGTTTGGTCCTAATCTGGTTCACTAAGCTATAAATATGGTAAAGTTTAATTGGGATAGACTTAAGGCCACCCAAAGTCACAAAAAGTCCCATGAGGAGCTAAGATGAAAAGAGATGGAGTTTAATGTTGGTGATTGGGTATTTCTTAAGGTTTCCCCCCTGAAAGAAGTGATGTGGTTTGGTAAGAAGGGAAAGCTCAGTCACCCTTATGTCGATTCGTACTTAGTTTTGAAGAAGGTTGGTAATGATCTCTATGAATTATAGTTTCCTTCTAATTTGAGCTCCATTCATCAAGTGTTTCATGTTACAATTTTGAGAACCTGTGTGGGTTATCCTTCAAAAGTTGTTCCTTTAGAGGAGGTGGGTATTTCAGATTCCTTTTTCTACGAGGAGGTCCTGGTTATGATTTTGAGAAAGTATGTGGGTTTGAGAAAGTGGGTGGGCTATCCTTTAATTGTTGTTCCTTTAAAGGAGGTCCTGGTTGAGATTTTGGTTCTACAAATCTGTCTGTTGAAGATGAAGGATATGGATTCCGTAAAGGTTCTTTGGATGAACCAAATAGTTTAAGAAGCTACTCCGTAAACCAAGGAGGACTTGAAGTCCAAGTATCCGTACATGTTTCTCATTCTGGATAATCATTCTTGAGGTATGAGTATTCCTTAGCAACTTTGTATAGTAAATTTTTTAAAGAAAATTGTGGTTTCTTTGGTATCTTTGTTTTTTGCCTTTTTTAAAGGTAAGACTAGACCTAGTTAGAGTAAAATCATTCTACGAAATACCATATCCTATCATTCGAGGACGAATGATCCTAAGGGGAGAGTATATAATGCCCTGGGTTTTTGTTTGTAAAAATTATTTTGAGTCCTGAGCTTTCTACCCTAGCAACGACTCATCTGATGGGTCTTAACGTGTCAGGTGACCTTAGTCGTAAGTTCTCCAGTGAGAGGTGTCTGAGTTTCTTTCTTTGGTAATTACTAGAGGTTATGATTCATAAAGTCTTATGACTCATCATTGGAAAGGATTCGTAACTAAATCAGACATTTAGTGGCTAAGTTTTTCTTTGATTATGAGTGGCTCACCATGAGCAGTAAGGACATGTTATGAGTCATTGGGTGCAAATAGTAGGATGTCAAGTGTTAACCCAATAGGGTTCTTTATTAACTACGACTAGACATTACGAGTCATGGGGTCTCATTACTAGTGGTACCCATGAGTCATAAGGTCAACAGTGTGTAAGGGTCCTAGACACTATCTTGGTTATGACTCATGGTGATGAGTCATAAGGAGTGTCCACGAGTCACTGATTGACCCACAGTAAAGGGCTACACTTTTCCATCTTTTAAGTTAACGTCATTCTGGATATTTCCCCTCTTACAAAAATTAAAACCCACGTCTTATAACCCATTTTGGGTGTCATTATCACTCAAAAATAATCTATGTAACTTCTCAAACAATCCAAAAAGGCCCTCTAAATTCCTTCAAGCAATTCAAGCTAGGGTTTCACCAAGTTAGTTATCTAAGGGATCAAGGGTTGATTTTCCCTCCAAATTTCTTGGTGTTTAAGGCATGTTACTCTTCCCTCGTTGTTAATTTCTAAAAAGCATGTGTATTAAGGTATTGTTTCATGAGATGTTATGTTGGTTTTGAAACAAAGGTTGGGGTTTGATTGTTTATGAATTGAACAATGTTTCTGATGTTTTATATATGATTTTCATGATTTAATTATGATTTTGAAATTGTGGGTGCATGGTTATGGTAAATGAACTGGGGAATTGTTATTTTCCCAAAGTTATGGCCACTTGAATAAACCAACTTGGGATACTTACTCTCGATTGTGACTTTGTTCAACTTTGACTAGCTTCATGTTTTCATTTTCTTTTCTAAGATAGAACTCAGATCCAACTATCATCAATTCAGAGTAAGAGAATGTGACATTCTGAATGAAACCTTTATAACTAGATATGGTCATTTCAAATTTGTTGTTATGTGTTTTGGGCTAACAAATTCCCCTAAAGATTCTATGGACTTGATGAATAGGGTGTTCAAGTTGTACTTTGATATGTTTTCCATTATCTTTGTTGATGATATAATCATTTATTCTCAAGTGAGGATGAACATGCAGACCATTTGAGGATTGTCTTGTAGACTGTCAAAGATTGTCAGCTATTTTCTATGTTCTACAAGTATAATATTTTGTTGAAATCAGTAGAATTCCTTGTTCATATTATTTTTTATGAGGGCATTGAGGTTGATTATCAAAAGACCAAAGCAATTAGAAATTGACCTAGATCCATTTCTCCATCAGATACCCAAAGTTTCTTAAGTTTAGCCAGTTACTAAAGATGGTTTATTGAAGGATTTTAATATATTTCTTCTCTTGTGGATGGATTGACATAGAAAAAATTCAAATTCCAGTGGTACAATTCCTGCGAGATGAGATTTTAGAAATTGAAGAGTCGACTCACCTCTACTTTAGTTTTAACTCTACCAAAGGGTTCAGATGGGTTTGTGATTTACTATGACACTTCGAAAGTCAGTCTTGGTTATGTGTTAATGCAGCATGGAAAGGTTATAGCATATTCCTCTAGAGAGATCAATCCCCAAGATAACAATTACCCAACTCATGATATCAAGTTGGTACTGATTGTTTTTACTGTAATGATTTGGAGACATTACCTTTATGTGGTTCATGTAAATATGTTAATAGATCAGAAGAGCCTTTAGTGTGTATTCGGTTAGAAAGATCTGAAACTTTGTCAAAAGAGAGAGCTAGAGTTATTGAAATACTATGATAAAGCCAATATTGTGGCTAATACTCTTAACAGGTTGTCTATGTGAAATGTTTCTCACCTAGAGGACGAGAAAAAAAGAGTTAGTTTGTGAGGTTCAAAGGCCTGTTATATCGGAGTTTGGTTGGTTGATTCATCCAAAGGTAGTATCATGGTTCCGAATGGTTAAAAATCTTTCTTAATAGCAAAAGTGAAAGAAAAGCAAGATAGGGATCCTATTTTTCTTAGGCTGAAAGAAGTTGTCCAAAGTCAGAAAGTTGAGGTTTTCTCCCAAATGAGAGATGGTGTTGTTTGTTGTCAGGGAATACTATGTGTTTTATATATGGGTGACTTGAGAAAATAGTGTTGACAAAAAGCTCACAATTGTTGATATTATATTTATCCATGATCCGCTAAGATGTATCGTGGTCCACCAAATGTCTATTAGATGAATGGCAGGAAGAAAAATATCATAAAATTTGTGGCTAAGAGTCTAAAATGACAGTATGTTAAGGTTGAGCACCAGAAACCTGATGGAATTTAGGATATAAATATTCCTACTTGGATGCGGGTAGCCAAAGGTAGTATTATGGTTCAGAATGGTTCAAAATCTTCCTGAAGAGCTGAAGTACAGGAAAAGCAAGATAGTGTTCCTATTTTGATTAAGTTGAAGGAAACCGTCTAAAGTTAGAAATTTTAGCTTTTCTCCCAAAGGAGAAATGGTGTTCTTCGTTTTCTAGAAATTATACGTGTTCTAGATATGGATGACTTAAGACAGACGTGTGGAAAAAAGCTCACAATTCATGATATCTATTCATCTAGGAGCCACTAAGATGTACTGTGGTCTATGAAAAGTCAAGTGGTGGAATGGCATGAAGAAAGATAATGTGGAATTTGTGTCTAAGCATCCAAATTTCCAGTAGGTTAAGGTTGACCACCTGACACCTGGTGGTATCATTTAGGATATCAACATTCCTACTTTAATGTGGGAAGTGGTGAACATGGACTTCATTATAGGGTTCCCTTGTACTCACCGACAACATGATTCTATTTGGGATATTATGGAAAAAATGACTAAGTCAACATATTTTCTCCTAGTTAACACTTCAAATTTAGCCCAGGATTATATTAGACGCTATATTAGGGAGCTAGTGAAATTTCTTGGAGTCCCTTTGGCTACCATCTCAAATAGGGGTACTCAGCTTACTTATCAGTTCTGGAAGATGTTTTTGAAGGGTCTTGGTTTCCTAGTTAATCCTAATAAGCTTTTTATACGCATAGAAATAGTCTGGCGGAGTTGGCCATTTAGACTTTAAAGTACGTGTTGATATATTTTGTGATAAATTTCAAGGGTAGTTGGAATGATCAGTTGCCATTGATTGACACTGCCTATCACAACAACTATTACTCCCGTATTTAGATGGTTTAATGTTAAAAACTTTATGGTAGAAGGTGTTGACATCTAATTCGTTTATTGAGGTTGGTGAAGCACCCTTAATAAGGCTTGACTTCATTAATGAAGCATAGAGAAAGTTTATATGATTAGCGAAAAGAAGAAAATAACTTGGAGTCTTTCAGAAATCCTTTGCAAATATAAAGTGAAGTGATCTTGAGTTTGCAATTAGTGATTTAGTTTGCCAGAAAGTTTCACCTATGAAAGGGGTAGAGAGATTTGGCAATAAAGGGAAACTCAAATCACACTACGTGAGTTCTTAAAATATTGTAAGGCACATTAGCACTCTGGCCAATGTGGTAGACTTGCTTGCAGACTTAACATCAGTGCATCTAATTTTTCATGTATTACTATAGAGAAAAAGATTAGTTATCCATATTCTATTGTATCTTTAGAGAGTATGGGTGTAAAGGATAGTCTCTCTAATGATGAGGTCTTTGTTGAAACCTTGACTTTCAAGTTCAGAGGTTGAGAAATAAAGAAGTCGCTTCAGTGAATGTTCTTTAGAGTAATCGTCTAGTTGGGGGAGCTACTTGGGAAGAAGAAATAGATATGATGACCAAATACCCCTATCTTTTCTCTTAAAAATTAGTTGCCACTTGAGGTAATAGTTTCCCCTTAATTTATCTCAAACTATGTCAACCAGTTACTCTTATGTCTTAGTATGCATTCATGAGTTCATCTTAGTTCATGTTTCAGTTATAAATTCTGTTATCATGCTAGTATTGAACCCTTAAAACTTAGTATTGGGATTGTAATTTTTTTCCTATTCTTTTGGCTCAATTAATTTTCATTCGAGGACAAATAACCTTTAGGGGTAGATATTGTAACATCTAAAAATCCAATATAAGATCAGAACTATACACCAACTATTTTTTTGTAATGCCTCAAAAATACCCTAGACAGTCCTATCGTTCTTAGGACTATGTGTAGCCCCAAAGCTGACCCATGGTATGTACGTAGCACTTAATAAAAACCAATTTACATAAAACATTAGCAAAAACTGGAACAATTTTTCTAGATTCCAGTGGGTGAACAATCTCAACAAAACATTGTAAACTAAACATCAGTTGAAACTCATGAAAATCGATACAACAACTAACAAGTATCGCCAAGCATTTAAGTATACTGAAGAGACACTATGATAAACCTTAGCTAACCCAAACTGAACACATAGAATCTGCATGTAACCATCATCGAACTGCTAAAAAATAATCTAGGTCCTCAAAACATGAGGACTCACCAACTGATAGTATCTAGAAAGTGGTGATCGTGTCTAATCATACTACTGAGGACGAACACCAAAACATATATTATGAAAGTACTACTGGAATGTACTGAATATATGGTGGTCAATGTAATAAGTAAAATTGACATAAATAATAATTTGAAAAAATGCATACTAAGTGTGTATAGAATCTCCATGGTCATGAATAAACTGAGATACTATAAATCATAAGTAGGAAAATCATGAAACTCGAAAAATTAGTTAGTCATTAAACTTAGATTCCAAGATAATTTTTTATGTGAGAGATTCTTACAACCAACATAAACCAGGTGAGCAACATGGAGTCCATTCTTTGACCCATGTTAGGGAGGTTTGCTCCATACCTTGCCATCGGTATAGAATGTGAACTAGAGTGATCACTAAACCGAGCCCATTTGGGCAAGGGAGACTCTCTTTGGCAAGGATCATTTTAACCTATGGTGGCATGTAGTTTTTGGAAATTTGGGTGCGCTGAACCCACATCCCTGAGATGCTAACTACTACTCCCAAAACATCCTATTAGCTCATAATATATATATATATATATATATGAAGTTCACCATAAAGTAAGCATATTGATTTATAAGTCTGAAAACCAATCATGCTTCTGTTGCTAAATCATGTTTATGAGTAAATATATGAATTTCATATCATGTCTGAGATAATAATATCAAAACTAACAGTTTAATCATATTGTCATAGACTATAATCTGATATAGTAAGTCTGAATTACTCATAAACTAATAGAGTCATACTATAAGCCATGTTCATTTACCAACTCATGAAATTTCATGTTAAAATTCTAAAACTCAATTCAGAATATCAGTCATGTGAGTAGAAACATAAGTAAATATGAATTCTTGTGCTAAATTAACTTTAAATCACCGGAAAGCATCATAATTTCAAAAAAATAAAAAATGAGTATGAACCTTAATCATCAAATTGGTAAAATTCACATAAAAATTGAGTTTTGGGCACTAGGATGAAAGGTATTCCTTGTTCAAACTCCACAAACCTAAACTTAGCAAATTTATTGAAGAAGACATAAATGTAGAGTCCTTGAGATGGAACTTTTGAGTGATGTCCTTTCTTTTGACACTCTTGGGAGCTAGGTAGAGAAGAAACAATGCAATTTGAGTTATGGGGTTAGGAAACACATTTAGTACTAGTTGTAGGACAAATTAGGATATAAAATGCTAAATTAACTTTGAAAAAATGAAGGAAAATAGGATTTTGGTGTCATCGTGACTACTAGCATGGCACTCATTTATCATACCAAGCAAATGGCGTGGTAGTCCCTAATAACAACACCCAACAGGAGTGGCACACATTTATCATATCAGGACACTGCCTTTTGCATCAGGATGTGACTTACCTCCATGACATGATATAAATGCGGATCTTTATTATAACACCGAGGAAATATACCCTAGACGTAACACGGTGGTAAAGACTACAAGTTGTCCCAAGCTAACCCTTTAAGACTTCTAACAACTTTGGAACTCATAATAAAGATAAACTTGATGTGTGAAAACTCAAAATAACTAAGTTAATATCTTAACTGAAAATGAAGTAACATATTACTAGAAGTCTTAAACTTGGAAATCTTGAAAAAAATCACTTTTAAAACAATAACAGAAAAAAGTCGGACAAGCCTCTACTTCTAACTAGAGAGCCACTAGGACAAGCCCCAACTAACCCGAACTTAACAAAAATTAAATGACTAAAATACTTCTTCGATATCAAAGTCTGATAGAATGGGCCCTTAAACTATGAGGACTAACCAAGAATTTGGATGTAGGTGGAGATTCTCATAATCAATCATGCTACAGGAACTGAGCACCGGAACCTACATTATGAGACAATGTATCACATAGACATTTAAGTGGATCATTTGTAACGCCCCAAAATGTCATTTTGAGATGCCACAAGGTGCTTAGGGATACACATAGCCCCAAGATAACCCTTAGAACCAAACACTAACTCAAGTAATTCGATTCAACAATAGTCATGCACAACAAATAGATATACTACATTCGATTCAAGAGAAATACTGGAGAATAGACACTACAACCAAAATATATTGAATGTTGTACATACGAACCCTCTAGTCTGACAAAGCCTCTATATATCAAAACCAAGGAGCCATTGGGACAAACCCCCAACTGAATTAGACAGTATTGAAAGCCATAACAACAAAATGATACCACCAAAAATATAGACACGATCCTCGAACCATGAGGACTCACCACTGAGGGAACATAGTTGAGGCACTCGAATATCGGTAACGCGGCTGCGGATGAGTACCTAAAACTACATTACGAGAAAATGTAGCCCATAGAAAAATATGTGGGTCATCACTTTGGAATGTACTGAGTATATGAGGGTGCATGCAACAATGTAAATATCATCATCAATTTCATAAAAATATGCATATGTACAATGATGGATGACTTGGCTTGAGTTAGATTAAAACATACTTTTCATGATCTCACAGTAAATAAATCATATTATAAAAACCTCATAAATCATCATAAATAATTCAACTCTTCAACTCAAGACTCGGAGTGACTTGGTAATTCTAGAAACTCAACTCTTATGGACATGGGAGGTTCTTATAATCGACATAAACCATGTGAGCTATATGGAGTCCAATGTTTTGCCCTCCTAACGAGAGATCCCCACATTGGCGAGAGCGTCGTACTCTTGCTAGGGAGTACAACCTAAATTTAGTAATTATAATCTCATACTCTGCCTCTGGCCCACAATTATTAATATCAATCCTACGGTGGCACATAGTTACGGGGAAATACCACATTTTCCATTCGGTGCTAAACACTACTCCCAGACACAAGCTCAGAACGCGTTTGGAAATCCACGACAAATATCATAAGGGTCTATCATGAAGACCAAATCAAATCTCTTTCTCATTTATCAAATCATATATAATTTGTGGATTCCTAACTCAAATCAAATCAAATAAATCTTTCTCAATATCAAAATGTATCAATTCATTAAATCATGAAAACATCAATAACTTTGAAGAAATATCAAGACTAATGGTAACAACTCAATCTCATGAAGTAATATACTCAATAATCCAGTTTGTCATAAGGAAGCTTAAAGATTGACACATATCTTGAAAGCACTTGAAATAACAACTCATGGTTGAAATATGAAATTCACAATATTAAATATCAATTCATAACTTGGGAATAGGAAAATAATCATGTATAAAAAAGCTTTAACAATTTATATTCTCATAACCTCGTGATAAAGTAATTCGGGTATAAACCCAATTGCAAAATCATATAAATCCATGATAGAAATTAAAGCTATGGGCATAAGAATGAAAGAATTTCTTTTGTTAAAAACCCAACATACCTTAATCTTTGAAATTGGATGAGTTCTAATGCTTGAGACTCTATCCGCACTTGTAATAAATAATTCTCGAAGCACACACTATGAGGAACTTGATTCTTGAAGAAATCTTGAAGATTAATGGATGATTTTTGGAATATTAATGTCCTTAAATAAGAACCCTATATATATTTTCTTAAGAGAATTGGAAGAGAGAATGAAAAAATTAGGGTCTAGATGGGAGTTCTCATATATATAGGGCTCCAAAATATGGGAAAAGACCAAAATTCCATTGCAAAAACATCCCTTAATTTATGAAATAAATAGCTAATGACATTCGTGACAAGTCGTTAGACTTGTGATAAGTCGTCACATCAGGGTGGATTTTATGATTTTCTTCTTGAGGTTGACGACATTGGTGATAAGTCATCGCAAGTGTGATGACTTATCACAAAATTTCATCACTGGGGGTGGAAATCTATCGAAGGCTGATGAAATTGGTGATAAGTCATCACACTTGTGATGGCTTATCATAAAATATCATCACTCAGTTTTCCAGCCTAACATACTGGAGTAAAATAAGCATAACTCTTGGCTCCAATACTGGATATGGGTGAAATTGGTATCGCTGGAAAGCTAATTCAATTATATATCTATTGGTGGTTCATTAGATCAAAAATTCTTAGGGTAGCAATATATATGCTCATTTGAAGTTGAAGTTAGCTATGCCAAAATCCTTCTCAAAAATTTAATCGGTAAGGGATGTTTTGATTCACCCAATCACTAGGACATCTTTGAGGACTTAATATACATCACTCTTGATCAGAAAACAACTGAAAAACTATAATTTACTTCTCATGAACTTTAGTCATGGTTAGAGTCTCGGTGTATTACAATATCTCTCCGTTGGAAACATCTGTTCTCGAATGTTGCCAAATAGGCTAAGAACTAGAGAAAATAGGGACATATAGCTGGAATGACTCACTCAAAGGGATTACTTCACTCTATACCTTTGGATACGATACAAAATGCATGAATTCATGATGGAAGTAGACACACAACTAAATTTTTAACAAGAATGAGGCGGAATTAAGAAAGAATTGTACCTTTTGCTAGCTCTGAACTCACAGAAAAGAGGTGAGGGTACTTGGCTCGCATATCGCTTCGGCTTCCTAAGTACCACCCTCAACAGATTATTTTTCCAAACCACTTTAACCGAAGTAACTTCTTTATTCCTTAGCCTACGGATCTGAAAATACAAAATCTCAACCAAAATCTCTTCGAATGAAAGGTTATCCTGAATATCAAAGCTTTCGAAAGAATCAACCAAGAAAGAATAACCAATATATTTCTTAAGCATAGTGATGATAGGCGGATTTACACGCCTATATCAATATATTTTGCCCATATTTTAGCCTAGTTTTGAGAACTAATTATCTATTTCATGAACTTTTAGTCCTTTTTCCTGTAAATGAGTTAACAGACATGATTAGGAAAGTTTCAGGTATAAAAGATGCAAAATACAGTAGTTTACGGCTTACTTGACGCAAAAGAAAGCTCACAAACGAAGTAGAAGGGAGCTGGACGCCTAAGGACCAAATCTGCTGCATGGAAAATCTGTCCCGGGCTAAAACAACATTTCTGAAGACTTTGGGGACTTACAGACACAAAGCTGGATTTTTACAAAGATACATTAACCTAGTACAATTAGGTTATGTATTTCACTATTCTATTTGGATTATGATATTGTAACCTTACCCTAGTACATTTGGGTCAAGGATTTCATTAGTATATTAGGATTTGGTTATTTATTTCATTAGCTTAGTAGGAGTAGGATAGGAGTATTATAAATACCCTATCATGATAGAGATTTTAAATACATTCTACACTTAACACATTCTTCCATTAAATCAACAAATAATTTTCTTCCATCTCTCTCATCTTCCATTACAAACACTTCTAATCTACTCTTCTATTCTTAAATTCCACAACAAGAGAATCGTTACTTTCTATGGAATCACCAAAACCACACGCCTATCACCTACTTCTCACGCCATCAACCATGCAAATCGTGATATCCTTCGCATTCATGGGTAACTAAACCTCTTAGTTGGGGTTATGGAAGCCGAATGAGTTACTATCTATAACTATGAGTTTGTGAGTTCAAGACAAGTATATTGCTTATATCATTATTCTCTTCATCTTAAATCTACATTCTTTGCGGTTGCAAACGCATAGAATAACGCCAGTCTAACATTTAACTTGTTCGAGAGAAAGGTTATTTGTCTGGAAAAGAGCTAATGTCAAGGTAGTAGGACACCCTTTCTTATTAAAAAGCTAGTGCCGTAACTGGACTAACCTCTTGGAGAATTCGTACCGTTAGACACACTTTAAGATCGAGAGAGTTAAAGTGAAATAGTCCTTGTTTAGGTCGAGAGACGCTTGGATTTACCATCGACTACAATTCTCTATAAGCAATTGCATGTCAAGACTCTACACACTCATAGACAATAGAGACGTATACCTCAGAAGGTGGACATAACCCCAACGCTTCAATTCTCATTGTTTCACAACCTACGAAATACTCTTTTTTACTTTGCTATTTTCAGCTTTTATTTCATTACTTTGGTTACTTATTACAATCCCCCCCTTCTTACGAGACTTGCACCAAAAGTCTATTAATTTTGCTTACTTATTGGCCAAGCTATTCCCTGTGGGATCGACACCCAACCCAGGTTGGGTTCTATATTTGCTAACGATCGCTTTACACTCCTGCGAGAGCTGTAGATTGAGCTTTATCAAAAATTGGCGCCGTTGCCGGGGAATACGAGTGTCAATCAAGTTCGTGATAATTACTAGACCCTTTGGTCAAAGATTCTCGTACTTCTACGTTTAGTTTTTATTTTTGTTTATTGCAGGTTTTTTCTTTTAGTGCATGCCCCATACTAGAAGTTCAGGTCAACCGTTATTACCAATCAATCTGGAACCACAACGAATTAGAAGAATGGAAGCACAAGCTGAAATCGACAGGATGGCTGCTCAACACGAGCAAGCAAGATTAGTTGCTCTTGCCGCTGCTCAAGTCCAACAACAAAACATTGATAATCCTGGGCGAGCAACAAATCCTGAAGATGAAGATTTAGGTGATGACGAGTTACTAAACCCTAGGCGTGATGCTAAAATTATAACACCTGCCAACAGAAAAGGTCGACAAGCTCGGTATAAGTATGACCGCCAACCGTTGCAACCAGCTTTTGACGATGATGATGATGATCTTGATGGTGCCGGAGCCACTGGAGCTATAATTCCACCACCATTAGCGCCCGGAGCCAAATTCAACATCACTAGCACCATGATTCAGTTATTGCAACTCAAGGGGTTATTTGGTGGACTGACTCCTGATTCAATTATAAATTGGAGGCAATTGAGAGTCGTTTTCCTAGAAAGATTCTTTCCGCCATCCAAAAGGGCTCAATTGAGAGATGAAATCAGCAACTTTCGTCAGCTTCCCTCTGAATCTCTTCGTGAAACATGGGAGAGGTTCAAGACAAATCTAGCGAGAAGCCCAAACCATCACATGACTAATGTTCACCTCATGGAAATCTTGTATAGAGCCTTGAATTCAATAACTAAACCAGTGGTGGATAACGCAGCTGGAGGTTCTTTCATGGACCTCACCTTTGGTCAAGAAAGCAATATGCTAGATCGCATGACAAAGCAAAGTAGAGCTTGGCATACCAGGGATTCTGAGGTAGCAAGCCCCACTTTATCTATTGGCATGTCTGTAGACCAAAGAAGAAGAGAAGAAGAACGTGAGCAAGACATGGCGCACATGAAAAAACAATTGGATCTTCGGACAAAGCACTTATTATCAGGGAAGACCGAAAAAGTGAAAGTTGTGGCGCTAAAAGGAAGAGACGAATCTGATTCGGAAGAAGAGGCCAACTACTTGAACAATCAAGGGGGTTTCCGTGGGACTGCCTAAGGAAACCAAGGTCGGAACTATTATGATAAATCTGGAAGCAAAGACCAAGGTAGTTGGAAGAAAAATAATGAAAAGAGTGGTTTGTACGTTCCCCCTGGTAAACGTGACACCACCACATCTAACTCTATGGAAGACATGATGGCTAAGTTATTGAAAGGAGTGGAAGCAACGAGCGCTGGAGTGAAGGTGGTAATTGACGATTTGGCCTCCATGAAGCAATTAGTTGATTCTCATTCCACTTCTATCAAGCAAATAGAGCAGCAATTGAGCCAACTTTCTGCAGCATTGAATCAAAGAAAGGCTGGCACCTTACCGAGCGATACTGTGCAAAACCCAAGGAATGATGGGTCATGCATGGCCATCACTACTAGAAATGGTAAGGTGCTGGAAACTTCAGCAAAAGGCAAGAAAGTGGTTGACGTAGCAGCAGACATTGACGCCACACCTAGTGACGTTACAAGAGAAGAAGCCGCAACAACTACTTCAAACGTCAAGGATGTGCTACCTAGTGACGTGCAGCTTGAAAAAAATGATAAATGGAAGCAAGAGGAGAAGAAAGCCGTGGAGAAAACACTTCCATACCCACCACCACCTTTTCCACAAAGATTGAAGAAGGTGGCCGATGACACTAAGTTCAGCAAATTTATGACCATGTTGAAGCAGCTGACTATTAATGTTCCGTTGGTAGAGGCACTTGAACAAATGCCTGGGTATGCGAAGTTTATGAAAGATCTTTTGACTAAAAAGAGGGCAGCAAGTTATGAGCTGAAGGATGATGTGCATCATTGTAGTGCAATTGCTACCCGATCGATAGTTCAGAAGAAGGCCGACCCCGGAGCTTTCACTATTCCTTGCACCATCGGATCTTTGAACTTTGCCAAAGCATTGTGTGACTTAGGATCCAGCATCAACTTGATGCCATTATAGATCTACAAGAATTTGGGGTTAGGAGATCCTACACCAACTAATATGAGGCTTGTTATGGCAGATAGGTCGGTAAAGCGACCGGTTGGTATTCTATGTGATGTCTTGGTGAAGGTATCTTCATTTATATTTCCAGCAGACTTTGTCATCTTGGATTGTGAAGCAGATTCAGAGGTTCCCATAATCTTGGGACGCCCTTTCCTTGCTACGGGAAGTGTGCTCATAGATTTAAGAGCTAATGAACTCTCATTCCGAATCAATGACGAAGTGGTTCGTTTTGACGTTTGCAAATCAATGAAGCAACCCAAAGATCTAAGTGTAATTTCTGTGGCTGATGTTGTCGTTGATGACGAGGAAGAACGACTTGAAGAAGAACAACTTCTTGATGATCCTTTGGAGGTTTTGCTCATGAAAGGAGAGAATGATGATGCTGAAATTTCTGATGAAGATATTTATGCTCTATCGGGATTAGGAACATATCGTTATACTCCCAAGAAGCTGGATCTTGATCTCAAGAATCGACCCACACCACCAGCAAAGCCATCTATTGAAGAGTCACCCACGTTAGAATTGAAGGAGCTTCCAAACCATTTGAAGTACGCATTCTTAGGAAGCGGAAATACTCTTCCAGTCATAGTGACAGCCGATTTGGGTGAGCAACAAGTTGCAGCTCTTATTGCAATCTTACGCAAGTATATTAGAGCTATTGGATGGACCATTGCGGATATTATTGATATTCCACCTGGGATTTGCACACATAAAATTCAGCTTCAAGAAAAGTGCACACCCACCATTGAAAATCAAAGGCGATTAAACCCACCAATGCAAGAATTGGTGAAGAAGGAGATTATCAAGTGGTTAGATGCAGGAGTTGTATATCCTATCTCTGATAGTACATGAGTGAGTCCTGTGCAATGTGTTCCCAAGAAAGGAGGTATGACGGTGGTTGCGAATGTGAAGAATGAGCTTATTCCACTCAGGCCCGTTACTGGATGGAGAGTATGCATGGACTACCGCAAGCTGAATTCTTGGACGCTCAAGGATCACTTCCCCATGCCATTTATGGACTAAATGCTAGATCGATTAGCTGGGAAAGGATGGTTTTGTTTCTTGGATGGTTATTCAGGTTATAATCAGATTTGTATTGCACCTGAAGACCAAGAGAAAACAATGTTTACATGCCCATATGGTACGTTTTCCTTCAAACGCATGCCATTCGGGTTGTGTAATGCACAAGCCACCTTTCAACGTTGTATGATGTCTATTTTCTCTGATATGGTTGAAGACACTTTGGAGGTATTTATGGATGACTTTTCAGTTGTTGGTGAGTCTTTTGAAGCATGTTTAGCAAACTTGAGCATGGCATTGCAAAGATGTGTAGAGTTCAACCTTGTGCTGAATTGGGAGAAGTGCCACTTCATGGTAAAAGAAGGAATCGTTCTTGGTCACAAGATCTCCGAAAGAGGAATAGAGGTTGATCGCGCAAAAATAGAGGTAATCGAGAAGCTACCACCTCAAATTTTGGTGAAGGGAGTTCGTAGTTTTCTTGGCCACGCTGGGTTTTATCGTAGATTCATCAAAGACTTCTCCAAAATTTCTAATCCATTGTGCAAACTATTGGAGAAAGATGCGAAGTTTGACTTTAATGACGATTGCTTAAAGGCATTCGGATGCCTTAAAGGAAAACTCATTGAAGCCCCTATCATGGTAGCACCACATTGGACGCTCCCGTTTGAAGTCATGTGTGATGCTAGTGGTGTAGCCATTGGGGCTATTCTTGGACAAAGAAAGGAGAAACTATTTCATCCTATCTACTATGCGAGTAAGGTCCTAAATGAAGCCCAAAGGAACTACACTGTTAGTGAACAAGAGCTCCTAGCGGTTGTGTATGCGTTTGAGAAGTTTCGTGCCTATCTATTGGGTACTAAGGTGATCGTTCATACAGAACATGCAGCTCTTAGGTATCTAATGACAAAGAAGGATGCAAAAACAAGGCTGATTCGATGGGTATTGCTGCTGCAAGAGTTTGATTTCGAAGTCAAAGATAGAAGAGGTTGCGAGAACCAAGTGGCTGATCACCTATCCATACTTGAGAATGAGTATGTGGCGCAACCAGAAAATCAGATTGATGATGCATTCCCTGACGAGGAGATACTAGTGACAACAATGGAGAAATTACCATGGTATGCCGACTTTGCAAATTTCGTGGTGAGTAATGTGTTACCTTCCAATTTATCTTACCACCAAAGGAGGAAGTGTATGCATGACGTTTAGCACTACTATTGGGATGATCCTTATTTGTTTCGAAGATGCGCGGATGGTATCATTCGTCGATGTATATCCCATGAAGAAATGCCTACTATATTGGAAGCATGCCACACTTTGCAAGTTGGAGGACATCATGCAGGGAATCGAACGGCAAGGAAAGTCTTGCAAAGTGGTTATTATTGGCCTACGATATTCAGAGATGCATATGACTATGTGAGGAGGTGTGACCAATGCCAACGGCAAGGTGCTATTTCGAAACACCATGAAATGCCCATGTCCAAAATTCTTGAGGAAGAACTCTTTGATGTGTGGGGTATTAATTTTATGGGACCATTCGTGAATTCGTTTGGAATGAAGTACATCTTGGTTGCTGTGGATTATGTGTCAAAATGGGTTGAAGCTGTAGCATTGGTCGATAACGAAGGAAAGCGTGCTGTAGCATTTTTAAAGAAGAATATCTTCTCTCGCTTTGGAGTACCTCGTACTATCATAAGTGATGGAGGATCTCACTTTTGCAACAAGCTATTCAAATCTGTATTGGCCAAGTATGGAGTCAAGCAACACAAGGTAGCTACACTATATCATCCCCAAACCAGTGGACAAGTTGAGGTTTCCAACCGCGAGATCAAGCAAATCCTTGCCAAAACAGTTAATGCGAATAGGAAGGACTGGTCTCGAAAGCTAGATGATGCACTATGGGCGTATAGGACTGCATTCAAGACACCCATTGGCATGTCACCTTATCAGCTAGTTTATGGGAAGGCTTGTCATCTACCCATCGAGCTTGAATACAAGGCATTGTGGGCATTGAAGCACTTGAATCTGAATTGGGATGATGTGAAAAACCTAAGGTTGGAGCAGCTGAACGAACTAGATGAATTTCGTCTCCATGCATATGAACGATCGGATTTATACAAGGAGCGGATGAAGAAGTATCATGATCAGCGGATTATTCGACGAAATTTCCAAAAAGGTCACATGGTGCTACTCTTCAACTCCAGATTTAAGCTCTTCCCAGGTAAGTTAAAATTGAAATGGTCTGGTCCATTTAAAGTCATTCAAGTCTACTCGTCTGGAGTAGTCGAATTGGAAAACAATGAGGGTGTTGTCTTCAAAGTGAATGGCCAACGTGTCAAGCCATATATCGGTCCTCTTGAATCGATGAATGACATGGCCATCACTTATCTCGATGAAGTCTAAGTACTCGAGATTACTGCGTCGAGCCATGACAATAAATAAGGCGCTAGATGGGAGGCAACCCATCGTTCTATTGTTTTATCGTTTTATCGTTTGGTCGTTTTAGTATTTTTTCTTTGTGATAAATGAAAATCCAAAAATAAGAGTCGTGCCACAACCAAAACTAAGGCTCTTGGTGGGAGGCAACCCATCGTACTAATCGTTTTCATTTTGTTTTGAGCAAAAATATGTGCAAGAAGTATTCAACGAGGAAATCGATTTCAATTGACGATTTGGACGCATTGTATGGTAAAGTTGGTAACTTAGGAATGGTAATACATAAGGCTATGGATTGAGCCTTTTCCTTGTCAAAATAGGCTTCGAGGAAGGCTAGGCCTTGGTAAAAATAGGTCACGGATGATGCACAACCTATTCTATAGCCTAAGGACTCGGAATCTAGTGTGCTATACACTATGCGCCGCCTATTCCTAGGTATGCTTTTGACTATGCGCCGCCTATGCTATGGCATTTGGTCTTAGTATCTCATGTGCCATAAACTATGCGGCGCATATGTCTACAAATGCCATAGACTATGCGGCGCATATGTCCCATTATGCCATAGACAATGCGCCGCATATGTCATTGATATGCCGAGTGATATGCACCGCATATGTGGTGTTTTTGTCCCCAAATCCGATTGTAAATGGGTCATAACCCGACCCATAGTCTTCCTATATAAAGGGTACTTAGTTTTATAACACAAGCACATTAGAAACAACCCTAAAGGCGCCGCATAACCCTCCAAATCTTCTCAAAATTTTTCTTCTTTTGCTCTTCCAATTCACAACAACTTCTCCACAAGCTTAAAGCAAATAAGTACTCTCTTATTCTTCATCTATTTACCGTAAGTACTACGTTGCTACGCTTATTATAAATTGCTAAATCATGTGAGATTGGTGGTGATGTTCATGTGTTTGGATTATTGTTGCAAAATCATGTGAGTGAACATATACGTAGGGAATTCTTGACTTGCTTCCGACTTGAATTTGATTTCAATAGCATTGTTAAGATAATTGCTGAATTTATATGGCTATGAATATTGCTTAAGATTGTTATTTTGATGCTTACATGATAGACTATCCCGGCCATCGGGATAAGGTTATAGTGCCTATCGACTTAGGAGGTTGTGCTCGTTGTAAGAATAACGATTCCATGTGGTAACCCCTATGTTGTATTGTTGCTATATCCACTATGAAAGTAGTCCAATGGCTGCAAATAAGTGATGCAATGCTGATTTTCTTGCCGGAATACAATCCTAAAACGTATGTCGATGAAATCTGAGTACTCGACCACTTTCACTTCACTGATTTGTATCAACTAAATTAAGTGTGGGGTGGTACCCCTACTGCTTGTGTATAGATTGTAACCATTGAGATTGTGCTACCATTAACACTATTTCTAGTCTCAGGTACAATGGCACCGAAAGCGAGGCAAGGCAAGGAGAAGGCTACCACGTCCCAAAAGGGCAAAAAGAGAAGTCGAAAAGACCAAGGAGAATCATCCTCAGCACACCTACCACGCAGAATGTTCGGAATAAAATGGGTTCTTGAGGAAGAAGCCAAAGCATGGTACAGCAGCAACAAAGAAAGAAAATATGTGCACGTCGACTTGATCAACAAGGAGACCTTAGTCAAGAAGGAGCCGCGAATGTTGGCAAAGATAATGACTTTGAAGCTGGATTTCATCTTCCGCGACATGGGAGAGTGTAATATTGACTTAACAAGAGAGTTTTACGCCAATTGGTCGCCAAACACGACAGGCAACGAAGTCAAAATTCGGGGCCAAGTGTTACAGCTTACAGCGGATTGGATCAACTCTTTTCTTGGCTTACCTTCAGTCGACACTGCACCATTCAAAGAGCTGTACAGCAGGCCTCCTTATAGAGCAATACGACACACGCTTTGTGGAAGCATATCGATGGCAAGATGGGGCAGACATAAGGAAACAGGCCGTCACAACACCTTCCCCTATGCTCCACTAAATAGGGAAGCAAGAATCTGGATGCGTATTGTCAACTCATGCCTTATTCCTGGGACTCAATACACCAAGATATCGAGAGATAGAGTGTGTTTGGTCTATGATTTGATGACGAATGTCCCTATCAACTTTGGGGCAATCATTCGATCTACCATGAGGAAGGCCAGACTCCACAAAAGGTCCCATTTCACATTTGGCAATTTATTGACAGCAATGTTGCGGAAGGAGGAGATCGAAGAGGAACCAACTGACCACAAACTCCCACATAACCCAAAGAAGGTTGACCTCACCAAAGTCAAAGATGCTGAAACATCTCACGGAGTCAACCTTACTACTGCGGACAGACATGCTCGGGATGAGAGTTTTTTCCGTCATCTCTATGGCATGACACGGTTTACTATGATGAGTGGTGGACGTATTCCAACTGTTGAAGAGCTCCAACAGCTGGACAACGACTACCCAATGAACATGCATGCCCGGGAGATGTGTGGAGTGGGCGTATATTTTGAGGAACCTCTAGACGATGACGTGCCAACTGATGATGATCGACGCTTGCCTGATTCTGATGATGAGGAGAACTCTGACGATAACTCTTATGACAATTCCGACGAAGGGGGTATGACCCCCGACATTGATGAAGGGTCCGACTAACCAGGTTCTTCGACTTTATTTTCCACTGAGGGCAGTGTCCCGTCTAAGTGTGAGGTGGCAGAATCGCATGCTATACTTCTTTGTTTGCACCTATGTTTGTATGTTTGTTTGTTTACTTTGTTTTTTTTTAGTCCGTTTTTTTTTTTTTTTCGTTTGACGTTTTTTTTTATTTTTTTTAGGAGTAAAATTTTTCTAGATACGCATGAAATTATTTTGATAGGCAGCATAAGATTAGAACAAGAGTATGTGCTACAATTGTAACTATTGAGACGTTTAGGCTCTAGTTGTGACTTATTATGTGATATTGGTTGGTTCAATTCCTTCACTTGTTGGTTCGAGAGTCTATATTACTTCCAATCAAGTCGACCATGTGCCTTGTGTGTGTGAGGTAACAGTATATTCTATGTTTGTGGCTGATGCTAGAACTTGCCTGGTATGTATGCAAAGCGAAAATAAAGAGTGTAAGTTTAGGAGATGATTTAGGCATTTCTTTGGAAACCTATACATGTTTACCTTTGTTTTACCTACCCATGGACATCATCCTAGTTAAACCCTTTTGAGCCTTTAGCCTATTTCTTTGACAACCTTGTATGTAAGCCTAATCCATTTTTTTCAAGACCGTAATTTGATCCAAATTCCTAAGTGTTTCCAATAAAAAAAAGTCATGTGACAACATAAGAGGAAATTGGGTAAGTATGATGCTATAAATTGTAATGGTGCTTGAATGTGCTATGAAAAAGAAAGTGCTATCATAAGAGGTATGTTGAGAAAAAGGAAAAGAAAGCTGAAAAGTAAGTAGTGCTTGAAATTGAAAAACAAAATAGGAGAACAAGGGTGGTAGAATAAAAGAATGAAGAAAGGTTGAAAGAAAAAAGTGTCAATGATACAATGTGAGGTATTAAAGTGCTTAGGAACTTAGTCACTATTTCTGGCCAAAATAGCTGATCCTACCCGTCCCTTAGCCTACATTACAACCATCAAAAGACCTACTTGATCCTAATCTTAACATTCCGAAATTTAGTAGAGTACTACATTAAAGGCAAGCCTATGGTCATTAGTTGCTACATATGAATTCTTTGTGAGAGTGAGAGCAAGGACACTTTGATACCCATGTTTGAAAAATATGCTAGATTTGTGCGTGATTATGGGTACTAAATGGTGAGACACACATGGTTGATGAGTTTTGGACAGTTGTATATGATTCTATGTACCTTAACGTTTGCATGCAAGTTGATCACCATCACTAGTCTACGCTAGAGGTTAAACTGTTTCTACTTATAATCAGAAAGCTACTCTTTGTTGATAATTGTTGTGCTTGTCTTGATAAATGTTTTGTGTTGTTGTTGTAAAACCCTTAAGTCGATGCTTAGAAGGACATGATATGTTGTTCGAGGACGAACAAAGCTCTAAGTGTGGGGTGTTGATGATAGATGGATTTACACGCCTATATCAATATATTTTGCCCATATTTTAGCCTAGTTTTGAGAACTAATTATCTATTTCATGCACTTTTAGTCCTTTTTCCTGTAAATGAGCTAACAAACATGATTAGGAAAGTTTCAGGTATAAAAGATGCAAAATACAGCATTTTACGGCTTACTTGACGCAAAAGAAAGCTCACAACCGAAGTAGAAGGGAGCTGGACGCCTAAGGACCAAATCTGTTGCATGGAAAATCTGTCCCGGGCTAAAACAGCATTTCTGAAGACTTTGGGGACTTACAGACACAAAGCTGGATTTTTACAAAGATACATTAACCTAGTACAATTAGGTTATGTATTTCACTATTCTATTTGGATTATGATATTGTAACCTTACCCTATACATTTGGGTCAAGGATTTCATTAGTATATTAGGATTTGGTTATTTATTTCATTAGCTTAGTAGGAGTAGGATAGGAGTATTATAAATACCCTATCATGTTAGAGATTTTAAATACATTCTACACTTAACACATTCTTCCATTAAATCAACAATTAATTTTCTTCCATCTCTCTCATCTTCCATTACAAACACTTCTAATCTACTCTTCTATTCTTAAATTCCACAACAAGAGAATCGTTACTTGCTAGGGAATCACCAAAGCCACACGCCTATCACCTACTTCTCACACCATCAACCATGCAAATCGTGATATCCTTCGCATTCATGGGTAACTAAACCTCTTAGTTGGGGTTATGGAAGCCGAATGAGTTACTATCTATAGCTATGAGTTTGTGAGTTCAAGACAAGTATATTGCTTATATCATTATTCTCTTCATCTTAAATCTACATTCTTTGCGGTTGCAAACGCATAGAATAACGCCAGTCTAACATTTAACTTGTTCGAGAGAAAGGTTATTTGTCTGGAAAAGAGATAATGTCAAGGTAGTAGGACACCCTTTCCTATTAAAAAGCTAGTGCCGTAACTGGACTAACCTCTTGGAGAATTCGTACCGTTAGACACACTTTAAGATCGAGAGAGTTAAAGTGAAATAGTCCTTGTTTAGGTCGAGAGACGCTTGGATTTACCATCGACTACAATTCTCTATAAGCAATTGCATGTCAAGACTCTACACACTCATAGCCAAAAGAGACGTATACCTCAGAAGGTGGACATAACCCCAACGCTTCAATTCTCATTGTTTCACAACCTACGAAATACTCTCTTTTTTACTTTGCTATTTTCAGCTTTTATTTCATTACTTTGGTTACTTATTACAATCCCCCCCCTTTCTTACGAGACTTGCACCAAAAGTCTATTAATTTTGCTTACTTGTTGGCCAAGCTATTCCCTGTGGGATCGACACCCAACCCAGGTTGGGTTCTATATTTGCTAACGACCGCTTTACACTCCTGCGAGAGCTGTAGATTGAGCGTTATCACATGGAAACATAAATTATCGGATATAATACTAGAAACCTTAACACAACCATAATTTGATAACTAGTCTGACAAAACCTCTACTAATCCATGAACTAGAGAGCCGTTGGGATTGGTTCCCAGCTGACTCAAAATGAACTGGTAACAACATAGTCTCTTAAAATATGGAAATGTCTGAATATAGGTCCTCGAACCATAAGGACTCACCACTGTAAGAATGTGGATAGAGGTATCCAGAAGTCACTGACGAGGCTAGTACTGAGCACCTGAACCCACATTATAAGACAATGTTGCACATAGATGTATATATGGATAAGCACTTGGGAATGTACTGATTATGTGAGGGTGCATGCATTTATATAAAAATAGCATCAGTACTCTTCAATAGAATCATACATGAAATATGTAATGACTCACATGGCTTGAATAAGTATAAAATATAAAGCTCATAAATCATTTAAAATGGAGCATGTAACACAATTCTCATGAGCCATCATAGTTTAACTTTGAAATTGGTAATTTTCTCTTATTCTTATTACCCATAGGATAAAGGAAACTTTAAACAATATTTCAACTCATTGATATGTCTCATGGAGAGTAAAACTTCTTCAATGATCAAGAACTCCTAACTCTTTTAAACTCAAATACCTAGAATTCGAAATCATATAACTTTGGAACATACTTGATGGCATTTCATTCACATTAGGAAAATATCACATTTCAAGCTTTAGGGAAAATTACTCATATCAAGGGAAAGTATTTTAGTTTTAAAGGAAAATATCTTATCTCAATAGAAAATACTTTAGTTTAGGGAGTTTCTCTTAACCGACATAAACCATACAGGCTACATGGAGTCCAATATTTTATCCTCCTAAGCAAGAGACCTCACATTGGGGAAAGGTGTCATACTCTTACGAAGGAGTATAACCTAGATCCAGTGATCACTAAACAAACTCGATCTCTAGCCAAATATCAACTCGGCCTTAGGCCCAATAATAATCATAAACTCGGCCTCAAGCCCAACCTATAGTGGCACATAGTTTTGGGGTAAGAAAACATAGTAACTTACCCTCTCGATGCTAAATACTACTCCCTTTAGATTATCTGTGCTCATCTCAAAAAAATTCACTTTTAGAAATAATATGATGATTCACAATGAACCCAATAATCAAATCTATAATCTCATATAGTAGAGTCGATTTCAAAACTCAATAACAATTAGGTCAAAACATTTCTCAATAATCTCAAAATACTAAAATCATGGGTGCTTATAGCACAAGATTACATAAAATCTCAAGTCTCAAGTAGGGCTTAATAACCCATATTTCTATCTCAATTTAAAACTCATCAAAAGCATAATAGATAGCATATTGATTCATAGCTCATGTAGAAATCTAGAAATTTCAGAAATTTGTCTCAAAATCTCAACATACTCATATACTTCAATATCTCAAACATTTCAACTATTAACTTCTCAATGATTAAAATCATGAGGTATAGACCCAGCTTGAATTTCTCAAGAAAAGTTGTCCAAAACATGCCATTAGACTCTCAATTCAAGGGAAACATCAAAAACTTGCAACCAATAACAATGGGTGAAAAAATCCAATTCAATTTCATGTAAAGTCTCATAAAATGCAAAGAATTGTCATTCAAATTAGCCTTTGGGCACAAGGGTGAAAGGATTACCCTTGTTCAAAACCCCACATATCTTAGATTATGAAAGTATGTGAACAAGACTCTTCTTGTTACTCTTGAGGGAGAGTTCTTTCAACCCTTGAACTTGGGGAACTCAAATCTCAACTCAATTTGTTGAATCTGTGGTGAGTTCTTTGATTTTTTGAAGAAGGATTTTAGATTTTCTCTTGAGGGAGAAAACCTAGACTTTGGATGTTTTGGGAGATAATGAGGATATCAAGTTTGTTTGGAATATATAAGAGGGTTAAAAAGGAAAATAACCAAAAAGCCCCTTATTAAAACGAGTTAAAAATTATGAACAGGGTTGTGACGGTTAGAGCGATGGTTCATCAAAAGTCCGATGGTCCGTTGGGTTATCCATCGCATGTTGGCCATGAATGGGACACACTACCTTGATACAATGGTCAGAGTAACAGTCCATCAGATGTTCGATGATCTGTAGGATCGTCTGTCGCACGATGGCCAGGATGAGACCACACTACCTTAGTGGCGATGATCCGTTGAAGCCTTAATGGTTCATTGTTCTGGTCATCGCACTTGGGATAGGAAAGGGAGTTTCTTACTTGGTCACAATGGTTCATCACAGACTCGACGGTTCGTCGGATCTTTCATCGTACTTGGGAGATTCCAACAACTTTTGGTAAAATAGCCATAACTTCTCACCCCAATACTGGATTTGGACGAAATTGGTATCGTTGGAAAGTTAATTCAATTCTCTACATGAAAAAAATTCAAATTTAATAAAATTCTATATGTTTTAAACACCAATCACTTGGGAAGTCACTTCTGAATCTTTTAAGGCTAGAATTATACTTCACTTGACATGCTCTAAGGCTCGAAAAATGAGAGAACTTTGTGGGATATTACAGAGTTTTAAGAAGTACTCGCTCAAGTTTACTCAATTGGTAAGGTACACTCCGACAATGGTAGATGATTTTAGGGCTCGAATGAGTAAGTTTGTATCAAGTGTTTCGGAGGATTTGGTCAAGGAATATAGGACGAACATGTTATTTAAGGAGATGGACATCTATAGATTGGTGGTCGATGATCAACAGATTGGGAAGAAGAAGATCAAAAAGAAGGAAAAGGAAAATAAAATATCCAGAACTGGTAGCTTCTATTTTTCTTAGCAGAAGTCCGATGGTGAAAATCGCTCTCAATTTCACCAAAACTCATCAACTCCAGCCCTACCTTCTTCTAGTTCTCTAGTACCCAAGTTCAGATAATATTATTGAAATAAATCACCAAGCTCTAAGTCCCAAGGTAATTTCAATGGTGCTTGCACCAACCCAACTTGCAAGAGATATGGTAGGAACTACAAGGGTGAGTGTATAGCAGTAGTGATACATGTTTTGGGTATGGCTAGTCAATCCATTGAGTAAGAGTCTAGTAGTTTCATAGAGGGGTAAGAATGATCATCAACAAGGGTAGAATAACTATTCAGTGGTTCCATCAGGTTGTCTGACTCAGCAAGATGGCACCTCCAATGCTACTAGTGGAAAACAGCAGCGTACGTTTTGTGCCCTTAAAAATCAACAAGATTAGGAGGGTCCTCTTGATATGGTTATTGTTATGTCACAAGTCTTTCACATTCATGTTTATGCACTATTATATCCCGAGCCATACTTTTCTGCTTGAATCTTTTTATAGTAATAGATTTTGGTGTCAGTCCTAAAATCTTAGTAGAAACCTTATTAGTTTCACTCTAGTTCGTTGGTCAATCATGGTCGAATGGTTATACAAAAATTTCCCAGTCATAGTATCCCAAAGAGTCACTTAAATTGGTCTCGTAGAGTTAGAAATGATTGATTTTGATGTTATTCTTGGCATAGTTTGGATCCACTCTTTCTATGCCTTAATTGATTATAGAAATAGAATATCCTAGTTTTAGTTTCTAAATGATCCAGTCTTAGAGTGGAAGGGCGGTATGGCATTGCCTATAGGATGATTTATCTTATTCCATAAGGGAAGAAAAATAATATCCAGAGGATGCTTCTATCATCTTGTTTGAGTCAAGCACTCAAGGTCCAAAATCCCGAGTCTTGAGTGAGTTCCAGTAGTAAATTAATTTCCAGAAGTGTTTCCTGAAGATCTTTCTATAGTTCTTCTTGGGTAGGAAATTGACTTTGGAATAAATCTCCTTCCAACTACACATCTTATTTCAATTTTACCTAATATAATGGCTCCAGTTGAGAATAAGAAATTTAAATAACATTAAAAAGATCTCTTAGAAAAGGGTTTCATCACTCCAGATGTCTTTCCATTAGGTGCTCCAGTTTTTCTCGTGCACATAAAAGACTACTCATAATGTGCATTGATTATCGCTAGTTGAAGAAAGACACAATCAAAAATAAGTATCCTATCCCAAGAATTGATGACTTGTTCGACTAACTTCAGGGTGCTAATTTTTTTTTAAGATAGACCTCAGATCCGGCTATTATATCTAAGAGTTAGAGATTGTGACATTCGAAAATAGCCTTCAGAACTCGGTATGGTTACTTTAAAATTGTAATTTATCTTTTGGACTAATGAATGCTCCTAAAACTTTTATGAACTTGATGAATAGGGTGGTCACGCAATACTTGGACATTTTTGTTATTGTCTTTATAGTTGACATCCTCATTTATTCTTAGAGTGAGGGTGAATATACAGATCACTTGAGAATTGTCTTACAGACTCTTAAAGATCACAAATTATTTGCTAAGTTTAGCAATTGTGAATTCTTGTTTAAATCTATAGAATTCCTTTGTTATATAATTTTCGGTGAAGGAATTTGAGTTGATCGTGAAAAGACCAAAGTAGTAAGGAACCATCCTAAACCCATCTCTCCTTCAGATATCAGGAGTTTCTTAGGTTTAGTCAGTTACTATAGATATTTTGTTGAACTATTTTCCTCTGTTACTTATCCAATGTCTAGACTTACTTGAATAAATACAAATTACAGTAGTTTGATTCTTGCAAGAAGATGTTGCAAGATTTGAAGACTCGACTCACCTTTGCTCCAGTTTAGACTATACAAGAAAGTTTGGATGGTTTTGTGGTATATTATGATTCTTTCAAAGATGGGAATGGTTTTGTATTAATATAGTAGGGAAAGGTTATAGAACATGCCTCTAGGTAACTCAAGCCTCATGAGAAAACCTACATAACTCGTGATCTCGAGTTGGCAGCTATTGTATTTTCCATAGAAATCCAGAGACATTATATTTATAGGGTTCATGTTGATATGTTCAGTAATCACAAGAGTCTTTAGTATGTGTTCGGCCAGAAGGATCTAAATCTTCATCAAAGAAGGTTGCTAGAGTTTTTGAAAGACTATATATGAGTGTCTTGTACTATCCAAGTAATGCAAATGGTGTTGTCGACACCCTTAGAAGATTGTCTATGAGGAGTGTTTCTCACGTGGAGGATGAAAATAAATATTTAGTTCATTAGGTTCGTCATCTTTCCAGGTTGGGAGTTTGGTTGGTTGATTCAACTAAAGGTAGTGTTTAGGTTTAGAATGGTTCAGAATCTTCTTTGGTTTCTGAGATAAGGAAAAGTAAGATAGAGATCCTATTTTTAAAAAGTTGAAGGAGGCAATTGAGAATTAAAAGGTTAAGTTTTTCTTCCAAGGGGGAGATGGTGTTCTTTGTTTTTAAGGCAAATTAGGTGTTTCGTATATGGGTGAGTTAAGGGAGAAAATCTTAGAAAAATTTCATGACCCGATATTTAATTCACACAGGAGGCGCTACGATGTACTGTGACTTATAAGAAGTCTATTGGTGGAACGGCATGAAGAAGGATATTGCGGAATTCATGTCTAAGTATCCAAACTACCAGTAAGTTAAGGTTGAACAACAGAGGCCTAGTGGTACACTTCAGCAATTTAGTATTCCTACTTAGTAGTAGGAAGAGGTAAATATGGACTTTATTATAGGGTTGCCTTGTACGCATCGACAACATGATTCTATTTGGGTTAGCGTGGACTGAATGACTACGTTGGCTCACTTCTGGCCTATTAATACTTTATATTTAGCCAAAGATTATGCTAAGCTCTATCTTAGGGAGTTGGTGAAATTATAATTAGTCCCTTTGAACGTTATTTTAGAAAGAGGTACCCAGTTTACCTATCGATTTTGGAAGACTTTTCAGAAAGGTCTTTGTACCCAAGTCATCTGAATACCACTTTTCACCCACAGATAGATGGTCAGGCGGACAGGACCATTCAACCATTATAGGATATTTTTAGGGTATGTGTGATTTATTTCAAGGGCAGTTGGGCTGATCATTTACCTTTGATTGAGTTTGCGTATAATAACAACTATCACTCTAGTGTTTAAATGGCCTCATTGGAATCACTATATGTTAGGAAGTGTATATCATTTATTAGTTGGTTTGAGGTTGGTAAGGCTGCTTTGATAGGACCAAATTTAGTGCATAAGGTGATTAAAAAGCTCAACCTATTACAAAAAGGCTGAAGACTGCTTAGAGTAATTAGAAATCCTATCAAGATATATGAATACGACATCTTGAGTTTGATGTAAGTGATTTCATCTACATGAAATTTTGCCTATGAAAGGGGTAAAGAGGTTTGGTATAAAAGGTATGATCAGTCCCCATGATGTTAGTCCTAATAGGATTTTAAGTAGATGATAACGCTCAATCTACAGCACTCGTAGGAGTGTAAAGCGGTCGTTGTCAAATATATAACCCAACTGGGTTGGGTATCGATCCCACAGGGAATAGCTTGGTCAACAAGTAAGCAAAGATTACTAGACTTTTAGTGCAAGTCTTGTAAAAAATGGGGGAGTCTTGTCGTGCAAGTAATGTAACCAAAGTAAAAAGGTAAAAATGGAAAACAGCAAAGTAAAAAGTAAGAATGTTTGGTAAGATGTAAAACAATGAGAATTGAGAAGTTGGGGTTATGTCCACCTTATGAGTTGTACGTCTCTATTGGCTATGAGTTGTGCGGAATTCAGACATGTATGTGCTTATAGAGAATTGTATTCGATGGTAAATCCAAGCGTCTTTCGACCTAAACAAGGACTATTTCACTTTAACTCTATCGAGCTTAAAGCGTATCTAACGGTACAAATTCTCCAAGAGGTTAATCCAGTTACGACACTAACTTTTTAATAGGAGATGGGACCCTATTACCTTGACATTATCTCTTTTCCAGACATATAACTTTTCTTTCGAACAAGTTAATGCTATACTGGCGTATTCTATGCGTTCGCAACCACAAAGAATTTAGATTAAGATGAAGAGAATAATGATATAAGCAGCATACGTATCACGAATTCACAAACTCATAGCAATAGATAGTATCTCATACGGCTTCCATAACCCCAACAGAGAAGTTTAGTTACCCATGACTGCGAAGAAAAGCACAATAGACATTATTATTATACCACAATAAAGATTTCGTGTAGCGAAGTGTGGTAGGTTTTTAGGCGTGACTTTCTTTGCAAGTAACGTTTCTCTTGTTGCGGAAATTAAGAATTGAATAGATGAACAGAAGAAGAATAAAAAGTAGAATTAATGGAAGAATTACAAGAGTTGTAGAATTATAGAAGAATGTCTTAGAAGTAAAAGATTGAATAATAGAAAGATTGAAAGATGATATAAAATCTCTAGCAAAATAGGGTATTTATAATTACCATATCCTATTCCTACTAAGCTAATGAATTACTTAACCCTATCCTACTATGTTAATGTATCATTATCCTAATCCTAATAAATTACTGCTAGTCCCCAAGGTCTTCAGAATTGTTGTTTTTGCCCGAGACGGGTTTTCCATCCGTTACTTTAGGTCCTTGGCGTCCAAGCTTTGTTTTCCTCCTTTCGTGAAGCTTTCTTTGGCATCAAGTTATCCATAAAATGCTAAATTATTCATAATTTATACCTGAAAACATGCTAATCATGTTCGTTAGCTCACTTACAGGAAAAAGGACTAAAAGTGCAGGAAATATGTAATTTGTTCTCAAAACTTGGCTAAAATATGGACAAAATCTAGTGCTATAGGTGTGTAAATTCGCCTATCATCAACACCCCACACTTAAAGCTTTGTTCGTCCTCGAACAAAATATCATGTCTATCTAAACATTTACTTAGGGTTTCACAGTAACAACACAAAATATTTGTCAAGACAAGCACAACAATTAATTAACAAAGAGTAGTTTTCCGATCATTAATAGAAACAATTTAACCTCTAGCATAGACTCGTGATGGTGGCCAACTCATATTCAAAAGTTAAGGCACAAAGAATCATACACAACTACCCAAAACTCATCAACCATGTGTGGCTCACAATATATTACCCATAATCACTCATAAGTATAGCATATTTTTCAAACATGGGTATAAAAGTATCCTTGCTCTCGCTCACACAAAGAATTCATATGCTGCAACTGATGTCCATAGGCTTGCCCTTAGTGTAATGCTCCACTAAATGTCAGAATGCTAAGCTTAGGATCAAATAGGTCTTTTGATGGTTGTAATGTAGGCTAAGGGGCGGGTAGGACTATTTTGGCCAGAAATAGTGACTATGTTCCTAAGCGCTTTAATACATCACATTGTATCATTAACACTTTTCTTTCAAAAAACCTTTCTTCTTTATTTTATTCTACCACCCCTTTTCTCCTCTTTTGTTTTTCAATTTTGAACATAACTAACTTTTCAGTTTTATTTTTTTCTTTCCTTTTTCTTTTCATAACATACCTCTTATGATAGAACTTTTTTTTCATAACAAATTCAAGCACCAATACATTCTAAAGCATCATACTCACCCATTTTCTTCTTATTTCGTCACATAACTTTACAATTTAAAGCACTTAGGAATTTGGATCAAATTATGGTCTTGAAAAAAAATGCATTAGGCTTACATATGAGGTTGTCAAAGAAAATAGGCTAAAGGCTCAAAGGGGGTTAACTAGGATAATGTCCACGGGTAGGTAAAATGAAGGTACACAAGTGTAGGTTGTCAAAGAAATGCCTAAATCAACTCCTAAACTTACACTCTTTAGTTTTGCTTTACATACATACCAGGCAAGTTCTAGCATCAGCCACAAGCACAGAATATGCTATTATCTCACACATAGAAGGCACATGGTCGTCTTTATTGGAAGTAGCATAGACTCTTGACCCAATAGATGAAGGAATTGAACCACACAATATCACATACTGAGTCATAATTAGAGCCTAAACGTCTCAATAGTCATGATTTTAGCACAAACTCTTGTTATAATCTCATGCTGCCAATTAGAATAATTTCATGCAAAGCTAAGTAAAAAAAATTTAACTACTAAAAAAATGAAAAAAACTAAAACGAAAAACGAAAAACGAAAAAAAAATGAAGCAAACATAAATGCAAATGCGGATAGAGAAGTATAGCATGAAAATACCACCACCCCACACTTAGACGGGACACACTGCCCTCAGTGGAAAATAAATATGAAGAACCTGGTCAGTCGGACTCCTCCTCTATGTCGGGGGTTATACCCCCTTCGTTGGAATCATTATAGGAGTCGTCGTCATCAGAATTATCCTCCACGTCGGAGTCTGGCATTCGTCGATCATCATCGGTCGGTACATCGTCATCAAGAGGTTCCTCAAAGTATGTACCTACTCCACACATCTCCCTTGCATGCACATTCATTGGATAGTCATGATCCAACTGTTGGAGTTCTGCAGCAGTTGGAGCACGACCTCCGCTCATCATTGTAAACCGAGTCATGCCATAAAGATGGCGAAAGAAACTCTCATCCCGAGCATGTCTCTCTATTTTCGTAAGGTTGACGCCATGTGTTGATTCATCATCTTTGACCTTTGTGAGGTCAACCTTCTTCGGGTTGTGTGGGAGTTTATAATCAACCGATTTCTCTTCGATTTCTTCCTTCCTCAAGATTGCAGTCAACAGATTGCCGAAGCTGAAGTAGGACCGCTTGTGTAGCCTAGCTTTCCGCATTGTGGAGCGAATGATTGCCCCGATGTAGATAGGGACATTCGTCATCAATGTATATAGCAGGCACACTTTATCTCTTGTTATCTTGGTGTATTGCGTCCCTGGAATAAGGTAAGAGTTGACTATATGCAACCATAGACTTGCTTCCCTATTCAAAGGAGCATATGGGAAGGTGTTGTATCATCCGGTGTCTTTATGTCTGCTCCACCTTGCCATGGATCTAGTTCCACAAAGTGTGTGTCAAATTTCTCTATATGGAGGTCTACTGTACAGCTCTTTGAATGGTGATGGATCGACTGAAGGCAAGCCAAGAAAGGAGTTGAAGAAATCCGCATTGAGTTGTAAAACTTGGCCCCGAATCTTGACTCGCTGCCTGTGGTTTTCGGTGACCAGTTGGCATAAAATTCTCTTGTCAAATCGAGATTACATTCTCCCATGTCTCGGAAGATGAAATCAAGATGTAATTCCATGATCTTGGACAACATGCGCGGCTCCTTCTTCGCTAGGCTTTCCTTGTTGATCAAGTCCATATGAACATATTTTCTTTCCTTGTTGTTCCTATACCATTCCTTCGCCTCCTCCTCAAGAACCCATTTTATTCCAAACATACGGCGTGGTAATTGTATCGAAGATGATTCTCCTTGCTCTTTTTGGCCTCTTTTCTTGCCTTTTTGGGAAGTGGTAGCCTTATCTTTGCCTTGTCTTGATTTGGGTGCCATTGTACCTGAGACTAAAACAATGTTCATGTTAGAATCATCTTGATGGATACAATCTATAAACAAGCAATAGGGGCACCACCCCACACTTAGTTTGTTGGTACAGACTAGTAAAGTGAAAGTGGTCGATTATTCAGACTTCATCGACATACATTTTAGGTGCTATATTCCAACAATAAAATCAGTGCAGTCATACTTCTTGTAATCTTGGCAATACATTCATGTTTGGTGTATCAAGACTACTACATAAGGATTAAATTAAGGTATCGCATCTAGAATAATCAGAACCTCATATGTTGGTAGTCAACCATAACTCTCATCTCGATGAACAAGTCATTCCAACATGTAAGCTTTCAAGTGACAAGATTATGTAATTTTTGTGACCATATCAATTCCATAGAAGTATGATAGTGCATCAAAATCAAATTCAAGTTGGAAATAAGTTAAGATCATCCTTACGTATTCATTCACCCACTTGGTTGTATCACAATAAGTCAATCACATTCAAATCATCAATCCTACTTTCAAGATTCAACAATTCATAATGGGTGTAGGAGTGTAGTACTTACGGAATATAAATGAAGAACAAAGTAGGACTCACTTGATTGATGCCTTTGGATGATGTTCTTGTGAAGTAAGAGAGTAAAAGGAAAAATTTTGAGAGGATTTGGAGGCTATAGGCGGCGCATAAGCTAGGTTTCCAATGTGTTTTTGGTTCAAGACTAAGTCTCTTATTTATAGGAAAAGGTTGGGTCGGGTTTTGACCCATTTAAAATCAGATTTGGAGACAAGAAGTGACCATAGGCGGCGCCTTTAGCTTTGCCTATGCTTGGCATAGGCGGCGCCTTTTGCAAAGCATTGTATAGGTGGCGCCTATGCCATGGAATTCCTAGGCATAGGCGGCACCTTTCACTTTGCATATGAGATTCAGAGACAAAAGGCATTAGCATAGGCGGCGCCTATACTATGGCATACTTGGGCATGGGCGGCGCCTATGCTATGGCACACTAGATTCCGAGACCTTAGGCCATAGGATAGGCCTTGCCTTGTTTGGGGCCTAGTTTTACCTAGGCCTAGCCTTGTTCGATGCCTATATTTTCATGAGCAATGCTCAATCCATACCCTTTTGCTTCTTTATTCCTAACTTACCACCTTTAACATGCAATACGTCCAAATCAAAATTTGAAACCGACCTCCTCGTTTTACACCTCTTTGTAGCTACATTTACTCAAAAACAACAAAGACGATTAGAACGATGGTTTGTCTCCCATCAAGCGCCTTAGTTTTGGTCGTGGCACGACTCTTCTTTTTTGATTTTTATTTATCAAAAGAAAATACGTAATAAGACAAAAAATGAAAAACGATGGGTTGCCTCCCATCTAGCGCTTGATTTATTGTCGTGGCACGACATGGCTATCTCGAGTACTTAGACTTCGTCGAGATAAGTGATGGCCATATAATTTATCGAATCAAGAGGACCGATATATGGTTTTAATCGTTGGCCATTCACCTTGAAGACAACACCATTAGTGTCTTCCAACTCAACTACTCCATACGAGTAGACTTGGTTAACTTTGTATGGACCAGACCACTTGGACTTTAACTTACCTATGAATAACTACAGTCTGGAATTGAAGAGAAGTACCATATCATCCTTTTGAAAGTTTCGTCGAACAATCCGTTGATCATGATACTTTTTCATCCGCTCCTTGTAGAGATCCGATCTTTCATAAGAATGTAGACGGAATTCATCCATCTCGTTCAGTTGCTACAATCTCACATTCATTGCATCATCCTAATTCAAATTTAATCATTTCAAAGCCCACAATGCCTTATGCTCAAGCTCAATGGGCAAGTGACAGGCCTTCCCATAAACTAGTTGGTACGGCGACATGCCAATTGGTGTTTTGAATGTAGTCCTATAAGCGCATAGTGCATCGTCCAGCTTCCGAGACCAATCTTTCCTATTAGAATTTATTGTTTTTAGCAAGGATTTGCTTGATCTCTCGATTGGAAACCTCTACCTATCCACTGGTTTGTGGGTGATAAGGCGTGGCTACCTTATGTTGCTTGACACCGTATTTTGCCAACACGGATTTAAATAGCTTGTTGCAAAAGTGAGATCCTCCATCGCTAATGATAGTGCATGGTACTCCAAAGCGAGAGAAGATATTTCTCTTCAGGAATGCAACAACACGCTTTCCCTCATTGTCGGCCAATGCTACTGCTTCAACCCATTTCGAGACATAATCTACAGTAACTAGGATATACTTCATTCCAAACGAATTTATGAATGGACCCATGAAATCAATACCCCATACGTCAAAGAGCTCTACTTCAAGGATTTTTTACATGGGCATCTCATTGTGTTTCGAAATAGCACCTTTTCGCTGACACTGGTCGCATCTTCTCACAAAGTTGTAGGCATCTCTGAATATCGAAGGCCAATAATATCCACTTTGCAATACCTTCCTTGCTGTTCGATTACCTGCGTGATGTCCCCCAAATTGGGAAGTATGGCATGCTTCTAATATATCAGGCACCTCTACATGGGATATACATCATCCGATAACACCATCCGCGCATCGTCGAAACAAATATGGCTCATCCCAAAAGTAGTGTTTTACTTCATGCATAAACTTCCTCTTTTGATGGTAAGATAAGTTTGCAGGTATCACATTACTCACCACAAAATTTGCAAAGTCGGCATACCATAGTAGACTTTCCATTATTGTTGCTAATATCTCCTCGTCAGGGAATGCATCATCAATCTCGATTTCAGGCTGCGCCACATGCTCGTTCTCGAGTCTAGATAGATGATCAGACACTTGGTTCTCGCAACCTCTTCTATCTTTAACCTCGAAATCAAATTCTTGCAGCAGCAAAACCCATCAAATTAGTATGGGTTTTGCATCGTTCTTTGTCATTAGATACCTCAGAGCTGCATGGTCTGTTTGAACGATCACTTTGGTTCCCAACAAATACGCCCGGAACCTCTCAAAAGCATACACAACTGCTAGGAGCTCTTGTTCTGTGACAGTATAGTTCTTTTGGGCTTCGTTTAGGACCTTACTAGCATAGTAGATAGGATGAAATAATTTCTCCTTCCTCTGGCCAAGTACAGTACCAACAGCAACCCCACTAGCATCACACATGACTTCGAACGATAGAGACCAATCTGGTGCTACCACGATAGGGGCTTCAATGAGTTTTCTTTTGAGGCATTCGAATGCCTTCAAACAATCTTCATTGAAGTCATACTTTGCATCTTTCTCCAAGAGTTTGCACAGTGGACTCACAATTTTGGAGAAGTCTTTGATGAACCGCCGATAGAAACCTGCATGACCGAGGAAACTACGAACTCCCTTCACTGAAATTGGGGGCGTTAGCTTCTCGATGACTTCAATTTTTGCTCGATCTACCTCAATTCCTCTTTCGGAGATTTTATGCCCAAGAACGATACCTTCTTTTACCATGAAGTGGCACTTTTCCCAATTTAGCACTAGGTTGAATTCTACACATCTTTGAAACGCCATACTTAGGTTTTCCAAGCACGCTTCAAGCGATTCGCCAATAACTGAAAAGTCGTCCATGAATACCTCCAAAGTATCTTCAACCATATCAGAAAAAATGGACATCATACAACGCTAAAAGGTGGCTGGTGCATAACATAGCCCGAATGGCATACGTTTGAAGGCAAACGTGCCATATGGACATGTGAATGTTCTCTTCTCTTGGTCTTCGGGGGCAATACAAATCTGATTATAGCCTGAATAACCGTCTAAGAAACAAAACCATCCTTTCCCCGCTAATCGATCTAGCATTTGGTCCATAAATAGCATTGGAAAGTGATCTTTAAGCGTCCATGAATTCAGCTTTTGGTAGTCCATGCATATTCTCCATCCGGTGACGGGTCTGAGTGGAATAAGCTCATTCTTTTCATTCGCGATCACCGTCATGCCTCCTTTCTTGGGAACACATTATATCGGGCTTACCCATGTACTGTCTGAGATTGGATACACAACTCCTGCATCTAACCACTTAATAATTTCTTTCTTCACCACTTCTTGCATAGGTGGATTGAGAGGTCTTTGATGCTCAATGGTGGGTGTGTATTTTTCTTCAAGCTGAATTTTGTGTGTACAAATCCCAGGTGGAATACCAATAATATTAGCAATGGTCCAACCAATGGCTCTTATATACTTCCGTAGAATAGCAATGAGAGCTGCAACTTGTTGCTCACCCAAATCTGCTGCCACAATGACTGGAAGTGTATTTCCGTTTCCTAAGAATGCATACTTTAAATGACTAGGCAGCTCCTTCAATTCTAATGTGGGTGGCTCTTCAATAGATGGCTTAGCTGGTGGTGTGGGTCAATTTTTGAGATCAAGGTCCAGCTTTTTGGGAGCATGGCGATATGTCCCTAATCCTGATAGAGCACAAATAGCTTCTTCGTAATTTTCAGCATCCTTACTCTCTCCTTTCATGAGCACAATCGCCAATGGGTCTTCAATAATTTGTTCTTCTTCAAATGATTCTTCCTCATCATCAAAGTAAACATCAGCCACCGAGAATACGTTCAGCTCTTTGGGTTGATTCATTGCTTTGCACACATCAAAGCAAACTACTTCATCATTTATTCGGAATGAAAGCTCATTAGCTCTCAAATCAATAAGCACACTTCCCGTAGCAAGGAAAGGGCGCCCCAAGATTATGGGGACTTCTGAGTATACCTCACAATCTAAAATAACAATTTCTGCTGGAAAGATGAATGAAGAAACCTTTACCAATACATCACATAGAATACCAACAGGTCGTTTTACCGACCTATCCGCCAGTACGAGCCTCATATTGGTTGCAGTAGAATCTCCCAACCCCAAATTTTTATAGATAGATAATGGAATCAAATTGATGTTGGCTCCTAAATCACATAATGCCTTGGCAAAATTCAAACATCCAACAGTGCAAGGAATAGTGAAAGCCCCGGGGTCAGCCTTCTTCTAAACTAGTGATCGGGTAGTGATTGCGCTGCAGTGAAGAATGTCATCTTTCAAGTCATAGCTGGCTGCCCGCTTCTTTGTCAAAAGCTCCCTCATAAATTTCCCATACCTAGGTATTTGTTCAAGTGCCTCTACCAATGGAACATTAATGGTCAGCTGCTTTAACATAGTCATGAATTTGTTGAACTTTGTATCATCCGCGACCATCTTCAATCTTTGAGGAAAAGGTGATGGTGGATAGGGAATTGTTCTCTCCACGGCTTTCTTCTCCTCTTGCTTCCGTTTTTCAGTCTTTTCAGGCTGCAACATGCTCGGTGTGACGTCATGGACGTCGTGGGTGGCTTCTGCAGATTCCTCTCCTTTTCTGTTATCATCAATGTTCGCTACTTCGTCAACCACTTGCTTTCCTTTTCATGAAGTTTCCAGCACCTTACCACTTGGGGTAGTAATAGCCATGCATGACCCATCATTCCTTGGGTTTTGCACAGTGTCGCTAGGTAAAGTGCCAGCCTTTCTTTGATTGAGTGCTACTGAAAGTTGGCTCAATTGCTGCTCTATTTGCTTGATTGAAGTGGAATGAGAATCAACTAATTGCTTTATAGAGGACAAATCATTTATTACCTCCGTTACTCCAGCACTCACTGCTTCCACTCCTTTCAATAGTTTAGCCATCATCTCTTCCATATTTCCAGAACTAGATGTGGTGGCGTCACGTCTTCCTGGGGGAACATACAAACCACTCTTTTCATTCTTGTTCTTCCAACTACCTTGGTCCTTTTTTCCAGATTTATCATAATAGTTCCGACCATGGTTTCCTTGGGTATTCCCTTGGAAACCACCCTGATTGTTTAAGTAGTTAGCCTCTTCTTCCGAATCAGATTTGTCTCTTCTTTAAGACGCAATAGCTTTGACTTTTTCAGTCTTCCCTGATAATAAATGCTTTGTAAGAAGATCCATTTGTGTTTTCATGTGCGTCATATCTTGATCACGTTCTTCTTCTCTTCTCCTTTGGTATGCAGTCATGCAAATAGATAAAGTGGGGATTGCTACCTCAGAATCCCTGGTATGCCAAGCTCTACTTTGATTCATCATACGATCTAGCATATTTCTTGCCTGACCAAAGGTGAGGTCCATAAATGATCCTCCAGCCGCATTATCCACCACTGGTTTAGTTATTAAATTCAAGGCTCTGTATAGTATCTCCATTAGGTGGACATTGGTCATGTGATGTTTCGGGCACCTCATAAGCTTCGTCTTGAACCTCTCCCATGTTTCATGAAGAGCTTCGATTGTAAGCTGCCGAAAGTTGCTGATTTCATCTCTTAGTTGTGCTCTTTTGGATGGCGGAAAGAATTTTTCTAGGAAAGTGTCTCTCAATTACCTCCAATTTGTAATAGAATCAGGAGTCAGCCCATTCAACCATAGAGTTGCCTCCCCAGACAGAGACAATGGAATTAGGTGTAATCAAATTGCATGTAGAAATAAAGTTGATCAAATGTATATTCGGATCATCGCCTGCAAGTTCACCAAACAATCCCTTGAGTTGCAATAACTGAATCATGGTGCTTGTGATGTTGAACTTGGCTCCGGGTGACAATGGTGGAGGAATAATGGCTCCTGTGGCTCCGGCTCCAACAAGATCATCATCATCATCGTCGAAAGCTGGTTGCATAACTTGGTGTTCAGGCCTAAGCCTAGCTTGATGATGATAGTCAAATTTAAGCGCCTATATCAATATATTTTGCCCATATTTTAGCCTAGTTTTGAGAACAAATTATATATTTCATGCACTTTTAGTCCTTTTTCCTATAAATGAGCTAACGAACATGATTAGTAAAGTTTCATGTATAAATGATACATAATTCAGCATTTTATGGCTTACTTGACGCAAAAGAAAACTCACGAAGGAAGGAAAGGGAGTTTGGATGCCTAAGGACCAAAACTGCTGCATGGAAAATCTATCCCGGGCTAAAACAGCATTTCAGAAGACTTTGGGGACTTACAGACACAAAGCTAGATTTGGACAATGATACATTAACCTAGTACAATTGGGTTATGTATTTCATTAGTTTATTTGGATTATGATAATGTTACATTAACATAGTACATTTGGGTTAAGTATTCCATTAGCCTATTAGGATTTGGTTATTTATTTCATTAGCTTAGTAGGAGTAGGATATAAGTATTATAAATACCCTATCATGCTAGAGATTTTTATTCATTCTTCTATCTTTCAAAACATCCCTCTCTTAACAATACATCTATTCACTCTTCTAATCATTCCATTACTCAACAATTAAATTCCACAACAAGAGAATCGTTACTTGCTAAGGAATCACGCCTATCACCCAATCCACATGCCTATCACCTAATCTACACGCCATTACTCAACAATAACAATGCAAATCCTGATCTCCTTCGCATTCATGGGTAACTAAACCTCTCTGTTGGGGTTATGGAAGCCGAATGAGATACTATCTATTGCTGTGAGTTTGTGAGTTCGTGACACGTATATTGCTTATATCATTATTCTCTTCATCTTAATCTACATTCTTTGCAGTTGCAAACGCAAGAATACGCCAGTCTAACATTTAACTTGTTCGAGAGAAAGGTTATTTGTCTGGAAAAGAGATAATGTCAAGGTAGTAGGACATTTAACTTGTTGGCCAAGCTATTCCCTGTGGGATCGACACCCAAGTAAAAAGTAAGAATGTTTGGTAAGATGTAAAACAATGAGAATTGAGAAGTTGGGGTTATGTCCACCTTATGAGTTGTACGTCTCTATTGGCTATGAGTTGTGCGGAATTCAGACATGTATGTGCTTATAGAGAATTGTATTCGATGGTAAATCCAAGCGTCTTTCGACCTAAACAAGGACTATTTCACTTTAACTCTATCGAGCTTAAAGCGTATCTAACAGTACAAATTCTCCAAGAGGTTAATCCAGTTACGGCACTAACTTTTAATAGGGGATGGGACCCTATTACCTTGACATTATCTCTTTTCCAGACATATAACTTTTCTTTCGAACAAGTTAATGTTATACTGGCGTATTCTATGCGTTCGCAACCACAAAGAATTTAGATTAAGATGAAGAGAATAATGATATAAGCAGCATACGTGTCACAAATTCACAAACTCATAGCAATAGATAGTATCTCATACGGCTTCCATAACCCCAACAGAGAATTTTATTTACCCATGAGTTCGAAGGAAAGCACAATAGACATTATTATTATACCACAATAAAGATTTCGTGTAGCGAAGTGTGGTAGGAGTTTAGGCGTGACTTTCTTTGCAAGTAACGTTTCTCTTGTTGCGTAAATTAAGAATTGAATAGATGAACAGAAGAAGAATAAAAAGTAGAATTAATGGAAAAATTAGAAGAGTTGTAGAATTATAGAAGAATGTCTTAGAAGTAGAAGATTGAATAATAGAAAGATTGAAAGATGATATAAAATCTCTAGCAAAATAGGGTATTTATAATTACCATATCCTATTCCTACTAAGCTAATGAATTACTTAACCCAATCCTACTAGGTTAATGTATCATTATCCTAATCCTAATAAATTGCTGCTAGTCCCCAAAGTCTTTAGAATTGTTGTTTTTGCCCGGGACAGGTTTTCCATGCGTTACTTTAGGTCCTTGGCGTCCAAGCTTTGTTTTCCTCCTTTCGTGAATCTTTCTTTAGCATCAAGTTATCCATAAAATGCTCAATTCTGCCTCATTTATACCTGAAAACTTGCTAATCATGTTCGTTAGCTCACTTACAGGAAAAAGGACTAAAAGTGCATGAAATCTGTAATTTGTTCTCAAAACTTGGCTAAAATATGGGCAAAATCTAGTGCTATAGGCGTGTAAATTCGCCTATCATCAGTAGATATGTTAAGGTAGCCTATGATATGGAATTTGCTATAGATTTGGCATCAGTGCACCCAGACTTCATTGTCTCCTTATTGAAGAAATACATTGGTGACCCAGCATCAGTAGTTCCTTTAGAAAAGGTGGGCATGGAAAATATCCTTTCTTCTAAAGAGGTCCCAGTTGAGATCGTTAATCATCAAATCCATAGGTCGAGGAATAAAGAGCTCACTTTGGGAAGGGCTCTATGTATAAATCAGTCAGTTGAGGGAGATACTTTGGAAGTAGAGGCAGACATGTTGGCCAAGTACCCCCATATTTTCTCTTAAAACTCTGTCCTAACTTGAGGAAATAGTTTTCTTAAGTAATTAATTCTTTCATTTCTATCCCATATTATTCAAAAAATTTTATGTCACATCATCCATTCAGGTGTTCAGTTTAGTCCATGCATCATTCATAGATCAGATATCAATTCATAGTTCAGCTCGTAAGTATTCAGTGCAAGAATTTTAGATTTTCCCCTAGTACTCCAGCTTAGTCAGCTTTATTTAGGGACAAATGATCCCAAGGGAGAGATATTGTAATAACCCAAGTTTTTAATCTCAATACCGATCAAAAAGATAGGCCATTAAATTATTTTTCTAATGCCACTAGTCTCTCCTTAATCCAATATCATAGTAAAAAGTTGTGGAAAATCTTCTAAGGAACTGTCAAATTGCCACTGACAATGACCCATTTTCAGAAACAACAAATCGTTCATAGACTCATTTACATAGCAATAAGTTAACAAGAAAGTTAGTCCTTTGTCAACGCATCCAGTGAAACATTGTCAGACATAATGCGTCATTGTGTATGGGCCGATTGTCGCAATAGTAGGGAAACAAGAACTCATCCCCTTGACAATGACCCTTCATAACGACTTGTTATCAGACCTAAGAATTCATTAGGAGAAAGTCGTTGTCATAACTAAAAGGATCAAAAAGCTTAGGTCCTCAGGTCATGACTTAGGCCGCGACTCCTTACTAGATATAACGAGTCATTACCCGAGCCATAATGATTGTTTCCCAAAACTTATTGAATATTTAAAGAGGGTATTTTGTTTTTTTCCCAACATTATAAATCCTAACCCGCGTCATTTAGGGTTCTTTATGGATGGAATATAAGGCCATCCCTCCTTCCCAAATTTATCATTTTGTCATTAAATCAATCCATAATAAGAAAAGAAGTGATTCTCTTATCACCAAAAGCAAATTATGGTTATTCAATCTTCAAGAAAAATTTCCAAGAGTTCATCAGAGATTTCACTTCCAGGTATATGGGATTTCATCAATGGGTTCCTTCCACCCAGTGAGTCCCCAGAATTTTATCAAACCCTTAAGTTCAATTCGCCTTTTATCTAGGGTTTCATGATAAATATGAGTTCCTTTTGGAATTTTAATTTAATTATTGATTTCAACCCTGAGTATATATTTACCCATAAGATTTGCATCTTCCCATACTCACAATCATGAATGTCCTAATTATTGATAAATCATAAATTTTGAGCTTTATTTTGTGAAATTATACATAATGATCGGCTTTAAATTGTTATAATGTTCAGTTACATTCGGCAGAGCTGGGAGGTTATAAACATTTGATACCTAGAAATCATGCATGTATCAGTTGACTTTTTTTGAGCTTGTCGGATTATGCATATGATGCTATTTTCAAGAATACTACTATATTGAGTATATATTTCATTTTTTTAGTGTCATTTAGTTAGGAGTAGTACTTAGTACCAAGTGAAAGCATAGAAAAAGTCTCACACATCTGTTGAGGCTTGAGACCTTTAGTAGAAGTCCTTAAGTTCCAGAACTATAGTGACACCATAGGTTATAAGGGGTCACCCGTCAGTTGAGGAATGATACCTTTGTCTTATGGGACAATCTGTTTAGTGGATCCACGCTAGCCAATGTTGGTACACTTGGCAAGCTATTTGCACCCTTCCAACTAGAGTTATAGGTTGGACCCTGATTTACTCATATTAGGGTATGTCTCTTATTGTTAGCTCCCATAGATCTCAATTTTTTCTCTTCTTATGTTTAAGTTCAGATATGCATGACCTCGTATTCAGTTATTCAGATATTTTGTTTTACATAATACATGTATATTCTCGGTCTTGCATTCAACTGATCATGTTTCATGTGTTCCTGTTTAGATTGACTTGTTAGTTTTGTATATCGCATACTCAGTACATTCAAAGTACTGATCATATACTTTCCTGAACTATATTGTTTCATAATACAGGTTTGGAGATACAATACCCGGATCACACATAGCATGTTCTATGTCATATCTAACAACAATTTTGGTGAGTCATCATCATTCGAGGACTAGTTATTAATTTTTTTACAGGCCTTCTTTCAGTTTCAGTCTATTGGAGTTAGTTTGGGGCTTGTCCCAGTAACTCATCATGTTTTAGAGGCTTTCAGACAATTGTTTAGATTTTCTACTAGATGGTTTGCCAGAATAGTTTTATTTTCAATTTTTTGTTAATATCCAAATTTTTACTTTTTTATTTCCATCAGTTATTTCAGTTTAATTTCCACCCAGTATTTTGTTACTTATATTTTTAGTAATCTTAGTGTATACAAAACCATGGGTTAGCTTGGGGTCACTTGTTACTCTAAGTACCATGTAACCACTAGGGGGTAATCCCGGGTTATGACATAACATCACCTATTTATCATAAAACAAATGCCCTCACAAGAAATAGTTAGTCCACACACTAATTTCAAAAGATTCAATACAATTTAAGGACTTATCATCAAATAACAACTCTCATACCTAAAAAGAATTCAATGTATTCACAAAGAACCATAGGCTTACCCATTATGGACATCTTTACTAATTAAGTGTGCTCGAATATAATCAAATTGGACTTTAACGGGTCATAATGTTATCTAGGTAATAGATAGGAACACTATATAATATTGACTTACACTTTCCTAAGCAGTTTGAACTTTTAGACTTCATTACCCATTATCTTTTTCACTTTACTTTTAGCCCTCTCTTCAAATATTATTTTCACTAGTATTCTCATCTTCTAAAAAATGCATATATTATTTTTTAGTCAAATATTTATTTATTTTTTGATCATGTCACATTCTCTCAAAGAGAGCTTTTTCATCACTTTGTAGCTATCATTGGTTACATTTGAATAATCAACCACTTATTTTCTCTAGATTTATCAAATTTATCATAGTTTATGCTATAATGCTTAAGGAAACAGGGTGCAAAAAGTACAGACTCAAAAAAAAAGTCAAGGAAAAAATATGGATACATGCTCAAAAAGGGCTAACTAGTGGTATAATATCTACAAAAGGCTAAAATTCAACAAATCAAATAAAAGAAAGACTATTATCATCTTACAAACTAGAGCAACACTTTTATTTCCCTTCATAACATGCAAGGAAAGTTCTGGACTAAGATGCAAAACATGGAATATGCAAGTAACTCACCACACATGGAACAAGTGTCAATCAAGATGGATCAATTTCACTTTTAAGATAGACAGGGTCATAACAAACTATAAAATAAAATAAGCTATATATAGAGTCACAACCATGAGTCAGGTTTTAAAAAGTTTGTTATTTTATTTACATTCAAGAACTCACAAGAAAGTAATATTCATGTTCAGGCCTAAGTTGCTAATATCACACAAGTGAAAAAATATGGTCTTCTTTTTCTCTCTAAACAAATAACAAATAATAAAATTTATTAAAAAATAAAAGATATTTGGTTCAAAGGAACCCTCCTTAGAAAAGAACCAAAAAGAAGAACCAAGGGGTGGAGGAAGTATGCCCTATTAAAAACTAAAAATCTAAAAACTAATAAAAATTATTTTAAATAAAAAAATAAAAGAAAAATAATTTGTGTTTTTTGGACTTTTTAATTTTTTTAATTTATGTAAGCAAATAACTACAAATAAAAGAAAACCATAAGCATACTTCACCCTATACAAATCTCAGAAGATATCACATCTACCCCACACTTCAAATCATGTTTTTCCCCAAAGCAATAAATAAAGTCTAACAATGGTCAAAAAAATCCTCCCTGGGGCGCTCTATGATCTAGATAGCAGCACATTTCTTTACATTCAATCAAGGGTTGTATGCACCCCACACATAATCTCAAACATGCTCCTTAACTTTAAATTTTGGGTACTCAAACTTCTCCTAAATCTGATAAAACAAAAACAAGTGACACTAAAATAAACACGAAAAATAAAAATAAAAACTACTTACTACATGTTGGGTTGCCTCCAAACAAATGCATAATTTAACATCATGGAACGACCTATATACATTTTCATCCACATTTGAGGATATAAATTTCACCCCCAACATTGTATCCATTTTTTTGCTTCGTTCACAAGGTAGTGGTACAAATATAAAGGGACCAAATAATAGATCGTTGCACTTCTTAGCCCTTAATTGAGGAATGTAATTCTTTAATTTGACCTAAAAATTCAAGAATATAGACACATTGTTACACCTCACATTCTTTCAAAGGCTTAAATGGCTCGATTAATACCGCACAATCTAATCACAATGTGAAAAAATGATAGGAATGAGGTCCAATACGCCCTAACTCATGAATTGTATTATCATTTACATCCTCATATGTACTCTCTTTAGCAGTGACAACTTTAATGAAAATATGATCAAGTGTCTTCTCATCCTCACACAACTCACTCATCACTAATCTGTTTGGGTGTTAAACACATCAACCTTTGCACTCAACTAAACTTTCAAGTTGTGAATGTCCAAATCAAACTTTTCAACCTTTACGATAAGTTCAACTCTTTCTTTCATGAAGTGTTTCATCCCATTAAAAATCGTCTTAAGGCAACCCTTATACTCCTCCTATAATTTTATTCAAGGATCATACTATGAAAAGCACACTATTATTAAAATCATCATAATTAGGGCTTAAGGAATGGGTATAACACTTAGGACAATCTTTCCATTAACCTCACATCATTTATAAAAGTTCCAATTAGAAGATTTAGGAAGCTCACATAACCATTTTGTAAGATGAAAAGATTTGAAAAAATGTTCTTTTTGAAATGTAGGAGGGTTGCACCATACTATGACGGACCAGGTCCTTTAAATTCAGTCAAAGGCAATCAAATAGTAAAGCAATTGAAAGCTAGAAATTTGATAGAAATTAAAGAACACAAGAATTTAACGTGCAAAGACCCTTTGTCAAGTTAGGAGAAATCACTACTTAACCTCACAAGCACTTCAAAACCCACAATAATTAGCCTCTTGAATACAGACTCGATTTGAACCTAACTCTACGCTTCACCTGCTTGTAATAATTCTACTACAAGCCTACCTTGACAACTCTTCCAAGAACTCACCTTAATATTGATTAACTCTAACCAATATTAAACTCAAGTAACTCTACCTAATCATTCTCAAGAAAATAAGAAAAGGAGATTACTCTTATAACATGAGTAATTCTATTACAGGCTCAAACATGACTCAAGAACACTAAATATTTTGGCACGAACAAAAACTATGAACTTGAGCTATGTTGCAAAGATGAGTTTTCAACCTTTTTCTCAGATAAATGTACTAATTTGGAAAAACTCACCAATTGAAAATCATTCTTTTACTTTCATAGTGGAATAATAATTAGGGTAGAAATATGATTGGGCTAGGTTTCCTGATATGTACAAGATCACCTGCACGGTTTGTTACACTAGAAAACAAAACTGCACTAGACAGTGACAACCGTACTTAAATCATCATTTATCACCAATACCATCGATGAATGTTCCCCTATAACTATGCACTTTATTTTCCTCTATCAATATCTTATGTAAATTAGGAGGCTGGTCCCTTATTGTTAATTAACATTATAAACTTAATATGTTTTAGTATTCCCCTTTTCAATATGCCTACACTCATCAATGTTCTCCCTATCACATGCACCATAATTTCCCCTATCAATAATCCATTATGTTTTACCAAAATTCTTCCCCCTATTGATATGCCTTTTATTATTTAATACATTTGCATACCTTATATTTGGTCCTTAATATATCATACACATACTTGATACCGGTCCCTAACACATCATTCACATGCACTATACTTAATATCTGGAGTGTTAAATTAATTAATTAAAGTTCGTGATTCTTTATTTTCTCTTATAGAGCATTGTTCTCAGCAGTCAGTTCATACAAAGAATCAATTAACACTTTAGCAAGCTTTTTATCTTTCTAGCAGAGTAGTTTCTGAAGTTTTCTTTAATGTTGAAAGAGTTACCTCATTTTCTTCTTCTTATTCAGTTTTTTCTATGAGAGAAAGCAAGGAATCAAAAGTCATTATATCATCCTCCACAAAAAGCATGGAAACATCTTCATGATTTCCATCTTCTTCAAATTCACTAGATGAATCCCCCTAGACAGCTAAGGCCTGCTTAAAATATAAAATTACTTGTAACCTTTTTCTTCATTTTTACAGGGACCAGGCCCATGTTCTTTCCTTTGTCACCTCCAGTCATGAGTTATTAGTGATAGTCCATTTTGTGTATTAGACAGTCCTTTATGAAATGCTCAGTACTTCTATATTTATGATAACCTCTACTGTGCCTCCTTTTTTGCTGCTACTTCCTTTTCGATGAAACTGACCACTTTTCTTCTGTAACGCCTTGGGAGTACACCCTAGATGCCACATGGTGCTTACAGTCAAAAGTGACCACAATCTAACCAATGAGCTGGTACCTGTTGTGACCACTAAACAAACTTATAATAAAGGAAACACATGTGCGGAAAACAAAGTTGGATACGCTATAAGGTTTATACATTTAAAAATATTTTTGAATTAATATGCCTAAAAAAATATCGGAAAACAATACTTAGGGACTGCCAATAACAATTGATAACTGACTAACTATCTAAAAGTGACTGAAAGATTTTAACTAACAAACTGTGGAGTTAATCGGACAAGTCCCCAACTAACTCCAGCTGACTACTGAACTAAAACATTGAAATAAACATAAACAGTCCTCGAAAAGTGAGGACTCACCACTAATGTTGCTAATAAAGCACTGGGAGGTCTAGGTGCGGTCGGGAACCTGATCGTCCAAACCTCTGATACGATACATCATAGCGCAAGAACTGAGTATGCGCTCAGTACTTTGAATGTACTAGTATGCTATATGAGGTTAGGCTGATATTCATAGGCTCATGTATATACATAATAACTGACTCTACCTTGACAACTCTTCCAAGAACTCACCTTAATATTGATTAACTCTAACCAATATTAAACTCAGGTAACTCTACCTAATCATTCTCAAGAAAATAAGAAAAGGAGATTACTCTTATAACACGAGTAATTCTATTACAGGCTCGAACATGACTCAAGAACACTAAATATTTTGGCACCAACAAAAACTATGAACTTGAGCTATGTTGCAAAGATGAGTTTTCAACCTTTTTCTCAGATAAATGTACTGATTTGTAAAAACTCACAAATTGAAAATCATTCTTTTCCTTTCATAGTGGAATAATAATTAGGGTAGAAATCTGATTGGGCTAGGTGTCCTGATATGTACAAGATCACCTGCACAGTTTGTTACACTAGAAAACAAAACTGCACTAGACAGTGACAACCGTACTTAAATCATAATGACCCAGGAACCTGGTCCCTTATTTTCATATGCTCACCATCAAAATAAGATACAAAAGTTTAAATACCTAGGGACCTAGTCCCTAATTGCCAGCTGATATCATCAAAATAAGATATAGCAATTTTCTCCCTTGATGATGATGAAAAACCAACCATAGATTTTGAGCATCAATATTCATTTATCACATTTAATCATAGTTATCACCAATACCATCAATGAATGTTCCCCTATCACTATTCACTTTATTTCCCTCTATCAATATCTTATGCAAATTAGGAAGCTGGTCCCTTATTGTTAATTGACATTATAAACTTAATATGTTTTAGTATTCCCCTTTTCAATATGCCTACACTCATCAATGTTCTCCCTGTCACATGCACCATAATTTCCCTTATCAATAATCCATTATGTTTTACCAAAATTCTTCACCCTATTGATATGCCTTTTATTATTTAATACATTTGCATACCTGATATTTGGTCCTTAATATATCATACACATACTTGATACCGGTCCCTAACACATCATTCACATGCACTATACTTGATATCTTGAGTGTTAAATTAATTAATTAAAGTTCGTGATTCTTTATTTTCTCTTATAGAGCATTGTTCTCAGCAGTCAGTTCATACAAAGAATCAATTAACACTTTAGCAAGCTTTTTATCTTTCTAGCAGAGTAGTTTCTGAAGTTTTCTTTAATGTTGAAAGAGTTACCTCATTTTCTTCTCCTTATTCAGTTTTTTCTATGAGAGAAAACAAGGAATCAAAAGACATTATATCATCCTCCACAAAAAGCATGGAAACATCTTCATGATTTCCATCTTCTTCAAACTCACTAGAGGAATCCCCCTAGACAGCTAAGGCCTGCTTAAAATATAAAATTACTTGTAACCTTTTTCTTCATTTTTACAGGGACCAGGCCCATGTTCTTTCCTTTGTCACCTCCAGTCATGAGTTATTAGTGATAGTCCATTTTGTGTATTAGACAGTCCTTTATGAAATGCTCAGTACTTCTATATTTATGATAACCTCTACTGTGCCTCCCTTTTTGCTGCTACTTCCTTTTCGATGAAACTGACCACTTTTATTCTGTAACGCCTTGGGAGTACACCCTAGATGCCACATGGTGCTTACAGTCAAAAGTGACCACAATATAACCAATGAGCTGGTACCTGTTGTGACCACTAAACAAACTTATAATAAAGGAAACACATGTGCGGAAAACAAAGTTGGATACGCTATAAGGTTTATACATTTAAAAATATTTTTGAATTAATATGCCTAAAAAAATATCGAAAAACAATACTTAGGGACTGCCAATAACAATTGATAACTGACTAACTATCTGAAAGTGACTGAAAGATTTTAACTAACAAACTGTGGAGTTAATCGGACAAGTCCCCAACTAACTCCAGCTGACTACTGAACTAAAACATTGAAATAAACATAAACAGTCCTCGAAAAGTGAGGACTCACCACTAATGTTGCTAATAAAGCACTGGGAGGTCTAGGTGCGGTCGGGAACCTGATCGTCCAAACCTCTGATACGATACATCATAGCGCAAGAACTGAGTATGCGCTCAGTACTTTGAATGTACTAGTATGCTATATGAGGTTAGGCTGATATTCATAGGCTCATGTATATACATAATAACTGACTCTACCTTGACAACTCTTCCAAGAACTCACCTTAATATTGATTAACTTTAACCAATATTAAACTCAGGTAACTCTACCTAATCATTCTCAAGAAAATAAGAAAAGGAGATTACTCTTATAACACGAGTAATTCTATTACAGGCTCGAACATGACTCAAGAACACTAAATATTTTGGCACCAACAAAAACTATGAACTTGAGCTATGTTGCAAAGATGAGTTTTCAACCTTTTTCTCAGATAAATGTACTGATTTGTAAAAACTCACAAATTGAAAATCATTCTTTTCCTTTCATAGTGGAATAATAATTAGGGTAGAAATCTGATTGGGCTAGGTGTCCTGATATGTACAAGATCACCTGCACAGTTTGTTACACTAGAAAACAAAACTGCACTAGACAGTGACAACCGTACTTAAATCATAATGACCCAGGAACCCGGTCCCTTATTTTCATATGCTCACCATCAAAATAAGATATAAAAGTTTAAATACCTAGGGACCTAGTCCCTAATTGCCAGCTGATATCATCAAAATAAGATATAGCAATTTTCTCCCTTGATGATGATGAAAAACCAACCATAGATTTTGAGCATCAATATTCATTTATCACATTTAATCATAGTTATCACCAATACCATCAATGAATGTTCCCCTATCACTATTCACTTTATTTCCCTCTATCAATATCTTATGCAAATTAGGAAGCTGGTCCCTTATTGTTAATTGACATTATAAACTTAATATGTTTTAGTATTCCCCTTTTCAATATGCCTACACTCATCAATGTTCCCCCTGTCACATGCACCATAATTTCCCCTATCAATAATCCATTATGTTTTACCAAAATTCTTCACCCTGTTTGTATGCCTTTTATTATTTAATACATTTGCATACCTGATATTTGGTCCTTAATATATGATACACATACTTGATACCGGTCCCTAACACATTATTCACATGCACCATACTTGATATCTGGAGTGTTAAATTAATTAATTAAAGTTCTTGATTCTCTATTTTATCTTATAGAGCATTGTTCTCAGCAGTCAGTTCATACACAGAATCAATTAACACTTTAGAAAGCTTTTTATCTTTCTAGCAGAGTAGTTTCCAAAGTTTTCTTTAATGTCAAAAGAGTTACCTCATTTTTTTCTTCTTCTTCAGTTTTTTCTATGAAAGAAAACAAGGAATCAAAAGTCATTATATCATCCTCCACAAAAAGCATGGAAACATCTTCATGCTTTCCATCTTCTTCAAATTCACTAGAGGAATCCCCCTAGACAATTAAGGCCTGCTTAAAATATAAAATTAGTTGTAACCTTTTTCTTCCTTTTACAGGGACCTGCCCATGTTCTTTCCTTTGTCACCTCCAGTCATGAGATATTAGTGATAGTCCATTTTTTTATTAGACAGTCCTTTATGAAATGCTCAGTACTTCTATATTTATGGTAACCTGTACCGTGCCTCCCTTTTTGTTGCTACTTTCTTTTCTATAAAACTGACCACTTTTTTCTGTAACGCCTCGGGAGTACACCCTAGATGCCACATGGTGCTTACAGTCAAAAGTGACCACAAGCTAACCAATGAGCTGGTACCTGTTGTGACCACTAAACAAACTTATAATAAAGGAAACACATGTGCGGAAAAAAAAGTTGGATCCGCTATAAGGTTTATACATTTAAAAATATTTTTGAATTAATATGCCTAAAAAAAAATCAGAAAACCCTACTGTAGGGACTGCCAATAACAATTGATAACTGACTAACTATCTAAGAGTGTCTGAAAGACTCGAACTAACAAACTGTGGAGTTGATCGGACAAGTCCCCAATTAACTCCAGCTGACTACTGAACTGAAACGTTGAAATAAACATAAAAAGTCCTCAAAAAGGGAGGACTCACCACTAATGCTACTACTGAAGCACTGGGAGGTCTAGGTGCGGTCGGGAACCTGAGCGTCCAATCCTATGATACGATATATCATAGTGCAAGAATTGAGTATGCGCTCAGTACTTTGAATGTACTAGTATGCTATATTCGGTTAGGCTGATATTCATGGGCTCATGTATATAGATAATAACTGACTGAATGAATTACATGAGATAACTGATACATCATATGCATGAAAACTGTACAATCTGAGGATGCATGACCAAGTAAATAACATGATACTGGAATAGTCTATAAACTTATATATTGATACTGAACAGCTAATATTTATATGACATGGTCAAGAAAGACTGAAATTAAACTTTGAATTTAATACTGGACTAAGACTGTGGGTACTATCATCTAATAAACTTTCCCTAATATGAGCTAACTGGGGTCCAAACTGTGACCCTAGTTGGAATGGTGTCAGTACCGTGCCACGGGTACTAACACTGGTTTTGTGGATCCACATAAGTAAAGTCCCAAAGGAATAAAGAGTCACCCTCTTCTGGCAGGTGCTATGGTGAGATATGTGTCAACACTCAACTGGCAAGTTAACATCTCAACCTGCGTTGGCTACATAGTTCTAGAACACAGGGACTGCTATAAAGGTCTCACCCTCAACTGGCAAGTAAGCACACATCCTTGCGTTCACTCATTGCTAAATCCCACTCCCAATTAGACTGACTCTGATTACTGAACTGAACTAACCTAACTTACATGATATACTGATTGAACTGATAATACTGTAATATATCCGAAACCATTCTAAAAATCTAAAACTAAGTAAACAACTAAGTTCTTGGGCATTAATAACATCCAAGACTCGATATCAATATCAATAAGAACACATGAGAGCATTTGAAACCATAATAAGTAAGCATTATCCAAAATCATTACTTAGGCATTTAACCAAACACTTGGGGGTCATGTGTTAAAGTATAGGAATAGTTAAATCATGGTATAATAACATAATTTGAATACAAAAATCATGGGTTAAGGATTTAACATGCAAATATCATCTTTCAAATGGATTAAAGGCCAATTTCAACAAGAACATATGTAAACATGATATAAAAATTGAAATTTATAGAATTTCATGGAGAAAATTCATGAAAACATGTAAAGGTCATAATTTTAAACTTTAAAGAAGATTCTTCGACTCCATGGGTGAAAGGACCCATGGATGAACATCTAACATGCCTTAGTTGAAGAATTCGTAAGAGTCTTGGTGAATTTCTTAAATATTGATCTTGAATGTTGAAGGAGCTAGGGTTTTGTTCTTGAGAGATTTTTTGAAAAGATGAGTGTTTTTCCCTTTTAGGGACTTAATATCATGTTATCGCTGAGATAAAGTGAGGAAGAAGACTGAAATACCCTCCTGGACCTAGAATTAATTATGCTAAATATGGCCAATTACGCGATAAGGGATGCGCCACATCGCTCAATCAACTCGTCGTGTTGAACCTTACCAATCAGATAAGCGGTGTGCAACAGCCATATTGCGCTGACTCACTTGTTTGAACATCCAAACAAGCCTGAAACATCATCTAAAAATCCGAAACTTAACCAATACATGCAATCGACCACCCTGATCATGAATCAACTTAAAAATCAACGTTCTAAAGCCGGTAAGGTCAGAATTAAAATCATCAATGCCTAATGGGATTTGAAAATGTATAAGTCTTAACACTTAGTGAAATTTTATAAGTCTTGAACTCCTTTAAAATGCAAGAGTAAGATTAAATTAGTTAGGATCTTATAGGGTCTTACAATATCTCCCTCTTGGGAACATTCATCCTCGGATGAGACTAGTTAAGCTAATTATTACTGAGGTACTAAGATTACATGTAGAACATACACAATCCAAACATGATTTCATGACGGAATCTAAACACAGTGATTGACTGAACTGGTTTGTGAATGCATGCAATGACATAAATAAGATCATATGGCTGGAACTAAGAATGAAAAAGAGATAATCTAAGGGAAAACTATGACCTTGAACTGACTCTGAGTTTGGGAAGAAAAGGTGAGTGTACTTGGTTCACATATCTGCTTCTGTTTCCAAGTGGCTCCCTCAACAGAATGATTCTACCATAAAACTTTGACCAACGGAACTTCTTGGTTCCTTAGTCTCCAAATCTAACGATCTAGAATCTCAACTGGGAGTTCATTACAACAAAGGCTATCCTGAAAATTTGTACTTTCTAAGGGAACAACTATTGCTGGATCACCAATACACTTCTTTAATAAAGAAACATGGAATACTGGTTGAACGGATGCTAAATCTACAGGCAACTCAAGCTCATGAGCTATTTTCTAAAGCGGCTCAAGATCCTGTAAGGATTAATATATCGGGGACTAAGCTTCCTTCTTGTCAAACCTTTTCACTCCTTTCATTGGAGAGATTTTCAAATAAACTAAGTCTCCAACAGTGAACTTGAGATCGCTTCTACGCAAATTTGCATATGATTTCTGACGGATTTTATCTGTCTTAAGCCTTCACTGATTACCTGAACTTTTTCCAATCAATCAAATACTGAATATGTCCCTATTAACGAGGTTTTACCTACATCAAAACAACCAATAGGAGATCTACATCTCCTCCCATACATAACTTCAAATAGAACCATCTGAATACTAGAATGATTATTGTTATCACAGGCAAACTCTATTAATAGAAAGTGATCATCCCAACTATCCTTAAATTCGATAACACAAGCTCTCAATTTGTCCTCTAGGGTCTGAATGGTCCTCTCTACCTGACCGTCTATCTAAGGGTAAAAGGTTGGACTGAGAAGAACTTGGGTACCAAGACCTTTCTAAAAAGCCTTCCACAAATAAGAGGTAAACTAACTACCTCTATCTGAATGATGGACAATGAGACTCCATGTAACCTAACCAACTCTCTAATATATAGGCTGGCATAATCCTCAGATGAAAAAGAAGTATGGACTAGAAAAAATAGGCTAATTTGGTCATTCTATCTATAATAACCCAAAACAAATTATTTTGATGACGTGAACAAGGCAACCTTGTCACAAAGTCAATGTTTACCTCTTCCTACTTCTAAGAGGGGATGCTAAACTCTGCATAGGGCTACTAGGTCTTTGGTTCTCAACCTTATCCTATTGAGAATTAGCTTACATGGGTACAAACTCTGCAATATCCCTAGTCATACCACTCTACCAATAAATTTCTAGCAAATCACGGTGCATCTTAGTAGCTCATGGGTGAATAGAGCAACACGCACCATGCATTTATACAAGAATTCATTTTCTTAAACCATCTACACTTGGCACACAGAGTCTACCCTGGAAACATAATACACCATCTCCCTCTTGGGAAAAAGCCTCTACTTTCTGATCTGTGACTGACTCTTTCAACCTAACTAGACTGGGATACCTATCTTACTTTTCGTTCACTTTGGCAACCAAAGAAGATTCTAAACTATTCTATACCTATATACTATCCTCAGGTGAGTCAATCAAACATATGTCTAACCTAGCTAACTAATGAAGCTCCTGGACTAACTTTCTTTTATCATTCTCAACATGCACAACACTACCCATAGACAATTTATTAAGGGCATTTTCCACTACATTGGCCTTGCCTGGATGATACAAAACACTTATATCATAGCCAATCAACAATTCTAACCACCTTTTCTATAAATATGTAACTCCCTTTGCGAAAACACATACTATAAACTCTTGTGGTTCATAAACACATCAATATGCACCTCATACAGATAATGCCTCCATATTTTCAAGGTGAACACAACCGCTGCTAACTCAAGATCATGGGTAGGATTATTCCTTTCATGGGGCTTAAGATATCTAGAGGCATAGCTATGACCTTACCTCTCTGCATTATAACACACCCTAAACCAACTCTGGAAGCATCAAAGGAAATAACAAATGAAGAAATAGGTTTGGGCTAGTTTCTCACTGCTTCAATCTTTTGAGGGTCGACTCTAATGCCATTACCGAAAATAATATGGTCAAGGAAAGGTACTGATCTTAGGCAAAACATGCACACACAAAATTTGGCAAAAAATTGATGGGATCTAAGATTCTACAATACAATTTTGAGAAGATCTTAATGATCATTTTCACTATGGGAATAGACCAGAATATCATCAATGAAGACTATGACAAACATGTCTAAGTACTATTTGAATACTTTGTTCATCAAGTCCATGAAAGATTCTAGGGCATTTGGTATACCAAAGGACATGACTAAGAATTCAAAGAGACCATATCGAGTTTGGAAAATTATTTTTGGAATGTCACATTCTTTGATTCTGAGATAATGATAGCCAGACCTGAGATCTATCTTAGAGAAATAACTGGCACCGTGAAGTTGGTCAAACAAGTCATCAATTCTGGGAAGTGGGTATTTATTCTTGATTGTGACTTTATTCAACTGAAGGTAATCGATGCATATTCTAAGAGAACTACCTTTCTTTTGTAGGAAAAAGATTGGAGCGCCCCATGGGGAAACACTGGGCCTAATGAATGCCTTATCTAGGATATCTTTCAACTATTCTTTTAACACCCTACACTCTATTGGAGCTATTTTGTTGGGCGGAATAGAGATAGGTTAGGTATCTAGAAGAAGGTCTATTTCAAAGACAATTTCCCTTTCGGGAGGTACTCCGAGAAGATCTTCGGGAAACATATCTAGAATTTCCCTCACAAATGAAACTGACTCGAGATTTGGAGTCTTTAAACTAGATTCTTTAACTAGAACAAGATGGTAGACACACCCTTTGGATATCATTTTTCTCGTTCTAAGGTACGAAACAAGCTGACCCTGAAGTGCTGAAGTACTACCCCTCCATTCAAGAATTGGTTCATGTGGAAATTAAAAATGAGCCACTCTGTTTCTACAATCAACTAAAGCATAGCATAAGTGAAGCCAATCTATGTCGAAAATGACATCAAAACTAGTCATCTCTAACTCTATATGATAAACTGAAGTAACTTCTTGGGATATTATAATCAGAAAGTTCCTGCATACCTGCCTAGATATAGTATATACTCCTACTAGGGTAGACATAGAGATAGGTTTTGCTAAAGTCTCAGGACTGATACCAAAATTAATAGCTATGTAAGGGTTTACAAAAGAAAGAGAAGCTCTAGAATTTGACAAAGCATAAACATGTAAATAAAAGACCTATAACGTACCAGTAACCATATCAGGAGAATTTTCCTAATCCTGTCAGGACTGAAGTGCATTAAATCTATTTGGGAGTTGAACACTGGTGGAACTAAAAGCGGCATCCTGCTGAGTCGGGTGATTGGATGGAACTGGGGGAGGACTGGAATGACCCTGCTGACCACTATTTGGGTAATCCCTGGCTCTATGACCTGGCCTGCCATACCCAAAGCATACATCATTGCCATCTTTACACATACCCTAATGGTTTTTACCGTATTTCTAGCAATAAGGATTTATGCGACTATTGTTCACACTATCTTGGGTCTTTGGGCCTAGTGCCCTATCCCGATTATCATTTCTAAACTTTGGTGTTAGTGCACTAGCTGAAGATAGAGCTAGGGATGAAAATTTATTATAAAATTGAGGATAGTTACCGCCCTCCAACCTCGACTGAGCAAAACTAAAGCTACCTATTTTGTCTCTTTTATTATTTCTCTCTCTTACCTTAAAGTTCTTCTCCTCAATCTATTGAGCATGAACCATCGACCTAGAAAAATCCATCTCCTTAATTAGTATCTCGGTCCTACAATCTTTGACCACTCTATCTGCTACCCCAGAAACATACTTCTTCATCCTAGACCACATATCGAGTATACCAGGATAGCTGAGTAAACTTAAGAGAATACTCTATAACATTTATGTTTCCCTACCTTAAATTAATAAAATCCTACACCTTATATTACCTTAAATCCAAGGGAAAAAACCTATACAGAAAGGTTGTAACAAACTTATCCTATTTAATAAGCCCTACACCTGCCCCTCTATCACCCTTCCACTGCTTATATCAGGTGTCGGCAACATCCTGTAACTGGTAAGCACCCAACTCTGCGCCCTTACTAGAAGGCACACCCATAATGTTAGTTACCTTATAAACCATGTCAAGGAACTTTTGCGGATCCTCATTAGACTTAGATCCAAAAAACAGAGGAGGTTTTATTTGGGTGAAGTCTCGAATCCTAGCTGCAGCACTATTAGCCACTAAGATGGCTGGGATGGCAGCCGACTGATTATTCTGGGTTGCTAATGAGTGAGCTAAAGTAGTGAATGTAGCTCCAAATTTGGCATGGGACATATGCTCATTCAGGAGATCTTCCTGAATAGTTGGGGGTGCGGGCTGGATTTTATTTTTTCTTATGTTAGTCTTTCTAGGAGGCATGATATCTAAACAGAAAGAAGACTGAATTATAAAGAGAGTTTAAATTGAGCTCATGCTCACTTGCACAACATGAATACTGAAAAAAGAGGAACTTTTCATAAAATATCTTACAGCCTCTTATCAATAAGTAAGGCACGCTTCATACCTATGTACAAGACTCTACTAAATGTGGCTTTCTGACTCCCTAAGAAACTTTGAAACCATAGGCTATGATACCAAGTTTGTAACATCCCAAGAGTATACTAGGGATGCCACATAGTTCTTACAGTCATTAGTGACCATAAGCTAACCCATTAGCTAGTACCTATTGTGAGCACTAAACAAACTGATAATAAAGGATACACATGTCTGGAAAATAAAATAGTGGACCAACACTATCTTGGCATGCCGCATCGCCAATCGCATTGGTTAATATTGTTGCAGTTTTCCAGGGTCAAAGTACTAAGGCTAGATATGAAATAGCGCAACGCGTGGCTATCGCATCGATGCCATGATGCGCTGCGTTGCAAGTAGCGTCAGTGCCCAATTCTCAATTATTTAAAAGCCACATCCTCAGGGTTATTTCTATCTTTTTCCCATGCCCTTAAGCCCCTATAACACGAAATTTTACCCTTTTTTGGCTAATCCTATTTATTATTCACAAAATTCTTTAGAATAAAACCCTAGGGCTATTAATTCAAGACTCAATTTCTAAAGGATTCCACTATCAACCTCCAAGAATTCACCAACTAAGGTATGTCAAGTGTTTATCCAAGGGTTTGTTCCACCCTTGGAGTACAAGAAACCTTTTCAAAAACTCAAGATAATGTTTTTGATGAATTTCATGATTTAGTTTGATTGTGTTCATGACTATTATGTTAATGGGATCTCTAGTTCATGATTTAATTACAATATATATGTGAAGTAAAGTGATATATGTGTAGTATCATGTGAAACCATATTAAACCCTTGAAATTTGTCAATGGGAATGTGAATTATGATGCCTATTTGTTGTATAGGGTTATGTGCGTATATTATGCTCACCAAGTGTTTGATGAATTGCTCATATGAGTTAATAAGTGAAAGAAATCATGACATGCTCATTCTGTGCAAGTTGTATTATGCAAATGTTTGACAAACTATTTATGAGGATAAAATAATGCGATGTTATAGTATGCTAATAAGTATTCCCCATTCATGTACAAGTAATGCATCTAAAGGGGTTGTTAAAATGTCTCGATGAATGAATGATAAACATGTAGCCACTGTTGAGCTTTTAAGCTTATGCCATGATTTACTAATTATTCTATCGAGTCCTACAGGTACTTGTACCCAACAATTTAGCTTTGTACATAGAGCTAGTATCAGTTTTTATGATACTCACAGTTAAGCCATGATAAGTAGAACTCAGTCAGTCATATGACTTAGGAAAATTCAGTAAATTTAGTATTATTCTAGTAATATCATTGATCTTAGTAATCGCAGTAATCTCATTAATCTCTATAATCTCAGTTAGTTATCAGATCTCAATAGTATTTAGTTTAGACCTCAGTAGCTCAGTTAGCTAGCAGAACTCATTAGCATTCTGTCAGGTGATAGAATTCAGTAGTATTCTATCATTCAATAGAACTCGGTGAACTCATTTCAATTCAGTAAAAATATACCATAAATAATAGCTCAGTCATGCCTAGTATGAACTAGGAAAATTTGTTCAGTGTCTATTTAGTTGGGAGTAGGATTCAGAACCGAGTGAACCCAGGGATAAGGACTCACCTTTTAGCCAGTAATGGGTGTGATCCTTAGTAGCAATCCCTGCATTCCATAACTATGTTGCAATCATAGGTCAAGATGTACTCCTACGAGTCTAGGGACTATTCATCTCCTTTGATTTTTCCTTGCAAGAAGGGTTAACGAAAGACCTCCCTACCAGATAGGGTTTACTCATAGCTTATCTTTACCCATGGCATGGTACTGACACCCTTCCAGCTGGGCTTATAGGTTAGACCCCACTAGTTCAGATTAGAGTCATGTTGGTTAAATGATTACCTCCCACAATCTCAGTTTCAAATTTAATTTCAGTAATTGAACTCAGTTCAGTTCTATATTTATCAGGACTGCAAGATACAGTTGCTCAGCTTAGTATGGAACTCAGTTAGTTCCATTAGAACCAGGACTTTCAAATACAGTCATCTAGTTTAGTCTAGAACTCAGATAGTTTTTTGGATTCAAGACTGTCAGATACACTCACCTAGTCTAATAAATAACTCAGATAGTTTTTTAGTATCAGTATACTCAGTTATCAGTTATCAGTAATGTAGTACCAGTAACCTTAAATATCGGTTACCTATAAACTTTGTAATTCATATCATCAATACACTCAGTTATTTAGTATCCCAGTATTAGTAAACTCAGATGTCAGTACATCAGAATTCAGTATTGTCATGACCCTATTTCTAATTTATATATTCATGCATGTATTTCTCACGCGTTCATGTTCATGTCATCAGTTAGTTATTATTGTTCATGCATATGAACCCTTGGATTTAGCTTACCTCACTTGCATACCAGTATATTCAATAGTACTGATGCATTTGTGCTATGGTGTTTTATACCATAGGTTTAGAAGCATGAGCTGTCGAGCATCCTTAGTGGATCAAACATTCAGAAACAAGACTAGCAATGAGTCCTCATCATTCGAAGATAGCGTGATTATTTTATTACTTTATTGTTTCGCTACTTTGAAGTTAGTTGGGGACATTTCCCTTTAACTCTATAGTTCTCAGTCAGTTTTAGAGGCATTCAGACTACAGCATGATTCAGACAATTTATTTTAGTTTTTTGGTATTCTTATACCCATTACAGATATTGATTTATATTCAATAGTAGTTCAGTTTTGAACCTTTTGGCCTTACAGCTTATATTCTACATATTTACAGTATATTATTTAGTGCTCAGTTACAGATATCATTCATGGATTAACTTATGGTCCTTTGGGGTTATTAGAAACGTGTAGCATTTTGGGTACCAGATTTGGTGCGTTACAAATTTGGTATCAGAGACTAAGGTTCAACAGTGTCGTAGGAAGTCTGAAAATCGACATCAAGTAGAGTCTTGTGCATGGGTGTGTTATGCAACACACTTATGGATAGGAGGCTATGAGATATTTTAGGAACAGTTTCCCCTCTTTTAGTATTCATGTTGTGCCACTGAGCATGAGATCAAATTTAAATCCTAGTCTAATTCAATCTTTCTTTCATTTGCAGAATATGCCTCCTAAAGGGTCTACCAAAGGAGAATCGATAATCAGTCAGCACCTCAACCCACTCAGGTAGATCCCCTGGACGAATATGTCTTCCATACAGAATTCAGGACAGTATTCTCTACTTTAGCTAATTCAGTCACAGCTCAGAATGAATGGCCAGCTGTTATTTTGGCCAACCCAATGGTCAATTCAACTGTAGCTAGGATTCGGGAGCTCACATAAATAAATCCTCCCATATTCTTCAGTTCTAAGTCTGAAGAGGATACACAGGAGTTCCTCGACCAAGTTCAAAAAGTCACAGATATCATGGCAGTGACTCACAGTGAGAGTGCTGAGTTAACCACCTATCATGTACAAGATATAGCCCATACGTTGTTTAAGCAGTGGAAGGTAGACAGGGGTAAAGATGCAAGGCCCATAGAATGGGAAGAGTTTTCTATATCCTTCCTAGATAGATTCTTTCCCCTAGAGCAGAAAGAATCCAAAACGTTAGAGTTCATCAATCTCAGATAAGGTAGCATGGGTGTGAAAGAATACTCCCTCAAGTTTACCCAGTTAACTAGGTACACTCTCTATGTAGTAGCAGACAGTAGATCTAGAATGAGCAAGTTCGTGTTTGGGGTTTTAGGTAGAGTGGTTAAGTAGTATAGGACTGTGGTGTTGATTAAGGAGATGGACATATCTAGACTTATGGTCCATGCTCAACAGATTGAAGATAAGAAACTTAAGAAGAAGAAAAAAGAGAATAAGAGAGTCAAAATAGGTAGTTATAGTTTTACTCAACCAGGGTCACGGGGTGGTAACCATTCCTAGTACAGTTAGAAGCTTTTAGTTCTAATTCCCTCTTCATCTAGTACAACAGTACCAAAGCTCAAAAATGAACGTAGGAATGGGGTGCTAGGCTCCAAAACCCAGGGTAGTGTAAGCATTATTTGCACTTATCCGCTTTGCAAAGAGTATGGTAAGTATCATAAGGGTGTGTCTAAAGCAAGCAGTAATGTGTGTTTTGGATGTGGCGAGTCAGGACACAAGGTCAAAGAATGTCCTAAACCCAGTCCACAAAGTCAGCACAGTTGTCCTTCAGCTCAGTCTGGTCGCTCGATTTAGTAGGGTGCCAATTCCAGCGCTATCAGTGGGAAATTCCCAAATAGACTCTATGCACTTCATTCCCTACAGAATCAGGAAAGTCCTCCTGATGCAGCCATGGGTATGTTACATAGCCCTTATTTACATATTTACATTTTTCCAGATTCAAGAGCTTCTTTTTCTTTATAACTTTTTACATACTAGTCAACTTTAAGGTCAGACCAGATGTTAATAGGACCTTGCTTAGTCTCCACCTAGTGGGTCAATCTATCATAGCCAGATAGGTATACAGAAACTGTCCGGTTATGGTACCTCAAAAATACAGGCCTTCAGGTTCTAGTAGTAATCCCAGTATATATAGAAAATCAGTAAGGGAAGATGATTCCCAACCCATTCCTATCTTAGTACAAAGTTTTTTACTTTAGCCATCACGATACTTACAAATGCATCATGTCACAATTTCGTGAACCCAACATATATTCACACTTTCCATAGAATTATGTGTGTTTCAAGTTCCTATTATGAGGAATCCCAGTTCGCTCAGTGTTACGAATCATGTCCCATGAATACAGAAATTCCAGAATCAAGTCATGCCGCTCATGACTCATGCACTCACATCGTGTTTTACAGTATGTTCAGTCCACATGACTTATGCTACGCTCCTAATGATAGATTAAAAAAAATTTAGACTATGTCACATATATCCATAGTTTAGACCCCTCGGTGAATCCATGGTGTTGATGATCCATCCTTTAACCCTCAGTTACAGCGCCATTCTATAATCAGTATTCAGTAAAGGACTCATATAGTACTATAGAACCATGGCCTTCAGTTATCAGTTATTTAGCCAACAAGATTTAGTACTTCAGTACCAGTCTAACCCTCAATTATCAGGAAACAGTATTAAGTGCCAGTTACAGTCTTAGTTACGATTATAGTCTCAATTACTATCTTAGCTACAATCTCAGTCCCATTCCTAGTCCAGATATATCATAAACTCAGTTCACTTTCAGGATTACTTGACCATAGCATATGGCCATCAATTACTCAGTTATTAGTATTTCATACCTTAGTTTACAGAATATTTCTGAATTATGTTGGATGTTTTGTCTTGCGTCCTTAAGGTAATACAATTTTCTCTTATACATGCTTAGTTACCTCACGTTACATAGTCAGTCATTGCCTTCTATGTATAATACTCTATAGTCTAAGTCTAGCCTTTTAGGCTAAGTATAGTTCAGTCTTAAAGACCCAGTAGTCAGCTATTAGTCATTCAATTAATCAGATTAGTTAGTATATTTATGTACTTGTGCTTAATACCCACGTGAATCTTTTCAGTAGTCTCAATGCAGTGCATAAGGCTAAGTCACTTTATCATAGATGATGTTTCATAGGCCTTGTCTCCTAATACAAGAATCCCATCCATGTAACGGTCTCCTATTTTGATGTCCTGCTTAGATCAGGCCAAGATTTGCTTTCTCCCTACAGTCACTAGAACTCTACAGAAAGAGTGTGTCATAGGAATGCTTCAATTGAGTACAAGTTTCCAGTATGAGTTGGTTAAACCGCCAGTAATTCAGTTTAGCAGCCAGATAGACAAGTTCAGATGGTGTGGTTTCCCATCTTTCCATTTAGTTGTACTACCCAGAGTATCAGGAATGTGATTATTCTAAGATTGAATAACTAGGTAGTTGTGTGTTTAGCCCAGTTCATGTATCATGCCTTAGTTTCACATCCTAGATAATCAGTCATGATTTAGTTCCTAGGTGCCTTGTGCATCACCCCAGTTTTCTTCAGTATCTCAGCGAAGTCAACGCAGTATTATTCAAGGGACGTAGTGTACCAAGGGGGAGATACACTATAATTCTCTGAACCTTCATGACATAAATGTGTTGCTATCTATTTTTGTAATGAATCTAGTATGGGGTAAGGAGTACTCATGAGTTGACCCTGAAACTTCGATCTCAGTTGTAAGCCACGTATGCAAGGTACTCAGTTCAGATCATGATATCCAGCTCATGTATCACGTTCCAGACTCAGTTACGTTCATATGTTTCTGCTCATACATATCTAGTAATTAATTTTAGGCTCATTAGTATTTTCAGTTTAAGGTAATAGTCCCCATTGAACTTATCTAGTTTTATGCATTGATTTCTATTATAAACCTGATATTAATTACCATTGCATATTCAGTCATTCATTTATGTGTCCGATCAGTCATGTATTCATGCATCAGGTATGTATGTTCAATATAATATATTCAGCTTATCAGTCATGCCTGTCATGAAATTATGTATCAGATATGTATGCTCAGAATAAATCTTAGCAAATCAGTAATGTCAGTCATGTACTCATGTTTCAGTTGTTCATGTTCAGCATGTACTTCAGCTTATCATTTCCCCTATCTCAGTCAGTCTCATTCGAGGACGAATGTTCCCAATGGGGAGATATTGTAAGACCCCATAAAATCTTAAGCTTAATTTAGTCCATTTATTATTGTTAAGGGGGTCCTATTGTTAGAAGGTTCTAGCTAAGTTTCCAGACTTAGTTTATTTTAGCTTTTGAAAGTTCTCAGTCTCATTTTGTGACTTCAATGTGCTTTAATGATCTGTATTCTTGCTAATTCACTACCAAGAAGGTCAATAGATGTTCCTGAACAAGTTTTAGAATTTTTGGAAACTCTTGTAGACCACGTTCGGAATCTCAAAACTGTGAACCAACACGATCTTGGTATGTCGTGTCGCCAATCGTGTTGGTTGATATTATTGCAAGTTTCCAGGGTCAAAGTATTGAGGATCTATGAAATAATGGTGTGATGCATCGACTATCACATCGATACCATGATGCTCCACATCGCTAATAGCGTTGTTGCCAAGTTCTCAATCATTTAAAAGTTGTGTCCTCAGGGTTATTTTAGTCTTTTTCCCATGCCCTTCAGCCTCTATAACATGAAATTTAGCCCTCTTTTGGCTAATCCTATTCATTATTTACAAAATTCACAAGAACAACACCCTAGGGCTATTAATTCAAGACTCAGTTTTCAAGGGATTCCACCATCAACCTTCAAGAATTCACCAACTAATGTATGTCAACTGTTCATCCAAGGGTTTCTTCGACCCTTAGAGTCCAAGAAACCTTTTCAAAAAATCAAGATAATGTTTTTGATATATTTCATGATTTAGTTTGACTATGTTTATGAAGATTGTGTTAATGGGTTCTCTAGTTCATGATTTAATTACAATATTGATAACGCTCAATCTACAGCTCTCGTAGGAGTGTAAAGCGGTCGTTAGCAAATATAGAACCCAACCTGGGTTGGGTGTCGATCCCACAGGGAATAACTTGGCCAACAAGTAAGCAAAATTACTAAACTTTTGGTGAAAGTCTCGTAAAAGGGGGGATTGTAATGTGTAACGAAAAAAATAAAGTAAAAGCTGAAAATAGCAAAGTAAAAAGAGAGTATTTCGTAGGTTGTGAAACAATGAGAATTGAAGCGTTGGGGTTATGTCCACCTTCTGAGGTATACGTCTCTATTGGCTATGAGTGTGTAGAGTCTTGACATGCAATTGCTTATAGAGAATTGTAGTCGATGGTAAATCCAAGCGTCTCTCGACCTAAACAAGGACTATTTCACTTTAACTCTCTCGAGCTTAAAGTGTGTCTAATGGTACAAATTCTCCAAGAGGTTAGTCCAGTTATGGCACTAGCTTTTTAATAGGAAAGGGTGTCCTACTACCTTGACATTATCTCTTTTCCAGACAAATAACCTTTCTCTCGAACAAGTTAAATGTTAGACTGGCGTTATTCAATGCGTTTACAACCGCAAAGAATGTAGATTTAAGATGAAGAGAATAATGATATAAGCAATATACTTGTCTTGAACTCACAAACTCATAGCTATAGATAGTAACTCATTCGGCTTCCATAACCCCAACTAAGAGGTTTAGTTACCCATGAATGCGAAGGATATCACGATTTGCATGGTTGATGGCGTGAGAAGTAGGTGATAGGCGTGTGGTTTTGGTGATTCCCTAGCAAGTAACGATTCTCTTGTTGTGGAATTTAAGAATAGAAGAGTAGATTAGAAGTGTTTGTAGTGAAAGATGAGAGAGATGGAAGAAAACTAATTGTTGAATTAATTGAAGAATGTGTTAAGTGCCGAATTCATTTAAAATCTCTAACATGATAGGGTATTTATAATACTCCTATCCTACTCCTACTAAGCTAATGAAATAAATAACCAAATCCTAATATACTAATGAAATCCTTGACCCAATGTACTAGGGTAAGGTTACAATATCATAATCCAAATAGAATAGTGAAATACATAACCTAATTGTACTAGGTTAATGTATCTTTGTAAAAATCCAGCTTTGTGTCTGTAAGTCCCGAAAGTCTTCAGAAATGTTGTTTTAGCCCGGGACAGATTTTCCATGCAGCAGATTTGGTCCTTAGGCGTCCAGCTCCCTTCTACTTCGTTTGTGAGCTTTCTTTTGCGTCAAGTAATCCGTAAAATGCTGTATTTTGCATCTTTTATACCTGAAACTTTCCTAATCATGTTTGTTAGCTCATTTACAGGAAAAAGGACTAAAAGTGCATGAAATAGATAATTAGTTCTCAAAACTAGGCTAAAATATGGGCAAAATATATTGATATAGGCGTGTAAATCCGCCTATCATCAACACCCCACACTTAGAGCTTTGTTCGTCCTCGAACAACATATCATGTCCTTCTAAGCATCGACTTAAGGTTTTTACAGCAACAACACAAAACATTTATCAAGACAAGCACAACAATTATCAACAAAGAGTAGCTTTCTGATTATAAGTAGAAACAGTTTAACCTCTAGCGTAGACTAGTGATGGTGATCAACTCGCATGCAAACGTTAAGGTACATAGAATCATATACAACTATCCAAAGCTCATCAACCATGTGTGTCTCACCATTTAGTACCCATAATCACGTACAAATATAGCATATTTTTCAAACATGGGTATCAAAGTGTCCTTGCTCTCACTCTCACAAAGAATTCATATGTAGCAACTAATGACCATAGGCTTGCCTTTAATGTAGTACTTTACTAAATGTCGGAATGTTAAGATTAGGATCAAGTAGGTCTTTTGATGGTTGTAATGTAGGCTAAGGGACGGGTAGGATCAGCTATTTTGGCCAGAAATAGTGACTAAGTTCCTAAGCACTTTAATACATCACATTGTATCATTGACACTTTTTTCTTTCAACCTTTCTTTATTTTATTCTTCCACCCTTGTTCTCATCTTTTGTTTTTCAATTCTAAGCACAACTCACTTTTCAGCTTTCTTTTCCTTTTTCTTTTCACAACATACCTCTTATGATAGCACTTTCTTTTTCATCACACATTCAAGCACCATTACAATTTAAAGCATCATACTCACCCAATTTTCTCTTATGTTGTCACATGACTTTTTCACTTTAAAGCACTTAGGAATTTGGATCAAATTACGGTCTTGAAAAAAATGGATTAGGCTTACATACAAGGTTGTCAAGGAAATAGGCTAAAGGCTCAAAAGGGTTTAACTAGGATGATGTCCATGGGTAGTTAAAACAAAGGTAAACATGTATAGGTTGCCAAAGAAATGCCTAAATCATATCCTAACTTACACTCCTTATTTTCGCTTTGCATACATACCAGGCAAGTTCTAGCATCAGCCACAAACATAGAAGATACTATTAATCTCACACACACAAGGCACATGGTCGACTTGATTGGAAGTAACATAGACTCTCGACCCTACAAGTGAAGGAATTGAACCACACAATATCACATAATGAGTCACAACTAGAGCCTAAACGTCTCAATAGTCACAATTGTAGCACATACTCTTGTTCTAATCTCATGCTGCCTATCAAAATAATTTCATGCGTAGCTAGAAAAATTTTACTCCTAAAATAAAAAAATGTCAAACGAAAAAAACAAAAAAAAAACGGACTAAAAAAACGAAGTAAACAAACAAACATACAAACATAGGTGCAAACAAAGAAGTATAGCATGCGATTCTACCACCCCACACTTAGACGGGACACTGCCCTCAGTGGAAAATAAAGTCGAAGAACCTGGTTAGTCGGACCCTTCATCAATGTCGGGGGTCATACCCCCTACGTCGGAATCGTCATAAGAGTCATCGTCAGAGTTCTCCTCATCATCAGAATCAGGCAAGCGTCGATCATCATCAGTTGGCACGTCATCGTCTAGAGGTTCCTCAAAATATACGCCCACTCCACACATCTCCCGGGCATGCATGTTCATTGGGTAGTCGTGGTCCAGCTGTTGGAGCTCTTCAGCAGTTGGAATACGTCCACCACTCATCATAGTAAACTGTGTCATGCCATAGAGATGACGGAAGAAGCTCTCATCCCGAGCATGTCTCTCCGCAATAGTAAGGTTGACTCCATGAGTTGTTTCAGCATCTTTGACCTTGGTGAGGTCAACCTTGTTTGGGTTATGTGGGAGTTTGTGGTTAGCTGGTTCCTCTTCGACATCCTCCTTCCGCAACATTGCTGTCAACAAATTGTCGAATGTGAAATGGGACCTTTTGTGGAGTCTGGCCTTCCTCATGGTAGATCGAATGATTGCCCCAAAGTTGATAGGGACATTTGTCATCAAAGCATAGACCAAACACACTCTATCTCTCGATATCTTGGGGTATTGAGTTCCAGGAATAAGGCATGAGTTGACAATGCTCATCCAGATTCTTGCTTCCCTATTTAATGGAGCATAGGGGAAGGTATTGTGATGGCCTGTTTCCTTATGTCTGCCCCATCTTGCCATCGATCTGCTTCCACAAAGCGTGTGTCGTATTGCTCTGTAAGGAGGCCTGCTGTACAGTTCTTTGAATGGTGTTGTGTCGACCGAAGGTAAGCCAAGAAAAGAGTTGATCCAATCCGCGGTGAGCTGTAACACTTGGCCCCGAATTTTGACTTCATTGCCTGTTGTATTTGGCGACCAGTTGGCATAAAACTCTCTTGTTAAGTCAAGATTGCACTCTCCCATGTCGCGGAAGATGAAATCCAGCTTCAAAGCCATTATTTTTGCCAACATTCGCGGCTCCTTCTTTGCTAAGGTCTCCTTGTTGATCAAGTCGACGTGCACATATTTTCTTTCTTTGTTGCTGCAGTACCATGCTTTGGCTTCTTCCTCAAGAACCTATTTTATTCCGAACATTCTGCGTGGTAGGTGTGCTGAGGATGATTCTCCTTTGTCTTTTTGACTTCTCTTTTTCCCCTTTTGGGACGTGGTAGCCTTCTCCTTGCCTTGCCTCGCTTTCGGTGCCATTGTACCTGAGACTAGAAATAGTGTTAATGGTAGCACAATCTCAATGGTTACAATCTATACACAAGAAGTAGGGGTACCACCCCACACTTAGTTTAGTTGATACAAATCAGTGAAGTGAAAGTGGTCGAGTACTCAGATTTCATCGACATACGTTTTAGTATTGTATTCCGGCAAGAAAATCAGCATTGCATCACTTATTTGCAGCTATTGGACTACTTTCATGGTGGATATAGCAACAATACAACATAGGGGTTACCACATGGAATCGTTATTCTTACAACGAGCACAACCTCCTAAGTCGATAGGCACTATAACCTTATCCCGATGGCCGGGATAGTCTATCATGTAAGCATCCAAACAACACTCTTAAGCAATATTCATAGCCATATATATTCAGCAAATATCATAACAATTATTTCGAAATAAAATTCAAGTCGGAAACAAGTCAAGAATTCCCTACGTATATGTTCACTCACATGATTTTGCAACAACAATCCAAACACATGAACATCACCACCAATCTCACATGATTTAGAAATTTATAATAAGCATAGCAACATAGTACTTACGATAAATAGATGAAGAATAAGAGAGTACTTACTTGCTTGAAGCTTGTGGAGAAGTTGTTGTGAATTGGAAGAGCAAAAGAAGAAAATTTTGAGAAGATTTGGAGGGTTATGCGGCGCCTTTAGGGTTGTTTCTAATGTGGTTGTGTTATAAAACTAAGTCCCCTTTATATAGGAAGAGTATGGGTTGGGTTATGACCCATTTACAATCGGATTTGGGGACAAAAACACCACATATGCGGCGCATATCACTCGGCATATCAATGACATATGCGGCGCATTGTCTATGGCATAATGGGACATATGCGCCGCATAGTCTATGGCATTTGTAGACATATGCGCCGCATAGTCTATGGCACATGAGATACTGAGACCAAATGCCATAGCATAGGCGGCGCATAGTCAAAAGCATACCTAGGAATAGGCGGCACATAGTGTATAGCACACTAGATTCCGAGTCCTTAGGCTATAGAATAGGTTGTGCATCGTTCGTGGCCTATTTTCACCAAGGCCTAGCCTTCCTCGAAGCCTATTTTGACGTGTGAAAGGCTCAATTCATAGCCTTATGCATCACCATTCCTAACTTACCAACATTACCATACAATGCGTCCAAATCGTCAATTGAAATCGATCTCCTCGTTGAATACTTCTTGCACCTATTTTTGCTCAAAACAAATGAACACGATTAGTACGATGGGTTGCCTCCCACCAAGTGCCTTAGTTTTGGTCATGGCACGACTCTTATTTTTGGATTTTCATTTATCAAAAAGAAAAAAATACTAAAACGACGAAACGATAAAACGATAAAACAATAAAACAATAAAACAATAAAACCATGGGTTGCCTCCCATCTAGCGCCTTATTTATTGTCGTGGCTCGACGTAGTAATCTCGAGTACTTAGACTTCGTCGAGATAAGTGATGGCCATGTCGTTCATCAAGTCAAGAGGACCGATATATGTCTTAACACGTTGGCCATTCACTTTGAAGACAACACCATCATTGTCTTCCAATTCGACTACTCCAGACGAGTAGACTTGGAGGACTTTAAATGGGCCAGACCACTTTGACTTTAACTTACCTGGGAAGAGCTTGAGTCTGGAGTTAAAGAGTAGTACCATGTCACCTTTTTGGAAGTTTCGTCAGACAATCCGCTGATCATGATACTTCTTCATCCGCTCCTTGTATAAATCTGATCTTTCATATGCATGGAGACGAAATTCATCTAATTCGTTCAGCTGCTCCAACCTCAGGTTCTTCACATTATCCCAATTCAGATTCAAGTGTTTCAATGCCCACAATGCCTTGTATTCAAGCTCGATGGGTAAATGACAAGCCTTCCCATAAACTAGCTGATAAGGTGACATGCCAATGGGTGTCTTGAATGCAGTCCTATACGCCCATAGTGCATCATCTAGCTTTCGAGACCAATCCTTCCGATTCGCATTAACCGTCTTTGCAAGGATTTACTTGATCTCACGATTGGAAACCTCTACTTGTCCACTAGTTTGGGGATGATAAGGCGTAGCTACCTTGTGTTGCTTGACTCCATACTTGGCCAATACAGATTTGAATAGCTTGTTGCAAAAGTGAGATCCTCCATCACTTATGATAGTACGAGGTACTCCAAAGCGAGAGAAGATATTCTTCTTTAAAAACGCTACAACACGCTTTCCTTCGTTGTCTGCCAATGCTACAGCTTCCACCCATTTTGACACATAATCCACAGCAACCAAGATGTACTTCATTCCGAACGAATTCACGAATGGTCCCATGAAATCAATACCCCACACATCGAAGAGTTCTACCTCCAGAATTTTGGACATGGGCATTTCATGGTGTTTTGAAATAGCACCTTGACGTTGGCATTGGTCACACCTTCTCACATAGTCAGGTGTATCTCTGAATATCGTATGCCAATAATAACCACTTTGCAAGACTTTCCTTGCCGTTCGATTCCCTGCATGATGTCCTCCAACTTGCAAAGTGTGGCATGCTTCCAATATAGTAGGAACTTCTTCATGGGATATACATCAACGAATGATACCATCCGCGCATCTTCAAAACAAATAAGGCTCATCCCAATAGTAGTGCTGAACGTCATGCATAAACTTCCTCCTTTGGTGGTAAGATAAATTGGAAGGTAACACATTACTCACCACGAAATTTGCAAAGTCTGCATACCATGGTAATTTCTCCATTGTTGTCGCTAGTATCTCCTCGTCAGGGAATGCATCATCAATCTGATTTTCTGGTTGCGCCACATACTCATTCTCACGTCTGGATAGGTGATCAGCCACTTGGTTCTCGCAACCTCTTCTATCTTTGACTTCGAAATCAAACTCTTGCAGCAGCAATACCCATCGAATCAGCCTTGGTTTTGCATCCTTCTTTGTCATTAGATACCTAAGAGCTCCATGGTCTGTATGAACGATCACCTTAGTACCCAATAGATAGGCACGAAACTTCTCAAACGCATACACAACCGCTAGGAGCTCTTGTTCAGTAACAGTGTAGTTCCTTTGGGCTTCATTTAGGACCTTACTCGCATAGTAGATAGGATGAAATAGTTTCTCCTTTCTTTGTCCAAGAACAACCCCAATGGCTACACCACTAGCATCACACATGACTTCGAACGGGAGCGTCCAATCTGGTGCTACCATGATAGGGGCTTCAATGAGTTTTCCTTTAAGGCATCCGAATGCCTTTAAGCAATCGTCATTAAAGTCAAACTTCGCATCTTTCTCCAATAGTTTGCACAATGGACTAGAAATTTTGGAGAAGTCTTTAATGAATCTACGATAAAACCCAGCGTGGCCAAGAAAACTACGAACTCCCTTCATCGAAATTGGAGGTGGTAGCTTCTCGATTACCTCTATTTTTGTGCGATCAACCTCTATTCCTGTTTCGGAGATCTTGTGCCCAAGAACGATTCCTTCTTTTACCATGAAGTGGCACTTCTCCCAATTCAGCACAAGGTTGAACTCTACACATCTTTGCAATGCCATGCTCAAGTTTGCTAAACATGCTTCAAAAGACTCACCAAAAACTGAAAAGTCGTCCATAAATACCTCCAAAGTGTCTTCAACCATATCAGAGAAAATAGACATAATACAACGTTGAAAGGTGGCTTGTGCATTACACAACCCGAATGGCATGCGTTTGAAGGCAAACGTACCATATGGGCATGTAAACGTTGTCTTCTCTTGGTCTTCAAGTGCAATACAAATCTGATTATAACCTGAATAACCATCCAAGAAGCAAAACCATCCTTTCCCCGCTAATCGATCTAGCATTTGGTCCATAAATGGCATGGGGAAGTGATCCTTGAGCGTCCAAGAATTCAGCTTGCGGTAGTCCATGCATACTCTCCATCCAGTAACGGGCCTGAGTGGAATAAGCTCATTCTTCGCATTCGCAACCACCGTCATACCTCCTTTCTTGGGAACACATTGCACAGGACTCACCCATGTACTATCAGAGATAGGATATACAACTCCTGCATCTAACCACTTGATAATCTCCTTCTTCACCAATTCTTGCATTGGTGGGTTTAATCGCCTTTGATTTTCAATGGTGGGTGTGCACTTTTCTTGAAGCTGAATTTTATGTGTGCAAATCCCAGGTGGAATACCAATAATATCCGCAATGGTCCATCCAATAGCTCTAATATACTTGCGTAAGATTGCAATAAGAGATGCAACTTGTTGCTCACCCAAATCGGCTGCCACTATGACTGGAAGAGTATTTCCGCTTCCTAAGAATGCGTACTTCAAATGGTTTGGCAGCTCCTTCAATTCTAACGTGGGTGGCTCTTCAATAGATGGATTAGCTGGTGGTGTGGGTCGATTCTTCAGATCAAGATCCAGCTTCTTGGGAGTATAACGATATGTTCCTAATCCCGATAGAGCATAAATATCTTCATCAGAAATTTCAGCATCATCATTCTCTCCTTTCATGAGCAAAACCTCCAAAGGATCATCAATAAGTTGTTCTTGTTCAAGTGGTTCTTCCTCGTCATCAACTACAACATCAGCCACAGAAAATACACTCAGATCTTTGGGTTGCTTCATTGATTTGCAAACGTCAAAACGAACCACTTCGTCATTGATTCGGAATGAGAGTTCATTAGCTCTCAAATCTATGAGCACACTTTCCGTAGCAAGGAAAGGGCGTCCCAAGATTATGGGTACCTCTGAATCTGCTTCACAATCCAAGATGACAAAGTCTGCTGGAAATATAAATGAAGATACCTTCACCAAGACATCACATAGAATACCAACCGGTTGCTTTACCGACCTATCTGCCATAACAAGCCTCATATTAGTTGGTGTAGGATCTCCTAACCCCAACTTCTTGTAGATCGATAATGGCATCAAGTTGATGCTGGCTCCTAAGTCACACAATGCTTTGGCAAAGTTCAAAGATCCGACGGTGCAAGGAATAGTGAAAGCTCCGGGGTCGGCCTTCTTCTGAACTATCGATCGGGTAGCAATTGCACTACAATGATGCACATCATCCTTCAGCTCATAACTTGCTGCCCTCTTTTTTGTCAAAAGATCTTTCATAAACTTCGCATACCCAGGCATTTGTTCAAGTGCCTCTACCAACGGAACATTAATAGTCAGCTGCTTCAACATGGTCATAAATTTGCTGAACTTAGTGTCATCGGCCACCTTCTTCAATCTTTGTGGAAAAGGTGGTGGTGGGTATGGAAGTGTTCTCTCCACGGCTTTCTTCTCCTCTTGCTTCCGTTTATCATTTTTTTCAGGCTGCACGTCACTAGGTAAAACATCCTTGACGTTTGAAGTAGTTGTTGCGGCTTCTTCTCTTGTAACGTCACTAGGTGTGGCGTCAATGTCTGCTGCTACGTCAACCACTTGCTTGTCTTTTTCTGAAGTTTCCAGCACCTTACCACTTCTGGTAGTGATGGCCATGCATGACCCATCATTCTTTGGGTTTTGCACAGTATCGCTCGGTAAGGTGCCAGCCTTTCTTTGATTGAATGCTGCTGAAAGTTGGCTCAATTGCTGCTCTATTTGCTTGATAGAAGTGGAATGAGAATCAACTAATTGCTTCATGGAGGCCAAATTGTCAATTACCTCCTTAACTCCCGCGCTCGTTGCTTCCACTCCTTTCAATAACTTAGCCATCATGTCTTCCATAGAGTTAGATGTGGTGGTGTCACATTTACCAGGGGGAACGTACAAACCACTCTTTTCATTATTTTTCTTCCAACTACCTTGGTCTTTGCTTCCAGATTTATCATAATAGTTTCGACCTTGGTTTCCTTGGGCATTCCCACGGAAAACCCCCTGATTGTTCAAGTAGTTGGCCTCTTCTTCCGAATCAGATTCGTCTCTTCCTTTCAGCGCCACAGCTTTCACTTTTTCGGTCTTCCCTGATAATAAGTGCTTTGTCAGAAGATCCAATTGTGTTTTCATGTGCGCCATGTCTTGCTCACGTTCTTCTTCTCTTCTTCTTTGGTCTGCTGACATGCCAATAGATAAAGTGGGGCTTGCTACCTCAGAATCCCTGGTATGCCAAGCTCTACTTTGCTTTGTCATGCGATCTAGAATATTGCTTGCTTGACCAAAGGTGAGGTCCATGAAAGAACCTCCAGCTGCGTTGTCCACCACTGGTTTAGTTATTGAATTCAAGGCTCTATACAAGATCCCCATGAGGTGAACATTAGTCATGTCATGGTTTGGGCATCTCGCTAGCTTTGTATTGAACCTCTCCCATGTTTCATGAAGAGCTTCAGAGGGAAGCTGACGAAAAATGCTGATTTCATCTCTCAATTGAGCCCTTTTGGATGGCAGAAAGAATCTTTCTAGGAAAGCGTCTCTCAATTGCCTCCAATTTGTAATTGAATCAGGAGTCAGCCCATTCAACCATAGTGTTGCCTCCCCAGTCAGAGACAATGGAAATAGACGTAATCGAATAGCATTCTGACCAACACCAGGATTGTCAAAAGACTTGCATGTAGAAATAAAGTTGATGAGATGCATATTCGGATCATCGCCTGCTAGTCCACCAAATAACCCCTTGAGTTGCAATAACTGAATCATGGTGCTAGTGATGTTGAATTTGGCTCCGGGCGCTAATGGTGGTGGAATTATATCTCCAGTGGCTCCGACACCATCAAGATCATCATCATCATCGTCGAAAGCTGGTTGCAACGGTTGGCGGTCATACCTATACCGAGCTTGTTGACCTCTTCGATTGGCAGGTGTTATAATTTCAGCATCACGCCTAGGGTTTAGTAACTCGTCATCACCTAAATCTTCATCGTCAGGATTTGTTGCTCACCCAGGATTATCAATGTTTTGTTGTTAGACTTGAGCAGCGGCAAGAGCAGCTAATCTTGATTGCTCGTGTTGAGCAGCCATCCTGTCAATTTCAGCTTGTGCTTCCATTCTTCTACTTCGTTGTGGTTCCGGATTGATTGGTAATAACGGTTGACCTGAACTTCTAGTATTGGGCATGCACTAAAAGAAAAAACCTTCAATAAACAAAAACAAAAACTAAACGTAAAAGTACGAGAATCTTTGACCAAAGGGTCTAGTAATTATCACGAACTTGATTGACACTCGTATTCCCCGGAAACGGCGCCAATTTTTGATAACTCTCAATCTACAGCTCTCGTAGGAGTGTAAAGCGGTCGTTAGCAAATATAGAACCCAACCTGGGTTGGGTGTCGATCCCACAGGGAATAGCTTGGCCAACAAGTAAGCAAAATTACTAAACTTTTGGTGCAAGTCTCGTAAAAGGGGGGATTGTAATGTGTAACGAAAACAATAAAGTAAAAGCTGAAAATAGCAAAGTAAAAAGAGAGTATTTCGTAGGTTGTGAAACAATGAGAATTGAAGCGTTGGGGTTATGTCCACCTTCTGAGGTATACGTCTCTATTGGCTATGAGTGTGTAGAGTCTTGACATGCAATTGCTTATAGAGAATTGTAGTCGATGGTAAATCCAAGCGTCTCTCGACCTAAACAAGGACTATTTCACTTTAAATCTCTCGAGCTTAAAGTGTGTCTAACGGTACGAATTCTCCAAGAGGTTAGTCCAGTTACGGCACTAGCTTTTTAATAGGAAAGGGTGTCCTACTACCTTGACATTATCTCTTTTCCAGACAAATAACCTTTCTCTCGAACAAGTTAAATGTTAGACTGGCGTTATTCTATGAGTTTACAACCGCAAAGAATGTAGATTTAAGATGAAGAGAATAATGATATAAGCAATATACTTGTCTTGAACTCACAAACTCATAGATATAGATAGTAACTCATTCGGCTTCCATAACCCCAACTAAGAGGTTTAGTTACCCATGAATGCGAAGGATATCACGATTTGCATGGTTGATGGCGTGAGAAGTAGGTGATAGGCGTGTGGTTTCGGTGATTCCCTAGCAAGTAACGATTCTCTTGTTGTGGAATTTAAGAATAGAAGAGTAGATTAGAAGTGTTTGTAGTGAAAGATGAGAGAGATGGAAGAAAACTTATTGTTGAATTAATTGAAGAATGTGTTAAGTGCCGAATTCATTTAAAATCTCTAACATGATAGGGTATTTATAATACTCCTATCCTAATCCTACTAAGCTAATGAAATAAATAACCAAATCCTAATATACTAATGAAATCCTTGACCCAAATGTACTAGGGTAAGGTTACAATATCATAATCCAAATAGAATAGTGAAATACATAACCTAATTGTACTAGGTTAATGTATCTTTGTAAAAATCCAGCTTTGTGTCTGTAAGTCCCGAAAGTCTTCAGAAATGTTGTTTTAGCCCGGGACAGATTTTCCATGCAGCAGATATGGTCCTTAGGCGTCCAGCTCCCTTCTACTTCGTTTGTGAGCTTTCTTTTGCGTCAAGTAAGCCGTAAAATGATGTATTTTGCATCTTTTATACCTGAAACTTTCCTAATCATGTTTGTTAGCTCATTTACAGGAAAAAGGACTAAAAGTGCATGAAATAGATAATTAGTTCTCAAAACTAGGCTAAAATATGGGCAAAATATATTGATATAGGCGTGTAAATCCGCCTATCATCAAATATCTATCTGAAGTAAAGTGATATATGTGTAGTATCATGTGAAACCATGTTAAACCCATAAAATTTGGCAATTGTAATGTGAAATATGATGCCTATTTGTTGTATAGGGTTATGTTCATATGTTATGCTCACCAAGTTTTTGATGAATTGCTTATGTGAGTTAATAAGTGAAAGAAATCATGACATGCTCATTATGTGCAAGTTGTATAATGCAAGTGTTTGAAAAATTGTTTATGAGAATAAAATAATGCCATTTTATAGTATGCTAATACCTATTCCCCATTCATGTACATGTAATGCATCTCAAGTGGTTGTTGAAATGTCTAAATGAATGAATAATAAACACGTAGCCACTGCTGATCTTTTAAGCTTGTGCCATGATTTACTTATTATGCTATCGAGTTCTAAGGGTACAGGGACCTGACAATTTAGTTGTGTACCTAGAGCCAATATTAGTTTTTACGATACTCAAAGTCAAGCCATAATCAGTAGAACTTAGTCTGTCATGCGACTCAGGAAAATTTAGTAAATTCAGTATCAGTCCAGTATTCTCATTGATCTTAGTAATCTCAATGATCTCAGTAATCTCAGTTATCTCAGTAATCTCTGTAATCTCAATCAGTTATCAAATCTCAGTAGTATTCAGTTCAGACTTCAGTATCTCAGTCAGCTAGCAGAACTCAGTAGCATTCTATCAGTTGATAGAATTCAGTAGTATTCCATCATTTAACAAAAATTAGTGAACTCAATTCAGTTCAGTAAAACTGAACCATCAGTAATAGCTAAGTCGTTCCAAGTGTGAACTAGGAAAATCAGTTTGGTGTGTATTTAGTTGGGAGTAGGATTCAACACTGTCAGTTGGGAGTAGGATTTAGTAATAGAACTCAATTCAGTTCTATAGATATTAGGACTGTCAGATACAGTCGCTCAACTCAGAACAGAACTCAGCTAGTTCCATCAGAATTAGGACTGTCAGATACAGTCATCCAGTTCAGTCTAGAACTCATATAGATCTTCAGATTTAGGACTGTTAGATACAGTCACCCAGTACAGTAAAGAACTCAGATAATTTACCAGTATCAGTATACTCAATTTTCAGTTATTAGTAATATAATACCAATAACCTCAGATATCGGTTACCTGTAAACTTCATAATTCATATCATCAATAGACTCAATTATTCAGTAGCCTAGTATTAGTAAACTCAAATGTCAGTACATCAGTATTGAGTATTGTTAGGAACCCAGTTCCAGTTTATGTATTCATTCATATATTTCTCACGCATTCATATTCATGTCACCAGTCGGTTATTATTGGTCATGCATATGAACCCTTGCATTTAGCTTACCTCACTTGCATACCAGTACATTAAATTGTATTAACGCATTTGTGCTATGGTGTTTTATACCATAGGTTTAAAATCACGATCTATCGAGCATCTTTAGTAGATCAGACGTTCAGCAGCCAGACTAGTAGTAAGTCCGCATTATTCAAGGATAGCATGATTATTGTATTACTTTATTATTTCAATAGTTCGGAGTTAGTTAGGGACATGTCCCATCAACTCCACAGTTTTTAGTCTGTTTTAGAGTCATTCATACTATAGCATATTTCAAACAGTTTATTTCATTTTTGGGTATTGTTACACCCCTTTGCAAACATTGTTTTATATATTCAGTATTAGTTCATTTTTGAACCTTAGAGCCTTATAGTTTATATTTCACATATTTACAGTATATTATTAGTGCTCAGTTACATATATCAATCATGGGTTAGCTTATGGTCCTTTGGGGTCATGAGCACCGTGCAATATTATAGGTACCAAATTTGGGGTGATACAGTCTGAAAGCCTCTAGCAGATTTATATTGGAATTGATGTAACAAGTTCCCAACTAATTCTAACTGACTACTGAACTGAAACACTAAAATAAACATATCCCCTATTATGAGCTAATTGGGGTCCAACCTATGACCCCAGTTTGAAGGGTGTCTATACCATGCCATGGGTACTAACACTGGTTGTGTGGATCCACTGAAGTAATGTGCTGAAGGACTGAAGAGTGACCCTCTACTGGCAGGTGCCCTGGTGAGATATGTGTTAACCTTCAACTGGCAGTTTAACATCTCAACCTACACTGGCTACATAGTTCTAGGTTTCATGGACTACTACTAAAGGTCACATCCTTAACTGAAAGGTGAGCCCCCATCCCTGGGTCTGCTCAGTACTAAATCCTATTCCCAACTGGACTGACTCAGATTATTGAACTAAACTGAACTTACTGACATGATATACTGACTGAACTGATAATACTATAATATATCCGAAACTATTCTAAAAATACTAAAACTAAGTAAACAACTATGTTTTTGAGTATTATTAACCCCCAGGACTCAATAGCAATATCACTAAGAACACATAGGAGCATTTGGAACAAAATTAGTAAGCATTATCCGAAAATCATTGCTTAGGCATTTCACCAAATTATGGATTAAGGATTTAACATGCAAATATCATATTTCAAATAGATCAAAGGCTAATTTCAACCTGAACACATGTAAACATGATATAAAAAATGAAATTCATGGAGAAAATTCATGTAAACATGTGAAGGTCATGATATTAAACTTTAAAGCGGATTCTTGAACTCCGTTGGTGAAAAGAACCCATGGATGAACATCTAACATACCTTAGTTGAAGAATTGATAAGAGTCTTTGTGAATTTCTTGAAGATTGATTTTGAATGTTGAAGGATCTAGGGTTTGATCTTGAGAGAGTTTGGGAAAAGATGAGTGAGATTGCCTGTTTAGGTCCTTAATCTCATATTATGGCTAAGATAATGTGAAGGAAAAAGGAATAAAATACCCTCCTAGACTGGAAATTAATTAAGATAACGTAGCTAGTGATACAATAAATTATGCATCACATCACTCATTTGACGCATCATGTTGAACCCCAACAAGGTGATAAGCGGTGCACTACTGCCATATCGTGCTGACTTGCTGGATTTAACTTCCAAACAAGCCTTAAACCTCATCCGAAAAATTTAAAAATTACACATGACATGATATCTACCACCCCGATGATGAATCAACTTAAAAATTGATGTTCTAAGGCCAGGAAGGTCAGAATTAAAATCATCAAAGTTTAAGGGGCTTTGTAAATTACTAAGTCTTAACACTTAGTGAAATTTTCTAATTCTTAGACCCCTTTAGCATGCAAGAGTGAGATGAAACAATTTTGGATCATATTGGGTCTTACATCTTCATAGCTCTAACAATTCTTTTTTCCAAATAGGCAATAATTGTGTCTTTTTCACTAGAATCAGACTTAGTAGCCTTCAAAGCCAAAGTTTTTCTCTGTTTTGCTTCCTTCTTGTCTTGTCCTTGCTACTTCTTGAGATCATGAGCCTTCAAATTACCAATAATTTCATCCATTGTTAGAGTTTTAGTTTCTTGCCTTACTGATAGGATCCACTTTGTTTTCCCAGGATTTAGAAAGAACCCTAGAATTTTTATCACCTATTTGTAAAAAGGAATTACTTCTCCTAGGCGGTGCAACTTATTAGTGATTGAAGTGAATGTTGTATGCATCTCTTGGATAGTTTATCCTTCTTTCATGGTGAAGATTTCATACTGAATAGTCAGAATATCATTTTTTTAATCCTTTACATCAGTGATTCTGTCATGAGCAGTCTTCAATCAATCCTAGATTTCTTTAGTATTTTCACAGGCAGAAATCATGTCATATTTATCAGGACCTATGCCAAAAAATGTAGTTTCTTGGACTTGTAATTCTTCTCAACTTTCCTTCTATATTCATCATCATACTCTCACCTACTTTTAACAACCATTCTAGTTATGTCTCCTTCTTTGATCTCTCTAACTGGCACATGAGTACTATCTAGTCTTATATCCATCATCTTACTATCCTCAGCCATGATGAACTCATACATCCTTATTTTCTACCACCTATAGAAATTCCTATTAAATCCAGGTGGTCTAGTGGTAGATTATAACACTACCTGAACCAGGGTCTAGCCGTGTTCGGTATCTCAAGTCCAACTGTAATTGGAGACCATCTCCAGTACCCATACCATTGACTACCCATCACCCCATGTCAGATGAATTCTTTACATATAACAAAATAATATAATTTTAATTTAAAGACCTTAAAATAAGGCTATAACCAAAACCAAGCATCCACAACCAAATGACCGTCCAATATTGATCCCAATGCCAATACCAATACCAATTCTAATGCCAATACCGACACCGCCCATACACATAGTTGTTCAACAAAGCCTCTAGTTAAAACCAAAGAGTATCAGTTCAGGACATGCCCCAAACCATATCCAAAACCAAAACCAAGGAAATAACAATGACAAAAAGAAATCCATAGCATCACATTGGCCTTCCGAATTATTGAAGATCACCACTTCTGTACGGCTTAAAAGTTATCCCAGAATTACCAAGTCACGAGCATGAGTAGTGGAAGTGTGAGAGATTCCTGCATCACATAGGGACATAGCTCCCGAAGATAGTTAGCAGGGTGAACGCTAGCATATAAATAAAGAATTAAAACAAAGTAATTCCATTAAATCAAACCAAATCAATCAATGCAAATCACAACATCCAAATGTGTATATATACATATATATATTGTTCCGGGATATGGAACAAGGTTTAGCATGCCTTTTAAAACCTTAACCTGGACTGTGTAGCTTTATCATCATAAATCCACCCACTGGAAATAAGGGTCCAGTGTTACCCCCTGAATGGGCCCTAGTGCATGTAGCCGCAGGAACCAGAGATACCATAGATGGTCAGGAATTCCCTTGTACCCTTCAGCCTCTATGATACATATATACAAGTATAGACTTGGGTGATTCCCATGTATCCCACAAGCATAAGGTCACCAAGACCAACCATCATATCAGGAAACATGAGTTTCTAGTGTCTGTCCTTCAGAATCACACCTTCACGACTAATTATCACAACCCACATTATTACCCAATTAAAGCATTTAGGACATAACATAACCACCGATTCCCAGGATCCAATTACTAAGGCATTAGTAAGTGGTATCATCATACTGACAATAGCTTCTAAGCAAAGTCATTAGCAATGACTTAGGGGATTCCTATAAACCTTGCAGACTCTATTATTGAAATCACTTAAGGGAACTCCATTATTAAAATTGCTTAGGGGATTTTCATCTACCCCACAAGGTTTCCATTTTAACAATAACTTGGGGGATTCCCATGTATTCCACAAAGTTTTCAAAACCATCAAACATTTAACCATTTATACCATGCGTTAGTTTCCAAAAATTAGTCAAACCAAGCACTTTGGGATTACATTAGACCTCTAGTTCAAATTCCCACCTTTCTCATAACTACTAACCAATTTTAAAATATAGCGTTGGAGTCACAACTACTTTAAAAGTCACAAATACAGAGAAAGTTATCATTATCAAGTTCAACCACCATACCCATGCACCCATATGTTCAAACCATATTTAAAACAAGGAAACCATAATTGAACCATGGAAAACATAAGTCAACAATAAGCATTCAAAAAACCTCAACCATTATTTCAAAACCATAACAATACTATGAAATTCATACATTAAAACATGTGCTTTAAGTAAAATAACAATGAGGGAGGAGTAACATACTTGAAATTCCAAGGAATTTGGAAGAAATTGCACCATTAGAACCCTAGATGACCACTTTCTTTGAAACCCTAGCCTTAGCTTGAGCAGAGAGTTTGAGACAGCATGTAGGATTATTTTATTAGGAGTGATGTGATAATGAAGTCCCAAGGAAGGTTTTAAGACATGGGGTCCAAGCGGATATAGTGGGAAATATCCAAAATACCCTCAACTAAAAGCTCTAAAAATTCATCCTTGGTTATGAGTAGACCCATTGACTCATCTCCACATCATACAACTCTTATCATTAAGTTGTAACCAAGATAGAAAACCCAACCACCATCAATTGGACACCTTACGACTAGGGTCACTTGACCCATCAAGACACCATAGGACTTGTATGGTCAATTCATAATTAAATAGTGATCATCTCATATTGATAAAAAGCTTATTTACCTTACATTATTATTGTTACTATTACTTTCACAAAAAAACCATTTTACTTTCTGCAATTTCCAATTACATCAGTAAGCTCATGATAGATTTCTAACCTATTTCTCATGGGAATAACCCTAACCTTATTTGTTTCTATATTTGACAAGAAACCAATTTATATATTTTTGGAGATATAATTTATGTGATATCAAATTTTGGCAGCACTGCCAGGGAATATAGTTATGGATTGATTGACTGAGGTTGTTGGTTTTGTTTATTGAGTTTTGATTTTCAACTTATTTTAGGCATACATTGATGTATGTCCAGTACTTAGAGTCAAGGAAATCCATTTATTCTCTTTGATCTTTATATTTAACAAACCTTATTATAGAATCATTATATAGAAAGAGGAGAAGGGTATAGTAAAGGAGCTTAAAATAAAGGGTTTCATGATGATCCAACCATATTGAATTGGCCACCTCCTCATGATATTTCAGAAATGGCTGAGCAAACCACTGCCGCATTAATGGTAAAGTAAAATGCTAGTTTAGCACTTGTCCGACGTGTTAAAGAGATAACAAAAGCCATAAGATCATTGAGCAGCAATAAATAGGATAGACTTAGAAGTACTAGAGGTCAACCACCCACTTACCTGTACTTACAAGTGTATGATGATCTAGAAAAAGATTTGGGATTTTTTTAACCAATTTGGATGGGTGGTATCATTCATCCAGAATTACCCCAAGGAACAAAATTTGACAATAAAATTGAAATAATCTAGTTGCTTAATTTGAAAGAAATGTTTACTTATTTGCCTACTAAATATGCACCTTATGAAATTTGTGGGTATTTTCACTTCATACAATCTACCTAGGGTGAGTCGAAAAGCTATACGACTAAGGTTTTTCTCATTCTCTCTTATAGGAGAAACTACTTTATAGTTAAGAGAGCTACCTCGTAGGTTCATTACTACTTGAAACAAGTTAAGGACATAGTTCTTTGATTGACTTTTCCCATCCTCTCAAATGTTGCAGTTGAAGGATGAAATTTGTTATTTCCAGTAGTTACATTTAGAGGAACTATACGAGATATAGTTGAGGTTTAATAAGAAGCTAATGAATATCCCAAATCATAGAATCTCTGGGAGGAACTCCTTGGAGATATTAAATGCAAAAAATATCTAAGTTATGGCAGAGAATATTATAGGTGGTGCTTTCATAAGTCTTCAATGTGATCAAGCAAAAATGTTAGACCAAATTACTAAAACCAACTGAGGGTAATTTGGTCAACTATTACTTATATTATTGGTACTTCTTATGAGTATATATCCCTAGATGAGACAGTGGCTTAAGTGATAACACAATTGAGTATTGAGTTCAGTTTGCTTAAGTAATTTGCAACCAATGATAAATTAAGTGGATTTATGTAGTAAATCTTTTAGACATGGTGAGTCTGATTTTAAGGAAGAAGAAAACTATTTGGATAAAGAGATGGTGGGTTCCCAAGCTAAGGGTCAAGTGTATAACCAAGGCACTTAGAACTCGAGACAAGGGAATCAAGGTTGGAACTACAACAAAGACAGGTATAGGAATAGGAGTAGAGAGTGTTATAGTGACTAAATAAGAAAGGATGATTACAAGGAGAAGAGTGGTATTTATGTTACACAGGGGAACTGTGATGTTGAGTCTAGAAGTTCAAGAATAAAGGCATTTCTTGCTAAGCTTATAAAGGGATCGGAGTGCCAATAGAGTTTCCTTAAGGAGATTAAGACTGACATATTAGATTTAACATAGAAAGTAGAGTCGCATGCAACCGTAATTAAGTAGCTGGAGCAGCAATTTAGGTAGATGTCTATCATATTGAATCAATATCAATTGGGAACTCTTTCTATAAATACTATTTAGAAGTTAAACAATAATAGTAATTTCCTAGCCATCACTACTTGAAGTTGTAGGCTACTATTGATCCACCTATGCTAGTGGTTGATGATGTAAGGAATAATATTGTGGTTGATGATGCGGGTGAAATTGAAACTTAAAAGTAGATGAATAATGATACGTATCTAAAGCATATTATTGTATAGAAAAGGACATCACACCACTGCAGAAGCCCATTTTATGACCTCCTTCACTCTTTCCCCAAAGATTTTGAAGTAGAAAGTGGAAGAAAGAATGTATAAGAAGTTTATTTCTATGTTGAAGGAGTTGACTATGAACATTCTTCTTCTTAAAGCTCTAGAACAAATGCCTGGATATGTGAAATTTATGAAGGATTTAGTGACAAAGAAGAGAACTATCAGTTATGAGGATGTTGGTGGTTTGCATCATTATAGTCCAAACACATCTCAACCTCTTATGCAATGTAAAGGTGATCTCAAAGCTTTCACTACTTCTTATACTATTGGGTCATCAAGATTTGCCAGGGCTTTGTGTGACTTAGGTGAAATCATTAACTTGATTTTTTTGGTAGTGTTTAAATAATTAGACTTGAGACCTCTGAACCAATGATTACAGAGTTATTAAATGTGGATCATATGGTTAAAAAGTGCATGTCCATATCGTTTGATGATTTGGTCAAGGTGAACAACTTCATCTTTCCATCCTACTTTGTTGTCTTATATTGTGAGGTTGATTTTGAGATGCCTATAATTTTATGGAGACCATTTTTAACCATAATTAGAGTATTAGTGGATATAGAAAGAGGTGAGATTAAGTTTAGGATGAATAATGAGGAAGTCTATAATAACTTTTTTTAGACTTTGTTTGGTTCAGCTATAAGGAGCTTAAATCATGAAAATTTAGCTAAGTGTTGAAGACTTAGCCTTATTTTGACTCCTTAACTTCAAACATTTTTAAATTTACCTTCTGGGTTCCGAGATGATGGTTTTTGAGTTGATTCATTTTTCAGGAGTGTAAGGAACATGTCTCAGGGAAGTTTCAAAATTTTTGGATGAGGTTTGGGTCATTTTTGGATTTTGATTCCAGCAGCTCAATACGATTCCACTGCGTCGCGCCGTGTTTTTCCGTTGAACATGCCATCACATTGAGCCAAGCTCGCAAAGGGACTTCCAGTTGTGACATTAATCTCCATAGGGGCAATTAAGTCATTTACCCTTACACCAAGTCATAAAAATAGAATATTAGATGTCAGTTTAAGCATTATACACTCATTCTTCATCAAATTTCTCTCCAAGAAATACTAACCAATTTCCAAGAAATCCAAAACACTATTACATCCTCTTTAAGAAAATCAAGAATCTAAGTTTCCAAATCCAAGAACTTAAGGAAGAAACCTCCAAGAACATCTTTAAGAGTTCAAAGTCAAGTTTCTACATCAAATTAAGCCTAATAATGTATGTGGGATTATGAGCAAGGATACTCTTTCATCTTTATGCCTAAAACTTATTTTTATGTTAAGATTTCATGAATTGGAAATTAGGGTTCATACCCAAATAATCTTATTTTGAGTTTATGAATGATTTAAGTATTGAAGTGCATGTTTATCTCAACTATTTATGCTTTGACTTAAAGATTTATATAATTAATTGCACTTTCTTTTCGTGAGTTGATATTGTTGAATGATTTCAAGATGATTATTGAGAATGAAGCTTTATTCAAAACCTTTTAAAGTTTAAGTGCATATGTTTTAGGCTTTAAGCATGAGTTTTGAGATTTCACGAAGATTATGATCGTAAGCCTCTTTAATAATTGTTTACCAAGTTTTAAGGAAAGAATTGACCTTTTAATCCTTACCTATGAGATGGAATCCACATTGATTTATCTTGATTATAGTTTAATGCAAAAAAAGCATAAGTGGTTTTCATTATAAACCCTTATGCTATTTTAAGGTGGATTTCCTAAATTCTAAGCATATAAATATGGGAGTAGTATTTAGCACTGAGTTGGATATGATTTCAAGGTCTCATGCCCTAGAACTGTGAACCACCATAGGTCTAAAGTCCCTATGTGGGTTAAGTATAGTGATCACTTAAGTTAAGGTCCTATTCCGATGGAAAGGGTAGGACAACTTTCCCCAGCGGGAGCTCTCCCATTCGTGTGTAAGTCGTTGGAATTCATTATATCTCACATGGTGTATGTCAGGTAGAAGAACCTTTCAAAAGAAAAATAAAAGTTAAGATTTTAGAAACTAAGTATCATGGCTCACAATGTTCATACTTATGCTTCATCATTCATGTTTATGATTTTACAGCTTTTGTTTTATTCAATCATAAGGTGAGTCATTTACACTTGACATACATTCTTTACAAGTTTATATGAACTTTGAGTTGCTATTTTAATTATGCATTCACCCCCGCATACTCAGTATATTTTAGAAGTACTGATCCACATATACGTTTATGTGTTGCATCGTCTTCTAATGTAGGTCCAGGTGCTCAGTTCGAGCAGCGTGATTAATTTTGTGCATCTCCACCTACATTCCATCTCTTGGTGAGTCCTTATAGTTTGAGGACCTATTTTATCAAATTTGTTATTGTTGAAAGTACTCTAGTTATTTGATTTCTATTTAAGTTGGGTCAGCTAGGGCTTGTCCCAGTGGCTCTCTAGTTAGAAGTAGAGGCTTGTCCAACTATTTTTCTATTGTGGATTCAAAGTGTTAGTTTTAAGATTTCTAAGCATAAGACTTTTAGTTAATACATTAATTTAGTATTTTGAGACTTTATATGTCAAGTTTATCTTTAGTATGAGTTCTAAAGTTGTTAGAAGTCTTAAAGGGTTAGCTTGGGACTACTTATAGTCTTGAGCACCATGTGACGTCTAGGATATTTTTTAGGGCGTTAAAAAATTGGTATTAGAGCTTAAGGTTTAATGATTCCTAGGGTATCAGACAAGTTGTGTTACGTATAGTCTTCATCATGGGTATGAAGCGCACCATATTTATGAGTAAGTGGCTATGGAATGAATTAGGAATCATCCTTTTCTTTCATGATCTATCATTCTTACAAGTGTCTCTATCAGCTTTAATTCACACTTTTACGTGACAGAATATGCCTCCTCTTGAGCCAATCCACGTAGAAATGGTAACCAACCACCATCATAAGCGAACCCTCTAAATGAAAATATGTCTCATGCTAAATTTTGAGCTACCTTTCAGGCATTGGCCCATGTTGTGACTGCCAATATGCAGGGAAACTATCAGGCTGCTGTCCCACTTTAGTAGAATAGTGATTTACCTGCAGCCAGGGTTCATGATTTCATGATAATGAATCCACCTGAGTTCTTTGGGTCAAAGGTTAGTGAGGACCCATAACTCTACATTAATGAGGTGAGAAAAATCATTTAAGTTATGTATGTTATTGAGAAGAAGAGTATTGAATTGGCATCCTATAGGTTGAAGGATATTACTTATAATTGGGTTGTTATGTGGAAGGATGGTAGAGGTAAGAATACAAATCCTATGAGTTGGCAGGTATTCCAAGATATATTTCTGGATAGGTTCTTTCTGCGTAAGATGAAAGAAGCTAAGGTTGAGGAATTTATGAACCTGAGGTAGGGCTTGATGATAGTGAAGAAGTACTGCCTTAAGTTTACCCAGTTATCCAAGTATTCTCCTGAGTTGATAGCTAAGCCTAAACTTAGTATGAGTAAGTTTGTTACTGGAGTGTCTAGATTGGTAGTCAAGGAGTGTAGGACTACCATGCTTATTGGGGATATTAATTTTGCTAGGTTGATGTCTCATGATCAATAAATTGAGGTAGAGAAGTTGAAGGAGAGAGAGAGAGAGGGGAAATAAGAAGGTTAGAACCAAATAGTTTGAGTATGGCCAACCAAGGTCTGGAGGGGGAAACAGTTCTCAGTTTCAAGGTTACTCATCTATACCAATGCCATCTTCAGCCATTTCCCCAGCACCAAAAACACAGCAGTAGTGGGGTAGAACTTTTGTTGCTAGGTCTCAGAGTAGTGTAGGTGAAAGTCCCAGTTATTAGAAATTTATAAAGTGTGGTAGAAACTATCCTAGCAAGTGTTTGAGGGGAAAGAGAGGTTTTTATGGATTTGGAAAGTTGGATCACGCAATCAAAGAGTGTTCATATGCTAAGAAAGGAAACAGGTATGTTCGTCCCTAAACTAAGGCTACTAACGCACCATCTTCTTCAGGTCGCCCAGTCCCTCATTGGGGTGCATCACCCAGTATCAATGATGTTTAGCACCAGAATTGGTTCTATGTTTTACCATCCTGATGGGAGCAAGAGAGTTCACCAGATGTTATTATTGATATACTTCGTGTCTTGCATTTTGATGTTCATGTGTTGTTATACCCCAAATCACATCTATCTTATATGACTCCTTTGATTGCAGCTATTTTTGTGATAAATCCTGAAAAGCTCACCAATCCCTTCTAAGTTTCCACCCCAGTAAGTGAGTCAGTTGTTGCCAGACGAGTCTATAAGAAGTGTCTTATCACTTTCCTGCATAAGATCATACTAACAAACTTAATAGAGTTAGAAATAGTAGATTTTGATGTCATTCTAGGCATGGATAGGCTCCATTCATGCTATGCATTAATAGATTGTCACACCCGTGTGGTGAAGTTTTAGTTTCCTAACGAACCAGGTTTTGAGTAGGTAGGTAGTTCTGAATCTCCCTAGAGTCACTTCATACCTTATCTTAAGGCCAAAAACTTGATATCAAAGGGATGCATTTACCATTTAATTTGAGTCAAAGATACTAAGTATGAAGCTCCAACAGTTCAATTAGTTCATATAGTCAATGAGTTTCTCAATGTCTTTCCTAAAGATCTACCAGGGGTACCTCCCAGTAGAGAAATAGAATTCAGTATTATTCTTCTTCCTGATACTCATCCCATCACCATCCCTCCATATCGCATAGCTCTGGCCAAGCTTAAAGAGCTAAAAGAGAAACTTAAAGACCTCTTAGATAAAGGTTTCATAAGGCCTAGTGTTTCTCTATGGGGTGCTCCAGTCCTATTCGTGCAAACGAAAAATGGCTCTCTTCAAATGTGCATTGACTACCGCCAGTTTAATAAAGTCACAATCAAGAGCAAATATCCTCTTCCTAGGATTGATGACTTATGTCGACTAGCTTCACGGTGCAAGTTATTTCTCTAAGATAGACCTCAGATCCGGCTATCATCAAGTTAGAGTATGGGAATGTGATATCCCAAAGACAACCTTTAGAACCCATTATGGTCACTTTGAATTTTGAGTCATGTCCTTCGGGCTAACGAATGCCCTAAAAGCCTTTATAGACTTGATGAATAGAGTGTTTAAAAAGTACTTGGGCATGTTTGTCATATTCTTCATCGATGATATTCTTGTCTATTCCCATAGTGAGGATGACCATGCAGACCATCTCAGAATCATATTGCAAACAGGTAGAGATCATTAGTTGTTTACCAAATTTAGTAAGTGTGAATTTTTGCTAAGGTTAGTGGCTTTCCTTTTCTATATTGTTTTCAGTGATGGCATTAGAGTTGATCCTCAAAAGACCAAAGTAGTGAGAAACTGGCCTAAACCTATCTCTTTATCAAACATCAAGAGTTTCTTGGGTTTGGCTGGCTATTACTGATGATTTTTTAAGGGGTTTTCATCTATTAAATCACCTATCTCTAGGCTAACTCAAAAGAAAGTTAAGTTTTAGTGGTCATATTCCTGAGAGAAGAGTGTTCAGGAGTTGAAGACTTGACTCACTTCAGCCCCAGTTTTGGTGTTACCAGATTGTTCAGATGGATTTGTTGTTTATTGTGATACTTCTAGAGTTGGTCTGGGTTGTGTTTTAATGCAGAGAGGTAAGGTCATAGTCTATTCCTCTAGGCATCTTAAACCACATGAAAATAACTATCCTACCCATCATTTTGAATTAGGAATTGTTGTATTTGCCTTGAAAATTTAGAGGCATTATCTTTATGGGGTGCATGTTGATTTGTTAACGGATCACAAAGTCTGCAGTATGTGTTTTTGCAGAGAGAGAGTTAAATTTCCATCAGAGAAGGTGGTTAAAATTCTTGACGAACTATGATATGAGTATTTTGTATCATCCGGGATAGGCAAATGTAGTGAAAGATACCCTTAGCAGATTGTCTATGTGTAGTTTTGCTTATGTTGATAGTGATAAGAAGAAGTTAGTTCAGGAATTTTACCAGCTGGCTAGACTAGGTGTTCGGTTGGTTTATTCAGCTGAAGCTAGTGTATGGGTTCAGAATTGTTTGGAGTTTTCTTTGGTTTCTGAAGTGAAGGAGAAACAAGATAGAGATTTCAGTTTGTCTAAATTTAAGGAGTCAGTCATAGATCATAAAGTAGAGATTTTCTCCCAAGGGGGAAATGGTGTGTTGCGATATCAGGGTAGACTATGTGTGTCATGTGTTGATGGTTTAAGAAAGCATATTTTGGAAGAAGCGCATGGTGCGCGTTACTCTATTCACCTAGAAGCCCCTAAGATGTACCACAATTTATGGGAAATTTATTGTTGGATATGTATGAAGAGGGATATTGCAAAGTTTATAGCTAAGTGTGCTAATTGTCAGCAGGTTAAAGTTTAGCACCGAAATCCCGGTGGAACCTTCCAGGGGTTTGGCATTCCCACTTGGAAGTAGGAAGATGTGAACATGGACTTTGTAACAGGATTACCCTGTTTATGTTATCAGCATGATTTGATTTGGGTTATTGTTGATAAAATGACCAAGTCAGCTAATTTCTTGCCAGTCCATACTTCCTTTTCAGCTGAAGATTATGCTAAGTTTTATATTAGAGAGTTGGTAAGATTGTATAGAGTTTCTTTGTCTATCATTTTAGATAGGGGTACTGAATTTACCTCTCACTTTTGGAAAGCTTTTCAGAAGGGTCTTGGTACCCAAGTTTATCTCAGTTCAGATTTTTATCCTCAGACAGATGGTCAGGCAGAAAGGACCATTCATACCTTAGAGGATATATTGAGGGCGTGTGTTCTTAATTTTAAATGAATTTGGGATGACCACTTTCCTTTGATTGAGTTTGCCTACAACAATTGTTATCATTTTTGTATCCAGATGGCTCCATTTGAGGCTCTCTATTAGAGAAGGTATAGATCACCCATTGGTTGGTTTAAAGTAGGTGATGCTGCTTTGATAGGGCTAGATATAGTGTTTAAAGCTATGGAAAAAGTATGGTTGATTAGAGAGAGGCTTAAGATAGCTCAGAGTTATCAAAAATCTTATGGAGATGTGAGGAGAAGGGATCTTATGTTTGACGTTGGTGACATAGTTTATTTTAAGATTTCACCCATGAAAGGGGTGAAGAGATTTGGCAAAAAGAGAAATCTTAGTCCCTGATATGATGGCCCTTATAGAACTTCGATTCATGTTTGGAATTTAGCTTATGAGCTTGAGCTTCCTGTAGATTTGTCATCCGTTCAACCAGTGTATCATGTCTCCGTACTAAAGAAGTGTATTGGTGATCCTACTATTGTAGTTCCTTTGGAAAGCACTGAAATACAGGATAGCCTTTCATTTGAAGAAATCCCAGTTGATATCCTTGATCACTAGGTTCATAGACTAAGGAACAAAAAAGATCCCTTGGTTAAGGTTCTTTGGCGGAATTAGTCTATTGAGGGTGCCACTTGGGAAGCGGAAGCAGATATACAAACCAAATACCCTCAGCTTTTCTTCGCAAGTTCGGACTTAGCATAAGGTAACAAGTCCTTCTTAGATTATCTCATTTTCCACTTTCACTTACAACTATATTCAATCATCTTTATGGGATCTCGTGCATGCACTAATCAGTTTAGTCATATAGTGAAGAGTGAGTTATGCATGTTCAGTATAAGATCTCAGTCTTTCCAATATCCTCAGTGTAGCCAAATCTAATTCAAGGATGAATGTTTCCAAGGGGGAGATATTATAATACCCCATATTAAACTTAGTTTAGTTCAGCTCTTAGTTCTTGCATAAGGAGCTTAAAGCCTGAAAACCTAGCTAAGTATTGACTACTTAGCCTTATATTGACTCCTTAACTTTAGAGATTTTTAAGTTGACCTTTCAGGATCCGATATAATGGTTTTTGAGTTGATTTATGTTTAGGGGTGTAAGAAACATGTCTCAAGGAAGTTTTGGAATTTTTGGATGAGGTTTAGGTCGTGTTTGGATTTTGATTCTAGCAGCTCAATCCGATTCGACCGCGTCATGCTGGGTTTAGCGATGAACATGCCATCGCATTGCACCAAGCCCACAAATGACATTTCAGTTTCAAATTTAATCTCCAAAGGGGAAAATAAGTCATTTACCCTCACCTTAAGTTGTAAAAATAGAAGATTAAATGTCGGTTTAAGCATTATACACTCATTCTTCATCAAATTTCTCTCCAAGAAACCCTAACCAATTTTCGAGAAATCCAAAACACCATTAAATCCTCTTAAATAACATCAAGAATCTAAGTTTCTTAATCTAACAACTTTAAGAAGAAGTCATCAAGAACATCTTTCAGAGTTCAAATTCAAGTTTCTACATCAAATTAAGCCTAATAAGGTATATTGGGTTATGAACAAGGGTACTCTTTCATCCTTGTTTCCAAAACTTATTTTGAAGTTAATATTTCATGAATTACAAATTAGGGTTCATACCCAGATCATCCTGTTTTGAGTTTATAAGTGATTTAAGTACTGAAGTACATGTTTATCTTGCTTATTTATTCTTTGACTTGAAGATTTATATCATTAATTGCACTTCATTTTGTAAGTTTATATTGCTGAATGATTTTAAAATGATTGATGAGAATATAGCTCTATTGAGAAAATCTGAAAGTTTAAGTGCATATGTTTTAGGCATCAAGCATGAGTTTTGAGATTTTAAAAAGATTATGATCGTAAGCCTCTTTCATAATTATTTATCAAGTTTTAAAGAAATAATTGATCTTTTGATCCTTACCTAAGAGATGAAATCCACATTTATTTATCTTGATTATAGTTTAATGAAAAGAAAAGTATAGCTGGTTTTCATTATAAACCCTTATTATTATGAAATAAAAAAGCAAGAACAAAAAAATATAAATCAAGAACAAAAAGAATAAATAGAGAGAGAAGAAAGAGTAATTCCTTATTTCTTTTGAGGGAAAAGATATTATATGATTGTATATATAATGAACAAGACCACTTTATTTATAGGGGAAAATACTCCTAGTTTCTGACTAAAAGGCAGATACTTTAAATCCTGATAGATATCAACTAAATCTTGATAGATCTTATTAGATCTTGATAGATCTTATTAGATCTTGATAGATATTCACTATAATTAAATACATTCATAACACTCCCCCTTGAATTTCTAATTGATAGATAATGTGCCTTATTAAAACCTTACTAGAAAAAATCTAGTGGGCAAAAAACTAGAGAAGTAAAAAGAGTGCACATTTTTAATAATATGCATTTTGGCTAGCCCATTAAAAACCTTAAAAGGAAAACCCAGTGGAACAAAACATTGAAAGGAAAAAAGAGTACAGCGTGCACTAACTCCCCTTAATGAGAACTTCATTAAATATTTGCATCCCAATCGTTTGTACAATCTTATTTAAAGTTGCAGTTGGAAGAGACTTGGTAAATCAATCTTCCACATTGCCACTTGAACGAATCTGTTGCACATTAACATCATTATTCCTTTTGTAGCTCATATCTATAGATAATCTTTAGCGAAATGTGCTTCGTTTTATATCTTTTTATGAATCCTCTATTTAGATGTGTTATCCATGCTATATTATCTCTGTATAAAAATGTGGGTACATTATCACATTTTAAACCATATTTTTCTTGAATGAGATGTATCATGAACCTCAACCACACACATTTTCGGATTTCTTCATGAATAGATAGTATCTCAACAAGGTTCGATGAAGTGGCTGCGATAGACTTCTTTCTATATATCCAAGATTTAGCAGTATCCCCACATGTGAACACATAGATTATTTGAGATCAAGCCTTATACGGGTCAAATAAGTACCCAGTATCAGCATAACAAATAAGATCATGACTACAAGATTTAGAATAAAATAAGATCATGTGTTTGATCTCATTTCGATGTCTCCTAATAGGAGTAGAACTATATCTTGCTAATAAATTAACTGAAAAGGCTATATCAGGCCTTGTAGTATTTCCAAGATATATTTTGTCAAGTGACAATAGTCAATATTTCATTTGTGACATCTTCAATTGTGTGGAGTGAAATTAAATAAGTTTTCACTTACCAAAAAGCACCCTTTCATCTCACTTGATAAATGTTTCTACGTCAGCATGCTTAAATAAATATAGAATTCTAATCCTCATAATCTTTCACAATATTGCCAATATTGTATCAAAGATATCATTGATGATATATCATTTCGTATCGGTTCACAGTGTGACATAACATTTTGATATCTCATCACTTCATTATTTTTAGGTACCTGAACATTTTATAAGGTTTCATGAAGTATTATGTCGTAGGCTCTTCAAGAGCACATTTCCTTCTTATTATGATTATTTTCTCCTTATCCTTTTCAAAGATTATTTTATTTAGAACTAATTGGTCTATCATGCTTCACACATGCATAGACTTTATTCTTTAGGAACATAAAATAGGAGTACTTGTAGCTTAAGTATGAGATGCTTTCGTCATTTGACTTGAATTATCTTTTGAATGAGGATCTAATAATAATTCCTAACATATTTCATAGCTCCTTATAATCTCTCCCTTATGTTATAAAAACTAACGTACATCCTCTACTTCTTTGAGAAATCTATCTTTTTGAATCATGGTAGATTCATTAATCATATACCGCACATCAAAATTATTAGATAGGATACTTGGTTCTTGACCTTGAACCAATTAAAAGGGAAGAAATAATCATAATTTATTGGTGTAATGCATACAAGTACTATTGTATGCAACATATCACATTTCAGACCAACACATGAAGCTTTGTTCTCGTTAGCAATGGTTTAACTATTTATCAAAGACATTCAATGTCAAGCCATCATCATCAATATTGTCTTGATTAGACTATCTAAAAGTTATGCTCTTAATTTTATTGAGCAACCAACTTTATGAATGTCAAACTGTAGGTTGACAATGAATGTACATGTGATCATCTTATTGATGTATCTTTTCAAGATATCACATGATAAGTGAACAGGCCCTTATTTACCTTTTATACTTTTCAGATTTTAAGGGATCTAATCCCAAAATTAGTTAGTCCAACCAACTTATCATGAGAACAAGCAACATTAAAAGCTCATGAAGAATTTTCTAATTCTTTAATATATGCTCAATACTCACTATACACATCTTTGGGATGTCACAATCATTCATGTCAATTTATGAACTTTTGTTCTAGAAAAGTCCAAGTTTACCATGACATGTACCTTTTACTTTAGTAAATTTTAGATTTACTATTACATGGATAAATTTCAGATTTACTACTTAAGAAGTAGATATCAAAGTAACTCCTCTCAATTACTTTTCCTCTTTTGGAAGTGTGTTGTGATACCATCATAATTAAGTGCACATTTATATTAATAAGCTTCTCATTCCCCAAAAATAAATTATGATCATTCCTTAAGACTATCAAATTATGATAGCATATATCCTCTTTTAAGATATTGCATATTCAGGAGCAAATCGAGGCATACATATGGTTGTAAAGAAATTTTCTCTAACATAAATTATAATCATGATAAGTGTGTATGATTATTATCATATTGTCCCTCCATGCTTATATCTGTGCATTCAATCACTTGTCTTCTTTCAGACATATTATTCACTTCTACCACATACACTTCCAGAATGAAGTAAGTTGTCATATTTCAGACTTGTCATATATTGCTACCATATTCACTTTATGGAATAGAGCATATTCAATGGGTCAAATTTCATGGAATTTGACCAAATACCCATTATTTTGCCTTAGCCATCATAACATTATCAGTATGGTGCATTGAGATTTAAATTGAAAGACTTACCTATATAACAGTGTCTTAGGTATAAATCAATGGAATTTGAACCAAACATATTATCATCTATTTTGATAATATTGTTCTTGAGGAATAAATTTAAAACATAAATGGTTCAAAAATAATTATTTTTCCTCAAATCAACCAATAATTACATTATTAGTAGCAAAAGACAGATAACATAAGGAATTGCTAACCTTGAAATTAACTTTAAATTTAGAATCTCTCCTTGTTTGGCAGAGTCTTGTGCTGATAATGTGCTATGAAATATAAAAGCACGAATAAGAAAATATAAATCAAGAACAAGAAGAATAAATAGAGAGAGAAGAAAGAGTAATTATTTATTTCTCTTGAGGGAAGAGAGATTATGATATTGTATATACAATGAACAAAAATCCTCTATTTATAGGGGAAAATACTCCTAGTTTGTGACTAAAAGATAGATACTTCAAATCCTGATCGATATAAGCTAGATCTTGATAGAACTTATTAGATTTGATAGATCTTATTAGATCTTGATAGACATTCACTATAATGTAAATACATTCATAACATTTATGTTATTTTAAGGTAGATTTCTTAAATTCTAAGCATATAAGTATGGGAGTAGTATTTAGCACCGAGTTAGGTATGATTTCAAGGTCGCATGCCCCATAACTATGAGCCACGTAGGTCTAAAGTCCCTATATGGGTTAATTATAGAGATCACTTAAGTTAAGGTCCTATTCCGATTGCAAGAGTCGCATATCTTTCCATAGCGGGATCTCTCCCATTCGTGGGTAAGTCGCAGGACTCCGTGATAGCTCATATGGTGTATGTCAGTTAGAAGAACCTCTGTAAGAAAATAAAAGTATATCTTTTTGAACCTAAGTATCATGGTGTAATACCCCATACTTTTTTCTAGATTAATCTCGCTCCTAGAATGTTAAGGGCTAGCTTTAAAAATGAATAACAAATGTTTCATATGAAATTTTCCAGATTTAGACCCTCCATTGTGTAGATAATTGAATAAGCTTTCCATCAATACCAAGTTTTCCCAAATTCGATACTTGGTTGAGAAGTTATGGCATTTTTAGTAAAACACTACGCCATCTGGGTAAACACCATGTCGCTGTGAGGGTTAAATTCCCATTCAACAAATTCTAGTAGACCACCGCAATAAGCTCACATTACGGTGAGGTCCAATTTCCCAATTATGAATTTACAGTGGCTCATCGTGATGGTGGAGCATTACGGTGATGGACCAACTGGCATTTTAGTAGTGCACCGTGATAGCTTTGCATTGCATTGAACTTCCAGTTCCCACTAATCCTTTTCTGGAGAGCCACAACAATAGTGGAGCGTGGCGGAGGCATGTAAAATCAGAAAAAAATGACTTTCCAGTTCCAATCAAAATTTAAAAAAGGACACTTTGGTCAATTTCCGAGCCCGAAATTTATCATAAACAAGGAATTAAGCCTATTATAAACACTTTATGCTTATTTTCATCCATTCTCTCTCAAAGAAAAAATTCTAGAGCTCAAAAGCATACTCTCCAAGAAATCAATTTCCAACATTGTTCTTCAAGAAAACTCAAAATTAAGGATTCCCAAATCAAGATAACCAAGAGTTCATCTTCAAAGGATCAAATAGAGATTCAAGTTCAAACTTTCTTATAAATTTTATCAATTAAGGTATGTGGGGTTTATGAACAAAGATCTTCTTTCATCCTAGTGCCCAAAACCAAGATTTTATTTTAAATTTATATCATTTTGAATGATTATATATGAGTTTTGAATTAAGGTTCATACCATTATTGCTAATTGCAAGATTATAAGGTTTCAAGTGTTTTAGAAGTTGAATTGCATGACTATTTTCATATTTTCATGCTTATTGTAGTAATTTCCATATTTTGAGATGAACTATTATTGTTTTCACTACCAAGAATGATTATTATGATGTTTTGATATGAGATTGATGCATGGGTTATTATCCCTAGATTGAATATTATTATTTCAAGAAAGATTATGCTTTAAGCATCAGATGATTAGTTCATTTTTAGATTTTTAGTAAGGATTTGATCTTTTGATCCTCATATAAAATTTGGAATCCACTTTATAATTTATTACAGATTACAGAAATTAGATTAGCTTTACTTATGGATTGAATTAGATAAATGCATAATTGGTTTTATAATAATCCCTTATGCTATTTTTTAATGTGTATTTCTAACAGAATGAGCATACAGATTAAAAGGGAGTAGTATTTATCACCAAGTTGAAAGTGTGGAATTAGCGCACCCTATCTTCCATAGAACTACGCAGCCAACGTAGGTGCAGATTCAGATAATCCCATTTCTATATGGATGACAGGTACATATGTGATCACTTAGATTAGGTTGGACTCCATGATTGCTTACATGGTTTATGTCGGTTAGAAGAACCTCCCTTGCAGAATAATTTTTAAGAGAATTCCCTACTAGTAAAGAAAAGCTTTTAGAAAACTAAGTGTAAAGGCTCACAGCTTTATTCAGATTATGCTCTACAACAAGATATTAGCTATAGATTTCAGCTTTCATATTTTAGATATACAAGTGAGTCCTTTCTACACTTAGACACTATGATTTACAGAAAGATCACTAGCACAGATTTTAGAACTAAATGTTATGACTCACTAGACTCATTCAATATGCTTTACTGCTCATGATTACAGATTTTAGTTTCTTAGTTACTCAAGCTTATGTGAGTCATTTACATTTAGCATGCATTATTTACAAACTATGATGATGATTGATATTATGATTTACTTATGCATTCAGACCCATATACTCAGTACATCCTCAAAGTACTGATCCACATATACGTCTATGTGTTACATTGTCTCATAATGTAGGTTTGGGTGCTCAATTTCTGCAATGAGGGTGCTTTTAAGCATCTCTATCTACATCCTGACAGTTGGAGAGTCCTCATAGTTTGGGGACTTAGTCATTTAGTTTATTTTCAGCTTATTAGTTTAGATGATTCAGTATTTTTTTAAAACAGTTTGAGTCGGCTGGGGGTCTGTCCCAGTGACTCTCTAGATACTAGTAGTAGAGGCTTGTCAGACTTATAGTTTTGATACAGATTTTCAATATTATTTCATTGGACCCCTGAGACTAGTATTTTTTAGATATTATATCCAAACTAATTTCCACATTTAGTATGATTTTTATATCTATATTCCCATATTATGAGATTCAGTCTTAGAAAATGGCAGACAGGGTTAGCTTAAGGCTACTCGTAGTCTTGAGCACTGTGTGACTCCTTGGGACTAGGTTTTGGGGCGTTACAAACTTGGTATCAGAGCCTGAGGTTTTTAAGAGGCCTAGGGAGAGTAAAACAATGTAATAAGTCTATACTCAGTCAGTTAATGGATACATTACATCAGTAAAAGGTGAAGGTTTTCTCCTAAAAGGGAGAAGGTGTTCTTCCCTATCAAGGTTGTATGTTTGTTCCCAATGTTGATGGGTTAAGAGAAAGGATATTAGAGGAATCTCATGGTTCTAAGTATTCTATTCACCCAGGTGCCAACCAAGATATATCGTGATCTATGGGAAGGATGATGGTGGAATGATATGAAAAGAGACATAGCAGAGTATATGGCTAAATGTCCCAAATATTATCAAGTAAATTTTGAGCATCAAATATTATGTGGTACACTTCAGGATATTTTCATCCCTAATTGGAGGTGGGAGGTTATAAATATGGATTTATTATAGGGGTTCTTCGTGCTAGGCATCACCATGATTCAATTTGGGTCATCATGGGTCAAATGACCAAGTCATCCCATTTCTTTCTAGTTAATACCTTAGATATGACTGAATATTATGCTAAGTTATATGTTGACATGTTAGTAAGACTCCATGGGATTCCTTTATCCATTATTTCATATAGGGGTACTCAGTTTATTTCTTTATTTTGGCAGTTATTTTTAAAAGGCCTTGGTACAAAGGTGAAGCTTAGTACCACTTTCCATCCACAGATAGATGGTCAGGCCAAGATGACCATCCAAACTTTAGAAGATATGTTAAGATCTTGCATAATCGACTTCAAGGTAAATTGGTATAATCATCTGTCTCTAATTGAGTTTACTTATAATAACAGTTACTATGGTAGTATTCAAATAGCTCCATTTCAAGCTTTATATGTACTAATGTGGCTAATTCTAGCATCTATTCTGAAAATATGACTAAGGTGGATTTAGAGAATACATTCAAAGTAACAGGGTATGAAAGAGGGAATCTCCCATTCCGATATCTGGGAATTCCAATCTCTACAAAGAAACTATCTACCTTGGATTATTAAGTATTGGTTGACAAGATGACAAGTAGGGTAAAGACTTGGGGTTCAAAGAATCTTTCATATGAAATAAGGGCTTAATTAGTGAATTCTGCTCTTTTACATATGCACTTTTATTGGTCATCTATGATTATATTGCCAAAGAGTGTTACGAATCAATTGACATCAATATGCCAAAATTTCCTATGGGATGGCAAAGTACATACAACCAAAGCTCTACTGGTATCCTGGGACTTGGTATGTAAACCAAAGATTGAAGGTGATCTAGGCATAACTGAGGGTGTTACCTAGAATGAAGCTGCAACAACTAAGTATGTTTGTCATATATCTAGCAAAGAAGTAATTTATGGGTGCGATAGGTCAATTATGTGTACCTAAAAATTCAAACTGGTGGCAGTATGTTGCACCTAAAGATTCGTATTGGTATTGCAAGAAGATTTGTGATGTTAAGGCAATGTTTACCGTAGGTTATGTATCGAATGATCAGCTGAAAATAAATGGTACACATACAATATAGAGTGGCTAGGCATGAGGAAGGGGACCTGGAGTGACTGATAACGCTCAAACTATAGCTCTCGTAAGAGTGTAAGCGGTCGTTGTCAAATATAGAACCCAACAGGGTTGGGTGTCGAATCCCACAGGGAATAGCTGGTCACTAAGTAAGTAAAGATTAGTAGACTTTTGGTGAAAGTCTCGTAAAAGGAGGGATTTTGTAGCGTGCAATAGTGTAATAAAATAACAAAAGTAAAAACGGAGAATGGCAAAGTAAAAAGGAAGAATGTTTAGTAAGATGTTAATCAATGAGAATTGAGAGTTGGGGTTATGTCCACCTTATGAGTTATACGTCTCTATTGACTATGAGTTATGTGAAATTCAGACATGCATGTGCTTATAGAGAATTGTATTCTATGGTAAATCCAAGCGTCTTTCGACCTAACAAGGACTATTTTGCTTTAACTCTTTCGAGCTTAAAGCGTATCTAATGGTACAAATTCTCCAAGAGGTTAATCCAGTTACGTCACTAACTTTTTAACAGGGGTTGGTGCCCTATTACCTTGACATTATCTCTTTTCCAGACATATAACTTTTCTTTTGAACAAGTTAATGCTATACTGGCGTACCCTATGTGTTTGCAACCACAAGAATTTAAATTAAGATGAAGAGAATAATGATATAAGCAGCATACGTGTCAAGAATTCACAAACTCATAGCAATAGATAGTATCTCACAAGGCTTCCATAACCCCAACAGAGAAGTTTAGCTACTCATGAGTGTAATGGAAATCACAATAGACATTATCATTATACCAAAATAAAGATCTCACGTGTAGTAGGGTTTGGTATGGCTTGTGGCGTGAATTTCCTTTTAGAATAGCGTTTCTCTTGTTGTGAAAATTAAGAGTCGACTTAAGATGAAGAGAATAAGAATTAAAAGTAGAAGTATGAGAATTCGAATTAATGGAAGAATTAGAATGATTCGGAATTGAAGAATTATTGTATTGCGGAATGAATAAAAATCTCTAGCAAAATAGGGTATTTATAATACCCATACCCTATTTCTACTAGGCTACTGCGTACTTATCCTAATCCTAATAAGTTACTGCATCATTATCCTAATCCTACTATGTTATTGCTAATCCCCAAAGTCTTTGAAAATGTTGTTTTTGCCCGGGACAGGTTTTCCATGCGTCACGTTTGGTCCTAGGCATCAAAGCTCTCCTTCCCCTCTTTCATGAATCTTCCTTGGGCGTCAAGTTATCCATAAAATGCTGAAATCTTCATCATTTATACCTGAAAACTTGCTAATCATGTTTGTTAGATCACTTACAGGAAAAAGGACTAAAAGTGCATGAATTATATAATTTGTCCTCAAAACTTAGATAAAATATGGGTCAATTATAGTACTTTAAGCGTGCAAATACGCCTATCATCAACACCCAACACTTAAAGCTTTGTTCATCCTCAAAAAAAATATCATGTCCTTCTAAACATCTACTTAGGGTTTCACAGTAACAACACAAACTATTCATCAAGACATGCACGACAATCATTAACAAAGAGTAGTTTTCTGATCACTACTAGAAACAATTTCAACCTCTAATATAGACTCGTGATGATGGATTATTCGTATTCAAAAGTTAAGGCACAAATATCATACAAGACTACCCAAAACTCATCAACCATGTGTGTCTCACATAAGATATTACCCATAATCACTCACAAGTTTTGTATTTTTCGAAACATGGGTACAAGATTTTCCTTGCTCTCACTCTAACAAAGAATTCATATGTTGCAACTGATGACCATAGGCTTTCCCTTAGTGTAATGCTCCACTAAATATCAGAATGCTAAGCTTAGGATCAAATAGGTCTTTTACAGGTTGTAATGTAGGCGAAGGGACGGGTAGGACTATTTTGGCCAAAACAGTGACTATGTTCCTAAGCGTTTTAGTACATCATATTATGCCATTTATGCTTTCTTTCAAACAACCTTTCTACTTTCTTTTAATCTACCACCCTTTCTCACCTCTTTTGTTATTTGATTTTGAACAGAATTAACTTTTTACTTTTCTTTTCCTTTTTCTTTTCATAACACACCTCTTATGATAGCAATTATTTTTCATAACAAATTCAAGCACAAATACATTCTAAGGCACTATTCTCACCCAATTTCCTCTTATTTTGTCACATTACTTTACAATTTAAATCACTTAGGACTTTGGATCAAATTATGGTCTTGAAAAAAATAGATTGGGCTTACATATGAGGCTGTCAAAAAAAATAGGCTAAAGGCTCAAAGGGGTTGACTAGGATAATGTCCACGGGTAGGTATAATGAAGGTAAACAAGTACAGGTTGCCAAATAAATACCTAAATCATCTCCTAAACTCACACTCTTTATTTCGTTTTACATACATACCAGGCAAGTTCTAGCATCAGCCACAAACATAGAATATACTATCGTCTCACACACACAAGGCACATGGTCGACTTTATTGGAAGCAGTATAGACTCTTGACCCAACAGATGAAGGAATTGAACCACACAATTATCACATAATGAGTCACTATTAGAGCCTAAACGTCTCAATAGTAATGATTTTATCACAGACTCTTATCGTAATACCATGCTACCTATCAGAACAATTTCCAAAAAAAAAAAATTTAACTACTACAAAAAACAAAAAAAATAAAATAAACAAACATAAATGAATGCAAATGTAGATAAAGAAGGTTAGAAAACAAAACAAACAAACATAAATGAATGCAAATGCAGATAAAGAAGGTTAGCATCCCAATACCAGCACCCCACACTTAGACGGGACACACTACCCTCAGTGGAAAATAAATAAGAAGAACCTGGTTAGTCGGACTCCTCCTCTATGTCTGGGGTCATACCCCCTTCATCGGAATCATCATTGGAGTCATCGTCATCAGAATTCTTCTCCACGTCAGAGTCTGGCATTCTGCGATCATCATCGGTTGGCACATCGTCCTCAAGAGGTTCCTCAAAGTATACCCCTACTCCGCACATCGCCCTTGCATGCTCATTCATTGGGTAGTCATAATCCAGTTGTTGGAGCTCTGCAGCAGTTGGAACATGACCTAGGCTCTCCTTGTTTATCAACTCCACATGAACATATTTTTTCTCTTTATTGTTCCTATACCATTCCTTTCCTTCCTCCTCTAGGACCCATTTTATTCCGAACATACGGCGAGGTATTTGCAGCGAGGAGTATTCTCCTTGCTCTTTTCGTCCTCTTTTCTTGACTTTTTGTGAAGTGGTTTCTTTTTCTTTTCCTTGTCTTGCTTTTGGTGCCATTGTATCTGAGATTAAAACAATAGTCATGTTAGCTTCATCTCTGTGGATACATTCAATAAACAAGCAGTAGTGGCACCACCCCACCCTTATTTTATTGGTACAAACTAGTGAAGTGAAAGTTATCGATTATTCAGACTTCATCGATATACGTTTTAGGCGCTATATTCCAACAATATAATCAGTGCAGTCATACTTCATGAAATCTTGGCAATACTTTCATGTTTGATATATCTTTTGAGCAAGACTACTCCATATAGATTGAATCAAGTTTAGGAATAATCACAATTTCGTATGTTTGTAGTCAACCATGGTTTTCACCTTTATACACAAGTTATTCCAACATGTAAGATTTCTATTGACAAGATTACGCAATGTTCTTGACCATGTCAATTCCGCAAAAGTATGACAATGCATCAAAATTAAATACAAGTTGGAAACAAGTCAAGATCATTCTTACGTATTCTTTCCCTCACTTAGTTGTATCACAACAAATTAATCACATTCAACTCACCAATACTACTTCAAGATTTAACAATTCATAATAGGCGTAGTAGTGTAGTACTTACGGAACATAAAAGAAGAACAAAGAAGTACTTACTTGGTTGATGGCCTTGGAAGATGTTCTTGTAAAGTTAAAAGAGCAAAAGGAAAATTTTTGAGAGGATTTGGAGAGGTAGGCGGCGCTTAGGTTGGATTTGCAATGTGTTTTTGGTCTAAGACTAAGTTTCTTATTTATAGGGCAAGCTTGGGTCGGGTTTTGACCCATTTAGAATCGGATTTGGAGACCAAAAGTGACCATAGGCAGCGCCTAGTGCTTTGCCTATGCTTGGCATAGGAGGATCCTTTTGTAAAGCCTAGTTGAGCATAGGCGGCACCTATGCCATGGGATTGTTAGGCATAGGCGGCTCCTATGCCATGGCATATGAGATTCAGAGACAAAAGGCTTTGGCATAGGCGGAGCCTATGCTATGGAATTCTTAGGCATAGGCGGCGCCTATGCTATGGCACTCTAGAATCCGAGAGCTTAGGCCATAGCATAGGCCTTGCCTTGTTCGTGGCTTAGTTTTACATAGGCCTTGCCTTGTTCGTTACCTATATTTTCATAAGCAATGCCTCACCCATAGCCTTTTGCTTCTTCATTCTTAACTTACCACCTTTAACATGCACTACTTCCAAATCAAAATTTGAAACCAATCTTCTCCTTTACCTCTCTTATACCTACATTCACTCAAAAACAACAAAAACGATTAGAACGATGGGTTACCTCCCATCTAGCGCCTTATTTTTGGTCTTGGCTCGACTCTTCTTTTTGGATTTTTATTTATCAAAAGCAAACACTTAGTAGAACGAAAGAAAAAAAATGAAAAACGATGGGTTGCCTCCCATCTAGCGCTTGATTTATTGTCGTGGCACGACATAGTTACCTCGAGTACTTAGACTTCGTCGAGATAAATGGTGGCCATATAGTTTATCGAGTCAAGATTACCGATATAGGTTTTTACTCGTTGGCCATTCAACTTGAAGAAAACACCATTACTGTCTTCTAGCTCGACTACTCCAGACGAGTAGACTTGGCTAATCTTGTATGGACCAGACCATTTGGACCTTAACTTACTTGGGAATAGCTTCAGTCGGGAATTGAAAAGAAGTACCATGTCGCCCTTTTGGAAATTTCGTTGAACAATCCGCTGATCATGATACTTTTTCATCCGCTCCTTGTAGAGGTCTGATCTTTCATAGGCATGTAGACGGAATTCATCAGTCTCATTCAGCTGCTCCAATCTCAGATTCATAGCATCATCCCAATTCAGATTTAGTTTTTTCAGCGCCCACAATGCTTTATACTCGAGTTCGATGGGTAAGTGACAAGCCTTCCTATAAACTAGTTGGTAAGGGGACATGCCAATTGAAATTTTGAATGCAGTCCTATAAGCCCATAGCGCATCATCCATCTTCCGAGACCAATCTTTCCTATTAGCATTTACAGTCTTAGCAAGGATTTGCTTGATCTCTCGATTGGAAACCTCTACCTGTCCACCAGTTTGAGGGTGATAAGGTGTGGCTACCTTATGTTGCTTGACACCATATTTTGCCAACACGGATTTGAACAGATTGTTGCAAAAGTGAAACAGGAAATAGTTTGTAGGCAGATCTAGATGGAGTATAAGTACAAGATTACAGAGATATTAAATAGAAGTAATATATGTCGAGACAAAAAATGAATAGAAGGTATACTAGCAAGAATTGTTCCTGAGAGTGAAGGGTAGGGAGATACAACTAGGCAATAATGCCTGGGTGTATTGGTTACTGTGTTTTTTCATGTTTGTTAGGCTTATTTTTTTAATTGATGGAGCTCTGGATGTAATATTGTTGGGTGTATGAATAAATAAAATATTGGTTTGCTTGACCAAAAAAGAGATTGTTGAGGCTGGTTTGATTGGTCCAAACTCAATTATCGAAGATATGAAGAAGGTCCAGTTAATTTTAGAGAGGTTAAAAATCGCTCAAAGTCATCAGAAATTATATACAGATGATAGGAAGAGGGAACTAAAGTTTATTTTGAATGATTGGGTGTTTTTAAAGGTGTCAACCATAAAGGGAGTGATATGGTTTGGAAATAAAAGAAAGCTCAGTCCTTAGAATATTAGTCTATATGATATCTTAAGATGTATTGGAGATGTCGCTTATGAGCTAGATCTTGCATTAGAATTAGTCATCATTCACCCAAGTTACCTTATGTCCAGGCTAAAGAAATGCATTAGAGGCCCAACATAGAAATAAGAAAATGGCTTCAGAGAAAAATCCTAAAGAGGAATCAATCAGTTGAGGGAGCAACATAGAAAGCAGAGGAAGAAATGATAAATTGATATCCTCATCTATTTGCTCCTAGAGTTGAGTCAACTTGATCTAAGTTTTCTCTTCACATCTATTCTCCTAACTGACATCCTAACTTATATTAGTCTAACTTATAAAGTTCATGTGTAGTCAATAATTTCAGGTGTGTGCCTGTTCTTGGGGTGTGTAGTTTTAGTTGTAGGGCAAGGTAAGCTTCAGAACTTAGCCTAACACACCCATAAAATAGGTTTTTTGCATCCCAACCCACATTAGAGAATGAATGGTTCCAAGGGGGAGATAATGTTATGCCCCATAAGTTTGATGATTTTATTTTGATAGCTCTTATGTGTTTTAATGTGATTTTAAAGTTGAATGATGATTAAGAAAGTTAACGGGACTATTAGGAAGTGTTTCGAAATTTATGGAATGAGTTTTGGGTCCTAACAAAACTCCAAAATAGTAAGGGTTCGCATTTAGACCGTGTCACAAAGGTAAGGCACACTTTGACGCGAAAATCAGTGGCTTGATGTGATAAAGGCGTACCATGCCTGCTAGTTGCCGCAATAAGGGCATGCCACGCCACTTGCTTGGTGCGATAAGGGTGTGCCATGCTAATGGTCATGGAGACGCCAAAATCCCATTTTCTTCTTTAGTTTTTGAAAGGTAATTTGGTCTTTTGCATACTAAATGGTCCTACGACTAGTACTAAATGCGTTTTCCAATCCTATAACTCAAATTACACAATTTTCTCTCCTCCTAGCTCCCAAGAACATCAAAATAAAGGACATCTCTCAAAAACTCCATCTCAAGGACTCTACCTTTAAGTTTTCTTCTAGAAATTTGCTAACTTCAGGTATGTGGAGTTTGAACAAGGAATACCTTTCATCCTTCTCCCCAATACTCAATTTTTACATAAAATTTACGAATTTGATGATTAGGGTTCCACTCATTTTTTATGTTTTTGAAATTATGATGCTTTTTGATGATTTAAAGTTTATTTAGCATAGTAATTCATATTTACTCATGTTTTCTCTCATATAACTGATATTAAATATGGTTTTGCTCATATAACTGATATTATGAATTTTGTTTGTTTACTACTTTTGTTTTAATATTTGATAAGTATATATATTTTGACGTTTAATTTAGTTTTACACTTCTATTCTATTGTTTAGATTCTTCCCTTATGTAAATTTACTAACAATAGTTTGAGCATTATTTTTTTTATTTACTTTATTTATTTCTGAAGTTAATCAAATCATAGCACCTCAGGCTATCCCTATTATCCTGTTGAATATATATTTTTTAGTATAATAATTTAATACTTTAGTTTGTGTTTTTATTTAGTGTTTTACCTATAATCCAAATAAATAATTTTAAACCATTTATATTATGTTTGAATTTGAAAATTGAAGTTCAGTTTTAATTTATTGATATTGCTTACATATAATCGATAACTATAGTATGAGTTGAATTAGGTGATCCTATCATAGAGTTCTTCACCATAATTCAAAGAATTGCCAATTGCAAATGAATAATCATGTAAACTACCAAAAATGATAGCATGTATACTTGTTAATTATACGAGAGATATAAAAAATGATAGCATGTATACATTTTGAAAAGTCATCAAAGAATCACAAATTAAGCAAACAATTTACATCAAAATTTTAGGGCACGGTTAGTGCACAATTCGCTGATAAATCTAAAAAGAAAAAAATATTTTAATGACATCACGAACTTTAACTAAACGAAAGCCTTGAGCTCCAATAAACTGGTTGTTCAGAAGCAAAAAAATGTATAATCAATTATTTACTGTACGTATTGAGTAGCATTTTAACCACAGTAAAGATATAAATCGGCTCGCTCCAATCGCTCCAATCATTCAATGCAAATATATGGTATTTATATTTCAATTTTTTCATTTATATTTATATATAAACTAGTATCATTTTGTATGTGTATGGTTCAAGTTATATAAATATGTATAATTTGATACAAATGCAACATTTGTATTTGTATAATTTATTATTTTTATTTTTATTGTTCAATTTTTATCAATAAAATATAAATTATATCAATGAATATAAATACAAGTGTTCATATAAAGAAAAATAACAATTCTTTTTCAATTGTTTAAAACTACAAATGATGTTGTCAACTACAAATTCAAATACAAACAAATGAGACAAATAAAATTATAAATACAAATACAGTATGAGGTCAACTTACATATAAAATACAGGTGCGAACTATAAAATACGAATACAAATGCGAACTATAAAATACAAATGTGAACTTTAAAATATAAATACAAATACAAATATAATTGTATCAATGTTACAAAAATATAAGTGATGGTGTAAATACAAATACGATAAGCAATTGTGGTATTTACGTTATCATCCATGACTTGTGCTTGAGTAGCCATATTTTTTAAAAATACAAAAAAATATAAAATAAGACAAAAAATGAGAAAGAAAAAAAGTACAGAAAGAAAATCCAAAATAAAAGGGGGTGGGGGTGGGGAATAGAAGCTAGAGATAAGAGAGAGGAAAAAAGAAAAATAATAAAATTGGGAAAAATAAGAAAACAAAATCATCTATTTTGTTTTTTTTTTATTTTTATTTCTTTTTTTACGGCCTTTTTTATTTTATTTTATTTTTGTTTTCATTCTTGTTTCGTTTCTTCTTTTTCGTCATTTTTTCTTCTTTTGTTTTAATTTTTTTCTTTTCTCTCATTTTTTTTATTTTTTTTGTATTTTATATTTTATATTTATTCGTACTATACGATATATTTTAAATAAATTTATTATTTATATTTTAATAGTTCAGCCGTGAATGCAATTTATCATTTTTATTTAAATACAAATAAATATATGAATTAATTGTATTTACTTGAGTCTAAAATGTAAGAATACGGGATGTGTCATTCTATGCAAATGTATCATTAATATTTGTATGTCAAGTTTATTATTTGTATTTGTATATAAATAAATATCATTTGTATATGTATGGTTCGAGTTGTATAAACATGTACTCCCTCTGTTTCAAAATGATGACCTACTTTCTTTTTTAGTTCGTTTAAAAAAGAATAACTCCTTTTCTTTTTTATGCAATACTTTAATTTCAACTTTCCACATGGCATATTTAGGACCACAAGATTAAAGGATATTTTGGTACATGTGACACAACTTTAATTTAAGGCCACAAGATTCAAAAGTCTTCTTTATTTTCTTAAACTTTGTGTCAAGTCAAAATATGTCATTCTTTTTTAAACGGGGAGAGTATCATTTAATAAAAATTTAACATTTGTATTTATATAATCTAACATTTGTATTCTTATAATTTATCATTTATATACGTATTATTCAATCTGCATTAACAAAACACAATTCGTATCAATGAATATAAATGCAAGTGTTCGTTGAAAGAAAAAATTATAATAACTTTTTAGTTATTTAAAAAAAATGATGTTGTCAACTACAAATTCAAATACAAACAAATGAAACAAGTGAAATTACAAATACAAATACAATATTTGGTCAATTTATAAATATAAATACAAAATAGTTCTTTTAAAAAATACAAGTGCATCGATAAAAATAGAATACAAAAACAAATAAAAAAAATTAAACCACAAAATACAAATAGAATATGTAGTCAACTACAAAATACAAATAAGAAATAGTTCTTTAAAATACACGTGTAAATTTTATAAAATATAAATGATGGCGAGAACTATAAAATATAAATACAAGTTTGATATATAAAATACAAATGCAAATACTAACTATAAAATACAAATACATATATGATCTATAATACAAATATAATTGTATCAACGAATACAAAAATATAAATGATGGTGTGAACTATAAAATATAAATATAAATGCGAATTAGAAAATATAAATACAAATGTGAATTATAAAATACAAATATAAATACAAGCGTAAACTATAAAATACACCCATAGTCATATTTATTGAAAATACAAAAAGTATAAAATGAAATTAAAAGAAAAGAGAAATAAAAACGACAAAAAGGAAAATCAGAAAGAAAGACAAATAGAAGCTGCATATAGACAAGAGAAAACAATAAAAAAACCAAAAAGAAATAAATAAAAAATAAAAATAGAAAAAAAGAAAAAAATAAATAAAGAAAAAGAAGAAAAGGACCAAAAAAGGGGGGAAATAAGATAAAGAAAAAAACTAGAAAGCAAATACAAAAAGAAAAAAAGAAAAGAAAAAAGAAAAAAGAATACAGAAATATTAAAATTAAAATCAAAAAATAAAAAATAAAAAATAAAAAAAAGGAAGAAAGAGAAATATAAGTTATAGACAGAAAAGAGAGAAAAAACGAAAAAGAAAGAATGAATAAAGAAAAAGAAAACGAAAATAGAAAAAAAAATCAAAAAGTAAAAAATTGTTGGTTATACCAACACAATGAGTGATTATGATGTATCTCTCATCATTGATGACTTGTACTTGACGTAATCATATTTTTTGAAGTATAAAAAATAATAAAATACATAAAAAAAAGGATAAGAAAGAAAAAAGACAAAAAGAAAAAAAAAAGAAGAAAGAGAAGTATAGGCAAGAGATAGAAGAGAGGAAAAAAGAAGAACGAAACGAAAAAGAAAAGAATAGAAGAAAAAAAGAGAAAGAAAAGCTAAAACTGTAATTTTGAAAGTTAGACTAAGAATATTTTCATTTTGCAGAAATATATGTTATTTTTAAAAGTCCCCCATACAAAAGTATTTGTTACAGTCAGATTTCTCTATAAAAACAAAAAGTTGTAGAGATATTCGACCAACATACATAAACACAATATTATTCTAATAGAAACAATTAATAGAAAGAAATATAAGCAGCAAAAGGAAAACTAACTCCAGTGAGGTGATGTTCAACTATATGTAAAATATAATAAAATAAAAATGTTGATGTGTTGGCATTTATAGAGGGTTTATGATCGTAAAAATAATCTGTGAAGGTCTTTGGTATTTCTAGTTTGTTAGACCAATTTTTTGGTTTATTTATTGTTCTTAAAGTACTTATCTCAAATAAATGAGGTGTCATTCAAGCTTTTGAAAAAAAAAAAGAAGTATTTTTTTTAACAGAAGTTGATTTTTAGAAACTAAAAAGAATAGTTATTCTGGAAAAAAAAATACTTTAGAAATAAATAATCTTAGAAACACTTTTAAAAAATTTATCTACTTTTGTTTAGAGAATTGTTCTCCTTTCATTTCACATTACGTTACTCCCACGTTAAAATTAGTTGTTTCAATTTACTTGTTGCATTTATGAGTAAAGAAAAAATTATCATATTTTTTAGTAGTATAGTAGTAGTAGTAGTATAGTAGTAGTTGTAGATGAATAACTTGAAAAAAAATAGTAGATGAATTTAAAGTAAAAAAATATTGAAACTCTAATATTTTGATTAAACCTTTTTTTTATTCGACTATAAACAATAAAGTTTCGAGCATGTTTTTTTAAGATTGACCCTATGGCCTCCATTTCTATAATAGAGGTAGGGGTGGGCGTTCGGTCGGTTCGGTCTGATTGTTTAATAACGGTTCGATTTATTGGTTTTCAGATTGACAAAAATGACATCCATAATCAAACTGAATTTATTTTGTTTTGGTTCAATTTTTACAAATTTTGTTCAGTTATTTCAAATTTTTATTTCGGTTTGAAATATCAAAGTAGTTAGTCTCTCTTTTTCATAACTGAACTTTTAAAATTGATGGTTTTTTTAGAAAAATTATTTTTTTCAAAACTGCTTTGCATTTTTAAATATAAATAGATATAACTAACTCAACATGGATGAAACGAAATAAAATAATCATAAGCTTAACATAATACATACCGACATTAATCATTACATATAATATAACCTTACATAAATAGTCCATAAAATAGTTCAAAGTCACCAAAATAGTCTATAAAATACTTGAGTCACTAAAACAATCCATAAATAGCTTGCGGCGTATACGAATTTGCTGTTAAATGTTAATTGTGAATGTGAATTACTAAATATTATATATATATATATAATATTATATTATATATACATATATATATATATATATTATACATATAATATATATATATATATATAATAAAATATATATATATATATATTGTTTATTTACTTATAAAATTTTGGTTTTTCGGTTTAACTGATTTTTAAAAAAACGAAAACCAAATCGAAAAATCAAAATTTTAAAATTACAAACCGAATCTGATCCGAAAAACCGAAACCAAAATTAAAATTCGATTTGATCTTCTATTTTTTTGGTTTAAACCAAAATATGCTCACCCCTAAATGGAGGGACACAGACGAGGTGACATATCACTTCTCTGTGACCTTTATTCCTACTTATTGTTTTTTCTCCCCATCCTTTTTATTTAATGCAATTATTAGCTAATTAATGAATAAGAATACTTTGGTTCTTAAAAACTCATGTCTAATTACATTTAACATCCCGAATATAAATGTATTGATAATTTGTACCCCTCCGTTTAATAATACTTGTCCACTATTAACTTGATACACAAGTTAAGAAATAACAAATAATAAGAATATTTTTTCTATTTTATCTTTTAAATATAATAAATCTAATGTCTTGATAATTACATTGAATTATAAATATTATTTAATAGTAAGTATAAAATTAATGAGTAGAAAATAATAGGTTATCCATTAATTTTTCAACTAAATTAGTATCGTTGAACAACTATTTTTAGTACAGTGGCTAAGTTTTATTAGATGGAGGGAGTAACTGCTCAATCTAAATATAAATGATTAAAACCCCACTGCTACCAATAAGTGTGAGAGTTGTTACAAAAGAGTTCAAAGAGACAAGAGCCGACATGAAAACTTGTGCCCTAGATCATTAACTAGATTTTCAAAGTAATAATTTGTCCAGTTCTTCATCTTTTGGTTGTTTTAGAAGTGTTATATATATATACACACACTGTACACATACATATATATATATATATATATGTATATATATATATACATACATACATACATATATATATACATACACACATATGAGGGACCTTGTAATTGTAAATAGGAAATAAGAGGGATGGGAAATTTTGATCAGACTGATATTTTATATTGCATTGTCTCACAATAGTGAAATCATCAAAACACAAAGGGAAAAAATGGTCTTCTTTTCATTTTGTCTCCTTTTCTCTCTCCTCGCTAACCCCCTAACGTTCTTGACAAATGGTCATTTTCAACTGACCAGCGACTTCGACGCTGGTGACGAAGCCGATGCGCCAGAGCAGGTAAAGGACCATTTTCTCTTCTTTTCTCTCCCCCTAAATTTTTCTCTCTCTCCGACTCTCTCTCAACCTCGAGTCTTCTTTTTCACGTTACAACTACTATCGCTGGCAGATCTAGGTTTTTACCGGCTCGACTCTAGCGACGGTGTAGGGTGCAGCACCAATCGAAAGAGGTTAAAACAGTTGGCCTAACGACGACCAGTGACTAGATTTTGGCAACAACAAAGAAGACGCTTCAGTGATATTTCCAGCGATACCTGGGCAACCTCTTTCCGGCATCTATATCCTGTTAACCCATTTTTGACATCAACGCTATCATAACTAGCAAAAGCAGTAATTCGATGACATCTCAATCTATTTCTCTAGTTACGCCTTACAGTTTTAGTTCTCATGTATTGTGTTATTTTACTATTTTTCGTTATTGTTTTTGTGTTTGTATGCTACCGGTTTCTGTGACTATAGTTGTGCCCAGCTAGTTTATTATTAGTATAGTGTATTCTCGTGTATATTTGTTGTTAACCTACTATTTTCATACTATTGTTGTCTTTCTTTGTCGGCCTATTTGCTGGTCTATCAAGGCTTTGTTATGATTATTGAGTAGTGGCTGTGGGGGTTGATGATAGAGTAGGGTCATATCCAAGGGAGTCGAGGGAGTTGAGGTTTGGGGCAGTGTTGGAAAGGGGGTAGAGAGGAGGGAAAAAGTAGGTGGAGGGCATAGACTGGGTGTTCAGGATGTTCTGGGGGGGGGGTGGAAAAGGTAGGCAAGAGACACGAGGAGATAAGCTGAGGGTAGGGTCTTGGAACATAGGGACCCTTCAGAGTAAGTCCATAGTGTTGGTAAAGATTCTTAAGAAGATGAGGATTACTATTGCGTGTGTTCAGGAGACTAAGTGGGTAGGTTCTAAGGGCAAAGATGTGGATGGGTACAAGTTGTGGTACTCAGGCAGTGAGAGACGTAGTAATTGTGTGGGCATCTTAGTGGATGAGGAGCTGAGATAGCAGGTGGTGCAGGTTAAGAGGGTCAGTGATAGGTTGATAATGATTAATTTAATCATTGTGGGGTTTACACTTTATGTGTGTAGTGTGTATGCACAACATATGGGCTTGGGAGAGGAGGTGAAAGTGAGTTTTTGGGAGACTTTGGATGAGGTGGTGAGAAGTGTGCCTAGCTCGAAGAACATTGTCATAGCAGGGGACATCAATGGGCACGTTGGGGTTTTTTCGGGAGGTTATGATGAGGGGCATGGAGGTTTTGGTTTCAGCAACAAAAATGGTGAGGGGCTTGCTCTGTTGGATTTTGTGAGGGATTTTGGGATGGTGGTTGTGAATTCGAGCTTTCCGAAGAAGGAGGATCACCTTATTACTTTTTGAAGTGCATCAGCCAAGACTCAGATTGACTTTCTGCTACTTAGAAAGGGGGATAGGGTTCTTTGTAGGATTGTGCAGTCATTCCGAGTGAACATCTTTCAACTCAGCACAGGCTTATGGTGATGGACTTATTTATCAAGAAGAGCAAGAAAAGTAGGGTTGGAGAGGGGGCGACCTAGAATTAAGTAGGGCATCTTAACGCCAGTTAGTGCACTGGAGTTAGAGAAGTAGGTGTCGGGAATGAGGGTGTGGGAGTGTAGGGGGACATGTATGTCATATCGGATAAGGCAGCCAGCTATATCCAGGAGATGGATAGAAAGGTGTTGGGTGTTTTGAGGGGTCGGGCAGGACGACATAAGGGGGACTAGTGGTGGAATAAAGAAGTTAAGAAGAAAGTTGAGATTAAGAAGGGGGCGTATGTTAAGTTGATTGAGAGTAAAGATGAAGAGGAGAAACGGGTGAATAGAGAGGAAGAGGAAGGGGCGTGACCTCGATCAAGTGAAGTACATTAATAGGGAGGAAGGGAGAGTTTTGGTGGAAGATGGTCACATTAAGAAGAGATGGCAGGAGTATTTTCATAGACTGTTAAATGAGGAGGGAAATAGAGGCATTGTGTTAGGAGAGATGGAGATCTCAGAGGAGAGCTATGATTTCAGTTACTGTATATGTTTTAAGGTAGAGGAAGTCAGAGAGGATATTCATAGGATGCAGAGAGATAGGGCGACGGGGCCTGATGAGATTTTGGTGGATTTTTGGAAGTATGCTAGTAGGGCAGACTTAAGGTAGTTGACTGATTTGTTCAACACCATTTTCAAGACTGCGATAATGCCTGAGGCTTAGAGATAGAGTAAGATGATTTCATTATATAAAAACAAGGGTGACATTCAGAGTTGCAACAACTATAAGGGTATTAATTTGTTGAGTCACACTATGAAGATTTGAGAGAGACTGGTTGAGAGGAGATTGAAGAAGGTAGTGTCCATTTCGGAGAATCAGTTTTGTTTTATGCCTGGTCGCTCGATGACAGAGGCAATCCACCAGGTGAGAAGATTCGTGGAGCAGTATAGGAAAAGGAAGAGGGATTTGCACATGGTATTCATCGATCTGGAGAAGGCGTACGACAAAGTCCCTAGGGAGGTCCTTTAGAGATGCTTAGAGGTGAGAGGAGTTCTGGTGGCGTACATCAGAGCTATTGGGGATATATACGATGGAGGAAACACTCTAGTGACGATGGCAGGAGGAGACTCCAGGTATTTTCTGATCGAGACAGGTTTGCATCAGGGATCGACTCTTAGCCCATTCCTTTTTGAACTAGTGATGGACGTATTGATGTGGAGTATTCAAGGTGAGGTGCCGTGGTGTATGTTATTTGCAGATCATATAGTGCTGATTGATGAGACGTAGGGGGTGTTAATGAGAAATTGGAGGTTTGGAGGGGAACCCTAGAATCTAAGGGGTTCAGGTTGAGTAGGTCCAAGACAGAGTATTTGGAATACAAGTTTAGTGACTCGAGTCAGGAGAACGGTGTGGTGGTGAGGTTAGATTCTCAGGATATTTGTAAGAAGGATACTTTTAAGTATCTGGGGTCTATGATTTAGGGAAATAACGAGATTGATGAGGATGTCTCTAAACGTATTAGAGCAGGTTGGATGAAGTGGAGGCTTGCCTCGGGAGTGTTGAGTGATAAGAAGGTGCCCCTTAATCTTAAAGAAAAATTCTACAGAGTGGCAGTCCGTCCAGCCATGCTGTATGGAGCTGAGTGTTAGCCAGTCAAGAACTCTCATATTCAAAGATTGAATGTGTCCAAAATGAGAATGTTCCATTGGATGCGTGGACTTACTATAGAGGATAAATTTAGGAATCAGGTTATTCGGGAGAAGGTAGGAGTGGTCTCGGTGGAGGAAAAGATGCGAGAAGGAAGATTGAGATGGTTTGGGCATGTGATGAGGAGGGGCATAGATGGACCCGTTCGGAGGTATGAAAGGCTAGCTTTGGATGTCTTCAGTAGGAGTAGAGGTAGGCCAAAGAAATATTGGCGGGAGTTTATTAGGCATGACATGGAGCTGCTTCAGATTACTGAGGACATGAACCTAGACAGGAAGGTATAGAGGGTGCAGATTAGGGTAGACGGTTAGTGTGAGCGTGTAGGTTGTGTCTAGGTGTTAGGAGAGTTTAGGTGTGGTGGGTGTATTAGGTTTGTGAGTGCATATTATTATAACATGGGTATCTATTTTCTATTCCCCTATTTCCCCTATTCCGTATTGTTTGTATTCCTTTTGTTTCTTATTTTCTGATACTTAGGGTTATTATATCTTATCTCTTATCTCTGTTATGCTATACATCCTGTTTCATGTCTCATTACGACCTTGGTATATTCTTCTCTATCTTGAGCTGAGGGTCTATCGGAAACAACCTCTCTACATCCTCAGAGGTAGTGGTATGGACTGCGTACATTTAATCCTTCCCAGACCTCTCTTTGTGGGAATATACTGGGTCTGTTGTTGTTGTTGTATATACATACATACATATATAACACTAAAGAGTGTTGAGTTTCAAAAATATAATACTTCTTATTACGACTCAAAATGGGTATGTGATGACACTTGTCAAATCCTCCAGACAAGTAAGCCTAGCCCAACCCAAAGAACAAGAGTTAAAGGGAGTTCAAAAGCAAAAATAGAAGAATTCAATATATATATATATATATACACACACACACACACACATATATATATATATATATATGTATGTATACATGAGACACAAGTCTCAAAGTACATCCCGGGTCTAATTTTCATCAATCCAAGCCTCTATACAGATTTAACTAATTATGATAATTAGAGTCTAAAATGTCTTGGATATGAATAAAACTAAAATGTCTTGGATATGAATAAAACATGAGACATAAATGGAGAGATTCGATATATTTCGAAGTCAATCAGCCACTATCTCGATCTCAGCAATGTCAACATCAAACAGGACACCATCGACCATCTACCAATCGAACCAATACCTGCACAAGGTGCAAAAAGCTAGAAAAATAAAGAAAATGAAGGTTGAGTACAAAATCACGTATACTCAGCAAGCATCGTTGATAATCGATCTTAACAAAAAGTAATGGCGAGAACTACCACCCCAACTACCCTAGGTTCCCCAACAATTTGTATCCAACAATTCCACTAATCCCTCTTATCAGGATAACCCAATATAACAGTTAACATATTTACCAAAAATAGGGTAGGCACATTAATCTAAGTGAGTCAACACTATTCATTCCATGATCAATCTATAAAGAAAGTTATTCATGAACAAGACTAACTAATATGATATAAAAATAGGGAGAGAGTGCACATATATACAAGCGTATCTCACACTACCAACAAGGGCTACACATATATCTTCCCTATCTAGCCTCAGCCATAGCCCACATCTCATAATATTCCAACCTTTAAATCTATATAAGATGATACACGACAATGTATGAAATGGATGCTCAACTACAATATCGTAAATAAGGTTCTGTGACAACAATACAATATAAAAGTAAATACAAATCCATCATCAAAGCAAATCAAGAAATATAATATAATGCAAATAATGCAATGCGATGGAATGATGATGATGATTGGTCAAAGTCATTACTTGAATTTTTAGATACACCCAACGATCTCATAGCTACCAGGTAGGACCCATGAGGGGTTCATAATTCATATATTGTATCTCATTGTCAATCTCAATCAACCTTATCGGTAAATGACCTAGATCAAGGGTTTCTAATAAATCACAATCCACCTTGTCATAATGACCTAGGCTAAGGTTTATCAGTATATCACTATACACCTTGCCGACAAACGACCTCGTCTTAGAATTTTCAATATATCATAATCAACCCTGCCGACAAATGACCTTGGCCAAAGATTTTTAAAAAGTGCCTTGATGTTGGGTGTATTTATACACTATAGGGTTTCTATTCTAGATTATTTCGCCTAGTTTTAAGGATAACTTGAGTGATTAAGGTGTTCACATTGATGTAAATAAGCATCTAGGTGATAGTGTGTGTCATTACAATGTGCAAAGTGTATTATAAACAAGGTTGGGTTTAATTTGATCACTTAGAGTTCAATCGATGAAAGTAGTGTTACTAGCTTGAGCTAGGTGCTTGTCTAGTCTCTTTTGTTGGATTCTATTTTGTTTAATGTGTTCTAAATGGCTTTAATGGTTTTATTATATGTGTAACAACTTGTTTATAGTGTACAAATTTCAAGCGAGCCAAGTAAAGAGTCGAAACATGAAGTAAAAGATCATGGAAATTTGCCTTGTCTTAGCTCTTGCTCTTGATTCGTCGTGATAGATGTTTGAAAATATTGAGCTTAATATTATGATATATATATATATATGATTTAGATGCTGGAAAACCATTGTAAGTACACCATATAGACTTGGGTAGAAGGAGGAACGCTCAACCTTTACCATATTTCAAGATGCAATTTCCAGAGCAGTGTCACGATGAGTTCGTGACACGACTTCCATACACGTCTCCAAAGCTCTCGATACGACACAACTTCAACAGACGTCTCTAGCTTGTGCATCGAAAGGTCGAATCCATACACGGCAAAAAAATGCAGTTTTAATCCTATACGGCTTGGGACTTGTTATCCACTATAAATACATTTTTATACTTGTTATTGATTATATTTGGACATCTTAAAACATCAATGAGGTTTATACAACTTCATAACTTAGGTTTTTATCATGTTAATTTAGTTCATACTTGTTCTTAGTCGTTAATTACAAACTAGTGATTACGATTATGACTATGCGTGGCTAAACGCTCTCTTTCCGGGGTTGAAGGCAAATACATTAGTACTATTTCTTTGATTTTAGTTCATTGATCTTCTTATCATTTTTGTTTGTGTGTTCAATCTTATTTTAACTAATTTGAGGCTTGATCGCCCTTATAATACACCCATTGTCAACCTTGTGAACTTGGGAGAGGGAATAGAGAGATAGAACGTGTGATTGAACAATGGTTTATAATCTTTTATGAAATAAGGAATATGGATTAGTGTCTAGGATAATGATGTATATAGATACAGTACTTGGTTCAAACCTAGAATGATAGCTTAAAGAACTTAATTGGATTATTATATCATCGCTCAATGATGTAGTTGTAATGTCCACATTAGGTAATTGGTTAGAGGTCGGGAGACCATGATCATGCGATTAACCCTATGAATCGACAACCAAGATAAGAAAGTTAATGAATGAAATTCAATAACATTCTACGAGTGTTCAAAGTACTTCAAACCTTGGTTTTACACCATTTGCTTGTCCAAATCTTTACTTTAGGTACTATTTATTTTACTTGCAATTTACAAAATCCAATCTCTTTTTTGGTTACTTATGCACTAGTTGAATCTAAATTGTGAACTAAAATCTAACTGTTGTTTAACCAATTCCCTGTAGGATCGATACTTGGCTTTTATTAGGCCAACTTTCTACTTGATAAGACCACGCACACTTGTGTGTGCGCTTGGTCGTAGTCATGTTTTTTGCACCGTTGTTGGGGACTTTCAATTGGAAACTATTTTATTTTAGTTTTGCTCTTTAGATTTGTTTGGTGTTTTTTACACTTTGTCTTGGTTTTGTGATTATAGGAAATAGGTTTTAAGGTTAGGAAGCTAGCAAGGGATAGGAATTTAGTTGAACCAAGCCCTAAACCTGAGCAACACTTCCATCAGTGAAGGAGAGACGCAATCTATCTCCCAAATTTTCAAAAATAGAAGAGGACCAAGTAGTTCCTACTCTAATGGCTTCACAACAACAAGCATGTAGGACAGTGAGGGAAGTAGCAATCCAACATCCAACGAAATTGACTTCCCCAATTCAAAGACTGACTAGTAGGGAAATTTTGAGTTAAAGCACAACATGGTGCAAATTCTCATCAGTAGTGGACAGTTTGCAGGGTTTTCACTTTAGGATCCACAAGTCCACTTGCAGACTTTCATTGAGCTTACTGACATATTCATTCCAATTAGGGTGAGTACAGATTATGTGAGGCTGACACTTTTTCCCCATTTACTACTGGGGGAAGCTAAAAGGTGGTTAAAATGGAGTCTTCCAATTCAATAACATCATGGGACAACTTAGCCCGAAAGTTCCTCATCAGATTCTTTCCATCTAGGAAGACTACGAGGCTTCACAGTGAGATAGTGAGATTAAAATAGAAGCCAGATGAAAACCTTTATCATTCTTGATAACACTTCAACGCTCTTCTTCGGAATTGTCCACATCACCAATAGTCCAATGTGGTACTTACTCATATTTTTTTAGATGCACTTGATAACAGTACAAAGATTTTGCTAGATTTAGCGCAGGTGGTCAAGCGCTGGAGTTGACTTATGATAAGCTGTACATATTGTTGAACTACATAAATTAAGGAAATCCAAAGTGGCATTCATATTCTAGAAGTCCCATAAAAATAATTGCGGGTGTATTGGAGGTGGAACAATTCACAGCCTTATCAGCCCAGGTTGCAGTATTAAAAAATATGATAATCACTCAGTTCAATAGCCTAAAATTGAGAGCCCCATAACCTGCAACCACAGTCAATTCCATCCAACAAGCTACAGGTTGGTGTAAATTGTATAGTAATAGTGGTCACTTAGCGGCAATGTGTGCGTCCAATCCAGAATCGGTGATGTATGTGGGCAGTGCTCAAAGGCCAAATTATTGTGTTGTCTATAACATAAAGTGGAAGAATCAGCCATGGAATGCCCAACAATAACAAATTCAACAACCACAAACACAAGTGAATCTATCAACTAGCAACATGAAAGAGATGTTGAAGCAGTTTCTAGCTAGTCAGATATAATTGGCTGTAGACATGAAAAATTTACAACAGCTCATAGAAGCTTGGAGATTCATGTGGGGCAGATACAACAAGCATAAAATACTAGGCCATAAGGTGGTTTGCCAGCAGATACAGAAAAACCAAAGCAGATCATGACAATCAACTTGAAGAGCGGTAAAGAGCTTCAAGAAGAACCTCCTAAGGCATTAAAAGAGGTAGATGCAGATTTGACTCCCTAACAGGTTTTTGAAAAAGTTATTGATAATTCAAGGAATTCTAAGTACTTGAAGGAGACAGTTGATGCTGAACTAGAAAAGATGCAAGTGCCTCCACTAACCTTTCCTTAAAATCACATGAAAGCGAAGGAGGATGCAATGTTTATGAAGTTTTTTGACACGTTTAAAGATCTTTACATTAATTCGTTAGATGTTTTGCAGGGTATGCCTAAGCACGCAAAGTACTTAAGGGATGTGATTTCTAATAAGGTAAAATTACAGGATGTGGGGGAGATAACACTCACTAAAGAGTGTAGTGTAGTAATGACACAGAAAATACCTAAGAAATTAAGAGATCCAAGAAAGTTTACTCTCCCTTTCCAAAATGGAAGTAAAGTGGTCCATGTGTTGAGTGACTTAGGCGCTAGAATAAATTTGATGCCCCTATCTCTATTTGATAAAATTAATCTTGGGAAAGCCTAAAGCGACCACCTTGGTTCTACAGCTGGCAGACGGGTCATTTGCATATTCGTAAGGAATAATTGAGGATGTGCTCATAAAGGTTGGTAAATTCATTATTCCCCCTGACTTTACTATTCTTGCTTTTGAGGCAGACGAATAAGAACCAATCATCTTGAGGCATCCATTCTTAGCAACTGAAGGAGCGTTGATTAATTTTAGAGAAGGCACACTCAAAATAAGGGTAGAGAATGAAGAGGCGGTATTTGATGTATACAAAGAACCCACACTAACTTCCTAATATAAATATTTTCGTATGATCAATATGATTGAAGTGGACGAGTGTGAGGTGGCTAGTCTATCAAAGACCTTTTTGAACTACCTGATTGAGCAACCTAAGATTCTACCACCTAAGCATGATTTGACAAAAATTGATGAGCCTAAAAAGACTAAAGTTGAGGAATCTGCTACTCTTGAAAATTCACACCCAAGAGGGGTGAAAATAATAAGAAGATGGAGACAAAGCGTGAGAAAGAGAAGGAAAGAGAACGACTAAGTCATAGTTAGGTCATTCCGCGACACTAAATCAGGCGCTGCTTGGGAGACAACTCAAGTTAAGTATGTATGTTTTCTTTTTAATTTTAGTTTTTATTTCTTGTATTTTTCGTTCTTGATTAAGTCGAAGGTTAATGAGAAGTCTGAGTACCGAAAACCTGAGCTTGAAGCATGGAAAAAAATTGCGTATGGGGTCCCACAGACCTAATTAATGCAAAAGATGCTACTAGATAGTCCTAGAGTCCTTAGGGAGTATTTTTGCCTCTTACTTTTAAATTCACTTTGGGGACAAAGTAGATTTTTAATATGGGGTAGGGAAATTCCTAAATTTTGGATCAATTTTTTTTTTGTGTAAGATATTCTTGTTAATGCTATTTTTATTACATGGTGCAAGTATTTTGTTTGATTAAAGCATGTTGAATAAGTGAATTACTACTTTTGAGACACCTAGGCACAAGTTTGTGACTCTTGTATTTTTTGGCTTAGATTTGAATTCATGCTATTGTTTGGTTGGGAGTCTATGATGATCCTAGTGAGTTGAGCATGTGCCATGTGTGTGGGAGATTTTTCTATATTCCTTTTTTCTTGTGATGTCTAGAACTTTCTCAGTGTGTGTGGGTTTTTAGATGATTTAGGCATTTTTTTGATAGTCTTGCTTTATTCCTTCTATTTGTCCCACCTTTTGTGCATTATCCTAGTTAACCCCCATTGATCCTTTGGCCTTTTATTTGGTAGCCTCATATATAGACTAACCCCCTTCTTTGATAAACCATAATTTGATCCTAAAAGCTCCTAAGTGCTTTAATAAAAAATTGATTTAGTAAGGAGTTTGAGAAATTGAATAAGAAAAAGGGTGAAATTGATGCCCTAAGGTAAGAGTTATTGGTGTTTATATTTGATGTGTGATGGTTGATAGTGCTATAAATGGTGTTAGAAATATTCCCATGATTGTAGAAAGTAAGAATAATAGAATCTTGAAGGAATAAACAATACGCCCACCATGTGTTTATGAAAATGATTAAAAGAGAAGGGGCAAAAACAAAAGATATGGGTGGATGAAAAAGTGTAACTTAGTTATTGGAGATTGGTTCTAATGTATAATGTATTGTGTTAAAGCACTTAGACAGGTTAGTCACTATTCCCAAATAGTTTCTACCCGTAGCTTAGCCTACATTACAACTTAGAAAAGACCTAATTACTCCTAAGTTCATCATTCTGATATTAGTGGAGCAATACACTAAGGACAAGCTTATGGTTCATTGTATGTAACTTGTGAATTCCTTATGAGTGTGAGCGTAATTTTATTCCTGTACCCAACATGTTATAAACTGCTTAATTATGAGTGACTATGGGTAAATCTCTTGTTGTGAGGGGCATATGTTTGATGAATGTGGGTGATTTGTATGACGTCCTTGATTGAATGATAAGTAGGAGTTTTATAACTAGGTGATTCAATTCTTGAGGCTAGTATGTTTTAGAGTAGTGTTCATGAGCTTTAAATTATGTATATAACATGATTCGTGGAGAAACTTGCATTCCGTGTAGTCATTATAGTACTAGCTTGAGTGTCTTGTATTTTTTAGAAGTGTAGAGTCTCCTCGGCTTATGATACTTGGAGTAAAGAGCTGTTCGAGGACGAACAAAGGTTTAAGTGTGGGGTGGTGATGTTGGGTGTATTTATACACTAGTGTTACTATTCTTGCTTATTTCGCCTTATTTTAAGGATAACTTGAGTGCTTAAGGTTTTCATTTTGATGTAAACAATCATCTAGGTGATAATGTTTATCATTACAATGTGCAAAGTGTATTCTAAACAAGGTTGGGTTTAATTGGATTACTTAGAGTTCAATCGATGAAACTAGTGTTGCTAGCTTGAGCTAGGTGTTTTTATAGTGTCTTTTGTTAGATTCTATTGTGTTTAATGTGTTATAAATGGTTTTAATGGTGTTATTATATGTTTAACAACTTGTTTATAGTGTACAGAGTTCAAGCGAGTCAAGTAAATAGTCGAAACATGAAGTGAAAGATCATGGAAATTTGCCTTGTCTTAGCTCTTGTTCTTGATTCGTCATGATGGATATTGTGTTGTTTAAACATCTAATTTTTGTGGTGTGTTCATGTAGGATATTATATGAGATTAATATGATGATATATAGATGATTTGGAGGCTGGAAAACCATTAGAAAGACACCACAAAGACTTGGGTAGAAGGAGGAATGTTCAACACTTAACCAAATTTCAAGATGCAATTTCCCGAGAGGTGTCGCAATGAGATCGTGGCGCGACTTCCACACACGTATCTAGAGATCTCGACACGACTTACACAGACATCTCCTAAAATCATGATGTGACTTCCATTCACTTCTCCAGCTTGTACGTCACGGGGTCAAATTCATACATGGCAAAAAATTGCAACTTGAATCCTCTACGGCTTGGGACTTGTTGTTCACTATAAATACATCTTTGTACTTATTATTAATCATATTTGGACGTCTTGGAACATAAAGTAGGATGCTACAACTTCATAACGTAGGGTTTTATCATTTTAATTTAGTCCATACAAGTTGTTAGTCGTTAATTACAAACTAGTGATTACGATTATGACTATGCGTGGCTAAACGCCCTCTTTCCGGGGTTGAAGCTAAATACATAAGTACTATTGTTTGGATTTTAGTTCATTGATTTACTTGTCATTGTTGGTTGTGTGTTTAATATTACACTAACTATTTTGAGGCTTGATAACCCTTAGAATACATCCATTTTCAACTTTGTGAACTCGGGAGAGGGAATTGATAATGCTCAAATTACACTCTGAATGGGTGTAAGAGATCGTTGTCAATATAAAACTCAACTAGGTTGGGGTCGAATCCCACAGGGAACAATATGAGTGGCAATTAAACTAGCTATGAGTGGCAATTAAACTAGTTTGAATCTATAGCTACAAGTTAAATTCAAACAAACGATATAAAAAGATAAAATTGGGATTTTGGAGATTAGCAAACAGATTTTGGTGACTTTAATTTTAGTGTTTGTCAATCAAGAGTTTATGAAATAACAAGAATTATTCTCACTAGGGCTTACGGTAGATGACAGATGCTAAAGGTGACTCAAAATTCTCACGGTGGTTAGGATGACAAGCTACCTTTATCGATGATATGCTCGAATGTCTCTCGACCTATTCAATCGTCTAATTTCCTAATCCTCTCAGACTTAGGGAATCTCTACTCACTGCCCAGATTTTACCTCAGGTTAATCAACCTTGTTACATTGCTGATTAATAAACGAAGTCTTTCCGAGTCCCTGTTGATAATTCACTTCCTACTATTTATCATTTCTTTCTCAAGCAAATTAAAGTAGGTACGCCTACTATTTGCAACCAGCAGACTTTAATTATAATCTCAGAATTACCCAAAAATTTTAACACCTCTTAAATCTTGAGAATTTAACACCTTATCATGACCTAACCCTAGATCCCATAATCCAGATTAAAGGTGTTTAGCCACTCATGATGCAAGAAACAAGTATGCAAATTGAATTCATAACTGAAAGGATTAACTTACAATGCGGAAAAAAAATCAAAAGTGTACTTTGAATTGAATCACAAGAAAAAACTCTAAAATATTGATTTTTGAGAAAGAGAGAGAGAGAGAGAGAGAGAAACATCGTATCATGTATCTTGTATGATATGTCCAATCCTTAATGATCGAATGCAAAAAAAACCTAAAACAAGGCTTTAAATAGTTAACCCTAAATAAGAAAATAAAATTAAAGTTCAGATTTTCTTCGGAATAGATAACGGCGCTCGTGATGGCCTATCAGGAGTTTGACGGCCTATCACCGACGTTGTCAGCTTCTCTGCAAGTTTAGCTTCTGCTGCCTAAGGCTGACGATGACGGTGATGCCTTATCATCATCTTGACGGTGTGTCTTGAATGTCATCACAAAACTTCCTACAACTTCCATCTTCTGTTTAAGTTTGATGACATCCTTGACAGTCTATCACCAGGCTGACGACGTGTCATGGATGTCATCAGCCACACTTTGTTCTCTATTTGCTTCCGATTTCGTGTTTTTTGCTTCCTTTATTTGTGGTTCCCCTTCTTCTCTACTTATACTGCAAAATCAAAGTAAACTAATCAAAAACGACTAAAGTTGCTCAAGACTTTGTAATTATTTAGAGTTAAAAGTTGTAAATGTGTTAGCATAGGCTCCCACATCAACACCCTCAACTTAACCAATTGCTTTTCCACAAGCAACCAGAACATAACCTAGAGTATACAAAGTACAAGTTGGCAGCTAACTGCTCATATCAGTTCAGAATACATGCACCATCTCCAAGGTCAGTCAAATTAAGAGTAACTATGTCTATCATTGAAAACACCCATGCAATTCACGAGAAACAAAATATGGCAATAATTTTAGCAATAACAACCCAGCACATACCTAAATCACACTATCCAAATAAGGAAGTGATTAGCAACATGCCTAGTGTGCCCTCACAACAAAGAAATCCCTTTTTCACTCATGTCAGAATTTACATACATAAACACAGGGATAAACACAAAACTCACTCTCAGAATAAAGTTCCAACATTGCGCATCAATTTCCATAGGGTTGCCTTTATAGTCAGAAACTAAGTCATCAGACTGGTCATTTAGGATCACTATAGGGCTTTTCTTAAGCTTGTAACATAGGCTAGGGGCTGGTATGATATTCATAGATATTTCAGAGTGACTATGCATCCTTGACACTACACTAAACTCTTGGGGTTTCAACTCCCAACCTTCTTTTCTTCGTCTCTTTTATTGATCAGACATGCTCAAGATGGATGCGTTCTTTTCAATTATCACATTATCTTTTTATCTTGTTTTACACAAATTTCTCATTTCTTATTCCTTTTTCACCGTACCCAACTTTTTTTTTTATTCTTCCTCTCTTTATACTCATTTTGTATCATGCACCCCTATGATAGCCTCCCTAAACTTAGGCTGTTTGCCTAAGTCAAGGTGCACAATGTCCAAGGAGGACCAGGGCCAAAATAGGTTCATTGTGATGTAAACGGGAAGGTGAGAAGTGTCGTAGAACGAAATAGGCTAATTAGGCTCAAAAAAGGGATCAAGAGAATTTATTCACATAGGGAAGATCATTTTGGCTAAAGTGGGCTAAAATAAAAAATGGTCTATGATCCTTTCCTAACTTCTTTCCTATAACCATGGCAAGACTAATAGGGAAAGTTCTAGATTCAACACACAATGGAAATTGAGTAGGACCTTACACACATAAGGCACACAAGTATCTCGCATATCACTACTTATCCAGTCCATGCACCTGTTTAACAAAGGTTATACAGTTACCAGACTAATGCCACAAAAAGATACACCGTGGTCAAAAATGGATGCAATTCATATAGTAATATATCAGACCAATGGAGAGGTGCTCAAAAATCACAAAAACAACTTAACTGCCTTAGTTACTTGTATTTCTCCTAGTAAACTACAACATATCACTCAACTTAAAATCATGCAATGTCCCTAATGCGTCAAACCAAAACAAGAGATTTAGAAACATACCTGTGGCACCATGGGTGCGATGATCTGATGTCAATCACATAATACAAATACAAACAACAAAATACCTTGGGTTTCCTCCCAAGAAATGCCTAATTTGGGGTTGTGGCACGACAACATCCAGTCATCCTTTATCCCTCCACTTTGACAATTTAAATTGTCGGCCCATCTTTTGATCTTTACATCTTTAAGGTCCATTGGGCAATTGTTATGGCTTGATAAGGAATGTTCTATCACGCCACTTTGAAGACTTAAACCGCTTGCCCAATTATGCATCAAACTTTTATGTGGGCTCATTGGGCAATGGTGAGGATCTTAAAAAGCCACTAAATGGATATCAATATTTAAGCTTCTTAGCCTTCAAGACTGGGGTTGTAGTATACCCTTTTGGAAAGATAAACTCCAAAATGTAAGAATTTTCCTCCTGATTTTCAAAAATCATCATTTTCTTGGCTGGTTTAACTTTCATCACATCCACCAAGCATAATGTTGAAAAGTGGTTCAAATGAGGACTAGATCTCAATTCTGGAGTAACGTCTCTATTAGCATCATTTCCCCAAAATGGACTAGAGTATTCACAAGGATTTTTCTTGATTTCTTCTTTCAATTCTAGTACCATTTCCTCATCTTTAGCACCTTCGTTCATGAATGGTTCGGTTGGTTGGCAAATCTCCAATGGAAGATCAACATCAAGCTCATCATCAGTAGAGGATTCTTGCTCCTCATCCTCACACTCTTCCATTATGTTAAATGATTCCACATACAAGATATCATCTAAACATAATATAGAAGAATGCTTTGAATAATTGACCTATATATCCATCTCCTCATGAATGATCGACTTTATGTTTTGACATATATCATATACGATATTATATGTTTCTATCTAGAGATCCAACATTCATTAAAATATAGCTTCAATGCCACTCTTACCGGTGCTTCATTCTTTCTTTTCTTCACCATAAGACCTATCAAACTCATTAGAAGAACTAGAATTTGGGTTAGTGCAATAGGGGGAGGGGGCATTTGGTCAATCACTCCATTATCCATCTCGACCGCCACATAAATAAATCATACTCCCAGTAGGATGGACATGGCACACACATCACTCTCTGGAGAGCATATCTACAATCTTTCCAAAAGTGAGGTCCATAACAATATGGACATGGATCATCAAGATAAGATTTCCAACCACCAAGCTCATGTTTATTCCACGATGCCATAGTAATAAGTAAACTAAAAAAAAAAACTACCTAACATAGGAAATAAAAGAAAACTAAAAACAAATATTTACAAGTTTGAATTCAAGCTAGTAGGCTAAAATTCCAACCCAACTCAATGTGCTAAATTGTTCCCCGGCAATGGAGCCATTTTTGATAGCGCTGAAATTACACTCTTAAATGGGTGTAAGAGATCGTTGTCAATATAAAAACTAACAAGGTTGGAGTCGAATCCCATAGGGAACAATGTGAGTGGCGATTAAACTAGTTTGAAACTAAAGCTACAAGTTAAATTCAAACAAACAATATAAAAAGATAAAATGTGGGTTTTGGAGATTAGAAAATAATTTTTGGTCACTTTTATTTCAGTGTTTGTCAATCAAGAGTTTATTAAATAACCATAATTATGTTCACTAGGGCTTACGGTACACGACAGATGCTAAAAGTGACTCAATATTCTCACGGTGGTTAGGATGACAAGCTATCTTTATCGATTAGATGCTCGAATATCTCTCGAGCTATTCAAGCGTCTAATTTCCTAATCCTCTCAGACTAAGGGATTCTCTACCCACTGTCCAGATTTTAACTCAGGTTAATCAACCTTGTTACAGCATTGATTATTAAGCAAAGTCTTTTCAAGTCCCTGTTGATAATCCGCTTCCTACTATTTATGATTTCTTTCTCAAGAAAATTAAAGTAGGTACGCCTACTGTTTTCAACCAGCAGACTTTAATTATAATCTCAAAATTACCAAAAAATCCTAACACATCTTAAATCTTGAGCATTTAACACCTTATCATTACCTAACTCTAGATCCCATAATCTAGATTAAAGATGTTTAGCCACTCATGATGCAAGAAAAAAGTATGCAAATTGAATTAATAACTAAAAGGATTAACTTACAATGATGAAGAAATCAAAAGTATACTTTGAATTGAATCACAAGACAAAACTCTAAAATATTGGTTTTTGACAGAGAGAGAGAAATATCATATATTGTATCTTGTACGATATGTCCAATCCTTAATGATCGAATGCAAAAATAAAAACCTAACACAAGGCTTTAAATAGTTAAACCTAAATAAGGAAATAAAATTAAAGTTCAGATTTTCTTCAGAACAGATGACGGTGCTCGTGACAGCCTATCAGGAGTTTGATGGCCTATCACGGACATTGTCAGCTTCTCTGTAAGTTTAGCTTGTACTGACTAAGGTTGATGATGATGGTGACACCTTATCATAATCTTCACGATGTGTCATGAATGTCTTCATAAAACTTCCTGCAACTTTCATCTTCTATTTAAGGTTGACGGCATCCTTGACAGCCTATCACCAGGCTGACGATGTGTCATGGATGTCATCATCCACACTTTGTTCTTTATTTGCTTCTGATTTCATGTTTTTTGCTTCCTTTATTTATGGTTCCCCTTCTTCTCTACTTATACTGCAAAATCAAAGTAAACTAATAAAAAATGACTAAAGCTGCTTAAGACTTTGCAATTATTTAGAGTTAAAAGTTGTAAATGTGTTAGCATGGGCTCACACATTAGGAATAAAAAGATAGAACATGGGATTGAAAAAGGTATGGTTCGTAATCTTTTGTGAAATAAGGAGTATAAATTAGTTTCTTGAATAAAGAAGTACTTAGATACCGTACTTTATTCAAATGTAGGATAATAGGTTAAATAACTTAATTGGATTATTACATCCCCGCCTAACGATGTAGTTGTAATGTCCACAATAGGTAATTGGTTATAAGTCAGAATACCATGATTATGAAATTAACCCTATGAATCGAAACCAAGGTAATCAAGTTAATAAATGAAATTCAATATCATCGTAAGAGTGTTCAAAGTTCTTCAACCCTGGGTTTCACTCCTATTGTTTGTCTAGATCTTTATTTTACGCACTATTTATTTTACTTGCAATTTACAAAATCCAATCTCTCTTTTGGTTACTTTTGCACCAGTTGAATCTAAATTGTGAACTAAAATCTAACCGTTGTTTGACCAAGTTCCTTTGGGATTGATACTTGGCTTTCATGAGGCCACTTTCCTACTTGATAAGTCCTTGTACACTTGTATGTGTGCTTGGGCGCAGTCATGTCTCATTTTATTTTTTAAAATATTATTTCCTAGTGGTACCAATATCTCATGTATATGCATGCTATATGATGATGTAATGCTCACACCCAATCAGTATGAAAATCAAAATCCATTTAATACATGTATAAGTGAGCTCAGAATCAACTCAAGTATCAATAATTAATGATTTCAGTTTTCACTTGGCACAACCAGAATAATTAGTCATGTAGGCATCAATAATATCATTTCCAACCCCTCACTCGACCATCACTATTATGATAATGCAATTAAATGCTCGAATAAGGCCTACAATGTGAAGTCAAGCTCCCACTCAGAAGACACAATGATAAATACATTTTAATGCGCATATAAGGCATACAATGACATGTCAAGACTCTCCACTTGAGAGACATAATAATAAATAAGACATAAGGCATTTAATTTTAAAAAATGTCCAATAAGATCAAGTCAAGCCCTCGCTCAGACACCAAAATAATATATCCTCTCAAATCAACAAACAATATGCATATAAGCCTCCACTCATGTGCATAATTATATATAGTGACTCAAGTCTATAAATATATTCTCATAAGTCTCACATAGACAACAAAATAAATAGGAATCCCAATAACAATATATCGCGGAACTACCCAAGCTAGTTTGTTCCATACACCAAGTCTTATCAACTAATACAATTCTGTTTATACTCTAAGTGTTTACTAAACCTCAGCCATTGAATAACAAGGTAAGAATAACCTGCTATCCTCCAAAAAGTAACCATGTCTGATACAAGCCCATAATATACGTAATACCTATTAATTTTTCAGGAACACCAAGTTATTCATTTGCAATCAATCCTACAAGTACTTACAAGTAGCAAAACTAACTGGAATGATTTTACCTAAGTACAATCAATCAACGACTCCTGTACCTGTGGAGATGCTTGCCATATCACCTATGTAGGACGCTCAATCCAAAATAAAACACAAAAATACAAATAGGCATACAACACACAAAACTTTGGAAAAGTTAAGGTATATCTCAACTTGCCTTCAATGAAGATGCACAAGCTCAAACACCATCCAAAGCATCAATGAGGAGCTGAAATCCCTTAAATTAACACTAAACGAGTACAATATACTAAAAATGATATCTACATGTCAAAATAAAGCTAATGATACCCATATTGATCCTATTTAGGATGGATCCAAAACTGGTTAAAAAAATGAGTCTAAAAATAAAAAGAAGTAAAACCAGAATTTTATTTAAGAATATTGTTCCCTCAAAATAAAAGGAGCCTATATTTGAAAACCCATGTGAAATCGAGTAGAAATCGGACCTTGAATCAAAGAAAAGCCCATTTAACAATTTACAAGCAAAAAATCCCTATCATTCTAACATTCAGATGGCTCTGTTTGAGGCGCTATATAGGAGGAGATGTAGATCCCCCATTGGTTAGTTTAAAGTAGGTAAGGCCACAGTGGTTGGGCCTGACTTGGTATTTTATGTCTTAGAAAAAAGTTTAGTTGATTAGGGAAAGATAGCTTAGAGCTGACAGAAATTGTATATCGATGTGTGAAGAAAGAATCTCGAGTTTGAGATTTGTGACTTTGTGTATTTGAAAATATCTCCTATGAAGGGAGTGAAGAGGTTTGGCAATAAAGGGAAACTCAATCCCCAATATGTCTGTCCTTACCTAATTTTCAACGGTTTCAGAAAGGTAGCTTACAAGCTTGAGTTGCCTTCAGACTTAGCTTTAATGTACCCAATGTTTCATGTCTCTTTGCTAAAGAATTGCATAGGTGACCCAGCAATTGTAGTCCCAATAGAGGGCATTGAAGTCTTATGGGGAAATCCCAGTCGAAATTCTTGATTTTCAAGTTCGCAGACTAAGGAACAAAGAGGTTCCTTTAGTCAATGTTTTTTGGCGGAATCAGTCCATTGAGGGAGATACTTAGGAAGAAGAAAAAGATATGTAGACCAAGTATCCTTATCTCCTCTCTGCAAACTCAGACTCATCTCAAGGAAACAAGTTTCCTTGAATTTACTCAGTTCTATGCTCAGATTACCTTTACAACTCTATATCGGTTCAGTTGTATTGCATTATCATTGATAACTCCCAAACTACAACTCTTGTAAGAGTGTAAGCGGTCGCTGTCAAATATAGAACCCAACTGGGTTGGGTGTCGAATCCCATAGGGAATACTTAGTCACTAAATATTGCAACTATTATTAGACTGTTGGTCGAAAAATTCTACGAAAAAGGGGGGATTTTATGCGCGAAGTAAAAGTATCAAAATAGCAAATGTAAAAACGGAATTTTTGGTAGTTTTTGATCAATGAGAATTGTAAGTTAGGGTTATGTCCACCTTATGAGTTTTACGTATCTATTAGCTATGAGTTATACGGAATTCAGACATGCATGCGCTTATAGAGTTTCGTATTCTATGGTAAATCCTAGTGTCTTTCGACCATCAAGGATTATTTCACTTTAACTCTTTCGAGCTTAAAGCGTATAACTAATGGTACGCATTCTCTAAGAGGTTAATCCAGTTACGGCACTAACTTTTAAACAGGGATTGGTAGCCCTATTTCCTTGTCACTCTCTCTTTTCCAGACATGTAACTTTTCTTTCGAACAAGTTAATGCTATACTGGCGTATTATATATGTTTGCAACCAGAAGAATTCAATTAAGATGAAGAGAGTAATGATATAAGCAGCATACGTATCAAGAATTCACAAACTCATAGCAATAGATAGTATCTCATAAGGAATCCATAACCCTAACAGAGAAGTTTAGCTACTCACGAGTGCAACGAAAATCACAATAGACATCATCATCATACCAAAATAATAGTAATCTCACAAGAAGTATGAATTGGCGTTACTTGTGGCGTGATTTCTTTGCTAGTAGCATTTCTCTTGTCGGGAAAATTAAAAGTCGAATAGATGAATACTAATGTTAACAACGAACTTAAGAATAGAAGAGAATAATAATGAATTGATTGCTGAAAAATTCAGCAAATAAGGGTTTTTATAACACCCTTGTCCTAGTCCTACTGAAATAAGGTTTTTATCCTTGTCCTAGTCCTACTAAGTTACTGCATCCTTGTCCTAATCCTACTAAGTTACTGCTGATCCCCAAGTCTTTAGAAATATTGTTTTTGCCCGGGACAAGTTCTCCATGCATCACTTTCAGTCCACAATTTTCCAGAAGCTGCCTTCCTTCTTCCGTTGAAGTTTCCTTTGGCGTCTAGCAGTCCATAAAATGCTGAAGTCTTCATCATTTATACCTGAACACTTGCTAATCATGTTGGTTAGCTTACTTACAGGAAAAAGGGCTAAAACTGCAGGAATTATATATTTTGTCCTCAAAACTTAGCTAAAATATGGGTAAATTAAGGTGCTTTAGGCGTGTAAATACGCCTACTATCAACATCCCACACTTAAAGCTTTGTTCGTCCTCGAACAAAATATCATGTCCATATAAACATCTACTTAGGGTTTCACAGTAACAGCACAAAATATTCATCAAGACAGGCACGACAATCATTAACAAAGAGTAGTTTTTTTATCACTACTATAAATAATTCAACCTCCAACCTAGACTCGTGATGATGGTTAATTCGTATCCAAAAGTTAAAGCACAAAGAATCATACACAACTACCCAAACTCATCAACCATGTGTGTCTCACACAAGATATTACCCATAATAATTTACAAGTTTTGCATTATTCGAAACATGGGTACAATATTCTCCTTGCTCTCACTCTCACAAAGAATTCATATGTTGCAACTGATGACCATAGGCTTGCCCTTAGTGTAATGCTCCACTAATATCAGAATGCTAAGCTTAGGATCAAATAGGTCTTTACAGGTTGTAATGTTGGCTAAGGGACGGGTAGGACTATTTTGGCCAGAAATAGTGACTAAGTTCCCTAAGCGCTTTAATATATCACATTATGCCATTTACACTTTCTTTCAAACAACCATTCTACTTTCTTTTAATCTACCACCCCTTGTCACCTCTTTTGTTATTCAATTTTAAACAGAACTAACTTTTTAATTTTTCTTTTCATTTTTTTTATAACACACCTCTATGATAGCCACTCTTTTTCATAACTATTTCAAGCACCAATACATTCGAAGGCATCACTCTCACCCAATTTCCTCTTATTTTGTCATATGACTTTACAATTTAAAGCGCTTAGGAATTTGGATCAAATTATGATCTTGAAAAAAATGGATTAGGCTTACATATGACGTTGTCAAAGAAAATAGCTTAAAGGCTCAAAAGGGGTTAACTAGGATAATGTTCATGGGTAGATAAAACGAAGGTAAACAATCACAGGTTGCCAAAGAAATGCCTAAATCATCTCCTAAACTTACACTCTTTATTTCGCTTTACACACACGCCAGGCAAGTTCTATCATCAGCCACAAACACAGAATATACTATTGCCTCACACACACAAGGCACATGGTCGACTTTATTAGGAGCGGTATAGACTCTTGACCCAACAGATGAAGGAATTAAACCACACAATTATCACACAATGAGTCACATTTAGAGCCTAAACGTCTCAATAGTAATTGTTTTAGCACAAACTCTTGTTATAATACCATGCTACCCATCAAAACACTTTCATGCAAAGTTTAATTAAAAAAAAAATTCTAAAATTTAACTCTAAAAATTTAACTACTAACAAACAAAACAAACAAACATAAATAAATGCAAATGCAGATAAAGAAGTATAGCATACAAATACCAGCACCCCACACTTAGACGGGACACACTGCCCTCAGTGGAAGATAAATAAGAAGAACCTGTTTAGTCGGACTCCTCCTCTATGTCTGGGGTCATACCCCCTACATTGGAATCATCATCAGAGTCGTCATCATCAGAGTTCTCCTCTACGTCGGAGTATGGCATTCGGCGGTCATCATCGGTTGGCACATCGTCATCAAGAGGTTCCTCAAAATATATACCTACTCCGCACATAGCCCTCGCATGCTCATTCATTGGGTAGTCACAATCCAACTGTTGGAGCCCTGCAGCAGTTGGAACACGACCCATGCTCATCATGGTGAACCTCATCATGCCATATAAATGGTGGAAGAAGCTTTCGTCACGAGCATGTCTTTCTGCAGTGGTAAGGTTGACTCCATGCATAGATTCAGCATCTTTAACCTTTGTAAGGTCAATATTCTTTGGGTTGTGTTGAAGCTTATGATCTGCAGGTTCCTCTTCGATGACCTCCTTCCTCAATATTGCAGTCAACAGATTGCCAAAACTGAAGTCGGACCTCTTGTGCAGCCTAGCCTTACGCATTGAAGATCGAATAATCGCCCCAATGTTGATGGGGACATTCTTCATCAATGCGTACACCAAGAACACTCTATCTTATGTTATCTTTGTGTACTGTGTACCTCGAATCAGGCAAGAGTTGACTATTCGCAACCATATCCGAGTTTCCCTATTCAAGGAGGCATATGGGAAGGTGTTGTACCGACCGGTATCCTTGTGTCTACTCCAACTACCATTGATCTTGTTCCACACAGTGTGTGTCTGATTGCCCTGTACGGAGGTCTTTGTTGAATCTCCTTGAGTGGTGATGGATCGACAGATGGCAAACCCAGAAAAGAGTTTAAGAACTCCGCGTTTAGTTGCAGGACTTGGCCCCAAATCTTTACTTCACTCCCTGTAGTCTTTGGGGACCAGTTGGCATAGAATTCTCACGTTAGATCGAGATTGCACTCTCCCATATCTCGAAAGATGAAATCAAGATGTAACGCCATTATCTTAGCCAAAATGCGAGGTTCTTTCTTTGCTAGGCTTTCCTTTTGTATCAGCTCCACATGAACATACTTTTTCATTTTGTTGTTCCTGTACCACTCCTTTCCTTCCTCCTCTAGGACCCATTTTATCCCATACATGCGGTGAGGTATTTGCAGCGAGGAAGATTCAGCTTGCTCTTTTCGTCCCCTTTTCTGGCCTTTCTGTGAGGTGGTTGCTTTTTTCTTTCCTGGTCGACTTTTTAGTGCCATTATACCTAAGATTAAAAATGATAGTCATGTTAGCTTCATCTCGGTAGATACAATCGACAAACAATCAGTAGTGGCACCACCCCATACTTAGTTTGTTTGCACAAACTAGTTAAGTGAACCTTGAAGATTACTCATACTTCATCGATATACGTTTAGGTGGTACGTTCCAACAATATAATCATTGCAGTTATACTTTTCTAGTCATCTTAACTATCCTTTTCGATTCTATCTCATGTAATCTTGACAATACTTTCAAGTTACAAGATTATGCAATTTTCTTGACCATATCAATTCCGCAAAAGTATGATAGTGTATCAAAATCAAATACAAGTTGGAAACAAGTCAAGACCATCCTTACGTATCCTTTCACTCACTTAGTTGTATCACAAAAAATCAACCACATTCAAATTACCAACACTACTTCAAGATTTAACAATTTATTATAGGCGTAGTATTGTAATACTTACGGAATAAAAGAAGAGCCAAGAAGTACTTACTTGGTTGATGGCCTCGGAAGATGTTCTTGCAAAGTTAAAAGAGCAAAAAGAAAATTTTTGAGAAAATTTGGAGAGGTAGGCGCCGCTTAGGTTGGATTTGCAATGAGTTTTTGTTTTAAGACTAAGGTTCTATTTATAGGACAAGCTTGGGTCGGGTTTTGACCCATTTGCAAAGCCTAGTTGGACATAGGCTTTGGCATAGGCGGCGCCTATGCTATGGCATACTAGATTCAGAGACAAAAGGCTTTGGCATAGGCGGCGCCTATGCTATGGCATTGTTGGGCATAGGCGGCGCCTATGCTATGGCATTGTAGAATCCGAGACCAAAGGCTTTGGCATAGGCGGCGCCTATGCTATAGAATTGTTGGGCATAGGCGGCACCTATGCTATGGAATTCTAGATTCAGAGAGCTTAGGCCATAGCATAGGCCTTGCCTTGTTCGTTGCCTAGATTTACATAGGCCTTGCCTTGTTCATTGCCTAGATTTACATAGGCAATGCCTAACTCATAGCCTTTGTTCTTTCATTCCAAACTTACCACCTTCAACATAAAACACTTTCAAATCAAGATTTGAAACCAATCTCCTCCTTTATATGTCTTGCACCTACACTTACTCAAAAACAATAAAAACGATTAGAACGATGGGTTGCCTCCCATCTAGCGCCTTAGTTTTGGTCGTGGCTCGACTACAAAATCAAACTCCTAAGAAAACAAAACAAGTAAAGGTGATGGGTTGCCTCCCATCTAGCGCTTGATTTATTGTCGCGGCATGACATAGTTACCTCAATTACTTAGACTTCATCGAGATAGATGATGGACATACATTTTATCGAGTCAAGAGGACCGATATATTGCTTCACTCGTTGGCCATTCACCTTAAAGACAACACCATTATTGTCTTCTAACTCTACTACTCCGGACGAGTAGACTTGGCTAATTTTGAACGGGCCAGACCATCTAGATTTCAACTTACCTGGAAATAGCTTCAGTCTAGAGTTGAAACGAAGTACCATATCACCCTTCTGAAAGTTTCGTTGTATAATCTGCTGATCATGATACTTTTTCATCCATTCCTTGTAGAGGTCTGATCTTTCATACACTTGAAGACGAAACTCATCCATCTCATTCAGCTGCTCCAATCTCAGATTCATAGCATCATCCCAATTCAAATTTAGCTGCTTCAACTCCCACAATGCTTTATGCTCGAGCTCAATGGGCAAGTGACAGGACTTCCCATAAACTAGTTGGTACGGTGACATGCCAATTGGTGTCTTGAATGCGGTCCTATAAGCCCATAAGGCATCGTCCAACTTCCGAGACCAATCTTTCCTATTAGCGTTTACAGTTTTAGCAAGGATCATCTTGATCTCTCGATTAGAAACCTCTACCTGTCCACTAGTTTGTGGGTGATAAGGTGTGGATACCTTATGTTGCTTGACCCCATATGGTACGTGGTACCCCAAAACGAGATACGATATTTCTCCTCAAGAATGCTACAACACGCTTTCCTTCATTATCGGCCAGTGCTACTGCTTCGACCCATTTGGAGACATAGTCCACAACAACTAGGATGTATTTCATCCCAAACGAATTCACAAATGGGCCCATGAAATCAATACCCCATACATCAAACAGCTCTACTTCAAGAATTTTGGACATGGGCATTACATGGTGCTTTGAAATCGTGCCTTGTCTCTGACATTGGTCATATCTTCTCACAAATTCGTAGGAATCTCTAAATATCGAAGGCCAATAATAGCCACTTTGCAATACCTTCCTTGCTGTCCGACCACCTGCATGATGTCCCCCAACTTGGGAAGCATGACTTGCTTCCAATATACTCGGCACCTCCATATGAGATATGCATCGCCTGATAACACCATCCGCACATTGTCGAAACAAATATGGCTCATCCCAGAAGTAGTGTTTTACATCATGCATGAACTTCCTCTTTTGATGGAAAGATAGATTCGCAGGCATTACATTACTTACCACATAGTTCGCAAAGTATGCATACCATGGTAACTCTTCCATCATTGTGGCTACGATCTCTTCATCGGGGAATGCATCATTAATCTCAAGATCGGGCTGCGCTATGTGCTTGTTTTCAAGTCTGGACAGATGATTAGCCACTTCGTTTTCGCAACCTCTTCTATCTTTTACCTCAAAATCAAATTCTTGCAGCAATAACACCCATCGAATCAGCCTTGGCTTCGCATCCTTCTTCGTCATTAGATATCTCAGGGCTGCATGATCAGTATGAACTACCACTTTAGTCCCCAACAAGTAAGCACGAAACTTTTCAAAAGCGTAAACAACTGCTAGAAGCTCTTGTTCCGTGACAGAATAGTTCTTCTGGGCTCCGTTCAAGACCTTGCTTGCATAGTAGATTGGATGAAATAAATTTTCTCGTCTCTGACCAAGTACAGCACCCAAATCTACCCTGCTAGCATCACATATAACTTCAAATAGTAGAGACCAATCAGGTTCTACAATGATAGGAGCTTCCACTAGTTTCCCTTTGAGGCATTCAAATGCCTTCAAGCAATCTTCACCGAAATTGAACTTTGCATCCTTATCTAATAGTTTGCATAGTGGACTAGCAATTTTTGAGAAGTCTTTGATAAACCGTCGATAAAAACCTGCATGACTGAGGAAACTATGAACTCCCTTTACAGAGATTGGGGGTGGTAATTTCTCAATAACATCAATCTTCGCGCAATCCACCTTAATTCCTCTTTCAGAAATTTTATGCCCAAGAACAATACCTTCTTTAACCATAAAGTGGCACTTCTCCCAGTTGAGCACCAAGTTGAATTCAACACATCTCTGCAACGCCATACTTAGATTCGCCAAGCATGCTTCAAACGAATCACCCACAACTGAAAAATCATCCATGAACACCTCTAAGGTGTCTTCAAGCATATCAAAAAAAATGGACATCATACAATGCTGAAAAGTGGTGGGTGCGTTACATAGCCCAAATGGCATCCGTTTGAAGGAAAACATACCATATGGGCATGTAAACGTTGTCTTCTCTTGATCTTTGGGAGCAATACAAATTTGATTATAGCCGAAATAAACGTCTAAGAAACAAAAACATCCTTTCCCTGCTAATCAATCGAGCCTTTGGTCTATAAATGGCATTGGAAAGTGATCTTTAAGTGTCCACGAATTCAGCTTCTGGTAGTCCATGCAAACTCTCCACCCTGTGACAGGTCTGAGTGGAATTAACTAATTCTTTTCATTCGCAACTACCGTCATGCCACTTAATAATTTCTTTCTTCACCACCTCTTGCATAGGTGGATTTAGACGCCTTTGATGCTTAATATTAGGTATGCAATTTTCTTCAAGATGAATCTTGTGCGTACATATCCCAGACGGAATACCAATAATATCAGCAATGGTCCAACCGATGTCTCTCATGTATTTCCTTAGAACAAAGATGAGAGCTGCAACTTGCTGCTCACCCAAATCTGCCGCCACAATAACAGGGAGTTTGTTTCCGCTTCCCAAGAATGCATATTTTAAATGACTAGGCAGCTCCTTCAATTCTAATGTTGGTGGATCTTCAATGGATGGTTTAGAGCACAAATAGTTTTTTCATAATTTTCATCATCTTCACGCTCTACATTCATAAGTACGCTGCCAATGGGTCAACAATAAGCTGCTCTTCTACGGATAATTCTTCATCATCAAAATAAACATCAGCTACCAAGAACACGTTCAAATCTTTGGGTTACTTCATTGATTTGCACACATCAAAGCGGACTATTTAGTCATTCATCCGGAATAGAAGCTCATTAGCTCTTAAATCAATAAGCACACTTCCTGTTGCAAGGAAAGGGTGCCCCAAGATTATGGGAACTTCAAAGTCCACCTCACAGTCCAGAATAACGAAGTCTTCTGGAAAGATGAATGAAGAAACCTTCACCAATACATCATATAAAATACCAACAGGTGGTTTTACCAACCTATCAGCCATCACGAGCCTCATATTGGTTGGAGTAGGATCACCCAACCCCAACTTTCTGTAAATAGATAGCGGCATCAAATTGATGCTGGCTCCTAAATCGCACAATGCCTTGGCAAAATTTAAAGATCCAACAGTGCAAGGAATAGTGAAGGCACCAGGGTCGGCCTTCTTCTGAACTAGTGATCTGGTAGTGATTGCACTGCAATGATGAACATTGTTTGTCAACTCATAACTTGCTTCTCGCTTCTTGGTTAAGAGATCCTTCATAAATTTCGCGTACCCAGGCATCTGTTCCAGCGCCTCAACCAACGGAACATTAATGGTCAGTTGTTTTAACATAGTCATAAATTTATTAAACTTGGTATCATCAGCTCTCTTCTTTAGTCTTTGAGGAAAAGGTGGTGGTGGAAGGGGAATAGTTTTCTCCACGACTTTCTTTTCATCTTGCTTTAGATTGGCGATCTTTTCTGGCTGTAGATCTCTCGGGGTGACGTCATTAACGCCTTCCTCAGCTTCTTCGGCATCTTCAGGTTCTACATTATCTAATGTATCATCGACCACTTGCTTGCTTTTGGATAAATTTTCAAGCACCTTACCACTCCTGGTAGTAATAGCCATGCATGATCTGTCATTCCTTGGATTTTGCACAGTTTCGCTAGGTAGGGTGCCGACTTTTCTTTGATTAAGTGTTGCTGAAAGTTGACTCAATTGCTGCTCTAGCTGTTTTATAGAAGTAGAATGCGAGTCAACCAATTGATTTATTGAAGACAAGTCGTTCTTCACCTCATTCACTCCCGTATTAGTATCCTCCACTCTTTTCAACAGCTTTGCCATCATATCTTTCATTGTCATCTTCCAAGAGCCAGACGCAGCGGCGTCACGACTGCCAGGAGGAACATACAATCCACTCCTGTCAGTCTTACTCTTCCAACTACCTTGATCTCGGTCCTTGTTTTCAGATTTATCATAATAGTTCCGACCTTGGTTTCCTTGGGCATTGCCTCAGAAACCCCCCTGATTATTCAAGTAGTTGGCTTCTTCTTCAGAATCAGATTCCTCTCTTCCTTTTGACGTAACCGCTTTGACTTTTTTGGTCTTCCCTGATAATAAATGGTTGGTAAGAAGACCCATCTGTGTTTTCATGTGCGCCATATCTTGATCGTGTTCCTCCTCTATTCGCCTTTGTTTCGCAGTCATGCCAATTGATGTGGTAGAGCTTGCTACCTCTGAATCCCTGGTATGGGAATCTCTACTTTGCTTTGTAATTCGGTCTAACATATTGCTTGCTTGAATAAAAGTGAGGTCCATGAATGATCCTCCAGCCGCATTATCCACCACTGGCTTAGTTACCGAATTCAAGGATCTATATAATATCTCCATCAAGTGGACATTGGTCATATGATGGTTTGGGCACCTCATAAGCTTCTTCTTGAATCTCTCCCATGTTTCGTGAAGAGCTTCAGTTGGAAGCTGTCGAAAATTGCTGATCTCATCTCTCAACTGTGCTCTCTTAGATGGCGGAAAGAATCTTTCTAGGAAAGCATTATTCAATTGCCTCCAATTTGTAATAGAATCAGGAGTCAGCCCATTCAACCATAGAGTTTCCTCCCCAGATAGAGACAATGGAAATAAGCACAGCCGAATTGTATTCTGCCCAACGCCTAGATTGTCGAATGACTTGCATGTAGAGATAAAGTTGATCAGATGCATATTCGGATCATCACCTGCAAGACCACCAAATAAGCCCTTTAACTGCAACAACTGAATCATGGTGCTGGTGATATTGAACTTGGCTCCAGGTGCGAAGGGCGGAAGAATAATATCTCCTGTGGCACCAGCTCCGTCCAGGTCATCATCATCATCATCATCGAAAGGTATCTGCATAACGCGACGTTCAGGCCTAAATCTGTCTTGATGATCTCTTCTGTTTGCAGGTGTCGTCACCTCAGCATCATGCGTAGGGTTTAGTTACTCGTCATCACCTAGGTCCTCATCATCTGGATTTGTTGTCCGCCCAGGGTTATCAATATTCTGTTGATGTACTTGGGCAGCGGCCAACGCAGCTAGTCTAGCCTGCTCCTATTGAGCAACCCTTCTCTCAATGTCACATTGTGCATCCATCCTTCCAATAAGTTGCGGTTCAAGGTTTATGGGTAATAATGGTTGTCCCGAACTTTGAGTATTTGGCATGCACTGAACAAAAACATGCAGAAAACAAAAACAACAACTAAAAGTAAAATACAAGAATCTTTGACCAAAGGGTCTAGTAACTATCACAAACTTAATAGACAACCGTATTCCCCGGCAACAGCGCCAAAAATTGATAACGCCCAAACTACAGCTCTCGTAAGAGTGTAAGCGGTCGCTGTCAAATATAGAACCCAACTGGGTTGGGTGTCGAATCCCACAGGGAATACTTAGTCACTAAATATTGCAACTATTATTAGACTGTTGGTCGAAAAATTCTACGGAAAAGGGGGGATTTTATGCGCGAAGTAAAAGTATCAAAATAGCAAAGTAAAAATGGAATTTTTTGTAGGTTTTGATCAATGAGAATTGTAAGTTAGGGTTATGTCAACCTTATGAGTTTTACGTATCTATTGGCTATGAGTTATGCGGAATTCAGACATGCATACGCTTATAGAGTTTCGTATTCTATGGTAAATCCTAGTGTCTTTCGACCATCAAGGATTATTTCACTTTAACTCTTTCGAGCTTAAAGCATATAACTAATGGTACGAATTCTCCAAGAGGTTAATCCAGTTACGGCACTAACTTTTAAACAGGGGTTGGTAGCCCTATTTCCTTGTCACTCTCTCTTTTCCTGACATGTAACTTTTCTTTCGAATAAGTTAATGCTATACTGGCGTATTCTATATGTTTACAACCACAAGAATTCAATTAAGATGAAGAGAGTAATGATATAAGCAGCATACGTATCAAGAATTCACAAAATCATAGCAATAGATAGTATCTCATAAGGCTTCCATAACTCTAACAGAGCAGTTTAGCTACTCATGAGTGCAATGGAAATCACAATAGAAATTATCATCATACCAAAATAATTGTAATCTCATGAGAAGTATGAATTGGCGTTACTTATGGCGTGATTTCTTTGCTAGTAGCGTTTCTCTTGTCGAGAAAATTAAAAGTCGAATAGATGAATACTAATGTTAACAACGAACTTAAGAATAGAAGAGAATAATAATGAATTGATTTCTGAAAAATTCAGCAAATAAGGGTTTTTATAACACCCTTGTCCTAGTCCTACTGAAATAGGGTTTTTATCCTTGTCCTAGTCCTACTAAGTTACTGCATCCTTGTCCTAATCCTACTAAGTTACTGCTGATCCCCAAGTCTTTAGAAATACTGTTTTTGCCTGGGACAAGTTCTCCATGCATCACTTTCAGTCCACCAGTTTCCAGAAGTTGCCTTCCTTCTTCCGTTGAAGTTTCCTTTGGCGTCCAGCAGTCCATAAAATGCTGAAATCTTCATCATTTATACTTGAACACTTGCTAATCACGTTGGTTAGCTTACTTACAGGAAAAAGGACTAAAAGTGCAGGAATTATATATTTTGTCCTCAAACCTTAGCTAAAATATGGGTAAATTAAGGTGCTTTAGGCGTGTAAATACGCCTAATATCAATCATATCATGCATACCTTCATGAAATAGCTCAGTCATGTGTCATGTGTTATGTGTTCAGAACTCAGTCATTCTTCAGTTATACATATCAGTATGACAGTTTAGTATCAGTAGATTCAGTCATGAAATTATGCTTCAGTTATGCATGGTCAGTATATAAATTTAGTCTATCAGTATTCTCAGCTTAGTCAGTCTCATTCGAGGATGAATGTTTCCAAAGGGGATATATTGTAAGACCCCGCAAAATCCTAATCTTAAGTCAGTCCGTTAAAGCTTGAAAAGAGGTCCCAAACTTAGAAATTTTAGCTAAGTATTTACACCTAGAATTATTTTAGCCTTCATAATTTGGCGATCTTATTTTACGACCCTTATGACCTTAAAATGTCAATTCTTGGATTGAATAATGATCAAGTATGTCAATAGGTCACTTTAGGTAATTTTTGGATTCAGTTAGTTAACAGTTTTTAATGAACTCAATCCAGTTCAGTTAGGCTGTACGATCAGTAATAGTTTAGTCAAGCCTAGTACAGTCTAAAAATTCGTTCAATGTCTATTCAGTTGGGAGTAAGAATCAGCACCGAGAAAACCCCAGGATGGGGGCATTCATATTGGTAAAAAGGGTTTTGACTCTTAGTAGCAGTCCCTGCATTATATAACTACGCAGCTAGCGTAGGTTAAGATATTTTCCTGGTAGTCTAGAGTTGATATATCTCATATGAGTTTTCCTTCCAGCCAGGGTTCATGAAAGGGCTTCCTTCCAGAGTGGGTTAAATCATAGCCATTGTTATTATCCCTTGGCAAGGTGCTAACATCCTTCCAACTGGGGTCCTAGGTTGGACCCTAACTCAGTTCATAATCAGGGTATGTCAGCTAGATGAACACTCACACAGTTTTATTTTTAGACTCAGTATAAAACCTCAGTTCAGTATTAGCATCAAGATTGTCAGATACAGTCACCTAACTCTATTTAGAACTTAGTTCAGTTCTACAGAACTAGGACTATCATAAACAGTCACTCAGTTAACAGTAATACAGTATCAGTAATCTCAGATATCAGTCATTCAATTTTTAAAACTCATTTTCTAGTATTAAATGTGATCTCAGTTATAGTATACGTAGTTATGTGCATAGCATTGCATGATCAATATTTACAGTTGTTTCAGATATACATGTACTCATACTTAGTTATATTTATGATTTCTCAGTTGGTAACTGTTCATGCATATAAACCCCTGCATTCATCCTTACCTCACCTAGCATACCAATACATTCAAAGTACTGACGTATACCTTTATTTTGCACTATGATATCTTATATCATAGGTTCAGACACACGGGCTCCTGACCGTACCTAGCAGCCTAGATATCTCACTCGCAGACTTGTTGAAGTAGTTCAACATAGCAAATTAAGTGGTGAGTCCTCGTAGTTTAAGGATAGAGTATTATTTTAGTTATCATTACTTCAATAGTCAAATTTAGTTGCAGGCTTGTCCCATCAACTCCATATTCAGACAGTTCAGTTAGAGGCTCTTCAGACTAGATTATTTCAGACAGTTGTTCAAATTACAGTATTTATTTATCAATATTCAGTGTTTTATTTTAGTTATGAACCTTATGGCAGATTTAGCCTAATTTTAACATTATTACAAAGTTATTATTATTTAATATTTGCAGCAAGTACCAGTCATAGGTTAGCTTATGGTCCTTCGAGATTATGAGCATCGTGTGACGTCCAGGGTGCAGACTCAGGGCATTACAGGTTTCTTCTCTAAATTTTTAGTATTTTTAGGCATGTATCACTTTCTTAAACTTGTATTTTATCATGGCATGCAGTGGTTTTAAATTCATGTGGTTCTAATGTTTGATTTTGGAATTTGGGTTAAAGGTTCTGGATGGTTATTGTTTAAATGGTATTTCCATGTTTTATATGCATTTGTTTATGCTTTATTGATGGATTTGGGAACTCATTAGGTGCATGGGCAAGGTAAATAGAATGGGGGTCATGAATCTTCTAAACTTATGGATTTTTGTAGTATTGGAATTGGCAATAACCTCAATCCATCTTGGTAGATTGGCTTAAAAACATGTCTATATGCATAATTTAATGACTTTTGAAACTAGTGGAATATAAATAGGTTTAGAGGTCCTTAGTTGCCATGGATTGATTTTAGATTAGAACTTTGAAGTCTATGGCTAATCGGATTAATTTGGCATAATGGAATTGGCTTGCAAACATAATTAATTTGTATGAAGATACCATTTTCTAAATGCCTAAATAGATGAATCCTTGGTTAAATATATAGGCTATGTGTAAATGTTCTAATTGGGCTTAAAGGGGGTTATGTATCTCGCCGTGGATGGTGAAGGTCCCGGAAGGACTAACATTGGAAACCACGTTTGCCTGTGTGGGGCCTTGGTGGCTATGTGCATAGTTCACACTTATATATATATATATATATATATACATATATATATATATATATATATTTAGAATGGCTAGAATTGTGGATTCCCTAGCCCTTCCTTAGATTTCTTTGGTTTGTTTGGCTAACAAGCACTGGGGTTCTTTCGATGGGGAGATACGGATCCATATAGCTCATGGGTGTTTTAGTTCGGTTAGAACTACATATTCCAGGTTAATTATTATAAATCTTATGTTAAACCTTATTCTCTATCCCAGCATCTTATATATATATATATATGTATGTATGTATGTATGTGAACATGTACATTAAGTTGGTTTTGACTTGTAAATGGCATTATTTTATCTGTATCCTATGTTACATGCTAGTGCTCACCCTACTACTATCCTAGAATGCTATATTGTTTCATAATATTGGGTCCGAGGATACTTTTTTTAACCCTGTACAGCGTAAGATAATCTGATTCGGTGGTTGGTTCGTGGTGAAGTGGTGAGCTTTCATCCCCGAAAGGCTTAGTCATTCCATTAATTTTTTTCATATTTTAGAATTGAAGAGTTCACATTAACATTATCATTTTCATAGTCGTTGACATGGTTAGGGGCATATCCCAACCTAGATTAATATTTGGATTAATTTTGAGGATTTTGTTGACATGTGTGGGTTGGATGGTTGTTGTTAACTCTTAGATCTTACTTTTGAGTTTCATTTACTGTTTTATCTTTGTTCTATGGTTGTCTTTCACTTTGTTATTATTTGGATTATGTTTGGTTTGTTATTTATCACCCACAGTGGTCTTGAGATACCCATTATAGCTAGGCCCAAGGGCCAGGTTGTGACAAGCTTGGTATTAGAGACTAGGTTCAGGGTCATTGGGTGTCTTCAAAGATATGTTGAGTTGTGTATTTTGAATGAGTATGTAGCATGCCACACTTATAAAGGGGAGGCTATAAGGTATTTAGGAATGTTTCTCTTTCTCGTGTTCTATTTTGGACTACAGAGTCTGTTGTCTTGACTTCCCCTAACTCCTGGTTTGCTCTCATTTTGGATCATGCCTCATTAAAGATCTGATGCTCATATAAACTTTGCCAGAACCACTACCCCCACCTGAGGGAAATGTGAAGGGGACTCGCCCCGTTTATGGAGTACAAACCCAATCTAGGGTCCGTGCTTCTGATTATGCTGCTATATCTAGGGTTACATTGGTACCCACTAGTCCCTATCCAATTGGTTACACTTATGCCCAGCCACCTTTAGGAGATATCTCTAATATGGAGTTTCACCACTCTATTGATCTACTTACTCAATTGGTGACATCTTAATCTCGTCATTCTTGTCCTATTAGTGTTGTTGTGAGTTCTTATGAGGTTACTCGAGTTTAAAAGTTTATTAGGTTCAATCCCTCATACTTCAGTACCTCTAAGGTTGATGATGATACTCGAAGTCTTATTAATAAGATGGAGAAGATCTTTAGGGCAATGTATGCTACTAATGCAGAGGGTGTGGATTTTGCTATATATCGGCTAAAAAATATGGTATATCAGTGGTATTAGGAGTGGGAGAAGTCAAGGTGTTATGATGTTGAGTAGGAAATATGGGAGATCTAGTGCTTTTCATAATTATTTCTTTCCTTAAGTTTTGAGGAAAGCTAAGGCCAAAGAGTTTGTGAACTTGAGTCAAGGAAGGATGAATGTAAATATGTATGCCTTGAAGTTCCATTAGCTATCTCGTTATGCTTTGGAGTTGGGGTCTAGTATGAGGGATAAAATAATGAAGTTTACTTTGGGTTTGTCTTGTGACTGGTATTAGAGTGTAATGCTTTGATGTTGAATAACGATATGTATATCTTTAGGCTCGTGTTTTATATGCATCAAGTTGAGGAAGATAAGAAGAAACATGTGGAGATTAGAGAGATAAAGAATAAGAAGTTTTGGTATTCAGAGTCAGGTGGGGATCCATAAAAATATGGAAGAGATGGTTCGCAGAATAAGAAGAAGACTTGGTAAAATTCTAGTTCATATTCTTCGACTAGTGCCCCTTATCTAGAGCCATCTGGTGTTCATTGATTTCAGACCAGTAGTGGTCCTAAGGCACAGGGTGGCCACTCTCAAGCTAGTGGAGCTTAGTTATCCCCATCATATGCTCCTTGTAGATTTTGTGGTAGCTTCATAATGATTATTATGATGAGGGGAGAAATTAATGTTTAATTATGGCCAGCCTGGACATATACAAATGGACTATTCTGCAGCTAGAGTAGCCACTAGGACTAATAAGTTCCTGGTTGCTATCTTATCAGCTCCTTCTCTCAAAGGTGTTACTTTTGTACCGGCATAGGCTGAAATCAACTCTATGGTCTTACCACTTGTCAAAAATTTAACACATCTCCTGATGTTGTCATTGGTATGTTAAAAGTCTTCTCTCGTGATGTGTATTTTTTGCTTGATCCAAGGGAAACTCTTTCTTATGTGAACCCTTATGTGGTTGTGTATTTTGGTTTTGGTCCTAAAAATATTTACAACCCCTTCTTTGTTTCTACTATGATGGGTGATTCTATTATCGTTAAAAGAATCTATAGGGGTTGTGTGGTGTCTATCTTTCATAGGGAGACCTTGGTGGATTCGATTGAATTGGACATGATGGATTTTGATATTATCTTAGGGATGGATTGGCTTCATTGGTGCTACACTTTTTTGGATTATAGGACTCAAAAAAGTCAGTTTCCAATTCCCTAACAAACCGGTAATCGAATGGGAAGGAAGTTCCTTAGAGCCTAAAGGGATGTTTATTTCTTATCTTAGAGCCTGAAAGTTGATTTCCAATGGGTATCTTTATTATCTAGTTTGGGTTAAAGATTTTTGTTCTGAGGTTCTCTCTTTGCAATCTATCCCCTTGGTGAACGAATTCCCTTAAGTGTTTTTGAGGGATCTTCCTAGCAGTCTTCTTGACAGGGAAATAGACTTTTAGATAGATCTTATACCCTATACCCATCCTATCTCTATTTATCCTTATAGAATGGTTCTGGCTGAGTTAAAACAGCTAAAAAAATTAAAAGATCTTTTTATAAGGGTTTCATCTATCCTTGTATTTCTCGATGGGGTGTCCTATGCTTTTCATGCTGAAGAAAGATGGGTCTCTTCGAATTTGTATAGATTATCGGTAGTAAAATAAGGTTATCACGAAAAATAAGTACCCTCTACCTAGGATTGATAATCTCTTTCACCGACTTTAGGGCGCTATATGTTTCTCCAAGATTGATCTCCGTTCGTGCTATCATAAGTTCAGGATTAGGGAAGATGATATCCCAAAACTTCTTTTCATACCTGATATGTCATTTTGAGTTATTGGTTATGTCATTTGGATTGACTAACGTTCTGGTTACTTTTATGGATCTTATGAATCAGTTTTCAAGCAATTTTTAGATTTGTTTGTCATTGTCTTCATTGATGATATCTTTGTGTAGGCTCTTAAGGATTAGAAGTTGTATGCTAAATTTTCTAAGTGTAAGTTATGGAAGAATGCGGTGACTTTCCATGGGCATGTTGTTTCTAGTGAGGGTATCAAGGTAGATCCACAGAAAGTTTAGGTGGATAAGAGGTGGCCTAGAACCATGACTCTTATTGACATTGGGAGCATCTTGGGCTTAGCTGGGTATTATAGGATGTTTATGTAGAGTTTCTCTTCTATTGTGCTCCACTGGCAACGTTGACTAAAAAAAAGGTAAAGTTCTTATAGTCCGATGCTTGTAAGGGTAGCTTTCAGAAGCTAAAGATAAGTTAACTTCTGCTCCAGTTCTGATTTCTCCTGAGGGTATTGATGGATTTTTGGTATATTATGATGTATCCCATGTGGGACTGGGTTGTGTTTTGATGCTTCATGGTAAGGTTGTGGCCTATGCTTCGAGGAAGCTTAAGGTTAATTAATAGAATTAACTGACTCATGATTTAGAGTTGGCGGACCTAGGTTGATTTTTTGAAGATTTATTTCTAGTATTTGTTTGGAGTGCATGTAGACATCTATTTAGATCATAAAAGCCTGTAGTATGTGATTACTTAGAAAGAGTTGAATCTCCATCAGAGAAGATAACTTGAGTTTCTTAAGGATTATGACATGAGTCTTCACTACCATCCAGGTGAAGCTAATGTGGTTGTTGATCCTCTTAGTAGGTTGTCCATAGGAATTTTATCTCATGCATTTGAGGAGAAGTGAGGTTTGGTAAAGGACTTTCACCGGTTGGCTAACTTAGGAGTTCATTTTTTACTCGAGGGATGGGGGAGTAATTGTTCAAAAAGTGGTTAAATTATTTATTAGTGTTGAGGTGAAGGTGAAGCAAGCTTTTGATCACATTCTTATGCAGATTAAGGATGATGTAGGGCAGCAGAAGGTCATGTCCCTTGAGATTTGTAGTAATGGTATCCTAAGGTATTAAGGAAGGTTGTGTGTTCATGATATTGACAGGATATGAGAGAGAATTTTGGATAAGGCTCATAAGTCAAGGTATACATTTCATTAAGGTTTGACAAAGATGTATCATGATTTGAAGGAAATATATTGGTGGAATAATATGAAGAGGGATGTGGCTAACTTCGTGTCTAAGTGTATGGTTTGCCCTCAAGTAAAGGTTGAGGACTTGAGGTCGGGTGGCATGTCTCAATAGATTGAGTTACCTATATGGAAGTGGGAGATAATCAATATGGATTTCATTATAGGTCTCCCGCGGTCTCATAATCAGTATGACTCGATATAGGTTACTGTGGATAGAATGACTAAGTTGGCTCACTTCTTACATATGAGGACTGCTTAATGTGGAGAGGATTATGACAAGCTGTTTATTGAAGAGATAATTACATCACATGGTGCCCCTATTTCTATTATTTCAAATTGAGGTACATAATTTTCTTCTCACTTTTGGTATTCATTTCAGAAAGGTTAGGGTACTCAGGTGTGCCTTAGCACCGTTTTTCACCCTCAAATGGATAGGCAAGTGAAAAAGACTATTCAGAATGTGGAAGATATGCTAAGTTCTTGAGTGATTGATTTTAAGGCAATTTGGGTTTATTACTTACCTCTCATTGAATTTGCATACAATAATAGTTATCATTCAAGCATTTTGATGCTCCTTTCGAGGCTCTTTAAGATAGGAGGTGTAGGTCTCCTATTGGGTGTTTTTAGGTTGGTGAGACTAAGTTGTTTGGTCTTGAGTTATATCACCAAGCTATGGAGAAGGTAAAGGTAAATAGATAAAAACTTAAGACCTCCCAAGTCGCAAAAAGTCTTATTTAAATGTCAAGCCAAGGGAGTTGGAGTTTGTTGTGAACTTGTATACTAAGTTGGTCTTGATTTTTATATGGAATTATTTTAGTCTTATCTTGAGTTACATGTTAGTGATCACCCCACTATCTGTCCTAAGACGCTACATTGTTTCATAATGTAGGCTCTGAGGACACTTTCTTTTCCCCAATGTAGTGTTAGGTGATCCGGTTTATCAGTTGGTTCGTAGTGAAGTGGTGAGCTTCCATTATCCAGAAATCTTTATCACTCTATTAGTTTCTTTCTATATTTTAGAAATAAAGAGTTCATACTAGCATTATTATTGTCATTGTCGTTGTCATGGTCAGGGATATATCCCAACCTAGTTTGATATTTGAATTAGTTTAGAGGATTTTGTGGATATGTATGGGTTGGATGGTTGTTGTTGACTCTTTGAGCATACTTTTAAGTTTGATTTACAATTTTATCTTTATCCTCTGGTTGACTTCCCCTCTATTATTATTTCGATCATATTTGGTTTGGACAGGCTATGGGGGTAGTTTCCATCCCACAATGGGCTTTAGATACTCTGTCATGTCTAGGCCCAGAGGCAGGGTCGTGACAAGCTTTGTATCAAAGCCTAGGTTTAGGGTTATTGGGTATCCATAAACCCGTGTTGAGTATAGTTTATTTAATAGATGTGTAGCTCACCACACTTATAAGGGGGAGGCTACAAGGCATTTAGGAATATTTTCCTTCCTTGTGTTCTATTTAGGACTATAGAGTTCGGTGTCTTTAATTTCCCTAACTCTTCATTTGATCACATTTCACATCATGCTTCCTCAAAGATCTAATAATCATAGAAAATCTATCGGAACCTCTACCCCACCTAAGATCAATATAGAGGAGACTTAGCCTGTTTATGAATTAAAGACCCAATCTAGGGTCCCAAATCCTAATTGTGATGCTATATCTGGGGTTCCACCCATCCCACTAGTCCCTCTACAGTTGGTGACACTCATGCATAGCCACATCAAGGAGATATCTCTAATATAATGTTTCATCGCTCTATTTATTTGTTTGCTCTATTGGTGACACCCCAGTCTCGTTTGTTTGGTGCTATTGTGAGTTCCACTGAGGTTACTCGAGTTAGATAGTTTATGAGGCTGAATCCCCCAACATTTACTGGCTCTAAAGTTGAGGAGGATTCTCAATGGTTTATTGATGAGATGGAAAAGATCTTCAGGGTGATGCATGCTACTGATGCACAGGGTGTGAAGTTTGATACATATCAACTGGAGAACGTGGCATATCAATGATATGAGGATTGGGAGTAGTTGAAGGGAGATGATGCTTAGCGGGCAATATAGGAGAAGCTCACTGGTGCTTTTCTTGATCGATTCTTTCCCAGGAGTTGAGGTAAGATAAGGCTGAAGAGTTTGTAAACTTAAGGCAAGAAAGGATGAGTGTGAAGGAGTATGCCCTGAAGTTCCATCAGTTGTCTCATTACATTCCAGAGGTTGTGTCTATTATGAGGAAGTTGGCTTTTACTTTGTCTCATTAGATAGAATTAGAGTGTAAGGTTACGATGTTGATTAATGATGCGATATCTCTAGGCATGTGGTTCATATGCAGAAAGTTGAGGATGAGAAAAAAAATCGGCAGAGTTCAGAGAGTGGAAGAATAAGAAGTTCAGGTATTCAGAGTACGGTGGGGGTCGGTAGAATAGTGAAAGAGATAGTAGACTGTGGAGTAAAACGAATACTTAAGGAAATTTTGATTCATATTCATTGGCTAGTACTCCTCGTTCGAATCCATCTGATGATCATCGATTTTAGATTATTAGTAGTCTTAAGGCATAGGGTGCCTAGTCTTAGGCTAGTGGAGCTTCGTCTGCCCAATCATATCCTCCTTGTAGATTTTTTGGGAAACTTCACTGTGGTTATTGTGATGAGGGAAGAAATCAGTGTTTTAATTGTGGTCACCCTAGACACATGTAGATGGGTTGTCCTACGGCTAGAGTTGCCACTAAGGCTAACAAGGTCTCGGTTGCTACCTCATCAGTTTCTACACCAAAGGGTGTTACTTCTAGTACCGACACTGTCCAAAATCATCTCTATGTTCTTTCCACCTATTAGGAATCTGAGGCATCCCCTGATGTTTTTACTGGTATGTTAAAACTCTTCTCTCATGATATGGGAGGGAAGTTCCTTAGCACCTAAAGCGAGGTTTATTTCTTATCTGAGAGCCCGCAAGTTTATTTTCAAAGGATGCCATTATAATCTGGTTCGGGTTAAGGATTCTAGTTTTGAGGTTCCCTCTTTGCAATCTGTCCCCGTGGTGAATGAATTCCCATATTTCTCAAGGATCTTACTAGCATTCCTTCCAATAGGGAAATTGACTTTGGGATAGATCTTCTACATGATACCTGTTCTATCTCTATTCCTCCTTATAGAATGGCTCCGGCTGAGTTAAAGGAGCTAAAAGAGCAGTTAAAAGATCTTCTTGATAAACGGTTTCATCCATCCTAGTATTTCTCCATGAGGTCCCCCTATGCTTTTCGTGTGAAAAAAAGATGGGTCTCTTTGAATGTGTATAGATTATCGGCAGTTGAATAAGGTTACCGTGAAGAATAAGTACCCTCTTCCTAAGATTGTTGAGCTCTTTGATTAGCTTCAGGGTGCTCAATGCTTTACTAATATTGATCTCTATTTGGTCTATCATCAGTTGAGGATTACGGAGAATGATATACCCAAGAGTTTTTTCCACACCCGATATGGTCTTTTGAGTTCTTAGCTAAGTCATTTGCACTGACTAATGCCCCAGTTGCTTTTATTGCTCTTATGAATCGAGTTTTTATGTAGTTTTTTGACTTTATTGTTATTGTCTTTATTGATGATATCTTGGTGCATTCAAAAAGTGAGGAGGATCAGATCAATCACCTCTGAACTGTGTCAGACTCTTAAGGATCAGAAGTTGTATGATAAATTTTCTAACTGTGAGTTCTAGTTGAATGCGGTTACTATCCTTGGGCATATATTTTCTGGTGAGGGGATCAAGGTGGATCCATAGAAAGTTGAGGCGGTTAAGAGGTGGCCTAGACCCACAACTCCAATCGACACCAGGAGCTTCTTGGGCTTGGCTGAGTATTATAGGAGGTTTATGGAGAGTTTCTCTTCTATTAGTTCTCTGTTGAAAAAGTTGACTCAGAAAAAGGTGAAGTTCTTGTGTTCCAATGCTTGTGAGGGTAGCTTTGAGAAGCTGAAGTATTATTTGACTTATGCGCCAGTTCTGACCTTGCTCGAGTGTACTGATGGATTTGTGGTGTATTATGATATGTCCTTTGTGGCACTAGGTTGTGTTTTGATGCATCAATATAAGGTTGTGTCCTATGCTTCTAGGGAGAATAAGTTCACAAAAGGAATTATCCGACTTATGATTTAAAATTGGCAGTCGTCGTTTTCATTTTGAAAATTTGGCTCCATTATTTGTATGGGGTACATGTAGACATCTATTCAGATCATAAAAGCCTATAGTTGTGTTTACTCAGAAGAAGTTGAATCTCCGGCAGAGGCGATGGCTTGAGTTTCTCAACAATTATGACACGAGTCTTCACTACCATCCAGGTAAAGCTAATGTGGTTGCTGATATTCTTAGCAAGATATCCGTGGGGAGTTTATCTTATGTGGATAAGGAGAAGTGAGGATTGGTGAAGAATATTCACCTATTGGCTAACTTGGGAATTCTTCTTTTAGACTCGAAGGATATGGAAATGATTGTTCAAGAAGTAGTTAAATCATCTCTTGGTGCTGAGATGAAGAAGAAGCAAGCTTTGGATCCCATTCTTATGAAGATTAATGATAATGTGGGGAAGCAGAAGGTCATGGACCTTGAGATTGATGGTGATGTTATCCTAGTACCAATGAAGGTTGTCTCATCTAATGCCCTCCGCTCACTAGAAGCACCAATAGCATACATACCATCCGACTTGTCGGCCACCTAAGTATGCCACCCTCAGTTGATTTTAGTAGTCTTATCTAAGATTTTTGCAGCTTGATCCCAATGATATCCCATGAATGCTCTACCAATAATTGTATCAGCTACAACCTTGGTATTTGCATTCAAGGCTCTGTATAATATCTCAAGCATGTTCCTCCTAGTGATTTGTGGTTTGGAACATTCATTAGCTTCTTCTTGAACATCTATTATGTCTCGTACAATGCCTCTAAATGTAACTATTTGAATTATAGATTTTATCTTTCAATTGCAACATTTTAGAGGGTGGGAAAATTCGATCCAAAAATTGCATCCTCAACTCACTCCAAGTGTTAATAGATCCATGTGATAGCTCTCCTAACCTCAAAGTTGCCTCTCCTATTAGAGAGGATGGGAACAACCTCAGTTGTATAGCTTCCTGACTCACCATAGGAAGAATGTACAAAGTGAAAATCCCTATAAAGTTCATAAGATACATTTTTGCATCATTAGTAGGCAAAGCAGCAAACACTTCCTTCAAGTTTAGCAACTGGATCATTACGTTCGTAATATCAAATTTTATTCTTCAAGGCAATTATGGAGAAATGATAACACCTAACACAATTGGTTCAACATACCCCATATCTTCTTATGTATCATCATGAATTATCAAGTACTGATAATGGATGGTTAACCTCCATTCCTTCTAATTCAATCTTTGTCGAGTATTGCTCGATAATTTTCCTTCTATCTAACCCTCTCCCTAGGATGTGGGGAATTGCTAGCCTAGCATTTTTTTAGCCATTAACCGAGAAGTAGTTTTCTTGGCTATTTATTTAACACCATGTTAAAGTGGTCGATTCAATGCGATTGGTTTAACATGAACCCCTTCATGTTGGGCTTCTTGATCACATTCTTCTAGTCTCTCCATATTACAATTCTATCATAAGGTCTGTTCAAGATTAGGTTCAAATTGAATCAGCAGATTTCCTTGATTCCAAGTACTAGGCATACACCAACGTGTATCCCAGAAACAACAGAAAACCAAAATCCAAAAACAAAACCAACAACTTCAACAAACCCATTCAATCAATCCATAATCGTATTCCCAGACAACGATGTCAAAATTTAATGTCTCCCAAATTAAACCTCCAAAAAAGTATAAAGCGATCGCAAGTCAACTATAGAACCCAACTAGGTTAGAGTCGTTCCCATAAAGAATAGACCAAAAATCTATCATGATCTTGCTAATGAAATTGTAAATTATGAAGATTAAAATAGGGGTTTTATGAAAATAAGAGTAATAGTAACAATGTTGGGCAATTAGGGTTCCTTTCAATGAATATTACTAGGTTTGTGTTCCACCTAACTTCATAACTCCATAGATTTTTCGTGCTTGTCAAACTATCTCGGTGCCTTGCATGCAAAATCTAACAAGTTACATATCACCTAACCGTCTCTTGACCTTTCTTTAGGTGTATTACTCTTTTCTTCTCTCGGTCTTAAAATGTTGCATTACTAACCCTTGTTTCATGATCTTAGATTAACAATCTCCTCTTGGTCTTAAGTTATTTAGATCAAGGCTAATAGCTTCAAATTAATATTGTGAACTCCTTTTCCTAATCTCTACCTCTCTCAAGAAAGTATTAAATACGAGCGAGTTTCTAGGGTTTGCAACCATCAAGAAAGCAATCAAAGCAAGGGAAATCCTAATACATGCTAGAGCACTGTACAAGACTGACTTCGCACTTAGCCTACTTTGCTAATCCATTAGGGTTTCTATAATCCTAGTTATGAATTTTAGTTATTCATAGTTGTAAGAGCAAGCATAGATTTCATAGATGAAAGCATAATGATAAACTTACGGAGAATAAGAATAACAACCCAAAATCTCAAATTAATTGTAAACTAAAACAATAATTCCAAAATCAATAATGTATCTCAGAACTAAAAATAATGTCAAAAGTGTATAAAGTGTGCAAATTGATAATAAAACATCCAAAGGTTATTTATAGATATAAAAGAAAACCTATCCTAAGTAGCGTAGTAATTTAGAGTCAGCATCAACTCACAATTTGTGGGTTCAAAAATAGGTTCAACCGATGAGTTATGTAGGGAATAATGGAAATTTGAGTGTAATCTTCAACCTTGCAAAATCTTCAACCTACGAGGCAAACTACCAGTTGTAGGTAGGTTATACCTATGACTCGTAGGTAGGCTCATGGAAATCAGGAACAATGCATTATATTTGGAGCTCAACCCATGATGTAACTCATGGCTCATAAGTACTATTCCCGAGTCATAGGTTGACTGGTGGGTATCCTTTTCAGCAACTCCTTACCCTTTATCTCAATATTTGCTCCAAACTCTATTTTCCTACAAAAGTATCACAAACACATATCACATTTAACAAGAATCCTAAGTACTTACATAATTTCCTAGTTTTAAGCAACAAAAGTGTCATGAAATCATGGCACGCCAGTTATGTTCTCCTAGTACATATTTATATACCTTATTTTCTACTTTTCTCAGTTGGCGTATGATACCTATTGAGTACAAGTGGACCGTACTTATCCCTACTATTTTCTTTTGGTGTAGATCTAAGTACAAGTGCATCATGCGTCAGCTGTGGTCATGTGATTGATCACTGACATTTTTAAGGTATTATTCACTTTATGCTTTCAAAGTCAGCCTCACACCTCCTCCTATGCCATTGATATATTTATTTTGTATTTGGATACAGACTTATAGTGTTTTTGGATTCAACTGTATGTTAGTTTTGAGTTGTGTTTAGATTGTTCTTATTATGTGACAACAGGTTTTGGGATGGTTTATGATATCTTTATTGTTTATACCTCTTCTATTGATGTGCTTATATGGGTCTGACTTCTCCCTAGAAGTCTCGCCTTGAGAAATATTGTATCATCTTCTTCTTACTTATTAGTTTGGGTAATTGATTTACTTACCAAGTCATAGCCGCGATAAGTTCCATCATGAATCTAGTATTAGGTTTGTGATAACTTTGTATCAGAGCTAGGTTCATCAGTCTCTCTAGTGTAAGAACAGGGTGTCTCATCGAGTCTTACAAATTGGTACATAGACGTCTATGTCTATCTTTAATAGGCTACAAGATATCTTTACAAAACTTCCTTATTTTGTTCCTTATCATGCAAGTTTCCATACCCTATATTCTAAACTATGTTTCACTCTTTTCTTCCCATATAGTAAGGACTATATCCCATCAGGATAAGGATGCTGAGCTATCATTTGAGAAGAGGGTCCAGCCTAGGAAATGAGTCATGGGTCGCGGACGGTCTTGAGGTAAAGGATGGTCATGAGGATCTTCCCCTTATAGAGGTAGTACTACGGGGATCTCCCCTGAGCCCAAGGTTGAGCATGCTAAGGATATGGAACCTACTCAGTTTCCATAACGTACTACTACCCTGGTCTTGAAGCGCTTATTAATTCATTTGCTGACTCACTTAAAGGGTGCTCTTTTGAGTGCACCTATCATTCTTCCAACTCTGAGTTTTGCAGCTTCATTTATGTTAGAGTCTTCTTATAGTATTTCTCCATTTCTTAGTATGGTTCTTCCATTGCTGCAAACATATTCTTATGGAATTCTACTTATTTTGAGTATTGTTCCTCCTTTTATACCAGTATTCGTGTATTGTATTCCAAGTTTAAGAGTTCAACCTTCGCCTATGTTGCCCCTTTTGGTAGGATCATAGCCTGTAAGATTTACTATTTCTCCTGTTATTTTAGGTACAGTTATGTCTTCTGAGGATTAGAAAAGGCTTGAATGATTTACTCACTTGGGTCCACCCAAGTTTAGTGGTACTGTAGGATAGGAGGCCTACGAGTACTTGAGTGATTATCAGAAGAAGTTGTATGACCTTGGATTTCTTGAGTAGCATGGGGTTGCTTATATTACCTATCAGTTGAGAGATGTATCCAGGGATTAGTGGAGGTCACTCCTTAGTTACAAACCTCTTAGTTTTTCAGAGATGTCTAGGGATCAATTTGCCGAGGCCTTTTGGGATAGGTTTGTGCCTTTCAATTTGAGGGATCAGATGAGATATGATTTTGATCATTTAGAGTAGTGCTCCATGACTATTGTTGAGTATAAGGCATATATTCATACCTTAACTAGATATTCTACTACTAGTATTTCCATAGAGTCTGTGAAGATTCAAAAGTTTGTAAAGGGATTGGATGCTCTGCGCTTATTTTTAGGACTTTAAAGGATAGTGAGAGCAAAATCTAGATTTCGAGGAATTATATGGTAAGCAATGTCACTCTTCGGTTATTTGGTTTAAGATTTTTCAGATTAGGCCTCGAGTTACAAACCTGCTTCGCAGGTCTTTGGTTAGAGTTGGGATCATTCAGGATAAACTTTGAATGGCTCATAGAATTGTTATATTAGAATTTGTGCCTTGAGGTTTAGTGTTAGTGATCGAGACTTCGTATGTGTGTTGCCCATAAAGGGTGTGATAGATTAGGGAAGAAGACCAAGCTCATCCCCAAGTATGTCAGGCCATTTGAGATCCTTCGTGACTACTAAGGATGTAGCTTATGAGTTAGAATTGCACCCAAATTTTTCAGCTGTTCATCCAATTATTCATTTATCCATGCTATGATGTTATGTTTTGGGTAGGTCTTATGTCATTCATTGGGACACAATGTAGTTAGATGAGAGGTTGTCCTTTGTTGAAGAGCTAACCTCCATTTTAGCCTAGGAAGCAAAATGATTACCTTCTAGAGATATTCCTATGGTTAAGGTTCAGTGGAGACACTATTTCATAGATGAGGCTACTTGGGAGGTCGAGTTTGACATGCATAGTAGTTATCCCCATCTTTTCACCAATTCAAGTATTCTCTTACCTTTAGTTCAAAGACGAACTAGATTCTTAGTAGTGGATATTGCAAGGACATAATTTTGTAAACCTTTCCTTTTTATATATTTTGACCATCTTACCTCTCCTTGTGGTAGTTATGTGTTGTTTCTGCATTGTGAGGGGTGGTTGGCATAATTTTTCATACAATTCAAAATTATTTTTGTTAGTTTGTAGTTTTTAGAGGTTAGAACGGCCTCATAGTGACTTCGATCAATATTTATTATTCTATATGTCGGATGGAAAAACAGACAATACCACCATATTTGAAACATCGACTTTGGGTTGGTAGTATGATTGGTTTGGTTTTGTGGCTGTTGGATCCCATTTCGACACTTGGTCAAAAATTAGTGAAATCAGATCTTGTGAGTCAATTTTGTGAAAATAATCTCTTTTCAAAAATCTTATGCCGCTTGAGTCTAAAACATCAAATTTAGTCTAGTATTATATTTCATTTATCTTTATGGGATTTTAATTGAATCTCGAGGGGTCGATCGACAACTTTACAACTTAGCAAAGTAGTTAATGCAGCTAAAGTTTTGTACAGCCGCTTAAGTAGTAGTAGCTATAGTGGCCATGTATCGCTTTAGCGGCCCTCAGCAGGCTGGTCAACCACTGTTAAAGCAGACACTTTACCACTTTACGAGTAACCACTTTAGTGGTAGGGGACCGATTTAGTATCCTTATACCTTTAGGCTGGACTAATCAAGTAGTAAAGTTCTCGCTTAAGTGATGACAGATGAGTGGTGATTTTACTACTCATTTACATCCAAAATTCATGCACACTACTATGATTTGAAGGTATGAATAAGACAAGTGTTTTAGTTGAATGCACTAATTTCCACATTTTTTAAGTACATAGGTAATGAGATAGAAAGATATGGATTTGAGCTGAAAAGGAATCAAACGGAGAAGAAAAGTGCACAGCTGAAGACCCTATATGTAATCAAGCTCAATTACCGCAATCACGGTCTTAGGGTCACAATCGCAGCTAATCAATATTGATAATCTTTTGCGACCATGAATATCTGACTATGGTCGCAGTAGCCACTATCGTGGACAAGCTGCAGCAAGTGCGGCTAAGAGGGTTTATGCCAAGGGGCACTACTATCATTTTTTCCAGCAGATCCCAAATCCCTTATAATGCTAAAACCCTTTACCATTTGGTACCTTACACTTTGAGCAATTAAATATTGGAGAATTTGTAACCCTACTAATTGGGAAACTCTTGTGTTTGAGTTTTCCAATTTGGATTTCTTGAAATTGAAGTGTGAATTGAAGAATCTTCTTACTTTCCATTCCCATGGATGCTTTGAATGAACCTTATGGTATCTTTCTTCCCTTTTACTTCATTATTAGCTAAATTTTTTTGTCTTGGGATTATGTTGAACTAAGGTGCAATTATGTGTGGGTTGTGATGTATTTGTGTAGATTCTAATTTGTTGATAATGCTTGTTTGACTTAGTTGGGACTTGTGGGTAAAAACCCCAAATACCCAAAATGGATTTGTAGGTGAAAACCTTAAATTCATAAAAGCTCACGTCGTCCTTGAAAGAGGGATGTGGTCAACTTTTGGAACCCATATCATCCTAGAAAGAGGGATATAGGTCACAAAGCAATAGTGGACAATAATGGATGTAGTTTGCTATCTTTTCACTATCTTAGAAATAAGGGTGAGTAGAGAGTTATATATGTCTTAGGCATCTTCCTAGAAATAGGGATGCCCGATTGAGGTAATAGGTGGTTTTAATTGAAAAACTCGTTAGGTACTCAGAAGGGTCAGTGAGTGATATTCTTGAGGTTTTATTGACAAACAAGTCTCAAGGACCTTCAACCTAGCCTACAATATCGTTAATAACTAGAATTTACACCAAATCATTATGCACCCATGCATAACTTGCCCTTATGTAGACATAATACCAAGATTTTTCTCATCTTGAATTTTCAATCACATTTGTTGCTTTTAGTTGGTTAACTTGAATAGACATTGATCAATCCTTGTTCCAAATCAACTCTCCCTTTTAAATCATGTATTTTACTTTGCTTATATCATGGCTATCTTTTTAGTAACTATTAACACCCATAGGACTAGAAAGCTAATTTTTCTCCTCATGGATTCGACCTCAACATAAGTTGAGCTATTAACAACGATCGTCCTCTACCAATTTAAATGGTATAGGTAGGGATGATCAAAATGGCGTCATTGTCGGGAAGTTAAATTTAGTTTTCACTTGTGCGGTGTTGAGTGTTACTTTGGGTATACCCGTAGTGGTGTGTATTTATTTTGGTTTTTATTTTTGTTTCCTTTTAGTTTATCTAAATAGTATACACGGAGCAATGAGTGACAATGTAAGTCATTCCGAGTCCTTCGATGGTCCTCTTTATGATAAGGAGCAACTTTATGATGTTGGGTGTACAAGTGTCATCCATATCCAGCCTACTCATTAGAACATTCTTTTACGTCACGAGTGTCAAGTTACATATGATACAAATGAAGGGACGTTTTAGGGGACAAGCCCATGAGGACACCAATTTGCATTTGAAGAATTTTGTTGAAGTATATGCACCCTTTGATATTGCACACATATCCCAAGAGTCCTTCCGATTGCACCTCTTTCCATTTTCTCTAATGGGAGAGGCAATATTGTGGCTTCGATCTCTTCCGTATAGATAAATTACATCATGGGATGAACTAACCATTGCCTTCCTTGACCGATACTTCCCACCATCCAAGATGCTATAATTGCGTGATGAAATCACTAAATTTTGGCAATTGAATGGAGAACCCTTGTACGGGGTGTTGGAAATCCTCAATGGAAAAATCATACAATGTCCCAACCATGAGGTCCCGAAGAAGATGCTTCTCTAAATCTTCTATCGGGATCTAGATCAACTCAATAAAATTGCGTTAGACAATGCGGCGGGAGGTTCTCTTGTGAAATTGACTTATCATAAATATACAAATTTGCTTGAGAAAGTTACCAAACAAAACTGAGGGTGGCACACCCATGAGGCCGAGGTACCAAAAGGATCTCCTACTACCTCCTTTATTTATAAAGAGCAAAGAAAGAGAGATGATGAAAGGGATAAAAACATGGCAAAAATGATGTCATAATTAGAGCCTTTAACAAAAGGGGGACCTTCCTAGCGACATTGTTGTGAATCCAAAAAATGATGCCAAGTATTAGCTATTGTCAGTGAGAGTGGTAAAACACTTGGTGATATTGTGGTGGATGTTGAAAAAGAATAATGTTAAACAAACAAATTTAAAGAAAAAAAATGATGAATGATTCAAATGAAGGAGCTCCAAAGTCTCAAGGGGAGAACGAAAAAGAACCGGTGTTAAATGAAAAAGTGGATGATGAGGAGGGAGATCCAAAGGTAGTTGATAATGATGAAGTAAAAAGTGACCTGATCCCTACCATGAAGGTTCCTTCTCCTTTCCCTTAAAGGCTCAAAAAGAAGTAGGACAATGCTAAATTCAAATTATTCCTTGCGAATCTTTGCAATCTCTTTATTAATATCTCACTACTTGAGGTGATCTAAGATATCCTGGGGTATGCTAAGATTATGAAGAAATTAATGTAGAAAAAGAAGCTTTTTGAGGGTAAAAACATTAAAGTCATGCATGGGTGTAGCACTATCATTGCTAATGCAAAACAGAAAAGAAAGAGGATCCCGAGGCATTTACAATTCCATGCACCATTGGGAAACAAATTTTTGAAAAAAGCTTTATGAGACCTTGGTGCAAGTATAAATCTCATTCCCTATGTAATATATTAGAATCTTAGCTTAGGCACCCCTACTCCAACATTGATAAGGTTTATGATACCGGACCGGTCTATTAAGAAATCGATTGGTATTTTGTTCGACTTGTTGGTAAAAGTGGATAGAGTCATCCTTCCAGAGGATTTTGTGGTGCTTGATTGTGAAATCGACCAAGAGGTGCGTATTATCCCTGGTCGACCTTTCCTTGCTACTGGGAGAGCTATCATTGATTTGGAGTTGGGTGAATAAAGTTTAGGGTCCATGATGGTGAAGTGCCCTTTAGGGTGTACAAAATGAAGAAATAGCCCATGGAATTTCAAGTGGTATAGGTTATATATGTTGAGGATGAGGAGGTACATGATGGGTCCCTTTAGGATCCAAATTCCCCATTTTTCTTAACTCCCTTTTTAACTTTTCTCTCAACTTGTACCCACTCCTGGTCATATTTTGGGCATCCAAAAGCATTTTAATATCTCCCTTTGTATCACCAGTTCGATAAGTGCTTTGAATTCGAGTTTTAATTGTGTTAGTAGGCCATAGAATGCATATTATAAGAAGTCCTAAAATTATGATTTTTATTGATAAATCGTACTTGTATTGTGGATCATTATTGTTAATGGTGTGTATGTAGTTGGGGAAGTCTTGAGTACCTAAATTACGTTCAAAATTGAGTAATCTAATGTGCACACCAAATTCTCGATCAAATGCCCAAACAAACTCATAATTAGTTGTTTCACTTTCTAAAGGCATGATCAAGTGCTTATGAACCTTTTTCAATGTTCTTAATGGTAATTTACTGTTTTGGAACATTATTTGGCCCTGAAATTAGAATTACAAAATGTTGAAAACTCTGGCCTAGTCTGGCCTCAGATACCGCGATCACGGTCATCAGACCATGATTGCTACTTAGTGATCGAGGCTCAGTGTCCCGCGATCACCATATTTGAGGCTAAAATTCATCCTGGGTCAAAAATCTCGAACTTTTAATTCTAGTCCAAAAACCACTAAGTAACTATCCCATGAACTTTATTGGACACCATAGTATAGTTTGTACATAAAAATATTAATGATGAGTGTTGTTGTGTTGTTCTCATATTTTTTATGTTTATATGATGGGAGACTATAATCAAGTTTACTTCATTTCCTCTGCGTGCCATAATCCGTACTATGGTGATCTTCCCAAAATAAACTTGCTTTCGGAGAGGGACGTATGTTCGGAGAAGGTGCCAAAAAATTTTCTGATATTTCATAAAAGGCTCACAGCCACCGGGTGGATATATTTTTCCCCTGATCCTTACAAGGCCAGTGAACAATGGGTATAGAAATTGTATGCTAATCTTAGTGTGGTGTCTTTCTCAAATCCAATCATTAAGATATGAGAGAAGAGGTGAATTTTTGAGCTGAACAGACTAATGACATTTATAGGCTCCCGAATGCAAATATAGATCACTTGGAGGCAAAAGGGTTTGAACTAGGGAGTTGGATGGCGAAAAAGCTAATCTATGTCCTGGCAAGGAGGTTTCTTGGGCGGCGACCAAGAGAGGCATCGCGATGAATAATTTCACTATTGAGGCCCGAATTTGGTTGACCATTATTTATAGCTGAGTCTTTTCTTGCACCCACATGACAACGGTTCTAGATTTGTGGGCCCGAATTATTGCCTGTAAACTAGACGACATTCCTTTGAATATTGGTTGGATTGTGATCTCTGATATGAAGTTCTTTAGGAACTATGGTGGTACGTATCTTTTATTCCCTTATCTTATTACTAAGCTATACAGGAGGGATGGGGTTGTGGAATACCCAAGAGACACTTGGGTGAGCCCCGAGACCTCTATTTATCCTCTCAAAATTTGAGTTGAGGGTGCACTAGGCGAGTAAAAAAAGAAGAAGATCGAGTTAGGTAAGTCGACATGTGAGGAGCCTAAGTCTTATAGACCATACAGAGCCATCCTCTTTGAGGAGATAGGTATTTATTTGAAGGTCATTAGAGAGTTTGTATGGGGATTGCCTAAGGGATCGGGAGAGCCCTCCACTACCCACCATTTATATGTGGCCCAATCTGATTATGAAAAATATCTGAAAGACCAGCAGATGCATGGAACCACTATTTCTAGGCTTGAGAGAGCCTATTCATCCTTGGCAGAGTTTCACAGAGAGCTCCGAGACTCATATGAGAAGATGAAGAAGAGGGATAAGTTTTGTAGCAAAATGTGGAAGGGGGTGAAGAGCCTGTGAAAGGTCTTAAAACCCTGAGACATACTACCTTCTTCCAGAGTAGAGAGCGATGATGAGGCCCAAGATGAGAAGTCGAAGTCTGATGATGCTGGAGATAATGCAGAGTCCGAGGGTGAGAGCAGCTCTTGATTTAATTTTAGGGAGGACCCCTTATCTCTTTTTATGCTTTATTTTTTATGCAGTGAGGACATTGAAAGCTATTAGTTAGGGGTGCCTGTCTCCGTATTTATTCATTTGGTCCTGTATTATTGATATATATTTCTTGATGTTTTTATGTTATTTGGGAAGATTTTTATTTTTCTGTGTTGTAATATTTGGGCACTCTGATGGTGCCCACATTTTCATGGATTGCTTGTTTGTTTCACTTCTAGATTTTTACTTTGTCTCTCAAGGCTAATTTTGATTATGCTTGGTTGGTGAAATTATCCTAGTCCATATTTGAGAACATAGGAACCCACTTTAGCCTAAATAGCCTACCCAAGCTTAGGATAGTAGCCCTAGTCACCCAATTCGAGCCTTCAAGACTTTCTTTGGCAACCACGTTACAAGCCTTAATCGATTCAAAGTTTTTCCCTCTTTTGAACCCTACCCTCCCTGAACATGAAAAATAAAAATTGAGGTTAAATTCCTAAGTTAGGGGTAGCAAGTTTGGAAGAGATGGCCTTCGTCCAAGGTAATGTAAGTGGATGACTATGACCTAAGCAATGAAAAAGTGAAAAAAAAAAGAATTATGAAAAAAAATGATGCATAGATTGCAAAAGAAATAAGCGAATGAAAAATACTTTCACAAGGTTGGGTAAATCAAGGTATCTAAAATAGACATGTGTAAAGTGTGAAAACAAAAGAAGGGGTTCATGGTCAAAAGTTGGATGGAATAGTGTGATGTAGATGTTCAAGGGGGGTATATCTACTTTGTTCCTAAATGATATCCTACCCTTCCACAAACCTATGTTACAAGCTCAAAAAACCCTTCGAGATTTCCAAACAAGTGTATTCATTGTAGTGGCAATGGAAAATAAGGGCAAGCCTATGGTATGGTACTTGTAAACATTGAGAGTCCCTGTGAGAGAAAGTTTTGCACTTAAATCCCTTATTGCATATTTGCTAATTTGGTGTATGTGGGATTTCCCTTCTTGTGAGAAGGTATGTAAACAAATTGAGGTGGGTAATTTTGTCATCTTCCAATTAATGCGGCAAAAAGAGTATAGTGGAGTTGAGGTCAATAGAGAGTCACTCTAAGAGTGTTAATGATTATTACATTGTTTCTTTTTAAAGTTCTTTGCATCTTTGAGATTGTATTTCATGACGAGGGGTGTAGTGAGAATAGCTTTGCCTATGTTTAAAAAGTTACTTGTGGTATCAATCAAGTTTGAGGTCATTGTAACCATTGGGTTATATAAATAGGCTTAAATTTGCATTGTCTCATTGAGTAAGAGCTAGGATTTGTTTAGGGTAAGAAAAGGTTTAAGTTGGGAGTGTTGATGAGTGGTGAATTTATCACTCATTTTTATCCAAAATTCATGCACAATACTATGATTTGAAGGTATGAATGAGACAAGTTTGTTAGTTGAATGAACTAGTTTCCATATTTTGCAGGTACATGGGTGATGAAATAGAAAGATCCAAATTTGAGCTGAAAAGGAATGAAAAAGAGAATAAAATTGCACAGCTGAAGATCCTGCATGTAATCAGGCTCAATTACCGCGATCACAGTCTAATGGCCGCGATCTCTGCCAAACAAGATTGGTCATCCTTCTCGATCGCGAGGATTGCAATCGCGGACAAGCTGCAGTGATCGCGTCTAAGCGGGTTTATATCCAAGAGCAATTCTATTATTTTTCCCAGCCAATCCTAAATCTCTTATAGTGCTAAAACTCTTTCCCATTTGGTACCTTACACCTTTAATAATTGAATTTTGGAGAATTTGTAGCCCTACTAATTGGGGAAACTTTTGTGTTTGGATTTTCCGATTTGGGTTTGGTGAAATTGAAGTGTAAATCGAAGAATCTTCTTACTTTACATTACCACAGATGCTTTGAATGAACCTTATGGTATATTTCTTCCTCTTTACTTCATGAGTAGCTAAATTTTCTTATTTTGGGATTATGTTAAATTAAGATGTAATTCTGTATGGGTTGTGATGTATTTGTGTAAATTCTAGTTTGTTGATGACAGGTTTCACTATTGCTTATTTGAATTAGTTGGCGTTTGTGGGTGAAAACTCAAATACCCAAAATGGATTTGTGGGTGAAAACCTCAAATTCTTGAAAGCCCACGTCATCCTTGAAAAAGAGATGTGGGTAAACTTTTGGAACCCATATCATTCTTGAAAGAAGGATATGGGTGATAAAGTAATAATGGACAATAATGGATGTAGTTTGTTATCTGTTCACATCTTATAAATAAGGGTGAGTAGAGAGTTATCTATGTCCTGCCATCTTCCTAGAAATAGGGATGCTCAATTGAGGTATTAGGTGGTTTTAATTGACATAGTCGTTAGGTACTCGAAAGGGTCAATGAATGATATTCTTGAGGTTTTGTTGAAAACCTAGTCTCAAGGACTTCCAACCTAACCTACCTTATCGTTAATAACTAGAATTTGCACCAAATCATTATGCACCCATGCATAACTTGCCCTTAGGTAGACATAATCCCAAGATCTTTCTCATATTGAATTTTCAATCACATTTGTTGATTTTAGTTGGTTAACTTGAGTAGCATTCATCAATCCTTGTTCCAAATCAACTCCCCATTTTTATTTGTTTACATTACGGGTATCTTTTTAGTAATTATTAACACCCATAGGACTAGAAAGCTAATTTCGCTCATCATGGATTCAACCTCAACAAAAGTTGAGCTATTGACAACTATCGTCCTCTACCAATTTAAACGGTATAGGTGAGTGTGATCAACGACCGCTTAAGTAGTCAATGGTAGGGTATAAAACCCATTTTCATGATTTTTCCTCCATTTTGAGACTTTGAGCCTTGGGGTGAGAGATTTTCAGTTATTTTCTTTCATTTTCAAGCTTGGGTAAATTTTAAATCAATATTTTAATTATTCTACTTCGATAATGTCATTTAAAACTCTTTTAACCTTTGATTTCACATTGAAATTTGGAGATTTTTGGTCCCTGAAGGATTAAAAAGGAAATTCTTAGATTAAAACCTCATTTTAACCCACTTTCCCTTGAATTTTCTCCTATGAAATCCTTTAATCATGGTTAAGATTTTTCTGGAAAAAAATCTGACTTAACCTTTTGTTTGAAAATTTTATTTTGGTGGTCTGACTCAAAAGTGGACAATATGGGTATCATTGGCTTACTTTTAATGCATAGATTCTATATTTATATGTTATAGTTGATTCTGAGGCCGTTCTAGAATGAAAAGCTCCACGTTGAAGGGCGTTAGGTTTGGATTTTGATGTCGCGAGGTAGGTTATGATTTAACTTTCTTTAAACTAGACTGGATAGCTATTTTATATATATATATAAATATATGTATATATATATATATATATATATTCATATTTCAATGATATTATTATTGTTGTGTGCCCTTATGGGGGCTTATATTATTGTTATTAATGACTTGAGATGATATTTATTATCTGTTGCTCGTGTGGGGGCTTTATATGTCATTATTGTCTTTGTATGTGTATTTTATTCCTTTGTAGATTTCATAATTCCCGTGTGGGGACTTAAATCAATAATTATAGTCCTTATCTAGCTTTATCTGCTTTTTAATGATTGAAAATACCCAGTTGGGGTTAATATGATATTAATGACGTCTTATATTTATATTTATTCCAATGGTATATTGCTCACACTAAATCATGGATGGTTGACATATTGAGTAGATTATAAGTTCACATGTACATGATTGAAATGGATTTGAGATCTTCATATTGATTTGGTTATGAGCATTACATCCTCATATCATACATATATTTATGAGACATTGTTACCATTGAGGAAATAATGATTTTGATAAAAATGAGACATTTTTACAAACCCTTTGTCGTAGACCACGATTTGGAGAGAAGATATTGAGATTGAGATTGAGTATTGAGAGAGTATATAGGTTGTGAAACCCCCATGGATCCATACCTGGGAGAGTTGAGACACGATAGGTGTATACAGAGGTTATGCGATAACCTCAATCATATCACATCATCATCGTTATCATCATTATTACATTTCATATATTATACATCTTCAATGTTATGCTTTTGTATTTTATCAGATGCATACCTATTCTGTTTCCTTTGTGTACTTTTTTTCTTATTTATGTGTTTTATTTAGTATTTTTAGTGGAGACGATGTGAGCGACCGTTTGGGACATTTTCTAATTACATGTGACGTGCTCACAATATGTATTTTTGTACCTTATTTTCTACTTTTCTCAGTCGGCCTATGATACGTACCGAGTATAAGTGGGTCATACTCATTTCTATTTTATTCTTTCAGTGTAGATCCAGGTACGAGTGTGTCACGTGGTAGCTGAGATCGTGTAGTTAATCATTGACATTTTTGAGGTATCGGATGCTCTATGCCTTTAGAATCGACCTCGGGCCTCCTCTTATCCAGTTGTTGCCTTTATTTTGTATTCGGAGACAAACTTACAGTGTTTTTGGATTCAAATGTTTGAGTTGTATTTATGTTGTTCTTACACTGTAACACCACATTTTTGGATGGTTTATGATATCTTTATTATTCAGACTTCTGGTATCGCAGATTTTTGGATGGTTTATGGTATTTGTATTATTTAGACTTCTGCTATTGTTGTACTTGTATGGGTCTGACTTTTCCCTAGAAGTCTCGCCTTGAGAATTGTTATATTATTTTCTTCTTACTTATCAGTTTGGGTGATTGACTTACTTACCAAATCTTAACCGCAATAAATGTCATCATGACCTTAGCATTTGGGTCGTAACATTACAACTTTGGTGACCTAATGCCAAACTTTAAAGAAGGCCCTTGACTTTTTTCTTAAAAGAAACATCATAATATATTTGAGATATAAAATTATTAATAAATTTTTTAAATAACTCTTTCCAATTGAAAATATAGTCAAGTCGTTTAATATCTCTTGAAATATTATTGATCTAAACTAAGCTTTTATCAACTTTAATATATTTGTTGCATTGCTTCTAAAGCACACTATATTTATCTAAGTAATACTTTTCAGCTATCATTTTTAACCAAAATTTTAGAACTCCTAGGGTATCAAGAAACAAAAGAAAATATAAATAAATACATTATACACAGTAAAAAGAGATAATCAAGAAAAGGGTTACGGGCTCTTGGATAAAACTTGAAAGGAAACAAAGTTACCGGAATAAATGATCTATAAGTTGTACATTCATAAGCAAAATTAGAGTTTTAGGGATTGTTTTTCATAGTGTAGCTTAAAGCCTTTCTACCCTTATGAAAATGGCTTTTCCTTTTTAATTTCCAGAGTTAGAGACTATATAAATAATTTTTTTTTTATAACTCAGCATTATTAATAGAAAAAAAAATAGGGGCTCCAAAAAATGTGAGTCATAAAGCAATTGCCTCACTCGCTTCACCCTTCAGCCGGCTCTGACTATTAAAATGGAATAAACAATGATGTCTGATAAAATAAATAGACAAAAGGTAAAGGATAAAGGAATCTGGGCCGATCACTCAAGTTAGGAGCTCACCACACTTCTAAATTGTATTTTCCTAATCTCATTTTTTTCATAGGTCAGATCACCGATGCATAATTAAATCGAAAAAAAAGACTTAAGTTACGCCTCGGAATTGAAGCGTGTAGGGTTCAGCGGCCTCTTTCAACGATGTAAGAGACTTAAATTTAGCATTATTCCTCAGAATAGTGCCACCTTCAAGCAGGTCGGAGCTAGCCAACAGGTTCTTCCGAACCCTCTCAACGAAAAACTATGTTATTTATATATGATTGAAATATATTGAACCCCTTCGACTATTTTATGCATTTAGTTGTTTGTATTTTGAATACCTTTAATGAAAATTCTGGTGTTGTCACTGCTTTCAACATACTCAAAAAGTGACTTCATGTCTTTGGACTTACTTTCACAAATTTAGTCTCAATTTTTTTAGATTTGGGGAATTTACTTCAAGAACTTAAAGAGAGAAGAAAACCTAGGTTTCACAAAGGTTAATCACAACTCCTTTTACATATGGGTCAAAAATGACTGACTATAAAGAGCCTGATTTATCAATCAGATTAGTCATTCATCTTATAAAGAATATGAATTTACTCCAAGAACTTAAAGAGGGAAGAAAACCTAGGTTTCACAAAGGTTAATCACAACTCCTTTTACATATGGGTAAAAAATGACTACAACAACAACAAACCCAGTGTATTCCCACCTAGTGGGGTCTGGGGGGGGGGGGGGGGGTAAGATATATGCAGTCCATACCTCTACCTCTAAAGAGGTAGAAAGGCTGTTTCCGATAGACCCCCGGCTCAAGACACGAGATACCGCACAAATACATAGCAAAGCACAGAACAAGATTTCATAACATAAATACGGCACCCATAAGTAATAAAAATAGAAAAAAGCACACATATTCGTAATAAAACATGGAACAAGGTACCATAACAAGAATAATACCCCCACCAAGTAATTCCCTACACTAGCGACCCAAACTGACCCTAGCCTTCTGCCCTAATTCGCGTCCTCCAGATCTTCCTATCTAGGGTCATGTCCTCGGTGAGCTGTAACTACTCCATGTCCCGCCTAATCACCTCACCCCAGTACTTCTTTGGCCTAACCCTACCCCACCTAAAACCATCCAATGCTAGCCTCTCACACCTACGAACCGGGGCATCCATGCCCCTCCGCATCACGTGTCTGAACCATGTCAATCGGACCTTCCACATCTTATACTCCACTGGGGTCACACCAACCTTCTCCCTGATAATCTCATTCCGAACTCTATCCCCTCTAGTCATCCCACACATCCAACGCAACATCCGCATTTCTGCCACCTTCATTTTTTGGATGTGGGAGTTCTTAACTGGCCAACACTCCGCTCCATACAACATGGCAGGACGAACTACCGCCCCCGATGCGAGCTTCCACTTCATCCATCCCGCCCCAATACGGTGTAAGATATCCTCATCAATCTCGCTGTTACCTTGGATCACGGACCCGAGATACTTGAAACTATCCCTCTTACATACCTCTTGTGATTCCAACTTCACTACCACCTTATTCTCCAGCCTCACGTCATTAAACTTGCATTCCAAATACTCTGTCTTGCTTATGCTCAACCTGAACCCTTTAGACTCAAGCGTTTGTCTCCACACAGTTAATTTGTCATTCACACCCCCTCGCGTCTCATCAATCAAAACTACATCATCTGCGAAAAGCATACACCAAGGCACCTCCCCTTGAATATGTCGCGTCAACACATACATCACCAAAGCAAACAAAAAGGGACTAAGAGTAGATCCCTGATGCAATCCTGTCAAGATAGTGAAATGCTCTAAGTCTCCTCCCGCCGTCCTCACTTGAGTTTTCGCTCCATCATACATGTCCTTAATTGCTCTGATATACGCCAGCGGGACTCCACTCACCTCCAAGCATCTCCAATGCACCTCCCTGGGGACTTTGTCGTATGCCTTCTCCAGGTTGATAAACACCATGTGCAGATCCTTCTTCCTTTCCCTATACTGTTCCACCAGCCTCCGTACCAGGTGAATTACCTCCGTTGTCAAGCGGCCAAGAATCAATCCAAACTGGTTTTCCGAAATAGACACTATCCGTCTCATCCTCACCTCGACCACTCTCTCCCAAATCTTCATAGAGTGACTCAATAACTTAATCCCCCTATAGTTATTGCAACTCTGGATGTCACCCTTATTCTTATAGAGAGGGATCATGGTACTCCACCTCCAAGCCTCAGGCATTTTTGCTGTCTTGAAGATTTCGTTAAACAATCCAGTCAACCACCTTACACCAGCCTCTCCAGCGAACTTCCAAAACTCCACCGGTATCTCATCCGGCCCTGTCGCCCTACCCCTTCGCATACTGCGAACAACCTCTCTAACCTCTTCTACCTTAAAACGTCTACAATAACTAAAATCCCGACACTCCTCTGAGTGCTCCAGCTCCCCTAACACAATAGCTTTTTCTCTTTTGTCATTCAAGAGCCTATGAAAGTACGACTGCCATCTATTCTTAATGTCGCCGTCCTCCACCAGCACTGTACCGTCCTCCCCCTTAATGCACCTCACCTGGTCGAGGTCACGACCCTTCCTCTCCCTAGCCTTAGCGAGTCTAAACAACTTTTTCTCCCCTCCTTTCCCCTGTAACCCTGCATATAAGCTCTCAAAAACGATCGTCTTAGCCGTCGTAACTGCTAACTTAGCCTCCTTCTTAGCTAGCTTGTACTCTTTTCTGTTCACTCGCTTCTCTTCTTCGTCCTTACTCTCAACCAACTTATCATACGCCTCTTTCTTGGTCCTGACTTTCTTCTTAACCTATTCATTCCACCACCAATCCCCCCGATGATGCCCAGCCCGGCACTTAGAAACACCCAACACCTCACTTGCATTCTCCCTGATGCACCTAGCCACCCTATCCCACATACTATCCACGTCCCCTCTACACTCCTACACCCCCATTCCCGCCAACTTCTCCCCTATCTCCCACGCATTCACTGGCGTCAAGCCACCCCACTTAATTCTAGGTCGACACTCCTTACCCCTCCTCTTTCTATTCTTCTTTATACCCAAATCCATAATCAAGAGCCTATGCTGGGTCGAAAGGCTCTCACTCGGGATGACCTTACAGTCCTTACACAATGACTGACTATAAAAAATGTCATTCAACTTATAAAAAATATGAACCTTAGGAATTTGAAAATGGGATAAACCTTGATCTTGCTAAAGTAATTAAGTTAAGATTACTTACTAAAAGGAAATTTTAAGTAAAAGACAAAGTTATGCCTCCTATTTCAAAGATGCCTAGAAAAAACGTTTTATGGCTTTCTATAGTGCTCGTGAGAGCCATTTTTGCTCGATACATCTGTAAATTAAAATAAAAGATATAATAGAAATACATATGATATACGATTCCTTACGTAGCCTGGAGTGTGGTACTTGGCTTAACTTTTAGTATAATACTAGATATCGACGGGCACAAGCCTAATATATGTTATTTTTTATCTCAATTTATTTGACACAAATAAAATTTAGATAATCAATCATTAAAATAATTTAATTTTTTATTTATTATGATTTATAATATTTTTTTTCTATTTCAGTTTACGTGAGACGCTATAATTTTGAGAGCCGACCAAATATTTTATATCTTTTAAATTGTTTAAGTTGTTATTTATTTGATTTATAATATTTTTTTTACATAATTTTTCAATAAGATATGAATACTCTCTCCATCCCAGTTTATGTGGTACAAATAAATTTTTGACATTATATATATATATACACACACATAAGTTCTTAATTATTGTGATTTACAATACTTTTTATCTTAGTTTCAAATAATATATATTACTTTATGTATTCCTCTGTCCCATTTCAATTTATATGGAACTAATATAATTTCAATAGTCAATCAAATTTTTTATGCTGACAAATTATTTGTGTCTATTTTACAAATTTTATGAAATATTATTAATTTTTAATGGTTAGATGACCATAATAATTAATTAGGCCTGATATAGTAAAATCACAATTGAAGCAGCAAAGCAGACATGTGTTAAACAACTTATAATAACTAATTGGAAGTGATAAAGCAAAATTAATATAAATATTTGTGAAAAAAAATTACGTGGGTTTAATATAAGATGCTAAGTTAATTTATCATTTTATGTCTATATTAATTTTTTAATACTTAGATGACTTATAATAATTAATTATGAGTGATATGTTAATCTTCTAATACATAAATGACTTATAATGATTAATTAGGGGTGATACAGTAAAATCACAGTTAAAGCAGCTGAAGCAGACAACACAAACATGTCGATCTGTTGTCTGCGACATGCCTGCTTGTGCTGCCTGTTTGTGTTGTGTCAATCATAATTTTACTATATTATGTTGTCTGCTTCAGCTGCTTCAATCGTACATAATTTTACTATATTATCCCTAATAAATTAATATAAGTCATTTAAGTATTTAAAAAATTAATAATATTTAATAAAAAAGATAAAATAATACATAAAATAATATTTATTGTAATTTTGCTTAATCACTTATAATTAGTTGTTATAAGTTATTTAAGACATGTTTACTTCGTTGTTTCAATTGTGATCTTATTATATCACCCTAATTAATTTTTATAGTCATTAAGCATTAAAAATTTAATAATATTTCATAAAAAAAATAAAGTACACACAAAATGATATGTCTAATATAAAATATTTATTTGACTATCGAAATTTATATTAGTGCCACAAAAATTACGATGGGGCAGAGAAAGATATAAAATAACATATATTATTTAGAAATGAGAAAACACGTAAACTGTGGGATTGAGAGAGTACTAATATCTTATTGAAACAATATGCTAAAAGCATTATAAATCACATATTTAACACTTACAAATATAAAAGATATAAAATATTCGATTGACTCTCTAATTTATATCAATGTCACTTAAATTGAAATAGAAGAAAAAGTATTATACAACAAACACAACAAGCCCAATGTATTCCCACGCAGTGGGGTCTGGGGAAGGTAAAATGTACGCAGTCCATACCGCTACCCCCATAGAAGTAGAGAGGCCGTTTTCGATAGACCCCCGACTCAAGATAAATAAAAATAAAGTCATACTGAAACGTGAAGCAGGAGAAAAAGTATTATAAATCACAATAATAAAATATTTAAATTATTTTAATGATTGATTATCTAAATTATATTTGTATCACATAAATTAAAACAAAAAAATAGTATATATTGGGCCCGTTCTGAGCATGCGCCTTTGATGTCTAGTGTGTGTGTGTGTGTATATATATATATACATATGGTTACTGAATAACTTCGGTAATAAATAGATCTATTATAGTTCTAATGGATCTATTTTTATTTGTGCGTGGATATTTCTTAACTTCTCTAAACATTTTTATTTTTAGTACTTTTATTTTAGTTTTATTAATGTTCATATCTTGGGGGTGATTAGATGGTCTTTGATTAAATTTTTTACTGTAATATTCTTTAGTTTTTCCTCTTAGTATTTGTAATTCTTGTATATTATTTTGGAGGTATTCTAAATATTCTATATCTTTTGTTCTAAAATATTAAATTAAATTCTCTTTCATAAGTATTTCTGTCAATCTTATTTCTTCCATATCTTGTCTCCAATATTTTAAATACTCATAGTCTATCATTTTATCCTAAAGTAGTTGTGATACTGCAAATTTCTTTGTAATAATTTATTCTAATTGTACTATATTTGATATTAAATTCTAGGTTATCTATTTCGTTAATTATCCTGTCTTTTTCGTCTATCAATAATTCTATGTCTAAATCATATTCTAAACTGTCTTTTAATTCTAGTTGTTTTATGGTTTTATTTATCCAAATTAATGTTTCTTTTAATTGTTCTCTTCCTTTTCTAAGCTGGTTTCTATAATTAATTTCTTCTTATAGCCAACTTTGTTTTTCTCTAACTCTTTGAATATATTCTAGCATTTGTTAATCTGTATAATATCCATCTGAATAATATCTAGGTAGTAATAGTGATTGTCATCACTTAAGTATACTTCTCCTAACTCATCTTCTATCTGATTTATATCTAACTCTTCATCTTCAATGTTAAATATTTTTTCCATATTATTTTCTTTACGTCTATAATTTCTATATCTCTAAGTATGCATAAAACTAGTACTTCAAAATTATCTATCATTTAGGTGGGTTAATTAAATGCTTTTTCATAATTTTCTTTAGTTGTTTGTTTTAATCTTATTAATTCCTCTATATTTTCATTAAGGTACTCTATATATTTTATATCTTTGGTTCTCATATAGTCTTCTAAATTTGTTTTCATTATTTTTTCTATTAATTGTATATTTTCATATCTATTTTCCAATACTCTAAATATATGTAATTTATTATGGTTGATGTGTAGATTTGGTATGTAAGTATTTATATACTTTACAGAAAAAATTAAAAAAGGACGTAGAATATAATTACAATGAAGAAGATAAAAAATAAGTCCAGAAAATAAAAATACTTTGTAAAGAATTACCAAAATTACAATTTCAGATGAAGATAAAAAAAATTATATATATAGTAGAAGCAGATGCAAGTGAATATAGTTATGGAGGAGTACTTAAATATAGGTACGAAAATGAAAAATTAGAACATCATCGCAGATACTTCTTAGGTATGTTTAGTGAAATAGAAATAAAATGGGAAATAAATAGAAAAGAATTATGTTCGTTATATAAATGTTTATTAGCATTTGAACCATATATTTTATATAACAAAGTACAAACTTTTCTAAACCTTAATCCCAGAGCTACAAATATCCAAGAACCAAACACAAACTACATAACCCAAAAATTACAAGGTTACAACAAGCTAATCGCACTACCCAAAACCAATTCAAGCTTAATAAAAACTTATTGCGACTATGGATTGTTAAATACCGTATATACCTAAGATGGAGAAGAATTAACAACTGTAGAAGAATTACATAAAGTATTCACCACCTATAAAGAGTAACCAAAGGAAATCTATTTTATATAAAGTTTTATACTACACCAGCAGATTTATTATACGATGAGATCAAACCAGTTATACAAATTGCAAAAATAGGATTAACCAGCGATATGATTATACCAAAAGATATCGTACAATAGCCAGAGATACCTAAAATCGAGATACCTGATTTTTACGCAAATAAACGACTTATTGAAATAGCTATAATTATTCAAGAATTAGCAAATAATTATATCAATGGAAATCCAATATGGAGTTATTATTGAAGAGACCATAAAATGATTTATTCAAATTCAAGAGAACTACGAAAAACAGATATGGAAGATGTCAGACAGTAGATAATGACGTTACTTAACCCAGAAAAATAATCTACTGCAAGAGCAATTAGGAAAGGATTTATTTCAGAAGGATTATTAACAAGATATTGCAAGATAATTGGACACAAATATCTAGACCATCAATGTTCGAGATATAATGGAGGAGATAATATTATCCCAGAAGTCCAGCTAGAATAAAAGAAAAATCAACCAAGAAGATAAGGACGTCAGCTAGAAGATAACAACGGAGAAAATAAAAGAAAAGCTATTAAATCATGAAAGCGACATGTAGATAACTTTCTTGATTTCCTTTACGTAAATAATGTATAGGAACTATTGGCTTTTTAATTTTGTTGAATTTTTGGCACTTGCCATAATTATTTTTTTGTATTTGTAAGACTTTTTGTAAAAGAAGTAATTATTAAGTAGGAGACGTGTAAAGATATATTAGGACAGGTGTAAAGTAAAATAGTATACACACTTTCATTCTTAGGTTATAAATAGACGAGCATTTTGCCCAGTTAGAGGCAAGTCTTCATGTGTTAAAGCAAGTCTCCGTCTTTGTAAACAAAAAAAGTTTTGAATATTTAATAAAAAGCAGATATATTTCAAAGTAAAAGCTATGGATGAATAAAGCCCAAAATTATCAAATCTACCAGAACAGGTATATTTATTTATGATTATGAATAGCTAAATTCATAAATTCCTAACAATCATGATATGATAAAATAGGTTCATGTTAGTTACTTTATAGTAGAATTATTCGAAAAATAGCATGTTAAGAAGTTTATTTGCAAAGTGGAAAAGGAGAAAAATTCCTAAGAACTATGTCATCCTAAAGGTGAAGCCGGTGAGGCAAGAAAGCCGTGATAAAGGAGTAGCCAGAGTAGAGGCACTGTTTAAGGAAAAAGTATCCAGATTACCATGCTAATAATGACCGAAGAACATGTTATTTAAGAATAATCTAGTATATAGTAATCTAAAATGATCATATTTTGTTATGTGTATGATTGAAGGGAATATTTTGAAAAAGCATCATATGAAAAATGAATACTTATTTACCTAACTACTCTTATAAATACTTACATACCAAACCTACACATCAACCATGATAAATTACGTCTATTTAGAGTATTGGAAAATGGATATGAAAAATATGCAATTAATAGAAAAAACAATGAAAATAAATTTAGAAGAATATATGAGAACCAAAGATATAAAATATATAGAATATCTTAATGAAGATATAGAGGAATTAATAGGATTAAAAAAAAACAGCTAAAGAAAATTATGAAAAAGCATTTAATTAACCCCCCTAAACGGTAGATAATTTTGAAGTACTAGTTTTATACATACTTAGCGATATAGAAATTATAGACGTAAAGAAAATAATATAGGAAGAAATATTTAACATTGAAGATGAAGAGTTAAATATAAATCAGATAGAAGACAAGTTAAGAGAAATATACTTAAGTGATGACAATCACTATTATTACCTAGATAATTATTCAGATGAATATTATACAGATTAAGAAATGCTAGAATATATTCAAAGAGTTAGAGAAAAACAAAGTTGGCTATACAAAGAAATTAATTATAGAAATCAGTTTAGAAAAGGAAGAGAACAATTAAAAGAAAGATTAATTTGGATAAATAAAACCATAAAACAACTAGAATTAAAAGACAGTTTAGAATATGATTTAGACATAGAATTATTCATAGACGAAAAAGACAGGATAATTAACGAAATAGATAACCTAAAATTTAATATCAGATATAGCACAATTAGAATAAATTATTACAAAGAAATTTGCAGTATCACAACTACTTTAGGATTAAATGATAGACTATGAGTATTTAAAATATTGGAGACAAGATATGGAAGAAATAAGATTGATAAAAATATTTATGAAAGAAAACTTAATTGAATATTTTAGAACAAAAGATATAGAATATTTAGAATACCTCTAAAATAATATACAAGAATTACAAATACTAAGAGAAAAAACTAAAAAAATTACAGTAAAACAATGGATCTATTTATTACCCAAGTTATCCGCACCCCCTACAATTGGTATCAGAGTTTATGCTAATTAAAGTTACGGAAGTAGTATATATTTGGATTTATTTGATTAATTTATTAATTATGATAAAATTAGAGTTCCACCAAAATATTATAAATATTGTTTAGATGAATAACGTACAAAAACCACAACAATATAAAAAATTAAAACAAATAATATCTGAAAAATGTACAGAATTAAAAATAAGGATAGAAAGACTACAGTATAACATAATTGCCGGAGTTAGTAAAAACTCAATAAATGCACAAAAAAAAGAAATATCAAAATTTAGAATCAACAATAGATAGTCTAGAATATATATATCAACATAACCTATATACATTTAAATAAAATGAACAAAGAAAAATTTATAATAGATGAAAAAACATATGAAAATCACGAAGGATTAAAAATAAAAATAATATTCTCTAATTTAGGAAGGTGATATAAGAAAATAGGTGAACATTTTCATTTAATGTTAGAAAAAGAAGAATTAAAAATAGAAGATAATGGTAGTCATGGTAAGAATAGAAAGAGAAACGAAGAAATAGACAGAAAAAAGGAAATAGATAAAATAAAACAACAAACCACAGAAGAAATACGAAAAATAGAAGAAACTAAAAATAGTAGGATTGCTGAATTAGAAAAAGAAATACAAATGCTAAAAGATTTATATGAAAAGAGACAGAAAGAAAAAGAAGAAAAAGATAATGAACAAAAATTATTAAACGAGATAAATCAATTTAAAGAAAAATTAGAAATAAAAAATAAAGAACCAGAAACAAATGAATTAGAAATAAATGCAATAGATGCTGAAAAAACAGATAATTATGATTCGAAAAATAGTGAAACATATACAAAAATTCTAGAAAACATAGGAAAACTAGAAATTAATGAAAAACAAGAAGTAATTAATAAAGAAAATCTAGAACTAATAAATACAGAAGTAAATACTCTAGATAAAAATATAATACACAGTACATCAGAAATAAGAAAACCAACCTATAATTACAAAAATAAATTTAAAAGATATAATCCAAAGGATGAATATAATAAATGGACACCGAAACAAATAATTAATTATAACTTTTTAGATTTAGACTTTGTAATAGACACAAATAAAACAATACAACTATGGGTAGGATACATGTCGAAACAATTATTAGATAATAAAATAGATACAACAAACACACCAGAATATATAGAAAAGACATTAATAGGAACAGTAAAATTATGGTTTTTAAACCTAGCCGAAGCAAGTAAAAAAGTACTAAGATCTGATAATAAAAGAGACGGAACATCAATACCTACTAAAATACTACCAACAGAAATATTGAAAAAATATTAAATAGCTATAAGAGAAGAAATTAGTAGTATAACAATAGAACAACAACAAAAACAACAACAACAACAACAAAAAACCCAGTATATTTCCACATAGCGGGGTCTGGGGAGGGTAGAATGTACGCAGTCCATACCACTACATCCGAAGAAGTAAAGAGGCTGTTTTCAATAGGCCCCTAGCTCAAGAAAAGAACCAAGACCGTGTTCAAATATCGCAAGCATACAACATGATAAAATAACAACGATACAACAGCCTCAAATAAGTACATGAACCAACAAAAGTCACCCCCTCCCCCCAACCCTAGCCTTACCAACCAAGCTACATGAAACTTTTCTAACTCCAGCTTATGACTTAACCACATCCCTTAGCCCTCTACCTTAATACTCTTCCTACAAACCTTCCTATCAAGGGTCATGTCCTCAGTGAGCCATAATTAATCCATGTCATGTCTAATTACTTCTGTCCAGTATTTCTTTAGTCTACCCCTACCCCGCTTGAAACCATCCAAGGCCAACCTCTTACACCTACGAACTGGAGCATCTGTGCCCCTTCTTATTACATGCCCAAACCATCTCAACCTTTCTTCCTGAATTTTATCCTCCACCAACGCTACTTCCACCTTGTCCCGAATAGCCTCATTCCTAACCCTGTCAACCCTCATGATTCCACGCATCCAACGCAACATCCTCATTTCTACTACCTTTAACTTCTGGACGTGAGAGTTCTTAACCAGACAGCACTCTGCGCCAGACAACATAGCCGGTCGGACTGCAACTTTTTAGAATTTGCCTTTAAGCTTGAGAGACACCTTTTTATCGTAAAGAATTCCCGAGGTGAGCCGCCATTTCAACAAACCTGCCCCAATACGGTGAGAGACATCCTCGTCAATCTCTCCATTCCCTGAACATAGGCCTAAGGTACTTAAAACTATCTCTCTTACATAGCACCTGAGACTCCAACTTCACTACCACCTCCTCCTCTTGCCTCGTGTCACTAAACTTACACTCCTAGTACTCCGTCTTTGTCCTACTCAACCTGAGACCTTTAGTTTCCAGGGTTTATCACCAAAACTCCACCTTATCATTAACACCTCAATGCGACTCATCAATCAAAACTACATCATCTGCAAAAACCATACACCATGGTGTTGACACCTAATTTTTGCTCTCCATAACTAAATTTAATCCTGAGTTTCTTCAGTTTTTAATAAACCAAAATAATTACTTCATCCAAATAAGAAAAACTTAAAATATTTTTCATACGTGATTTTTTCATTGTAAGTAGTGATTATATACTATCGTGTTCAGTTATTTGAGATTATATAATTTGTTACTTAAATATTTATTTTACAAAATATCGGATTTAATTAAGGCTTATCTTGAAAATAAATTCAAATGATTAAAATCTTAATCTAAATATAATTTATTCTCAAAAATAATTTATTTGGATAAATATGCATTCATTTTATTAAATGAAGAAGCTCGGGATAAAAAAAAAGGTATTAATTCGTATCGACTTTTAATTTAATTTGACTAATCTATTAGATTTGTCATAATTGAAAATTGCTCATAATTGCAATGAAATTCGTCAATTAATTTTTAATTTGTCAAAATAAATAAATATGGCTAAATTTGAAATTCCAATTGGGGTTATATTTTAAATAACCCCAAAATTCTCAAGAACTCTCATAACTTTTACCCAATTCCCACCAAAAAATAAATTCAAATTGTACTATTCCCCCCAACTTTGTCCTTTTCCAATTTTGAAATTCAAAGATTGTACTACATTGTACTATTTCCGCCCACATTATCTTCCACCTCACCTTATCTTTAATTTTTACATCCAAAAAAACCCCTAAATGCTTTTTCTCCCACATTGGTAGATGACAAGAAATAAATCTCTATCCTTTCTTATAAATACTTTTCTCCCACATTTATGGAAAAGGAAAAAAAAATACCCCATTCTCTCCTATAAATACTACCACTACTTTGGTAGAGAGAGGAGGGGAGAAGGAAGAAAAAAAATGGCTAGAAAGGTGAAAAAATCCTTTTGATCAAAAATAGTTATTTTTATTTAGAAAAAAATTTTGTTTCATAAAGTTGATCGGCTAATCAAAATTTTTGAGTTGCTGGCAACGTTTTTCGGTGGTGGTTGATTCCAACGAAGCTCGTAGTATCGTTTTGCTGCCCCCAAAAGGTAAACACACCTTCTTTTTTCTTTTTTTTTATTATTTTAGTTTTTATTATCATTTTTCTATTCATCTTTTTTTTCTTCGTAGTTTGTAGATATAATTTTATTTGTTGGGATTGTATGTTGTAGATGGCCTTGAAGGCCCTAGGACGTTGTGGTGTCGATATTCTAATTATTTTCTTGTTCATGATATAAAAATGATATAGCAATAGTTGTATGTGTCTTTTTTGACTTCCTTCTTTGATTATTTAGGTTAAAGTTTCAATCTTTGCTTAAAAGATGTATTTATGCTTTTTTAAAACTCATTGTTGTTGGATACATTTGTTCTTAGTATGTAAAGTTATTTTCTTTATGTTTAGAAGAATAGTTAATGTTGAATGTTTTTCCTTTTCACCTTATTCTTTGATTATTTGAATAAAGTTTAGATCTTTACTTGAAAAACGATACCCATGTCTTGTTTAAACTTATTGTTGGTAGCTATATTTTTTTTTAGCATGTAAAGTTATTTCCTTTATGTTGAAAAGAATAGATAATATTGATTGTTTCTCTTTTCTTACTTTATTCTTTGATTATTTTGGATAAAGTTTAGATCTTTACTTGAAAAACAATACCCATGTCTTGTTTAAACTTATTGTTGGTAGATATGATTTTTTTTAGCATGTAAAGTCGTTTATTTAATGTTGGAAGAATAGTTATTATTATTTGTTGCGCCTTAATAAAAATAGTAATTAGTTAAGTCAAGAATTTGTTATTTGCTTACTAATTATTTTAATGGATTTCAAAACCCTCATATAAGATATGAAGTGCTAGCTTTATTTTTCATCTAAGATGTTTATTCTTCTTTGTTCGCATGTTGTCTTTTCAAAATGATAAGAAAGTTCGAATTTTGCGGCTAAACAAAATTATTTGGATATTTTTGACTCATGCATAGTATGATTGTGAAACTTTTGCTTTGCATTTTTTATTTGTTGACACTCATTCTTATGCAAGTGTGCTTATTCTTGTCATTCAAAAATTGGTTCTTGATAGTTTCTTTATTTTGAAATATGTTACTTTTATGCCTTGAACATTTATTAATTTCTTTATCTTTTCTTTGCATGCAAAAAAATATCTCGAATCCAAATGGACTCCTCTCCTCTTGCATTTCATAATGGGTAAATGAGGCTCAACCCTTCGAGTCAAGTTCGAAGTTTAAACCCAACGTCCACTACATGGCATGCGGGTGCTAGAAGATAGACGAAAAAGGAAAATGGGTCAAAACCCATTGATGAGGTCACTGAGAGACTTGAAAAGTTTCAATTTTTATTATTGTCTTCTTTTTATTTATTCTTTTAGTCTTTAGTCATTCATTCATTCATTTAGGCTTCGAAGCCAAAGTTGTATTTAATACAGGTGGAGCAATACTCGAGCCAAGGGCTCTAAAAATAGTTTAGGACAAGTGAAATGGGTTGGAAGCCCAACTAGACTAGGACAAGTCTTGTTGATTTGGGCCCAATGGCCTAAATCCTTTACTTTCTCCTCCCTTCCCCTTTTGTGTGTTTATTTGTTTATTAGTTTTGTTTAGACTTAGTTAAAATCCCTACTAAGACTCCTAAATCTATTTTACACGAGTCTTTTTTTTGAAAAAAAATCAAATCACTATTTCAACAAATTAATCTTTTCGAAGTTAATCAAAAGATGATTTTCAAACAGTACGAATAACCGCAAGTTAGCGGACGTTTTAGGTGCCTAACGCCTTCCTAAAACGTTAATAGGAACCGCTTATCTAGAATTTCTAACTTAAAGCGATTTTCCTAGTTTGAATCATTTGAAGTAACTTTTATAAAGGTTTCTTAATTTTTTTTCAAAATTAAGTGGTGACTCTTTTCAAAAGTCAAAATTTCTGCAAAACTGAAATGGAGACTCTGCTGGGGATCTAACTAGGTTCTAACGAAATATTATATTTTGTCTTTGATTAACTGTTTATTTGTTTACGTGTTTCGATTACGTAAATTTTAATTATCATATCTCATGGCATTTTTTGCATCTTATAAACTGTTTTGGGGTTACGTGGATGTCCCGACCCTTGTTGTTCAATTCCAAAATGTGTTGGAAATATGAATAGCTTATCAGCACATGAGTCATCTGACGCTGTTCGTATTTTCAAACTCAAGTTGTCCTCTTGAGAACCAGTGTCCAAGCCCACTCTAGACACCGAGGATAGAACGAAACCAAAACCCTATTTTAGGCATGTGCCTAGGATGATCCAATATTCGAGCGGGGTATTAGGCCCATTAGAAAACCTGCCCTATGTCTATTTGACCCCGAGTCAATCACAGACGAACCATGCTTATGTGTTGAAGAAATATATTCTTGTCTAAATTCAATCCATTATCCTTTGGGGTCGGGGAAAGGCTTATTTTGTCTTCTTTTATGTATTCTCGTGAAAAGTTCAAGATGGTCACCAAACCCGACGATTACCTGAAACTGTGGTAGGATTACGTGGGTATAGAAGAGAGAAAGATTGTTAGAACACACATTAGGCATCTTCCTTCTTTGATCGAGATGGGCGCTTGACCCGAAATGATCCATGTACTAACAACTTTTTGGGATGATCAGAATATGGTATTTCGCTTTGGGGATGTTGAAATGACCCCCACCATTGAAGAGGTATTGATTTGCTATGAGAGTACGGAAATGTGTTTTAAGAGAAAGGAGACACCGGATAAGAATATTTTAGTCCCGGATGTGTGGGATCGTCAAAAGATCAAGGAAGCATTTTTAACTGATTACGACACTTGGATAGGAGAACGGGATGAAGAAAATATCACTTTTCGTGAGATGTACCATCGGTTCGGAAGATTCAACTCTTTTCACAAATTTCGGCATAAATTATAGTTGGAAACAAAATGGAAGAAAACGAGAGCTTTTTCATTCGCGGTAGGCCTACTTGGAACCATAGTGTTCCCGCATGGGGAAAATGGCACAATTCATCTAAGGGTTGTAACAGTGACGTATGCACTCTTCTTTGGAATGGAATACAATTCTAAAAAAGTATTCCACAACTTAGCCCCCATGATTGTCGCCGACATATATCGCGCTTTGGGAAGATGTCAAGTCGAGAATCGTTTCTTTCAAGGCTGCAACCTTATATTACAATGGTGGATGATGATGCATTTGGTAAAAAATCCTAGAACGGCACAACTTTATCACAAAACAAGGAGAAATCTGCTAGAATCGCACGACATGTGGTTATTTTTACACAAGTTCAAAAGGGAAGCATCCCACGAATTTTGGTTTAAGACTCTTGGAGAATTAAAAGATGACGATGTCCAATGGTACCTTAACTATCTTTGTTCAGGGAAATACATCATTCGAGGGGATGAATGGCCTTTTTTAGTGCTCCCGAGTCTTAGGGGAGCCTTCCCCTACAATCCTGCCAGAGTTCTTAGGCAATTCGAGATTAACCAGGAGATGCCTCAAATCAATTCTATGCTCAGATTCTTCACCGAATATGATGAAAGTAAGCCCTCGCTCAAAGACTACATGATAAATGGATGGAGAAGGAAAAAGTGGGTAGAAGTCTCTTTCCGTATAGGGTATGAACCTGAAGTCAGCGACGCTTACAAGGAGTGGTTGAAAAAGAGCCTCGCCGGAGCATTGAATCCGGGATCAAATATGCCCACACGGGTTGTGGATGTAGAATCCGAGCATCAAATTCGTCTTCACAAACTACAAGAGTTCCAGAAAAGTGAAATTGTGCACCGGAAGATGCACATGGAAGATGCTTTGACCATACATACATTGAGGGAAGAGTTGAAAAGAGCTAGGCAAGACGCTGATGATGCCAGGCAATGCCTAATCGATTTGGATGATAATATGGCCTCCCAACTCGACAGCATAGGAGAAATGACTTACGACTGCAAGGCATAATTATGCGGGAGTCACTTTATCATCAATAGGTATCAAATAGCACATGAGGTAAACAAGTCAAAGAAGGTGAAAACAGACGAAGAAGCCTCCAGTAGCTAGCTTTTCTATTCTCCCCTGCGTGGGAACTTATCTTCTTTCATGTTATTTCCCCTTTTTCCTAAAAATTATAACCCTGTTTCGTTATCTTTTGTAGGAATTTTTGCCCTTTTTGTGTCTGTATGAGTTGGGGGTTAATGGATTTACTTTGAGGAAACATATATTTTCTTCAAAAAATCATTAGGCCTGAACTCTTGGCTCAAAAAGGGTCACCCCAATTAGGATACGCGTTATTTTAATATCTTGTGTGATATAACTATTTTATGTGCTTATATGCGTTAGTTGAGATCAAAGGCAAGTTTATCCACTATGACCTACGGATGAATTTGGCTATGACTCGAACAACTCTGTGTGATTATTTTCTGTCAAATATTTTGCATTACTTATCACATACGGAAACTAACACATTTGCCTTTGAGTTTTTTTACTTTAAAGATAATAGAAATTACTTCGTGTTGATAATCTGGCAGAACATCCCTAATTCACCCGATCGAAAGCACAAAAAATCCCATCCTCGGACCATCATTTAAAAATGAAAGGAAATGACGAAGAAAGCACACTGGCTATCCGGGATAATGTGATAGCGGAACAGAATGAGATGATTGCGGAACTTGCAAGAAAATTAGAATTGCTTCAGGAGGAAATAAATCGCACTCGAGAATTGGCTAACTTGGACATCACCATCAATGCCCCTGCTCCGGGGGGACATGAGACTCCACTCCAAATCTCTCCCCTCAGTACCCCTATTCTCGAGGACCAACCAACTAACATATCATCCAGCTCCGCTCCTCCATTTGTCCAAAACACTAATCGTGAAAATAATCCAGACGCCTATCATCCACAAAATCCATCCGCAACCCCACAGAACCCGTCTTTGAATTCATTCTCAAACCCTCAAAACACATTCTCAAATCAACAAAGCACATTCCCAAATCCACTAGATTTACTCCCAAATCCACAAAATACGACAAACCTACCTTCGAATTCACCAAATTCATTTACAAATCCACAAAATCCCTCTCATATTCCGCCAAACTACTTACAAGGCCTACATAACCTTCCCAAGTTCCAAAACGTTCTCCCCACTTACCAACTAAATTCCCTCCATCTGCAAAATCAAGTCTTCCTTCCAAATCCTCTTTAAGCCATCATATCCCCTGATATTTATGAACCTCTTCCTAATCCCGAGATAGACCATTACGAGGAGAAGGAGAAGGAATGGAGGGCCCAGTATGAAAGGAATTTACTAGTCATACAAGAAGAGATCATGAGGATCAAAGAGTCGCACGGGGCCAAGGACCACGATGGTTTAGGGTATGACGATTTGTGTGTTCACCCAAGAGTAGACCTACCAGAAGAATACAAGGTCCCTAAGTTTGAGATGTTTGACGGTACCAGAAATCCAATGGCCCATCTAAGAAGGTACTACGAGCAACTAGTAGGGATAGGGAAAAATGAGGCATTATTAATGCGCCTATTCCGTCGAAGTTTGAATGGTGAAGCCTTGGAGTGGTTCATGTCTCAGGAGTCGAAAAGGTGGACTAGTTGGAAGACATTGGCCAAGAGTTTCCTTGACCGGTTCGAATTCAACATTGAAATAGTCCCTGATCGGTATTCACTATATCGGATTAAACAAAAGAGCATTGAGAGATTTTGAGATTATGCTTTTCGTTGGAGGAAAGAATCTGCCAAAGTGCAGCCCCCATGCCTGAGGAGGAAATGGTATCCATGTTCTCTCACACTCAAGAAGGAGAATATTATACCAGGATGGTGTCCGCTGTCAGAGCGACCTTTGCTGATTTGGTAAAAATAGAAGAATCATTAGAGGAAGGTATTCAGACAGGGAAAATTGCCAAAATCCCAACGTTATTTGGAACTGCCATGTTTTCTAAGAAGAAGAAAGAAGAGGTAGGTGGGGTTTCTGCCAATTCTGTTACAAAATTGAAACAGCGGTTCAACTCTAGAAATGTTTTATCTTCCCCTCCATCACCTAACCTTCGGCACGCATTCTACATCCACCCCCAATACCAAACTCCACTCCCAAACATCCCACCATCATACCAAGCTCCACAACCAAATATCTTTCTCTAATACCCAGTTCCACCTCCAAATTATCAGTCTCATTTCAAAACTACTCCCCTAAATAGCCGAACAAATTTCCAAACACCTCTAAATTACCACCAAGTACCCCCTCCTACAAACCTAAGCCTGTGTAAGCCCCAGCGTCCAAACCACGAAAATAAACCTCCTCGAAACTTCACCCCACTAGCTAAAAGTCACACCCAATTATTTGAAAGAATAAAAAATACTGGTCATTTGCAAACAGTACAGCCAAAGCCTGTCAATTCTAGCTCCCGATTTTATCACCCTGATAAAAATTGTGCCTATCATTCAGGGGCAGCAGGGCATAGTACTGAGGACTGTCTTATCTTAAAACACAAAATCCAAGATCTGATTGATCAAAAGGTCATCACGCTCCAGGCACCTACTCTAAATATTAGCAGTAATCCACTGCCTAACCATGGATGATCTACAGTTAACTTGATTGAAATAGAAGGCGAATGGGCATCTGACAAGACCATTACCCAGGTGAACTCCGAAAAGCGCAAAAGGGCGGAAGAAGTAGAAAAGATAGAGAGCTGTGGCTGCCTTAAGTATCAGTGAGAAAACCCCATATATAGTGATGAATGCACCAACTCAAGTGTACGCTCCCCCTCCAAAAAAAGAATTTATTGTGGAAACCACTACTGCCTAGGGGATGATGCAATCAGGATGATGTTACATCCCTAAGAAATTGACCAACAAGAAAGATTCACAGAAAAGAACAATCACTGAAGAAGAAGCTGAGGAATTTTGGAGGCGTATGCAACCAAAGGATTACTCAATTGTCAAAAACTTGGAGAAAATGCCAGCCCAAATCTCTGTCGTGGCACTATCATTGAGCTCGCAACACCACCGACAGGCTCTGTTGAAGGTCTTGGAGAAAGCGTATGTTCCTGCAGGAACGAGCATTGAGAATTTGGCTACGATGATAAGGAACATTGTGGGTAACCATCGCATATCGTTCAGTGATGAAGAGTTGCCATTTGAAGGCGCAATGCACAACAAAGCTATGCATGTCACCCCATTTGTCGATATTATGCAATTAATCATGTATTAATAGACGATAGATCTGGTATGAATATTTATCCCGTCTCCATGTTGGTCCAAATGGGCTATGATCTAGGGAAAATTTGTCAAAGCCACGTAAATATGAGAGCATTCGATGGAGGGCAGAGAGATACCATATGAGAGATTGATTTGCACATCCAAATGGGGCCTGCTGAGTTTAAGACTAAGTTTCATGTTATGGATATCCATCCTAGCTACAACCTGCTTTTGGGAAGACCATGGATGCATGGAGCAAAGACAATTTCATTACCCCTTTATCAATTATTGAAGTTCATTTGGAAAGATCATGAAGTAGTCATCTAAGGAGAAGAAAGTCAAACGGACCGTCCCAATGGTTATGTGCCAGTGATTGAATATGTTCCAAAAGGTAGCAGTTTCTATATAGGGGAAATTGTAAACGTTGCGGAAAGAGATTCGACGTCCAAAATATCAATGCCTTCTGTCTACAAAATGATTGCAACTGTGATGTTAAGAAATGGGTTTGAAGCTGGTCGAGGCTTGGGCAAGAATTTACGAGGAATTATCGAGACTATTGTGATCCCAGAGAGAAGCTCTAAGCACGGGTTAGGGTGTCAGCCTACCAGAAAAGAAAGGGTTAAGGATGAGACAGAAAAGAGTCTGTTTAGGCCCTTGCCACTCCTGTTCCAGTCATTTCCCATACGAGAGATATCAAATGTGATGGTCTTGGGGATGGGATAGGATATTTGTTTGAAGGATGCAATGCTATACCAGAAGATCTCCCAGAGTACAGCGAGGTGAAGCAGATTGCACCAGGGGAGGCTTTGTAAAATTGGACCTCCACTCCACTCATAACCCATCACCCGTCATGGTAGATGAAAGGGAAATTACTAATAGTTTTGAAATCGGTGATGATTCGGAGGAGGCCGCGCGATCCACCTTTTATATCTCAAAACTTTATTTTTGTATCTTACTGCTTTCAAAAATGGCGGGGGATTGTATTTGTGCAAGTCACAAGCTATGGTGTTGTAATTATTTTTCAAATTTCAATAAAAAGGCCTTCATTTATTTGGATAACTATATTAGTTCTAAAACACTCCTAGTCATATGTTTTGTTATTTTCTTATCATCTAACTTTGTTTGTTTGTCCATTACAGTAACAGTAGCTTAAAACCTGCCAATGTTGTGTCATGTCAAATCCTGAAAAAACAAAATAAAGGAGACGATGATGGTTGGAAGGACGATGATGAGGAATGGTTAGTTGAAGATATGGAGGAATTTGAGAATCGCAAAAAACCAAATCTGGAAGAAACTGAAATAGTCAACTTGGGAGATCACAATGAAATCAAAGAGACCAGTATCAGTGTCCACCTCACGGTGCCACAAAGGTAAGAGCTCATGCACCTATTTCGAGAGTATATCGATGTGTTTGCTTGGTCCTATGATGATATGCCAGGGTTGAGCACCAGCAATGTGTCACATAAATTGCCGATAAATTCTGAGTTTGATCCAGTCAAGTAAAAAATGAGAAAATTTAAGCCAGATTTAAGTCTAAAGATCAAGGAAGAAGTGACAAAACAAATCCAGTCTAAGGTTGTCGAGGTCACAAAATATCCGACATGGTTGGCCAACATCGTCCTTGTGCCAAAGAAGGACGACAAGATTTGAATTTGTGTTGACTATAGAGTCTTGAACAGAGACAGTCCTAAAGATAATTTTCCGTTGCCCAACATCCACATTCTCATCAATAACTGTGCGAAACATGAAATGCAGTCATTCATTGATTATTTTGCTGGCTATCATCAGATACTGATGGATGAGAAAGATGCAAAAAAAATGGCTTTTATTACTACCTGGGGTATTTATCATTACAGGGTAATGCCGTTTGGTCTCAAGAACATAGGTATGACATATATGAGGGCCATGATGATGATTTTCTTTGATATGATCCATAAGGACATTGAGGTGTACATGGATGATGTAATTATTAAATCCCGCGAGATTTCGGATCATCTAACTCATCTAGAGAAATTCTTCAACAGATTAAGAAGGTACAGTTTGAAGTTAAATTCTGCTAAGTGTGCTTTTGGTGTGCCATCAGGGAATTTTCTGGGGTTCATAGTCAGCAGAAGGGGGATCGAGCTAGACCCATCCAAAATTAAGACAATTCAAGACTTGCCACTGCCGAGGACCAAGAAAGAAGTTATGAGTTTCCTGGGTCGTCTGAATTACATTAGAAGATTCATCGCTCAATCAATAGTCATATGCGAGCTAATTCTTAAGATGTTGAAGAAAAATAAACTAAATGAGTGGATAGAAGAGTCAAAGAGTTCGAGAATCAAAGAAGCCTAATCTAGAGGAAACCGGGGTGGTTAACTAGGAAGGTAATGACTAACGAAATTAGATATTTGATCCTTCAAAGTACTTATTTATATCCTAGTAAGATGGATAAGAGTATTTTAGGGCCATTATGAGTTTATGTACGAACTACGTTTGACCTGAATTCTCAAGAATGAGATACGTAGGCGGCCTATGTCAGCTTCGGTCAACCCCTTAGGAAAATTTACCCTTTTCTTTTATGTACGAACTACGTTTGACCTGATTTCCCAAAAAGGGGTACGTAGGCAGCCTATGTCGACTTCGGTCAACCCCTTAGGAAAATTTACCCTTTCCTTTTATGTACGAACTACGTTTGACCTGAATTCTCAAGAATGGGATACGTAGGCAGCCTATGTCGGCTTCGGTCAACCACTTAGGAAAACTTATCCTTTCTTTTTATGTACAAACTATGTTTGACCTAAATTCCCAAGAAAGGGATACGTAGGCGGCCTATGTCGGCTTCGGTCAACCCCTTAGGATAATTTATCGTGTCTCTTTATGTATGAACTACGTGATGACCTGAATTTCCAACAAAAAGGATACGTAGGCAGCCTATGTCGGCTTCGGTCAACCCATTAGATTTTTCTATATATATCCCTAGCATAGGTATGAATTACATTTGACCTGATTCCTACTTCAATGGGATACGTAGGCGCCCCAACGGCTCGGTCATATAACCCTAGGAAATAGAAACTGGGGCAAAATTTTTGAGAAGGAATCTCGAAAATTCATAATAGAAGATAGGTATCCAACAAAGAGAATGAAGATCAGAAAAGACTTCAGATCCACTCAGATTGGTATTATCTCAAACAAGTTTGAACTGGGGCAGAAATTTGGAGAAAGACCTCAAAATTTCCACCAAATGCCGGAACATATCCCAAATTTCCCAGCACCAGAGGCTAAAGCTTTGGGCACCACCAATTGTAACAAAGTCTGGGTAGACTCAATTTTTGGCTGTGATAGAAGTACTTGAAGAAACCTTCCAACAATAATTATGAGTTTTGGAAACCATCCATCAGATATAGTCAGAACCGCGAGGAAGACGTTCATTAAGCTAGTACAAGTGGCCTGAATTCTCATGTAACCTGAGATATGTAGGAAACCTAATACCGAGGTCCGGCCATGACTCTATGAAACTCGTGCGAAAACCAACCTCTTTCAGATTTGAATCTATGGTCGGACAAAAATTAGGAACGTCAACCTCCCTTTGCCCAGGGTTACTTACATCCACCCTACCTAAAGGGAGGGGGCAACTATTGACACCTAATTTTTTCCCTCCACGACTAAATTTAATTCTAAGTTTCTTCAGTTTTTAATAAACAAAAATAATTATTTCATCCAAATAAAAAAAATTAAAATATTTTTCATACGTGATTTTGTCATTTTAAGTAGCGATTATATACTATCGTGTTCAGTTATACGAGATTATATAATTTGTTACTTAAATATTTATTTTACAAAATATCGGATTTAATTAAGTCTTATCTTGAAAATCAATTCAAATGATTAAAATCTTAATTTATTCTCAAAAATAATTTATTTGGATAAATATGCATTCATTTTATTAAATCAAGAAACTCGGGATAAAAAAAGGTATAATTTCGTATAAAATTTTAATTTAATTTAGCCAATATATTAGATTTGACCATAATTGAAAATTGCTCATAATTGCAATGCAATTCGTCAATTAATTTTTAATTTGGTTAAAATAAATAAATATGGCTAAATTTTAAATTCTAATTGGAGTAATATTTTAAATAACCCCAAAATTCTCAAGAACTCTCATAACTTTTATCCAATTCCCACCAAAAAATAAATTAAAATTGTACTATTCCTCCCAACTTTGTCCTTTTCTAATTTTGAAGTTCAAAGATTGTACTACATTGTACTATTTCCCCCCCACATTATCTTCCACCTCACCCTATCATTAATTTTTACATTCCAAAAAACCCCCTAAATGCTTTTTCTCCCATATTGGTGGATGACAAGAAATAAATCTCTATCCTTTCCTATAAATACTATTCTCCCACATTGGTGGAAAAGGAAAAAAAATACCCCATTCTCTCCTATAAATACTACCACTACTTTGGTAGAGAGAGGAGGGGAGAAGGAAGAAAATAAAAAGGCTAGAAAGGTGAAAAAATCCCTTTGAGCAAAAATAATTCTTTTTATTTAGTAAAAATTTTTGTTTCATATAGTTGATCGGCTAATCAAAATTTTTGAGTTACCGGCGACGTTTTTTGGTAGTGGTTGATTCCAATGAAGCTCGTAGTCTCGTTTTGCTGCCCCCAAAAGGTAAACACACCTTTTTATTCTTTTTTTTATTATTTTAGTTTTTATTATCGTTTTTCTCTTCATCTTTTTTCTTCTTCGTAGTTCGTAGATATGATTTTATTTATTGGGATTGTATGTTGTAGATGGCCTTGAAGGCCCTAGGACATTGTGTTGTCGATATTCTAATTATTTTCATGTTCATGATATAAAAATGAGATAGCAATAGTTGTACGTGTCTTTTTTGACTTCATTATTTGATTATTTTGGTTAAAGTTTCAATCTTTGCTTAAAAGATGTATTTATGCTTTTTTTAAACTCATTGTTGTTGGATACATTTGTTCTTAGTATGTAAAGTTATTTTCTTTATGTTTAGAAGAATAGTTAATGTTGAATGTTTTGCCCTTTTCACCTTATTCTTTGATTATTTGAATAAAGTTTAGATCTTTACTTGAAACACAATACTCATGTCTTGTTTAAACTTATTGTTGGTAGATATATTTGTTTTTAGCATGTAAAGTTATTTCCTTTATGTTGAAAAGAATAGATAATATTGATTGTTTCTCTTTTCTTACTTTATTCGTTGATTATTTTGGATAAATTTAGATCTTTACTTGAAAAACAATACCCATGTCTTGTTTGAGCTTATTGTTGGTAGATATGTTTTTTTTAGCATGTAAAGTTGTTTATTTTATGTTGGCAGAATAGTTATTATTATTTGTTGCGCCTTAATAAAAATAGTAATTAGTTAGGTCAAGAATTTGTCATTTGCTTACTAATTATTTTAATGAATTTCAAAACCCTCATATAAGATATGAAGTGCTAGCTTTATTTTTCATCTAAGATGTTTATTCTTCTTTGTTCGCATGTTGTCTTTCCAAAATGATAAGAAAGTTTGTATTTTTGCGGCTAAATAAAATTATTTGGATATTTTTGACTCATGCATAGTATGATTGTGAAACTTTTGCTTTGCATTTTCTATTTGTTGACTCTCATTCTTGTGCAAGTGTGCTTATTCTTGTCATTCAAAAATTGGTTCTTGATAGTTTCTTTTACTTTGAAATATGTCACTTTTATGCCTTGAACATTTATTAATTTCTTTATCTTTTCTTTGCGTGCAAAAAAATATCTCGAATACAAATGGACATCTCTCCTCTTGCATTTCATAATGGGTAAATGAGGCTCAACCCTTCGAGTCAAGTTCAAAGTTTAAACCCAAGGTCCACTACATGGCGTGTGGGTTCTAGAAGACAGACGAAGAAGGAAAATGGGTCAAAACCCATAGATGAGGTCACTAAGAGACTTGAAAAGTCTCAATTTTTATTATTGTCTTCTTTTTATTTATTTATTTAGTCATTTATTCATTCATTCATTCATTTCGGCCTTGAAGCCAAAGTTGTATTTAATACAGGTGGAGCAAGACTCCAGCCAAAGGCTCTAAAAATAGGTTAAGTCAGGTGAAATGTGTCGGAAGCCCAACTAGACTAGGACAAGTCTTGTTGATTTGGGCCCAATGGCCTAAATCCTTTACTTTCTCCTCTCTTCCACTTTTATGTGTTTATTTGTTTATTAGTTTTGTTTAGACTTAGTTAAAATCTCTACTAAGTCGCCTAAATCTATTTTAAACAATCACTATTTCAACAAATTAATCTTTTCGAAGTTAATCAAAAGACGATTTTCAAACAGTCCAGATAACCGCAAGTTAGCGGACGTTTTAGGTTCCTAACACCTTCCTAAAACGTTAATAGGAACCGCTTATCTAGAATTTCTAACTTAAAACGATTTTCCTGTTTTGAATCATTTGAAGTAACTTTTATAGAGGTTTCTTAATTCCTTATCAAAATTAAGTGGCAACTCTCTTCAAAAGTCAAAATTTCCACAAAACACATGGCACCTTACCTTGAATACTCCTTGTCAACACATCCATAACCATGGCGAATAAAAACAAACTAAGAGTCGATCCCTGGTGCAATCCAGTCAGGACCAAAATATGGTCAAAATCCCCTCCCACAGTCCTTACCCGAGTCTTCAACCCCTCGTACATGTCCCTAATCAAACGAATATGCGCCATAGGGACCCCCCTCACTTCCAAGCATCTCCAAAGAACCTCCCTAGAGACTTTGTCATACGCCTTTTCCAAGTCAATAAACACTATGTGAAGATCCCTCTTCCTCTTTCTATACTACTCAACCAGTCTCCGCACTAGGTGAGTTGCCTCAGTTGTCGAGCGACCAGGCATAAAACTAAACTGATTCTCCAAAATAGACACTATCCTCCTCAACCTCTACTCCATCACCCGCTCCCAAGTCTTCATCGTGTGAATTAACAACTTAATACCTCGGTAGTTGTTGCAACTCTAAATATCACCCTTGTTCTTATAAAGAGGAATCATCGTGCTCCATCGCCACACCTCGGGAATCTTAGCAGACTTAAAAATATTGTTGACCAAGTCGTTCAACCACCTCAACCCCATCCCGCTAGCAAACTTCCAAAAATCCACCGAAATCTCATCGGGCCCCATAGCCCTGCCTCTTCACATCTTACGAATGGCCTCCCTTACCTCCTCTACCGTAAATCGTCGACAAAAACCAATTTCACAAAATTCTTAGGTGTGCTCCAACTCCCCTAATACAATGCCTCTGTCCCCCTCATCATTCAAGAGCTTATGAAAATATGATTGCCATCTTTTCTTAATAAGAACGTCATCTACCAAAACTCTGCCATCTTCCCACTTAATGCACTTAACATAGTCCAGATCTCGACTCTTATACTTCCTATTTTTTGCAAGCCTAAACAGCCTCTTCTCCCCGCCCTTCTTCTCAAGTCCCTCATACAATCTCTCAAACACTGCTATCTTAGTAGTGGTGACCACTAACTTAGCCTCTTTCCTAGCTAACTTGTACTCCTCCCTGCGCACTCGCCTCTCCTCATCATCCTTACTCAACACCAACTTTATGTAAGCCACTTTCTTTAACTCCACTTTCTTCTTAACTTCTTCATTCCACCACCAATCCCCCCGATGCCAGCCAGACCAGCCCCTCGAGGAACCCAAAATCTCTCTAACTGTCTCCTTGATGCAACTCACAGTCGTATCCCATATACTATCTACATCCCTTCTACACTCTCAAGCCTTTATCCCCTCTAACTTTGCCCCTATCTCCAAGCAGTAGCTGGGGTCAGGTCGTCCCAACTTACTCTAGATCGACCCTCCCTACCCCTTCTCTTCTTTACCTTCTTTATAACCAAGTCCATCACCAGAAGCCAAAGCCACCATGAACCTCCCCATAACCTACCGGTAAAGTCCCGATGTGCCCATTGAAGTTCCCTCCTAAGAAAAACTTCTCCGAGCTAGGCACGCTATTAACCACCTCATCCAAAACATATCAAAATCTCCTATTTTCCTCCTGGTGCATGGCCCATCTATAGTGCATAAGCACTATAGATGTTCACCGTGAACCCCCCAATAACTAACTTAATAGTCATCACCCTATCACTAACCCTATTAACCTCCACTACCTTCTCTCTAAGCTCTTCATCCACTAATATACCTACCTCATTTCGATGCCTCTCGTTACCCGACTACCACAACTTATACCCATCCATATCCCTAGAATTAGAACCTACCCACTTAGTCTTATGTACATACGCAATATTGATTCTTCTCTTCCTAAGGATCTTAACCAGCTCAATTGACTTACCCTGAAGGGTCCCTATGTTCCACGACCCTACCCTCAACCTATCTTCTCTAGAAACCCCTTCCCTAATACCTTCACCATTACACCTGACCCTAATGCCGGACCCCAACCCCACAGGACATGACCCTATTCCACCATTTACCACCAAAGCCACTACTCAAAACCGGACAACAAAAAATGGTACACAATAACACAACAATAAAAGGCACCCGCAAAACACTGAAAATACCTCAAAAATATGCGAGCAATAGAAGCAGGCACCAAATTAACAGGTAGATTAATCAATCACAAATTCTCGGTAGTAAAGATACTGACAATACGTGGTAAAAATAAAAACAAACAAAATAACCCGCCACTAAAACAAAGGGACAGTGGGAGAACAGTAGGAGAATAGTAGGAGGCACGGACAAAAATACATAATAATATCAGCCAATAAGCAGACCAGGCACGCAACTAAGAATAAAATTACACGAAACTAGAATGTAAAACAACTAAGTAATAAATTTTGGATGTCACCCGGATACTCCTGTGTATATTGGACACGACAATTTTGATGTTGAAATTGGTTGCCGAAGTAAAGTTGCCGGAAATTGGCTGGTTGCATGTCACCAAAATGTCACCTGGGTTTCTTCCTGGTGTTACCAGAAGCTGGTCTCTGGTTGACGTCTTACCTCAGTTGAACCGGATCTGACCGGTGCTTCACAAATCCTCCATCACCGGAGTTAAGCAGACGGAGAAACTAATCCTCCGACGATAGCAGTGGCTAGATAACAAAACAACTGGGGGGGAGGGGGAGGAGAAGGGGTTAGGAAAAGAGAGAGATAATGAGAGAGAGAGGGCAGCTGCACCTTTTTTCAGTCCTGCTACGCCGTCGCCGGCATCCGCCGAACCAGTCTGAGACCTTCTGAAGTTAACGTTAAAAGTTAACGTTAAAGGGAGAGAAAGATACGAATAACAATTTAATGTTAAAATTAGCAATATGTAATATGTGCTATCGAGATGAGTCTACGTGCACATTTAAAGAATATTACTATAAAGGAACATATAATGTTGAAGAAAGTAAAGAAATAAGAAGATTATATTTTAGTAAATTACCTAAACTATTTAGTTCAAAAATAATAAAAAGTTAGGATGAAGCAAAAATAGTAGATACCCTAGGAGAAAGAATAAAATTTTTAAAACAATGGTATAGAAATTTATGTGAAAAATATAGAGAAGAAACAAAAATGGAAAAAACATTAATAAGAAATTTAGCATGTTGCAAAGATAAAATAGCACCACAATTTAGATGTGAAGAAAGATATTATAAGAAAAGAAAAAGACATAAAAATACAAAAAATAAAAATATAAATATAAGAAACCAAGAAAAAGATATTACGTAAAAAATTACCAACATAAAAGACCATATAGAAAAAAGAAATCTATAAAAGAATGTACTTGTTATAATTGTGGAAAACTAGGACATTTAGCTAGAGATTGTAAATTACCAAAAAACCCAAAAAATAAATAAATATCAGAAATAAAAGTAGAAAATACAGAATATATGCAGATAGATTATATAGATTATGAACTAGAAAGTGAAGAAGTATATATGAAATTTTGAAAAATGAAACAAATAATGAAATAGATAGTGAATTAGATGAATCAAATGACTGAAGAAGATATAAAAATGAACTAAATAACTGAAGAAGATATAAAAATAATTAAAAAGGAAGAATATTTAAATGAAGAAGGAACAGATCAAAAAATAATATTTGACAGTAATATATTTGACGAAATAAAAGGAAAAGAGTTAGACTTAAGTGTAGAAAAAATATTTAAAATACCAACAATAAAAAATATATTTAGTAGAAAAAAGGAAGAATACTACGTAGTAAGCCAAAAAGAACATGTAATAGATTATAGATATGCAAAAGGAAGAGCAAGTGTACCACTAGTAACAAAAAAATAATTAATAAAGAAATAAACGATATAAAAAGTAAAGACCCAATAAAATATGTACACCTTGGAGGAACAGAGATATTAATAAAAGCATATTTTAGAGAAGAAATAGATACACCAATAAAATTATATTTAGTAGATGATAGAATTATAAAACTTATAGAAAAAAGTATAATAACAACCATAAAAGAAAATTTAATATACCAAAAATTTAAATTTATAATAAGTGTGAATTATTTAGTAGCTATAACAGATAAAAATATAGATGAATCATTAGTATTATATTAGAAAATATCAGGAATAAAATTAACCCCAAGATGTAAAATATTTACAACAAGATGTAAAAATCTATATGTATTAACAACAAAACATAAAATAACAGGAAAAAATAAAATTAATAAAATACAAATAGAAAGTCCTTTTGAACAATTTGTAAAAACAATTGATAATAATGATTATAGTTACAAAGACATAGATATAAAAGAAGATTTAGAAATAATAAATGATAGAATAAGTACAACAAAAAGAATAGCTCATGAAAAAATAGAATCATCAAGCTCATCAGAAAGAACAAGTTATGAAACAACTTCAACAGTTAATTTAAATCAGTATTATATAACAGGAACAATAAATGAAAAAGAATATTTAATACTCTTAAACACAGGACAAGAAGAAAATTATATAGCAAAATATCTCGTAAAAAGTGAAGAAATAAAATCTAATAGTGATATATGCCCAAATCTACCAAGGAGTCTAATAAACATTAAAGATATGGCAGAAAAAGAAATAATAATAGGAGTCAAAAAAATAAAAATAGAATTTAAAATAAAGGAAGAAATGCAAAAAGCAGACATAATATTAGGAATAAAATGGTTAGAACAAGTAAAACCATACAATATAGAACATACACAATTATTTATAACATATAATAAAGAAAGATTATTCATAAAAAGAACTTTAACATGATATGAAAATATATGTACTTGTAAAAATAATAGTAGAAGGATATTATAATAGGTATTATACACCTATGATAGATACAGAAGCAGAAGCAAACTTATGTAGATACAACTTTTTTCCGAGAAAATAAATGGGATAAATTAAAAACACTAATAGTAGTCAAAGGTTTTAATAATGAAGGAAGCTTAATTACATATAAAGCTAAAAATGTAAAAATATAGATATGTAATTAAGTTATTATTTTATCCCATATTTGTAGAGAATAAACTATTTGAGGTGCCAACATATTAAAGACAATTTGAAGCAAGAGGAGATGAGCGCAGTTTAACTCAAAATGAAGGAGACAATAAATCTTCAGGGATTTAGAAAGAAAGTTTGTTCCAATTCCAAATATTACTATCCAATAACTATGATTGACAATAATTACATTCATCCTAAGATAAAGGACCATGTATAGGTGAAACACCCCAAATTTTTTGTCCTTGAAATTTTTTTGAGTTTTTTTAAACTCACTGTCCAGACTACGACTCTCTCTATGAGTCGTAAGATGTTATTATGGATCTTAAGGACCCACTCGTAGCCAGACCAGAGTTCTAGCCTAATATTTCTGTTGTGACTACGACTATGGGTTACGACTTGTAAAGACTCAAAATGAGTCACATGGTCCCATCTGTAGCCAAACTAGTGTGATGCCCAAAATATTCTATCTTGACTACAACTTGGACCCTACGTGTCGTAGGGTCAGCTGACGAGTTGCTTTGTGTGAATCAAAGGATCACCAGAGAAGGATCCTTTAGCTACTATCTTGACTACGACTCATGGTGATAAGTCGTAATGTGTTCTTATGAGTCATAGAGTGACCTGTAGTTTTAGTGTTTTTATTAAGCGCACTTTGGACATTTTTCCTCTTCCCCAATCATGACCCATGACATAAAACCACTTTAGAGTATTAATATCACTCTGAAATAAATCAAAATGACATCTCAAACACTCTCAAATCCCCAAGGACAAGAATACTTAGGTTTTCCAAGAAGTTGGTCAACTAGGGCTCTCAAGAGTGACTTCTCTCTATAGTGTGATACTTTCAGGCATGTTACTCTTCCCCAAACCTTATTTAATAAAGAGTATATGCTTTGAAATAGTTTAATGGTATGGATTTGAATGTGGGTTTCGATATGGTTTGGGGTTTTTGGAATGGTTGATCCTTAAATTATCTTCCCATGGTTTTTATGAGTTTTTCATTCTTTGAAATTGATATTTCAAATTAATGGTATGCATGGGTGTGGGAATTAGAATGAGGGTTAAGGTATTTCTCCAAATTTATGTTTTGAACTTGGAATTAGTTTTGAATAATTATGTTCCCTCAACCCACTTGTGTAAATGGCTTTAAATTATGGAATTTTTCAGTTGGTTTGACTTACTCAATTATACTATTTCATTGCATAAATGGCTAAACAATACACATAAATTTTTAAAGCCTTGTTTGCTATGTTTTGATTTAATGAATAAAAAGGGTTGAGGCATTCTTCCAACTTGATTTAATGAACAAAGGGGTCAAGGAATTCCCCTAAATTAATGAAATTGTAATGGCATAATTATAAGCTTGGAAGTGTACGATATGACAATACCTATGGTGTGCCTTAATGTATAATTCCATGGTTAATGAATGGGTTATGTAAAACATATTTTAATGGGGATTATGTAGATAATCCATGAAGGTATGAGTCTTGAATAACTTGTACTAGAAACTTATATTTGTCAACGTGAGGGTTGGTCTTGATGACCGTGTGCACAATTAACACCATTGATATATAAATTTGTATCTTGGATTGTTGTGGGGTTGAGGCGTTCTATGGTATTTCTTAATACCTTTAGTTTGTGTGGTTAACATGCTCGAGGGCCTTTTCAGTAGGGGATATAAACCCATATAGCCCGTGGGTGCCTATTTATGACGGTTGAGATACATAGTCAAGGGAAATATTTGACTATCATGCTAAACCTTGTAGCCTACCCCAACATCTATTATATATATGTATCCATATATGTGAACATGTACAGTGAGTTTGAAATTAAACTTTTGACAAATAATATTTTATCCCTTCCATGAGTTACATACTAGTTCTCAACCCACAAACCATCTCCAAACATTGTATCCCCATATGATTCAGGGTCCGAAGGCAATCTTAATTTTCATGTGTAGTGTTAGGTGGATCGTCTCAATTCATCGGTCATTATGGTGAATTGGTGAGCTTCCATTCTCTGAAAGACTTGATCATTTCATCGGTTTTCTTCCTCAAATTAGAATTAAAAACTTCACATTGGCATTATCATAGTCATTTTCATTTTCATTGTCATTATGATTGTCATTGTCAAAGTCGGGGGCATGTCCCAACGTAGGTTATTTTTAGATTAGTATAGGTTTTATGGATATTACTGTGGATTGAGTATTGTTGTTGAAACTCTTAAATATCTTTGAGTTTATTACTTTTATATTTTGTTATATGTTTGGAGTTCAGCCACTTCTAGGTGTATTATATTCTGTTTGGCTAGGCAACGGGGGTGGTCTCCTATCCTCGGTGGATTTGTGATTCCCATCACGGTCAGGCCCTGGTACAAGTCTTGAAAAAGTTGGTATGAGAGCATAGGTTTGGTGTCATTGAAAGTCCACAAAGACGTGTGAAGTAGAATATCTTTTATGGATGTGTAGCACGCCACACTTACAAGAAAGAAGCTACAAAAAATTTAGAAATGTTTTCGTTTCTTATGCTCTAGTTTTGGCTGTAGAGTCTAGGGTGTTGAAATCTCCTCTAATTTCCATTTGTTCTCTTTTCAGATCATGCCTCCTCGAAGGTCTAATGTCCATGAAAACTTCTTTGTCCTGATTGAGGACACTGTGGACGAGATTCATCCTACTTAATAAGTTCAGACCTGATCTAAGGTTACTACTTCTAATTTCTCTTATGGAGTTTTATCAGTTCCCACTGATACTTCTTCTGCTGGTCACAGTAATGCTCAGTCACCTCGAGGAGATATTACTAATGTTAAATTTCACCATTTTATTCATCTGTTGACCCAATTAGTGACATCTCAACCACGTTAGTCAGGTCCTGTTGGTTCTGCCATGAGTTCTTTTGAGTTTACTCAAGTTGGGAAGTTCATGAGGCTTAATCCTCCAATCTTTACTGGCTCTAAGGTTGAGGAAGATCCTCAATGGTTCATAGATAAGATATAGAAGATTTTCCATATGATGCATGCATCTAACTCTTGGGGTGTGGAATTTTCCACTTATCAATTAAAAGATATGGGATATAAGTGGTATGAGGATTTGGACCAGTCTAGGTGTGATAATGTGAGGTGGCACAATGGAATGAGTTTTCGAGTTCCTTCCAAAATTATTTCTTTTCTCAAGAGTTGAGGGAGGCGAAAGCTGAGGAGTTCATGAATTTGAAGCAATGCAAGATGACTATGAAGGAGTATGCCCTAAAATTTAATTGGTTGTCCCATTATGCTCCTGAGTTAGTGTCTAGCATGAGTGAAGATGAGGAAGTTTACATCAGGCTTATCTCGAGACTAGGTGTTGGAGTTCAAGGCCGCCTAGTTAAATAATGATATAGATATTTCTAGGCTTGTGGTGTATATGCAGTAGGTCAAAGATAAGACTAAGAAATAAGCTAAAATAAGGAAAAGGAAAAGTAAGAGGTCCAGGTATTTAGAGCATAGTGGAGGCTAGCAGAATACTAGTAGAGATGGCAGGCAGTGGTCCACTAAGAAGTGGAAAAATTCTGGTTCATATTCTACGCTAGTGCTCCATATCCTAAGTAATTTGGTGATCGCTATTTTTAGAGAAACAGTGGGTTTAAGGCACTAGGTGCCCAATCTCAGTCTAGTAGGGCCCAGTAAGCGCCATCACATCCTTTTTGTAGATTATGTGAAAAGTTGCACCGTGTCTTCTATGATGAGGAGAGGAATAAGTGTTTTTGATTTGTCTAGACTAGCCATATTTAGAAGAACTTTCCTACAGGTAATGTTGCTACTAGGGCTAATAAGGTCCCTCTTGCTACTTCTTTAGCTTCTTCACAAAAGGGTGCTACTTCTGGTTCCGACACCGGTCTAAATAGTCTGTATGCTCTTGCCACCTGTCAGGATTCTGAGGCATCTCCTAATGTTTTTACTAGTACACTAAAACTTTTCTCTTGTGATGTATATTGTCTGCTTGACCTTGGGTCTACCGTTTCTTATATGATCCATTATTGGCTATTTATTGTGGTTCTGGTCCTGAGAGTATTTTGGATCCTTTTTTTGTGTCTACCTCAGTGGGTCACTCTATTATGGTTAAAAGAGTCTATAAAGGTTGTGTGGTATCTATTTATGGTAGGGTTACCCTAGTAGATCTAATAGAGTTGGACATGTTAGATTTTTATGTTATTTTGGGTATTGGATCCATTCATTATATGTGTCTCTTAATTGTCAGACCCGAAAGGTCAGTTTCCAATTCCTAAATTTGCTGGTTATTGAGAGGGGAGGTAGTTTCTTAGTGCCTAGGGAAAGGTTTACTTCTTATCTTAGATCCTGGAAGTTGATTTTTAAGAGGCATCTCTATTACTTAGTTTAGTTTAAAGATTCCAACTCAGAGGGTCCTTCCTTATAATCTATATCTGTAGATAATGAGTTTCCTGAGGTTTTATTTAATGATCTTCTCGGTGTTTTTCTCGCTATGAAGATAGATTTTGGGATTGATCTTCTACTGGATACTTATCCTATATCTATCCCTACTTATAGAATAGCTCCAGCTGATTTGGAAGAACTGAAGAAGCAGATGAAAAATCTTCTTGATAAGGGATTTATCCATCCTAGTGTTTCAACGTGAGATGCGTCAGTACTCTTTATGCATAAGAATGATAAGTCCCTTTAGATATGTATAGATTACTGCCAATTAAATAAAGTGATTGTTAAGAATAAGTACCCTCTTCTAAGGATTTATTATCTGTTTGACCAATTTCACGGAGCTAAGTACTTTTCTAGGATTGATCTTCAATCAGGCTACCATCAATTGAGGATTAGGGTGGTGGATATCCCTAAGATAGCTTTTCGTACTCGGTATGGACATCATGAGTTCTTGGTTATGTTTTTTGGTTTAACTAATGCCCCAGTGGCATTTATGGATCTTATGAACTGAGTATTTTGCCAGTTCTTAGATTAATTCATAATTTTATTTGTTGATGATATCTTGGTGTATTCCAAGAGTGAGGTGGATCATGTTGATCGTCTTGTATACTAAATTTTCCAAGTCTGAGTTCTGGTTGAATTTTGTTACTTTGTTGGGTCATGTTGTTTCTAGTGAGGGGATTATGGTAGATACACAAAAAGTTGTAGTGGTTAAGAAGTGGCCTAGACCCACGACTCCAATTGATATTCGGAGTTTCTTGGGTTTAGTCGAGTATTACAGGAGGTCTGTGGAGAGGTTTTTTTCTATTGCTTCCCCATTAACTAAGTTGACCTAGAAAAAGGTAAAGTTCTTATGGTCCGATACTTGCGAGGGTAGCTTTGAGAAATTGAAGGATAAGTTGACTTTGGCTTCGGTTTTAACCCTACCCAAGGGTACCAATAGATTTATTGTTTATTGTAACGCATCCCGTGTGGTTCTGGAATATGTATTAAGTAACATGGTAAGGTAGTTACATATACTTTTAGGCAATTGAAGGTTTATGAGAAGAACTATCTGAATCATGACTTGGAGTTGTTGGCGGTAGTCTTTACTTTAAAGATTTGGCGTCATTACCTATATGGGGTTCATGTTGACATCTTTTCAGACCATATGAGTTTGTAGTATGTGTTAACCCAAAAAGAGTTGAATCTCAAGTAGAGAAGGTGGCTTGAGTTACTCAAGGACTATGACATGAGTCTTTATTATCATCCAGGTAAAGTTAATGTGGTTGTTAATGCTCTTATAAAGTTTTCCATGAAAATCTTGACTCATGTTGATGAGGAAAAACAATGTTTGGTAAAGTATATTCACCATTTGGCTAATCATGGAGTTCATTTTTCAGCCTTTGAGGACGGTGGTGTTATCGTGCAAGAGGTAGTGAAGTCATCTCTTGGTGCCGAGGTGAAAGAGAAATAGGTTTTGGACCCTATTTTGATACAGATCAAGGATGATGTAGGTCACCAAAAGATGATTGCTTTTAAGATTGCTAATGATAGTATCTTGAGGTACCAAGGCAGACTGTGTGTTCCCAATGTTTATGGGCTGCAAGGAAGAATTTTGAATGAGGCTCATAAGTTGAGATATACTATTTATCCTAGTTTTATGAAGATGTATCATGACTTAAAAGAGATCTATTGGTGGAATAACATGGAAGGACATGTGGAAAATATTGTAGCTAAATAGATGGTTTGTCAGTAAGTGAAGGTGGAGAACTTGAGGCCTGGTAGTTTGTCTCAAGAGATTGAGTTACCCATGTGAAAATAAGAAGTGATTACTATGGATTTAGTTACTAGTGTTCAACAGTCTCTCCATCAATTGATTCCATTTGGGTCATCGTGGATAAGATGACTAAGTCTGCTCACTTTATACTAGTAAAGACTAATTATTCGGCTAAGGATTATACTAAGCTTTCTATTCATGAAATCATAAAGTTGCATGGAGATCCTACTTCCATCATATCTGATCGCACTACACAATTCTCATCTCATTTTTGGATTTTTTTTCAAAGAGGTTAAGGGACTAAGTGAACCTTAACACCGCTTTTCATCCTTAAATGGATGTTCAAGCGGAAAGGTTGATACAGACATTGGAGGATACGCGAAGGTCTTGTGTGATCAATTTTGGTGGTAGTTGGTTCAACCATTTGCTTCTCATAGAGTTAGCTTATAGAAATAGCTATCATTCCAATATCCAGATGGCTCTATTAGAGGCCTTGTATAGTAGGAGGTATAGGTCTCCCATTGGGTGGTTTGAGGTTGGTGAGAATAGATTGTATGGTCCTAACTTGCTTTACCAAGCTACGGAAAAGGTGAAGGTAAGTTGGGATAGGCTTAAGGCTACCTAAAGTCATCAAAAGTCCTATAGGTATGTAAGGTGAAGGGACTTGGAGTTTGATGTGGATGATTTGGTGTTATTGAAGGTGTCCCCCATGGAGGGAGTGATGCGATTCGGACGGAAGAAAAATCCCAGTCCCCGTTATGTTGGTCCATATTATGATTTGAGGTGATTGGGCAGTATGGCTTATGAGTTGTATTTGCTTTCAATCTAGGGTTCCATTTATCTTTTCATTTATGTCTCGATGTTGAAGAAGTGTGTAGGTGATACTTCCTTGGTTGTTTATTTGAAGAGTGTTGGTGTCTTGGATTCCTTATCATATGAGGAGCTCCTAATTATGATTTTGGATCGTCAAGTCCACCGATTGCAAATGAAGGATGTGGCTTCGGTAAAGGTTCTATAGAGAAAGGAAAAGTGTGGAGAATGTACTTGGGAGTCCAAAGAGGACATGAAGTCCAAATATCGATTCTTATTTCCTATTTTGGATAATCATCATTGAGGTATGTGTATTCCTTAACATCTTTATTTTCTGAATTTGTTAAGGAAATTATGATTTCTTTGATATTTTTGCTTATTATCTTTGTTAAAGGTAAGTGTGGGTATGCTCTAAGTTAACTAATGCTAATAAAAGCCTTGTCTTATCATTTAGGGATGAATGATCCTGAGGGGGGGGATGAAACACCCCAGATTTTTGGTCGTAAAGAAATTTTTGTTTTTTTAAACTCACTGCTCAGACTATGAATCTTACTACGAGTCATAGGGTGTCATTACGGAACTTAAGGACCCACTCGTAGCCAGACTGGAGTGCTAACTTGATGTTTCTGTTTAACTATAACTAGGGGTTACAAGTCGTAAAGACAAAAAATGAGTCATATGATCCCATCTGTAGCCAAAACAGTGTGATGCCCAAAATGTTCTGTCTTCACTACGACTTGGACCCTATGTGTCTTATGGTCACCTAATGAGGCATATGGTGTGAATCCTAAGATCACCGAGAAAGGTCCTTCAGTTACTTTCTTGGCTACAACTCATGGTTACGAGTCTTAATGTGTCCTTACGAGTCGTACAGTGACCTGTAGTCACTGGCAAAAAATTTTCAGGGTTTTCATTAAGGGCTCTTTGTACATTTTTCCTCTTTCCCAATTGTGACCCATAACTTAAAACCCCTTTAGAGTATTAATATCACTCTGAAACAAATTAAAGTAACTTCTCAAACTCTCTCAAATCTCTAAGGTCAAGAACATTTAGGGTTTCCAAGAAGTTAGTCAATTAGGGCTCTCAAGGGTGATTTCTCTCCATAGTTATGATACTTTTACGCATGTTACTCTTCCCCAAACATTATTTTATGAATATCATGTTTTTTAAAATATTTTAATGATATGGATTTGAATATGGGTTTTGACATGGGTTGGGGGTTGTTGAATGGTTGATCCTTGAATTATTTTTCCATGATTTTTATGAGTTATTCATGCTTTCAAATTTATGTTTTGAGCTAATGGGGTGCATGGGTGTCGGAATTGGAATGGGGGTTGAGGTATTTCCCCAAATTGATGTTTTTAACTTGGAATTGGTTTTGAATAATTGTATTCCCTCAACCCACTTGTGTAAATGGCTTTGAATTGTGGAATTTGTCACTTGGTTTGACTTACTTACTTATACTATTGCCTTAAATAAATAGTTTAATAATGAACATGGATTTTGAAAGCTTTGTTGGCTATGTTTTGATTTAATGAACAAATGGTGTCAAAGCATTCCTTTAACTTAATTTAATGAACAAAGGGGATCGAGCCATTCATCCAAATTATTGGAATCGTAATGGCATAATTATAAGCTTACAAGCGTACGGTTTAACGATACCTGTGGTGTTACTTAATGTATAATTCCATGGTTAATGAATGAGTTATGTGAAATTTATTTTTGTTGGTCTTGATGGGGGTTATGTAAATAAGCTGTAAAGGTGTGGGTCTTGAATGACTTGTACTGGAAATTCAAGTTTGCCGACGGGAGGGTTGGTCTTGATGACCGCGTGCATAGTTCACACTATTGATATATTTATTTGTATCTTGGATTGACATGGGGTCGGGGCAATCCCTGGTCTTCCTTGATACCTTTGGTTGATGCGACTAACATGCATTGGGGCCCTTTATTTGGGGTAAGCTAAGCCCATATAGCCCGTGGGTTTCTATTAATTATGGTTTAGCTACATAGTCCAGGATATTACTATCATGCTAAACCTTGTTCCCTACCCCAACATCTATTATATATATGCATGCATGTATGTGAACATGTACAGTGAGTTTGATATTGAACTTTTGACTGACCTTATTTTATCCCTTTCATGAGTAACATGCTAATGCTCATCCCACTAACTGTCTTCGAACATTGTATTCCTATGTGATGTACAGTCCGATGGCAATCCTAATTTTCTTGCACAGTATTAGGTAGATCGACTCGATTCTTTGGTGATTGTGGTGAAGTGGTTATCTTTCATTCATAGGAAGACTTGACTATTCCATCGGTTTCCTTCCATAAATTAGAATTGAAGACTTCACATTGATATGATCTTAGTCATTGTCATTTTCATTTTCAGAGCCGGCAACATGTCCCAAGGTTGGTTGTTTTCTGATTAGTAGAGACTTAGATATTACAGTGGATTGGGTATTGTTGTTGACTTGCTTAAATATCTTTGAGTTTATTACTTTTCTAACTTGTTATATGTTTGGAATTCAACTGATGCTAGGTGTGTTATCTTCTGTTCGGCTAGGCAATGGGGGTTGTCTCCGGTCCACGGTGGATTTGAGTACCCATCACAGCCAGGCCCTGGTTGCGATCGTGACAGTAAGACTTCAACAAGGAGAGAAATTAGGCATCCATCTATCATACAATAGGCAAAAAGATTTACCAAAACCTGATTTCCAAGCAATGTTATTAGTACATATTTGTTCCCCCTTAGATTATTTTTTCATACAAATGATCAAGAGCTGTGTTTTGAGGGTGGTCATATTTACTAATCAAGGAACGAACCCAATTGGAGTTGTAGTTGGAAAAAAATCTCCAAGAGAGGTTGGTCAGAAAGGAAAGATTATTATTGGAGCATCAATGATACCAAGTTCGCATTCTCTTTAGGTTAAGTAACTCTATCCCAAGCAATGTAGTGCTTTTTTCTTTTTTCCATTGTAGAATCCCAAATGAAATCTTTTTGAATTTTATCAACGAAATTACAAATTTTTTTTAGAAATGAAAGTATTTCATAGTGTATGCCAGAGTAGTGTCAAGGAATGATTTTTCAAGGTCCAGACTACTAATCAGAGTAAGGAATTTGGTTTTCCAATAAGAGAATTTGTTGCACATATTATCAATTATTTATTAAAATAATTAGGTTTAGGTTTTAAGAGAAGGATTTGGAAGCCTAAAAATTTATCAAAATGGTGGGATGCATTAATGTTGAAGTACTGTAGGACTAAATCTTTAGATATAGGGTCACAATTCTTGGAAAAGATGACTTTGGACTTCAAATATTTATTTTTTGGCCAGAAAGCTGACAAAAAACTTTCATACAGGTACATATTATGAATAGAGGAGGGAGTAGCCTTGGAAATAAGAGTTAAATCATCGGCAAAGAAGAGATGGGAAAACACAAGGCCATCACTTAAGAGTAAGAGAACGTCCTATTGAAGAACATCCACTTGATGTTTAATATAATTGGATAAAAGTTCCATGCATAATATAAATATGTATAGTGACATTGGTTCTCCGTGGTGTATATCCCGAGAATGGTAGAAAAAGGTTGTTTAGGAGTCATTCACCAAGACAGAGATAGTACATGTGGTGATATAAATCATAATAAAGGTAGTGACATTTTTTGTAAATGAAAAAAATCATAAAGCACGATACATAAAGGACCATTCAAAATGCTCAAAAGCTTTTTCTAGATCAAGATTTAGCATAAGAGTGATCTTTCTAGATCAAGCTTTACCATAAGAGATCCTTTTTGATAGTTGGTCCTATTAATATGGGTATAAATTATTTGAACTAATATAGCATTATCACAAGCTTGACGACCCTTAATAAAACTAGTTTTGTTGAGGGACAATAAGGTCAGTGAGGAAAGGCTTAATACGGTTAGCAATAACTTTACTAACAACTCTATACATGTTATTACCCAAACCAATAGGACTAAAGTTTTTCAAAGATTAGCATTCTTAATTTGAGAATTAGGTGGAGATAGGTGGTATTAAGAGACTATGGAATGGAGATATTAAATAATTGATGGCAATAGTCGAAAACACTTTGACTAACAATTTTTCAATGTTGCTGGTACAAATGAGGGTAGATACTATCGGTACTAAAGCTTTATAAGGCTTTCAGGAGAATAAAACATTTTAAACCCCTTGATTTGTTGAAGGTCTGTCAACAGAAGTAAGATCAATTTTATGAAAACTACAAATATAGTTTTAAATATTAGTTCTGCTAGTAGTCTTATAATCCAAGGTAAATCAATTTTAAAAATAATTTAGAGCATGGCTAACAATATGGTCATGGTTTGTTAACCAATTACCATTATCATATTTAAAATAAGAATTTCAATTATTTCATTTACGATTAATAACAGACATGTGGTAGTATCTAACACCCCAGTTTTACTCCTCGAAAAAATTTCATGTGTGTTGATCCCACTGCCCAGGCGATGACACACTTGATGAGTCGTTATCACTCATCATGAGTCATATAGTGCCAATCGTAGATTAACTAGTGAGGATTGTCAAGGCTTCTATTTGGATCATGAATATTACCTTACCAGTCATACGGTAAGGTAAGAAGTCATATGCTCGTGACCAAAATAGTAGAGGTGATCCTGGGTACTTCCCAAACTATGAGTCGTGGTGACGACTCATGACCAGTGACCACGAGTCATTACGAGACCCATAGTGACTGTGAGTTATTTTCCTGGACGTTTTTCATTAAAGGTAATTTGGTATTTTTCCTTCCTTTACGCTATTCCCATGACTTTAAATATTCCCTTCGCCCTATTTTCACCCATTAAACATAACACAAACACTGTCTTCTCTCTCAAATTCCCAAGTTAAGAACAAAGATAGGGTTTTAAATGGTTGGTCATCTGGGCACAAAGTGTGGTTTATTCTTCAAATTCTTGGTGCCTTCAGGTTTGTATCTCTTCCCTAAACTTGTATTTTATCTTGGCATGCAATGGTTTGGTATTTATATCATTTTTAATGTTTTATTTTGGAAATTGTGTTGAGGGTTTTTGATGATTATTGTTTAAATGATATTCTCATGGTTTACATGCATTTGTTTTTGCTTTATGGATAGATTTGGGAAATCATCAGGTGCATGGGTATGGTGAATGGAATAGGGGTCGTGGATTCCCACAAATTTATGTTTGAAATTAGTATTAATCTCAACCCACTTGCATAATTGGTTTTGAAATATGAACAATTCCATGGTTCTGCATACTTTACTAGACTATTGCATCACATTAATGGATAAATATATAAAAATGATTTTGAAAGGCCTTGGTGGCCATGGACTGATTTAAAATTGGAACTTTGGAGTCTTATGGCTTATAGGTTTGGTTTGGCATAATGGAATTATCTTGCAAGCATAATTAATTGGTATGATGATACCATTCAGTAAATGACAAAATTGATTACTCCTTGGTTGAATGGATGAGATATGTGTAAATATTTTAATTAGAATTAAAAGGGTTGTGTAGCTCACTGTAAAAGGTGAAGGTCCTGGGGGACCGATACTAAAAGTGACATTTGCGTAGGGGGCCTTGGTGACCATATACATAGTTCACACATTATATATATATATATATATATAGGAATGGACGGGGTCGTGGATTCCCGGTCCTTCCGTAGATTTCTCTAGTTCGCACGGCTAACACTCACTGAGCCCTTCCGATAGGGATAGTCGTACCCATATAGCCTGTGGGTATTTTTAGGATGGTCAAAGCTACACAGTCTGAGCTAATGGTTTTAAATATCATTCTAAAACTTTTTCCCTATCCCAAAATCGTATATGTATATGTATGTATGCATGTGAACATTTATATTGAGTTTGAACTTGATTTTGAAATGACATTTTTATCCCTCTCCTGTGTAACATGCTAGCGCTCACCCTACTAATCATCCTAGAGAGCTATATTATTTCATAACGTAGGGTCTTAAGACACTTATTTTACCTCTTTGTAGCATTAGGTGATCCGATTTATTGGTTGGTTTGCGGTAAATTAGTAAAACTTCTATATTTTCGAAAGCTTGGCCATTCCATTGGTTTCTTTCAAAACTTAGAATAAAAAAGTTCACATTAACATTATCATTATCATTGTCACTGTCATGGTGGGGGCATGTACCGACCTAGTTTGATATTTGGGTTGGTTTAGAGGTTTTTATGGACATATATTGGTTGGATGGTGTTTTTGACTCTTAGAGCTTATTCTTGAGTTAAATTAACTATTTTATCTTTATTATTTGGTTGTTTTCCACTTTGTTATTATTTAGATAGCATTTTTATTGCATAGGCTATGGGGGTGGTGTTCAGCCCATGGTGGGCTTGATATACTCATCATGGCTAGTCCTGGGGTCGGGCCATGATAAGCTTGGTATCAGAGCCTAGGATTAGGCTCATTGGGTATCCACAAAGTCATGTTGAGTAGAGTCTTTTTTATGGGTTTTTGGCGTGCCACACTTATAAAGGGAAAGGCTACAAGACATTTAGGAATGCTTCCCTTTCTTGTGCTCTATTTTTGGGCTATAGAGTCTAATGTCTTGAATTTCCCTAACTCCGATTTACTCGAGTTTTAGACCACGCCTCCTTGAAGATCAGATTCTTGTAGAAACTCCTCCAAACCCCCTATCCTACTTGAGGACAATATGGATGGAACTTGCCTTGTGTAAGGAGTACAGGCCTAATCTAGGGTCCCTGCTCCTGATTGTATTTCCCCTTGTGAAGTTCCCCCAGTTCTCTCTATTCCTTCTCGGGAAAATGATACTCATGTCCCAGTACCTCAGGGTAACATCTATAATGCGGAGTTTCATTGGTCCATTTATTTGCTTACTCAGTTGGTGACCTCTTGTCTCATCATTTGGATCGTGTTGGTTCTATTACTATTTTTTCTAAGGTCAGTAGAGTTGGCCAGTTTATGAAATTGAATCCCCAACCTTTACTTGCTCTAAGGGTTTGTGGATGAGATGGAGAGGATATTTAGGGTGATGCATATTACTAATTCTGAGGGTGTGAATTTTTTTGTATACCAGTCAAATAATATAGCTTATCAGTGGTATGAGGAGTAGGAGCAGTTTATAGGATGGGTTTTCGGGTGCCTTTCTTGATCATATCTTTCCTCTGGAGCTGAGGAAATCAAAGATAGAGAAGTTTGTTAATCTGAAGTAGGGCAAGATGAGTGTGAAGGAGTATGCCCGAAAATTTTAGTAGTTGTCTCATTATGCTCCAGAGTTGGCGTCTTCTATGAGGGAGAATATAAGATTTCTTTTCAATTGTCTCGCGACTTAGTATTGGAGTTTAAGGCTGCAATATTGAATACTGACATAGACATCTCTAGACTTGTGGTTTATATACAGCAAGTAGAGGATAAAAAAAAGAGATGGGCAAAAATCAAGAAAAGATAGAGTAAGAAGTTCAAGTATTCAGAGCAAGGTACAAATCAGTAGAATAGTGGAGGAGATGGTAGGCAGTGAAGTAAGAAGAAGATTTGGGAAATTCTTGTTCATATTCTTTATCTAGTGCACCTTATCTGAAGCTATTTAGTGATCGACGATTTCAGACTAATATTTTTCCTAAGGAATAGGTTGCCCAGTCTCAAGCTAGTGGAGCTCAGTCAGCCTTATCATATCTCTTTATTGGGGTTATTTTGATGAGAGGAGGTATCAGTGCTTTAATTATGGTAAGCTTAGTCATATATAGCGTGATTGCCCTACGACTAAGGTAGCCACTGGGGCTAATAAATGTCTAGTCTCCATTTTTTTGGATTCTGCACCAAAGGGTGCTACTTCTGGTTCTGGCACTAGCCAAAATTATCTCTACACTCTTGCCACCCATTAGGAGTTTGAGGCATCTCCTGATGTTGTCACTAGTACATTAAAACTCTTCTCTTGTAATATATATTATCTTCTTGATCCAGGGTCCACCCTTTTCTATGCGACCTATATGTGGTTGTGCATTTTGTTTTTTATCCCGAAAATATTTCTAATAATTTTCCTATTTCTACTCTAATAGGTGACTCTATTATGGCTATAAAAATCTATTGGAGTTGTGTAGTGTCTATCTTTTATAAGGAAACTTTGGTGGATTTAGTAGAGCTTGATATGGTATACTTTGATGTAATCTTAGAGATGGATTGACTTTATTCGTGCTACATTATTTGGATTGTGGGACTCAAAAAGTCATTTTTCAATCTAATGAACCGGTAATCAAATGGGAGGGAAGTTCCTAAGTGCCTAAAGGGAGTTTTATTTCTTATCTTAGAGCCAGGAGGTAGATTTTAAAGGGGTGTCTATATCATTCAGTTTAAATTGAAGATTCAAGTTCTGAGGTTTTCCTTCTTGCAGTCTGTACCCATTGTCAATGAGATTCCTGATGTGTTTCTAGAGGATCTTCTTGGTATTCTCCTGATGGGAAAATAGATTTTGGGATTGATCTTCTACCGTATACCCATCCTATATCTATTCCTCCATATAGAATGGCTCCAACTGAGTTGAAGGAACTAAATAAGTAGTTAAAATATCATTTTGATAAGGGCTTCATCCATCCTAGTATTTACCTGTGGGGTGCCCCTATGCTTTTTGTGTGACAAAAAGATGGGTCTCCTCAAATGTGTATAGATTATCGATATGTAAATAAGGTGACAGTGAATAATAAGTACTTCTTCCTACGATTGATGAACTTTTTACCAGCTTCTGTGTGATAGATGTTTTTCTAAGATTGACCTCTGTTTGGGCTATCATCAGTTGAAAATTAGGGAGGGTGATATACCCAAGTCTACTTTCCAAACCCGATATGGTCACTATAAGTTCTTGGTTATGTCATTTGGATTGGCTAATGCTCTGGCTACTTTTATTGATCTTATGAATTGGGTTTTTAGGTATTTTTTAGACTTGTTTGTTATTGTCTTCATTGATTATATCTTGGTGTAGTCGAATAGTGAGGAAGATCATGTCAATCACCTTTGAATTGTGTTGCAAACTCTTAAGGATCAGAAGTTATATGCTAATTTAAAGTGTGAGTTCTATTTGAATGTTGTGACTTCTTGGGCATGTTGCTTCTAGTTAGGGGATCAAGGTGGATCCTTAAACAATTAAGACAGTTAAGAGGTGTCCTAGACCCACGACTGAAATCGATATTAGGAGATTCTTAGGCTTAGCTAGGTATTATAGGATGTTTGTAGAGATCTTGTATTCTATTGCCACAAATTGATGAAGTTGACTCAAAAAAAAGTGAAGTTCTTATGGTCTAATACTTGTGAGGTTAGATTTGGGAAGTTAAACGATAGCCAGACTTCTTCGCCAGTTATGACCTTGCCGAGGGTACAAATGGATTTATGGTGTATTGTGATGCGTCCTGTGTGGGACTGGGTTGTGTCTTGATACAACATGGCAAGGTTATTGCCTATGCTTCTAGGCAGCTAAAGGTTCATGAAAGGAATTGACCAAATCATGATTGGGAGTTAGCTTCCGTGGTATTAGCTTTGAAGATTTGGAGACATTATTTGTATGGGGTGTATATACAAATATATTCAGATCATAAGAGCTTGCAGTATGTGTTTACTTAGAAGGAGTTGAATCTTCGGTAGAGGCGACGATGTCAGTTGCTAAAGGATTATGATATCAGTCGTTACTATCATCCAGGTAATGCTTATATGGTTGTTGGTGCTCTTAGCAGGTTGTACATAGGGAGTTTATCTCACGTGGATGAGGAGAAGCGAGGATTGGTGAAGGATATTCACTGATTCGCTAATTTGGGAGTTTTTTTATGGACTATGAGGATGAACGAGTGATTGTTCAAGAAGCAGTAAAATTATCTCTAGGTGTTGAGGTGAAGGAGATGCAAGCTTTGAATCCCATTATTATAAAGATTAAGGATAATGTGGGGTGGCCAAAGATTATGTCCTTTGAGATTGGTGGTAATTGTATCCTGGGGTACCAAGTTATGTGTTTTAATGTTGATAAGATATGAGAGAGGGTTTTGACTGAGGCTCATCAGTGGAGGCATACAGTTCATCCAAGTTATACAAAGATGTATAATGATTTGAAGTAGATCTATTGGTGGAACAATATAAAAAGGGATGTGGCTAACTAAGTGTTTAAGTGTATGGTATATTAGCAAGTGAAAGTTGACCACTTAAGGCCAGGTGGCATATCTCAAGATATTGAGTTGCCCATGTGGAAGTGAGAGGTGATTAATATGGGTTTTTTATAGGCCTTCCACTATCTGATAATCAATGTGATATAATTTGGGTTATTGCGGATAGGATGACTAAGTCTACTCATTTCTTGCTAGTAAGGACTACTTACTCTGGAGAGGATTATGCTAAGATATTCATTGAGGAGATAGTTAGATTGCATAGTGCCCCTATTTCCATTATCTTAGCTCAAGGTATGCAATTCTCTTCTCATATTTGGCATTCATTTCAGAAAGGTCTGGGGACTAAGGTAAACCTTAGCACCGGTTTCCACCCTTAAATGAATGGACAAGCAGAATAAACTATTCAGACATTGGAGGATATGCTTAGGGCCTGTGTTATTTATTTTGGAGGAAGTTGGTTTGATCACTTACCCCTAATTTAGTTCGCGTATAATAAAAGCTATTACTCTAGTATAGGGATGGCTACATTCGAGGCTCTTTATAGAAGGTGATGTAGGTATCCTATAGGGTGGTTTGAGGTTAGTGAGACTAGGTTGTTTGGTCCTGACTTGGTTCACCAATATATGACAAAGGTTAAGGTGATTAGGAATAGGCGTAAGACTGCCCAAAGTTGCCAAAAGTCTTATGCAGATGTGAGGTGAAGGGAGTTAGAGTTTATTGTAGGTGATTGGGTATTCTTGATAGTTTCTCCCATGAAAGAAGTGATCAGGTTTACAAGAAAGGGAAGATCCATCTCCATTTAGTTGGTCTGTATCTGATTTTGAAAAGAGTTGGGAATGTTCCCTATAAGTTGAAGTTGCATGTGAGCTTGGGTTCTATTAATTCTGTTTTCCACGTGTCAATGTTGAAGAAGTGTGTTGTTGATCCTTTTTTGATTGTCCCTGTGGACGACATTGGTGTTTTGGATTCCTTGTCCTATGAGAAGGTCCTGGTCGATATTTTAGACAGGCAAGTCCATAGATTGAGGTCTAAGTATGTGGATCGATAAAAGTCATTTAGAGGAATCAAAAGGTAGAAGAATCTACTTGAAAAGATAACGAGGACATGTAGTACAAATATCCATTCCTATTCCCTGCATTGGATAAAAATGCTTGAGGTATGATTTCTGTTATCTTTCTTGTGGCATTTCAAATTTATCATTTGGGTGTATATTCTTTCTTATTATCATGCTAATGGGTGCCTTAACTCCTTATTCGTGGATAAATAAACTTGAGTGGGGGGTGGTGGTAATGTAACACCCCAGGTTTTGGCCTAAAACAATTTCATGTATGTTCAGCTCATGGCCCAGCCGATGACTCACATGATGAGTTTTTATCTCTCGTCATGAGTTGTATGGTGCCAATAATAGCTTAACCAGTGAGGATTGCCCAGGTTTCTGTATGATGCCAATCGTAACTCAACCCATTTGCATAATTGGTTTTGAAATTTGGACAATTACATGGTTTTGCATACTTTACTAAACTATTACATTTCATTAATGGCTAAATGGATAAAAATAGTTTTCAAAGGCCTTGGTGGCCATGGACTAATTAAAAATTAGTACTTTGGAGGCTTATGGCTAATTAATTTGGTTTGGCATAATGGAATTTTCTTGCAAGCATAATTAATTGGTTTGACGATACCATTCGGTAAATGCCTAAATGGATGACTCTTTAGTTAAAAGGATGGGTTAGATGTAAATGTTTTAATTGGACCTAAAGACGGTTGTGTAGCTTATTGTGGAAGGTGAAGGTGCCGGAGGCACCGATACTGTTTGCCGACGTGGGGCCCTTTGTGTCCATGTGCATAGTTAACATTTATATATATATATATATATATATATATATTGGAATGACTGGGGTCGTGGATTCCCTGACCCTTCCTTGGATTTCTCTGATTCGTGTGGCCAACATGCTCTAGGGCCCTTCCGGTGGGGAGATCTGGACCTATATAACTCATGGGTGTTTTTAGGACGATTAGAGCAATACAGTACTGGCTAATGGTTTTAAATGTCATGCTAAACCTTGTTCCCTATACCAACATCTTATATATATGTATGTATGCATGTATGTCAACATTTACATTAAGTTTGGAGTTGATTTTGAAATGACATTAATTTATCCCTATCCTAAGTTATATGCTAGCACTTACGTTGCTTACTATCCTAGGATGCTACATTGTTTCATAGTGTAGGGTCCAAAGACACTTCTTTTACCTCGGTGTAGCATTAGGTGATCCAGTTCGTCGGTTGGTTCGTGGTGAAGTGGTGAGCTTTCATCTTTCGGAAAGTTTGGTAATTCAATCTGTTTCCTTCCATATTTTATAATTTAAGAGAACACATTAACATTATCGTTGTCATTGTCATTGTTATAGTCGGGGCATGTCCCGACCTAATTTGATATTCTGATTTGTTTAGTGTCTTTTGTAGACATGTGTGGGTTGGATGATGTTGTTGACTCTTAGAGCTTATTCTTGAGTTACAATAACTATTTTATCTTTATTCTATGGTTGTTTTCCAATTTATTATTATTTGGATTAAGTTTTGTTTGGACATGCTATGGGGGTGGTCTCCGGCCCACAATGGGGTTGATATACCCATCACGACTAGGGCCGGGGTCCAATCGTGACATAGTACATGATGTCGCCCAAATTACACCTCCTAAAAAGTATAACGTAGTCATTTTTCAAATATAGAACCCAAAAAGTTTGGGGTCGAACTCACAAGGAATAGGACAAAAAATTTTCACGGGCTTGCTGATGTCGCTAGGAAGTGAACAAAATAAATGGGGGGGGGGGGTTGTAAGAACAATAGTAATAGTAATAATTCTTGGCAAGCAGGGTTGTTATTAGTATGAGACAGTTACTAGGGTTCTGTTCCCCCTGACTTCCTAACTCCACAAACTTATTGTGCTCGTCAGACTATCTTAGTATTTTGCATGTAGAATCTAACAAGTTATGTATCACCTAATTGTCTCTCGACCTTGGTTTCGGGTGAATTTCACTCATCTTCCCTCGGTCTAAGAGTGTCATATTAATAACCCTTGTTCTAAACCACAAATTAACTCTCTCTTCTTAGTTTCAACTTAATTAGATGAATGTTGGTAGTTTCGAATTACTGTTGTGCTTTCCTTTTCTCAATCTCAACCTGTCACGACCACAACACACATAGGTCATAATGGCACTTGTCGCGGCAAACCTTGACAAGTAAGTCTATCATCAAAACTAATACATAAAAGGAAAAAGATATAAATACCAAAAAAGGTAAGGCTTCTTGAGCGAAGCCGAGCCACAGAGATGTAATGAAAGTAGAAAAAATAAAATTAACACATGCAGCCATAACTCCCAAAACCTGGTGTCAACAGTATAAGAATTACTAATACAATCTCAGAGTCAATTACACCAAAAAAAATAACCACATAGGAAAATATCTGTCTCTGAACACTAATAAAGACATAACTAATACAAAAAGATAGAGGTGAACTCTGGATGTATAAATGTCAAACCGCAACCTTGAGAAACCTGAAGGCACCCGAAATCAACTAGTCTAAGGCACACCCAAACCTAAAGCTGCACCGAATGGGTAAAGTAGGAGTGAGTACAGTCCACTTGTACTTAGTAGGTATCATAGACCGACCGATTAAACTAGAAAATAAAGCATACAAATTACATACTAAAGGCACATCACCTGCAATCAGAACATGTCCCACAACGGTAGCCCACACCGCTTGCACTAACAATTCTATAATATCCAAATATATAATACGACAACACACAAGATACAGATATAAATACACACAATATCACATACAAGTAGAACAGAAGAGAGATGCATAATCAAGATCATCAGGTACAATTAAATGAATATAAAACAATTAGACGTTAACAAGTCAAGATATATAACATATAGATAGATAACAAGTCAATATGACAATTCAAACACAACATATATACAATAAAACGGGTGCAATGTATATGATAATGATGCATGGTATTGGCACATAGCCTTGAGTTTGACACAACCTTAAGTTTGACACACAACCTCAAGTTTGGCACACAACCTCAGGTTTGGTACACAATCTCAAGATAACAAATATCCACAACTCTTCTTCGGTATGATTCTTTGAAGATGGTCCATAAAATCCAATATCCGATACCAATATATAGTATTCATGTGTTTTCAGTATTTCCAAAGAACATACATAACATATGACACAAATCAAGTACACATACATGACAACAAGTATAAAAGCAATAAAATAAATAAGTGAAATGATGCGTATGATGACATGAGAATGACGATGCAATGTTCACAACAATTCTAAATGAGTATTTCCACAACTAATCCATATTATTTACTTCCACAACCAATCCACATGATGAATTTCCACATCCAACCACATTGTTACAATTCCACAACAATGTTAGCAAATATTCACTCATTACTTCTGTTTCATCCATGAATTTCCACATGTATCATATACCAATAAGTATGGATATATCACAATATACCAATGAAACCATATTAGGCATTTCAACAATACAATAAAATCATTCATATTTCTTTAAGGCTATCAATACCACATAGGATCCCACACGTTCACATATATTACATCATATCTTGATTTCGGCAATAACATCACATATAGGCCCCTACACGGGAAGAAAACATAGATAACCATTTTTCATGATTAGTTCCCACCCTTAAGATTCATTTTGTACCATCATTTACTATTCAGCCTAGTCTGAAAGAGTTAAACCATAACCTACCTTAAAAGCCGAAATACCATTACCAAGACTTTGCTCCCGAAGCCTTAATCCTCATGAATGGTCCTGAAATATACTAAAAATATCAAATATGAAATCTACACTCAAAATAAAGGTAACAATACCCATATTGACTATTTTTGGATTAGGGTCAAAATGGACCCTTGAAATGGATTTCAAAAAAGAAGGGGAAAACATAATTTTACTTTAAAAATATGTTCCCCATAATTTTGGGAATCCACGGCTAAAAACCCATGTCAAATCGAGTCAAATACGAGGTTCAAATTGAAGAAACCATTTTTAGGCTTTACCAAGTAAAATCTTTGAAATCCGGGTTAAAATCAAGAATTGGATTTGTTTTAAAGGTTAAATTTATAAAAACTAGTAATTATAAGATAAAAACATTATTCAAGTGAAATTGAAGTTTAAAATCAAGCCTTAAGATTTTTGGAACTGTTCGTAAAATCACACCAAATATGTTATCACCCTAAAATTGACATTTTGGAATTGCTGGTGAAGTTGGATTTTCCATTCAAGGTTCTTTCGATCAAATATGGGTCCAACACCTATATTTCCAATTTTTCTACTTTCCGACCAATACGTAAAAATGGGCTCGGGTGCATCAGGACCTCAATTAATGGTCTACCTAGCCTTAAATCAATAATCTAAAGCTTCTGATGCAGTCTGTTTAGCCATCCATCGCACGGATCAAAAGATATCTACTTAAGTCTAAAATAAGACTCTCAAAGCCATGAAAAGGCACAATATTCCATAAATGACACGAAAATGCATCGGGAACCATGCCAATCACCCTCACACCCCAGAAAAACCATAATACAACTAAAGAAGGGTAAAATAGTCATATCACACAGAAACACACAATTCACATATTTCATAAAAAATTTGGTTATTACATCATCCATCACTAAAAATCTAGTACGTCCTCAAATTAAGGCAAAGAAATAATTGAATCAACGAAGAGTTAGGGCTAAGAACTATGCATGTTAGACTCGACCTCCCAAATAGCCTCATCTATAAGTCTATCTCACCACTAGACCTTAACCGCATAGATCACTCTAGAGCACAACCGTCTAACATCCCTAGCCAATACGGAGACTGTCTCCTCAACAAAAGATAACCGCTCATCTAACTGAAATAATTCCCAATGAATAACATGATACTCATCCAAAATATAATCGTGAAGCATAGAAACATGAAAGACTGGATGGATAGATGATAGATCAAGGGGAAAAGCCAACTCATAAGCCACATAACCAATAGTCCAAAGAATCTCAAATGGACCAATATACATGGGGCTAAGCTTGCTGATCTGAGGTGGATTTATCCATCTCAGAGTTGTTATCCGGGCTTATTTAGACTTGTACTTAAATTTGTCACTTAGAGTGAAAACAAGAAAAGTAGTGTTACTAGCTTGAGCTAAGTATTGTTTTAGTTGATCTCGAAGGATTCTAATATGTGTAATGAGTTCCTAATGGTATGATTATGTGATTATATGTGGAAAAATATTTTTATGGGGTTTAATAATCAATTGAATCAAACTAAGAGTAAAAACACTAAGATAAAGATTAAAAAGGCAAAACTAGTTCTTAGCTTAAGTTTCTAGTTTGTCATCTTTGATGAATGTGTTGTTCTGAGCTCTAATTTATGGTGTTTGATTCTGTAGAATGCTTGGCGAGTTGATGATGATGATATATAGATGATACACAAGATGGAAATTAAGTGTAAACAAGACACCAAGGCTAAGAACGGATGAACAAAAGCACGGGACAAGATTTGATATAAAACGGACACCTTAGATGTCCATGGCACGTCGCGGACCCAAGACACTTCTATGGGTCATGTACCACACATAGGGAGATTTATAAGGGACCTAAAATAGTGTATATCTGAGATCATGGAACGTCACACACACTAGTCCATGCGATATGAGAGGCGATATGGACCTAGTCTCAAATTTGACCAAATTGTCCTCCTACAAATAGGACACTTGTGCACAATGCAAAACACCTTAGACGACTTGGAAACTTGGAGGGAGGCTGAATCACAATTCAATTAGGGTTTTTCTTTCTTTATTATAGTTTTTTATGCATTTATCATGTATTCATATTTTATGATTACAATTACGTCCATGAGCAGCTAAAATCCCTTTTCCGGGGTTAGGGCCAAGAACATGATTACTATTGCTTCGAATTGATTTGGTTTAGATTATTTATCATATTTGGTTATTTATTTATCATTTTTAGCACTATTTTAAGGATTCACGGCCCTTAGAATATATCCATAGTAAACTTATGAGCCCAGAAGGAGGAACAAGAAGATAGTACGTGGGGATAAATAGAGTAGCATTATAAACTTCCATATAACAAAGGTTATAATTTGAATCTAGGATAGGAATAAACCTAGGTGACCTATTTTGTTCACTTACTGGATGAAATATAAGTGCATTTAACTAAGTAACCACATCCCCGGTCAAAAATGTAGTTTTGGAGTTGAGTTAGATAGGTGATTAGAGGCTCAGAAGATAATAGTCATAATAACAACTCCGTCAATCAACAACCAATATAAGTAATATAACCAATGAAGTTCTGTATCATAGTATGATTGTTCGTAGAGCCTTAACCTTGTGTTTCCCTTATTGATTGTCCAAGAAATTTACTTTTTCGCATTTTTTATTTTACCTTAGCTATAACTCTCAAACTCTTGTGATTATGATAGCACTTGGTTAATCGAAATAGTGAACTACAATTACATAGTTGTTAAAACAAATACCTGCGAGATTGATACTTGGCTTTTATTTGTCCACTTACTACTTGCTGAGACCATGTACACTTGTGTGTGCACTTAGGATCAACACTTTCCCCTCTTCCCAAACCTTATCACAACCTTCATGGATGAAACTCTAAAGAATATACAATCACCAATACCAAATCTCAAGGAACAAAGTCTACAATCAGAATAGCACTTCTGCCTACTCTGAGCCGTGCTAGGTCTATCCTGAATGACCCATACTCTATCCAAAGACTCACTAAGCAAGTCCATACCTTTAGGTGTGACCTCTGAAATATCAAACCAACCCACTGGGGAGAGACAACGCCTACATACAATGCCTTAAACAGAGCCATGTCGATACTGGAATGGTAGTTGTTGTTATATGCTTACTCAGCAAAAGCCAAATTTTGCTCCCACTGGCCACCAAAATACATCACGCATGCGCAAAGCATATCCTCCAAAACCTGGATAGTCCGCTCTGACTAGCCATTAGTCTAGGGGTGAAATATTGTGCTAAGATCAACCCGAGTATCCAAATTATCTTGAAAAGTCTTCCGAAAGTGAGATATAAACACAAAACCCTCGATCTAAAATAATGGAAACTGGCAACCATGAAGCCAACTTCTCAGCACGCAATGAGCCCTGAACTGGAATAAATAAGCTAACTTGGTCAATCAATCCACAATGACCCAAACACTATTAGAACCATGAGATGTACGTGAAAGACCTGTCACAAAATCCATGGTGACCCGCTCCCATTTCCACTCGAGAATGGGTAACCTTTGAAGCAATCTACCAGGTCTATATGCTCGACCTTCACCTACTGACAACATAGGCAACAAGCCATAAAATCCGCTATACCTCGCCTCATACCACCCCACCAGTAGTACTATCTCAAATCACGATACATCTTAGTCACATCTGGATAGATGGAATACTGGGACCAGTAGGTCTCCTACAAGATCAAACTAATACAATCACCCACTCACGGCACACAAACTCACTCAATCCTCAAAACTACATCTAAATTAAGTGAAGCTTCCTTAGCCTCCCTACTCAACACCTTATCTTGAATAAACCCCAATCCAACACTATCAAGCTGATAAGCTCAAATATGCTTCATCAAGCCTAACCATCTGGTTAGCTAAAGGCTGTACTTCTAAGGCCAAAGGCCTCTCCTGAGTCAAAAGATGCGTCAAGCTACCAATGCTAGCCGACTTCCTGCTCAAGGCTTCCGCAACCATGTTAGCATTGCTTGGATGATAGAGAATGGTCAAGTCATAATCCTTAAGCAACTAAAGCCAATAATGTTGTATCATATTAAGATATCATTGGGTAAAGAAGTATTGAAGGCTACAATGATCTGAGAAGATCTCACAATGGAGTTCATACAAGTACTGCCTCAACAACTTCATGGGAAACACAATGGCGCATAACTCCAGATCATAGGTAGGATAATTCCTCTTATGAGGCTTTACTTAACAGGACGCATAAGCAATTACCTTACCCTCCTACCTTAACACAACACCTAACACAATACCTAAAGCATTACAAAATAAGGTTAAACCCACGCCCTTCCTAGGCAAAGTAAAGATAGAAGTTAAAGTCAACAAATCCTTGATCTTTTGGAAGCTCGCCTCACAAGCATCATACCACTGAAAAAAAATCTTCTTCTGAGTCAACTTAGTCAAAGCAGATATGATAAAAGAGAAATCCTCAACAAAACATCGATAATAATTAGCCAAGCTAATAAAACTGTCAATCTCAACGGGCATAGTAGGTCTACCTGAATCACGAACCACTACAACCTTGGTTTGTTCAGCCATAATACCTTCCTTAGACTCCATATGATCCAAGAAAAAATAGACACCAACTAAACCTCGCACTTAGAGAACTTCACATCCCTCAGTCACTGAAGCACAATCTGCAAATGCTCCTCATGCTCAACCTCATTAATGGAATACACCAAGATGTCACCGATAAATACAATAACAAAGAAGTCGATATACAATCATAACACCTAGTTTATCAACTCTTTGAATGCGGTAGTGGTATTAGTCAACCCAATGGACATGACTAAGAACTCACAATGACCATATCGAGTTTGAATAGATATCTTCAGAATGTCTAAAGGTCTAATCTTCAACTGGTGATAACCACACACCAAATCAATCTTTGAAAACATCGTAACACCCTGAAGTTGATCAAATAAGTCATCAATATGGGGAAAAGGATACTTATTCTTAATTGTCACCCTATTCAACTGCTGATAATAAATATACATATACATAGATCCATCTTTCTTCCTTACAAAAAAAATAGGCACACCCCAAGGGATACACTAGGTTGGATAAATCCCTTCTCCAAAAACTCTTGCAACTGATCCTTTAATTCCTTCAACTCGGCTAGGGCCATCCTATAAAGTGGAACAGAAATGGGTTTGGTGCCTGACTCAACATCAAGGGCAAAATCAATATCTCGATCTGGACGCATACCAGGAAAGTCTGTAGGGAAAACATCCATAAACTTATGAAAAACATGAGCAAAAATCCAAGAAAGGAGATGAAACAATATTGGTATCGAAAATATGAGCCAAGTAAGATAAGCAACTCCACTCAATCAATTTACGAGCCTGAACATAAGATATAATCCTCTTAGGACCTAAATGGAGTGCACACTTCCAAGCTATCCTTAGCACACTTGGCAAAACTAAAGTCACAATCTTAGCATAACAATCTAGGACAACATGATAAGGGCCCAACTAATCCATACCCAATATAAAATCGACATAAAACATATCTAACACAATAAAATCTACCAAAATTGAATGCCCGGTAAAAGTCACAACACAAGATCGGTACACTCGATCAACTACTAAAGAATCATCTACCAGGGTAGATACACAAATAAGCATGGCAAGAGGCACACGAACAGAATCAAAACCTAAAGCAAAATACACAATCACATAGGAAAAAGTTGATCCAAGATCAAATAACATCGATGTAGATCTTAAACAAACAAGGATGATACCTATGATCACAGCATCAGAAGTCTCTGCGTCAGGTCTGGATAGTAAGGCATAGCACTGCCCACAACCACTAACTACCTGAGTAGCCCTACGACCACCACCGCAAGCTCTACCACCTCTATATTTCACTTATTTGGTAGTACCCCCTACCTCTTATAGCTGAAATAAGAGTAGTCTAAATTATCTATCGAGGATAGTCCCTGGCCATATGGCCAATCTCATTACACACATAGCAATCTCTATGACCAGTCTTAATAGAAGAAGGTACAACTCGGCCCGAACGACCACCCTGAACTACTGAACAAGAAGATCCACCACCTGATATCTGTAAAACCACCTGTACTAGCCTACTTTGGTATCTATGACAACATCTAAAATCTTTTTCTCGAGAGGTTTGACTCTAGAAATCACCAAAATATAGCGCCTTCTTAGTGCCTCCCTAAGATGCACTAAGAATATCCTCTGTCATCTTCGCATGATCCATAATACTCTGAAAAGATGCCCTGAACACAACCATCTAAGATGTATCGAACTAAATAGAAAACATCCAAACCCTTCCCAAACTTTTAAACCTTCTTAGACTCGGTGGAAATGTTATCATAGGAATATCTGGACAGGGAATAGAAGCATGCCTCATACTCAAAAACTATCATAGAGCCCTACTCTAAATGTCAAACTCATCCCTTATAGTATCTCTCAAACTAAAAGGCATAAATCTCTCTAAAAAGGCATCAGCAAACTAATCCCAAGTCATCTTAGGAGAATCACGGGGTCTACAGCACACAAGCAACCTCCACCAATCTCTAGCACCATCTCTCAACTGATAGATTTTATAAGCAACACCATCCATACAAAAAGAGTGAAACAAAACTTAGAACACAAGGTATGAAAGAACATCACATGATAAAGAATAAAATGAGGAACGTTTCTTAAAGACGTCCTATAGCCTCTTTAAAATAGATACAGATGTCTATGTACCAATACACAAGACTCTATTAGACGTCCTATTCTTACACTATTGAGACCAATGAAACCAAGCTGCTCTAATACCAATTTGTCAAGACCCAAAAATACAAGGGTCGTGATGGCACCTGTCTCGATGAATCATGACAAGTAATCCTATCACCCAAACTGATACGCAAAGGGGAAAAGACAGAAATTCCCCCAAGGTAAGGCTTCTAGAATGAAGCCAAACCACATAGATATAAGCAGAAAGAATAAAATCAACACATGCAGCCATAAATCCTAAAACCATAAGAACTACTAATACAATCCTGGAGTCAATTACATCAAAAAAATAACCGCAGAGTAAAATATCTATCTCAGAACACTAAAAAAGAAATAACCAGTACAAAAAGATAGAGGTGAACTCCGAACGCATGAATGTCCAACCGCTACCTTAAAAAACATGAAGGTGTCCGAAATCAACCCATCTGAGGCACACCCAAACCAAAGCTGCACTGAAAGTGTGAAGCAGGAGTGAGTACGATCCACTTGTATTAAGTAGGTATCATAGGCCGACTGAGTAAAGTAGAAAATAAAGCATACAAATTATATACTAAGGGAACATCACCTGCAATCAATATATGTCGCACAATGGTAGAACACACTACTTGCACTAACAGTTTTATAATATCCATATATATAATACAACAACACACAAGACAGGGATACAATACATAATATCACATACAAGTAGAATAGAAGAGGGACATTAATAATCAAGATCATCAAGTATATTTAAAGTAAGGTAGAAAATTAGACATTAACGAGTCATCATATAGAACAAATAGGTATATGACAAAAAAATATGGCAATTCAAACACAGCATAAAAATAATAAATCGGGTGCAATGTATATGATGATGATGATAATGATAATGATGACGATGATGCATGCAATTGGAACACAACCTTGAGTTTGGCACACAACCTCAAGTTTAGCACACAGTCACAGGTTTTACACACAGCCTCAAGATCACCAATATCCACAACTCTTTTCTGGCATTATCCTTAAAAAATGATCCACAAATTCCAATATTCAATACCAATATCCAGTATTTCAGTATTTCCAAAGAACATACATAACATATGTCACAAACCAAGAACATATATATGATAATAAGTATATATAAAGCAATAAAACAAACAAGTAAAATGATGTATATGATGACATGGGAATGACAATGCAATGTTCACAATCATTCAAAATGAGTATTTTTATAACCAATTCATATGATGTATTTACAACCAATCCACATGATGTATTTCCACAGCCAACCACAATGTTACAATTTTATAACCACATGATCCAATATTCACTCATTACTTTTGTTTCATCTATGAATTTTCACATGTCTCATAAACCAATAAGTATGGATAAATCATAATATACCAATGAAATCACATTAGGCATTTCAACAATAAAATATAACAATTAATATGTATTTAAGGCTATCAACACCATGTAGAACCCCGTACGGTCACACATATCTGTCATATCTCAATTTTAATAATTACATCACTTATAGTCCCCCACATGGGCACAATACATAGATAGAAATTTCATGAGTATTTTTCACCCTTAACACGCATTTTGTACCATCATTTACTACCCATCACAGTCTGAAAGAATTAAGTCATAACCTACCTCAAAAGCCGAAAATCGCTACTAAGACTTTGCTTCTAAAGCCTTACTCCTCACGAACGGTCCCGAAATACACTAAAAAAATTAAATATGAAATCTACATGTTAAAATAAAGTCAAATATACTCATATTGACTACTTTTGGTTCGGCGTCCAAATGGACCCCCAAAATGGGTTTTTGAAAAAGGAAAACAAAATCATAACTTTACTTCAAAATTGTGTTCTCCATTTTTTTAGTAACCCACAGCTGAGAATTCATGTAAAAATGAAGTTAAAATATAAGAAAAACTACTTTTAAGCTTTATTAGGTAAATCATTGAAATTCGATCAAGAATCTAAGTTGTTTTGAAGGTTAAATTGATGAAAAACTAGTAATTATAAGATAAAAACATTAACCAAGTGAAAATGAGTGAAATTAGGGTTTAAATTAACACCTAAAATTTTGGAATTTTGTGAAATTAATTAAGAAATTACTAAGAAAAGTTGAATTCTTACCTTAAATTTGTAATAGAATCAAGAATTAGATGTTAATCTAGCTTCCCAAACTCCCACAAGCTTTATTTTAAAGCTCTCACATTATTTTAGGGTTTAAATCTCAAGAAACAAGATGAAAGAATGACAAAATGGTTCAAAAAGTGGTTAAAAACTACTTTATTGCAGAAAATCTACTATATATAGTACAGGTTTTTTTTAAAGTCCAAACGGACTTCAACGGGGTATCCAGGATACATTTGGAGTCTGATATATCCAAACAAACTATGTAACCATACAAAATTTGATGCTTCGGACTCAATGGCGATATCAAATTTTTGAAAAAAACTCATTTTCACAAAATTGACCCCAGAAACCCAAAATCACAATTTTCTTAACCGAGAGTTCAAATGAGATTTAAAAGCCGTAAAATCACACCAAACATGTTACCACCGTAGAATCGACTTTATGGATCTACTTGTGAAGTTGGATTTTCCATCCGAGGTTTTTCTATCAATTATTGGTCCCACACCCATATTTATAATTTTCTAACTTTCTGAGCAATAGATCGAAATAAGATCGAGTGAATCAAGACCCGAACCAAAGGTATACTTATCCTAAAATTGATAACAGAGCTGCTGGCATATTCTATTCATCCATCCATCGCAAAGATAAAAAGATATCCACATAAGTCCAATATAAGGCTTTCGAAGCCATAAAAAATACAATATCTCCTAAATGGTACAAAAATACATTGGAAACCATGCCAATCACCACCACACCCCATAAATACCACAATGCAACTATAGGGAGAGGTAAAAATAGTGAAATCATACAAAAACACATAATTCACATATTCATAAAAAAAGCTGGTCATTACACTACCTCTTTCTCCAGCTAGCATCAACTATAAGAGTGTTCCTGATGTGTACAATCGTCAAGAAAGTAATCAAACTAAAGAAAAATCATAAAAAATACAGGAACACTAATTTAGAATGACTTTTCACTTGCTCTATTTTTTAATCCATCTAGATTTCCACAATCCTAGTTATGGGGTTTAGCTGCTCATCATTGCAAGAACACACATAAAGTTCATAACTAAAAGCATATGAATGATATCACGAGTAATAAGAATGAAACTGAAATCTCAACTTTATATCAATCCCTAAAATCCAAGAACAAGAATTCCAAGATCAAAAGTGTATCTTAGAACTCAATACAATGTATTAAGTGAATAAAATGTGTAAACTAACAATAAAATAGAAAAGGGGTATTTATAGTTATATCAAAGTTCTCCAAAACAAAAAGGCTAAAAATGGTTGGCAGTGACAATGCAACGAGTCATCTAGACATACTATGACTTATTGTTAGATCCGTCTCCTAGGCTCTATATGGCTGGTGACAACTTGTCAGGTCACTAGATGAGTCATTTCTTGACTCGTGGGGTCCCTAACTAAATTTTCAAGTTTTGAAAGTTTGTCTCCATCTACTCAAAATGAATATCATTACGAGTCATAGTATGACCCTCGGACTCGTCACCTTTTTTTGTTTTCAATATTATAAAAATGCACCCTTTAGAACTTTTGTTCCTTTTTTGCTCGAAACGTCTCTCAGTATAACTCGTAGTCTGACCTTAGGAGTCGTAGTCAATGTACAATTCATTATTTCACTTATAAATATTCGCTGGTCTAGCTACGACTTGGACGATGAGTCATAGTGTCACCCAATGAATTGTTGTCTAAGTAGAAACTGCTATTTGGTGCCTTTATTTTTCTTCTTTCATTCAACTCATTTCTGACCTATTTTCCTGCAAAACATATCATCTCTATATAAAAATACCTTTGGATTTGCAAGAATTATTTATTTTAAGCGTATTAAGTGTTGAAATTCAATGACACACCAACACACTCAACTTAGAATATTTGTGCATCCTCAAGAAAACAACACTCCTGTCTTAACCAAGATGCTTATCTCTAGAGAAAAACTAAGATCGGTTCAAAAATCCTACTTATTTTAAAATTCATTCCCATGACCCATGAAAACCATTAAGGTATTCTACGCCCTCTAAAATATTTCAAAAGAAGAATAACTCATTAAAGTGGATATACAAAAAAAATACTACAATACAACGAGATCATGATATGGCATTAATTTGTAAATAAACACCCTAGTATGATAATCTTTCCATTACCTAAACAAGAAACGATCAAACTACATCTTTTTTTCCCTCATGTCAAAGAAGTCCCATCTCACTAAATATATGCAACAATATCAAACACAGGGATTGTGTTAAATCTCTGACTTTCACAAAAAATTCAAGTTGTGTTCGTTTAATACCATAAGCTTGCCCTTATTTCTATGTATTATATTTCAAATAGTTGAGTTTGGATCACTATTAGTCTTTTTTACGCTTGTATTGTAGTCTTGGGGGAAGGTATGATACTTTTTGGGTTCAGTGAGTTATTCCTCCTTGGAAGTACGATACTTTTGGCTCCACTTAATTAGCACCCTTTTGCTTTCTCGCTTTCCTTTTATTTCCTTTTCTCTTTTAAGATACGGATACAGTTTACTTTTCAACTCAATTTCTTATTTATTATACATTTTGTTTTCATACTTTTTTTAATAATTACTACTCATCCTATACTCGAACCTCTTTCTCTTCTTTTCTTAACTTTCTTATTCATACCCACATCCATCTACGCACCTTTATAATATCCACCCTCAACCTAGGTGATTTTCTTGATTTGATGTACACAGTGTCCAAGGAGGGACCAAGGCCAAAACAAGTTCATTGTATTAGAAATAGGAAGGTGAATGGTGTTAAGGAAAAAAAAGTCATGTAGGGCTCAAATATTTGGGATTAAGGGATTCTTATTTAATTTGGTTCGCTTTTTAGGCTAAAGTGGACTTAGTCAAACATGGACTATGATCCTTTCCTAACCTCTTACCCTATAGCTTTTCATGTGACTAACCAAGCAAGTTCTATATTGCACAACACGCATCGACTAAGTAAAGTACCTTTATCGCTCACGACTCAGGGACTTTCATCTATATTATTGCCTATTTGGTTCATGTTAGATCAGCCAAGCTATATTATACCAAGTTAATGCCATGTCTTCTACATTGGTTATAGCTCAGTATATGCACACACTAAATCATAACATAAAAAAATTAGAGGGATCATTTTAAAAACTAAAATAAAAATAGGTAAGCATGTGTATATAAATTAGGCTACAACAAGTTCATTTACTTTACACTGATTTACACAAACACAACAAAATATGGGAAACATCATAAATAAAAACATGAAACCTAAATATGCCAATTCTAACTAATATAAAGAAGTCGACGAGAAAAAACACAACAATAAAACCCTTCGTTTGTGTTGTACCCCCACCCCTAACTAAAGATGGTTTACTATCTCCAGTTTATATCTAAAATACCAAAAAGGTAGTAAATACATACTTGGTATCCCTAGGCACCGATTCATAATGTCTCAGTGAAAGGGCCCTTAGATTGGGCCCCACCTTTACAATAATAGCCTCAGTGGTGGCTGGGGTGCTCAAATCGGTGGCATGGACAGTGGACGATGCACTCAATAATAGAGGGATATCAAGAGGCAAAACTGAGCTATCTCCCACATTAGCAGTCAATACCTCACACATTTATCAACTGCCATCTCTTGCTACAATCTCATGGACCTAAGGCAAGTGGTCTTGTGATGCTTGATGGCTAGATTTCCAACAACGTGTATCTCACCTTGCTTTTGCCAACTCTTTATTATCTTGCTTGAACACTCACCTCCTTCTTCAATTTTTTTATTTACCTTTTATGCACCAAATATCTAGGATGTCCTCATTCGGTGTCTCCTCAATAATAGGCATTACGAGAGTCGAAAAAATTGGGATAGCCTTGAGGCCATGTCCTTTATGGTCACCAATAAATAAGTGAACACCTTAAGAACACCCGCAAAATCTTTGGCCTGAAATCCCATAAGATTCTTTTTAATATGTCGCTCAAAATTGTCAAATCGAGGCTACATGCTCTGTATCGTACTCTAAATTTCTATTTTTAACTAAGGCTGCACACCCTCCTTGATATTGGTCACTCTCCTTTAGAGGGTGCCTAGATATTTAAGCATATCACTCAAGAATTCTTGCAAGACCAAAACATAGCTACCTAAGAGTAGATGTGAAATGGATGGTCTTAAGGAAGAAGGAGTCGGGGCCTCTGGGTCCTTCGAATTAGTGGAACCTACTACATCAGTTGAGGCCTGCTGCTTAGATAATGTAGTCTAAACTAGTATGTCTCCAAGGTTGAAATAACCCAGAGTGCCAATGTCCATATGCATGTTGGACTGAAAAGTAGTATGTAAAACTGTTGCACCCACCTTGGCCTTAGAAATAGGGTTAGCCTGGTCCCAAATCACACCCAAGTCAGTTGCCCAATGGACTGTCACAAAATGGTAAACATCTAAAAGATCATGCACCCACTCATCCAAGCATATCTATGTCAGTAGGTACAGGAAGGATAGGTTGGTATCTATACTGACAGCTCTATCATAAATCTCCCGTACAATAATCTTGGAATGTCGATCTTATATCCCTCCATGATACCAACTGCTAACATAGCCCTGTTGGGGATCAAAATCTTATTTCCTATGGTCAGGCTCAATCAACACTGAACTAATGTCAACCAGGCCTTAGCAACAAAACTAAAACTTGCCTTGATAATCTGTGTGGATTAACCCACAACCTATGGTGCATCCTCTTGTGAGGTATCAATGATACCAAAAATCCACCTCAAGTTCTTGTATTTGCTTTCTATCCCAATATTGTTAAATTCTACCATTTTTTTCTCCTTAATTTGGTGATTAATCTCAAAAGTGTCAGTTGGAAGCTCAAACTCTGCTCTATGTAAAAATTGAGAAATCATCTGCGCGGAAATATTCATCCAAACACCCTAAATCATGAGGGTAATTCAATAAATCAACCTATTTCCATGACAACCCTTATGGATATATATGCCTCAACTCTATTTGTTATGCAACATAAAATTCCCAAACTAGGGTTAGGCTATATCTAGCTGAGGCTCATGTCATCCACTTGAAATGGTACTATTTGAATTGAGCCACAAACTTAAGAATCTCCAATTTGCCACAAGTCAATGGCTTGGGTTCAATATAGAACCCTCTCTTTAGTTTCCCTATGTTTTGGACAATGGAACTATCCCGCTCAAATAGTTCTCGCATCCCTGGGTACCCCCATCGGTTAACACTAGTCATGAGGGTCGACTTAAGCTGTAATAGAGGTTGGACCTATGTAGGAGGAATCTCCACTAGTGTACTATCACTTGAATCTTTCTCCTTACTACTCTCTGCATCATCAGAACTAGACGCAGAACCTTCACTTCCTAATTTGCTGCTAGATGCAGCATTTTCTATGCTTTAGGAGATATTTTCCACTCCTTATTCTCCCCCTCAGGTATTGACTCAAACTTTTCTCCCTCTTCGAACTGGGGAGGAGAGTGTGGTAGTGGTTGGCTTAGATTCTTTATATGAGGCTTAGCCTTCTAGACCTAAGGTAAGCTACTCCTTGGTTCCATTAGTTTTGTGATAGGATATTTTTTCATGAAACCACTAGATTCATCGTTAGTTGGTTCATCCCTGAGTTGATGGGTAGGATGATATTTTTTGAGATCTGCTTGGTCCCCTTAGTGGTGTCATTCATTGGTGTCATTGTACTTGGTGCCTATTAGTCTCGATGACTCATTAGGTGACTTATTAGTTGACCAGAAACAATATTACAAATGTCATACATGTTAAGTCACTATGAGTAGTAGGGTGAGACAATGACCTTTAGGGTGACTAGAAGACTTTTATCTACGCCCAACCAGTTGTGATGAGTCAGACAATGACTTATTAGGTCAACCTATAAGTCATAACATGCCTCTCTATGACTGATCATAATTCCAATAGTACTCAAACTTCCTCTTTTTCCCTTTATTTACACATAATCCACACCTTAAATCGTTCCTCACTTAATTTCTATGCAAATTATATATGAATGCCTTGACTTCTCACAAATTTCAACAATTATTCTTAACCCTAGGCACATGTTAAGAAAGACATCCAAAGAATATTTACATAACATGTCATGACCAAGATTTAGCAAAGAATATTATCATACTTACTTTGAATAAAGGAAAATGCTTGGATGCTTTACTTCACTTAGCCTTGTTCTTGATGAGATAAGAGTTGTGATTTCTTTAGGAGCAGTTGTGAATCTAAATAGGTGATTTAAGGGGATGATAATTGTATTGGTAGTGAGAGAGACAGTTATGAGAGATAGAGGGAGTTATGCATGTTCAAAAAGAAAAGGGATCGTTTGGGGTATCAATTTTACTTTTATTATGCGTGAGTCAGCTCAGGTCAGACCATTAGGCCTATAAGATTTGATATTGACCATAACTCAGGAAAAGACTTATAGTTGGTATATACAACTCATTGTCTCCCTCTTTTTAGTATGAAAACTTACTTGGGTACCCAGTCCTTACAACTCTAGGTGATGAGTCGCAGACTATGACTCATTCAGATAGTCATATGGACTCCAGTGACCACTTACCTAAGGGATTTAGCTTTTTCTCCCCCTGATGAGTATGGTGAAGAGTTATAGGGTGTCCCCACAACTCGTAGGGTCCTTCATTAGGACCTCAACACCAGATTTTTTTATACTTTCAAGCATATTCCAACCCTGTACATTTGAACACATAGATTACCCTATAACTTAATTAAATATAAAACATGGGTTGCATCAAATCCAACACTTGATTTAACATTGTGGAATGATATGGGTATGTTTGGGTACTTAGACTTTACCAAAAATACCATGGGTTTCCTCCCATGTAGAGCCTAATTTAACATCATGACACAACCCAACTCCCTTGGCTACTCATACTTCGTGAAGGCTAACACTCTTACACACTTTCAATTCCTCAACACTTCCCATGTAATGCTTAACATGACACTCGTTCATATTGAATATAGCATCTTCATTTTGTTTTATCTCAAATTGCACCATGTGAATATACTCTAACCACGATGAATGGTACAAACCACCTAGACTTCAGTTTGCCAAGCAATAAGCGGAGTCTCAAATTATATAACAGGACCACATCACTGGGTTGGAATACCTTTTTCTCAAATTTTTGGTCATGGTACAACTTCATAGTCTCCTCATACAAGGCTGAAATTTTTTAAGCATGGAGGCAAACTCATCTAAATCATTCACCTTATCAAGTCTCAAGTGCAGAACATTACTCCACTTAAAACTCAGCTTCTTCAATGCCATAGTGCCTTTGCTCAAGTTTAATTGGTAAGTGGTACACCTTGTTGTACACAAGATGATAAGGAGAGGTACCTATGGGAGTTTTGTAAGTAGTATGCTGGACCTAAAGTACATCATATAGATTTATTGACCAACCAGTATGGCTAGCATTCACAGTCTTTGCCAAAATAGACTTGATCTCATAATTGGAGACCTCAACCTGTCCACTTGTCTATGGATGTTAAGGTGTTTCCACCTTATGTTTTGCACCGTCTTTCTCAAGTAGGGCCTTAAATAAATGATTGCGGAAATGGGACCCACAATCACTAATGATAGCTTATGGAGTACCACTTTAAGAGAGTATATTCTAGTTCAAAAATAGAGTGACACTTCAACCTTTATTATTGAGAAGTGCAAACTCTTTCACCCACTTAGAGACATAGACGACCACCATGTATTTTTACTTATACCATGAGAAGTCAAAAATGGACCCATGACATTAATACCCCATGAATCAAATAGCTCTAGCTCAAGAATAGGTGTTATGGGGAGCTTATGTTTTCGTGAGATATTTACTGCCTCTGGCATTGGTCACCAGCCCGAGCATTGTCATGTGCTTCTTTGTAAATTTTCATCCAATAATAAGCACATTGCAGAATCTTATGGGTCATGCGAGTGCCACTATGGGACCCCCAACTAGGGATAAAAGGTAGGCATCCAGAATACTCATCATCTAAACTTTAGGAATACACCTATAAATTACACCATCTGTGCATACTAGAAATAAGTAAGACTCATCCTAAAGTAAATCTTGTACCTTATGTGTAAATTATTTTTGTTGCTGACATGACAAGTCCTTCAGGATGAGGTCACTTGCCAAATGATCGGCAAAGTCAGAAAACCAGGGGATTAAGGCTTTTGACATTCCATGACTCACTTATATGGAAAAATATCATCAATCTCAAGATCATTCCCTAGTTTAAGCTTCACTTCCTCTTCTTGGTAGGATAAATGGTTTGTAACCTAGTTTTTTGTGCCTTTCCAATCCTTAATCTCAAAGTCAAACTCTTACAGCAATAATACCCATCGAATCAAACTAGGCTTAGAATCCTTCTTCGCCATAACGTACCTAAGAACTTCATGATCAGTATGTATAATAACTTTGGTAACAATCAACTAGGACTAAAATTTCTCAAAAGTAATCAGCATCACAAGTAACTCCTGCTCAGTAATTATGTAATTTTTGTATGCGGGGTTATGTGATTTTCTAGTATAATAAATGGGATGAAGAATCTTCTCACTTCATTGGCCTAGGAAAACTCCCAGGGCTACACACTGATGCCACACATCAACATAAATGGAAGGGTCTAATATGGAGACACAATAATAGAAGCTGAGCTAAACCGCTCCTTATATCACTTAAAAGCCTTGAGCCAAGCATCATTGAAAACAAGCTTCACATCCTTCTCTAGATGAATGCATAATGTATTTGAAATCTTAGAGAAGTCCTTGATAAATTGCCTATAAATACCTGTATGTCCTAAAAAAACTCCTAATACCTTTCAGAGAAATCGGTGGAGGTAATTTATCAATCACCTTAATTTTTTCCTTGTCAACCTTTATCCCTTTCTTCAAAATTTTATACCCAAGATCAATCCCCTCTTTAACCATGAAGTGACACTTCTTTTAATTCAAAATTAGATTGCATCTTTACATCTCTAAAGTGCATTAGCCAAATAATCCAAACAGTCGTCAAATAAGTCACCAACAATAGAGAAATCATCCATGAAGACATCAATAGTATCTTCAACAATATCTAAAAATATAAACATCATACAATGCTGAAAGGTGGAGGGATCACTACAAAGATCAAAAGGCATCCTATGAAATGCAAACATACTATATGAACATGTGAAAGTGGACTTCTATTGGTCCTCGAGGGAAATAGAAATATTATTATACCCTAAAAACTATCAAGGAAACAATACCATCCTTTACCTACAAGACGGTCTAACATCTGGTCTATGGATGACATAGAAAAGAGATCTTTCTACGTCCAAGTATTCAGCTTTAGATAATCTATGCAAACTCTTCATCTAGTGACTGGTCTCATAGGGATTAACTCATTTTTCTTTTTGGGTACCACAATGATCCTACCAATATTTGGCACACACTGAACCAGTCTCTCCTATTTTCTATCGACAATAGGGTAATCTATACCTACATCTATCCATTTAATAATCTCTTACTTTACAACCTCTTGCATAGGTAGATTCAAATGGTGTTAGTGCTAAATGCTAGGCATACACTTTAATTCAAGCTAAATCTTAGGAGTACAAATTTTGGATGGAATCTTGATAATATTCATGGGTTGTTTTATGATGGTGAAGCTACACAACCTAGGTTAAGGTTTTAAATGTATGCTACACTCGGTTCCCTTTCCTGGCATGGTGTATATATGTATATATGTATGTGATTGTATATGGTTATTTACTTTGGCTTTGAATGATGGCATTATTTTATCCTTATTCCTGAGTATATGCTAGTTTTCACCCACTAACCTATCTTCGGGCATTGTATCCCCATGCGTACAGGAACCGGCCATACTACTACTCCTGTTAGTGATCTCAGATTTGGGAACAACTTATGTTGGACTAAAGTGGTGAGATTCCATACTCCAGAAGATCATATTTATAGATATCATTACATACTTTTATTTATTTCTAGGACTTGGGTTTTGGCTATGGTCGGGGGCATGTCCCGATAAGATATTCTTTATTTTTGGTTAGAGTATTTGTGTGACTACTATGGGCATGGGTAGTATCAGTATTGATGTCATCCATGGCATTGGTATTGGTATTGGGGATGACACCAGTTGGATATTTGATTGTATTAATAGTTGATTATGGCTATGGACTCCATTATTATCTTTGAGTACTAATCATTTTATCTTTCTATATGTTTGGAATTCATCTGATATAGGGTGTTCGACAATTATGGTTAGGTATTAGGAGTGATCACCAATCTCGGTTAGACTTGAAGCACCCAACACAACTAGGACCTAGTTTGGGTCATTTCAGATTGGTATTAGAGCCCTAGGTTCATAGCTACTTGGGAGTCCACAATGTCATGTCAAGTAAAGTCTCTTTTAAGGGTTTGTGGCATGCCACACTTATAAAGGAGAGGCTACAAGGCATATAGGAATTTTCTCTTCCTTGTGTTCTATTTTCAAGCTGTAGAGTCTAAGGTCCTGAATTCTTCTGTAATTCCTATTGATTTGCTTTTTAGATCAGGCCTCTTCGATGATCTGAAGCTTATGAAAATTTCTCTATCCCAATTGAGGATAATACTGATTGGAATTTTTCCACTCATGGGATCTATACTTGGTTTGGGGGTCCAGTTTTGGATTGTTTTAGAGTTCACAGTTCCCTTTAGTCCATCTCAAACTCCTCAGGCTAAAGTAATGAACGCAGAGTTTTGTTAGTCCATTTATATATTGGCATAGTTGGTAGCTAGTCAGTCTGAATGTAGTGTTTTTATTACTCTATCTTCTAAGGTTGCAAGGGTTATCCAATACATGATGTTGAATACTCTGACCTTTATAGGTGTTAAGGTTGAGGAGGATCCTTAAGGTTTTCTAGATGAGATGGAAAAGTTCTTTCATGTTATACATGCAACAAATATGGAGGACATGGAGTTTTCAACCTATAATCTAAAACATATGGTATACCAATGGTACGAGGAATGAGATTAGGAAAAGGGTGACAATAATCAGTCATCACAATGGGAGGATCTCTCTAATATTTTTCTGAACCACTTCTTTCCTTAGAAGTTTAGGGAGGATAAGGTAAAAGAATTTGTTAGTTTGAAGTAGGGTAAGATATAAGTCAATGAGTATCCCTTGAGGTTTCACCAGTTATCTTGGTATACTCTAGAGGTGGTTTATAACATAAGGGACTAGATGAGAAAGTTTTCTTCAAAACTATCTCGTGATTTAATCCTTGAATATAAGGCTACCTTATTGATCAAGAACATAGATATCTCCAGGTTAGTTGAGTACGTGCAGTAGGTAGAGGAAGAGAAGAAGAAGAAGGTTGAGTTAAGTGAGAGGCAGAGAAAGAATTTTAGGTTATCTAAGTAGGGTGGTGGACAACAATAAATTGGAAGGGATGGTGGGAAATAACCTACGAAGAAGTGGGGAAATTCTAGGTTTTACTCATTAGCTAGTACTCTCTACTCAAAGTCGTCGGGTGATAGGCATTTCTATAGTAGCGATAACTTCAGGGCACGGGATGTCCAATCTCAGTATAGTAGTCCCAGGTCAGCTCTATTATATCCTTCCTATAGGTTTTATGGTATATTACATTGGGGGTTTTATGATGAGGGGAGGGATAGGTGCTTCAGCTGTCATTAGCCAGGGCATATGCTTAGAAACTATCCCATTGGTAAGGTTAATTCATAGGTAAACAAGGTTCCAATTACTTTATAATCAGCTCTGGCACCAAAGGGTGAACCATCTGGCTCCGATATTGACTGGAACCATCTTTATGCTCTCACTACCCGATAGGAGTCTGAGGTATAGCCAAATGTCGTGACTAGTATATTGAAACTCTTTTCTCATGATGAGTACTATTTACTTAATTTGGGGTCCACTCTCTCTTATGTGATCCCATTTGTGGCTATGCATTTTAGTTTTGGTCCGAAGTATGTTTTAGACCCATTTCTATTTTACCCAGGTAGGTGACTCTGTGATTGTCAAAAGAGTTTATAGGTTGTGTTTGGTATCTGTTGGTAGTAAAAAAACTTTGGTGGATTTGTTTGAATTTGATATGGTGGATTTTAATGTCATATTAGGGATGAATTGGTTGCATTCATGCATGCGTCCTTAGATTGTCAGACTCGTAAGGTCATCTTTAAATTTCTTAATGAGACAGTTATTGAGTGAGAAGGTGGTTCCCTAGATCCTAAGGGAAATTTCATATCATATCTTAGATCTCGGAGGTTGTTCTCTATGGGGTGTCTCTATCATCTAGTTTGGGTTAAAGATTTTAACTCGGAGGGTCTTTCTTTGCATTTTGTCCCTATGGTAAACGAATTTCCTGAGTTCTTCTTGAATGACCTTTATGGTGTTCCTCCTGATAGGGAGATTGAGTTTGGGATTGATCTTGTTCCAAACACTCATCCAATTTCTATTCCCCCATATTGAATGGCTCTGGCTGAGTTGAAAGAGCTTAAGGAACAATTAAAGGATCTTTTAGTTAAGGGATTCATCCATCCTAGTGTGTCTCCATGGAGTGCACTGTTGTTATTAGTATATAAGAAGGATGATTCCCTTTGGATGTGTATTGATTACTGGTAGTTGAATAAAGTAATAGTAAAGAATAAGTATCCCCTTCTAATGATAGATAATTTATTTGATCAGTTGCAAGGTGCTAAGTATTTCTCTAAATTGATCTATGGCTCGGGTATCATAATCTAAATATTAGGGAGATGGATATCCCTAAGACCGCCTTCTGTACACAGTATGGGAATTTTGAGTTTCTAGTTATGTCTTTTGGGTTGACTAATGCCCCAGCGGCATTCATGGATTTGATGAATAGGGTCTTCCATTAGTTTCTAGATTTGTTTGTCATTGTGTTCATGTACGTTATTTTGGTGTAATGTAAGAGTGAGGTGGATCATGCCAATTACCTCCATGTTATATTACAGACTCTAAAAGATTAATAATTAGTTGACAAGTTTTCTAAGAATGAATTTTGGTTTAATGCTGTCACTTTTCTAGGTCATATCATTTCTAGTGAGGGGATCTTGGTAGATTCGCAGAAATTTGCAGTGGTGAAGAAGTGGCCTAGACCTGCGACTACAACTAATATTTCAAGCTTCTTGGGTTTAGCTGGTTATTATAAGAGATTTATGGAAAGTCTTTTTACTATAGCTGCCCTATTTTTCGACTATAGTTTCCCCGTTGACTAAATTGACTAAGAAAAAAGTAAAGTTCTTGTGGTCTAATACTTGTGAGTGTATTTTTTAGAAGCTGAAGTATAAGCTCACTTCGGCTCCAATTTTGAGTTTGCATGAAGGCACTAATGTGTTTGTGGTTTATTGTGATGCATCCCGTATAGGGCTTGGTTGTGTTCTAATATAGTATGGTAAGCTGATAGCTTATGCCTCTAGGATGTTAAAGGTGCATATGAGAAATTATCCAACTCATGACTTGGAACTGTTAGATGTGGTATTCACGTTGAAATTCTGGCGTCACTATTTGTATGGAGTGCATGTGGATATCTTTCCTAATCATAACAGCCTGCAGTATGTGTTTACTTAGAAAGAGCTTAACCTCAGGCAAAGAAGATAGCTTGAGCTTCTTAAGGATTCTGACATAAGTCTTTACTACCACCTAGGTAAAGCTAGCGTTGTTGATGATGCTCCTAGCAGGTTATCCATGGGGAGTTTATCTCATGTGGATAAGGAGAAGTGGCCGTTGGTGAAGGACATTCACCAATTGGCAAACATTGGAGTTCGTCTTTTAGACTACAAGGATGGTGGTGTGTTAGTACAGGAAGTGGTGCGGTCATCTATTGGTACTAAATCAAGGAGAAACAGATGTTAGATCTGGTATTGATATGGATCAAGTGTGCTATAGGTGAGAAGTAGGTGATGGCCTTCGAGATTAGTAGCGATGGTATTTTGCGGTTCCAAAGTAGGTTATATGTTTCTAATGTAGAAGGTTTATGAAAGAGGATCTTGGCTAAGGAACATAAGACACGCTACGTTTTTCATCCCAGTTTGACAAAAATGTATCATGAATTCAAGGAGATATATTGGTAGAATAATATGAAGAGAGATATGGATAATTTTGTGGCCAAATTCATAGTGTGTCAACAAGTGAAAGTTGAGCACATGAGGCCCAGAGGATCAAGAAATTGAGTTGGCTGAATGGAAGTGGGAAGTGATCAACATCGATTTCATTATCGATTTTCCTCAATCTCGGAATCAACTTAATTTGGTTTGGGTCATCTTGGATAGGATGACAAAGTTGACTCATTTTTTGCTAGTGAATACTAACTTCTCGACTGAGGATTATGCAAGGTTGTACCTCCAAGAGATTGTGAAGTTGCATGGTCAACCTATTTCTACCATCTCTGATCGTGGTACGTAGTTTTCATCTCACTTTTGGCAGTTATTCCAGAAAGCTTTGGAGACTAAGGTTAGTCTTAGTACCGTTTTTCACCCACAGTCGGATGGGCAAGTGGAAAGGACTATTCATACATTGGAGGATATGCTTCAAGCTTATGTGATTAACGATGGAGCTAGTTAGGTTGAGAATTTGCCTCATATAAAGTTTACCTATTATAATAGCTACCACTCTAGCACTGGGATGGCTCCGTTTGAAGAATTGTATGGTGAGAGGTGTAGGTCTCTGATTGGGTAGTTCGATCTTGGTGAGGCGGATATGTTTTGCCCGGATTTGGTTCACCAAGCTATATAAAAAAGTGAAGGTGATTTAGGATAGTCTTAAGATTGCCCAAAGTCGCCAAAAGTACAATGCAGATGTGAGGCAAAGGGACTTGGAGTTTGAGGTTGGAGATAGGGTATTCCTAATGATATCTCCCAAGAAAGGAGTGATGCAGTTTGGGAAGAAGGGAAAGCTCAGTCCCCGATATGTGGGTACTTATATGATTTTAAAGAGGGTTGGTAATGTTGCCTATGAGTTAGAGTGCCTTCTAGTTTGAGATCCATTCACCCGGTGTTCCATGTTTCTATGTCGAGGAAGTGTGTGAATGATCCTTCTCAAATTGTGCCTATCAAGGATATTGGTATTTCAAATTCTTTGTATTATGAGGAGGTCCCATTTGAGATCTTGGATCGGCAAGTTCGTCGGTTGTAGACCAAGGATGTAGCTTTGGTCAAGGTTATTTGGAGGAACCATAAGGTTGAAGAAGCTACTTTGGAAGCGGATGAGGACATGAAACCCAAGTATTAGTTCATGTTTTCTAATTTAAAAATTCGTACGGAAGATATATGTTCTTCATCAGCTCTTTGTTTTCTAAATTAATTAAAGGAAAGATTGATTTCCTTGCATTTTTATTTTCTAACTTGGTTAAAGGTAAAAGTATAGGGCGTTTGGGGTTTAAATCATGTTGGTCATGCCTTGTCCTATCATTTGATGATGAATGATCTAAGTGGGGGAGAATTAAAACACCCTGGGTTTTAATCATTAGACATTTCCTGAGTTTTTAACTCTTTGGAAATCATATGACTTAGGCTTATTAGTCATATGATGTACGTATGATTTAGGGGGTCTTGGTCGTATGATAATCAGTGTGATATAGGTTGTATTCTGTCCAAGTAATGAGTGGGCATCATACTAGTCGTATGATAATGGTACGAGATAGGTTATGGACTCGTATGATTCTTAGTGTGTCAAACCCCTGGTAGGCTACCTAGGGTGCGTTTTATTGGCAACAATCGTATGATTGGATACGAGTTAGTATTCGTGGTCTTATGTTGGAGAAGATTGGATTCCAACATTCTAGATAGGGTATGAGTTATGGGTACCACTCGTATGTTATGTGTACGAGTTAGGGTGGGGAGTCGTACCCTCTCGCTCACACTTTTCAACTTTTAGGATGAGGACATTTTAGACATTTCCCACCCAAAAACCCTTAAGACCCCATGTCTTAAAATATATAGTAGCCTCTCATAACACACTTTTAAAGATCAAAACACTCCTAAAACACTCTAAAATCTCTCTTAAGGCTTTTTGTTCAAGAAAGACTAGGGTTTCTCCAACACAATGAATTTAAGGCTTACTAAAGTGGTTTCTCTCCATACTCTCTGGTATCTAAGGCATGTTACTCCTCCCTCATTGTAAGTTCAAACTAAAAGCATATTTTACTTAATGGTTTTCATGGCATAATTGTGATATTATTTTGGGTTTTGAAATATGTACTGGGGGTGTTTGGTTTTTCTTGGTTGGATAATGTTTTCCCATGTTTTTCTTATGGTTTTCATGCTATAATTATGGTTTGAGCGTGTGCTTAAAGGGGAATGGTAACTTGGTACTTGGTTTTGGTTTTGAAAACTATATGCCCTTAACATGTGTGTTAAAATGCTTGTGAGAATGATTTTGTCACATAGTTTGAGTTTTATTGAAAACCTTGCATTGCATAATATGGTGATGGAGCCTAAATTGGTTTAAATGGTATAAATGGATTGTAAAGGACTTGGTGGACATGGATTTGGTTTTGAAAATATTTTGGGGTACATGGGAATCCCCCAAGTAATTTTACAATGGAATTTACTAGGTACATAGAAATACCCTAAGTGTTGGCTAATGACATTGCTTGCAAGCTATAGTCAGTATGACGATACCACTTCATAATGCCTTGATAATTAACAAATGAAATTGTTGGTTTGGTTGTGTGATAATGGTTTTAATTAGGCAATAATGCCTAGTTGTAATAGCTAATCGAGAAGGTGTGCGTCCAATGGACAGACACTGGAAACTCATGTTTACCAACATAAGGGTTGGTCATGGTTACCGTATAATTGAGGGGTACATGGGAATCCCCTAAGTTTATACTAGTATATATGTATCATGGAGGGTGAAGGGTACACGGGAATCTCCAACCTCAATTATATCTCTGGCTTATGTGGCTACACGTACTGGGACCCATTTAGGGGGTAACACTGGACCCATATAGCCCATGGGCAATTTTAGGATGGTCAAGCTACACAGCCCAGGTTAAGGTTTTAAATTCATGCTAAACCCGTTTCCCTTTCCCAGCATGGTATATATGTATATATGTATGTGATTGCATATGGTTATTTACTTTGGTCTTGAACGATGGCGTTATTTTATCCTTTTTCTTGAGTACATGCTAGAGTTCACCCACTAACCCATCTTTGGGCATTGTATCCCCCCGCTATGCAGGAACTGTCCATTCTACTCCGCCTGTACGGTGATCTTGGATTCAGGAACAACTTGTGTTGTTCTTAAGTGATGAGCTTCTGTACTCCGAAAGACTCCATTTAATGTTATGGATATCATTTCATACTTTTTTTATTTCTTGGACTTTGGTTTTGTCTATGGTTAGGGGCATATCCCAATCGAATGTTCTTTGTTTTCGGTTAGAGGCTTTATGTGACCATTATGGGCATGGACGATGTCGGTATTGGTGTCAGCCTTGGCATTGGTATTTGTATTCGTATTGGGGCTGACACCAGTTGGATATTTGACTGTATTATTGGTTGGTTATGGTTATGGTTATGGTTATGGACTTCATTATTGTCTTTGAGTATTAATCACTTTATCTTGTTATATGTTCGGAACTCATCCGACATAGGGTGTTGGGAGGTTATGGTTGGGTATTGGGGGTGGTCTCAAGTCCTTGTTAGATTTGAAGCACCCAACACGACTAAGCCCTAGTTTGGGTTGTGTCAACAATGCTCATGGGAAATTAAAGGACCCAATAGTACATAGAATGGTAAAATCTTCAGGGTCCTTCTTCTTCTCAACCAAAGATCGAAAAGCAATAGCACTGCACTGTTGCATATTATAAGTGGGATAAAAATTCACCATTCACTTTTTTAGTCACCAAATCCTTCATGAATTTTGTATAACTGAGCAACTGCTCCAACACTTTTATAAAAGGGATATTTATAGATAATTCCTTCAACGTCGACATAAATTTCTTATATTTTCCTTCTTCTACTTTCCTTTTTAATCTCTAAGGAAAAGGCAAGGGAGATTGTGGAATGGGTTTTAATACTGGCTCAACCATTTTACTCTTTTCTTTGTCATTCTCACCTTGTTTATCAATTTGTTTGACTTCTCACCATTAATCACCAACTTTTTAATTTCCTCTTTGGGTGCATCAACTATATCCATAACATCATTCCTCAGCACATCAACCACAGAATTAGGTGGATCAATAGTAGTCTTACCACTCTGGTGGGTGATAGATTGGTAGTGATTGTTGTTCTTTAAGTTCTAAATAGTATTGCTCAAAAGAGTGCTCGGTTGATACTGATTCAATATAGTCAACATCTACCTAAACTGCTACTCAGGCGACTTAATCGCGGTAGCATAAAATACAACCTTTTGGCACAATCCTGATATGTCTACCTTAATCTCCTTAAGGCAACTCTCTTGGTTCTCTAAGACATCCACAAGCTTAGCCAACAATGCTTCTATTCTAGAGTAAGCATCATATTTCGTGGTGAAACATACACACCACTATTCTTTTTATAATCATTATTTGTCCTCTAGTCACCATCTCGTTCTTTGTTTATGTCCCTATATATGTCTTTATATTAGTTCTAATATGTTGTAGAAATATAGCACTTTCGATGCTTACAATGAGGCAAAATATGTAGGTTTCTGAGGGCTTTTTGTTAGATTAGATCTATTTTGGGTATATTTTGCAGGAAACCATGATTTGGATGATAAGTTGGTGAAAATAGTGAAAAAAGGCATTTTTGGTTACTTTTGGAGTGATTATGGATGATTGGGATATTTTCCAGCTTGATCATGATTAATGCATGTTTGAAATTTAAAGAGGAGCTAAAAACCTGACTCCCAGCACCAATCAAGTCAACATGTGGTCGCAAAGCAGGTGCTAGAAAGTCAAAATCCTGAGAGTTGAACACTACAGGATTTTCGCTCCTGCTATCTGTGCCCTGTGGCTGGTCCGCAGGTAGTACCTGTGCCCTGCCAGACCGCAGGTGCAAGAAGCAGGTGGCCACTGACCCGGTTTTCTCCTATTTCATTCGGGCTTAGTTTTTAGGTTTTTCTCTTTTACTATAAATACCTTTTATGTACTTTTTAGCCAGTTATGTGTGAGATATATAGAGTCAATACTTTTAACACTTTGAAACATATTTTAATTTCAAGATTCGTCTTTGATCTTGGGATTTTGTTCTATTGAATTTACTTGATTATTCAGTTTACAGTTGTGGGTTTTTTTCCACCTTATAATTGTGATTTAATCTTTAATTTTCAACATGAATGTTATTGATTTCTTCACAATCATGAGCGCCTAAAACCCATAGCTAGGATTGTGGAAACCTTGGCAAATTGATGAAGTGGGATAAGCACGATTGTTGATGGGAAACCAATACCCCAGGCATGCGTTGCTTTATCTTCATTATAATAGTGTTCTTAGTGGTTGCAAATGTTAGGTCCCACCTATATATTACTACTTGCTCTAATAAAGGCGTAGTAACTAGGAAAAGATAAAGACAATAGTAATTTGGGGAGTTAATAGAAGATCTGTTGCAGTATTACCGTATATGCGAATAACTATTTGCCTTTATCTAATAACATGAGACTCAAAAGGTGATAGTTAACTCGAAGAAGGGTAAGGGTTAGTAAAGTGACACTCTAAGACTCAATAGGTAAAGGGTGAAATCCTCTTGCTCGTCCAAAATAATATAGGAGGTACATAACTTATCTATTCTGCATGCAAGGTATTAATTTGGTTCAACAACGCATATAAACCTACAGAGTTGAGATGCAAGGGGGAATGCTATCCTAGTATTCACCCATAACTAATTTCAACCAGAGTTAATATTGTTACTTTCTCGAGATTATGATAACGCTCAATCTACAGCTCTCGTAGGAGTGTAAAGCGGTCGTTAGCAAATATAGAACCCAACCTGGGTTGGGTATCGATCCCACAGGGAATAGCTTGGCCAACAAGTAAGCAGAATTACTAAACTTTTGGTGCAAATCTCGTAATAGGGGGGATTCTTGTCGTGCAAGTAATTTAAATAAAGTATCAAAATAAAAGCTGAAAATAAAAAGAAAGAATGTTACGTGAGTTGTAAACAATGAGAATTGAAGCGTTGGGGTTATGTCCACCTTCTGAGTTATACGTCTCTATTGGCTATGAGTGTGTAGAATTGTGACATGCATGTGCTTATAGAGAATTGTATTCGATGGTAAATCCAGGCGTCTTTCGACCTATTCGAGGATTATTTCACTTTAACTCTTTCGAGCTTAAAGAGTGTCTAACGGTACGAATTCTCCAAGAGGTTAGTCTAGTTACGACACTAGCTTTTTAATAGGAAAGGGTGTCCTACTACCTTGACATTATCTCTTTTCCAGACAGATAACCTTTCTTTCGAACAAGTTAAATGTTATACTGGCGTTATTCTATGTGCCTGTAGCCACAAGAATTTGCATTAAGATGAAGAGAATAATGATATAAGCAGCATACGTGTCACGAACTCATAAACTCACAGCAATAGATAGTATCTCATACGGCTTCCATAACCCCAACAGAGAAGTTTAGTTACCCATGAATGCGAAGGAAATCACAATTTGCATTGTTGTTATTATACCACAATATTGATGATTTTCGTGTAGCACAAGTGGTAGGCGTGAGGCGTGAATTCCTTAGCAAAGTAACGTTTCTCTTGTTGCGGAAATTAAGAATTGAATATATGAATAAAAGAAGAAAAATAGAATTAATGGGAAGATTAGAAGAGTTGTAATTGAGAAGTAGAATGTATCTCTCCACTAAGGGAGGATTGTCTCTCTCCACCAAGGGAGGAATGAATAAAAATCTCTATCATGATAGGGTATTTATAACACCCATATCCTATTCCTACTAAGCTAATGAAATACTTAACCAAATCCTACTAAGCTAATGAAATACTTAACCCAATTGTACTAGGTTAATGTATCATTATCCTAATCCTAATAAGCTAATGAAATACTTAACCCAATTGTACTAGGTTAATGTATCATTATCCTAATCCTAATAAGTTACTGCTAGTCCCCAACGTCTTCAGAAATGTTGTTTTAGCCCGGGACAAATTTTCCATGCATCACTTTTGGTCCTTTAGGCGTCCAAGCTCCCTTTTCTTCCTTTGTGAGCTTTCTTTGGCGTCAAGTTATCCACAAAATGCTGAATTCTGCATCATTTATACCTGAAACTTTGCTAATCATGTTCTTTAGCTCACATATAGGAAAAAGGGCTAAAAGTGCAGGAAATATATAATTTGTTCTCAAAACATGGCTAAAATATGGGCAAAATCTAGTGCTATAGGCGTGTATATTCGCCTATCATCAACACCCCACACTTGAAGCTTTGTTCGTCCTCGAACAAAATATCATGTCCCTCTAAACATCAACTTAGGTTTTCACAGCAACAACATAAAATATTCATCAAGACAAGCATAGCAATCATTAACAAAGAGTAGTTTTCCGATCATTAGTAGAAACAATTTAACCTCTAGCATAGACTCGTGATGGTGGTAAACTCATATTCAAAAGTCAAGGCACAAAGAATCATACACAACTATCCAAAACTCATCAACCATGTGTGTATCACAATATATTACCCATAGTCACTCACAAGTATAGCATATTTTTCAAACATGGGTATCAAAATATCCTTGCTCTCACTCTCACTAAGAATTCATATGTAGCAACTGATGACCATAGGCTTGCCCTTAGTGTACTACTCCACTAAATGTTAGAATGTTAAGATTAGGATCAAGTAGGTCTTTTGATGGTTGTAATGTAGGCTAAGGGACAGGTAAGATCAGCTATTTTGGCCAGAAATAGTGACTAAGTTCCTAAGCACTTTAATACATCACATTGTATCATTGACACTTATTCTTTCTTTCAACCTTTCTTCTTTCTTTTATTCTACCACCCTTGTTCTCCTCTTTTGTTTTTCAATTTTAAGCATAACTCACTTTTCAGCTTTCTTTTTCCTTTTTCTTTTATCAACATACCTCTTATGATAGCACTTTCTTTTTCATAACACATTCAAGCACCATTATAATTTAAAGCATCATACTCACCCAATTTCCTCTTTTGTTGTCACATGACTTTTTCACTTTAAAGCACTTAGGAATTTGGATCAAATTATGGTCTTGAAAAAAATGGATTAGGCTTACACACGAGGTTGTCAAAGAAATAGGCTAAAGGCTCAAAAGGGTTTAACTAGGATGATGTCCAAGGGTAGGTAAAACAAAGGTAAACATATGTAGGTTGCCAAATAAATGCCTAAATCATCTCCTAAACTTACACTCCTTATTTTCGCTTTGCATACATACCAGGCAAGTTCTAGCATCAGCCACAAACATAGAATATACTATTATCTCACGCACACAAGGCACATGGTCGACTTGATTGGAAGTAATATAGACTCTCGACCCAACAAGTAAAGGAATTGAACCACACACTATCACATAATGAGTCACAACTAGAGCCTAAACGTCTCAGTAGTCATAATTGTAGCACATACTCTTGTTATAATCTCATGCTGCCTATTAGAATTATTTCATGTGAAGTTACGTTAAAAAAAAAATTTACTACTAAAAAAAAAAAAAACGAGAAAACTAAGCAAAAAAAACAAAATGAGAAAACTAAGCAAACAAACATGAATAAATGCAAATGCGGATAGAGAAGTATAGCATGCAAATACCATCACCCCACACTTAGACGGGACACACTGTTCTCAGTAGAAAATAAATAAGAAGAACCTGGTTAGTCGGACTCATTCTCTATGTCTGGGGTCATACCCCTTTGCATCGGAATCATCATCAGAGTAGTCATCCTTAGAAGTTCCTCATAAGTATCCCACTTAATTCTAAGAGTGAGTCGAGGTGTTTGCAGCGAGGAGGGTTCTCCTTGCTCTTTTTGGCCTCTTTTCTTGCCTTTTTGTGACGTGGTAGCCTTATCTTTGCCTTGTCTTTTGGTGCCATTGTACCTGAAATCTCAATAGAGTCATGTTAGCATCATCTCAATGGATACAATCTATAAACAAGCAGAGAGGTACCACCCCACACTTAGGTTGTTGGCACAAACTAGTGAAGTGAAAGTGGTCGATTACTTAGACTTCATCGACATACGTTTTAGGGGCTAAATTCCGACAAGAAAATCAGAGATGTATCACTTCTTGGAACCTTTGAAATACTTTCATGTTAGGTATAACAAGACTACTACATAGGGATTATATCATGGTAAAGTTTCTATCAATAATCTCAACCTCCTATGTCGGTAGGCACTTATAAGTCTTATTCCGATGAACGGGATCTTCTAACATGCAAGTATTCAAGTGACAAGATTATGCAATGTTCATGACTATAGCAATTTCGCAAGTAGTATAACAATGCATTAAAATCAGATTCAAGTCGGAAATAAGTTAAGATTATCCTAACGTTTATGTTCACTCACGTGGTTTGTATCAACAATCCAAACACATTATCATCACCAATATTCTTTCAAGATGTAGCAATTCATAATATTCACAGCAATGTAGTACTTACGAGAAATAAATGAAGAATAAGAGAGTACTTACTTGATTGAAGCTTGTGGAGATGGTTTTGTGAATTGGAAGAGCAAAAAGAAAATTTTGAGAGGATTTGGGTGAATATGCAGCTTCTTTAGGTCACTTTGCAATGTGCTTATGTTTCAAGACCAAGTCCCCTTTATATAGGAAGGGAATGGGTTGGGTTTTGACCCAATTACAATTGGTTTTGGAGACAAAAATGCCACATATGCGGCGCATAATGCTCGGCATAGTCATGGTATATGCGGCGCATAGTGTATGGCATTTAGGGGCATATGCGGTGCATAGTCTATGGCATTTAGGGACATATGCACCGCATAGTGTACAGCATATGAGATACTGAGACTTAATGCTATACCATAGGCGGCGCATAGTGTATAGCACACTTGCGAATGGGCGGCGCATAGTGTATAGAACACTAAATTCCGAAGCCTTAGGCTATAGTATAGGTTGTGCATTGTTCGTGGCCTAGTTTTACCTAGGCCTAGCCTTCCTCGATGCCTATTTTGGCATGAGCAATGCTCAATCCATAACCTTATGCATCCTTATACCTAACTTACCACCTTTTCCATACAATACGTCCAAATCGTCATGTGAAACCAATCTCCTCGTTGAATACTTCTCGCACCTATATTTGCTCAAAACCAATGAAAACAATTAGTATGATGGGTTTCCTCCCACCAACCGCCTTAGTTTTGGTCGTGGCACGACTCTTATTTTTGGATTTTCATTTATCAAAAACAAAACAAGTACTAGAACGAAACAAAGACAAAACGATAAACAATAAATGAAAAATGATAAACGATGGGAGGCCTCCCATCTAGTGCCTTATTTATTGTCGTGGCATGACATAGTTACCTCGAGTACTCAGACTTTGTCGAGGTAAATGGTGGATCATTTTTTGAAAGGATTTAGACGACAATGAGGGTTACCTGTGGTCATGCGATCTTTTTCGAGATGGCTCATACGTTTCTCCGGAGAGTCACCAATTATATCATCAATAGTCCAACCTATAGCTCTCTTTTATCTTTTCAGAGCAGAGATGAGAGCCTATACGTGCTGTTCACTTAAATCATCTGCACTCTCTGGAAGTATATTTCTACTTTCCAAGAACACATACCTTAGATAATCGGGGAGCTCTTGCGATTCTAGCATTGGTGGCTCGTCAATGGGAGTCTTCGCTGTTGGTTGATTCTTGAGATCAAAATCTAGTTACTTAGGAGTATAAGACTCTATTTCTGTTAGATCACCCATAAGTTCTTCATAATCTTCATTATCCTCATGCTCAACATTCAGTGGCGCAGCAGACAATGGCTCAACAGTAGGTTGTTTCTCTATAGATAATGCTTTCATATCCTCTTGATGAACATTAGCTACAGATAACTCATTCATATCGCTGGGCTGCTTCATGGCTTTGCATATATCAAACCATACTACTTCGTCATTAATTCAAAACAAAAGCTCATTATCTTTCATGTCAATAAGCACACTTCCGGTTGCAAGGAAAGGACGTCCCAGGATTATGGGAACTTCAAAATCCTCCTTACAATCCAGAATAACGAAGTCTGCAGGAAATATGAATGAAGAAAATTTCACCAACACATCATTCAAGATACCCACAGGTCTTTTTACCGACCTATCAGCCATCACGAGCCTCATATTGGTTGGTGTCGAATCGCCTAGCCCCAACTTCTTGTAGATGGATAGTGGCATCAAATTTATGCTAGCACCTAGATCGCACAATGCTTTGGCAAAATCCAACGATCCAATAGTGCAAGGAATAGTGAAAGCTCCGGGGTCGGCCTTCTTCTGAACTATCGATCGGGTAGCAACTGCACTACAATGATGAACATTATCCGCTACCTCATAACTTGATGCCCGCTTCTTTGTCAACAGGTCCTTCATAAATTTTGCATATCCAGGCATTTGTTCAAGTGCCTCCACCAATGAAAGTTTCTGATTTCATCTCTCAATTGCGCCCTCTTGGATGGCGGAAAGAATCTTTCTAGGAAAGCGTCTCTCAATTGCCTCCAATTTGTAATAGAATCAGGAGTCAGCCCATTCAACCATAGTGTTGCCTCCCCAGACAGAGACAATGGAAATAGATGTAATCGAATTGCATTCTGACCAACACCAGGATTGTCAAACGACTTCCATGTAGAAATAAAGTTAATGAGATGCATATTCGAATCATCGCCTGCTAGTCCACCAAATAATCCCTTGAGTTGCAATAACAGAATCATGGTGCTTGTGATGTTGCACTTGGCTCCGGGCGCTAATGGTGGTGGAATTATGGCCCCAGTGGCTCCGGCACCATTAAGATCATCATCATCATCGTCGAAAGCTGGCTGCATAGGTTGGCGACCATACCTAAACCGAGATTGTCGACCTCTTCGATTGGCAGGTGTTATAATTTCAGCATCACGCCTAGGGTTTAGTAACTCGTCATCACCTAAATCCTCATCGTCAGGATTTGTTGCTCGCCCAGGGTTATCAATGTTTTGTTGGTGTACTTGGGCAGCGGCAAGGGCAGCCAATCTTGCTTGTTCCTGTTGAGCAGCCATCCTTTCGATTTCTACTTGTTCTTCCATTCTTCCAATGCGTTGTGGTTCAAGATTGATAGGTAATAACGGTTGACCAGAACTTCTAGTATGGGGCATGCACTGAATAAAAACGTGCAGTAAACAAAAACAAAAACTAAAAGTAAAAGTACGAGAATCTTTGACCAAAGGGTCTAGTAATTATCACAAACTTGATTGACACTCGTACTCCCCGGCAACGGCGCCAATATTTTGATAACGCTCAATCTACAGCTCTCGTAGGAGTGTAAAGCGGTCGTTAGCAAATATAGAACCCAACCTAGGTTGGGTATCGATCCCACAGGGAATAGCATGGCCAACAAGTAAGCAGAATTACTAAACTTTTGGTGCAAGTCTCGTAAGAGGGGGGATTCTTAGCGTGCAAGTAATTTAAATAAAGTATCAAAATAAAAGCTGAAAATAAAAAAGAAAGAATGTTACGTGAGTTGTAAACAATGAGAATTGAAGCGTTGGGGTTATGTCCACCTTCTGAGTTATACGTCTCTATTGGCTATGAGTGTGTAGAATTGTAACATGCATGTGCTTATAGAGAATTGTATTCGATGGTAAATCCAGGCTTCTTACGACCTATTCGAGGATTATTTTACTTTAACTCTTTCGATCTTAAAGAGTGTCTAACAGTACAAATTCTCCAAGAGGTTAGTCCAGTTACATCACTAGCTTTTTAATAGGAAAGGGTGTCCTACTACCTTGACATTATCTCTTTTCCAGACAGATAACCTTTCTTTCGAACAAGTTAAATGTTATACTGGTGTTATTCTATGCGTCTGCAGCCACAAGAATTTGCATTAAGATGAAGAGAATAATGATATAAGCAGCATACGTGTCACGAACTCATAAACTCACAGCAATAGATAGTATCTCATACGGCTTCCATAACCCCAACAGAGAAGTTTAGTTACCCATGAATGCGAATGAAATCACAATTTTCATTGTTGTTATTATACCACAATATTGATGATTTTCGTGTAGCACAAGTGGTAGGCGTGAGGCGTGAATTCCATAGCAAAGTAACGTTTCTCTTGTTGCGGAAATTAAGAATTGAATAGATGAATAAAAGAAGAAAAATAGAATTAATGGGAAGATTAGAAGAGTTGTAATTGAGAAGTAGAATGTATCTCTCCACTAAGGGAGGATTGTCTCTCTCCACCAAGGGAGGAATGAATAAAAATCTCTAGCATGATAGGGTATTTATAATACCCATATCCTATTCCTACTAAGCTAATGAAATACTTAACCAAATCCTACTAAGCTAATGAAATACTTAACCCAATTGTACTAGGTTAATGTATCATTATCCTAATCCTAATAAGCTAATGAAATACTTAACCCAATTGTACTAGGTTAATGTATCATTATCCTAATCCTAATAAGTTACTGCTAGTCCCCAAAGTCTTCAGAAATGCTGTTTTAGCCCAGGACAAATTTTCCATGCATCACTTTTGGTCCTTTAGGCGTCCAAGCTCCCTTTCCTTCCTTCGTGAGATTTCTTTGGCGTCAAGTTATCCACAAAATGCTGAATTCTGCATCATTTATACCTGAAACTTTGTTAATCATGTTCTTTAGCTCACTTATAGGAAAAAGGACTAAAAGTGTAGGAAATATATAATTTGTTCTCAAAACATGGCTAAAATATGGGCAAAATCTAGTGTTATAGGCGTGTAAATTCGACTATCATCAGATTACTACAAACAAATCCCCCCATTTACTTTCTAGTACTGCTTGTAGACTACAATTGCCGATAACTGCAAACCACGTGTTCATTTCGGATTTGAACCCAACCTCATTTGAGTTACTATATCTTGATAGCGATCGTACCATCATTTAAAAATAGGTGATTCTTGGACATCATTAAGTTCCGACCTTGATTCCCTTACCTCAAATTCCAAGTTTCTTAAGTACACTTTTGTCCCTTGGCTTAAAAACTCACCATCTCTCTACCCCAAGTACTTTGCATCCTCCTCAGTATTAGATTTGTAATGTATAGAAAATTTACCCTGTGCACCCACAACATTTACTTTTTCTGCTCTGATAGCTATGAATTGCTTGGTAATCAACCCAATCTTAGTCCTCATCTAAGCCAACTCTTGAGCCACTAACTTATGTAGGGCTTTCTGCTCACTAGAAGTACCAATAGCATAAGTATTGGCTGACCTATTCACCTCCCTAGTATTCCATTCTCAATTGGATTTAGACACCCGATCTAAGATTTCTGTAGCTAGCTCCCAATGAAGTCTCATGAAAGCCCGATTAGTAATAGTATTCGGCACAACCTTGGTATTTTCACTCAAGGCACTATAGAACATCTCAAGTAGATTCCTCCCTAAAATTGTGTTATTGGTAACATTAATTAACTTCCTCTTGAACCTAAACCATGTCTCATTCAATGCCTCTAAATATAACTAACTAAAATTATAAATCTAATTCTTCAACCGCAGCATTCCATAAGGCGGGAAAAATTGATCTAAGAATTATGTCCTTGACTCATTCAAGTGTTGATGGACACATGAGGCAATTCTCTTAACCATAATTTTTCTTTACATGTAAGACAGAATGGGAACCTGACACACCCTCAACAGATTGTATAAAGTACAAATCCCCACAAAATCCATAATATGCATGTTTACATCATTAGTAAGTGAATCAACCAATACACTCTTCAAATTAAGCTACTAAATCATTACACTAGTAATGTCAAACTTCATTCCTTAGTTCAACTCTGGAGGAATGATATCTCCTATCTCAATTGGTTAAACATACCCCAAAACTTCCTCTAGATCATTATACACTAGCAAGTACTGATATGCAGGTGATGGAAGTCTATCCCTTCTATCTTTATCTTTGTCGAGTGTTGCTCAACATTCTTTCTCTTGTATAACTCTTTCCTCCTCATAGGCTACATGAAGACAACTTCCAACCTCATATTCTCTTTAGCTATTAATTACAAAGTCGTTTGGGAGGTTGTTTGTTGAACCCTATGTAGAGGTGGTAGATCTAAATCATTTGGGTCATCCTAAACTTCATGTTACAACCATCATGCTCATACTCTTCCATATTACAATGCATTCTTCGTTCAAGCACAAGATCTAATAGATACAAGGGATTTTCTTAACTCTGAGTACTGAGGAAACACTAGCATATAACTTGGAAATAATAGAAAACCCAAAAACCAATAACCTCAACAAACTGAATCAATCAATCCATAATCGTATTCCCCAACAATGGTGCCAAAATTATATGTAGCCCAAATTATACCTCCTAAAAAGTATAATGCGATAATTTGTCAAATATAAAACACAATAAGGTTGGGGTCAAACCCACAAGGAATAGGATAAAACTCTATCACGAGCTTACTGATGTCACTGGAAACTGTAAAAAATAAATGAGGTTTTTTTAAGAATATTAGTAATAGTAACAATGCTTGTCAAGTAAGGTTGTTCTCAGTATGAGACAATCACTAGTATTGTGATCCCCAAGACTTCTTAACTCCACAGACTTATCATGCTCATCAAACGATATCAGTGTCTTGCATGTAGAATCTAATAAGTTATGCATCACCTAACCATCTCTCGAAATTGGTTTGGGATGAATTTTACTCATCTCTTCTCAATCATAGAGTGTCACATTCCGAACCCTTTATTTTGAATCCTAAATTAACTATCTCCTCTCATTCTCAAGTTAATTAGATGAAGGTTGTTAGCTTTAAATTACTATTATGATCTTTTATTCCAAATACCTAGCACTCTCTCAAGTTAGTATCAAATACAGGTTTGTTCATAACATTTCCAACTATTAAAAAAGCAATCAAAGCAACAAAAAACACAATACATGCATGACTACCAATTTAGAATGACTTTGCACTTACTCTATTTTGTTAATCCATTAGGGTTCCCACAATCCTAGTTATGGGGTTCAGCTGCTCATGATTGCAAGAACACACATAGAATTCATAACTAAAAGCATACGAATGATCTCACAAATAATAAGAATGAAAACTAAAATCATAACTTTATATCAAACCCTAAAACCCAAGAATAAGAATTCAAAGATCAAAAGCGTATCTTATAACTCTAAACAATGTATTTAAGTGTGTAAAATGGGTAAACTATTAATGAAACACAAAAAAGGTATTTATAGTTACATTAAAGTTTTCCTTAAAAATAGGCTAACAAAGGTTGGCAGTGACAACGCCTATGGCAATGGGTCATCTCGACAAATGACAACTTATTTTTAGCTCTGTCTCTTAGGGTCCATGTGGTTGGTGATGTCTTGTCAGGTCACTTGATGAGTTTTTACTTGACTCATTAGATACCCAGCTAAATTTTGAAATTTCAAAACCTGACCTTCATATGCTTAGAATAAGGATCACTACGAGTCGTAGTCTGACCTTACGACTTATCACCAACTTTTATTTTCACTGTGATCCTAATGCACGCTTTAAAACTTGTTCCCCTTTTGCTCAGAACGCCTCTCACTACGACTCGTATTTTGACCCTATAAGTCCTACTCAGTGTATACTTCATTCTATAACTTCTGGACATTCACTTGTCAGGCTATAAACTGGACAATGAGTCGTAGTATTACCCAATGACTCATTTTCCAAGCAGAAAACTGCTATTTGGTGTATTTTTTCCTTATTCTATTCCACTTACTTCCGACCTATTTTCCTACAAAACTCAACAAAATACATCATCTCTATATAAAAATACCTTTGGATTTGTAAGGATTATTTATTTGAAGCATCTTAAGTATCGTAATTCAATGACACATTAATACTTAATATTAGCGTCACCATCATTTAACCAATTTATTCTAGCGCAGAGCTTCGAGTTGTCCTCTTCAACCTAGAGGAGAGTATTGTAGTCTTTAGAAATATTAAGTTCTAAATTTTTCAAGAAAGAAGGGTATATGTATGAGGGGGTATCGAATTTCTCTAACTCTCACAAAAAGGTTTTTTTTCTTCCAAAATATATCCCCATAGGTATTTTACTCCACAAAGTGGCTGCTTCTCTAACTTAAGTATTGGCCTGCAGGAGGTTTTTATTTATCCAGCAACTTTTGATGATGTTCAAAAATTAGGGTGTTTAATCCAAAAGGTTTCAATCCTAATGGTTTTTCGACCTCTAGATGTGTTATGGTTCGCAATAGTGAGGATAAGATAGTATGGTTAGAATGAGTTGTTTTGCAAATGAGTTTTTTTTGAATTCGGGTAAAGTTGGAGCCTTTTATCATTTGAAAAAACTCAGTCAAGTCATTTGATAATAAGGCTAATACTGTTACTTTTACGCCTATGATTATACCAAGTATAACGCCCTCCCTTAAACCCTAAGTCTAGAAGATTTCATTTGTTAATGCAAGACCAAAAGAGGTTATACATAATTTTATTAATATGTCGACCTCCCCTTTTATCATGCTGACACGGGATTTTATTAAAATCACCTTCCAATAACTAAGGGGCCTCTAGAGTACTATTATATTTAATTAAATTCTTCCAAAGCACATATCTTTTATAACTATCAGTGCTATAATAAATATCCAAAATAACATGAAGGAGAATTAGGGTTTACCTAAATCACAACATGAATTTCCTGATCTGTGCGGTTCTTAAGAGTAACTTGGAGAATATGAAAAAAGCACGTCAAAACCATCCCCCCTCAAATTACCTACAACAGGGACTTCAATATAATAATCAAAACAAAATTCATCTTTTAGAGAAATATGGCTTGTTATATTGGTTTCTAACAGCGCAACCAAACAAGGGTTATGATTTTGGATGAGATTCCCAAAGTTCCTTTTAAAATTCTCATTATTTACTCTCTGAGTATTCCAAACAACAAAACTGGTATCTTGGTCCATGGGATTAAAAGTGATAGTTGAGACTCGAACTTTTATGTTCTGCGAATTTGTAATCCGACAAAGCCTCATCGTGGGTGCCATAATCACTCCATATTTTGTCAAATATTGATTTGTTGTAGGATGAAGGTCAAAGAAGTATTTTAGAGGATATATTAGGACAATTGTGTATATTTTTTGTCCTATTTCTTGGAGAACACAAAAAGGGTTACGTACATTAGTCTTGAAATTTCTATGAATGAAGCTCTGGTTAATGGGGTCCTTCCTAAAGCATAGCGGGAGGCTGAGGGGAAGAAAGAGAAATGGGTGTATAAGGAGTTAGCATGAATTATAGTTAACCTTCTTGGTCTGGTTGAGGTTTCTATGGGAGGATTGGATTGTTTGTAATTATCTTTGGGGAGTAAAGAAGGGAATTTGGGAGATATTGCTTATATTGGGATAAAGGCTCAAGTAAAGGAGTAGTTTACACAAACCTCATAGTCTAGAGGAAGCCCAGAAGTGTTGTCGGGACTGAGGGATTTATATTGTTTGTTGACCATATTTGGTTAACAAAGTTTTCCAATGAAATTCCCTTTCCCTCGATGATTAGCTGTGCAAGTTGTTTCTCATTTTGGAGATCCACATCGATTTTACACCATTGATTTATAGAATAAATATGGCTCCATTTTCTTTTAACCTCATTTTGATCCATGACATAGGTTGGTATGGACGTTGGATCAGTAGCATTGTTAAGATTTGAGGAGGATAAATCGGTGGTATTTGGAAAGTGGATGTTGGACTATTCAGATTGATGTTATGAGGACAAATTTATGGGTGAAGGGAGAGAGGTGGATCTGTTGGTCATAGGGGACATGGGAGGTCGACATCCTAAGAATTTAAGTAAGAATGAGAAGTAAGAGTGTTGGTTGGTTGATTTAGAGGGTACAATAATTGTAAATCTTTATAATGAGATATCAGAGTAGTAGGATTTGTAGGTGAAGATATGGAAGAGACAAAGGGAGTAGGCTTAATTTCTTGGAAAGAAATCATTTTCACTTGTCTAACATTAGTTACCAAGTATAATTATCATCAGAAGAGTGGTTTTGCAAATAGGGTAGTATAGCGGGCCTAATTTAATTTATTATAGGGAGTTTAGTAGTGAAAGTATTATTATTAGGGTTTTAATTTGTAGTTTTGTAGGGGTGGAATTAATGGTATTAGGAATGTCCGTAAGAGTATTAATTTTTTTATCAAAAGAAGCACTGGTGGAGGGAGAATTAGACATGATAGATATAAGTAATATGTATTTTTATATTTTTTATTCATAATAATATGATTTTATGGGGATATTTTCGTAATTCAACTTTCAACTTTGGACTATCCACTTGTAGAATAGTATAGATAACTACCCTTTCAATTTTATTTTGTGTTTCTTTTCACCTTATAAGACATCACATAAAGATCACTATTAACTTTACCAAATTTAGTTTTATTATTTTTGATTCAGTGATAATGTTTTCCTCATTTTGTTTCTTTTCATAAGAGACGCCACGGTATTATTTTTAATTTTGTGTGCAACTTCAATCTATTAGGTCACGACAGATCTACGGTGATAAATTTTTCCTGATTTTGTGGGTTTGCATTTTGGACTATAGAGGTAATGGCGAGGACTACTAAATAGTTTGCCATAGTATTTGGTAAAGTTGTTGACGGAGGTGACAAGTCATGGTCACCATGGGTTGACCTACCGGCGATGATGGTTTGATAACTCGAAAGTTATGTTTGATAATAACATTGTTTTCCAATCTATTTAAAAGCTAGAAGGTCAAAATTTATTATTTTTTATTTTTATTTGTCGGTTAATGTTAAACTAAACAAGTGTCAGATGGTATAGTGAGGGAATCTGTATGCATTAGATAATTTTTGACTTTTTTGTATAGATATTCCCTTTTTGGGTGAATACAATTTATGTATAGATCTTGAGGGATCCTGACAGTTACTTTTGTATTTTTCCACTCCTTCAAATAAAAAATACAATTTATGTCTTTTCAAATATTTCTGACGCAAATAACCTCCAGGAGATACTGTTAAGGTTAGTGTACACTCTATCCTCCTTAGACCACATTTTTTAGGATTCCATTAGGTATGTTGTTGTTGTACTTGTTATGCAAATATCTACATATAGGTATAATTATACACACACACACACACTACTAAAAAATCTGTAAAAAGAAACCTAAAATAAACCTCAAAAATAGGTCTCAAAAAAGAGATCTCATGAGGTCGCTTTTACCCTCAATATTATTTTACAAAAATTCTTTTATAAAAATAATTCTCATGAGGCTTCTTAAATGAATAAGAATATCCATAAAATAGTAACAGTGACCTTGTGAGGTCGAAACTAAATTTCAAAAAAATAGCAACATCATGAGGTCGCTAAACATTTAAAAATTTAAAATATATTATAGAATGTACGTTATATCACTATTATTCAAATAAAAAATTTATTATTTTATTTTTGGTCTAGTTTTAATAAAATTAAACATAGTTTTGGGCAAAACTTTCACCACACTCCATCTCATTTCCAATACCCCAACTGGCCCCCTCTCTTTCTCTCTTTGTAACACCCCACATCATCCATTAGTTAGCACGTGGTAATATGCTCTTGTATTTAAATACTAAAAAATTAATTTTTCCTTATTTTGATTTTTCTTTGCATGAGATATTTGATAAGCTTTCCGCCGATTTAAGATTCTCCCAAATACGATACCCGAGCAAGAAATTACGACTAATTTAAGTCCTAGTCGAAGACACCATCATTTTTGTGCATGGCGCATCGCGGAGAGGGTCTATTTAACAATTGTCAAATTTCAGTAGCCTAGCACGATTATGGCGTGTCGCGCTAAAATTCCAGCTCCCAAATAGTGGGACAACACGATGGCTCTGCGTCGAGGTGACCCTAAGAATCCCATTCGTCAATTTTCAGTGAACCACCACGATTGTGGCGCATTGTGGTGGCCTATAAAATCGGGCTCCCAATTATATTTTATTCCATCTCATTAAGGGTATATTAGGTATTTTTCACTCCCACCCTCTTATTAGCTTAAACACGGGATTATACTCCCAAGTGACCACATTATTCATATTCTCTTCCAAAAATTCACAAGAACACTATTTACGGTTTCAAAATAAAACCCCAATTAACTCAAGATTCAACCGTGGATTTTCAAAACTGAGTGAAGATTTAGAATTCCCAAACCGTAGACTTCAAGAATCATCCATCAAATTTCTAAATTGAGGTACGTAGGGATTATCCTAAAACTATATGGGCGTTAAAAACACTCAATTATGATTTAAAAATCATCAAGCATGAATTTGTTAAAGGGGTTTTGAGATCCATGATTTTATTATGCTTTATGCATGTTTAATGATATTGTTGTTTTGGCCTTTAGGCCTATCCCCCTTAAATTGATTTAAACCTATATGAATATGTGTGATGTTGAAGATTTAATAGAGAGCATTATTATTGAAATCCCTCTCTTTGATGATTTTTGACATGACCACCTTGTGTATTTGAATATTGAAAAAGAGAGGTTCTTGCATATGTTTACATGAGCTTTAAGAAAGAGTTTCTTGAAATGACTTATTGATATGGTGGTCCCAGATTTACGTTTTCAAACAGAGATTACTATATGCTAATAATGGCTCAGATATGTGACTTCCAAGTCAATGGTATGACGATACCATATAAATGTATGCCATAACAAAGTTAGAAATTTTAGAGAATATTTTCAGAGAATGTATGTCTTAAAGAGTTAAAAATAGGCATAAAGAGAGTTAGATGGGTGCCTGAAAAGGGATATAGTTCAAGTAACTCTTAGCCTAAAACCATGATTTTCCGATCCGGGGAGATTATTTTTATGTTGGTAACGGTCGTATGGAGTAGTAGAGTCAGAGACTCTAACCCTTACGGTACACTTGGGTTGGAGGCTTTCCCGCCAATCAATGGAGGATTCTATTTAGCCAGTGGAATTACAGAGTTGTAGGGTATACCACCTAGCGCAAAAGTAAAATGAAGAGTGTCACAGAGTTCGGATGATTTTACAGAGTCTTTCAAAATTCCCATGAGATTTCTTACTATATGATATGTTTATGAATTGTTTTAAACTTCTCTCATATATGTTGAATATAAATTATTATTTTGGATCTGCTCTGCATACCAGTACATTTGTATTGACCCCCTACCTCCTAGGTTTGGAGGCTCAGTCCAAGGGTTCGGCTAATCAGTAGAGTATTCTTGAGAGAAGTGATCCGTTCGGTGGTAAGCCTTCTTTGTTCCAGAATACCTCTTATTTCAGATTATGTTATTCTGCTATTTTGTTCTACTGGGGGCCTTGTCCCAGTTTTTGGAACAGTTTTGAGATGTAGTAAAGATTTCACAGACTAAGTTAGATCTTATTTAGATGTTTTGAATTGTAACTTTCTCATATCTTAAAACTTAGAGTTAATGACCATGTTTCCATATCAGATTGTATTTCTGCATATTCTCTTATTATATGAATGTTGTGCATGACTACCAGATAGAGTAAGATGTTCGGGCCTTTATGGTTCGGGATGTCTGTCATGGCCAGGCCCTAGTTTGGGTCATTACAAACATGGTATCAGAGCACAGTTCATGGTCCTAGGGTGTCTGCGAAATTGCATCGGGTAGAATCTTATTTATGGGTGTGTAGCATACCACACTTATAAGTAGAAGGCTACAAGGCGTTTAGTAATGTTTCTCTTCTTTGTGGTTTAGTTCGTGCTTCAGAGTCTGAATCCCCTAATCAATGGTCTCCTGTGTTTCAGAAAAACAATCATGCCTCTCCGTCATACTATCGAACAAAATGCACAGACATATGAAGTCCATCCCACTCATGGGATGAGGACCCAAAATAAAGCTCAGACTTTGGAGATTGATGCTACTCCGGGAGTCCCACCGATTTAGACCAGCCTACCTAGGGCACCTAGAGCTCCTCGGATGGGGACTAACAATACTCAGCCTTGTGAGAGAGAGCTATCTAATGCAGATTCAGGCAGTTTGTATCCACACAAACTCAGTGGTTGTAAGATATTGGGTATGCATATTTTACGTCTGAGGCTACAAGAGTGGTCCAGTTCATGAGAATGAACCCGCCAAAGTTTACTGGTACCAAGGTAAAAGAGGATCTACAGGAGTTTATGGATGAGATGGAGAAGATCTTCTACGTGATACATGTAGATGAGGTAGAGGGGGTTCAGTTAGTAGCTTACCAGCTTAAGAATGTAGAGAACCAATGGTATAACGATTGGGAAGATTCAAAGGGTGAGAGTGTTTAGCCCACAGTTTGGGCCGAGTTTGTGAAAGCCTTCCTCGATCGGTTCTTTTTTCTCAAGATGAGAGAGGCCAAATATGAAGAGTTTATGAATCTAAAGAAGGGAAAGATGAGTGTCCAGGAGTACACTTTGAGGTTCAACCAACTAGCCCATTATGCTCTAGATATGACTAGTAATATGAGAGCCCAAACGAGGAAATTTGCATCCGGCCTTTCAGATGACGTAGTGCTTGAATATCAGGGAGCAATGTTGAACTGGGAGATAGATTTTGCCAGAATATCATTCCACATGCAGTATGTTGAGGGAAAGAAAAAAAATTATTGAATCTAGAGAGAAGGACAGGCAGGCAAAGAGAGCCAAGATAGAAAACCAAAGCCACAGTCAACAGCAAAGTAGGAATTGGAGTAACAAATGGCAGAATAAGATATTTTCGGGTAATGCACACTCTGCATCCAGTGCTCCAGTGTCCAGACCCCTAGACAGACAGTGCCCTCAGTATTTTTAGTCCAGACAGGGGTTGAGAATGCAGGGTTCTTAGTCTCAAGGAAGTGTAGCTCAGACCTCTCAGACATACTCGTGTTGTGAGAGATATGGGAGAAATCATCTAGGGAGATGTCAGTTTGGTGATATGGTGTGCTATTCGTGAGGCCAACCAGGCCATATTCGGAGAGACTGTACAGCAACAAAGGGTAATGTTGGTGGAGCCAAGTCACAGATTAATTATTCTGCACCACCACCGCCTCAGAAGGGTGCAATTTCAGCCGTCGGAAATGGCCATAACCGGTCGTACTCCTTGACCAACTGCCAGGAGGTAGAGGCCTCACCGGATATAGTTACTGGTACGTTGGAAATATTTTCTCATGATGTATATATGTTACTTGATCCCGGGTCTACCCTTCTTACGTGACACCTTATGCGGCTATTAGTTTTGGGTTTGAGACCGATGTGATTGCTGAACCTTTTTCTGTTTCTACACTGGTGGGAGATTCTTTTGTGGCTAGAAGGGTGTATAGAAATTGTGTGGTGACTGTTTGTAGGCAGGATACTATCGCAGACCTCATAGACTTAGACATGATTGATTTTGATGCTATCCTAGGGATGGATTCGCTTCATTCATGCTATGCCACACTAAATTGTAGAACCCAAAAGGTTACTTTTTCCTTCCCGAATAAACCATTAATAGAATAGGAGAGACATTCCTTAGCACGTAGAGGGCACTTTATATCTTACCTCTGAGCCTGTAAACTCATTTTTAAGTGTTGCTTGTATCATCTTATTTGGGTTAAAGATTCAAATACCAAAAACCTTTCTCTTCAGTCTGTCCCTGTGGTGAATGAGTTCCCAAAAGTTTTTCTTGATGCTCTCCCAGGCATACCACCTGATAGAGAGATAGATTTTGGTATTGATTTGTTCTCAATACCCATCCCATCTCTATTCCGCCATATAGAATGGCTTCTTCAGAACTGAAAGAGTTGAAATAATAGCTAGCAGATCTTCTAGACAAAGGTTTTATCCATCCTACTATTTCTCCCAGGGGTGCACCTGTACTCTTCATGCGAAATAAAGATGGTTCCCTCCGTATGTGTATAGATTATCGCCAGTTGAACAAGGTCACTATTAAAAATAAAAATACTCTTCCTAGAATTGATGATCTTTTTGACTAGCTTCAAGGTGCTAGATCTTTTTCAAAGATAGACCTTCGTTCGGGATACTATCAATTAAAATTTAGAGAGTCAGACATTCCCGAAATAGCCTTCCAAACCAGATACGATCATTATGAATACTTAGTCATGTCCTTCGGGTTGACTAACGCCCCTGTAGCCTTCATAGATCTTATGAATAAGGTGTTCCATCAGTTTTTAGATTTGTTTGTCATAGTTTTTATTAATGATATCTTAATTTATTCTAAGAGTGAGGAGGATCATGCCAAGCACTTCCGAATCATCCTTCAGACTCTTAAAGATCATAGGTTGTATGTAAATTTTTCCTAGTGTGAATTCTGGCTTAATGTTATTTATTTCTTCGGGCATATTGTATCTAGTGATGGGATTAGGGTTGATCCCCAAAAGGTTGAGGTAGTGAGAAAATGGCCCAGACCTACGACTCCAACCAACATTTGGAGCTTCTTGGGTTTGGTGGGGTATTACAAAAGGTTTGTGGAGAGTTTCTCTTCCATAGTTTTACTGCTCACTAAGTTGACGCAAAAAAGGTGAAGTTTGTGTGGTCTGACTCCTCTGAGAATAGTTTTGAGAAATTAAAAGACAAGTTGACCTCTGCACCTTTTCTGACTCTTTCGGAAGGTACAGAGGGTTTTGTTATGTACTGTGATGTGTCCCATGTGGGACTTGGGTATTTACTTATGCAGCCCAATAAAGCAGTGGCTTATGCGTCTAGGTAGTTAAAAGTGCATGAGCGAAGTTACCCTACCCATGACTTGGAGTTAGCGGTTGTGGTGTTTATGCTTAAAATCTGGAAGCATTATCTCTATGGGGTACATGTTGATATATTAAATGAGCATAAGAGTTTGCAGTATGTTTTCCCGCAGAAAGAATTGAATCTCAGGCAATGATGTTGGTTGGAGCTTTTGAAGAATTATGACAAGAGCCTGCACTACCATCCTGGAAATGCAAATGTGGTAGCCGACGTCCTCAGCAGGTTATCTATAGGCAGCTTTTTGTATGTTGAAAAAGGAAAGAGGGAGATGGTGAAGGATATTTACTGACTTGCAAATCTAAGAGTGCGACTCTTGGATTTTGAAGATGGGGGAGTGGTTGTTCAAGAGATAGCTAAATCTTCCCTTTGTGCTAAAGTTAAAGAGAAGTAGATTGAAGATCACATCTTGATGTAGATCAAGAAAGATGTGGGTCAACAGAAGGTAATGTCTTTTGAAATTGGTGGTGATAGAATTTTGAGATAGCAGGGTTGACTATGTGTGCCAAATATAGATGGGTTACGAAAGAGGATCCTTGATACAGCTCACACTCCGAGGTATGTTGTTCACCCAGGATCTAATAAGATGTATCATAATTTGAAAACCATATACTGGTGGAATAATATGAAGCGTGATGTGGATAACTTTGTTAACAAGTGTTTGAATTGTCAACAAGTGAAAGTAGAGCATTTGAGGCCAGATGGTACCTCCCAATAGATAGATTTGCCCTTGTAGAAGTGGGAGATGGTCAATATGGACTTTATTATGAGACTTCTTAAGTCCCAAAACCAGTATGATTCTATTTAGGTAATTGTAGACCAGCTGACCAAGTCAGCCCACTTTCTGCCTGTGGGAACCAACTATTTGGGAGATGACTATGCCAAGTTATACATCAAAGAGATAGTCCATTTGCATAGAGCACCTATATCCATCATATCTGACCGAGGTACTAAATTCTTTTCACAGTTCTGGAGATCTTTTCAGAGGGGTTTAGGTACCCAAGGGAACCTGACTACGGCTTTCCACCCTCAAAAGGATGGGCAAGTCGAACATACTATTCAGATCCTTGAAGATATGTTGAGAGCTTACATGATTGACTTCAAAGGTAGTTGGGTATATCACTTGCCATTGATAGAGTTTGCTTATAATAATAGCTACCATGCCAGTATTAAGATGGCTCTATTTGAAGCTTTGTATCGGAAAAGATGTAGATCACCGATAGGGTGGTATGAAGTGGGTAAAACTCAGTTGTTTGGGCTTGATCTTGTTCATCAGGAAATAGAGGATGTGAAAATTATTAGAGAACGACTTAAAATAGTCCAGAGTAGATAGAAATCCTATGCCAATGTTCAGAGAAGGGAGCTGGAATTTGAAGTTGGTGATTGGGTATTTCTCAAAATTTCCCCTATGAAGGGAGTTATGCGATTCGGGAAGAAAGGTAAGCTGAGTCCTCGCTATATAGTGCCATACCATATTTTGAGAAGGTTAGGTGGGGTTGCATATGAGTTAGAGTTGCCTGCAACATTGGGTTCTGTTCATCCGGTATTTCACATATCCATGTTGAAGAAATGTATTGGAGACCATTCATTAGTGTTACCTGTAGAGGAGGTCAAAGTGACAGACTCCTTATCCTATGAAGAGAAACCTATTGTAATAGTAGATTGTCAAGTTAGAAAGTTGAGGAGCAAAGAGATAACTTCGGTTAAATTATTGTGGAAAAATTAGAAAATTGAGGAAGTAACTTGGGAATCAGAAGATGTCATGAGAGATAGATACCTAGACTTATTTGAACCGGTGAATGACGAAATAGAAGGTACAATCCTTGTGTTATTCTATTATAGCCTTAGTATGTTTGAAATTGTGCTTGTCTGTGTTCTGCATCATCATTCGGGGACGAATGATCCCAAGGGGTGGATAATGTAACACCCCGCATCGTCTATCAGTTAGCTTGTGGTAATATGCTTTTAGAATTAAAGACTAAAAAATTAATTTTTCTTAATTTCACTTTTCCTCACATGGGAAATTTGATAAGATTTTTGTCGATTTAAGATTCGCTCAAATCCGATACCCAGTCAAGAAATTATGGCTAATTTAAGTCCTAGTCAAAAACACCATTATTTTTTGTGCTTGGCGCATCGCGGAGGGGGTCTATTTAATAATTGTCAAATTTCAGTAGCCTAGTGCAATTGTGGTACGTCGCGTTGAAATTCCAAGCCCCAACTAGTGGGAAAACCCAATGGCTCCGCGTTGCGGTGATCCTAAGAATCCTATTCATCAATTTCCAGTGACCCATCGCGATTGTGGCGCGTCGCGGTGGCCCATATAATCGGGCTCCCAGTTATATTTTATTCCATATTATTAAGGGTGTATTAGGTATTTTCCACCCCCTTATCAACTTAAACACGGGATCATGTTTCCTAAGTGACCATATTATTCATATTCTCTTCAAAAAAATTCATAAGAACACTCTCTAGGGTTTCAAACCAAAAACCCAATTAACTCAAGATTCAATCGTGGGTTTTCAAAACTAAGTAAAGATTTGTATTCCCCAAGTTGTAGGCTTCAAGAATCATTCATCAAATTTCTAAATTGAGGTACGTGGGGTTTATCTTAAAACTACATAGGCTTATTGAAAACACCCAATTATGATTTAAAAATCATCAAGCATGAATTTGTAAAAAGGGTTTTGAGATCCATAATTTTATTATGCTTTATTCATGTTTAATGATATTGTTGTTTTGGCCTTTAGGGCTTTCCCCCTTAAATAGATTTAAACCTATATGAATATGTATGACGTTAAAAATTTGATAGAGAGCATTATTATTGAAATCCCTCTCTTTGATGATTTAGAGTTGGTGAACTTGTTGCGAATGATTTAAGATGCTTGTTTAATGTTTTGAAGGGGATCTTTTCAATGTGTAAGTATTTAACATGATTTTAATGATGATTAGAGTATTTTCTTGGTATGATTTCTTTCTTGTTTTAAAAAGAAATAATTTAATGTGATTGACATTTTTGATATGACCACCTTGTGTATTTAAATGTTGAAAAAAGAGAGGTTCTTGCATATATTTACATGAGCTTTAAGAAAGATTTTCTTGAAATGATTTATTGATATGGTGGTCCCAGATTTACGTTTTGAAATAGAGATTATTATATGCTAATAATGGCTCAGAGATGTGACTTGCATGTCAATGGTATGACGATACCATATAAATGTATGTCATAATAAAGTTAGAGATTTCAGAGAATGTTTTCAGAGAATACATGTCTTAAAGAGTTAAAAATGGGCATAAAGAGAGTTAGGTGGTTTCCTGAAGAAGGATAGAGTTCAAGTAACTCTTAGCCTAAAACCGTGATTTACCGATCCGGGTAGATTATTTTTATGCTGGCGACGGCCGTGTGGTGTAGTAGAGTCAGAGACTCCAACCCTTGCGGCACACTTGGTTTGGAGGCTTCCCCACTGCGTCAATAGCAGATTTCATTTAGCCCATGGAATTACAGAGTTGTAGGTTATACCACCTAGCGCAGAAGTAAAACAAAGAGTATCACAGAGTTCCAATGATTTTACCGAGTCTTTCAAAAATTCCTATGAGATTTCTTACTATATGATATGTTTATGAATTGTTTTAAATTGCTCTCATATATGTTGAATATAAATTATTATTTTGGATCTGCTCTACGTACCAGTATAATTGTACTGACCCTCTACCTCTTAGGTTCGGAGGCTCAGTCCAAGGGTCCGACTAATCAGTAGAGTATTCCTGAGAAAAGTGATCCATTCGGTGGTGAGCCTTCTTTGTTCTAGAAGGCCTATTATTTTAGATTATGTTATTCCATTATTTTGGTCTACTAGGGGCCTTGTCCCAGTTTTCAGAACAGTTTTGAGATATAGTAGAGATTTCGCAGACTTAGTTAGATCTTATTCTGATGTTTTGAACTGTAACTTTCATTCTCATGTCTTGAAACTCAGAGTTAATGACCATGTTTCCGTATCAGATTTTATTTTCATACATTCTCTTATTATATGAATGTTGTGCATGACTACCAGATAGAGTAGGACGTTTGGGCCTTCATGGTTTAGGATGTTTATTACAGCCAAGCCCTAGTTTGGGTTGTTACACTCTCTCACTGTTAAAATCCCCTAGCATTTACCGGTTGACGATGTTTGCCACTCCACCTTCATCCATCACCCAGCTAACCAGTCTGCTCTCTAAGGTATGTATGTTTCTATTCTTTCAAAAAAATTAAAGACTTATACTAGTCCACCACTTTTAGGGGTTTTTTTGTTGTTGGATTTTTCCTTTAAGTTAAGACAAAATTGAAATTATTGAGAATTTTTGTTGGTCTTTCTTAATTTCTGTTGGACTTACAACCTTCAACATCATTTAGATGGTTCAATATCAATTTTGAACTCCTAGCATACTCTCAACGCTTATAGTTGTGGTAACAATGATTTTTACACACAATAACTGTGAGTTTAATTCACACTGTGTCATTTCCCCTTCTCTTTCCTAATCCCGATTATACGTTGTTGGTGCCCTTTATTATCATTGTTGGATTTCCTAGTATATACAGAATAAAATAACTCAATATTAACCCGAGTGTAAGGAAAAACATGAAAATTATTCATTTCATATTCTGGATATTTGGTTTATTAGTTTGAACATTAACAATTCATCTAACAAGAAAGAGAGGGTCTTCAATGTCCTTACTATTTTGAGATACCCTCTTCAATGTTATTACTATTGTGAGTTGCCTAAATTATCAATGTTGTTAGTGGCATAGCTACATACATGAAGTTTTTCTAGTTGAACACCATTACTCGAAAAATTATATTGTAGAAGAGAAATAAGTTTGGATATAATGTTGATTCAGACGAATTTACCTCTTACTATTCTGGATGTACAATTAAATTTCAATAGTAATATTCCATTTCGATTAACATTTGAAAAATATATAAAGTATTAAAGTTACAAATTCCTATTTTGTATGTATGGATATATTCACCCTTAGCGAAATTTCTTATTTTGCCACTGACATTTATGTTGCTAGCCCCCACCTATCAAAATTATTTGAAGGCCTGCAAAAGTCATACCTGTGAAGTGGAAATTATTCAGTAATAATTAAACTCTATGCATTATGATACAATATTATGTTAGGAGGTATAAATTAAGAGTTGTTTGGGTAATTGACTAAAAGTAGTTGTTTGGTGGGTGAAATAAGGAAAATAATCTTGAGATATTGAAAGTTTCTTTCTTTTCAAGACTCTTTCCTTTTGTTTGGGCGATGTTTATTTTTTTCCCTTTAAGAATTGAGAAACATGTTATGAAAGTTATGCCTTAGCATTAACACTCTATACATGTTAGGATATGTATTAGTTATGACTTAGCAGTAGCCTAAGTTGCTCAGACTCAGGTGCAGGTATCCGAAACAGGTGCGGGATCTGAGAGTCGGAGTCGTCAAAATATAAATTTTAAGATTCGAGGGTGCAAATTTGAGTGTGGATACGGGTGAGAGGATTCACTATAAAAATTAAATATTATAAATATAGAGTTATAAAGATATTTACCAAGAAATAAAAAATAAGTATAATTAAGAATTTAAACTAACGTTGTCAAAGTAAGAGTACACTGATCGACACAGTGTTGTCAAAGTATACACGTGTTTAGTTTTTACTTTTTATTAAAAAATTTACTTTTTGTTAAAACATATATCTATTAATATACACATGTTAATATATGTTATTACCGATACAAATAAATAAAGACCGTCACTTTGACCAAAAAAAACTATCACTGTGTCTAACGACCAATACCGACGATGACTAGGGTTAGAGAAATGGATGACTAACGACGACTGAGGTAGTACGATAATTGTGATGATGATTTACACTGATAGAGATAATGATTTGCAGCGAGGGCAATGACACATCGACAATGCCACCTCTGTTTCGGTTGTCATTAATCTGGATTTTTTTGGTATGGTGTTGATTAATTATTTGATACTTCTCTTTAAATTTCTTATTTAGTTTGGTCAACGTATTTGAAATCGGTTGACCATATCGGAGACGGCGAAAGAACCTATCCCTACCTCGGACTAGTGTCGAGATGGGTTCAGCAGCAAAACAGCCGAGTCCGATAACATAGGCAGTAGCACATATGCTGCTAAATCTGAAGGAATGAAATAAGAGGACTGAAGGTGATGGAATGTGTTATATAATAAGATTTTTATTTTCTATTCCTCTTTAACTTATTGTTATCTTGGATATGTGTCATATTTTCTTCCTTTTGATGAGAAAAAACTGATTAGTTATAAGTTACATTGGTATGTAGAACTTTGAATTTATAGTTTCATTGTTGAATTGATAGTTGCATTGAATTGTTAAATTAAACTTGACTCTTCTTGGAAGTAATTAGTTACACATTGGTTGTAGAATTTTGAATTAAACCTTTAAATATAGACTGAATCTTGAATTTTGGAATAAGGTAAGTCTAAGTTGAAACTTGAACTAAATTAGAAGAAGATTTGAATTTTGAATTTAGAATTGAACTTTGAACTTAAAAGTGGAACAAGAGAACGCTAACTTTAAGCCAATTATTCTGCAAGAAAATTCTTTCGAAGTGCTTCAACATTGAGTAGAAAAAATTTATAATTTGATTCCTAAAATAATGAAAACACCAAGTATTTATATGTAGATTATATTAGTTGTAGGATTACATAATCTACAACTTTGATGCGTTGTTAGCTATTACCAACTAAAAGTATTAATCTATAATGCAGGGCTGCAATTTGGAGCAGTGGTGGATTGGACTTGGTTAATTTTATGATGGGAGAAAGATGAGGATGATGAAGATCATGTGACAAACATACCGCTACATTATTGAAGTTTAGTATTGTATTAGATAGACTAAATTATGTACTTAACAATGATTTGTAATGAAATATCTAGTATTTTGTGAATTTATGAAAACTTTGAAGTAGTTTGAAATGGAAATGTATAACTTATGACTTTTATGTAATTTTCATTCAATTTTACAGTACTTCAAAGCTGATTTTGATGTAGTGTAGATTGGAGGACATTTAATATGTAGATAATAGGATTTTATATATTATTGAATTGAATTAAAATGAAGGTGAGTAGCTGCAAAAGAAGTCATTTGTTGTTAGTTATTCTTTTGCAGAAAAGAGACCTCATGAGGTCTCTTTCTTTACAATTTTATAAGATAAATTTGTGACTTCATGAGGTCGCGTTGCCTTAAAAAAAATAGAAACTAAAAATATATTTAGTGACCTCATGAGGTCTCTTTTTGAAAATATCAAAATGAGATTGCGAGGTCACTTTTGGACGACCTCATAAGGTCACTTACCAAAAGTGACCTACCATTTAGGTCGCTTTTTAGGTCTCTTTTTCAAGAAAAGAGACCTCATGAGGTCTTTTTTTATGGTCTCTTTTTATAGTTTTTTTGGTTGTAAGAAGAATGTAACTTGCATAGCTATGATTCCAATGAAACAAATGACTACCCATGTTGAGGAACAAGGAAGGTTAGCAAAGGGGTGGTCTTATTCTTCACAGATTCAATCGAGAAATAAAGATAATACTTAGTTTATGGATAAGTGAGTGTCTAATGTAATTGACAAATTTCAATGCATTTGATTGTATCACATTTTTTCTCTCAGAGAACCTAAGATCAATTTTAGTGTGTCCCTTAAGGTGAGTGCTTTATTTTATCTTACTTTTTTGTTGTACCCATTTTTAAGTTCAATATGAAGAAATAATACACCAATCTTTATGGTATTCAAATTGCTTACGGAGTCCTTGATGCTATCAAAAAGAGTCAATTAGATGAATATTACCTACAAGTAAGTTCAAAGGACTTTAAAGAGGCTAAGATAATACAAGACAGAGCTTAAAAACCACCTTGGAAGGGACATGTGCCCCACCTGCTTTGGGGAAGCATTGGACTTGCAAGAGCAGGTCAAAACAGTCCACTATACCCTTGGGATGTGCCTAAGATGCGCCTCATATGCTCCACAAATGATACAAATAGGATTTTTTGATATTTGCCTTAAAATGGATCACTTTTGAGCCCAAATGTGTAAATAATTAGCCCTAGACTATAAATAGAAACTTTTCTTTCATTTTAGGGTAGCTTTTGATGAGTTATGAATGATTACTCCTTTGTGAGTGAGTGGAAAGTTTGCATTAGCGTCTATTGATGTTTCGTTTAGAAACTTTGGTTTCCTGGGAATTGATTCTCTTGAGTTCTACGCAAGAGTTAGGTGTTTTGTGTGATATTGAATAGAGGATTGGGGTTTAATATACCCTTAGTTTTCTATCCATTCATTTATTGTGTCTATCTATTGATTTTCTGTCTATCATTATCTTTGTTTCTCTGTTTCATAGTTTAGTTTTTGATTCCGTAGATTTCTCGTTATCCTTTGCTATCAAAACCGAGATTGATTTCGTTCCCACAAAGTCAATCTTGGGTTTGCTTGAGAAATCAAAAATCACAAAAAAAAATTACTATTCATATTTTTGGTCTTCGGTTAAATTTTTAGTTTTTGATTTTGGTGTATTCTTATGTTTCTAGTATTAGATTTGGGTTTCCTAACACTATCAGAGTCTAAATATCAACTTTGAGCTAAATCAAGCTAAATTGAGGATTCTACCAGTGTTGAAAGCTTGAACTTGAAGAAATTTGAAGTGCGCTATGAGATCTAAAATTTTTAGTGAAGAATTTGAGCTAAATGAGGTTTTGAATGAGTTTAGAGGGTTAAAAAGTGTGTAGATTCAAAATTTCAACTCATTCCAAGCTAAGTTGAAGAAGTTGGAAAAGTTGATGTTCATGGTGTTCTTGAAAAAAATTGTTATCTTCAAGTTGAAAAATTCAATAAGAACTGATTGTTTGATCCCAAAAAATATGGAAGAAAAAGTGCTTTTACTAAAGCATCTTCAAAGATTCCAAGGATATTTCAAGAAAAGAGTACAAAAAGAGGACCATTAGAGGGAAAATTCATCCATTCAAGGAGGGAGAGGCAGGCCACTTGCACCCAACCTGCGTTGTAGGTGCGCTGGGGTTGTCACCGCACCTCAAAATAGTAATCCAAGGACCTCTTACATCCAGATTGCATTGTACATGCACCTACCCTGCTTGAGCAGTTCCCCAAATGCAGATCAAGCCATTTCAATGCATCTCAAGCCTCCAAAACATATTTCAAGCTCTTTGATTCCACTTCTGCTCAGGGTTGAAAACTCTGGTTCATTTCCATATTCCAAAACTCATCTCTTGATTCTTAAACTACTCAAAAGCAAGTGATTCACCTACCGAGTTGATTGATTAGTTATTGATTCTAGATTCTTTCATCGTCCTATTTCTTTCAAGTTTTTCTCTTTTTCAATTCATTGTTAGTTTTTAATCCAAGTCCATATACAATTTTTTATTTGAGTCTTCAAAAAAGTAACCATTTGGACCACAAGCCACAATTGATACCAATATTTTTAATAGGAATATAAATGATCTATCAATGCCTACAATGACAATTGAGAGACAAAACAAAAGTGTGAACCATAAGAGCTTGTGAGGTTGATTTTTTAACTTTAACTTGTTTGTTGATTTTGTGAGTGTATTTTTTCATAGGTATAATGGCTCCGGAAGGTGCAACATCACAAACCAAGGATAATAACACCATAAATGCTATGTTAAATTCTATAATGGATAAGCTTATTGCTATGGATTGCCGATTAGGACCTCCTGAAGGAAGAATGGAAGGCATGAAAAGCTCTCTTTCAAGGTGGATGGACACCTAGGAAGTCCATCTGGATTAAACCACATCCACTCCTTAAAACCATCATTCTCCATCAAGTGGTCATGCTCATAAAATCTCCACTACTATAGCTCCGAAAACACTTCACCAAATTTACAATTACCGAGGCAAGTACATGACCCCACCCTTCAACCCACTATTTATGCAAATAATCAAAACCCCGTTCGTGCACTAAAGCCCCAATTCGATAAAGTAAATTAGGAAACTCCACAAAACCAACCCATTAAATAATACCAACTATATCAAATCCTAGCTAGCCACAAATAATAAATCCAAATTGATGATGTAAGAGGTGAGGAACTTAATGAAGGAAATGAAGAGTTAGATAAAAGGTATTTCTTTGCAGAGTTTATACGAAATAGATGAGGAATTCAAGGGGGAGGATATAGAGGACAAGGAGGAATATTTGTTCTGGTTCCCCATGTAAAAGAAACATGAAACACCAACCCTAAGATCAAGAAGATCATTAATGGGATCAAGGAGGAAATATGGATCGAGACACGAGTCTTAACTCCATCAAGATCACTCTTCCTACTTTTAAAGAAACTAGTGATCCATCAATCTACGTTTATTGGGAAGTAAAATACAATAGGATCTTCCAACTCAATTAGTTAACCGAACACAAGAAAGTCCCTCATGCAATTGCTTAATTTAAAGGGTATGCCTCTACTTGGTGGGAGACTAAGAACGTGTAAAGAGAGAGAAATGGCAATCCCGACCTTCCAAATTGGGATGAATTGAGGGCACTTAAGATCGAGAGGTATATGTAGGAAAGGTTCAAGAAAGAGAAACTCACCAAGCTCTCTAATTTCAGACAAGGAGGAAGATATGTCGAAGATTACTATGAGGAATTCCAAAAATTGATCCTTTATTTTGAGATTATCGAACCACTAAATCATTGTACGGCTTGATTCAAAGGTGGGTTGGACTATGACATTGCTTCTTATTAATTATGCACAAGTTTGAATGAATAGAAGACTTTGTTGAAGCAGTACTGATATTGAGAGAAACAACATACAAAGAAGTCTTTCAATAAAGACTACACTTCTTTTTTTCATCTGGATGGAACAAGAGCAAGGATTTCAATAAGTCCTTATAGAAGAAGCCTGTTGAGAAGGAAATCACAAGCTATCCACCAAGCAATGCAAGTAATCAATCTTTTAACACCAATTCTAGAGGTATTATTTGGTCTAAATGTCAAGGTTGGGGTCATAAGGCTTGTGAATGCACCAATCAAAGAAACATAGTATTTGCGGAAAGTGATGCTTCCTTTGTTAGGGATAAGGTGACCCAAGAATATGGTGGTGAGGAAGACACCCAAGAGGTTGAAGAACTTGAAAGTGAATGGGAATTAGTGGAAGTAGAAAGGGACTTTAGTATAGCTTGTGGATTGATGATGAAAGTTCCCTATGAAGATGTTCATCCTCAAGAAGGAGAGGTTATGAATTTTAACTTGTTGACGAGGCGGGATATGAGCAATAAATATGGGGAGATTCGGGATCATGAATATCATGACCCGAGTTATGGTTCATGATGGAACCTACTCTATCCCTCCAGTAGGTAAGCCAAACTGTGACCCAATGCTAAACATAATGGGTTAACTTAGTAGAAATGCTAAATAAGAGGTAAAATAACAACACAATTTATAAATAAACAAGAAGGGAAAATAACCCAAGGGTAGCTAATCATAAAAAAACAAATACTAAAACCTGTTAGAGCCAGTGCAAGAGCATCTAGTAATAATACAACTCAAATATTTAGAATAGTTAACAACATCTATCTTAAAACTGTAACACCCCACAAAACCCTTCGCTTAACTCAGTCTATTAAAGCTTGGTAAGGGGTCCCAGACTTAAAAAAATTTAGCTAAGTATTCAAACTTAGTGTTATTTTAGCCTTCGTAGGTTTGTAACTCTATTTTACGACCCTCGTGACCTTAAAGTAATTATTTTTAGGTTGAATCATGATCAGGAATGTCAGTGGGTATTTTCGAACAAGTTTCAAATTTTTCAAACTTCATTTAAAACACATTTGAAAGCTCAAACCAGTGGATCAACGCGATCTCTATGCGGCGCGACACCCATCACGTGATGAATATTTCCGTCTAGCTCCTAGTACTAATTCTAGTGAATTGATGGGGACTCGACGTGGTGTATTAGCCATCGCGTTAATGCCAACGATGTGGCACGTCGATTTGTGTGTCGTTAGGTCAGTTTTCACTCATTAAAAAGTCACGTCCTCAGGGGTATTTGGGTCTTTTTCCCATATCTATCAGCCACAAATCACGAAATTAAACTCTTCTAAGAGCAAAAACTATTCATTCTTCACAAGTTGCTCTCAAGAACAAACCCTAGGAGATATTAAATTCAATTCAATTCTCAAGAACTTATCATCAATATTTCATAATTTAATTGGTAAGGTATGTCAAGTGTTCATCCAAGGGTCCCTTACACCCTTGGAGTTTAATAATCTATTTTTAAACCCTCAAGTGTATTGATTACATGAATTTCATGTTGGGTTTGATTATATTCATGATTATAATGACTAATTGGGTTTCTAATCCATGTGTTGTTACAAGTTTCATGTGGAGTTATTTGATATATGTATAGAATCATGTGAATCCGTATTAAACCCTTGAAATTGTAAATGGGGATTTGAACTATAGTGCCTATATATGGCTAGTGTCATGTTCATGGATTATGTCCTCCAAGTGTTTGATATATTGCTCATGCAAACAATGAAAAGGGAAAAACAATCATGTCATGTTAGCTTATGTGAAAGTTATATCATGCAAGTGTTTGATAAAATGTATCTCTTAATAAGTTATGATTAAGTACACATGGTTCTACCATTTTAAATTTATGTTATAATTTAATTTTCATGTTATCGAGCCCTGGTGGTATTTAATACCCAAAAACTTAGTTGTTTTCCTAGAGTTGTGGTAGTTACAGAATAATCTCAGTAGTCTCATAAATAGTAGCCTCAGTAATTAGTCACAGTTACAGTTTAGTATTCAGTTCAGACCTTAGTAATTTCGTCTAGTCAACAGAACGCTATAGTATTCCATCAGTTAACAGAATTCAGTAGTACTTCATCAATTAATGAAACTCAGTGGACCCAGTTTAATTCAGTTAGATAGAACAATCAGTAACATTTCAATTCATCCTATTATAGTTTAGAATTCAGGCTAGTGTCTATTCGGTTGGGAGTAGGATTCAGCATCAAGTAAACCCAAGGATGGGGACTTACCTGCCAGTAGAGGGTGTGATCCTTAAAACCAATCCTTGTGTTCTAGAACTATGTAGCCAGCTTAGGTTGTCACTTAAACCTGCCAGTTGAGGGTTGATGAGTTGTCCAACCTGCCAGTTGAGGGTACCACCATTCTCATTCAGAGCACTAACCAGATGAGGGTGACTCAGTTTATCTTTACCGATGGCACAGTACTGACACCCTTCCAACTGGAGTTATAGGTTAGACCCCTATCCATTCAGAGAGGGGCATGTCGATTAGATGATTACCTCTTACAGTCTCAGCCTGCCAGATGAGGGTAACTCAGTTTATCTTTACCCATGGCAAAATACTGATACCCTTCCAACTGGAGTTACAGGATGGACCCCTATCCATTCAGAGAGGGGCATGTCGGTTAGATGATTACCTCGAATAGAACTCAGTTTGAGTCTTCAGAATAGAACTTAATTTGGTTCTATAGAAACTAGGACTGTCAGACATAGTCACTCAGTTCAATACGAAACTCAGAATAGTTCCACAGAATTAAGACTGTCAGATACAATCACTCAGTTAATAGTTATATATTATCAATAAACTCAATTATCAGTAAAGCAGTAATTCAAAACTCAGTATCCAATGTTATAATGACCTCAATTACAGTTTATGTATTTTATGCATGTACTCTCATTTAGTTATACCATGTTATTTAGTCAGTAATGTTCATGCATATAAACCCATGCATCTCATCCTACCTCACTTAGCATATCAGTACATTCAAAGTACTGACGCATACTTTTATTTTGCACTATGATGTCTCATATCATAGGTTCAAACGCATTGGCTCCTGATCATGCTTAACAGCTCGATCCATCAGCAGCAAGGTGAGTCCTTAGTATTCAAGGATAGATTTATTATTCCAATATTTTAATACTCAGTTTACTTCAGTAGTCAGAGTTAGTTGGGGACTTGCCCTATCAACTCCTTCTTCTGACAGTAGAGGCTTTCAAACTAGAGTACTTGTAGACAGATGTTCAATTTTAGTATTGATGTACCATACTCAATATTTATTTCAGATTTCAACCTTATGGCAGACTTTTGCCTAATTTCTGCATAATTATAGTATTTTTATTCAGTTAATACAGCAGGTACCAATCATGGGTTAGCTTGTAGTCCTTTGAGATTATGAGCACCGTGTAGCATTCGGGGTATAGACTCAAGGCGTTACAAACTTTGTATCAGAACCTAAGGTTCAACAGAGTCCTAGAAAGTCTGAAATCCGTATCTAGTAGAGTCTTGTACATAGGTATGTATCGCACCACACATGCACAAGAGGCTATTAGATGTTTTAGGAAAGGTTTTCCTTCTTTTAGTATTCATGTCGTGCGAGTGAGCATGAGCTCAAGTTAAACTCTCATTCTAATTTGTTCTCTCCTTTTTGTTTACAAAACATGCCTCCCAAAATGACTAGTGAAAGGAGAACCAAAAATTAGTCAGCACCTCAGCCCATTCAGGTAGATCCCCTGGATGAACATGTCTCCCGCGCTGAATTTATAGTATTTTTCACCACTCTAGCTCATTCTATTGCAGCCTAGAATGAATGCCCAACTGCCGTTCCAGCCAACCCAGTGGCCAATACTGTTGCAGCCAAGATTTGGGACATCACTTGAATGAACTCTCTATCTTTTACCGAGTCAAAGTCAGATGAGAAACCACAGGAATTTCTTAATCAGGTGTAGAAGGTTACAGATATTATGATGGTGATATCTAGTGAAAGTACTGAGTTAGCTATATATTAGTTGTAAGATGTTGCTCACTCATGGTTCAAGCAGTGGAAAGCTGAGAGAGCTGCAGATGCAGGACCCATAGAGTAAGAGGAGTTTGCCACTACCTTTTTGGATAGGTTCTTCCCATTGGAGTTAAGGAAAGTAATGTTTTTAGAATTTATTAACCTAAAGTAGTGCAACATGACAGTGAAAGAGTACTCTCTCAAGTTTACTCAATTAGCTAAATGCACTCATCCTGTGGTAGCAGATAGTAGATCTATGATGAGCAAGTTTATGTTGGGCGTGTCTAATAGTATGTTCAAGAAGTGTAGGACCGCAATGTTGAGTAAAGAGATGGACATATATAGGCTCATGTTCCATGCTCAGTAGATAGAGAAGGCTAAGAATAAGAGGAATAAAAGGGAGATTAAGAGAGCGAGAACAAGTAGTTTCAACTTTGCTTAGCCTAAGTCAGAGGATGGGAATCATTCTCAGTTATGACCAAAATCCTCAGTTCCAGCTTCGTCCTTAACCAGTGCTATAATTCCAAAATTTAGAGATGGAAAGAGAGATAGAACACCAGGCCCTAAGCCATAGAGTAGTGCCAGCAGTGCCCGAACCAATCCTATTTACCAAAAATATGGTAGAAACCACCAGGTTATCTGCAAGGCTAACAGTAATGTCTATTTTAGGTGTGGCAAGTTAGTTCACAGAGTCAGAGATTGTCCCCAGTCAGGTTCCAGGGTTAGCACAACTGCCCCTCAGCTCAGTTCGGCCGCCCGAATCAGCAGGTGCCACTTCCACTTCTACCAGTGGGCAACGTCCAAATAGACTCTATGACCTTTAATTCAGACAGGATCAGGAAAGTTCTCCTGATGTGGTCACTAGTATGTTACAAGTTTATCATTTATATGTTTATTCTTTGATAGATCCAGGAACTTTCTTATCCATTGTAACTTTATATATTATTGTCGACTTTGGAGTCAATCTTGAGATCTAAGCAGATCCTTTCTCAGTCCCTACCCTAGTAGGTAAATCCATCATAGACCGACTGGTATACAAGAACTGTTCGGTTATGGTTTCTCAGAAAGTCACTTCAACAGACTTAGTCGAATTAGAGATGACCAATTTTGATGTCATTCTTGGCATGGATTAGCTTCATTCCTGGTATACCTTAGTCGACTGCAAAAACAGAATTGTCCAGTTTTATTTTTCAAATTAGCCCATCCTAGAGTGGAGGGGTAGTACTTTAGCACTTAGGGTCAGCTTGTTTCCTACCTTAGGGCAAGGAAAATGATATCTAAGGGATGTGTCTACCATCTCGTTTGAGTCCAGGACTCTAGATCAGAAACCCCTACTCTTGAGTCAGTGTCAGTTATATGTGAATTCCCAAATGTGTTTCCCAAAGATCTTTCCAGAGTTTCTCCCAAAAAGAAAATCGACTTTAGAATAGACCTTCTTCCAGACACTCAGCCCATATTTATTTTGCCATATAGAATGGCTCCAGCAGAACTCAAAAAAATAAAAGAACAGTTGAAATATCTCCTAGAAAAGAGATTCATCAGACCAAGTATGTCCCCATGGGGTGCACCAGCTCTATTCGTGTGTAAGAAAGACTATTCTCTGAGAATGTGTATAGACTATTGTCAGCTAAATAAAGTCACGATCAAGAACAAGTATTTACTTTCTAGAATTGATGACTTTTTTGACCAACTTTAGGGTACCAGATACTTCTCTAAGATAGACCTCATATCAGGCAATCATCAGCTCAGAGTCAGGGAATGTGATATTCCAAAAATAGCTTTCAGAACTCTTTATGGTCACTTTGAATTCTTAGTTATGTCATTTGGTCTTACAATTCCCCAGTAACTTTCATGGACTTTATGAACCATGTGTTCAAGCAGTACTTAGGCATGTTCATCAAAGTCTTAATAGATAACATCCTTGTCTACTCCCACAGTGAGCATGATCATGCAAACCATCTCAAAATACTATTACAGACTCTTAGAAACCATCATCTATTCACCAAATTCAATAACTTCAAATTTTGTCTAAGGTTAGTAGCCTTTATTTTCCATATCATTTATAGTGATGGCATTAAAGTTGATCCCTAAAAGATCGATGCAGTGAGAAACTGGCCCAAACCCATTTATCCATCAGATATCTAGAGTTTCTTGGGTTTGGCTGGCTATTAACAATGGTTTGTTAAGGTATTTTTGTCTATTGCATCCCCTATGTCCAGATTAACTTAGAAAAAGGTCAAATTTCAGTGGTCAGATTCTTGTGAGAAGAGTTTTCAGAAGTTGAAGTCTCGACTCACTACAGCCCCAGTTTTGACTGTACTAGATGGTTCAGATGGCTTTGTTATGTATTATGATACTTCCAGAGTTGGTTTGGGTGTGTTTTGATGCAAAAAGGTAAGGTCATAGCCTATTACTCTAGATAGCTTAAGCCCCATAAAAATAACTATCCAACTCATGATCTTAAGTTAGCAGCAGTAGTATTTGCCTTACAGATTTTGAGGCATTATTTGTATAGAGTGCACATTGATGTGTTCACTGACCATAAGAGCCTGCAGTATGTGTTCTCTCAGAAAGACCTAAACCTCCATCAGAGAAGGTGGTTGTAGTTATTGAAAGACTACGACATGAGTGTTCTGTATCATTCTAGTAAGGCCAATGTAGTCGCTGATGCTCTTAGTAGGATGTTTATAGGTAGTATTACTCATGTGGATGATAGTAGGAAGAAGTTAGCCCAGGAGGTTCATCAGCTTACCCGACTAGGTATTCGCTTAGTCGATTCAGCAGAAGGTACTGTATGGGTACAGAAAGGTTCAGAATCATCCCTAGTTCCTAAATTGAAGGAAAAGTAGGATAGGGATCCCAGTCTAGCTAAGTTGAAAAAATTAGTCAAAGATTAGAAGGTAGAGGTTTTCTCCAAGGGGGAGATGGTATTCTGTATTGTTAGGGTTGCCTATGTGTACCAGGTGTAGATGACCTAAGATAGCGGATTCTTGTAGAAGCGCATGGTGCGCGTTACTCTATTCATCCAAAGGACACTAAGATGTACCATGATTTGTGGGAGATCTATTGGTGGAGTGGTATGAAGAAGACATTGCAGAATTTGTAACCTAGTGCTAGACATGTCAGTAGGTTAAGATCTAGAATCAGAAGCCTAGTGGGCTATGTAGGAGTTCAGGATTCCCACTTGGAAGTGGGAAGAGGTGAACATGGATTTTGTGATGGTTTTACCTCGTACTTATCGTCAGCACGATTTAGTTTGGGTCATTGTAGATAGGATGACCAAAACAGCACATTTTCTACCAGTCCATACCACTTATTCAGTCGAGGATTATGCCAAGCTCTATGTCAGAAAGTTGATCAGATTACACAGAGTTATATTGTCTATTATCTCAAATAGAGGTATGCAGTTCACCTCTCATTTCTAGAAAGCCTTCTAAAAGGGTCTTGGTACCCAACACCACCTAAGTACAGCCTTTCACCCTCAAAACGATAGTCAAGAAGAAAGTACCATTCATACTTTAGAGGATATGTTGTGAGTGTGTGCAATAGACTTTAAAGGTAGTTGGGATGACCACTTGCCTTTGATTGAGTTCGCATATAACAACAGCTATCATTCCAGCATTCAGATGGCTCCATTTGAGGTGCTCTATGGGAGGATATATAGGTATCTCATTGGTTGGTTTGAAGTGGTAGAGGCCATAGTAGTAGGTCCTAACTTGGTTTTTGACACCTTAGAGAAGGTTCAGCTGATCAGGGAAAGGCTTAAGATAGCTCAGAGCCGATAGAAATCGTATGCAGATGCACGGAGAAAGGATTTTAAGTTTGAGATTGGTGATTATGTGTATTTGATAATATCACCTATGAAAGGAGTGAAGAGGTTTGGGAAGAAGGGGAAACTCAGTCCCCGATATATCGGTTCTTACCGAATTCTCAATCATTTCGAAAAGGTAGCTTACGAGCTTGAGTTGCCTTCAAATTTAGCTTCAGTCTATCTAGTGTTCCATGTATCCTTGCTAAAGAAATGCATAGGTGAACCAGTAGTTGTAGTCCCTGTAGGAAGTATAGATGTTTAGAAGAGTCGCTCTTATGAGGAGATTTCAGTCAAAATTCTTGATTATCAGATTCGCGAACTGAGGAACAAAGAGGTCCTTTTAGTCAAAGTTCTATGGTGGAATTAGTCAGTTAAGGGAGCTACTTGGGAAGTAGAAGCAGATATGTGTATCAAAATTCCTCACCTCTTCTTCGCAAACTCAGACACAGCCCAAGGTAACAGTTTTCCCTTGAACTTACTAAATTCCATGCACAGATTTCCCTTATAGACTTGGTATCATTTACCATTGCATTTTTTGAGTTATGTAATCATGCATCAACTATGCATGTTCAGCATGAGAAACTTATCTTATCAGTGATTCCAGTCATGCATTCATGAATTATGTTCATACATGTACTTATGCATCATATATGCATGTTCAGTATGAAATTTCATCATATTAGTAGTGTCAGTCATGAAATCATGTTACAGTTGTCCATGTCCTGTATCTAAATACAGTCTATCAATATTCTCAGCTCAGTAAGCCTCATTTGAGGATGAATGTTCCCAAGGGAGAGATATTGTAAGACCCCACAAAACCTAAGCTTAACTCAGTCTTTTAAAGCTTGTTAAGGGGTCTCAGACTTAGAAAATTTTAGCTAAGTATTCATACTTAGTGTTATTTTAGCCTTCGTATATTGGAGACTCTATTTCATGACCCTCATGACCTTAAAGTAATGATTTTTAGGTTAAATCATGATCAGGAATGTTAGTGGGTATTTTCGGAGAAGTTTTAGATTTTTTGGACTTCGTTTGAAACATATTTGGAAGCTCAAACCAGTGGATCAATGCGATCTCGACAAGGTGCGGCGCCCATCGTATCGATGAATATTTTCCTTCAACTCCCAGTGCAAATTCTAGTGAACTGATGTGGTGCATCGGTCTACAAATCGCTAGGTCAGTTTTCAGTCATTAAAAAACCACTTCCTCAGGGGTATTTAGGTCTTTTTTCCACGTCTATCAACCCCAAAACACGAAATTAAACTCTTCTAAGAGAAAAAATTATTTATTCTTCACAAGTTGCTCTCAAGAACAAACCCTAGGAGATTTTAAATTCAATTCAAGGCTAAAGAACTTACCAGCAATCTTTCATAATTTAATTGCTAAGGTATGTCAAGTCTTCGTCCAAGGGTCCCTTCCACCCTTGGAGTTAAAGAATCTATTTTTAAAACCTCAAGTGTATTTATTACATGAATTTCATGTTGGGTTTGATTATATTCATGATTATAATGATTAATTGGGTTTCTAATCCATGTGTTTTTGCAAGTATCATGTGGAGTTATTTGATATATGTATAGAATCATGTGAATCCGTATTAAACCCTTTAAATTGTAAATGGGGATTTGAACTATGGTGCCTATATGTGGTTAGTGTCATGTTCATGGATTATGTCCTCCAAGTGTTTGATAAATTGATCATGTAAAAAAAGAAAAAGGGAAAAACAATCATATCATGTTAGCTTATGTGCTAGTTATATCATGCAAGTGTTTGATAAAATGTCTCTATGAATGAGTTATTATAAAGTCCATATGGTTCTGCCCTTTTAAATTTATGCTATGACTTAATTTTCATGCTATCGAGTCCTGGGGATATTTAATACCCGAATACTTAGATATTTACCTAGAGTTATGGTAGTTACAGAATAGTCTAAGTAGTGTCATTAATAGTAGCCTCAGTAATCAGTCACAGTTACAGTTCAGCATTCAGTTCAGATCTCAGTAAATCTGGCTATTCAACAGAACTCTATAGTATTCCATCAGTAAACAGAATTCAGTAGTACTCCTTCACTTAATGGAACTCAGTGAACCCAGTTCAGTGTAGTTAGACAGTACGATCAATAACTGTTCAGTCCAGCCTAGTACAGTTTAGAATTTAGTCCAATGTTTATTCAGTTAGGAGTAGGATTCAGCACCGAGTGAACCCAAGGATGGGGACTCACCTGCCGGCAGAGGATGTGATCATTAGAAGCAGTCCTTGTGTTCTAGAACTAAGTAGCCACTGTAGGTTGAGACATCAACTTGCCAGTTGAGGGTTGATAAGGTTTCCTACCTACCAGTTGAGAGTACCACCGTTCTCATTCAGAGTACCTGCCAGATGAGAATGACTCAGTTTGTCTTTACCCGTGGCACGGTACTAACACCCTTCCAACTGGAGTTACAGGTTGGACCCCAATCTATTTAGAGAGGGGCATATTGGTTAAATGATTACCTCCCATAGTTTCAGTTCCAGTCTTTAGAATAGAACTTAGTTCAGTTCTATAGAAATAAAAATTGTTAGACACAGTAACTCAGTTCAGTACGGAACTCAGAATAGTTCCACAGAATCAGGACTGTCAGATATAGTCACTCAGTTATAGTAATATGGTATCAGTAAACTCAGATATCACTAAACCAGTAATTCAGAACTCGGTATCCAGTGTTATCATGACCTCAATTATAGGTTACGTATTTCATGCATGTACTCTCATTCAGTTATACTCATGTTATTCAGTCAGTAATGTTCATTCATATGAACCCATGCATCTCAGACTACCTCACTTAGCATACCAGTACATTCAAAGTACTAACACATACTTTTCCTTTGTACTATGATGTCTTATATCATAGGTTCAAACACACGGACTCCCGATCATACTTAGCAGTCCGATCCATCAGCAACAGACTAGTGGTGAGTCCTCATTATTCGAGGATAGATTTATTATTCCTGTATTTCAGTACTCAGTTTACTTTAGTAGTCAGAGTTAGTTGGGGACTTGTCCTATCAACACCTTGTTCATACAGTAGAGGCTTTTCAGACTAGAGTATTTGTAGACAGATGTTCAGTTTTGGTATTGATGTACCATACTCAGTATTTATTTCATATTCGAACCTTATGGTAGATTTCCACCTAATTTCTGCATAATTATAGTATTGTTATTCCGTTAATGCAGCAGGTACCAATCATGGGTTAGCTTGTGGTCCTTCGGGATTATGATCACCGTGTAGCGTGTGGGGTAAAGACTCGAGGCATTACAGAAACAAAAGACTTAACATAAAAAATAGAAGAAAATGGATGACTCCAACTCCAAGATCTCACCCTATCTCTGAATATCAACACAGAATGAATATCGATCAACAGGGGCAACTAGCACTCAAATCTACACCAAAAAGGTATGGAAGTGTAGTATGAGTACTAAAACAATGGGTACTTAGTAGGCATCATCGACCGATTGAGCTAACTAATGAATAAATAAAATGTAAGATAATATAAAAAAGTCAGGGTAAAGAGACAAACCTGATTATAATTTCAACACCATTGCACATGGATAAGTAACTAAACCAGAATAATTGAATAACATAACATAAAGCATCAATATTGACAATCACAACTATAAAATTTGCGACAATTCGGCAATTGAGGCAGAAAAGTAAATTACCTATTGCAAGCCCCCCATAAGCCTGAAAGGTACAAACGGGATAGTACAGCCCACAACCGTCATTTAACAACTCTCATGATACAACTAGTCATTACTCATCAACAAATCACTATTTATCAATAAATCACAATTTATCAATTTATCATTATCTCACTAGAATTCATTCATGGCAAGCCACCTCATAACTGTTTCTTCATTTTTTGACTTAGTTAGATCCACTATTTTCAATTTCACACACTGATATCATCATTTCATAAGGAGTATATCATCATAGTATAACACATATATCCAGACTCAAATCGGTAGGTATAATCATAATATCATTATAACCATCATCAGGGATATCATTCTCCACGTCATCACCAATACCATCATAACCATCCTCCAGACTTGAATCGAGTATAAATAATCAACATCATAGTCATCCTTCGGACTTAAACCTGGTTTAAATAATCAATATCATCATCATTTTTCAAACTCAAACTGGTATTTATATAGCTCATAGCATAATTAGTATTCAAAATTGAACCGGTAATCATATTATCATTATCATATCCAATAGAATAATCATTAGTATATTTGATAGCACAATATCAAATCTATACCATAAGCATGACCTCTAGCATAATTGATAACATAATGGCCAACAAAATCAATAAGTATGATCTTTATCATAACCAATAGGATAATCGCTAATATAGGCAATGAGCATGGTATTAAGCATGGTCAATATCCCAATTCATCATCTAACTAAGGGATTAATCAATATCATAACCACTTAACTCATCATTATTAAATCAATTAGTCATTCATGGCGTAATCAATAAGTGTATAAAAGGTCTTCAATAACTATGACAAGTCTTGGCCTAAGGTGGGTCAAGAGAGCATTTTTAAATCCACAAACTTCTTTACCGAGAAACATCTACCTCGGACTAGGCTGAGGTATCTAAATCCACTATTAGATGTCGAATACGCCATAACTAGCCCTAGGATAGCCATTTCTCCCAAAAGAGAACAACTAGTCAATTTCATCTAAGAAATAAAAACTAAGGACAATTCTTCCCTAAACTCAAGTGAATAAGAAAATCTCCTCATTAGAAGAGTAACTAAATCATTTTCAACCTAAGTGTGAACCTATAAGGTCAACTTCGCCTAAGGTATGGTTAACTAGGTTAATCATGCCCCAAAAGGTATCCAAATAGCCTAAATGATCCAACTAATCCCAAGTATTGCAATTTATCACACTAACACCTAAAATCCATCCTAAATCTAACACAATATCCTAAACATACTATGAATCATCTCAATCTAACAAGGTGTAAAACCTAGCCTATCTTAACTTCAGAGAAATCTCAAACTATCAGCTAATCTATTGTTTTTCCCATCCGAGAAGCCTACTTACGATACCAAGCTATCAAAATCAAATTCTACTCATTAATACAAGAACAATGATACCTTTATTGTACCTTTGTGCTTCAGATCCAAAAATCATATCAAAATCCTATGTGGGTCTCACTTACGAAAGTCATATTTCTGAAACCAACCCAATGTTCTCTCATGCTTAAGGAATCATTATCCTCAAAAATAAGTGAAATTCTAGCTAATTTAGGGCTAAAATCAAGCCTCTAAGGTTTTGGGAATCTTGAAACAAGAATGGAGAAAGTCCACCATAAAAAGGATGAAAGCTTACCCAAAATCAGAAGATAATCGCATAACAAGTGTTATACAAGCTCCCCAAATCAACCGAAAGTTCTAATTTCTAGATATCTCTATAATTAGGGTTTTATCTCTCTTGTAATGGATTATCAATGAGTAAAATCATGCAAAATAGGGTTATTTATACCATACTAGGTGTCCAGGTGTCACTATCGTGACCTGGTACCTCGCGATCCCCATAATATGTGGCTGCATATGCAAGTCATGATTGCAATAAACCAATGTGATTATGAAACTTGATGCCTACCAAGGGGTATCACGATCGCAGACCCTGGCTCACGATTGTGATGCACCAGATAAAGCTGAGACTTGAAAATTTTCTCAAGTCTCCGCCTAGCCCTCGGGATTCATTTGGAATCCCGTAAACAAAAATGAACTACGTAACCACAACTAATTTGACATTTTGGACTCAATGGCACAATCAAAATTTCCATCCAAGGCAATTTTGACAAAATATAGGTCCCACACTCAATTTCCATTTTTATAACTTTTTGACCAATAGGTCGAAAAGAGCTCGGGTGCCTTAGGACCCTAACCAAGAGTTCTCTTAGCCTAAAATCAATATTTTGGAGTTATTAGAACAGTTAGAATTTGCATTTGAGGTTGTTTAACTGATGTTTTCACCTGGTGGCCATTTGGAACCAACAAAGACTTCAAAACAGGAAATTTTCTCTAAAAACCAAGTAAATCGCCCGATAACCAAAATGTCAGTTCCATCAATTTATAAATGACTTGGGGAAACTATAAAAAAGATCTAACAATTAAAATATGCAAAAATATGAAAAATAACCTGAAGGGTCTTTACAATTTCCACTACTAAAGGAACTTTCATCTGTAAAAGTTAAGGATTAGGATATACCTGAAGCCTCAAATAGGTGAGGATATTGGGTCCGTATCTCGCACTTCAGATCCCAAGTAGCCTCCTCTACTGGGAGGTTTCTCCATTGAACCTTAACTATAAGAATCCTTCTATTGCGCAATCGCCTAACATCGCCGCTCATCTAACTGGACTAAATCCCATATAAGCACATGAGACAAATCAGGACTGTATCACCATAACATAGAAACATGTAAAACTGGATGGACAACAGCAAAATTTGGAGGTAAATCTAACTGATAAGCCATCTCACCAACTGTGCAAAGAATCTTGAAAGGTACAATATATCTAGGACTGAGCTTGCCCTTCCTTCCAAACCTTATCATACCTTTCTGGGTGACAAACAAAGGAATATATGTCACCAACCCAAAATATCAAGGCATAAAGTCTACAGTACGTATAGGCCTTCTACTTACTATGGGCAATCCTCAACCTATCCTGAATCACTCTGACTCTGTCCAACGACTCCTAAAGAAAATCAGCACTGCGGGTCAAATCTCAAAAGTCTCAAACTATCTAATTGGAGAACGGCATCTCCTACTATACAAAGCCTCAAAAGGCGCCATCTCAATACTCAAATGATAAATATTGTTATAAGCAAACCCTGCCAAGGCTAAGTGCTCCTCCCATTGGACTCTCAAATCTATAACACGGGCTCGGAGTATATCCTTAAGCACCTTAATAGTCTGCTCATACTGACCGTTAGCATATGGATAAACAACTGTACTAAGGTCTAGTTGAGTACCTAACTCCTCACAAAAATCTCTCCAAAATATCTGAGTAAACAGAGAACCCAAGTTTGAAATAATAGATATGGGCATATCATGCAAATGAACTATCTCATGGACATAGATGAAAGCTAACCTCTCAGCACTAAAGGACATCTAAATAGGAAGAAATAGGTCAACTTGGTCAACCGGTCAATAATGACCTAAATACCATCAAAACCATGGGAAGTTCAAGGTAAACCACTACCAAAATCCATGAAAATTTGTCCCATTTCCACTCAGGAATGGGTAATCTTTGAATCAAACAACCTGCCTGTTGATGCTCGGCCTTCACCTGCTAACAACAAAGGTAAAAATCTATAAAGTCCACCATATCTCTCTTCATACCACTCCACCAATAATGCTACCTCAAATCTCTATATATCTTAGTTGTACATGAATAAATATAATATCTAGAGCTATCATCCTCATGTAAAATCAACTGAATTAAGTCATCGGTCTTTGAAACATAAATGCAGTTGTCAAACCTAAAAAAAACCTCAAAATATTTGGTTGTCCTCTCGACTAACAACTTAGCACCTGATCATAGAGAAAGTGAAGCTTACTATCCTCAAAATAACAATCTTAAATCTGCTCAAATAATAAGGACCTCACCTAAACACTAGCAAGAATCCTTCTAGGATTTAAAATATCAAGGCAAACCATCAAGTTGGCTAAGGACTGAATGTCTCGTGCCAATGGCCTCTTAGAAATCGAAATGCAAGTCAAACTACCCATACTCGCCATCTTCCAACTCAAGGCATCTGCTACCATATTTTTCTTACTTGGATGATATAAGATAATGATATTATAATTTGTAACAAAATCCATCCTTCTACGTTGCCTAGCATTAAGCTCTCACTGGGTCATAAGATGCTGATGACTATGATTATCAATAAAAATCTAATAATGCACACCATAGAGATAATGCCTCCAAATATTAAGTACGAAAACTATCATTGCCAACTCTAAATCATGAGTGGGGTAGTTGCACTCGCGCACCTTAAGTTTTCTTGAAGCATAAGAGATAACACGACCCTAATGCATTAATACACAACCTATACTAATACCAAAAGCATCATAATACAAGGTAAATCTCTCACCCTCTATTCACAAAAGGAGCTAACACAGAGGCTGAAGTGAAGAAATCCTTAATCTTACTAAATCTTGACGAACACTCCTCAAACCATCGAAAAGGAACCTCCTTTTGAGTCAATCTAGTCATCGATGCTGAAACAATAGCAAAAATCTCAACGAATTATCTATAATAACTAGCCAAACTAATGAAGCTACAAACCTCGACCAGAGATGTAGATCTAGCCTAATCATGAATGGCCTCAATCTTCACCGGGTCTACCATAACCCCATCCTTAGACACCACATGTCCAAGAAAGTCCATTGAATCAAGCCAAAACTCATGTTTGGAGAACTTGGCAAAAAGTAAATGATCTCTCAGGGTCTGAAGCATAATCCTTAAATGTTATGTGTGCTCCTCTCAACTCCTCAAATACACAAGGATATCATCAATGATCACCATCCAAAAGGAATCCAAATAAGGCCTAAACACTCGGATTATCAAATCCACAAATGTAGTTAGGCATTAGTCAACCCAGAAGATATCATAAGGAACTTATAGTGACTATAACGAGTCCTAAAAGTTATCTATGGTATATCGTCAGATCGAATTCTCAACTGATGATAGCCAAATCTCAAATAAATATTGGAAAATACTGCTGCACCCTAAAGCTATTAAAACAAGTATCAATACGAGGGATAGGATAATGGTTCTTCATAGTCACCTTATTAAGCTACCTATAATCAATACACATATGCATGGAGCCATCCTTCTTCTTCAATAACAACACAGGATCTCCCTAAGGAAAAACACTTGGTATAATAATAAACTTCTACCCCATTCTAGGATATGTATCTAAATCCATTATTAGATGTCTAATAAGTCATAACTATCCCTAGGATAACAATCTGTCCCAAAAGAGAACAACTAGTCAATTTTACCTAAAAAATGGCAACTAAGGTCAATTCACCCCTAAATACAAGTGACTAAGGCAATCTCCTTATTAGAAGAGTAACTAAATCATTTCCAACTGAATCACAATCCTATAAGGTCAACTTCACCTAAGGTATGGTTAACTAGGCTAAGCATGCCTAAAACAGTATCCAAAATAACTTAAATGGTCCAAATATCGCAAGTATTGCAATTTATCACACTCACGCCTAAAAATCATCCCAAATTTAAATTAATATCATAAAAATACTATGAATTAGCTCAAAATAACAAGGGATAAAACCTAACCTGCCTTGACATCGAAAAGAATTCACACGATTTACTAAACCACCATTTTTCCCTTTTGAGAAGCCTCTCCATGATGTAAAGCTATAAAAATCATATTTTACTCTTCAATATGATAATAATGATACCAATATTTCACAATTGTGCTTCGGGTCCAAAAATCATACCAAAATCCCATGAAGGTTCCTCTTACAAAAATCATATTTCCAACACTAACCAAATGTTAACTCATGCTCAAGAAATCATCACCCTACAAAGTGAGTAAAATACAAGGTAATTTTTAGGGATAAAATCAAGCCTCTAAGGTTTTGTAATTTTTGGAACAAGAATGGAGAAGATCCACTATGAAAAAGATGAAATCTCACCTAAAATTGAAAGATAATCGTGTAACAAGTGTTATCCAACCTCCCCAAATGACCCACAAGTTCAAATTTCAAAATATATCTCTAATTTTAGTTTTAGATCACTTGGAATGGATGAACAATGAGAAAAATCATGCAAAATGGGGTTATTTATACCCATACTAGGTGTCTAGGTGTCCAGGTGTCGCTATTGCGACCTAGCACCTCGCAATTACCACAACATGTGGTTGCATACGTAAGTCGCAATCACGAATAAGACATTATGAACACATAACTTGATTCTTACCAAGGGGTATCGCGATTGCGACCACTGGCTCGCAATTGCGAGGCACCAGATTACAGCTGAGACTTGGAAATTTTCCCGAGTATCCATTAAGCCCTTGGAATTCATTTGAAATCCTGTATATGCAAACTAAGTATGTAACAACACCAAATTTGACATTCTAGATACAATGGAATAGTTGAAATTTCCATCCAAGGTCATTTAGACAATATGTGGATACCATACACAATTTCTATTTTCATAATTTTTTAACTAATAAGTCAAAAAGAGCCCGGGTGCCTCGGCACCTAAACCAAAAGTCCTCATATCCTAAAACCAATATTATAAGGCTACTAGAATAGTCAAAATTTGCATTTAAGATCGTTTAGCTGAAGTTTTTCCTGATGGATATTTGGAACCAACGAAGACTTTAAAACAGGAAATTTACTTTAAAAACTAAATGAGTTTCTCGGTAACTGAATTTTTCATTCTAACAAGTCATAAATGACTTGAAAAAACTATATAAAAGTTTTAGCAACAAAAATTTACAAAGATATGAAAATAACCTGAAGGGCCTTTACCATGAAGGAGGTCTTAGTAACAAACCCAAGCCCTTGTTGTTTACTACCTTTAGCACTCGCATTTTTCTAACTTCCAAGTTGATGAATAAGATGGAAAGTCTACATGGTATATGTTTATAAGGCTAGAGATAAATCTCAAGGCTTTGCTCCAAAGGTATGTACCTACTCCTTTATATTTCTAGCATTCTATGGAATCATGATGACATTTATCCTATGATAGACAATCTTTTCAAGAAATTTGATTTAAAACCTAACTAGATAGTGTTGATGTCTCTCACTTCACCTTTTGTAATGACTTGAATGTGCGTAAAATTTGTGGCCTTCACAACCCACATGACAAATTGATTTTTTGTTCTAAGAAGAGTCTATGGTGCCCACTTGATAAATAACTCTTGTCCTTATCACACTTATATGTATAAAAAAATGTATATATTTCTTAGAAGGTTATTTAAGTGAGAGGGGTGTGATGTGCTTAAGATTTTTGTTCTTACCTTTATATGATCGTGATCATGGTAACCCCTTAGGTAATTATAACTCTTATCCTTCATGTTCTTTGTTTGTGAAAATTGTCATGTTGGTGCTAAGAGTGATGGGTGTATAGAAATGGTTTGTTGTAAAATAAATTTTAACCGACACCCTAATGACCACTTGGTTCTACCCTTAGTTTTTCCAATATATAATAATTTATTTTCTAATTTTATCAATGGAACTAACTTGGAAGAATTTCTTTATACTTTCATAGCCAACTCCTATTCACCTTAAATGATGAATTCTATTCCATTGGCTTAAAGAATGTTTGGTTATATGTTAAATAGGTGTCTCCTTGGCATAGATGCATTTATATTAACCCTTAAGCTAACTCTCACGCTTCGAGGATGTGTTGGTTGTGTGTTCTTCTATAATGCTTTAAGTTTGTAGATTCGAGGATGAATTTTCTTCAATAAGAAGAGGATGATACAATTAAAATTGCCTCCGAAGCTTTGGATAGGATGTGTATGTATCTCGAGGTTCTTAACGACTCTTTGGTGCTATGAAAAGGTGCCAATTGGATAAATCTTACCTATATGGAGAGTTAATCCATGTTGAAGAGGCCAAAGGAGTGCAAGACTAGTCTTAAAAGCCCCTTGGAAGGATATACTCCCTATATACTTTGGAGATGCGCTGGACCTACTCTTGTAGATCAAGAGCTAGTCAAAATAGTCCACTATGCCCTTAAGATGCACCTCATATGCTCTTGAAATGATACAAAGGGGTTGCTTTCATATTTTCTTTAAAATAGGTCACCTTTAGGCCCAAATGCATAATAATTATCCCTAGACTATAAATAAGAGCTCTTCTTTTATTTTAGGGTAGCTTTTAATGAATTATAAATGATTACTCCTTTTTGAGTAAGTGGCAATTTTGGATTAGCTTGTGTTGATTTTTGGTATAGAAACATTGGTTGCTTGAGCGTTGATTGCCTTGTGGTCTAAATAACAGTTAGGTGCTTTGTGTGATATTGAATAGAGGTCTAGGGGTTTAATATACCCTTAGTTTTATATCCATTTATTCATTGTGTCTATCTATGAATTTTCCATCTATATATATCTTTGTTTCTTCATTTCATAGTTTAGTATGATTTTGTAGTTATATCATTGATACAATCTAAATTAACTCCGGAGATTTGGATAGGATGCTTATGGATCTCAAGGTGCTTGACGACTCCTTGGTGCTATCAAAAGGTGCCAATTCGATAAAGATTACCTACTAAGAGGGTCAAGGGACATTGAAGAGGCCAAAAAAGTGCAAGACGGGGCTTAAAATCCTCGCGAAAGGGACATGCGCCCTATATGCATTGAGAATGAGCTGGACCTACTATAGCAGATCAAGATCAGGTCAAAATAATCCACTATACGCTTGGGATGCGCCTGAGATGCGCCCCATATGCTCCAAAAATACTACAAGTGGGTTGCTTTGATATTTTCCTTAAATGGGTCATTTTTTGGCCCAAATGTGTAATAATTAGCCCTAAACTATATACATGAGTTCTTGTTTCATTTTAGGGTAGCTTTTGATGAATTATGAATGATTACTTCTTTGTGAGTGAGTGGCAAGCTTGGATTAGCTTGTGTTGATTTTTGGTTTAGAAACATTGGTTGCTTGAGCATCGATTGCCTTGTGGTCTATATAACAGTTAGGTGCTTTGTGTGATATTGAATAAAGGACTAGGGGTTTAATATACCCTTAGTTTTCTATCAATTCATTCATTGTGTCTATCTATTAATTTTCCATCTATCTATATCTTTGTTTTTTCATTTCATAGTTTAGTTTTTGATTCCATAGTTTGTTCATTTTTATTTGGTATCAGAGTCAAGCTTAATTTCGTTCCCACAAAGTCAATCTTAGGTTTATCATCTTAAGAAAATCGAAAATCACAACAAAAAAACTATTACACATTTTTAGTTTTAGGTCAAAATTTTGAGTTTTTGATTTTGGTGTTTTCTTATGTTTCTAGTGTTAGATTTGTGTTTCCTAACACTATTAGAGTTCAAATATCAAATTTGAGCTAAATCAAAGCTAAATTGAGCATTCTACCACTATTGAATGCTTGAGCTTAAAGAAATTTGAAATAGGTTGCGAGATCTGAAATATTTGGTGAAGAATTTGAGCAAAATGATGTTTTTAATAAGTTTAGAAGGTTAAAAATGCCTAGATTCAACATTTCAAGTCATTTTGAGTTAAGGTGAAGAAGTTGGAAAAGTCAGTGTTCTTGAAAAAATTGTTATATTCAAGTTGAAAATTCAAAAAAAGGAAGTGTTTGATCCAAAAAGAAGGAAGAAAAAGAGTGAAAAAGTGTTTGTACTAAAGCATTTTCAAAGAGTCCAAGGATATTCCAAGAGAAGGGTACAATAGGGGGTCCATTAGAGGGAAAATTCATCCATTCAAGGAGGAGGAGGTGGGCCACATACGCCCAACCTGAGTTATAGGTGTGCTGGGGCTGTGGATGCACCTCAAACCAGTAAGCCAAGGCCCTTTTGTTCTAGGGTTCACTATATATGTGCCCAACCTGCTAGATCTGGACTCCAAACAAATATTAAGCCATTCCAACGCATCTCAAACCTCCAAAACACATTTCAAGCTTTCTAATTCTACTTTTGCTCAGGTTTGATTACTCTAGTTTATTTCTTGATTCTAAACTCATCTCTTGATTCTTAAACTACTTAACAACTAGTAATTCACCTACTAAGTTTATCGATTAGTTCATGAGTCTAGATTCTTTCATCGTCCAATTTCTTTCAAGCTTTTTCTTTTTCAATTTGTAGTTAGTTCTTGATCAAAGTTTGCACATAATTTTTTATTTTGAGTCTTCAAACAAGAATCCATTTAGACCACAAGACACAATTGGTACCAAGCATTCTAATTGGAGTATAATCTATCTATCAACTCTTCTGATGCCCATTGAGAGACAAAACAAAAGTGTGAACTCCGAGAGCTTGTGAGGTTGATTTCTTAACTGTAACTTATTTGTTGTTTTGATGAGTACCTTAGCATAAGTACAATGGCTTCACAAAATGAAGTATCAGAAACTATGGATAATAACATCACAAATGTTATGCTAGCTTCCATCATAGAGAATCTTAATGTTATGGATAACTGATTGGGATCTCTTGCTGGAAGAATGGAAGACATGAAAAGCTCCTCTCAAGGAGGATGGACACCTTATAGATTTAACCACATCTACTCCCTAAAACCATTATGCTTTATCTAGTGGTCATGCTCATAAAACCTCCACTACTATAACTTTGGAAACACTTCACCAAATGTACAATCCATTGAGGCAAGTACATGGCCCCACATTCGAAGCCACTACTTACCCAAATAATCGAAACCACATTCATCTACTACAACCCCAATTTAATCAAGAATCTCCATAAAATTAACCCATTAACCAAATTCAACTACCTTAAGTCCTAGCTAACCATAATCAACTAATCCAAATTAATAATGTAGAAGGTGAGAAACTTAATAGAGGAAATGAATAGTTGGATGAAGTAGCTCTCTTTGTGGAGTTTGTATGGAATAGACAAGGAGTTAAAGTGGGAGGATATAGAGGATGAGAAGGAAGATTTGGTCAGTTTCACCATAGAAGAAAACTTGGGAAACCAACCTCAAGATTAAAAATATCATTAATGAGATCAAGGAGGAAATATGGGTTGAGACACGGGTCTTAACTACATCAAGATCACTCTTCCTACCTTTAAAGAAACTAGTGATCCATCAATCTACCTTGATTGGGAAGTACAATGCAATATGATCTTCCAACTCAATAAGTTAATCAAACACCAAAAAGTCATTCATGCAATTGCTGAATTTGAAGGATATGCTTGTACTTGGTAGGAGACTAAGAGAGTTCAAAGAGAGATAAATGGTAATACCGACCCTCTGGATTGGGATTAATTAAGGGTACTTATTAGAGAGGTATATGATGGAAAAGTTCAAGCAAGAAAAACTCACCAATCTCTATAATTTGAAATAAGGAGAAAGAAGAATATATGAAAGATTACTATAAGGAATTCCAAAACTTAATCCTTCATCTTGAGATTTTCAAACCACCAAATCATTGTATGGCTCGATTCAAAGGTGGGTTTGACTATGACATTGCTTCTCAATTAGAAATGCGCAAGTTTGAACGAATAGAAGACCTTATTAAAGTAGCTATTGGGGTTAAGAGGAATAATAATACAAAAAAAATCTATCAATAAAGTCTAAATTTCTTCTTCTTCATTTGGATAGAATAAGAGCAAGGATTTCAACAAGTCCTTAGACAAGAAGCCTGTATCCACCAAGGAATGAATTTAATTAATCTGCTAACACCAATCCTAGAGGTATTATTTATTTTAAATATCAAGTTTAGGATTATAAGGCTAATGATTACCCCAATCGAAGAAGCATAGTATTGGTGGGAGGTGCTGCATATTTTGTTAGAGATAAGGTAACCCAAGAATATGGTGGTAAGAAAGGCACCAAAGAGGTTGAACACCTTAGGAATGAAGGAGAATTTGCAGAAGTTGAAGGGGACTTTAGTGTACCCTGTGGATTGATGTTGAAAGTTCTCCATGAAGATGTTAGGCTTCAAGAAGGAGAGGTTATGAATTTTAACTTACTGATGAGGCAGGATATGAGTAATAAAGATGATGAGCTTTAAGATCATAAAGGAGAGCTTAGTAACAAATCCAAGCCCTTGTCGTTTACTACCTTTGGCACTAGCATTTGGCTAACTTCCAAGTTGATGCATGAGAGGTAAAGTCCACATGATGCAAGTTTGGAAGGAAAGAAAGTAATCTCAAGGCTTTGCTCCAATGGTATGTACTTACCCCCTCTTATTTCCAGTATTCCTTAGAAGTAGAAAATCTTTATAAGATATTTGATTTAAAACTCTACCTAGATGGTGTTAATGTCTTTCACTCCGATTTTGGAATGACTTAAATATACATAAAATGTGTAGCCTCCACAACTCGAATGGCAAATTTATTTGTTGTTCAAAGAAGAGTCTATAGTCCCTGTTTGATAAATAACTCTTGTTCCTTTTTTCTTGTCACACTATGAAGAGAGACAAGTTGGATCTTTCTTGAAAGGTTGTTGAAGTGAGAGGGACGTGAGGTGCTTAAGATGTTTGTTCTTAACTTTATATGATCTTGTTCTTGGTAACACTTTGGGTAATCATAGTTTTATCCTTTCATGTTCTTTGTTTGTTACAATAGCTATGTTAGTGCTAAGAATGTCTTGTGTGTAAAAATAGTTTGTTATGAAAGGAAGCATAACCTACACCCTAATGACTATTTGGTTCTACCCTTAGTTATTCCAGCATATAATGATTTGTTTGGTAATTTTGTTAATGGAACTAACTTGGGAGAATTTATTGATGATTTTCATAGCCAACTCTTTTGCACCTTAAATAGTGAATTCTCTTCATTGGCTTGAAGGATGTTTAGTTATATGTGAAATGGGTGTATCATTGGCATGGATTTGTTTATGTTAACCCTTGTGATAACCCTCATGCTTTGAGGATGTGTTGGTTGTGTGTTATTCTCTTATACTTTAAGATTGTAGATTTGAGAATGAATTTTCTTACAAAGTGAGCGGATGATACAATCCAAATTGCCTTCGGGGCTTTGGATAGGATGCTTTATGGATCTCTAGGTGCTTTACGACTCCTTGGTGCTATCAAAAGGTGTCAATTAGATGAATATTACCTATGAAGGGGGCCAATGGACGTTGAAGAGTCCAAGGAAGTGCAAGACGAGGCTTAAAAACCCTTTAGAAGGGACATGGGCCCCATCTACTTTGGGGATGTAATGGATCTGCTCTTGCAGATCAAGAGCAGGTTTAGAAAGTCTATTATGCCCTTGGGATGCATCGGAGATACACCTCATATACTCTAAAAATTCAATGAGTGGATTGCTTTGATATTTGCCTTAAAATAGGTCACTTTTGGGCCCAAATGGGCAATAATTAGCCCTAAACAATAAATAGTTGCTCTTCTTTCATTTTTAGGGTAACTTTTGGTGAATTATGAATGATTACTCCTCTGTGAGTGAGTGACAAGCTTGGATTAACTTATGTTGGTTTTTTGTTTAGAAATGTTGGTTACTTAAGAATCAATTTTCTTGTGGTCTACGTAAGAGTTGGGTGCTTTGTGTGATATTTAATAGAGGATTAGGGATTTAATATACCCTTAGTTTTATATCCATTCATTCATTGTGTCTATCTATTGATTTTTTATCTATCCTTATCTTTGTTTCTTCGTTTCATAGTTTAGTTTCAATTACGTAGTTATTTCGTTGATACAATCTAAATTGCCTCTGGATCTTTGGATAGGGTGCTTATGGATCTCAAGGTACTTAATGACTCTTTGGTGCTATCGAAATGTGTCAATTGGATGAAGATACCTACATGGGGGTCAAGGGACGCTGAAGAGGCCAAGGGAGTGCCAGACGAGGCTTAAAATCCCCTTGGAAGGGACATGCACCCCATCTGCTTTTGGAATGCACTGGACCTGACCTGCTCTAGCAGATCAAGAGCAGGCCAAAATAGACCACTATGCCCTTGGGATGCACCTAAGACCCATATGCTCCAAAAATGCTACAAGCGGGCTGCTTTGATATTTGTCTTAAAATGGGTTACTTTTGGACCCAAATATGTAATAATTGGCCCTCGACTATAAATAGGAGCTCTTCTTTCATTTTAGGGTAACTTTTGATGAATTATGAATGATTACTCCTTTGTGAGTGAGTGGCAAGCTTGGATTAGCTTGTGTTGATTTTTGGTTTAGAAACGGTGGTTGCTTGGGAATCAATTCCCTTGTGGTCTATGTAAGAGTTAGGTATTTTGTGTGATATTGAATAAAGGATTAGGGGTTTAATATATCCTTAGTTTTCTATCTATACATTCATTGTGTCTATCTATTGATTTTCTATCTGTCTTTATCTTTGTTTCTTCGTTTCATAGTTTAGTTTTCGATTTTGTAGTTTGTTCGTTATCATGAACTAAATATGAAATAGAGTATCTATAAATTGGACATTCCTAGAAATTGTATTCCGCTCCTAATAAATAAAAGTAGTAATTCATGCAAAAAAAATCAAATTAAAGTTGATACGAACTGTATTGAAGAGTTCTGCGTTTCAGTATATTAATATTTAACAAATCAGTTTTTTGAGTTAATATCATGTCGAATGTAAGTCGAGTCTATAGTAGGGTGCTCTGGACTGAATAAATTCTATATGCATTTTCCTGAATTTGGTACAACTCTTTTTTCCTTATTTTTATATAAATTTTCAATATATCATAATACTATACGCTGAAAGTATGTCTTAATTCTAGCACCTAAAACTGTATTGTCAAGCACAAAATTTTTAATTGCTTTTTTTCCTTTAGAAAACTATGGAGAGAGAATTAGATAAGAATAGATATATTGATTATTATTCTTGCATACACTAATGGGTATAAAGATCAAACGATAAAGCTTGGATCGCACGAGTAGTTTTTCTACAGTTTTATATCCTAGAAACTCAGTTAATGTGTCATATAATGGTAGGGTAGTGTATATAAAGGGTGTACGGGGGTGTATGTGAGGTTTTACAGTTTGAAAACTACTTATTTTCACCTTTGTTCTTACCTGCTTGCTAGGATACTCAGCAAAATATATCTCCTGTTGGACCTGTCATTGTAGCGACAACATTTCTGATATGTGAAAGTAGTTAAAAGTTTGTGATTTTCTGCTTATTATACCGTTTACTAATTTAGTTTTACTAACCGATATGCTAACTTAGTAAATCTTGATTGTACAAATAACGTAACTTTTTGGCTTCTGAAGTTACTTTATAATGAGAAACTTGCGAAGAAATTGGTTGAAGGAAACAAAATAATTAATGTAAATTTCAGCTTTCAGAGATATGTTACCTACTTTAGCAAATAGAAGCGGCCATATTTTAGTACAGATACCTTTCATTTACGATTTTTTATAGCAGTCCGCAGTTTCATTATGTTAAAAGCTCCTAGCTGAGATCTTGCGGCTAAAGTTTTATTCTTACATATTTCTTTGTGAATTGAAGATTCCAATTGTAGTTCCTGCTCTTTTTTAAGTTCCCTAATTAATGTTTTCATAGTTCCTTCAAAAAACTTTTTAAGAGTGAGCTCTTTCACTCTCTAGAAGCATGATTTTGATTTTTCAGAAATCAGTTTAATTTGGAGTTGTATAAAACACAAAAGCACTTTATCTCAATAGTAGTTGTCGGAGTTCAATGCATAGATATCATATTGCAGAAGGTACAAAAATAAACTTAGCGGTCATAGATTGTGTGAACATTATTTATTTTTTGTACTTATAATTCTCGTATCAAAGATGAGCATCTAGACCTACTATACTATTGAATGACCTTGATGTTCGCAACATAAATTTCATGTTTTTATGTAATATGTGCTTGTAGTTTAACTTCTAAAAAAATTTAATTCGTGACTGACCGAGGGAAAGCGTTTGTGGCATCGTGAGATTATGAAATGATCTTGATTGATTGAGCGTTGAATTCATGTATGGTTAATTTGTTTGAAGATCAAAGTAAATAATAGAAGGCTGTCTTTAACGTGAGTTAAAAATCTGTAGTGCTTTGAAACTTAAATTTTCAAAGTTGTGTGTTTTTTGATTGTTGAGGTTTGCACAGAGATCTGAAGCATATGTCTCAAAGAGATGGTGCCTATTAACTACTTTAAAATCTGATTTCTGAATTGAGAGTAATTGCCTCGATCAGATGGAAACGAAATGGTTTAACTGTCGAAATCGTGGGAGTAATAATACTATAATTTGTTGCAGTCGGATCTGATTGCTACTCGATGGTATTTGTGGTAGATGAAAACGCTCTCTGGTATGTTGAATATTCAGAACTTGCAATGGTTGTTTCTCTTCTTGATCTATATTATTTCCTTTTGAAAATACACTGTTGTCAAATGTACTCCAGCAGAAGTATTGATGATTAGTTTATGGCACGTATTAAACTTACTTAGATTTTAGTTGTATTCATAATTGAAGGGATCAAAAATTACTAAAATGTCAGGTTCAAACATGCGTTGCAAAATATATTTTAATATTTTTGTTATGTTACTCAAATTTCGTGTCGCAATTTTTTCATATTGATTCATGCATGCATAAAATAAAATTTGTAGTTATTATAATGGGCCTGTGCACAGTACCGACGTTCTTCATATAGTATTATTCTATATATAAAAGCTAGATAAATATTGACTTCCTTTTAAGTTTTTTGAGATGTTTTGCATAACTAAAAGGAGCAAATGATATAAACAAGTTAAAATGATTCCTCCAAATGAACTGCACAAACAAAGACTAGAAAGCAAATGTATCATAGGATAAATTTTCTCCAGTACAAATTAAAGTTGAAAGTAGCAAACAGAGAGACTATTAATCCACCATAATATATGATATAGAGTACCAGAGTCATTAAAAAAAGGTCGAGAATAAAGTTAACCATCTTAAATATTAATTTCTTCCAATGCGAGTAGAATCCCTCCATAGATCCCAAATTTTGCTTCACTCCTTCCAACGTCGCCTAAGCCTAAATTAATCAATAATAATTATTTTTACTAGATAAGCATTTAACATATTCAACCAATTAACAAAAAAAAAAAAAAAAATGTTACTCCTTCTGTCCACTTTATATGACACAATTTGAAATATATCAAGATTAAATTGATTAATTTTCGGAGTTAATTTAAATATAGAATGTTCAAATTCTTAGAAACATATAAAAAATAAATTACTGTTGTTGTCAATTATTTAAAACTATCACAGAATTATTTGAATTCACTTTTAACTTTTCAAATAGTAAATAGTGTCTCAGAACAAATAAAATCAGGAAACTGTTACATAAAGGAGAATGAATAATAATAAAATCTTACATTGCTGCTGTTCCCAGCCAAGGTCCCGTTTGGAGTATTTGGAATGTACCTAGCCCACTATACCAAGAATTTTAATTATTAAATTATATTAAGACAAAAAAGTTAAGAATTTTAATTGTTAGATTATATTAAGACAAATGGAATTAGGGCCGCATATTTTAAAATATATATATATATATTCTTTTAACTCACATTTTTAGCTGCTGCACTGAAAGCCTCTCGGTGTGGAATCTCTGGATGTGCTGTTTTAATACGCTGGATCTCTTCCCTTTATAATAATAAAATTAACTTTTAATAAAAAGTCATGGTTTTAGGACTTTAACATTAATAATCTACGAGCTTTAAAGGAAAAAATGATGTTTACTTCATGAACCGATTGTAGGCAGATGGTAGTCTGTGCTTCTTCTCAGGAGCTTCAACCATTGCAAAAAAAAAAAAAAAAAATCATAATTAGTTTATATAAAGTCAAGTATAGGGTTGATTTTATTGATGTTCACTCAACTTTTTCTTTATTATAACTACAGTTATTTGATTATTTTTTGCTATAGAAAAATTACTCTTTATTTAAATACTAGTTAGAAGAAGATCGTGCAAAGCACGGACCCAATATCTATTTTAAATTTATATAATAATAATAGTCATATCAATTAATGTGACACTTTTTAAATTTTAAATTTAAATAAATTTATTTTTCAGGATAATTTTTACATATATTCTTAAAATATTTTAAAGTATCAATTATTGTGATTTATTATTCAAATATAAAACTTTATTTCAAAAATTTAATTTGCGATTAAAATTAAACTCTACAAATATATACATTAATAAAGAGTGTGGAAAGCAAAATTTGATGGGTCTATATTACTGTTTTTCAGATAACACGGGCTCAGTATAAATTATTTTTTTATTTGAAATTTATGCGACACAAATAAAATTTGTAATTTTCAAATGATATATGTAATTCTCCTTGTCTAAGCTTTTATGTTATTGATAGTCGATTATATTTTTTAAATAATTTAAGTTTTTAATTATTGTGATTTATAAAAAAAAAAAATTCTATTTCAATTTAAGTGGCATAATGCTGAGATAACCATAATAATTAATTAGAGGTGATATGGTAAAATCACGATTGAAAAAGCTAAGCAGACATGTCTTAAATGACTCACAACAACTAAATAGAAGTGGTATAACAAAAGTACAATACTTGTGAAAAAAATTTTAGTGAACCTCATATAAGACTTGAAGTTAATTTAAATCAACAACTGTTAACTTATCATTTTATATTTATTTTATTTTTTTTATTAAATATTTTTTAAAATATTTAGATGACTTATAATAATTAATTAGAGTGATATTTAAGAAAATTATGATTGAAGCAACTAAAGAAGATATGTCATAAATTCTATTTTACTTTTTTTTATCAATTATTATTAACTTTTTAATATATAATAATTAATTAAAAATAATATAGTAAAATCACAAAACAAGTAGCTGAAACAGGCATATTACGGATAGCAGCCTGCTTCAGTCACCCAACTCTCTCGTATATAAGAGAATATGTCATGAAAATCACTATATTATTTTTTAACATAAAATCTCAACTTTGATATTTAGACAAAGTTTGAATAACTTTTCTGTTACAAAAATAAATTGTTTAGTAACTTAATTTGTCATTAACTTTTAGGCAAAGCTTAATGATATTTTGTTATCAGAGACAGAACTACAGTATAATTCGAAGGTTCAAATAAACCCAATAGTATTTGCATAGATCTTATATTTATATTAGAAAAGATAACACATATACACAAAACTTTCAACCTTGAAAGCCCACTACGGAGACAGTCGTATGATTCGATGCTGGTAAGGGAATAGAGTACCTGACCACTTTTACACCCCCAAGATGTGGTTTCGAACCTCACTTCGTCAGTATTTTTATTCCTTTTTTAAGCTTACATGATGCATGATTTATATATTATAAAAAGAGAGGAATTTATTTTTTTTTTCCATACCAAACACACCCTCTAAAAGGAGATAAAGAAAGAAAAAATATTTGTAATCTAGGATTTTATATAACAAGGATCACCCAACTTATTTTTTATCCGTTTATATCCGATTCGATCTGTCCATTTGTTGTTTCTATCCGAATTTATAAACCTCAAATCCTGGTTCTGCATCTATTTGTTACGATAAATAACTTAGTGACTTTCGTTGATATTTCAGCAAAGTTGCTAAGTGATTCTTATGTTACAAAATATTGTTTTAAAACTTTGGTATACCTCAAACTAAAAATGAAGTGTCATCTATGATTAATCAACCCAACAAATAGACGAAGGAAGAAAATAATATATATGCTTACGTTTTACAACAAAAGGTGCCTTTGGAGATGTGGGTTCACTTGAAGATGAAGTCTGGCCCTTCTTGAAATTGTTGAAGAAATCTTGATGCTTTGGCAAAAAAAAAAAAAAAAATCCATTTTTTTTGTTGAGAAAAATAATCAAACAAGAAAAAAAACATGGAAAGCAAATCACAAAAAAAATGAAAGTAATCTTAAATATAATTACCTGAAGAGTGGGTTGGTGATCAAAACATTGGGGTTGAAGTGGAGGCCTACTGCTTAAAAAGGAAAGATTACCACAATGCCCACATTTCACTGTCACAGTGTCCAATAGCTTTTTGCATGGAATTCCCACCTATACATAATTTTTTAAAAAAAAAGAAAAACTTAGAAGTTATATGCATCTATAGTGTAAATAAAATTTTACAGGAGATGGTATATTACACTACAAATGAGGTATTTGAACCCTCTACTTCTATTGAGCTGGGGGTCTATCGGAAACAGCATTTCTACCTCTTTAAAGGTAGAGGTATGTACTGCGTACATCTTACCCCCCAGACCCCACTAGGTGGGAATACACTGGGTTTGTTGTTGTTGTTGTTGTTGAACCCTCTACTTCTCCTGTTATAGACAACGATTTCACAACTGAGCTAACAAGGGGCAAAAAGCCTAGTACGTATTAGGAGTGGGGTTCGGATGAACCATTTTTAGTGGAAAATTATATATATTCAAGGTTCAAATTACTTTTTTATGTACTTATAATCGATATTGAATCATCTTACCTTTTTTTTGTGTTATAATTGTCATATTTTCAAATCCACTAAGAGAAAACCCTTGTTCCGTCACGACCTGTAACTTACCCATACTACATGGTACTAATATGATTTCATTTATAGACTTTTTAAACGGCTTCATAATGTATTTATATATTTATATATATAGAAGATAGATTCTTTAAAAGATGAAAAAAAAAACTCGTACGAGGGTGTCGAGTAGGGTTTTCTTTGGGGGCTGGGGGGGTTCTGTTAAACATGAATCATGATTCTTCTCTTTGTATGAGAGTATTTGAACGCAGAATGTTGACAATATGGCTTGATGCACATGTATTGTGAGTGTATATATACTGTGATGAAAAATCGAATGTTGAAAATGAAGAATGTGTGTGTATAGTTACAACAGATATATGTTGTATGTATATTGTATATCATGTGATTTGACAAAATAGATTTGCGCTCTTATCTTTAGCGATATTAGATTTGCTCTCTTATCTTGAGCGATATATATAATAAAGTCACTCATAAGAAAGAAACTATCACAGTAGCTTAGCTTTCTTATGAACCTTCCTGTCTCTCTAATTCATTCCCCTTTCAAGAAACTAATAATAATAATAATAATAATAAAAGGTTCTCAAAGTTAAGCGAACTAGCTAGAAATGTTATATAAAAAAGATAAAGAGAGTATTTTGTGTATAATAATGGGGCAAAATAATATTGTATGAAATCAAGAAATATAATAGTAGTACGTACCGCAAGGATAGTGTTGCAGTAGCTGCAACGGACATAGCAAAGATGTTCAGAAGATTGAGCCAAAGGATCCATGGAGACCATCTTATGATCTGCCGATTCCAATAAGTTGAGACAAGAGGTATTACGAGAAGAGGAAGACATACAAGCATGTAGCATACATTTTGGACATTGAAGAGTGCATACATATATATACTAGTTTAGGTGTACGCCCTTCACGCGCGTGTACCTCACTATAATGAGTTTAAACGTTACACTAAATATGATGTTTGCTTAAATAATAAAAAAATTTATTTAATTAGTTATATAGTAATTGTAAATATCTAAGATATAAATAAGGTAGGTAAAAAAATACATTGATAACTCCTTAAATTACGGTTGGTGTCTTAGAAAAAAAATTAATCATAATATTTTGTATGGCTCAAAATTTTGATCGTCAATTGTCTTATATTATCATTATCATCATTCATCTTCAAGACACCTACAAAATTGGGGGAGAAAGAAACCTAGGAAAGCAATGCATCAAAGTAAATCAAATATTACAAAAATATATTTCTTGCTTCATATGTTCACATTAGATATTATTGTATTGTTATAGAAGAATTCTCAATTTATGAAAGTTCAAAATATTTTTCTTTGGTAAAGAAATTATCTAAATATGGTAGATTTTTATCTTTTTCATAAATTATTTATCAATATTAGATTTTTTTTTAAAATATCTACTGAACCTTTTTAAAATTTTGGTAGACTTTTTCTTCCCATTTATTTAATATAAGATAGAGGTCATGGTTTTTTATTTTTTAAAAATTATATACGCATGATTTGAAGTCCTAAAAAAGAGGAGGGGGGGAGGGGGGGAAGGAGATTCGATTCTAGTTAGGTTTGAAGTTCTAAATTAATTAAATATTATTAGATAAATAATAAAAAAACTAATTTTATCTAAAAGAGAGTCTTTTAATGAAAATAAAGGTTCAACCAATATTTGTAAGACTCTTTACACTTTAATATAATATAAATAGATTTCTTCACACTTTAATATATTATAGATAGATATTGATTTGTAATGAAATTCAAGTGATAAAGTCAAGAATAATTTAAATATACAGACTTTACCATTTTTAGTTGTTCTTTTTGCACCATGACTAATTATAATTACTTATTCAAATTCTTCTCCAAATATCAAGCAAGATTATGGGTGTCAAGGAAAAAATCAACATGCATGAGACTTAATATTATCAAAACAAAAGAGTTCGGATAATGTTATTGGTGTAAAACTTTAACTGTAAATATAATGTCGAAAATCAAATTTAAAAACTCATAGATGCATTTATGAATGCTTGCAAACTAATATTTAAATTTGGAACTTGAAATAAAGTAAAAATGATTATAAAAAAAAGTCAGAAATCTATAATAATTTAATAATCGAAGTTTCAAGTCCTCATCTTGATCATATGTGCTATAATTCAATTGCTATATATTGCAAAGTAAAGGTATCACTTCCTTGTTTTTAAATATATGTTGAATAATTGATAAGACCTTTTAAAAAATGAATGAATAAAATTTAAAAAAAAAATAACAGTACCTAATTAATTGCTGAAAAATAATTTTGAAGGATCATACAAACGAATTTCGTCATATTACCCTTGTTTCATCCGTTGATTGCAAAGATAAATATCCATACATATAACACAACTTAATTACTATAAAAACTTGTTAACTCTATGTTATTCTATGTAATGATTTATTATCTATCCAAATACACAATTGAAAACATAATGATAAAGAAACAAAAAAAATTAAAGAACAAAATAACTATTTCTACGAACCTTTTATTTACGGAATGATTTAATCACCGCATAGAAGAACTCCTTTTATGAAAGGAGTATTCATAAATTAAAAAAAAAAAAAAAACCTTAATTTTAGACTTTTATATAATTTGTATTAGAATATCATCCATTGATTGTCAAAAAAAAGGACTCCTATTTATAACAAAAACGACTCTCATGTTAGTTTTTATTTAGCAAAAAATTATTTCCAGCGACAGATTTTATTTACAAAAAATAAGGTAATTTTAATTTTGTCAAAAATATAATTTTATGACAGTTGGTTAACAGTAATAACAGTTTTTATTGTTCAAAAGTAAGACAATATATGAGGACTCTACTGAATGTATAATTGTCACCATAGTGTTTTAATTTGTTAGAAGTTGTGGTAACTTTTTAATTTTGTCAAATATACTCCTACGTTTTTATTTTATCAAAAAATAAGGAAATAAATTAGTGTTAATCTTTATAGTGAGTATAATTATAGTAAAATATAGGAGTAATTTTTATTTACGGTAAACTATGATTGATTAAAATTATCTATTATCATATATTTTAGGACTTTTAATTTAAGAAAAAGTCTTACTATATATTTTAAATTTCCGATCCCATATATTTTAGGAGACAATATTATAAATATAATTAAATACATAATTTAAGAAAAATAGTGAAAAGACTTTTGTCTAAAGGAGAAACTTTTAATGAAGGGCAAAAAGTTCGAATCACTTTTTTAAGGGTTCTATATAGATACATACTAGACATTGGAGCTCGTGCCAGCACGTGCCCAATGTGCTACTTTTTAGATAGTATATGCTATTTTTTGTCTTAATTTATATGACGCTGATAAATATTTGAGAAATTCAATCAGATTTGTTATATATAGTTTTAAATATTTTATGTTAATTATATTATAATTTATAGGACTTTCAACATAATTTTTAAGTAATATCCCTTTATCCTAATTAATATGATATCGATATCTATTGTAATCTATAATACTTTTTCGACGTTGTAATTTACTATTTTAAGTTGTTTGCTATTAATTGTAATGTATAATACTCTTCTTGTTCAAATTTTTGTGGTATTGATAGTGAATTTACACTTTAAAAGTAATTTAAGTTTTAAATTATTGTGATTTATAATATTTTTTTTATTTCAATTTAAGCGACACTGATATAATTTCGAGAATAACTAAATATCACGATTGAAATAGCGAAATTGACACGTCTTGAATGACTCATAATAACTAATTAAAAGTGATATATAAAATTGCTATAAAAAATAATTGTGGAAAAAATTTAAATGGGCCTTACATAAGATGTCAAATTAATTTAAAACATCAAGATTATCCATTTTTAAATACATAGATAACTCATAATAATTAATTATTTGTGATATAGTAAAATTAGAGTTGAAGCAGCTGAAATAGCCATGCCATAAATGCTCATTTTACTTTATAAATGTCTATTTTATTTTTTATTAAAATTATTAATTTTCTAATACGTAAATTTCATTAATAATTAATTAGGGGTGATATAGTAAAATCACAGAGCAAGCAAGAAGCTAGAAGAAGGCATGTCGCCCGCCAGCTGCCTGCTTCCAGCCTCTCCACTCACGCTTATATATATATATATATATATATATATATATATATATATATATATATATATATATATATATATATATATATATATATATATATATATATATATATATATATATATATATATATATATATATATATATATAATAGGGAGAATTTTTTACTTATAACCGAATTTCTAAATTTATATTAATAATTTATTTGTTGTTTGTTGTGCCATGAGTTTTTCCAATAAAAAAGTGTCGGGTGACTTTAAAAAAAAAAAGTTTTTCTTTTTTCCTAAAACTGGTAAGGAAAAAAAATTCTAATTAAGGTTTTTTTCTTTAAAAAAAAAAAATATTAACTGGAAAAAAAAAAATGTACCCACTTAAAAATAGAAAAGCATTTTTATAAAAGAATATATGTGTAAGGTTTATGAAATTCGTAAAGACAATAAAATTAGAGTGGCTTCCATATGATTTCTCATATTATATATATGTGTGTATTTTATTAGAAAAATAATTTAAATTTTTTGTTCTTTATTGAAAAATTGTGTAATAGACAAAATTGTCTTTTATTATTTTTAAAAATTTTAAAACTTAGGGTGGACTAAAGAGAATATACTCTTCTTTGTAAACTTTCTTGTGTTTAAATTAATATATATATATATATATATATATATATATATATATTTGAAAAAGCAATTAAAATCACTCAAACTACTGGAAGACATAAGTTTAACCTATTAACAAAGCCTATGATCGACCAAACCTTAAGAAAAATTCCAAAGAGGAATAGGATAAAGATGAATTATGTTCATCTTGTTGGAATTCAAATAATGGTTAAATCCACTTTTAAGGAAGGAATAGACTGTCCCATAGTAATTAACCTTTCAGATGAAAGATTTATTAATACCACCAAGGAATAATTTCCTATCTAAATCTAAAAAACGGAAAGACTATAATAGTTAATACCATATAAATTATAAAGCAAAATTCATGCCAAATAGAATCCCAATAGGAGACCCTGGATCTACCCAGTTTTTGAATTTAGATGGTAAAAAGCAACATGCTATTTAGCATTCGAGACGAACTTCTATCCTTGTCTGAAAAGGCAGTGAAATTACAATTCTCTGAATCTTTCTTTCTTAGAAAATGTTAGGTATCTTCTATATGAGTAAGTAAGGAACATTTCTCCCATCAAGGAAAAGTAACAAACAGTTTGTATGTGAGTATAAGGAAGATATGACTAAAGATTTTTCCTATGTTGATATATATATATATAGACACACACACACACACACACACATATATATATATATATATATATATATATATATATATATTAAAAGTACAAAGACCCTTAGAAAAGTGATTTGAATTTTTTACCCTTTATTAAAAAACTTTACTTTAGACAAAATGATCTTTTCACCTTTTTTCCACAATTAATAAATATATAAAAAAATATTTCCTTTTCTACTTTAAATTGGATTTGTAAGTCTAATATTAAGGACTTTAAAAATATAGGTACAGTACGTAATGTTTTATTTTTCTAATTTTAAAAGTTCAAAATCAACAAATATTTTGACACATTGTTTGTTTTTGTTTTTTTTTCAAAAAAACCATGAAGTCTATTTTGATTAATTAAATAAAAGAAAAGAAAAAGTCTTCACAAAATTAAAAAAGACACAATAAACATATATAAAAAAAAAGACAAAAGCTAAAACTTTGGTTTTTATTAGTTTAATTTTTTTGGAATTCATATTATTCTAATATTGGTAAATAATTTTTGAAAAAAGTAAAAATTTATTATATTTAGATAATTTCTTTATTTAAGGAAAAGATTTTGGACTTTTATAAATTAAAAATCCTTCTAGAAGATTGTAATATACTATTTAAGATTGTTGTTTTCACTTTTTCATAATTTATATAGTAATAAAAATATTCTTGTCTAACTCGTATTGTTGGAGCAATTTGAAATGTGAATTAGTAACTTGAAATTAGTTACTAGAAATATTTTATTATATATTCATTTTGTAGGAACTAACTACTTGTTAACTTTACATAATTTAGATGTCAGACAGAGGTGATAAAGGTAAGGGAAAAGTTGATCTTACAAAACCAAAAAAAAAAAGACAACTTTTGCTTTATAGATGACCAACAGGTATTCATATATCTAAGGGTCGATTTACTGACATGACAGCACGACCCTCATATTCTAGGTTGTCTCAGCATTCGGTTCCTACTCCTACACATGTGGGGCCACTTCATGGGTCTACACCGACCCAATCTGCTCCTATCACAGTGCCACGACCATCACAATACTATCAGACGGTCGCTGGCACATCCAGACATCTATCATCATCGATACTCTCCTGTAGCAGTCACACAGCTTTGAATAGTGATTCTGTTGGATCTATTGGGTTATCGGATCTTCAGCTTGGAGGCACTCTATCGGGTGCTTCAGTTCTGCCCATGCTAGTGCATCCACCATCACTTGATCCGTAACCAGGAGAAAGAGATGATTCTGGGAGGCGTTATCTTGTTCCATATGTGAGAGGGTAAGATTTCTAAATATAATAACATTATTCATTTTTCATTACTATATTATTATGCTCTATGAAATTATTGTTTGATTTTGTGTTGTAGGTTTAGGCCAGATGCTGGAGTTGGACAAGTTGCGAGAAAAAGCATTTGTTGAAACTTCAACGGCTACTGGACCAGTTAGCACAAGGTTTCAAAAATTGATAGGAAAATTAAGAATGTTTCAAGAATTTAATGTAAGGATTTAACTTATCGACTACTTAACACTTTGTTAGAACAAAAAATTGAATATTATATTTTTATTTTTATTATAGAAGTTTTATTGGTGGGATGATGCGAATGCATATCTTATGAAGAAGAACTTTTTCAAAAGATGTAGATCTAGATTTAACGGTCTGTTGGATTATGCCCGAACCAACTTGGTACGACCTGACTGGATTAGTGAACCCTTATGGCAACAATATATTTGCAATTGGAATAGCGAAGAATACCAATTGCTGAAGAAAAAAGAAAAGAAAGTCCGGACATCATTCAAGGGTGGCTCCCTACATACTGCGGGTGCCAAAAGTGTAATTGCTGTGGAGGAAAAAATGGTATGTAACTTTTACAGTTTTAATTATTTATTTCTATTTAAATTTTTTATTATTTGAACATTGATAATTTTTTCATATGCAGGAAAAAGAAAAGGGTAAGAGCATACCACAGGATGAGTTATTCGAGGAGACTCTCTGAAAAAAAAAAAGAACCCGAATGATGAAGATGTCTGGGTTAAACCTCATGCAAAAGCTGTCCATGTAAGAAACAAATATTGAATTGATGAATCTTTTTCTCAAAGTTGATATTATTCAATTATAAGTAATTTAATAATTTTTTACTTTTAGTTTTAACTTTACTTTGAATATAGAACAAATATACACAGTTCGTTAGTGAGTATCGTAGTACTCAGCCTCCTGAAAATCAGGGTAACCCACTACCCCAACATGTAGAGGAGGAGTTGTGGGAAAAGGTTGTGGGTCCTGCAGTTAGAGGCCATTACTACGGATACCACAGAAATTTTTTTGGCAAGAATATTAGGTGTTCGTCTGGCCCTGCATACTCTAGCTCTTCAGTTGATAGAGAAACCATTGAAAGACTAGAAAATATAATTTATAAACTCACTGAAGAGCTTGCTGAACAGAGAGAGGGGGCGCAGAAGGAGGAGGAGAAAACATCATCACAAATTAGGATGCTAAAGGAGCAGTTCAGCTATTTCATTCAGACTGCAGGAATTCTTTCTCTGTGTTATGGTGATGCAGTTCAGACTGCAAAAGGTCTACGCCCCCTGGATGATATCAGCACAGATAAGGATATGGAAGACGAGAACGAATTCGATGAAGATGACTTTTAATTTTTTTACTTTTGTATGTGTTCTACTTTGAATTTAGATATTTTGTTGTAGTTTGTACACTTTGAAACTATTGTTGTAGTTTATTGAAAGTATTTACATTTGATTTTTTGTTGTTGTTGTTGTATTGCATGTTGGACCATTTGTTGATTTTTTTTAATACCCAAAAAAATCGACCATTTTTCAAAATTTTTTTTTGCAGAAAACCGACCACAAGTGATCGGTTTTCTAATAAACTAATTAATTTATTTAATAAAAAACAGACCACAAGTGGTTGGTTTTTTTATTAAATTTAATTAATTATTTAATAAAAAACCGACCACTTGTGGTCTTTTTTAAAAAAAAATTATTTTTTCTAATTTTAATAAAATAATAATGAATTTTAAATATATATATATTTTAAAAAAAATCGACCATATGTGGTCGATTTTAAAAGAACTACCACTACTTTACCGACCGCACACTTTGATCGATTTTGTGGTCGGAAATTGGGGAAAATCGACCACTATGATCGATTTTTGTGATTTATTTTTTCCCCTTTTTTAGTAGTGTCTACAACAATTCAATGACATCTACAATGAACACATGAAATAAGATTTATTTATTTTTGGTATGAGATTGTTCTTTATGGTCTACGATGGAATCAAGTCAAATTGAACAACATTATGGATTATCAAACACTAATCATCTGCTTACTGAAGACAACAACAGTAATTTAAGAAATTTTCAATGTATTCACCTACTTTACTTATATCATAAATATTTACAAATACTATATAACTAATTAAATAAATTATTCATCTTCAAATGTTTAAAAGATGTTGAATTAAATTCTTGTATTTATTTTTACTATTTAAAAAAATATCATATTTAGTGTTATATGATATAAATCTAAGTACTAATAGTCCTCGGGCAACTGATAGTTTAAGTGTGCTCTGCTAAATAATTTGTGATAATTCAAGTAAAAATTCACACACGTGATAATTCAAATATGAAACTCAAAAAATCAAAATACTTTATGTGTTTTTGACCTTTATAACTAAAAAAATAATTTCACATAAATTGAAATGCTAGGGTATTGGGGTTATCACAAAGGCGACAGACAAACAAAGTTGCATTGATAGTTGATATATTTTATGTTAACTTGATGATTATGACATGTAATTTCAACTTCTAGTTTTATCAATTAAGTGTACTTCACCAACATGGATTGTGGTGCAGCGGATGGGGTTGCTCCATCTTTAACCAGATGTCGAGGGTTCGATCCTGGGTATGGAGAAAACTCTATTGGGAGTGCTTCCCCTTAAATGGGGCCCTACGCGACACGAATTTGAATTAGTCGAACTCCAATGTGGATACCGAACTTCGGATGAAAAACCAAAAAAAAAATCAAATGTACTTCAAAACGCTTAACAGAATTCCTTGAAGGGTAAGAAGTAGGCCTTTTCAAAAGTTTGGCCCTACCATGGCATTGCCAAATGAAAGTAATTTCATATTTGTTTGAAGCACATAAACAAATAGTATGGAATAAGGTTTGATTAACTTGATTAATTATCAAGCTTAAACTTATGGTAAAGAAATAGACGTTGTGTTTGCAATAAAATTTATTCACCCAATATTTACATCAAGTCAAAGAAGTAGACGATCTGTTTGCGATAAAATCTATTCACATAATAGTTACATCAAGTAGAATAACATGTGTATAGAATAGATTTTTAACACTTAACCATGACATGATGGCAGACATGTATTCTCATCACATCATTAAATCATGACTTAAAGAGATTAGACATAAAGTGATCACTGAACTTGTCCAAAATTTATAATAACTTTGTGAGCGATCTATTATTTCCTTAAACAATTTAAAAATGATATAAATATCCACATTTCAGCAAACTTGAGATGTAAGAAAAAAAGTGTGAGTCACACACCAATAAATGTTTGCCACGTGACACATTTATTTAATATTCTAATATTTTTTTATTTATATTTTTTTTAATTTTATTTCTTTATATATTTTTTTCTTTGTCTTTTCTCCTTCTTCATCTTCAATCTTGTTGTGTGCTGATAAGTCCAACTATTTGCTCCACTTCCATTATGTTTCTTCTTTAATCTTGTCGATGTTTATCTTTGGCATAGCTATCATCACCATTGTTACTATAACTTCACTTCCATTATGTCTATCATTAAATCATCCTTAAATAAAAACTAAAATAAAAAAATCAAAATCTCCATAAAATTAACTGTAAAGTTTGATCACTTATTAATCGAAAATAATGGATCAAAATGCTTTGATAAACCTGTTCAATTCATTTAAAAAACACACAGTAATTGTAAATTAGAGAAGAAATTTTGTCAAAAAAAGATTTTGACGGAACAAAGAAGAACGAAGAAAAATATGTAAAGAGAGAAGTAAGAAGATTAAGGAAAATCTTGGTGAAATGGAAAAGAAGGAAGAAATTATGACATGAGAAGCAATTATGAAAAAATGGCAAAGAATGGGTGTCTAATTGTGGGTCCCTCAAGGAAGAAGATGAAGAAAAAGGAAAAAATAAAAAAAGTAAAATGAAAATATATAAAGTAAAAAAATAGTGATATTTTTTAATTGAATAAATGCTGGAAAAAAAAAGGACTAATAATTTATTTTACTTATTTACGTGTGCTTATAAGGAGGTGACAAATACATATTGAACAGAAATAATGGGATAATAGGTCGTCCGCAAAGTTAAAGTGCCTTTTAGCAAATTCGGGACAACTTTGATGGTCACTTTATGACTTTTCCCTTAATGATATAAACATATTATACAAATAAAAGTATTATGTTTACCTATTATGGCAATATACAACGGAAAGCCTTGAAATAAATGGTAAAGTTGTTGTCATGTGATCAGAAGGATACGGATTCAAGCCTTAAAAACAGTCTCTGACAGAAATACAAGGTAAGACAACATATAATACACCCTTATGGTGGAACTCTTCTCTGAATTCTACACATAGTAGGAGCTTTAGAAATCCGAGCTATTCATTGCGCCAATATATACATCACCTCATGATTAGAACCCTCCAGTAGTGCTTAACTTGTTCCTTAAATCCAACTCATGTTCAATTCAAATATCGATGTATTGCAAATAACTATCTCTGTCTTTAATGTATGGGGAGCATGATGATTCTTGTGACGATTGGGATTATATTTCTAGGGGAAAAAGGTATCGTTTTCACCCCAAACTATACCCGAAAAGTCGAAGTCACACCTAAACTATAAAAAAGTGAAACTATTTACACCTTGTCAGGCTACCACCACTTGCATGTGGTGTAGTGTTTTACATGCGCTGCCACGTCAGTAAAAAGTAGTATCATTTTTTTTAAGTTAAGGTGTGTAATAGGTTACTTATATAGTTTAGGTGTGGATTCGACTTTTCGACTATAGTTTGGGGTGGAAACGATGTCTTTTTCCTTAATGTTTTTAGCCGTTTACTTTTGTTATTTAATAGTCTGGACGCACCTAAAATAAGTGTAACACACGCGCCTTAGAATGGGGGTCACGGGGAGGTAATAATATCACTTTTATATAGTTAAGGTATATAATAGGTCACTTATATAATTTAAGTGTGGCTTACACTTTTCTTATATAGTATGAGGTGAAAATGATTTCTTTTCCCTAGGTTATTCACCAAAGGTTCTTGGTAATATATGATGCGTTATGTTACTATCTGAGTTAGTGTAAGTGTCCTTTATTTAGGAAGAAAATGGCAATCTCTTGCTTATAGATTCTGATGAAAGTATTGATTTTAATACTTTGAGTTTATCTAGGATTTAATATTTTTAGTCTCCGAAAAATATTTTATTGAATGTTGTCTGTTTTGATGAGAACTATGAAAAACGATATTATCATGAATTTCATATTTAGATATATAAGTTTTGTAGTTTCTGCTATTTTTATTTGTTTTAGAGTCTACTGCAATTTTTTGAGGTATAATTTCTAAATTTTTCCTCTAAAATATCTTTTATTGTCTAATGCAGTTTTTGTGTTGCACTTTTCAGGATTTGATGAAATTTTCTTGATGTTTATGATAAAATATTTTTCAATCAATGTTTCCATCTAAACTGACGAACATAAATTGTTAAATGTTTGACGAAAATTGAAAATGTTAACTTTTGACAAATTTAAAGAATCAAAATTATTTAGTGCATATACTTAAATAATAACTAGTTTAACCTTACTCTTGAACATAAGGGGCAATTTCACTTTTTAAACATTAACTAAATAAATTTATATGATGAGTTTGCAAGCAAAAACTCCTATTCTCTAATTATGAATTGTGGTGAGATGGTTGGAATTATTATTATTCAGAGGTCTCGAGTCTCTAAAAATGAAAACAATCCTATTGGAAATGTTGCTCACAAAAATAAACCCTGTAATATATTATGAATTTAAATTTAATCGGAATCTAATATAGATATGGAATACTAAGTTAAAAAAAAAAAGAACTACTACTATCATAACAAAGTGGTTTTAGGATAGTTCTTTAAAAGTACATTTGAAAGTGCTGAAACCTATTTTAAAAATAAACAGTTACGTGTTTGGATAAAAATGCTGAAACTGAAAAAAGTTGTTGATGTGGTTGGTAAACAAGTGTTGTTAAGCATTTTTTTGTCAAAATGTCTGAAATATCCTTAAAGCTGTTAACAATATGTAGAGTTGATTATTATTAATTTTTATTTCTAAAATGATTCAAACTAAAATTAATATATATATATATATATATTTAATTCATTTTTAATATATATATATATATATATATATATATTGTTAATATAATATTAAAATTTAGTGTTTATATATCTATTAATTTTTATTTTAAAGATAAATTTTATGCAACCTTAATTTTTTTCCCCACTTTTGATAACACTATATATAGTGATGCAATTTCATAATTAACGATTGGGTGACATTTATCTATACAGTTGCAGTTATTTATTTATATATATATATATATATATATATATATATATATATATATATATAATATTTTCATGAATGACTATTAAATTTGTGCGTTAAAAAAATCTTTTTTCTTGGTTAAAAGAGTTTAAATCATCAAATAAAATATATATGTTACTAATCATTATAATTACATTAATAGATAAATAGTTGGTCACAAATGATACTATTTGTTTGCTAAAATAACTCTTAATTGAAAAATATATTGCTCATTGATTGAATATGACTATATCACTATTAAAACATTGTCGAATACGAATGTTGCGTCGTCAAATATACATGAATCGTTCACTAACAGTTCATGAAGTTGTATATCTTCAGTGAGTGTTCTCTATATATCTTGGTTGATGAGTTTTTTTCTTAGAGAAATTCATATGTTATACAATAATAATTATTCAAATTTAAAAGAATATATTAAAAAAGGGAAATAATACATAAAAATAATACTTATTTCATTAGTTAGAAGTTTCATAGAAAAGAGGTACTAATATGGCTAGTGTTAAGTTCGCCATAAATACAAAAAGTGGAAATATTTAATTAATAGAAGCATTAATGGATTATAAGTTACAAAAAATAAAATGGACTACAAGAGGGTAATTGTTTAATAAGTCAAAATTATAAGGGATATAAAAGTCATTTACTTGGTAACTTTCAATAGATTATAAGCTGGAAAAAAAACAAGTAGGTAATGGCCAACTTTTAATTTTTGGCTTATAAAAAATCAAAATTGACTTTTTTTAAGTAATTTTTTAAATTGTCAAACACTCCTAAAATCCCAAAATAGCTTTTAAGCTAGTTTGATCAAATTATAATCTAATTCAAACACCCTCTGTTAGAATACGTGCCCTACTAATCAGTGACTTTAACGTAAGAGTTTCCTATGGATGGAACGGGTAGCCTGACATGTTCCAAGAAAGCGGTAAAATAGGAAGTAAAGAACATAATGATTTTTACGTGGAAAACACCCGGCTAAAAAAGATGTAAAAAACCACGATCTATACCTCTACATGATTTAACTCCAACTTCACTAAATAATTCTGAGCCTCAACAACGATTGATTACAAAACTCTAATTCCTATAACTCAACTAGGAATTATAAACTCTAATTACTATACCTCAATAATTAGGAATCATAAACTCTAATTCTTATAACTCAATTAGGAATCATAAACTCTAATTCCTATAACTCAACAATCACCCTTGACTGTTGAACCCACTTCGAGTTATCCCAAACTTGAAGTTAACTCAGCTCAGTATTGTTCCTAAACAATCAATCTAGGAAAGCAATAAATTACAACTCAATAAGAACAATACATTTAAACTGATTCATGAACTGTAATGTTTAATCTTGTAAAATAGGTTCATCAATCTGTTCCTTTGTACTGACAGCACTTGAATCTTCTGTCAGAATTCTCTCAATTATGAACTTTCTCAATTTGCTCGTGTTTAGCCTTTTCTCTCTCTCGCAAGTTACTCTGAATGATACATCTTCTATTTAAGCACAACTCTCAAAAGAGTCCTTCTTTATTTTAAACTCCTCCTTTAATCAAAACTCTCATTGCATAGAGTTCTACTTTAAGTGAAACTCCTTCTTCATTTCCAACTCTTGTCTTCTTAGTGTTGTAGTCAAACTTCATTTCTTTAAAATAGCACATGATTATTTCCTTGAGTTTATCTGAATTAACCACTCATCTGGTCCTTCCTTAATTTTTGCACGCTTGTCTTAAATCATCGATGATTTTTCTATAAGTTCAGCTACATAAGACAGTGTGTCTGTAAACCAGTTTGACTGAAATATTTCATATCAATTTGTCAGTTTGACAATCATCAAAACTACATTGTACCCAACAAATTGCCCTCTTTTTGATGATGACAAACCTCTTGTCTTTGTGCATTCAAACATCTTCACCTGTAGTCACTAAAGTATAAAACACTAGAATGAAACAAGTTATTCAATAGGTTATAAACATTGCACAACCCTCTTATTTTTCCCCTTTTGGCATCATCGAAAAATCATTTCAATGCAATAATATATTAGCCAAAGTGATTTGTTATGCTATTCATGGCCACTGGGGCTATCACCAAAACAATCAAACTAAGACTTTAGCCAACACAGTAATGTATTCAAGAGAGCAAAAATATGAGTCAATTTAGCAAAGATAACTATTTCATTTAACTGACAGAACATGTTCCACATTAAACCTAAGCTAGTACTAAACAAAAAACAACAACTGAGTATTAATAAAAAAAAATATGGTATAAAAATGGAACATGACTAAGGATACAAATAGTGAGGAGTTGATGAGAAAGGTGAAACAGGTGATATCAACTGTGTCAATTGATGAATGACTTCAATACTTTCATCCCTCTATCAATTAAGGTCAAGCTTCAAAGTCATGATCCTAGCCTTAAGGACCTCTTATTGCACTTTATGACTGTCTTGTGCAGCTTTTAGTTCAGATTTTTTTCAGCTAAATCATATCTTTATTATCATTTTTTTAAATAAGTGTTAGCCCTCTTTATTGAAACAGGTAGAGCAACATGATTCTTCTGTTCAAGAACATCTATTGTTGTTTTATAAGTCAAACCTGAATTAGGACTGAGAAGTCCTAAAAAATAACCAATTAGGAACTAAAAGGGGGAGCTTTTCATTCTTCAGAAACATATGCTGCATGTGATTGATGATTAAGTTTGGCAAATTCATGGTACAAAAACTGATATTTTAGTTGAGAGAGAAGAAGAAATTTCTGGTGTATAATTAAAACATTTATGCACAACCATTTGGAGAAAGTCAAAGAAAATTTGGTCAACCAATTCATAAGCATCATAGGACAAGGGGAGGATGAAGTGTGAGGAATGGAACAGGTGTGCTCAACTATTTCAACTTAGACAGCCTATGCTTATGTTAGTGTAGATCATACCTGATAAGAAGAACTTTGTAGTCACAATTGTTTGCTTGTACTTATTTTTCTGCATAGTCTAATACAAAATTAGGTTAAAAGAGTAAAAAATTTGGAATTGGGACACACAACTAAATATGCAAGACTGAATCAAATAATATTTTAGCTAATAAGATTAAAAGAAAAAATAGTTATTCTAGTCAATCATTGAGGGGAGTTGATGTAATTTTAATCATCCCCAAGTCTAACCTATTCCTTTCAAAATGTTCTCTGCTTAGTGCCTTTGGTGCTTCTCCACTTAATTAAGTAACCCACATAGTCAATATTTTTATAGCCCTCAAGAGTGAAATTTGATTTCCTTTGAATATCATAGTCTCAAGCCATTGATTCCCATGAGATATATAAAGATTCTTGTGACAACACCAATTTTTTTAAACTACCAACAAAATTATCAGCAGCTTGTGTTGGTGTTATTGGTGCATCAATTTCTTGATTTGTTGTTCTCCCTGTCAATATGCCCCCAATCTGTACAATAGTTGAACCAGGTGGTACAACATGTTCCTGTACATGCTTATCAATTTTACTGTCATTCTTTTTTTTTAAAAGGATCTCCTTTGCTTCACCCTTACACGAGCACTCCAAATCTGACCATCTTTAAAAAGGCTTTTATTTTAGTTCTCCCAATCTTTTCAAATCTAGTAATGGTGCTCTTTTTACCATCTCCAAAAGATCCATTATCCCTTTAAATGTGATAAGTGAAAGGAACTTTATTTTCTTCCAGTCTTATGCCTTGAGAAAGCTCTATCCATTTACTAATTTTTCTTGCCTCCTTTCACTCTCACCTGCAAAACAAATTAGAGGTTAACCTTAGGAACCCAGACAAGCTTGAGTCCTTTTTTATGAGAAAAAGAATGTATGAGGTTCCTTGTAGCCTATCGAGGCAATGGGTTATGCGATCTATTTCTCTGACTAGTTTTGACTTTTTTGTTAGCTTGTGATAACATAGAACCAGATTCTTTTGCCAGGCTTATGCTTCTTTATTTGCTTTTTGCTGCAACTGGACATTCAGTGGTTGGATGTCCCAGGTTACCACAAATATAACACTTATCTTTAATAGCATTAGAACTTTTATAAAAGCCCAACCCAACCTTTTCATTATGAGTTCTTTGACCTAGCTTATGAACACGTCTTGAGGAATATGTCCATCTATTATCTCTTTTAAGATCAAGTCTCAATTTGGAAACTTCTTAACTTAGTTGACTAACCTTTTCTTTTTCACAAAAGTATTCATGTTTAATCTTAGTCAATTCTGACTCAATTTTTTTTTGTTCCTCACTCTTGACCTTTTTTTCTTTTTTTTTTTTTAGAAAGAGACAGTTTTAGAACTTTAGATTGAGGGTCAGGTTCAATGAATCAAGTCTGATAACCTGTTCCTTAAGAGTGCATTTTTCCTTTTCAACAATGTTCTTACAAGTTTCTAGATCAATAAAATCAAACTTGAGACTTGCAAGACTGTTGAATAACCCATCCCTATCAGAAGTTAATTCTTGGAAATCATCAATTAGACCATTCATTAAGGAAATAAGTTTCTTTTTAGAAAATAAATGCAACTTCTCTTTGAGTTCAAGAATACTTACCTCAGAGTTTCCATTATCTTCTTCCATGTCGAAATCTCCAATGGACATGAGAGCTCATCATCTGATTCATCACTTTCAGATGCCCTATTTAGATCTTCCGTGTCTATCTCATAGGTCTTCAAATTACCAACTAACTCATCAAGGGTCATTCTAGTGAGATCCTTAGCTTCTCTTATGGCTGTAACTTTGACATTCCACTTAGACTTTGGTAGGACTCCCAAGACCTTCTCTACCTGTTCCTCAGTAGATAAAACCTTTTCTAGAGATGATAATTCATTTACCAACAAAGTTAACCTAGTTATTGTTTCTTGTAGCGACTCATTTTTGTCCATTTTGAAAGCCTCATATTTAGTGAAAAGTAAAGCAATTATGAATTTTCTCACTTAGCCAGTGCCTTTATGTGCATTCATCAATGCATCCCAGATTTGTTTAGTAGTGTTGTAATTAGATACTCTATTGTACTCGGTTGGACTAAGACCACAAACAAGAATGTTTTTGGCCTTTATATTTTTTTTGTAGTGCAACAAGATCTTCTGGGGTGAATTCATTCGTTACCTTTTTCATTTGTTCTCCATCCACTAACTTCATGGGAATTGTTGGTCCGTCAGTAATTCTGTCCCATAATTCATAATCTATACTTTAAAGATACGTTTCAATCCTAGTTTTTCACCAAATGATGTGAGAACCATCAAAGAGTGGAGGTCTAATAGTAGATTGACCTTCACTGTGACCAGTAGGTGGTGCAAAATTCATCATAGTGATCTTTGTCTTAGGTGTTAACCCTTTTTAAGACAACCTCGCTCTGCTACCACTTATTAGAGTACCCGCCCTACTGATCAGTGACTTTAACGTAAGAGTTGCCTATGAATGGAATCGGTTTCTTGACGTGTTCCAAGAAAGCAATAAAATAGGAAGTAAAGAACACAATGATTTTTACGTAGAAAATACCCGGCTCAAAAAGATATAAAAAACCACGACCTGTACCTCTACAGGATTTAACCCCAACTTCACCAAATAATTCTGAGCCTCAACAACGTCTAATTACAAAACTCTAATTCCTATAACTCAACTAGGAATTATAAACTCTAATTCCTATACCTCAATAACTAGGAATCATAAACTCTAATTCTTATAATTCAACTAGGAATCATAAACTCTAATTCCTATAACTCAACAATCACCCTTGACTGTTGAACCCACTTCGAGTTATCTCAAACTTGAAGTTAACTCAGCTCAGTATTGTTCCTAAACAATCAATTTGGGAAAGCAATAAATTACAACTCAATAAGAACAATACATTTAAACTGACTCATGAACTGTAAAGTTTAATCCTGTGAAACAGGTTCGTCAATCTATTCCTTTGTACTGGTAGCACTTGAATCTTCAGTCAGAATTCTCTCAATTATGAACTTTCTCAATTTGCTTGTGTTTAGCCTTTTCTCTCTCTGTAAGTGCGCAAGTTACTCTGAATGATACATCTTCTATTTAAGCACAACTCTCAAAATAGTCCTTCTTTATTTCAAACTCCTCCTTTAATCAGAACTCTCATTGCATAGAGTTCTACTTCAAGTGAGACTCTTTCTTCAATTCCAACTCTTGTTTTCTTAGTATTGTAGTCAAACTTCAACTCTTTAAATCAGCATATGATTATTTCCTTGAGTTTATCTGAATTAACCACTCATCTGGTCCTTCCTTGATTTTTGCACGCTTGCCTTTAATCATTAATGATTTTGCTACAAGTTCAGATACATGAGACAATGTGTCTGTGAACCAGATTGACTGACATGTTTCATATCACTTTATGAGTTTGTCATTCATCAAAATTACATTGTACCCAACACCCTGTGAGCTTGAGCCTTGAAAGATAGGTAATTTAATCATAAGAAGACAATACATTGGATATGCAATAATTCTCGTAGTACTTCTCCGATTCTTTGAATTTAATAAATTTTAATTGTCCCTCCAGATTTCAACAGATTTTGTTCCAGCATCTTTATGTAAAGCCTTTCCCATTGCCACTCCTGTCAAATAAAAGCTTATCTAATCATCCTATGGACCTATACTATGTTTTGTTTCCTTTGATATTTAGGGCAAATAAATATTCAATATATCAAAGAAATACTGCCGTTGTCAATAAACCTGTTAATGGATAATTAGACTGTCCGAAAAGTTAAGAACATATGGATCAGAAAAGTGATTTAAATTTTCTATAATGTTTCCTAGTACTAAACTTGCCATTGATTAAATTAAGAATTTATGTTATATACATTGATACTGATACTTTTACATGAAGATATACCTATTATGATATGTAAATCTAATATGATAATATTAATAGTGCACAAAATTTAAACTCGTCGGAACATTATAATTGACTAAATATCAAGGAAAACGCTTTCTGATCAATTTTATAGGGCTACGTACTAATTAATTTACCGATCGAAGTTTCTTGAACGTAAATGACCCTATTATATATATAAAAAAACTATGGTGCTAATTAAGATCCCAAACAAGATTCAATATTATTATAACCTTTAAAAAGTCATCCATCACTTTCCTTCACTTTGAGACATTTGTTATTTACTGACTCGATTAATTCAAATTTGATTCGTGTAAATTTAGCAAAAGAGATAAAATACTTCTTAAGAATTATGAATCTCTACAACAACTTAAATTGATTAAAGCGGGAGTTAATATATAGTATATTAGTATATGATAATTTCCAAGAGAAGATGAATATAGGGATCATATGAAAAAACAAACATAGAAACAAAAGTTGAACGAATGCACGAATGGAAGAATTATACAATGCGATGCTTATGGCTTATTTTGTTTCACTAGCCGTGACATATCGACTTTGAGGTTCGACTAATTTAAATTTATATACAAAAATCTCTTTTTAATTAAAATGTAAAGCATTCCTTATAAAAAACAATAACGTTCCTAAAGTTTTAACTATAGACCTTTAATTAAAACATATCTTTGGTCTTGGCTAATTTATGTGTATGGTTTTCCTACATCTACTAACCCTTTTATTGTATGGTGCCATATTAAAGAAAGAACGCTGAAAATGACCAGTGATACAATCACAAGTCAGTGTCATAGCTTTTTGAGGGAGCTAGGAGAGGAAAGCTTGTGTCTTTTTGTTGATGGGACTATTCAAGCGTTTGCTAAACAAGGAAACTACCTATTTCTACCCTTGATCCTCTACAACTTTCTTTCATGATATAAACGACTTTCCCAAGGTGGCCCTCAATATTGCCACTTCATGGTTCATGCATGCAAATTAAAATCAATGCCCCTTTATGGCCACGAGATTCTCCCCATTGTCTTCCTCGAACTTATCCCTAAAACAAAAATTGAAATTAGCTATGAATTTCATCTTTGGTATTCTCATCGTTCATGTTTACTTATCACACTTAGATTTGATATGATCAGTTCATAAAAAAAAATAATAATTGAATTAGATATTTTACTACTATCCTTATTAATTGGTGTTTAGTATTAGGTCTTGAAAAATAATTTATAGAAAATATGTAATTAATGCTAAAGGATAAATTATGGGAAACAATAATTATTTTTTCTTGATATATAGTGATAAGTAAAAATGAAAATCTGTTTTTGTGATAGTAGACAACTAAAAATGAAAAAAAAAAAGTATATCGTTAAATTACTCATAGTCAATATATATATATTTTTTATCATTGATCTCCAATTTATCGCTAAATATAGTTAGCGATAATTTTTTTTTTTTTTTTGGTGTTAGAGAATTTATCCTTCGTTATTTTTATTTTTTTCAGTAAAGTATTGCCAAATGACAAAGTCAATCAATTCGTATGCACTTAAATTTTAACTTTATCTCTTCCATCTCTTGTGTTTGTGTTTGCCTTTGATTTTATATGGATTTGGACATAATCATTTGATGTACTAGTACCCTCTTTGCTTCCCTTTTATGGAAATTTTGATTGTACTCATCGGCCTCTTTAATTTGGGATTCATGTCTCCTTGGACTTTTCTGGTTACTCGTAGGTGTACAATATCCAAGGGTTTTTAACTCCAATTTATGTGGCCAGCCGAATGAAGCTGAGACAAGTGACAACAAATGCTCAATGTTTGTAACAAATTAGGGCGGAGCTAGAGTAGAAATTACTGGTTCGGACGAACCTAATATTTTCTTGTCCAAATCACATAATTATTCTAAAATAATTCAATGAATATTTATACATTATTAATCCTCAATTCATGAGTAATTTACATGTATTAAATATCTGAATTCACAAAAATTAAATCATATCTTCGCATACTTACAACTTGGATTTCAGAATTTTCTCATTACTGGTTCTTTTTGGGGATTATAATTACGGGTTTGAACATTTAGTCATTTAGTTTACTCTATAAAGTAATATTAATATACATACATATATATAACGTATGCTTTATCAATGAATATATTGTGTATATTTCAACCATGTTAAACTGGCCAGGATATATTGTAACTTTCTTTTTTTATAGAACAGATAGAGAGAGAATCTTGTATTTTTTTTTTTTAAAAGCCACTTCTTATCAGTTATAGACTTATAGTGCGAATTTGTTGTGAATATTGCGTGGATGCCCATGTGGTTTCTTTTGGCTCCAGCACTATTGCAGCTGCTTTTTGCCCAAGCTATGTTGCCGACTTGTAAATGGACTTGGTCCACAAGACATTTGGCTATAAAATAGCCATTTGCCTTTTCATTTTGTAATATACTAGGGCTGCATATCGGTCGGTTTGGTTCGGTTTTGAAAATTATCGATTTCACTTATTTATTATCGGTTTGTATATATGTTAAACCGTTAAAGAACCGTTAAGATATTGGTTAATCGGTTATCGGTTTATCGATTTTTCATTGTTATCGGTTCGGTTATCGGGTTAACCATTAACATTAAACATTAAAACTCTAAGTCACAAATTAATTTAAAACTGCTAGTACAAACAAAATAGAAAAATCCAAAGTTACAAGTCACATGCTCACAGAAGTTGAAAATTAAGTTCAAATTCCAAAGTCCAAACATAGTAACAGTACTAATTACTGCTCAAGTCTGAGCACGATACTGCATCCTCTCCAAACAACGATCAACATGATTCCTCAAGCACATAGTCCCAGTATGTCGTGGATGGTAATTAAAAACTTTACCACGATAGAATTAATTAGTCTCTTACATCTAATCAACTAACAAAAAGAAACTTCAAAAAGAGAACACAACCAAATGAAGCAATAAATGGATAAGATAAAAAAAATAAAAAAAAATCAAGGATTATTACCAGATATTGAAATTTTGCAACAGGAAACTAGTTATTGATCAACTGCCGAATGTTCCATGCTGCAGTTTTACAAATAAAAAGGGTAGGTTCTCTGTACTCCAATAAATTAAGAAGGTGAAACAAAATCACCTCAGCCAAACAAAGACGAAGTCCATTAATTGCTCGAAAATTGCTGCAAACACTTGTTTATGAACCAGTTGAGCTCGAAAGGCATCTAACGCAAACCCCTCCCACAAATACAAATTCAAAGAAGACCCTGCATCATAGGATGTCCAAAACACCATATGGGTACCTCCCCAACAACAGATTCGCAGAACTCCAGGCAACAGCATACCCGAAATTACCAGGAAACAGCGCATACATACATACAGTTGCACAACAATGAATGGAGCACAAGACACTAAGCACCAAGAGCGTAATAGAGTTTCTAAATCAGACATATAATGAATGTTGGAAGTGTGTATCAACTTAGAGAAGCCCAATCTGGATGTGGGCATTCATATATCCAGTTAGGTCCTGAATATTTTACACAATGCAGCCATAGACCCTCTTCATTCCCTTCATACCTGCATTTTGAAATAAAAAGGAGCATCAAACGAGACATGAGAAAGGCTTCCAAAACCAAGAACAATATTCTTTTCTTACCTTTGTTCAAGTTGCTATATGTCATCAATGCTAGGTTCTTTTCCAACTTTAGCCAAATCTAAATAAATTAAAAGAACAAATCAAGACTCAAGCATAAAAAATATTAAATAAATAATTCACCAAATACAAGATTTTTTTTTTACCTTGTTCAAGTTGCTCAAGAGAATCTAAATCCTTCTCGATACTTATAGGTTGTGATTCACTTCAAAGCCAATCCTGTAGACACACTAGAGCTTCTACCAATTTAGAAGTTAATGAACTCCTAAATGAATCAAGAACACTCCCCCCGGTACTGAAAGCACATTCCGATGCTACACTAGAAATAAGAATAGCTAAAATATCTCGAGCCATCTCAGAAAGAAAGGGAAATCTAGCCGAGTTATACTTCCACCAAAGTAATACATTAAAATCGGACGTTCCAACTTCAGTATCTTCTGCAATATATTTATCCAACTCCGACTTAGAATTCCCGGCTCCACTCCCAGATGTGTGTCTACTCAACTCCTCATAAAAGTCTTCAATATCAACCATAGAACTTGAACTAGAAGCCTCCACTTCTGAAGATAGTTTACCACATTTGTCTTTTGAAGCAGACGATGAATACTCATTAAACAATGATTTCATGTACTCTCGCACATCTTTTTCTATAATTGCTCCATTATCCCCAAACATCTTCTTAAGTGCAAAACTAAGAGTGGTAAACTTGTGACGAGGATCCAAAACACAAGGTATAAAAAGCATCTTATTCATTTTTGTTGGATCACCCCAATATTTTTCAAATTTCTTCTTCATGTTTGTTGCCATTTGAACCAACACAATATTATCACTTGATATCAATTTTGACAAACAAAAACCAACTTGACAAATTTCAAGAAAATGAATATTTGATGTAATATATAATGATCCAGAAACCTTCAAAGTGAGCTTAAAAAATAATTCAAGAAATTTTGCAATCCTTTTAACGTTATCCCAATCACTACACAAAAGTGAACCTACAGGTTGTTCTTCATCCACAATATCACTATCACCATCACACACACAGATATGGCCAAACTCGAGATGATGTGCCAACCCAATATCACGATCAGCATAAGTCAAAATTGCACCCTCATATTCAATAGCCCTATTCAACATCAAGTAGGTGGAATTCCACCTTGTGGGAACATCTAAGCATAAAGATTTTTTTGCAAGATTTTCATCGACACAACATTCCTGAAAGTTCTTCCATCTAGCAGGAGATTGCCTAATGTATCTCACTGCTTGCCTAATTCGTTCAATTGAAATATTTGCTTCTTTTATGCCATCTTGAACGACAAGGTTTATTATATACGCCATACACCTAACATGAAGATGCTTACCACCTAAAAGATTGGTCCTCCACTTAGTCAATTGCTTAGACAACTCAGCCACACACACACTATTTGAACTAGCATTATCAACAGTTACCGTGAAAATCCGATGCAATCCCCACTCATGCAAATACTTAACAATGCCCTTTGCTAAATCTTCACCTCTATGGCTAGAAATTGGACAAAAATTGATAACTCTTTTATGCAAAGTCCAATTTTTATCAATCCAATGAGCAGTGATACACATATAATTAATTCTTTACACAGAAGTCCAAGTATCAGTCGTTATACACACTCTTTGTTGAGTTTCCTTAAAAATGCTCCCCATTTTATTTTTCTCTTCATCAAAGAGATCAAAACAATCACGAGTAACAGTTGTACGAGAAGGAATTCGAAACGAAGGTTGTACCACTTTCATAAATTGTTTAAAGCCTTCTTTTTCAACAAATCTAAAAGGAAGCTCATCAAGAATTATCATACGACACAATGCTTTTCTACACTCTTCTTGATCAAATTTCCATGAAACAATTGATACATCACCCTTGTTACACCCCGTAACCGGTTGAAATGCTATCTTTGATTGCCTAGTATCAACGTTACAAGGTATTTTTTTGCATTTTCCTATATCACCAAGCATTGCCGTCGTACCATGTTCTTTTGTATCAGCTAAATACTCTTTCTTACAATAATTACACACACCTTTTTTAATTCCTTCCGAATCAACTTTACTAGTAAAATGATCCCATGCAACAGATCTTTTTCTCCTTTCTTTCTTTGCTTTAGACTCAACTATTGAATTTTGATTCACTACATTCGAATCAGAAGCTACACTCTCAGCAATCACTTTATCAACTCTAGTATCTTGTGACATGTTGTATCAATGTGACTGTAATTTTAAAATAAAAATAGTCAAACAACAAGCCAACAACAAAATTACAACATAACATGACCAAATCACCAAAACTTGACAATGTACAGTTGTGCATAGAGCATGATAGAACACACGATCACAGAATATCAACATCGGGTGTCGGGTTGAATCTCCAACACCCCACTACCCAAAAACAAGAAAAGATTCAAATCTTTAAGCAAAACAAGAACTGAACTTTCTAATAATACAATAATGGGGGTGTCAGGATATGGTTTTGTTGAGCTATTTCAACACCATTAATGGCTACTGCTAAGCCATTAATACAATAAAATGAAGATGAAGTAGAATACTATCAACAGCAACAGAAATTGAACATGCAAATGAGATAGAGAAAAAGGGTTACCTGATATTTTTGACCTTCAATTTTAGATCGGAGATGTGAGTAGCGAATAGACTCTAAGTCAAATTTTTGGCTCAATTCGAAGTTCGATCTTCGGCACAAGTTTGATCTTGTCAGCAATAGCAATTTTCTGTGACTGAGAGACTGAGAGAGTGAGATCGGAGATGTGAGATTGTGAGTAGCGAGTAGTGACTGAGAGAGAGTGAGAGACTGAGGAGTGAGAGGCGTGAATTTGTGATTGTGAAAGAGGAGTAGAGGATCTAGCCTAATATAATAATACCCTAACCCTATTGTGAATTAAATTGTGAAATCAGGAATGTGAATAAATGGACTTGGGCCAGTGGGTATGGGTGGAGTATGGGCCAGTAGCAACCCACTCTATGTCTGTGCTTATCGGGTTATCGGGCCACCCGATAAAAAAATCAAATAAACCGTGGCCCGAACCGATTAACTAATAGCAGAAATTCTCACCCCGATAACCGACCCGATATACAAAATAACCAACCCGTTAACCCGATAAGTAAATTAACGGTTTGGGTTAACGGTTTGTACCAAAATATGCACAGGCCTATAATATACACACGAACAATAGTGAATGAAATAAAGTTTAGTACTCCATTCTTGTTGTGAAGGCTATATGGATGCCATATGGCTACTATTGAGTTAAACATATAAGCCTAATCATCAACTACCTTTTGATGAAAATTGTACAAGTTTTTATGCATGGGCTATTATAGCCCATGCTTTATGTAGAAAAGGTTGGGTGAAATATTAATATATCAATAGTAGTTATACTTTGGTTACTTTTTAGTTAATTTTATAACAGGTTATCATTATAAGTCTTTATCATTTAGAGCAAATATATGTAATAAAGGAAAATATATTTTTTTTTAAATAATGTCAAATATATCTAAACATAAATTTGTTGCCTTAGATATATCGGGCAAAACTTACATGTCCTGGGCATTGGATGCCGAAATACGTTTAGATGCGATCATGCGATGGTCTGGCAGACACCATAAAAAAAAAAAACCAGGCATCAATTCAAGACAGGGCTAAGGCCATGATATTTCTCCGTCATCATCTTGATGAAGATCTGAAAATGGAATACCTCACAATTAAGGATCCACTTATATTATGAAATAATTTAAAAGAAAGATACAACCGCCCGAAGATGGTTGTCCTTCCACAGGCACATTATGAGTGGACTCATTTAAGGTTTCAGGACTTTAAAAATATAACTGATTATAATTCTGCGATGTTTGAACTAAATTGCAGTTGAATTTATGCGGAAAAATATCACTGATCATGACATGTTAGAGAAAACATTCTCTACTTTTTCCGCCTCGAGTATGCTCCTGCAATAGCAATACTGAGAAATGAGATTCAAGAAATATTCTGAATTAATTTCTCATCTTCTTATTGCTGAACAACATAATGATCTTTTAACGAGAAATCATGAAAGTCGACCTGGTACTGCTCCATTCCCTGAAGTGAATGAGGCAAATTTTCATCCAACTAGGTGTGAAAAAAGTTTTGTCCCCAGTTGTGGTCGAGGTCATGGTCGAGGTCGTGGAAGGTATTTTAATCAGGGTGATCATCTTGCAATAAATAATGACTCTCAACACCAGTAGTGTAAAAAAGAAGGGTGAAGCTCCTCAAGCAGCGCCAAGGACGAACACTGAAAATAGATGTTATCAGTGTGGAGCAAAGAAATACTAGTCGTGTATCTGTCGTACGTCAAAGAATCTGGTGAAACACTATCAGGCGTCCCTTAAGAAAATAAATAATGACGTTGAGGTAAACTTTATCTTTGAAGATAATGTTAAGCCCATGAATTTAGATACCTCAAATTTCTTTACAATCCTCGAAGGATATGTTAATCATCCTGTAGATGATGAATATGAAATAGTCTGATTATTTTACTTTCCTGTTAAGTTATATTAGTTTATATTTCTGTTAATAGTATCTCACTAGTCTTGTAAATAAATAAAGTTTGTATAATATGTTATTTGCTAGTAATGCTATAATGTTTACTTTATTTATATTTTCATATTGAAGAATATATGAATACTTCTGAAGTAGAAAATCGGAAATTTACTCCTGAAGTAGTAAATTCAAAATTAAAGATATGTTAGAGAAAATTCTCTACAACTATATGTATACCTCCATTTTCTTCTAAAGTAGCAAAATATTGAAAGAAGTCCTAAGGTATCATAGTTTGATATGCTTAAGGCACGTTGTAAAAATTATGTTTCATTCTTGAAGAATGAAAACTTTTGATAAATTGCTAATTGTCTTTCATTCTCAAGGAATGAGAATGTTTGATAAATGTTACAACTACATATCCATTCCTTATGGTGAATGTGATATGAATAATATTTAGTAAGGCATATAAATGTACACTTGACTGTGAAAATCACATTCAGAAGGAATAGAAAGAATTATTCTAAAATTTACTCCCAAAGTAGTAAGTCTGAAATTTATCTTAAATCCACTCCTGAAATAATAGTACCTTGAAATTTACTCCAGAAGTAGTGAATTTGATATTTAGTTGTGAAGTAGTAATTTGATATTTACTCCCGAAGTAGTAAGATTGTGCAATAGTAAAATTTTAAAAACCACCCTCGATGTAGTTGACCTTTTACTCTAGTAAATAACTCATGCCATGATAAATTTGAAGTTTACTAGTTTTATTTATTGCGTGAATGATTTTGTCATTCTGAAGATGAGCATATCGAGTTTTAGACATATAATGAAGAACTAGAAGATTCTTCAAGAACTATTACTTGTTCTCATGATAAGTTAATTGACTCAGTTAATGTTGGGACTGAATTTTCGAAATTATGAAAAACGTAAAAGATGAATAAGGGCTCATTCACCCGTCATCTGATATGATCCATCTATAAAATGGTCACATGTATGTTTATTGTCAATCTACAATTTGACATTCATAAAGTTGCCTTCTCAATTAAATTGAGTCAAGAACATAATTTTTAGATAATATAACCAAGACAATTGATCTTGATAATGCTGGTTATATTCAAGTTGATTTAGCATTGAATGGTTCATATAAATAGCTAAACATTGCTTATGAGAATAAAGATAAAATGTATTGGTCTGAAATATATATTGCATACAATAGTACTTGTGTGCATTAGACCAATAAATTATGATTAATTTTTCTCTCTCAATTGGTTCAGGATCAGGAACCATATATTTTCTATCTAATAGCTTTTTGACGTGCGGTATGTAATTAATAGATATACCATGATTCACAAAGATGAATTCTCCAAAGTAGATTGGAGTATATGTTAATTTTTCCTAACATAAGGAGGAGATAATAAGCAACTAAGAAATATGTTAAGAATTATTGTTAGTACGATCCTCATTTAAAATATAATTCTGATCAAATGCCAGAAAAATTTGCTGACCCAAAATTAATTTTATATTTAGTTGCGATGCTCTTACTATATGTCCCTGAAGGATAGAGTCTATAGCATGTATAAAGCATGGTAGATCAATCGATTCCAAATAAAGCAATCCTTGAAAAGAAAATGGAGCAAATGATCATAATAAAGAGACAATATGTTCTTGAAGAGCAACGACATAACACTTCGTGAAACCTTCAGAAGAGGTTCAGGTACCTGAAAATAATAATGTGATGAGATCTTAATAAGTTATGTCGTAATGTGAACCGATACAAATGATATATCGTCGACGATATCTTTAGTACAATAGCGCACAATATTGTATAATATTATGAGGATCTAAATTCTACGTTTATTTTAGCATGCTGACGTAGAAATAATTATCAAGTGGAATATGCTTCTTAGTAAGCATAAGGTTTATTTGGCCTCCAGTCCTGACACTAGAAGATGTCATGTATTTAATATTGAGTGGCTCACTTGATAATGAAATTTACATGAAAATCTCAGAAGGATTAAAGATGCCTGAAGCATATAGTTCAAATCCTCAGAAATTATATTCAATTAGACTACAAAGATTATTATACGATCTAAAATAATCAGGGCATCTGCGGTATAATCGCCTTAGTGAGTACTTGATAAACGAAGGTTACATAAATGATGTCGTTTGTCCTTATATTTTCATTAAGAAAATGACATTAGAGTTTGTTATACTCGCTGTTTATATGGATGGCATAAATTTCATTGGAACTCCATAAGAGGTCTAAAAGGTAATTGAATATCTAAAGAAAGAATTCGAAATAAAAGATTTTGGAAAGACAAAGTTTTGTCTTGGTCTGCAGATTGAACATTTAGTAGATGAGATCTTCATCCACCAATCTACCTATACTGAGAATATATTAAAATAATCTTACATAGACAAAGCACAATCATTAAATAATCTAATGATTGTTCGCTCACTTGAAGTGAGTAAAGATTCATTCCTACCTCCAGAAGAGGGTGAAGAGATTTTTGGTCCTGAAATACTATATCTCAATGCTATTGGTATACTTATGTGTTTTGATAATAGCGTAAGGCCTCATATAGCCTATTTTATTAATTTGCTAGTCAGGTACAATTTTCTTTTATGTAGACATTGAAATGGAGGTAAGCATATATTGTGATATCTAAAGCGGCCTATTGATATGAGTCTATTTTATACTAACAAAGATAGTTTAGATCTTGTTATTCATGCAGATGCAGGTTATTTATCTGACCCACATAAAGCAAGATATCAAATAGGCTATGTATTTACATACGGAGGTACTGCTATATCATGGCGATCTACAAAATAGTATATTGTTGCTACTTCTTCAAGTCATGCTGATATAATAGTTATTTATGAGGCAAGTGGAGAATGCATATATATGAGATCAGTGATACATTCCATCAAAGAGAGATATGGCTTGAAGTTTGGTATCAAGGTACCCATAGTCATATTTGGAGACAATGCAATATGCATAGCTCAATTAAAGAGAGGATTTATAAAGAGAGATTGAATGAAGTACATTTTACCAAAGTTATTCTTCACACATGATCTTCAGAAGAATGGCGATATGATGTACACCAAATTCATTCCAATGACAATCCAACAAATTTATTTACCAAATCTTTACCAACTCCAACTTTTGAGAAGATGGATCACAAAATAGGAATGCGAAGACTGAACCAGTTGAATTAGGGTCTTTATTAGGGAGAGTAAGAATAAGCGTTGTACTCTTTTTTCCTTAACCAAGGTTTTATCCTACTGGGTTTTTCTGGTAACGTTTTTAATGAGGCACCACCTAAATATGTATTCAGTAAATTTTTCTTTACATAAGCATCCAAGGGGTAGTGTTGTGAAGACTATATGAATGACATATAGCTACTATTGAGTTAAGCATATAAGCCTCCTCATCAACCACCTTTTGATGAAAGTTATACATGTTTTCATGCATGGGCTATAAATAGCCTATGCTTTATGTAGAAAAGGTTGGGTGAAATATTAATATATCAAAACTCTCCCTTGTTTTATTATACTTTGGTTACTTTTTAGTTAATTTTATAAAAATTCTGTTTAATCGTCTCTTTCTTGTTTCTTATCATTTTTATTAGCTTAATACTTTGATTTCAATTATTGAAGAGATAAGCATTCAGTCCCCCTCGAATTATGATCAAAATTGCTACGACATATTTTAATTTCACAGAAGTCCTATTACTTTTCTGAACTCAATTTTAGTGGAATTTTATCACCTTTTTGTGCTCACATGACACGTTTATTATATAAAATGAGGCTCACATAAAAGGTACTACATCAGCTATAAAGGTTGACAAAAGGTGTCACGTCAGCTAAAAAGGATGACAAAAATATGCTAAAATTTAGTTCAGGGGATAATAGGACCCTCGTGAAGTTGAAGTCTATCGTAGAAAATTTGATCATAATTCAAGGGGTACTAGATGTTTTACTCAATGTTTAACACGTTATCAACACGAGTCTCAACAATCTTTAGTAAACACAGGTAATAAAGGTAGGAACTTGGTTTGCTTAAAATAATGTCGAACACATCTAAATGTGAATTCATTTCCCTGGATATGTCGAAAAAAATCTGCCTATCTTGGGCACTTGATATCGAAATTCATTTAGATGCGATGGGTGTGGCAAACACCATTAAAGAGAAAATCAGGCATCTAATCAAGACTGGCCAAAACTATGATATTTCTCCATCATCATCTCGATGAGATCTTAAATATGGAATATCTCATTGTTAAGAATTCACTTATACTGTGAAATAATTTAAAAAGTAGATATGATCACCTGAAAATGATCATTTTTCCACAAACACATTATGAATGGACTCATTTGAGGTTATAAGATTTTATAGATATAACAACATATAATTCTGTCATGTTTTGAATAAATCACAGTTAAAGTTATGTAGAGAAAATATCACAAATCATGATATGCTATAGAAAACATTCTCCTCATTTTTTGCCTCGAGTCTGCTCTTACAACAACAATACCAAGAAATAAAATTTTAAAAATATTCTGAATTAATTTCGCATCTTCTTGTTACTGAACAATATAATGATATTTTAATGAAAAATCATGAAAGTTGACCTCTTGGTACTGCTCAATTTTCTGAAGTGAATGCTGCAAATTTTCACCAATTTTGGCGTGAAAGAGGTCCTAGCCCCAGTTATGATCATTGTTGTACTCGAGGAAGAATTTTCAATGATGATGATCCACTTGCACTGGACAATAAACTTCCTCACCAGCAATGTAAGAAGAAGGGTGAAACATCTGAAGCGGTGCAAAATAAAAATACAAAAAATAAATATTATCGGTGTGGGGAAAAATGACATTGGTCATACACCTATCGTACATCAAGACATTTGGTTGACATCTATCAGGCATTCCTCAAGCATATAGCTAATAATGCAGAAACAAACTTTATCTCCGAGGATACTATTGAGCCTATGCATTTAGATGTTGCCGATTTCTTTGAATTTCTGAAGAAAATGTAAATTATCTTATCGGTGATGGATCTATAATAATCTAAGTATTTTACTTTTTTGTCGGTTGTTTAAGTTTATGTTCTTGTTAGTAGTGCTTTTTCAGTATTGTAAATAAATAAAGTTTGTATAATATTATTGCTAATAATACTATAGTGTTTACTTTGTTTATATTTTCATCTTGAAGAATATATAGATACTCCTCAAATGTTATTTGGATCAATGGTTAATCGCAGAGATATTTGTGTAATTGATAGTGGAACAACACACAATATATTTAAAGATGATAAATAATTTTCTTACTCGCTTAGAAGAAAAGCAAATGCTTCAACAATCTCTGATAATTCAAAATTGATTGAAGGCTCCAGAAGAGCTACTATAATTCTGTCTAAGGGGACAAAACTTGTTATGAAAGATACCTTATTCTCTTATAAATCTTTGAAAAACTTGTTAAGTTTTAGAGATATACACCAAAATGAACATTATGTTAAGATAATATATGAAATGGACATTGAATACCTTAGCATTACCAAGCTAAGAACGTCTCAGGACAAAAATATATATTGGATAAATTATTGATTTTATCTTTTGGCTTATATTATGTAAAAATTAGTACAGTTGAAGCACACTCTATTGTAAATCAGAAGTTTACTAATCTAAATATGCTTGTACTTTGGCATGACCGAATAGGTCATATTGGATCAATAATGATAAGATGAATAATTGAAAATTCAACTGGGCACCCGTCAAAGAACCTGAAGATTCTTATAAATGATGAATTTTCATGCGCTCTTGTTATCAAGGTAAATTGATAACTAAGTTGTATCCATCGAAAGTTGGTGTCGAATTCCCTCTTTTTTCTAGAACGTATGCATGGAGGTATACGTGGACCTATTCACCCATTTAATGGGTCATTTAGATATTTTATGGTCTTAATAGATACATCTTCAAGATGGTCACATATGTGTCTCTTATCTTCTCGTAATCTGGCATTTTGCAAAATTATTGACACAAATAATGCGATTAAGGACATAATTTATATATTATTCAATTAACGCTATTCACCTAGATAATGCTAAAGAACTTACATCCCAAGATTTTGATGATTCTTGTATATCGATTAGGATAAGAATTGAAAATCTTATTGCTCTTTTTCATACTCAAAATGGTCTTGTCAAGTCATTTATTAAGAGGATACAATTGATAGCAAAACCACTACTTATGAAAATAAAATTGTCCACTACTATTTGGGGTCATGCTATCTTGCATGCATTATCACTTGTTCGTCTCAGACCAACTCATTACAATAAATACTCTCCGTCATAATTGGTCCTTGGTCATGAGTCAAACATTGCTCATTTATGAATTTTTGAATGTGTTGTATATGTGTCAGTAGCACCACCACAGCGCACTAAGATAGGCCCTCAGAGAAGGTAGGAATATGTTTTGGATTTGAGTAACTCTTTATAATTCATTACATTGAACCATTGATGGGAGATTTATTTGTTGTTTGATTTGTAGATTGTTATTTTGATGAAATAAATTTTTCACAAGTAGAGGGAGAGAAACATGAAATCAAAAAAAAAAATTGCGTAAAAAATTTCATCATTATCTCATTTTTATCCACGTACCCTAATATGTGAGCATGAGGTGCAGAAGACCATTCACTTAGAGAAACAAACAAATCAAATACCAGACACATTTACTAATTTGAAAAGGATAAGTAAGTCACATATACCTACAGTGAATGTGTTTGTCTGAATTGATATCCCAAAAGAACCATCCACTAATGTCATAGCTTTTGAATCACAAAAACACCTAAAGCATGGTAGGCCGCTAGGTTTGAAGGATAAAAATTCTAATAAAAGAAGCACGAAAAATGATAAAGATGATATTATGAAAGAATTTGATGAAGAGACTCAAGATCTGATTAATTATTATATTTCTAAAGAAATCAGTAAACTGGAGACTCAAGTGAATAAAGAACTTTCAATAAGTTCCACCGGTGAATCAATCAAAACTTATGATGGATAATATTTGTACATATAATATTACACTAAATATTATGCAAAATAATGAGGTTCTTGAACCTATATCTATCGAAGAATATCAACAAAAAAAATTGATCGAAATGACAAGTGTCAATTTAATTAGAATTGAACTCACTTGCTAAGCGGGAGATTTTTAGACCTGTAGTTTAAATTTCAGCGGTGTAAAATCAGTTGGCCAAAAGAAGAATGAAAAATGATAAAGATGATATTATGAAAGAATTTCATGAAGAGACTTAAGATCTGATTAATTCTAATATTTCTAAAGAAATCAGTAAATTCGAGACTCAAGAGAATGAAGAAATTTCAATAAGTTCCACTCATGAATCGATCAAAACTTATGATAATATATTTACATATAATATCGCACTAAATATTATGCAAAATAATGAGGTTCTTGAACCTATATCTTCAGAAGAATGTCGACAAAAAATGATTGACCAAAATGACAAGTGGCAATTTAATCAGAATTGAACTCACTTGCTAAGCGGGAGGTTTCTGGACCTGTAGTTTAAATCCCAGATGGTGTAAATCATTTGGCCATAAATGGGTCTTCATACATAAAAGAAATTATAAAAATGAAATTGTAAGATACAAGGCACAGCTTGTTGTACAAGGATTCTGTCAAAGACCCAGTGACAACTATGAAGAAACATGTTCACCTGTTATGGATGCAATAACGTTTCGATATCTCATCGATCTAGCTGTACATGAAAATTTTGAAATACATCTAATAGATGTGGTTACAACTTATCTTTATGATTCACTTGATAATGAAATTTACATGAGGATTCCAGAAGGATTAAAAATGCAGGAAACATATAGCTCAAAGTCTCAAAAATTATATTCAATCTGATTACAAAGATCATTATATGATCTAAAACAATCAAGATATATGTGGTATAATTGTCTTGATGATTACTTGGCAAATAAATATTATATAAATGATGCTAGTCGTCCCTGTATCTTCATCCAGAAAACAACCTCAAAATTTGTTATACTCGATATTTATGTTGATGAAAAAAATCTCAATGGAACTCTAGAAGAGATCCAAAAGACAATTGAATATCTAAAGAAAGAATTTGAGATGAAAAATCTTGGAAAGACAAAGCTTTGTCTTGATTTGCATATTGAACATTTAGTAGGCGGAGTCTTCATCAATCATTCTACCTATATTGAGAAAGTTTTGAAATGATTTTACATGGACAAAGCACATCCATTTAGCACTTCAATAATTGTTCAATCACTTAAGGTAAGTAATGACTCGTTCCGATCTTCAAAAGAGGGTGAAAAGATTCTTGATTTCGAAGTATCATATCTCAGTGTTATTGGTGCACTTTTATATCTTGCTAGCTCTACAAGGCCCGATATAGCATTTTCTGTTAATCTGCTAGCAAGGTATAGTTTTTATCCTACATGTTGACACTAGAATAGAGTTCAGTATATATTGTGATATCTAAAAGAGATTATTGGTATTGTTTTGTTTTATACTAACAACGATAGTGCAGATCTAGTTGGTCATACAAATGCCAGTTATTTATCTGACACACATAATGCTTGATCTCAAACAGGCTATGTATTTATATGCGGAGGTACTGCTATATCATGGCGATCTACAAAGTAGTCTATTGTTTCTACATCTTCAAATCATGCTAATATAATAGCTATTCATGAAGCAAGTAGAGAATGTGTATGGTAGAGATCAATGATACATTTCATCAAAGAAAGATGTGGCTTGAAGTTTGATGTTAAGATACCCACCGTCTTGTATGAAGATAATGTTGCATGCGTAGTTTACTTAAAGGGAGGATTTATAAGAAGATAGAAAGAAGCACCATCTCGCCAAAGTTGTTCTTCACACATGATCTCCAGAGGAATGGTGACATTGATGTGCAATAAATCTGTTCAAATGATAATTCAATAGATTTGTTCACTAAAGCTTTACCAACTTTAACTCTTGAGAAGTAGTACGCAAAATTGGAATGCAAAAATTGAACCATTTGAATATTTGAATTGGGGTCTTTATCAGGAGGAGTAAGGATATGCGTTGTACTCTTTTTTCATTAACCAAGGTTTTATCCCACTGAACTTCCTAGTAAGATTTTTAACAAAGCAACACTCAAATGCGTTCACTAATCTATTTGTATAAATAACATAAATACCAACCCTTTTGAAAGTAATTACACTCTTTCCTACTTTTTTAATTACTTTACTCTATCTTCCTATTAATATACATAACATAGACGACATATACATAACATTCTGTGTATATGTTGGGATTTTTGTAATATATTTAGGGAATTGGAATTTTTTATAATATTGAAAACATAAGTTACGTATTTGTGTAATTTTTGTTTTTTTTTTTACATGAACATCCAAGAAGGAGCATTGTGAATATTTTGTGGATGCCCACGTATTTCTTTTGGCCCAAACACTATTGCAGCTGCTTTTGGCCCAAACACTATTGCAGCTGCTTTTGGCCCAAGTTATGTTGCCGCCTTATAAATGAACTTGGTCCACAAGATATTTGGCTATAAAATAGGAAAAAATTACATAAAAACACAAACTTAAGAGATATAAATACATAAAATCCCTTATCTTTTAAAATATTTCACAAAATTTTGAATTTTTCATTTTCCTCTTAGTACATATTAAATAAGGAAGTAACAACAACAACAACAACAACAACAAACTCAGTATATTCCCACCTAGTAAATAAGAAAGTAATATATTTATCTATTTTAGAAGATTAAATAATGAGAGAGAATCTTTAAAATATCCAAAAAAAAATCAAATTAAAATTTTTTCATCAAATCTTATCATTTGCAACTTACAATTTAGTTCCTTTTTTTTTCCTCATCTCTATTAATTTTATTTCATTAAAATTTTGAAATCTTTACTGGTGATTCATGTTGACAAGCGTTCATACTGTTTTGAAAAATCTTCATACTTTAGAAGCTAAAAAATCTCTATTTATTTACCGTTCATACATATATTTTTGATTAATGCGCTTAATACATATATAATGTTGTTAATTTGTTGATACATATTCATACTATAGATGGTGATACATATGAGTGATACATTTGCTGTCAATATATTGGTGATACATATGAGTGATACATTTGTTGTCAGAATGCTGATGATACATATGGCAAATACTTTTTGATTATGATTCATATTTTTGATTCATTTATAAATGCGTGATACATTTAAAATATGTTTGACATATATAAACTATTTATTTTTGTGTGAGATTGAATTTTGAATTGATATTGTGTAATTTTTACCAGATGTATCGTTATGATACATATGGAACTACATGTATTATGATACGTCCGGAACCAGATACATCACAGATGTATTTATACCATGATTTGCGCATGATTTACTTCCCATAAAAATTAAAAATCAGTTATTTCCTTATTTAACTAATCACTCAGTTATAAATGTATCACAATACATATGTATCAAAACTAAAGATATGTATCACAAAAATTAAATTCCAAGAAATCTTATAATTTAACAAAATTATGATGAAAAATATTACAACCCATTAAAGATCCGAGATTTATGTAAGTTACCCATAAAATAGCCCTTGTCTTTTTCATTTTGTAATATACACACGAACATCAGTGAATGAAATAAAGTTTACTACTCCATTCTCTTTAACTGCCTCTTTCTTGTTCCTTATTATTTTTATTAATTTAATACTTGGCTGTAATTATTTAATAGAATTCACTTTTTGGTCAACATTTCACTATATCTTACACTAGTCATTATTCCTATTTTATGTGTTTCCGAGTAGGAATATTTTGGAGATGAGCTTGAAATTATAATTTGAATTCATTGATTTCTGTAGATATTGATTTGAAGTTGAAATTATATTTATACATGTAAGTTATATTTTAAAGCATATATACTTTTTATAAACATCCAATTTCACAATTTTAAAAGATATCAACTAAGAGTTGTTCAAATTATCGTCAAATTAAAGAATTTTAAAAGATATCAGCTAAGACTTGTTCAAATTATTGTCAAATTAAAGAATTCTTTCACAAATAATAATGCAGAGATGTGTACTCTGGGCAATGAATTATAACAATCACAACTTGGCCGGATTGAAAAATATGGCCACTTCGAGAAGAAGCTAGTTTAATTTCTGGTAAGCAGGCTTGGACAATTACTTTTGCAATAAATATGGGTTATGTTTTAAATTCTTTATAAAAAAAATTTAAATCACAAGTTTGGAACTGAAATATTACCTTCAAGTGAATTTTGGATTTGATTATAATTAAAGTTGAAGTTTTGTTTAAATTATCATAAACAATAAATCTAAATCACATGTCTAAACATCTCCTAATGTTTACATATCTAAAGATTTATTTGTTGATCAAGTGAGAATTTTTTTTTTCTTTAAGCTTTAGGGGGATGAAAATGACTCGAAAATAGTGTGAAGCCGGTCTTTTGATGAGATTGATCACCTGTATTCCTCTAAGTAGACAGATTCAAAATGAAGTTAAAAGAGCTTTAACTTAATTTAGCTTTTGATTATTGAATCCACTAATTATTATGAATTTAAAATTAAATTTTTAAAATTTAAGTGATCTTAGTTTTACATATTTATTTATATTCCGAACCGAAATGTTGAGTTTATATGTGCAGTGGAGGATCCATGTGGACGGGTGTGCACGTATTATGTATGGCGCAAATTTCTCAAATTCATGCGGTGAAATGAAGTTAAGATAACAGATACTTAGAATATGTAAATTTTATATATTTATATTGTAATACATAATATATCTTATCAAATATATAATTTCAAATCTAAACTTGTTCAAAATTCACTTTTACAGCTTAACTTTGTCGGGGATTCATTACCCCTAATCTTATTCAAATGTAACTAATTACATAAATGGAGGAACCAGTCGACAGGCGATGACTCCCTCAACAATAGATTTCTCTTAGTTAGTCTAATTTTCTTAGAAAGTAATTAGTCATATAGTATCTAATTTAGAAAATAATGCATGTTCGTTTGGTCTACTTTTTAATTCTAATTTTTCACATTCACGCTCATGTAGAGAATTATTTTTACTCTTCTTGCCACGTCATTGATAAAGGTAATTAGTTATATTATAATTAATTTGTGATTTTAGTATTACAAATAATTAGTTTAATGAATTTACTGTTATAAATGTGTCATGCAAGTTTAGCATTTCAAATAGTAAATTTTAGTGACCACAAGTGAAACTAGCAATGGTTTGGTCCAAATTGATGTGAAAAAAAAAAGAAGAAAATAAGTTGTTCACAATTCTAGGTCGACACCCTATTTCATAAACCAAACTAATGCCAATATTATCCGATTCCCTTATTCTTAGTTTCTATTCCCAAAAATTCTAGCCACCCAAATATGTCTAACTTTATTTTTTTTGTAATGATGTATCTAGAGCGGGCAAATAAGTAGATTGGACTGAATTTAAAGGGGGTTTGGTAGCAGTGTAGATAGGACGAGTTAATAAAGGAACGACTTATTAATCTGTTCAAAAGTTATTTGGATCGAAATAGACTAATATGTGGGTCATAATCCAACCCACTCAATCCTTACTGAATTGTAGTTACTTTATTTGTTCTTTTATAATTTCTTAATACTTTATAAAATTATTATTATTTTTAACGTACAAGTAAAATAAAATAAAAAGTCCTTTTCGAAAATATTTTGACAAAATTCTTGTTGAACAATGACTCTATTGAATGAAGAAGGGATAGACTGATTATGCTGGGTGATTTGGAGCACTCTAAGAGATAAAGGCATTTTGGGTATTGTAGGTGTACTAAGGTTTAAGAGGTGACATGCACTATTACAAAATGAGTAGAGGTAAAGGTATCTAACCTAATGAGATTTTGATGGAGTTTTGAAAGAGTACATACAAGGTAGGTATGAAGTAATTGATCTAGTTTTTCAATGTCATTTTAAAATGGCTAAGATGCCTGTAGAATGAAAGTTGAGTACAATAATCCTGTTGTACAAGAACAAGGGCGATATTCAAAATTGTTACAATTATAGTGGTATCAAGTTGTAAAGTCATACTATAAAAGTTTGAAAAAGTATAGGGGGATTAGGGTGAGGAGGGTTGTGTCCATTTTCGAGAATCAATTTGGATTCATGTTGGGGAGATTAATTATGGAAGTCATCCATCTTGTGAGGAGACTGATGAAAAAATATCAAAAAAAAAAGAGACTCTCATATGGTGTTCATTGATCTTAAGAAGGCCTATGATAAAGTTTCGAGGAAAGTCCTTTGGAGACGCAGGAGGCTAAAGGTGTATCGATTAGGTCGATAAAGGACATGTTTGATATATCTAAAATGTGTGTTACAATGGAAGAAGGAGACTTGGAGCACTTCCATGTGGAAATAGGGTTGCACTAGAGATTAATTCTTAGTTTGTTCCTCTTTGCCTTGGTAATGGATGAATTGACGCGATACATTCAAGATGAAGTGCCTTGATGTATGTTTTTTGCAGATGACATAGCATTGATTAATGATGTGCATAGCAGAGTTAATGCTAGGTTGAAAGTGTATATAGAAACTCTAGAAACTAAAGGATTTACGTCGAGTAGGACCAAAATAAAGTATTTGGAGTACAAATTCGGTGAGAGGTTACATAAGACATGCATGGAAGTATGGCTTGACACACAGTCTATCCCTAAGAGAGACAATTCCAAGTATCTTTGCTCAATCCAGAAAAGTAGGGATGTTAATGATGATATCATGTATCGTAGTGGTGCGTAATAGATGTAGTGAAGGCTTGCCTCCAGAGTCTTGCTTGATGAAAAAATACCACCAAAACTTAAAAGTAAATTTTATAAAAGAGTGGTTAGACCGATATTATTGTATGGGCTGAAGTGTTGCCCAGTAAAAAATTTCCATGTTCAGAAGATACCGATATTATTCTATGGGGTGAAGTATTGTCCAGTAAAATATTTTTATGTTCAAAAGATGTGTATTGTGGATATGATGATATTAAGGTGGATGTGCGAGCATGCTAGGTGAAATACATTAGGAATAAGGTTATTCAAGATAAATTGAGAGTGACCTCCATGATGGATAAGATAAGAAAAACGAGATTGAGATGATTTAGACATGTGAAGAGATGAGGTGAAAACATTCCAATGTGGAGGTACGAGAGGTCTGATATAGTAGGTATAAGGAGAGGTAGAGCTAGACTAATAAAGTTTAGAGGTAATTAGACAGTACATCGTGCAACCTTACCAAGTGTGTGACCTTAGATAAGAGGGTTGGAGGATGTGTATATATACTATAGTAGAAGGTAAGTTGAGTAGGAGATTTATCTTGCTTTTTTGAGGATTTAGTCTTAGTTGTGTTTATCGTGTACTAACTCTAATTTGACGTTTAGGGTTTTGTAACACCCCGCAAATTCTAAACTAATATCCAAAATATTATTCGTATGTATATCATGACCCTAGAGATTTCTAATTATAACTAAGTGTTAAGATTGAGATTGTTTGGACAAGATAAGAAAAATAAGATTGAGATTGTTGGGAGATGTAAAAAGATGAGGTACAGACATCCCAATGAAGAGGTGCGGGAGGTTGGATATAGCAGGTCAGAAGAAGTATTAGGAGGGGTGATTATACAGGACATCGTGCAACCTTATCAAGGACATGGCCTTAGATAGAAGGGTATGGAGAATGCGTAAATATTAAATTACAAGGTATGTAGGGTAGGAGTGTTATTGTAACACCCCGAGTCTGTACCCCGGATGCTACACGATGCTCATAATCCCGAAAGACCACAAGCTAACCCATGACTGGTACCTGCTGTATTAACTAAATGATAATACTGTAATATGCGAAAATTAGGTGGAAAACATTCCATAAGGTTCAATACTGAAATAAAATTGAATACAGTATAACAATACCAAAACGGAAATATCTGTCTGAAAATTCTCTAGTTTGAAAAACCTCTAAACTGTTTGAAATATGGAGTTGATGGGACAAGTCCCCAACTAACTTCGGCTACTGAAATAAAACTGAAATGCTGAAATAATAATCATGTCCTCGAACTATGAGGACTCACCACTAACTCTGATTGCTGAAAATCTGTAACTGCTAAGGATGATCGAGAGCCCGTGCGTCTGAACCTATGATATAAGACATTATAGCACAAGAGAAAAATATACATCGATACTTTGAATGTACTAGTATGCTAAGTGAGGTAGGCTAAAATAAATGGATTCATATGCATGAACAATACTGACTGAATGACATGAATATAATTGAATTGGAGTACATGCATGAATACATATACTGTAACTGAGATCGTGATAACAATGAATACTGAGTCTTAATACTGATTAAATGGTATCTGAGTATACTGATACTAAATTACTGATAACTGAATGACTATATCTGCCAGTCTTGATTCTGTGGAACTATATTAAGTTCCGTACTGAAAGGAGTGATTGTGTCTGACAGTCCTGAATCTGTAGAACTGAACTAAGTTCTGTACTGAGACTGAATCTAAAACTGAAATCGTGGGAGGTAATCATCTAACCAACATGCCCCTTTCTAAATAGATTGGGGTCCAACCTATAATACCAGTTAGAAGGTTGACAATACTGTGCCGCGAGTAAGGAAAAGCTATGAGTTAACCCTCTCTGATAGGAAGCTCTTTCGTCAACCCTCGCTGGCAGAAAAACTCGAATGAGTTGTATCAACCCTCAAAATATCTGGCAATAAGATATCTCAACCTACACTGACTACGTAGTTCTATAATGCACGGATTGCTACTAAGGGTCAAACTCTCTGCAGGTAGGAACACCCCCATCCCTGGGTTAACTCGGTGCTGAATCCTACTCCCAACTGAATAAGCATTGAACTAATTTCTAGTTCATACTAGGCTTGACTGAACTGTTACTGATTATACTATCTAACTGAACTAGACTGAGTTCATGAATTCCATTGATTGACAGATTAATACTGAATTCTGTTAACTGACTGAATTTACTAAGGTCTGAACTGAATACTGAACTGGACTGGACTGATACCGAGTCTACTGAATTTTTCTTGAGTTCTGTAACTGACTGAGAGTACTAATGATCGTGACATGACTGATACTATCCAAAGACTGACCATGACACTAGGTAATCAGCTAAATTATCGCTTATTAAATACCCCTAAGACTTGATAGCATAAATTATAAGACATGAAACAATCTTGAAACATGATAAATAACTACTTGATCATCATTTATTCATTGGGACCTTCTAGCAAACACTTGCATGCCATGAACTTAAATACATGTTATTATGATATAATTTTATTATTTAATTCTTATGAATAACTCATCAAACACTTGGAAGACATTGTATATGCACATAGTACTAATCAACATATGAGCATCACAATTTCAAAGCTTTAACATGAATTCACATGATACTACATACATGATAGTTGTTTTTACATAAATCTTGTACTTAATCATGGAATAGAAATCCAATCAACATTATAATCATGAATACACTTGAATCCAAATCATGGAAAGCTTGAAATCAAGCTACTTGAAGTTTAAAATAATTTCTTGGACTCCAAGGGTGGAAGGAACCCTTGGATGAACACTTGGCATACCTTGCTTGCTAAATTCTTGAAGAAAAATGGTGAAACCTTGAGCCTTGTCTTTGAAATTAAATCACCCAGGGTTCTTATTCTTGAGCAATTTGGGAGAAAGTGAGTGTATTTTGCTTAATGAGGGTTGAATCTCGTATTTTAGGGCTAAATAGGGATGGAAAAAAGACCCTAATACCCCTGAGGATGCAACTTTTTAATTACTGAAAACCGGACAGTCGACGCGCAGGACGATACACCGCGTCATTAGCATCAATGCGATAGCCAACGCACCACGTCGAGTCTGCGTCGGTTCACTAGAAATTGCTACTAGGATCCAAGGAAAAATATTGATTGATGCGATGGCCGTCGCGCCACACTGAGATAGCATCAATGAACTATTTTGGATTCCCAAACGCAGTTCAAATGAGGTTCGAAAAATAAGAAACTCATTGAAAATACCTACTGACATTCTTGATCATGAATTAACCTAAATATTGACATTTTAAGGTCATAAGAGTCATTAAATATAGTTGCCAACTTACGTAGGCCAAAATAATACTAAGTCTGAATACTTAGTTAGAATTTTTTTCTAAGTCCGGGACCCCTTACAAGCTTAAAAGACTGAGTTGAACTTAGGATTTTGTGGGGTCTTACAATATCTCCTCCTGGGAACATTTATCCTCGAATAAGACTGATTAAATTGAGAATACTGATAGACTGGACTTAGACACTGTACATGTACAACTGAAGCATGATTTTATGACTTAAATTATTGGTATACTGAATTATCATACTGAACATGCATATCTGATGCATGAGTACATAGATGAACATGATTCATGAATGTATGACTGGGATTACTGATAAGCTGGGCTTATATACTGGACATGCATGTCTGATGATTGAGTACATGACTAAACTAATTCGTGAATGCTTGACTGAGTATACAACGTTAATTGACACCAAGTTGGTAGCTACATCCAAACATGAGATTGAGTAAATTCAAAGGAAAAATATTACCTTGGGCTGAGTCTGAGCTTGCAGAGAAGAGGTGAGGATACTTGGTCCGCATGTATGCTTCTACTTCCCAAGTAGCTCCCTCAACGGACTGATTTCGCCAAAGTACTTTGACTAGAGGGACTTCTTTGTTCCTTAGTCTGTGAATCTGATAATCAAGGATTTCGATGGAAGTCTCTTCATAAGAGAGGTTGTTCTGAAAATCTATGCCCTTTGTAGTAACTACGAGTGCTTGATCACCTACGCATTCTTTAAGCAAAGAGACATGGAACACTGGATACACTGAAGCTAAGTCGGAAGGAAACTCACGCTCGTAAGATACCTTTCCCAAATGGCTAAGAATTCAGTAAGGACCGACATATCAGGGACTGAGTTTCCATTTCTTGTGATACCTCTTCACTCCTTTCATAGGGGAGATTTTAAATACATAAAATTACCAATCTTGAACTCTAGATCATTTTTGTGCACGATTTCTGTTGGCTCTGAGCTGTCTTAAGCCTTTCTCTGATCAACTAAACCTTCTCTAAGGTATCAAATACCAAGTCAGGCCCTACCACTCTGGCCTCGCCCACTTCAAACCAACCAATGAGAGATCTAGACCTCCTCCCATAAAGCAGCTCACATAGAGCAATTTGAATGCTGAAATGATAACTATTGTTATATGTGAATTCAATAAAAGGAAAGTGGTCATCCCAACTACCTTTGAAGTCTATTGAACATGCTCGCAGAATATCTTCTAAAGTCTTAATGGTTCTTTCTGCTTGACCATCTGTCCGAGGATGAAAGGCTATACTGAGGTAAACTCGGGTACCAAGACCTTTTTGGAATGCCTTCTAGAAATGAGAGGTAAGATAGGTACCTCTAACTGAGATAATGGACAATGGAACATCGTACAATCTGACCAACTCCCTAATATAGAGTTTGGCATAATCCTTGGCTAAATAAGAGATATAGAGTGGTAGGAAATGAGCTGATTTGGTCATCCTATCTACAATGACCCAAACTGAATCATGCTGACGATGGGTACGAGGCAAACCCATCATAAAGTCCATGTTCATTTCTTTCCATTTCCAGGTAGGAATATTGAACTCCTTCATAGACTCACTAGGCTTTTGATGTTCAATCTTAACCTGCTGATATATTGAGCACTTAGCCACAAACTCTGCAATGTCTTTCTTTATACCACTCCACCAATAGATTTCCTGCAAATCATGGTACATCTTAGTGGACAATGGATGAATAGAGTAACGCGCACCATGCGCTTCTATAAGAATTTGATGCGTCAAGTCAAATACACCTGGCACATATAGCCGACCCTAGCAGCGTAACACACTATCTCCTCCTTGGGAGAAGACCTTTACTTTTTAATCTCTGACTGATTCCTTTAACTTGACTAGACTGTGATCCCTATCCTGCTTTTCCTTTACCTCAAAAACTAGGGATGATTCTGAACTACTCTGCACCTATACACTACCTTCTACCGAATTGACTAAGCGAACACCTAGTCGGGAAAGCTGATAAACTTCCTGAACTAACTTTTTCTTACCTTCTACTACATGAGCAACACTACCCATAGACATCCTACTAAGAGTATTAACCATTACATTGGCTTTACCCGGATGATAGAGAACACTCATGTCATAGTCTTTCAATAACTCCAACCACCTTCTCTGACAGAGGTTTAAATCTTTCTGAGTAAACACATACTGCAGGCTCTTATGGTAAGTGAACACATAAACGTGCATCCCATACAAATAGTGCCTTTAAATCTTTACGGCAAACACTACTGCTACCAACTCAAGATCATGAGTAAGATAGTTCTTTTTATGAGGCTTAAGCTGTCTAGAGGCGTAGGCTATGGCCTTACATCTCTACATAAAAACACACCCTAAACTGACTCTGGAGGCATGACAGTATACCACAAACCCATCTAAACCTTCTGGTAGGGTCAAAACTGAAGTTATAGTGAGTTGAGTCTTTAACTCCTGAAAACTCTTTTCACAAGAATCTGACCACTAGAATTTGACTTTCTTCTGAGTCAATCTAGACATAGGGGATGCAATAGATGAGAATCCCTTAACAAACCATCGGTAATATCCATCCAAGCCCAAAAAACTCTTGATATCTGATGGAGAGATGGGTCTAGGCTAGTTTCTCACTGCTTTGGTATTTTGGGGATCGACTCTAATGCCATCACCAAAAATAATATGGCCAAGGCAGGCTACTGACCTTAGCCAAAATTCACAGTTGCTGAATTTGATGAATAAATGATGGTTTCTGAGAGTCTGCAATACTATTTTGAGATGGTCTGCATGATCATGCTCACTACGGGAGTAAGCAAGAATGTCATCTATAAAGACTATGATGAAAATGTCCAAGTACTGCTTGGACACATAGTTTATTAAGTCCATTAAGGCTGCAGGGCATTGATAAGACCAAAGGACATGACTAATAATTTAAAGTGACCATACCGAGTTATAAAGGCTATTTTTAGAATGTCACATTCTCTGGCTCTGAGATGATGATAGAACGATCTAAGGTCTATCTTAGATAAGTAACTGACATCCTGAATTTGGTCAAACAAGTCATCGATTTTGGAAAGTGGATACTTGTTCTTTGCCGTGAATTGATTTAGTTGACGGTAATCAATTCATATTCTGACAGAACCGTCTTTCTTATGCATGAATAAAAATGGTGCACCCCTTGGGAACACACTAGGTCTGATGAATCCCTTATCTAGGAGATCCTTTAACTATTCTTTTAATTCTCTGAGTTTTGCAGGTGCTATTCTATATAGAAGAATAGATATGGGCTGAGTATTTGGAAGAAGGTATATTCTAAAGTCGATTTCCCTTTTGGGAGAAACTTTGGGGAGATCTTTAGGAAACACATCTAGTAATTCACATGCTACTGATGGTAATTCAAGATTAGGGGTTTCTGAACTAGATTCCTGGACTCAAATGATAGAGTAGACATATCCCTTAGATATCATTTTTCTCTCCCGAAGGTAAGAAATAAGCTGACCCCTAAGTGCTGAAGTACTACCCCTTCACTCAAGTACGGGTTCATTCAGAAACTGAAATTGAACAATTCTATTTCTGTAGTCGACTAAGGCATAACAGGAATGAAGCTAATTCATGCCAAGAATAACATTAAAATTGGTCATCTCTAATTCGACTAAGTTTGTTTAAGTGACTTTCTGAGATACTATAACCGAATAGTTCCTGTATACCCACCGGGCTAGGATAGATTTATCCATTGGGGTAGAGACTGAGAAAGGCTCTGCTAGGATTTTGAGATTGACTTTGAAGTCAACAGCTATATAAGGAGTAACAAAGGATAAAGAAGCTCCTGAGTCTATTAAAGCATAAATATATAAATAATAAACTTGTAATGTACCAGTGACCACATCAGGAGAACTCTCCTGATCCTGTTGGGACTAAAGAGCATAGATTCTATTTGGGAGCTGCCCACTGGTGGCACTGGCTGCGGCACCCTGCTGATTCGGGTGATCGGACTGAGCTGGGGGACAATTATGATAACTTTGAGAACCCATCTGAGTACACTATCTGACCCTATGGCCTAGCTTGACACATTCAAAACAAACATCATTGCCAGCTCTGCAGATACCTTGGTGGTTTCTTCCACACTTCTGACAAAAGGAATTGGTTTGGGAACTACTAACACTACCCTAGGGTTTAGGGCCTGACGCCCTGTCTCTGTTGTCGTCTTTGAATTTTAGCACAGGAGAACTGGCTGAGGATAGAGCTGGAACTATGGATTTCGAGCAGAACTGAGAATGATTTCCACCCTCTGACTTAGGCTGAGCGAAGTTGAAACTACTTGTTCTTGCTCTCTTATTTGCCTTCTCCTTCTCCCTATTCTTAGCCTTCTATATCTGCTAATCATGAACCATAAGCCTGAATATGTCCATCTTCTTAATCAATATTGCGGTCCTACACTCTTTGACCACACTATTAGATATGCCAGACACAAACTTACTCATCTTAGATCTGCTATCTGCTACCACATGAGGAGCATATCTAGATAATTAAGTAAAATTAAGATAATACTTTTGTACCATCATGTTGCCCTGCTTCAGATTTATAAAATCCAAAACCTTCATTTCCCTCAACTCTAGTGGGAAGAACTTATCCATAAAAATAATATCAAACTCTTCCCATTCTATGGTCCCTGTATCTGTGGCTCTTTCTGATTTCTACTGTTTAAACCATGAGTTTGCCAAATCTTGTAAAAGATATGCAGCTAACTCAACACTCTCACTATCTATCAACCCCATAATATCTTTAATATTTTGCACTTGATCAAGAAATTCCTGAGGGTCCTCATCTGACTTAGACCTAGTAAAAGATGAAGGGTTCATTCGGGTGAAAACTTGAATCCTGACAGCAGCAGTATTGGCTACTGGGTTGGCCAGAACAACAGTTGGACGTTCATTCTAGGCTGCCACAGAATAAGCTAGGGTGGTGAAAACTTCTCTAAACTCAGTGTGGGAGACATATTCGTCCAGAGGATCTAGCTGAACAGGCTGGGGTTCTGGCTGGTCTTCCTTTCCTCTTTCCTTAATCCTTTTTGAAGGTAAATTCTATAAATTAAAGAAAAACTGGGATTAGACAGGGAGTTTAACTGGAGCTCATGCTCACTCGCACAACATAAATACTGAAAGAAGTAAACTTTTTCTCAAATACCTAGCAGCCTCCTGTCCATAAGTGTGGTGCACTATACATCCATGCATAAGAATCTACTACATGTGGTTTTCAGACTTCCCTAGACTCTGTTGAACCTTAGTCTCCGATACCAAGTTTGTAATTCCCCGAGTCTGTACCCCGGATGCTACTCGATGCTCATAATCCCTAAGGAACACAAGCTAACCCATGAATGGTACCTACTACATTAACTGAATGATAATACTATAATATGTGGAAATTAGGTGAAAAATATGCCATAAGGTTAAATACTAAAATAAAACTAAATACGGTATAACAAAACTAAAATTGAAACATCCACCTGAGAATACTCTAGTCTGAAAAGTGTCAAAACTGTCTTAAATATGAAGTTGATGGGACAAACGTCCAACTAACTCCGGCTACTAAAATAAAATTGAAATACTGAAATAATAATCATGTCCTCAAACTATAAGGACTCACTATTAACTCTGACTGCAAAAAATCTAATACTGCTAGGGATGATCAGGAGCCCGTGTGTCTGAACCTATGATAGAAGACATCATAGAGCAAGTGAAAAGTATGCATGAATACTTTGAATGTACTGGTATGCTAAGTGAGGTAGGCTAAAATGCATGGGTTTATATGCATGAACAATACTGACTGAATGACATGAATATAATTGAATGAGAGTACATACATGAATATGTATAATATAACTGAGTTCGTGATAATAATGGATACTGATTCAGAATACTGATTAACTGATTTGAGTATACATATACTGAATTACTGATAACTGAATGACTATATCTGGAAGTCTTGATTCGGTGGAACTATATTAAGTTCCATACTAAAGGGAGTGACTGTGTCTAATAGTCCTAAATTTTTAGAACTAAACTGAGTTCTGTATTGAGACTGAATCTGAAACTGAGATTGTGGGAGGTAATCATCTAACTGACATGCACCTTTCTAAATAGATTTGGGTCCAACCTGTAACCTAGTTGTAAGGGTACCAATACAATTCCACAAGTAAAAAAAATCTATAAGTTAACCCTCTCTGATAAGAAGCTCTTTCGTCAACCCTCGCTGGCAGGAAAACTCAAATGAGATGTACCAACCCTCATAATATCTGGCAGGAAGATATCTCAACCTACGCTGGCTACATAGATATGTAATGTAGGGATTGCTACTAAGGTTCAAACCCTCTGATGGCAGGAATGCCTCTATCCCTAGGTTAGCTTGGTGCTGAATCCTACTCCCAACTTCTAATACCCCATATTTCCTTAGCCTAGATTAACCCTCAGTACATGGGTTATCCTGAATAAAATTTTTGAAATACTCTATAATTTTTAGATTTGACCCTTTTATTACATAGGAAATTCAATTAGCTTTCCAACGATATATAATTCACCTAAATCTGACAATCGGGTAAAAAGTTATGGCGATTTTAAGTTTCAGTGAGTAAACATCGACATTTAGGCTAGTAGTGCGTCGTGGAGTGTGTTAAAATAGCAATTTTGAATTTCCAGTGTACCAAAGTGATTCAACCGCGTCGTGGTACAATCTTATTCTTATCCGCTTCTTCCTTTCATTTACAGAACATGCCTCCCAAAAGGACTAACAAAAGAAGAACCAAAACCAGTCAGCCCCTCATCCCGTTCAAGAAGATCCCCTGGATGAACATGTCTCTCACGCAGAATTTAGATTTGCATTCACTACTCTAGACAATTTTGTCATAGCTCAGAATAACTGACCAGTTGCTGTTTTGGCCAACCCAGTGGCCAATACTGCTGCTACCGGAATTTGGGAATTCATCCGGATGAATCCTTCTTCCTTTACGGGATCTAAGTCAGAAGAGGATCCATAAGAGTTCCTTGATTAGGTTTAAAAATTAACAAATATCATAGGAGTGACTTCCTATGATAGTTCTTAAGTTAACTGCCTATCAGCTACAAGATATATCCCATACGTGGTTTAAGTTGTGGAGGGCTAGACAGGGGTATAGATGCAAAGCCCATAGAGTGGGAAGAGTTTGCTACTACCTTTCTAGACAGATTCTTTCCCCTAGAGCTAAGAGAATCCAAAATGTTAGAGTTCATTAATCTCAGATAAGGTAGCATGAGCGTAAAAGAGTATTCCCTCAAGTTTACTCAGTTAGCTAGGTATGGCCCCCATGTAGTAGAAGATAATAGGTCCAGATGAGCAAGTTTGTATCTAGGGTGTTAGATAGTATGGTTAAGGAGTGCACAACAATGATGTTAATTAAGGAGATGGACATATATAGGCTTATGGTCCATGCACAACAGATTGAGGAGCAGAAGCTTAAGAAGAATGAGAGAGAGAATAAGAGGTCTAGAACAGGTAGCTTTAATTTAGTCAGCCTAAGTCAAAAGGTGGTAATCGTTCCCAGTTTTGTCCAAAGTTCTCAGTCCTACTTCCGTCCTCAACAAGTGTACCAATGATCTAGGATAACGTAAGCAATAATCGTACTAATCTATTTTGCAGAGAGTGTGGTAAGAATCATAAGGGTGTGTGCAGAGCTGGTAATGATGTTTATTTCGGGTGTGGTAAGCCAGGATACAGAGTCAGAAATTGTCCCTAGTCAGGTTCTCAGGGTCATTATAGTCGTCCTTCAGCTCAGTCAGGTCACCCGAATCAACAAGGTACCACTTCCAATGCCACTAGTAGGCACCGCCTAAATAGGTTTTACGCACTTTAGTCCAGACAAGATCAGGAAAGTTCTCCTGATATGGTCACTAGTATGTTACAGATCTCCCATTTACATATTTATGCCTCAGGTTTAGATCTCAGATATTCAGTCACGATTTAGTTCGTAGGTGTACCGTGCATCATCTCATACTTTTCCTTAGTATCTCAATCGAGTCAGTATTCTCAAAGGACATAGCATCCTAAAAGGGAGATGCACTATAATCCCCGAGCTATCAAGATCTAACCCTTTCATTTTCTCTTCACATAGCAAATACAGTTGAAGTAATAGGTCCACATAGTTGACCCTCAAGTCCCAATCTCAGTCATATGACCAACCCCCTGTCATGACACGTATCCACGAAATCAGTTCAGCTTATTTATCATGATTCAGACTTAGTCATGTCCTCATGTTCTTGTTCATGCATATTCAGTCATGTATTCATTGATTTGTTGAGACATGTACTCATGCATCAGACATGTATGTTCAGAATGTAAGTTCAGTCTATCAGACCTGTCATGTAATCATGCTTCAGTTGTGCATGTCTAGTTCAGTACGTAAAATTCAGTCTACCAATATTCTCTCAGCTTAAATTGCCATATTCGAGGGTGAATGTTCTCAAGAGGGAGATATTGTAATATCCCGTATTTCCCTAGCCTAGATTAACCCTCAGTACATGGGCTATCCTAAATAAAATTTCTGAAATACTCAGTAATTTTTAGATTTGAGCCTGTCATTGCGTAGGAAATTGAATTATCTTTCCAACGATATAAAATTTGCCTAAATCCGACAATCGGGTAAGAAGTTATGGAGATTTTAAGTTTTAGTCGTTAAACACCGTCATTTAGGCCAGTAGCGCGTTGTAGAGTGTTTTAAAATAGCATGTTTCAATTTCCAGTGTACCAAAGTGATTCCACTGCATCGTGATACACTTTCAGTTCACAAAAAAAGTGGCAACGCGATACCACCACGTCGCGCTACCATGCAATTTCTCAGTCGTTATTTTCCAGTGGCCTAGCACGATAGTGGTGTGACACGCCAGGGAAAATTTCTCAAAAAATTAAAGTTGTGCACAGGTTTAAAACAGTCTTTTTCCATAATTTTATTCTGCCCAAATGTGGGATTTAAGCACTAAAAATGTGTAAACCCTTCATTATTCACTTTTCCCCAAAATTAAAAGATAATTCTCTCTTAGGAGAACAACCCCTAGCTCTCAAGAATCAAGGTCAATCCCATGAATCTATCCAAGAACTCCCAGAAACTCACGAATTAAGGTATGTTAGATGTTCATCCATGGATCCTTACCTTCCATGGAGCTCAAGAATCCTTTTCTAAAACATAAGATTTATGATTTCCATGTTTGAATTAGATTGAATTCATGTTCATGATGTTGTTTGAGTTTTAATCCTTGATTTAGATTACAAGTTCCAAGAATTGATCCTAGTATATGTTGAATTACATGATATTCATGATAAACCCTTCAATTTGTAAGTCGATTGTTGTAATCATGTTAACCCTAAGTGTTTATGATTTAACAAACCAAGTATGCTTCTTATGTGTTTGATAAATTGTCTATGAGAATAAAATAATGCCATTATAGCATTTTAACATGAATTCCCCATTCATGTACAAGTTAATGCATTAACAGTGTTTGATGGAATGTCTCTATGAATGAATTATGACCAAGTAAACATTGTTATGTTATTCAAGATTATGCTTTTCTTTACTTTTCATGCTATCGAGTCTTGGGGTATTTAATATCTAACAACCTAGCTGTTTATTTAGATCCAATGTCAATTACAGAATAGTATTAGTCATGTCACAATCAGTAGTACTCTTAGTCCATTACAGAACTCAGTAGAATTTATTCAGTTACAGAACTTAGGAAAACTCAGTAATCTCAGTGAATTCAGTCTAGTATAACAGTTCAGTGTCTTTCAGTAGGAAGTAGGATTCAACATCGAGTGAACCCAAGGATGGGGGATCACCTGCCAGCAGAAGTTATGATCCTTAGAAGCAATCCTTGCATTCTAGAACTACATAGCCAGCGTAGTTTGAGACATCAAACCTACTAGTTGAGGGTAGATGAGGTGCTCTACCTTCCAGTAGAGGGTACCATCGTTCTGCCAGTAGAGGGTTACTCTTCATCTTATCTTTATCCGTGGCACGGTACTGACATCCTTCCAATTGGGGTTACAGATTAGACCCCAGATCAGTTATCTTATCTTATTTTAGGCATGGCAATTAAATAATTACCTCCCATAGTTTTAGTTTTGGTCTCAGTCTCCAGAATAGAACTCAGTTTAGTTCTACAGAATCAGGATTGTCAGATACAATCACTCAGTTAATAGTAATTCAAATTATTAGTGATCCCAGATTATTAGTATATTCAATTATTATTTAGGTCCAGTATACTTAATCACAATATGCACAGTATGTTCAATAGGTACAGATCCTCTATGTATGTTAATCCAGCTCTTGCATATAATTTAGTTAGTTATTGTTCATGCATATGAACCTATGCATTCAGCCTTACCTCATTTAGCATACTAGTATATTCCCACGTACTGATTGCATACTCATTTCTTGCACTATGATATTTTATATCATAGTTTGGACGCTCAGGTTCCTGACCGCATTTAGCCAGATTCAGCCAACAATAGCAGATTTAGTAGCGAGTCCTCATCTATCGAGGATATTTTTTCATTTTAGTACTTCAGCTTAGCAGTATTTTAGTAAATAGAGTTAGTTAGGGGATTGTCCCATCAACTTCATTTCTAGACAATTTCAGTTAGAGGCTTTTCAGACTAGATTCAGACAATATTTCAAATTTAGTTGTTATTATTCATTATTAGTATTTAAGATGTTTTGAACCTTATGATATTTTAGCCTGTTATTCCATATTTATTTCAGTATTACTTGTTCAGTTCTCATAGTAAATATCATTCATGGGTTAACTTATGGTCCTTCTGGGTCGTGAGTACTATGTGATGACTAGGGGGTAGTCTTAGACCATTACACAACTGAATAGACACTGAACTGATTTCTAGTTCATACTAGGCTTGACTGAACTGTTACTGATTATACTATCTAACTGAACTGAACTGAGTTCACTGAGTTTTGTTGACTGAGAAAATACTATTGAATTCTGTTAACTAGCTGAATTTACTGAGGTCTGAACTGAATACTGAACAAGACTAGATTGATACTGAGTCTACTGAGTTTTTCCTGAGTTTTGTAACTGACTAAGAGTACTACTGATCGTGACATGACTAATACTATCCTGAGACTCACCATGACTCTAGGTAATCAGCTAAATTGTCGGGTATTAAATACCCAGGACTCGATAGCATAAATTATTAGACATGACACAATCTTGAAACATGATAAATAACTACTTGATCATCATTCATTCATTGGGACCTTCTACTAAACACTTGCATGACATGAACTTGAATACATGCTATCATGATATAATTTTATGATTTAATTCTCATGAACAACTCATCAAATACTTGGAAGACATTGTATATGCACATAGTACTAATCAACACACGAGCATCAAAATTTCAAGGCTTTAACATGAATTCACATGATACTACATACATGATAAATGTTTTTACATAAATTTTGCACTTAATCATGGAATAGAAATCCAATCAACATTATAATCATGAATACACTTGAATCCAAATCATGGAAAGCATGAAATAAAGCTACTTGAAGTTTAAAAGAGTTTCTTGGACTCCAAGGGCAGAAGGAACCCTTGGATGAACACTTGACATACCTTGGTTGCTAAATTCTTGAAGAAAAATGATGAAACCTTGAGCCTCGGCTTTGAAATTAAATCACTTAGGGTCCTTGAGCAATTTGAGAGAAAGTGAGTGCATTTTGCTTAATGAGGGCTGAATCTCGTGTTTTAGGGCTGAATAGTGGTGGGAAAAAGACCCTAATACCCCTGAGGATGCATCTTTTTAATTACTGATAACTGTACTTTCGACGCACAGGATGACACGTTGTGTCGTTGGCATCGACACAATAGCCAACGCACCGCATCGAGTCCGTGTTGGTTCACTGGAAATTGCCACTGGAAGCCAAGGAAAAATATTGATTGATGCGATGGCCACCGCACCGCACTGAGATCGCATCGATACATTATTTTAGATTCCCAAACGTAGTTCAAACGAGGTCCAAAAAATACAAAACTCATCTGGGAACACCTACTAACATTCCTGATCATGAATTAACCTAAAGATTGACATTTTAAGGTCATAAGAGTCGTGAAATAGAGTTTCCAACTTAGGAAGGACAAAATAATACTAAGTCTGAATACTTAGCTAGAATTTTTTTCTAAGTCTGAGACCCCTTAGCAAGCTTAAAAGACTGGGTTGAGCTTAGAATTTTGCGGGTCTTACAGTTATCTTGCTTTTTAAGGGTTTAGGCTTGCTGGTCTTTGTCATGAACTAACCATAGTATGGTAATTTAGGGTTTTGTAACACCATGTAAATTCTAAACTAAGATCCAAAATATTCTTCGTATGTATATCCCGACCCCAAAGATTTCTAATTTTAACTAAGTGTTAAGATAAATTCTTTAGTGTGGTAAGTGCTTTGAATATAAATTATGGTCACAAGAAATTCCCAGCACAAGTTCAGTTGAAAATTCCTTATCAATTGAATTTTCATATAAGTTCTTACCAGGGCAATTTCAATGACTAATCTACTGGAATATGAAGATTTATATGTCTCATTACCCAACAAATTAAAGGTCTTCAAGTCTATCACGATCCAAATAGGTCATGATGACACTTATCGTAGTCAAACCTTAATAAGTAACCCAATCACCGAAACTAATAAAGAACTATGCAAATACAGTAATAAACTCCCAGAAGAGACTTATAGAATGAAGTCAAGCCAAGCATGAAATATAATTACAACAAACGTGATAATTATTCATAAAATCCAATCTCAAAAATCTACTGTCACATCATAAAATTATCTAATACCATATCAGAAATTAAAAATACATAGTCTATCTCTAAAATAGAAATATACACAACTCATACATAGAAGAGGCATGGAGTCAACTTTAATAGGCCTAGAGTGGCCAGTACCTCAAATTGTCACCAACTCCACCGCACGAAATCAACCCCTATGAGTTGTACTTGTGCTAGGATATACATCAAAGGACACGATAGAGGTGAGTACGGTCTACTTGTACTCAGTAGGTATCATAGGTTGAGTGAACAAAGCAGAAAATAAGATAAGTAAAATATACCATGAGCACACTACCAACAAATAGAAAAGTCTCAAACGGTATCTAATACTGTCTCCACTAAATATATATACAAGTACACAAAAATAAAAACGATGCAGATATAAAGGAGAAAGACACAAAACCAAACACAAGTCAAGGAAACTAATAAAGATAGAAAAAATGTGAATGTAAATACAATGCAATGGAGTGTGAATGAGATAAATGATGAAGCCATCACAAAACTTTTCGTATATAACCACCAAGTTTGAAGCTACCAGGTAGGACCCATGGGGTTCTCAACACATATACTATATCTCAATCTCAAGCCAACCTTACTGGAAAATAACCTTAGGTAAGGGTTTTCAAAATGTCATGACCAACTTTGCTGGCAAATGACCTCAACCAAGGATTTTTCAAAAGTGAGTCATTTTTTCAAAACAGTGTTTCTCAATGGTGCCAGTATATCATGAATGTATATGTATGTAATAAGGATGTAATGCTTACAATCAACTCAATATGATGATATTCAATCCATTCAAAACATATATATATATATATACATATCCAAAAATCAACTCAATATGTTCATAATTTATTATTATCAGCTCCAATTAGGCACCATCGAAATAAATATACATGCAAGACATCATTAATATCATATCAATCCCTAACTCGATTATTGATAAAAATAATCAATGCATAAATAAGGCCAATATTAGCATAATAAGCCCCCGCTTAGGCATCATATCTAGATTAAAGGCATTCAAATGCACGTATAAGACCAGTGATGTCAAAAAAAATTTCCACACAGGCAACATACACTATCAAATATCATAAGTCAATAACAATAACATATAAGCCCTCATACGGGCACACATAATATGATTAATCTCAAAATATAAATTTCATAGTTATTTTCCCCAATCCAAAGCATGCTTTACCTATTCATTAACTACCCAACTCAATTTTAAAGAAGTTAAGCCATAACCTACTTCGAAATGATAAAATTCCAATCTAAAGTGCTTTCACACGGAGCCTTCCCTTGTGAATGGTCTCAGAATCAACTGTAACATTCAAATATAACATCTACACATTAAAAGGAAGCTAACAATACTCATATTTAGGTCAGATCCAAAATGGATTCGAAAAACAAGTTTTAATATAAAAGGGGTAAAACTAGAAGTTTAGTTTTAAAAAAACATTTTCAAAGTTATAGGAGTCTACCGGAGAAAATTCATGTGAAATGAGTTAAAATCGAGGTAAAAATGAAGAAAAATCCTTTTTAGATCGGTAAAAACACCAATTTCTACTTTGCAATCCTAATTTAAAGGTGTTTTTAAAGATATAATAAATAGAACACAGTAGGATAATGAGTTTTGAAGTTTCCCACAAAAATCATTGTTGAAACCTTTGAAAATTGCCTTTCTCAAAGCTTAAAGGTCCAAAAAATAGAGTAAATTGTGAAAATGGAGTATTTATACTATTCAGTGAACAGTACCTCATGAACGCAGTCAAACCATTGTGTTTGTAAGGGTCAATGTAACCATAACATTAAATTAACCTGTGCATTCACAACCAAGTCTTTGTGTTTGCGATAGCCTCATCACTTTCACAATGAAGGAATCTATTGCCCTTCGCGATTGCAACCATTACCTTGCGATCACAATAAAGGGTGATTTCCTTTTCTACGTTTACGACCAGGGGCCTGTGTTTGCACAGAAGGATTTATGCACTAGATATCAGCTGTGCACCAGCTGATTTTGTCTAAGAATTCGTTCAAGACCCAACAGAATAAATCATAGATGCTACTAGACCAATTTCAATGTTGTGGACTCAATTGCAAAATCAGATTTTCAAAAAAGTTTATTTTTCACAAAATTAATCCTCAGAACCCCTTTTCACTCTTTTCTAAACAAAAGATCAAAATGAAATTTGAAAGTCCCAAATCTGAACCAACCCCGCTACTAACCCAAATTTGACATTCTAAATCTACTAGTGCAGTCTATTTTACCATCCAACACTCACAATAATAAATGTTGATCAATGTCAACTGTATGACTTCTCGAGCCTCTAAAAACTACAAACTCCCATAAATCGTTCTTGATCACATCAGGAACCATGCAACCATCTTCAAACCTTGAAATCATCATGTAGCAACTATGGGGGAAGGAAAAAATGGTCAAAACACCTAGAAATGGAAAATCCACATATTTAGGTCAATGCAACATTAACTACTAAAAATCTTATTCGTCCTCAAACTAAAGGCAAGAAAATACCTAAATTGGTAACAAGATGAGGGTAACTAATATGGCTGTAGAACTCGACCTCCCATATATATTTCTCAATAGGATGGTTTCTTACTAAACCTTAACCACAGAAATATCTCTAGACCATAAATGTCTAACATTCTTAGCTGAAATGGACACTAGCTCCACAACAAAAGTCAACCACTCATCAAATTAAACTGAATTCTAACTAAGTATATAAGACTCATCCAGGATATAGCCCTGAAGCACATACATATGAAAAAACTGGATAAATGGGTAAAAAGTATTGAGGTAAAGCCAACTCATAAGCAACTCCCCAACTATCTAAAGAATCTCAAATGGTCCAATATACCTAGGGCTAAGCTTGCCGCTCTTTCTAAACCTTATCACGTCCTTCATGGGCGACACATGAAGGAAGACTCTATCACCAACCCCAAACTTTAGGGTATAAAACTTGTTGTTCACATAACTCTTTTACCTACTATGGACTGCAAAGCCTATCTAGAATCACCCAAACTCTATCAAAAGATCCACAAAGCAAGTCAATACACTAGGTCTAGCCTCTGAAGTCTCAATCCAACTAATAGGGGCTTACCAACGCCTATCGTACAATGCCTCAAAAGAGGTTATTTCGATACTCACCATAGCTATTATTATAAGCAAACTCTACCAAGGCTAAAAGTTGATCCCATTGACCTCTAAAATCCATAACACATATGCAACATATATCCTCCAAAACCTGAATAGTCCACTCCAGATGACCATTAGTTTGAGAATGGAAAGCTGTGCTAAGCACCTGAGTACCCAACTCTTTAAAAAAAGTCTACCAGAAGGTAGAAGTAAACACTAAGCCTCCGTACAAAATAATTTATGCGGTTACTCCATAAAGATGAGCTATCTCACGAACATAGGTACAAGCTAACTTCACAGCACTGGATGAGATCTGGTGTAATACTCCGTATTATTCTTAGCTCAGTTCAGCATCTAGTTGTATGCATAAGGGGCTTAAGGCATGAAATTTTCACTAAGTGTTGGGGACTTAGTCATTTTTAAGTCCTCTAAACATTGAGGATTTTTAATTTTATCTTCCCGACTCTGAGCTATTGGTTTTTGAGTAAATTCATGTTTAGGGGGTATAAGGGGCATGTCTCGGAGAAGTTTTGGATTTTTTGGTAGAGGTTTGGGTCATGATTGGATCACGAATCCAACAAGTCACCATGATAGGCCCGCATAAAGATGTTTTTCCCTTAGTCATGCATACCGTATCATGGTGAGTGTAATACACCATCGCAATTAGACCGTGTCGCGGTAAGCTCATCATGCTCAGTTACAAATTTAATTGATTGAGGGGCAATTGGGTCTTTTCCCCTTCAACCCATTGTTCATAACACGAATTGAGACACCATTTAGGGCATTATTTTCCCTTCTTCTCAAAATCTCTCTCAAGAAAACCCTCCTCATTTCCCCAAGATCACAAATTCAATTCCTTTCTCTCCAAAAAATTAAGAATTCAAATTCCCTAAGTTCAAGAACCTTCAAGAAAATATCAAGATTGGTATTTCTCTTTCAATTAGAGGTTTAAGGTATGTGGGATATTCATTCATGAGTTTCTTTTACCCATGGAGCCCAAAAAATCCCTTTTCGATTAAAGATTAAATTTTTCTATCATTATTGTATTTTGTATTATTTAAGATAGGTTTAATTCATATTTCTATGGTAATTTAAATGCAAAGTCCATGTATGATCCCACGCAAGATTTTGAATTCCTCATGCTATGAATTTGGGTTGTGCATGCTTTATTCAAGTGAATTTTATGATGAATACTAAATTTATAATTCTTAGCAAACATTCCCATGTTAAACTCATGATCCCCACATGTCTGATGAAATGTCTATGCTTATAGGTTTTGAACCAAGATCCTTTACTGCAGTTTTTAAGGTTATTATTACGTTCAATGATTATTAAGTGTTGGTGGGTTATGAACACCCGATGCCTATGTGTTTTACATGATTTTTAGATTTTCAAGTATGACTCAGTTAAACCATGATTGCACTATCAGTCATGAAATCATGTCCAGTCAAACTCAGTTCAGTTTCAGTTTCAGTGTCAGTTTTGTTGGGAGTAGGATTTAGCCCCGAGTGTTTCATTCCTTTTCGGATTTCATTTTAAAGAAAATGGTTTTGACCCTAAAAAAACTATTTCAAAATTCAAGAAAATCTTTTGAAATAATTTTAAAGAAATTACAGAGTCACAACTTGATTTTTATAGAAAATATCAAGAAAAACTTAAAGACAATTTCAAAGAATAAAAAACAACAATAAATCTTTAAAATTAGAGAAATTGAGTAAGGGCTCAATTAACGGCCTAAGAAGGTTTTTAAGGCACTTAGGAGCGTCCGTTTAGTAACGATTCACCAAAGATCATTTTTTGGGCTAACTAAAATAAGGGTGACTAACTTTGTGAAAAGGTTAAATTTTAAAATTATTTATCTACATGTCTAAAAATTACATTTTATTTATTCAAACAAGAGATAGTCTACTTGAATTGGGGAAAAAGCTACAATGTACTCTACTTAATTCAATATTAATTTTGAGAAAAAAGATAAAATAATCCGTTTAGTTCATGATTAATTCTTTTGAGAAATATTACAAAATTCATACTTGAGAAAACGCTTTACATAAATTATAATTAAATTTAAGAGTTATGAAATATTTACTTGAGTAAGAGAAACCTATCTAAACCGGATTGCATATTTGAATTTAAAGAGAAAATAAATTGGAAAAAAGAAAATTACGTAATTTACCTTTTTATTATTATTATTATTATTATTATTATTATTATTATTATTATTTCTTTTATTATATATACGTAAAAGAAAAAGGTCAATTTTGTTAAAGATGACACTTTTGAAAATTGTTAGGGGAATGTCATGTTAAAAGTATTTTATCAATTATGAAAAACTAGGATTTACGAGGAAAATTAGTTTTCTTGATTTGAAGTAAATTATTTTAACCCAAGTAGGCCATTAGTCATATGAACAAGGCAAATATCATTTTAAAGTAAAATGCTCAACAATTTTTTTAAAATTAGTTTTGGGAAGAAAAATCGAAAGAACCATTATAATTCATTTAGACGAGATAAATTAGGTGAGGAAATTACGAATTAACTAAAAGCCATGATAAAATAAAATGGTAACGCCTTAGGGAATTTATCTAGATTAATTAGTCAGTGTGTCCAAATAAATACAAATAAATAAGAATAGGAAATAAAAAAAGAGTTAAAATTGGGCCCTTTTGGCCCATTAATGGGCTGCCCAGCTTTTGGGCCTAAATCCCCTGGATTTCAGTCCATTATTTCAATGTATATCATCTGTATACTGCAGATATTTGTTACCAGCATTTTTGTATTTCTGATGTATATTAGACCGTATATCAACAACATATGCATATATTTTAGTCTTCCACCTGTACACTAGCTTCCTTTTTTCATTTACAGAGGAATATCCTCAGTATAATGCTGTATATCTGTGTATACAGCTTTGTATCAGTCCATTTCACTTCATGTATTAGTCCACTTCGGACTTGGTACGGGTCTTGACTCGATGCTAGTTGGATTTAACCCAACGGAATGCAAGAGATGGGAGTCCGATGGACTTGATGAGAGAGTTCATGCATAGAAAAAGATAAGAATTAGTAAAGCGGTCAGATAACAAAATCACGACATTCGTAAATTTTCTCTCTCTATATATATAAGGCCACATAACTTTCATCTAATAGCAACCACTGATTAACACATTGGTTATAAGGGATATCATACCTATTACACTAGCTGAGCATATTGGTGATGAAGAACAAGAGACAGTGACATGGGTGAACAAACAAAACAATAGCATACTATGTCATCTGGACATTCTTTACACAAGCTATCCTTCTTGCTAGTTTATGGAAAGATGGCAACATTTTTTTTAGCAATAAAATTAGTCGATAAGTAAATCTAGGCCAAAATCGACCATATTTCATCTTGCAAATTCAAGGAAATTTCAGACAGGCACATATTTGGCACGATTGACATAAGGAACCTAGCATAGTTGAAAGATATAATAAGTTCACTTTACAAGCTTGCCTTTACTCATTTTTTTAGACAAGGATTGTATTGAGATAAACTAAGTTCATGAACTTATTTGTTAAGGCCTCTTGCGACGAGAGCAAGATGAATACCACAATGCACCTAATGCAACACACATCAAGAAATTAATATGCATCATTGAAATCCAAGCTCAAGTTTAATTATCAGACCAGAGGGTCAAAACTAACCGATCAAGAGAAGGAATTTGACAGATTTTCCAGCTTGTTTAAGGGAAACAAATAAGGCGGCTTGAGTCATGATTCTGCATTATCCCAGATACCCATTTTTTAAGAAGACAAAATATAGTTAATTCAAGTTACCATTCTATAATTTCAACTCCCGAATATAAGGGTCTTCTTGAAACAATGAGCATAATCAAATAGTTAATACCCGATTTATTCATACTTGAAATTGCAGGCCATAGGATAAACACTTCTTTTCATCAAATAAATGAACTGATACTCAAAACTATTGTCTTAAAAGAAGGGAGAATTAAAATATAAAGAGAAAGAGAAATAAGAATTAGCTCACATAATTGTATGGACCTCCTAACATTCTAACAGAAGGGATTTCAACAAATAAAAAAAAATTGACTAGATCCAAACGATTGCTTCCTCAAAGCTACTCAAACAAAGAGCAAAAAAAAAGGCCTGAATATTGCTTAAAACTCATAAATAACTTCAATAAATGCTCCCACTCGGACTAAAGACACACAACAGGCTTCACATTTAATCGTTTGAAGATGCTAAATGCTTGCATTATACGAGTTCGAAACATCAAAAACAAACACCATACAAGAACATCAAAACTTAACCTTCTCGGCTTCCCACATCTACAGAATAGTCCATACCTTCTCAGCCCCGAGAGTTTACGCCCCAGAATCAAACAGACGTCATACATACAAGACTAGCCCATTTTCATAGTTATTGGGAGATTTCACATTGTGATATTCAATTAAAGGGAGGGAGATTTTTACCTTTTTTGGAGAAGCGATTTGGGACTAGAAGCTAAAAGAACGACCCTATTGAATTTCAATGAGCTGTTTATCATCAAAATTTCACAGACAAAATTTTATCCTCAAAATTCAACTGGTTTTTTTTGTGGGATTGAATGATTTCAATGAATTTGAGTAAGTTTCTCGATGAATTTCCTGGTTATGTAAGATTAGAGGAACGCTCCTCCAAAATCTCCAATTTTTCCCCAGTTTGTAACAATTTGATTTGATGAATGGGATCGCTACACGATGCTCATGACCCCGAAGAACTACAAGCTAACCCATGACTGATATCTGTACCTGTATACTGTATAAGATAACATAATAATGCGAAAACATACACTGAAAGGCCATAAGATTCGATCATGAACATAACTGAATAACATAACATCTGCGTGGGGTAATAGAATACCCAAAACAAAACTGAAGTTTAAAACATGATAGTCTATAACTAGTCTGCATCTAGTCTGTATCTAGTCTGAAAGCCTCTACTGTCTGAAGAATCTGAATAAGGAGTTGATGGGACATGTCCTCAACTAACTCCAACTAATAAGCTAATCAATAAGATACTATAGAAATCATTATATCCTCAAAGGATGAGGACTCACTTCTACTCTGACAGTTGAATCTAGAATCTACTGCTGATCTAGAACTCGTGTCTATGAACCTATGGTGTAACACAAAAAGAAAGAACCATAGCGAGAATGCTTTAGTATATATGTACCGAGTATATGTGGGAGGTAAGCTATATGCAAGGGTTCGCATGCATGAATAATGCTAACTGACTGTCTAACATGAACGCGAAAATACATGCATAAATACGTAACTGTAACTGACAACGTGATAACATGATACTGATACCGTGGTAGCATGACTACTGAGTCTGGATACTGATAACATGACATAACTGTATTTGAATATAACTGATAACGTGGGTGACTGTAACTGACAGTCCTGAATCTGATGGAACTATTTGAGTTTTGTACTGTAACTGAGTTGACTGTATTTGACAGTCCTGAAATCTAAAGAACTATCTGAGTTCTATTACTGAGACTAATTGACTGTATCTGACAGTCTTGATTCTGTAACATGAAACTATGGAAAGTATTATCTAACCACATTCCCCAAATATGCTATAATAGCTGAGTTGGTATCCAATCTATGCCTTGATTTGAAGGGTGTCAATACCACCTTACTGGTGAGGACAATATGTGAGTAACCTTCATATAACAGGTAACTCTAGCAAGAACGGTGGGAACTCTCACATAACAGGTTAATCCACCTCATCTACCCTCATATGGCAGGCTACTATGTCTCAACCTATGTTGGCTACATAGTTCTGGAATACAAGGATTGCTTCTAGGAATCACACCCTCGTATAACAGCTGAGTCCCCATCCTTGGGTTCACTCGGTGCTAATTTCTGCTCCCATCTGAATGGACACTGAACATGATTTACTGAACTGAACTGAGCATGGACAGAGTTACTGAATTTTCGTGGATGATGGAATACTACTGATAGCTGACAACTGACTGAGTCATGAGATCATGAAGATTTTTCCTGAGTCATAAAAATATATGAAGTCTAAGAGTTCATAGCTTTATTGAGAGTATCGTGAATACATGACATGGCAATAGGCACACAACTATATTTCGGGTACAAGTACCCCCAAGACTCGATAAAAGGAAACTGACATAGCATGATTTACTTGAAGACTTGACTAACTTCGTAATACATACTACATTCATACGATCCATTCATCAAACATGAAATAGGCATAAACTTGTACATACATGGGGATTTCATGATATCATGCTAGTTAGACAATTTTCCTTCATCTAGGCGTTTAATCAAACATATTGTAGGCATAGTACATGTAAAGCACATTATACAATAATTAAAAATCATGCTTCAATTCCAATTCCATCATACAAGGTTTTAGTCATGAGATTTCACAAATTTTTATCTATACTAATCAACCCATATGAAATTTATCATCAAATCATGGAATAGAAATCAATTCCTCATTTATCAACATGAAAGAGAACATACAAAGCATGAAAATATGAAGAAAATCCATAACTTGTAGTTAAAATGATTATTGGACTTCATGGATGAAATGAGCCTATGAATGAACACTATGCATGCCTTAGATCGTGATTTCGTGAAGATTGATGGTGAAAATTTCTTGAGTTTGAATCCCCAATAGAAACCCTAGCTAGTTCTTGAGATAAACTTGAGAGAAACTAATATGTTTTTGGTGAAAAGTGGCTGAATCACGTGTTAAAGGAATTATATAGGGGTAGTAAGTTGACCCTTTTAACCCTGGACACGTCATTAAATTTAAAGTAAAATTTCCTGAGTTGGGCCCTTGACGCGACACAGCATTATCGCACCATGTCACTGGAAATTGACAAATGAGAAATTAGATGGTGGTGCGACGCGGAGCTATTGTGTTGCAATCTTGTCTACGACCTGATATTTTGGCATGACGCACCAGTATATTGGAACAACACTGGGATTTGACAATTTCCATTTGATCTATCTCCACGATGTGCTGAAGGCTCAGGTCAAATACTATCTCATTAAAAAGGCTCTAATTCTTCACTCGGGTGTCAGATTTGGGCCAATTATATATCGTTGGAAAGCTTATTCAATTTCTCATGTGATAAGAAATTATGGAAATACCACATGAATAAAAATTAATTCTTATTTCAAAGAAAGTTCTAACATTCTTGAGATAATTTTTAAGCTAAGAAAAAGCATGATTATTAGAATATCTCCCTCTTGAGAACATTCATCCTCGAATGAGACTGACTGAGAGGGGAAACAATGAGCTGAACATGAATAACTAGAACATGATCTCATGATGGACATGACTGATAATCTGAACATAACATAATAAACATGCATATCTGATGCATGCGTAACTGATTCATAAATGCATAGCTGAAAGTTCTGAAGAACTAAGTTTTCTCATAATGAGAATGTATGTCTGATGCATAACTATATAACTGATCTGATACATAAATGTATGACTGAATATCCGATGGTACTTGATACCATGATTACAATGGGAACATGAACATGAGACTAAATGCTAAGTTAGTGATGTACACTAATCATGAAACTTAGTAAGCTTAAGGAGAACTATTACCTTGAGCTTGATCTGAGTTAGCGGGGAAGAGGTGAGGATACTTGGTACGCATATCTGCTTCTGCTTCCCAAGTATCTCCCTCGAAGGGCTGATTTTGCCAAAGAACTTTAACTAGAGGGACTTCTTTGTTCCTCAATCTACGAGTATGATAGTCTAGGATTTTAACTGGAATCTCTTTATAAGAGAGGTTGTTCTAAACATCAATGCTCTGAATAGGTACTACGATTGATGGTTCACCTATACACTTCTTGAGCAAAGAGATATAAAAGACTAGATGAACTGAGGCTAGATCTAAAGGCAGTTCGAGCTCATAAGCTACCTTGCTGAAACAACTAAGAATATTGAAGGGACCGACATATCAGGGACTGAGCTTTCCCTTCTTACCAAATATCTTCACTCCCTTCATAGGAGAGATCTTGAGGTAGAAATAGTCACTAATCTCAAAATCGATATTTTTTCTACGAACATCTAAATAAGACTTCTGTCGGCTCTGAGCAGCCCGAAGTCTTTCTCTGATTAACTAAACTTTCTCTAAGACGTCAAATATTAAGTCAGGACCAATAAATAAGGCCTTACTAACTTCGAACCAACCGATTGGAGATCTATATCTCCTACCATAGAGATCTTTGAATGGAGCCATCTGAATACTGGAATGATAGCTATTGTTGTATGCAAATTCAATCAAAGGCAAGTGGTCATCCCAACTTCCCTTAAAATCAATTGCATATGCCCTTAGCATATCTTCTAAAGTCTGAATGGTCCTTTCTGCTTGACCATCTGTCTGAGGATGAAAGGTTGTACTGAGATGAATTTGGGTACCAAGACCCTTTTGGAATGCTTTCCAAAAATAAAAGGTGAACTGGGTACCTCTGTTTGAGATAATAGACAACGGAACACCATGCAATCTGACCAGCTCCTTAATGTAGAGCTTGGCGTAATCCTTGGTTGAGTAAAAGGTATGAACTGGAAAGAAAAGAGATGATTTGGTCATTCTGTCTATAATAACCCAGACTGAATCATGCTGATGACGAGTTCAAGGCCAATTCATCACAAAGTCCATGTTCACAACTTCCCACTTCCAAGTAGGAATACTAAATTCCTACATAGGACCACTAGGCTTCTGATGCTCTATTATAACTTGCTGACATATAGAGCACTTAGCCACAAATTCTGCAATATCTCTCTCCATCCCACTCCCCCAATAGACTTCCTACAAATTGTGGTATATCTTAGTGGCCCCTGGATGAATAGAGTAACGCACTCCATGCACTTCTGCAAGAATTCATTGCCTTAAGTCATCTATGTTTGGAACAGAAAGATGACCCTAACAACGAAGAACACCATCTCCTCCTTGGGAGAAAATCTCTATTTTCTGATTTTGAACTAACTCTTTTAGCTTGACAAGGCTAGGATCCTTACCTTGCTTTTCTTTCACCTCAGAAACCAGAGATAATTCTAAAATACTCTGAACATATTCACTACTCTCTAAAAAATCGACTAAGCAAACGCCTAGTCTTGCAAGCTGGTATACTTCTTGAGTTAACTTCTTCTTATTGTCCTCAACATGAGAAACACTACCTATGGAGAGTCTACTGAGAGTGTCGGCAACTACATTAGCCTTGCCCAGATGATAGAAGACACTCATGTCATAATCTTTCAAGAGCTCTAACCACCTTCTCTGACGAAGATTGAGATTTTTTTGAGAAACAACATACTAAAGGCTCTAATGATCTGTGAAGACGTCTACATAAACTCCGTAGAGATAATGGCTCCAAATCTTTAAGGAAAAACTATGGCTGCTAACTCAAGATCATGAGTAAGATAATTCCTCTCATGGGGTTTAAGCTGTCTGGAGGCGTAGGCTATGACCTTACCATGCTTCATGAGGACACAACCTAAACCCACTCTAGATGCATCAAAATAAACTACAAATCCATCTAAACTAGTTGGAAGAGCTAGAACTGAAGCTGAGGTGAGTCGAGTCTTCAATTCCTAAAAACTCTTCTTATATGAATTTGACCACAGAACTTGACCTTCTTCTGAGTCAATCTGGACATAGAAGATGCAATATAATAAAATCCCTCAACAAACCATATGTAATATCCATCCAGACCTAAGAAACTCCTGATATCTATGGAGAGATAGTGCAAGGCTAGTTTCTTACTGCTTTGGTCTTTTGAGGATCTACTCTAATGTCATCACTGAAAATAATATGGCCAAGGAATGCTACTGACCTTGGCCAAAATTTACACTTATTGAATTTGGAGAATAACTAATGATCTCTGAGAGTCTGGAGTAATATTCTGAGATGGTCTGCATGATCGCGATCAGTGCAGGAATAGACCTGAATATCATCTATTAAGACTATGAAGAACATGTCCAAGTACTGCTTGAACATACGGTTCATCAATTCTATGCAAATAGCTGGGGCATTGTTAAGACGAAATGACATGACTAGAAATTTGAAGTGACCATATTGCGTACGAAAAGCTATTTTTGGGATGTCACATTATCTAACTCAGAGCTGATGATAGCTGGATCTAAGGTCTATTTTAGAGAAATAACTGGCAACCTAAAGTTGATCAAACAAGTCACTGATTCTGGGAAGAGGATACTTATTCTTGATTGTGACTTTATTAAGTTGACGATAATCTATACACATTCTGAGTGAACTATCTTTTTTGCCCATGAATAAGACTGGTGCTCCCCACGGGGAAATTCTAGGTCTAATGAATCCCTTATCTAAGAGATTTTTCAACTATTCTTTTAGTTCTCTGAGTTCTGCTAGTGCCATTCTGTATGGTGGAATAGAGATAGGTTGAGTGTCTGAAAGAAGATTAATACCAAAGTCTATTTCCCTTTTGGGAAGAATTCCTGGAAGATCTTTGGGAAACACATCAGAATATTCATTCACTACTGGGACTGATTTGATATTGGGAGCCTCAGAACTAAAATCTCCAATATGAATTAGATGATAAACACATCCCTTAGATATCATTTTACTTGCCTGAAGGTAGGAAACAAGTTAACCCCTGAAAATGGATACACTACCCTTCCACTCTAGGACGGGTTCATTTGGGAACTAAAACTGCATAATTCTATTTCTGCAGTCGACTATGGCATAGCACAAATGAAGCCAATCCATGCCGAGAATGATATCAAAATTAGTAATCTCTTACTCGACTAAATCTACTAACATGAATTTCTAAATATCATAACCGGGCAGTTCCTGTATAGCTACTGGGCTATGATGGTTTTACCCACTGGGGTAGAGACTGAGAAAGGCTCTGCTAGAATTTTAGGACTAATTTCAAAATCAATAACTATATAAGGAGTAAAAAAAGACAAGGAAGATCCTGGATCTAGCTAAGCATAAACATGCACATGAAAGATCTATAATGTACTAGTAACTACATTAGGAGAAATTTCCTGATCTTGTCAAGTTTGAAGAGCATACGGATAATTTGGGTATTGCCTGCTAGTATTAATGGAAGTAGCACTTTGCTGATTTGGGCAACCGGACTGAGCTGAAGAGCGATTCTATTAACTCTGAGGACCTGACTGAGGACAATCTCTAACTCTATGGCTTGGCTTACCACTATCAAAACAAATGCCACTACCCACTCTACAAATACCCTGATGGTGCTTACCGCAAGTATGGTAAATAGGATAGGTGCGGGCACTACTAACACTACCCTGGATTTTAGAGCCTGGCGCTCTTTCTTTATTACCCTCTCTAAACTTAGGAACTGGAGCACTGGCTGTAGAGGGAGCTGGAACTGATGACTTAGGACGAAACTGCAAACAATTTTATCTTTTTGACTTAGGCTGAGCGAAGTTAAAACTACCTGTCTTCGCTCTCTTATTCTTCTTTTCCCTCTGCTTAATTTTCTGCTCTTCTATCTACTGAGCATGGGTGATAAGTCTATTTAAGGTTATGTCACTATTCAGCATGGCGGATCTACACTTATTAACCATGCTATCGTTCACCCCTGAAGCGAACTTACTCATCTTGGATCTATTGTTTGCAACCATATAAGAGGCATACCTGGCTAATTGAGTAAACTTAAAAGAATACTCTTTCACTATCATATTGCCCTGCCTGAGGTTGATGAACTCTAGCACCTTGGCTTCTCTAAGCTCTTGAGGAAAATCTGTCTAAGAAAGCAATGACAAACTCCTCCTACTCTATAGGACCTACATCATCTGATCTGTCGGACTTCTACTATTTGAACCAAGCATGAGCTATATCCTGCAACTGGTATGCAGCTAGCTCAGCACTCTCAATAGTAGTAACCCCCATGGTGTCTGTCACTTTATGAACTTGATCTAAGAATTCCTGAGGGTCTTCATCTACCTTAGACCCGAGAAAGGTTAGAGGATTCATTCGGGTGAAGTCCTAAATTCTCGCTGCAGCTGAGTTGGCCACTAGGTTGGCTGGAATAACTGTTGTCCATTCATTATGAGTAGCGACTGATTGAGCAAGAGTGGTAAATATGACCCTGAACTCCGCATGAGAAACATGATCGACCAAAGGTTCTTCGGACTGAGGGGCTAACTGATTTGTTCTCTTAGGAGGCATGTTTTGAAATAAAAAGAAGAAGCGGATTAGACCGAGAGACTGACTTGTCATTATGCTCATAGGCACGACATGAATACTGAAAGAGGGGAAATTATTATTAAAACATCTCATAGCCTCTTGCATATAAATATGGTGCACAATACACCCATGTACAAGACTTTACTAGATGCAAATTTCAGACTTCCTAGGACTCTATTGAACCTTAGACTCTAATACCAAATTTGTAACGACCCAATTTGCTGAACCAAAATGTTACATAATGCTCATGACCCCAAAGGACCACAAGCTAACCCATGACTGATATTTGTACCTGTATACTGCATAAGATAACATAATAATGCAGAAATATGCTCTGAAAGGCCATGAGATTTGATCATAAACATAATTGAATAACGTAACATCTGTGTGGGGTAATAGAATACCCAAAATAAAATTGAAGTCTAAATCATGATAGTCTATATTTAGTCTGGATCTAGTCTAAAAGCCTTTACTGTCTGAAGAATCTGAATAAGAAGTTGATGGGACATGTCCCCAACTAAATCCAACTAATAAGCTAATCAATGAGATACTAGAAAAATCATTATATCCTAGAAGGATGAGGACTCACTTCTACTCTGACTGCTGAATCTGGAATCTACTGCTGATCTGGAACTCGTGTCTCTAAACCTATGGTGTAACATAAAAAGAAAGCACCATAGAGTGAATGGTTTAGTACATATGTACCGAGTATACATGTAAGGTAAGCTATAAGCAAGGGTTTGCATGCATGAATAATGCTAACTAACTGTCTAACATGAAAGTGAAGATACATGCATAAATATATAACTGTAACTGATAACGTGATAACATGCTACTGATACCGTGGTAGCATGACTACTGAGTCTGGATACTAATAATATAAAATAAATGATAACATGGGTGACTGTATTTAAATATAACTGATAACGTGGATGACTGTAACTGGTAGTCCTGAATCTCATAGAACTATCTGAGTTCCGTATTGTAACTAAGTTGACTGTATCTGACAGTCCTGAAATCTAAAGAACTATCTGAGTTCTATTATTGAGACTGATTGACTGTATCTGACAGTCCTGATTTTGTAACATAAAACTATGGGAAGTATTATCTAACCAACATTCCCCAAATATGCTATAATAGCTGAGTTGGTATCCAATCTATGCCTTGATTTGAAGGGTGTCAATACCACCTTACTGGTAAAGACAATATGTGAGTAACCTTTATATAACAGGTAACTCTAGCAAGAACGGTGGGAACCCTCACATAATAGGTTAATCCACCTCATCTACCCTCATATGGCAGGCTACTATGTCTCAACCTATGTTGGCTACATAGTTCTGAAATGCAAGGATTGCTTCTAGGAATCACACCCTCGTATAACAGCTGAGTCCCCATCCTTGGGTTCACTCGGTGCTAATTCCTACTCCCATCTGAATGGACACTGAACATGATTTACTAAACTAGACTGAGCATAGACTGAGTTACTGAATTTTCATGGCTAACGGAATACTATTGATATCTGACAATTAACTGAGTCATGAGATCATGAAGATTTTTCCTAACTCATAAGACTATCTGAAGTCTAAGAGTTCATAGCTTGATTGAGAGTATCGTGAATACATGACATGGCCCTAGACACACAACTAATATTTCAGGTACAAGTACCCCTAGGACTCGATAGAAGGAAATTGACATAGCATGATTTACTTGAATACTTGACTAACTTCATAATACATTACTACATTCATAGGAGCCTTTCATCAAACATGAAATAGGCATAAACTTGTACATACATGGGGATTTCATGATATCATGCTAGTTAGACAATTTTCCTTCATCTAGGAATTTAATCAAATAGATTGCAGGCATAGTACATGTAAAGCACATCATACAATAATTAAACATCATGCTTCAATTCCAATTCCATCATACAAGATTTTAGTCATGAGATTTTGCAAATCTTTATCTATACTAATCAACCCACATGGAATTTATCATCAAATCATGGTATAGAAATCAATTCCTCATTTATTAATATAAAAAAGAATATACAAAGCATGAAAACATGAAGAAAATCCGTAACTTGTAGTTAAAAATAATTCTTGGACTTCATGGATGAAAGGAGCCCATGAATGAACTCTATGCATACCTTAGATCATGATTTCGTGAAGATTGATGGTGAAACCTTTTTGAATTTGAATCCACAACAGAAACCCTAGTTTGTTCTTGAGATAAACTTGAGAGAAACTATTATATTTTGGGTGAAAAGTGGCTGAACCACGTGTTCAAAGTATTATATAGGGGTAGAAAGTTGACCCTTTTAATCCTAGACACTTCATTAAATTTTCAGTAAAATTTCCCGAGTTGGGCCTTTGGCGCGATGCGGCGTTATCGTGCTATGTCAATGGAAATTGACAAATGGGAAATTGGATGGCGGTGCAATGCGGAGCTATCACGTTGCCACCTTGTCTATGACTTGGAAGTTTGGTACGATGCTCTTGTATCATGGAACAACACTGGAATTTGACAATTTCCATATGAGCTATCTCCGCGATGCACTGAAGGCTCATGTCAAACACTGTCTCACTAAAAAGGCTCTAAGTCTTTGCCCGGGTGTCTTATTTGCGCGAATTATATATCGTTGGAAATCTTATTCAATTTCCCATGTGATAGAAAGTGAAAATTATAGAAATACCACCTGAATAAAAATTGAATTATTATTTCAAAGCAAGTTCTAACTTCTTTGAAATGATTTTCAAGCTAAGAAAAAGTACGGGTATTACACCCCCCAAAGAATTCTTCCCCTTTCTCTCTACATAGATGCATATTTATAGAGAATTTTAAAGCTGTTTTGAATTTCAAAATTCAAACGTTTATTGCTCCTATTTTTTACTGTTGTGGGGTCGCTATTATTGAAATGGGTTTTTTCTGTTGTCTTTATCGGTTGTGAGTTGATGTTGTTTGCTATTTTTTTTAAACTGGTGGATTGGACGCGTATTGTTGCTGACCAACATTAAAATGGGTTAAGGGAAAGGGAATGAGAATTAGGCTGGGTCGGTCGAATGGGTTGCTTGAGCAGACTGATGGTTGTTGTATTGTTTTGGGCTGGCGCGCATTTAGTAAATTGGGTGATGGTTTGGGTTGATCTAAGAGAAAAGGTATTTAGGGATTTTGATAATATTTTGTGGGTTATTTTAAAAATAATCCCAATTAGATTAGAATTAGCTTATTCTATTCAAATTTTGATCAAATTAAAAATGAATTAGCCCCAATTGCATTGCAATTGTGACCAATTTGATTTTAATTATAGCCAAATTTAATAGATAGACTAAATTAAATTGAAATTCAATACAAATTAATACTTCGTTTAATCTCGAGCTTCTTAACTTGATAAAATCAAATAAATATTTTTCAAAATAAATTATTTTTGAGACTAAATTATATTTAAATCAAAATTTTAACCTTTTGAATTAATTTTCAAGATAACCCTTGATTAAAATTTAATTTTTTTCATAAAATAATTATTTAAGTAACAAAATTATATGATTTAGTATATGCGATTACAAAACTATAGAATTGTTACTTAAAATGACAAAATCGCCCAAATAAATACTTTTGGAAGTCTTTTATTTGGATAAAACAAATGTTGTAATTTTATTTGAAATTGAAAAAGCTCGAAATTAACATAATCGGGGAGGGTAAAATTAAGTGTCAAAAGTTGCCCCCTCCTTTTGGGTAGGGTGGATGCAAGTAACCCTGGGCAAAAGGAGTTTGACGTTCCTAATTTTTGTCTGACCACAAATTTATTTCTGAAAGAGGTTGGCTTTCGCATGAGTTCCATGGAGTAATAGACAGACCTCGGTATCAGGTTTCCTACATACCTCAGGTTATATGAGAATTCAGGCCACTTATAGCTCACGAAGCTTAATTTTTTAGTACAATTTTCCATGAATGCACGAGCTATCCCAATTTTGAATTTTAGTGTAATAGAAAAGCTGGAGAATAAGCAGATAGGGAGGAGGTTGAAATGCAATCGAGTTTTCTAGACAGAGCTCAGCCTACATATTCCTGAGACTTGGGGAATCAGATTGCTTGTAGTTCGACTCGTTCGGTAGAAAAGATTGTCCTTTATTTTAGACTAACTTTAGCTTAAGATAAGCGACAAACAATTATGTAAAAGAGGCTTGTAACCTCTTAACCATGAATGTGGATATATTTACATCCATAGGTAAGACTTTACTTGGATATAATTTCCAAACTCTAAGTGTGTTGTCACTCTGATTTGAAGAAAAGAGAAGGTTACCCTCGGTGTGAGTTTAGAAGTACTCCGAAAGTGAAACTGAAAAAAAATACCAAAATACCCATATTCCTTCTGATATAATGTGGTTTGATAGTGGTGGAAGTCGTCTTTTAGTTCGCGTCCAAAGAGTTTGATATTTCTCTTCGAACTATGTCCCAGTTCACTGCTAAAAAAAAGTTCCACATTGTGCTACATTCTTTTTTGGAGTAGTCCGCACCTGTTATTTTGGTTTGAGATTTCATCCTTTTCGAATGCGCTTGACAATATCTCAAATAAAACAGTTAATGATAAACATAATTCACTAAGGGATCTATAGTTTTTACTATGTCTCCGCGTGAGTTGCTATTAGAAAAGATGCCATCCTCTCCATGTACCTGTCAGGAAGGAGACAATTCTTGTGATAATCAACAAAACAATCTTCTTGGTTGTTGGATAAATAGTTATTTTAATCTTTGAAAATTTTGTTCAAAGGGGGGTGGACCTCTTGGGCACCTACGACACTTTTTTTAGAGCGGTCCCCGAAACAACATAATTTTATTTTGATATGGCAACCCTTTTGATCACCTATGATGTTTGTCATTTGTGGAATGATAACACTTTCGGATATTGATAATAATCTTTTACATGTGATCTTGGGTAAGTCTTGCGTATCTTTCGCATTGATACGACTTATAGATTTCCCTTGAATTATAAATCTTTGAATAATCTTGTGCATTATTTAATGTTGGATATGAGGAAACTTATAGATAACCTTTAAGTTTCTATCTTTTGATTAATTCTACACATTATACAACTTTGGATAAGAGATGACTTATAGATATCCCTCAAATCGCTAGCTCTCAGATAATCCTGCACACTATCCGACCTTGGATATAATATGACTTATAGATGTCTCTAAAATTGGTAGTCTTTGGGTAATCCTTCATATAATAGATCTTGGATAGGCCGTAGCTTATAAAGAACCCTTGGACCTATCAATTTTAATAATTTTTCATAATTTTTTGTAAGGATTTAGTTGTGACTTATGGACAACCTTCAAACTAACGATGTTTGGGTAACTTTGCATACTATCTGGTTAGGATGTTTTTGCGGCTTATGGATGACCCATGGGATATCAACTCGTGGATAATCTTGCATACTATCTTATTTCAAATAATGTGACTTACAGATGAACCTCGTATTGCCAATTCTCAAAAAATCTAGTACGTACGTTTTTGGATAGTGACTTATAAATATCCTTCGGACCATATGTTTCTTGAGATCCGATAGTGAATGCCATAAAATCTTTAATAATTGATTCACTTGAAGATGATGAATATCTCTCAACACTAGACTGCTTTGCCTTTGTGTGAATTAATCAGATATGAATGCTTCAGAATATCCTTCAATGCCAGGCTCTCCCGTCTTTGCATAATTATCAGATATACATATGAAAATGCTTTAGAATATCCTTCAACAATAGACTCTTTCACCTTTATGTGACTAACGGATATTGAAGACGTTGAATCAATCATGGGCATCAAATGCAATATAGAGATACCCTTGGATTTTTTTGTCTCTTTGAAACTACTCAAAGAAAATAATATGATTTTTAGGACACGACCCTTATGACATGATTCTTTGGAATGACCCTCTCGACATGGCCCTCATGGCATGACCCTTTTGGTGTGACCCTCCCGGCATGACCCTCATGGCATGGCTCTCTCGGTACGGCCCTCTTGGCATGATATTGTAATACCCCATACTTTTTTCTAGCTTGGAATTTTGTCTCAAGAATGTTAGAACTTGCCTTGAAATATGAATCCATTTTTGTACACGTGGAATTTTTAAGATTTTTACTTTTTGTCAATTGGGAAATTGAATTAGCTTTCCCATGATACCAATTTTGTCCAAATTTGGTATCGGTGTAAAACGTTATGGACGATTTACTCAGAGCTGTCAGAATTTCCTAGGTGCGACGGCCAGGTTGACAGACCGTTGACCTAGAGACGGACCATTACCTTGACCATCGTAGCCAAGGCAGTGAGGTAACCTTCTGGATAAGGTGCAACAGACAGGTTGATGGACCGTCGAACTTGTGACGGACCATCGGTAAGCCATTGCTACTTAGGCAGTAAATCCTATTCTTGGTCCACGTACGACGGTCGAAATGACGGATCATCGAGCCAGCGACGGACTTTCGCAGGAGCCGTTGCACATCCCATTCAGTTATTTTTAAGTCATTTTTAAAGGGGCTTTTTGGTCCTTTACCACTTGTTTATATACCTAGTAATATCTGACCAAGGCTCATTAATTCATTATTCTTCCACAACATTAAAATTAGGGTTTTCTCCCTAAGAGTAATCCTTAAGCCACAAAATCCAAATCTTCTATAAGAAACTAAGAGATTTAAATTCTTCAAGTTCAAGAACTTCAAGAAACTCACTACCAGGTATGCATAGTGTTTATTCATGGACTGCTTTTGTCCATGAAGCTCAAGAATCTCTTTCCAAAGTTCAAGTGTATGGATTTCTTTATAAATTTCATGTTGGGTTTGCTTTTGTTCATGTTAATAGTGACCAATTGAATTCTAATCCATGTTGGGTGGTCAATTTTATGTGGAATTTATTATTATAGGTATAGATTCATGTAAATATTTGATTAAAACCTTGTATGATGAAATTGGAGTTGAATCATGATATTTATTTGTTTTATAATGTTGTCTACATATACTATGATTACCATGTGTTTGATTAAATGCCTATGTGAAGGAAAAGTGCCCAACTAGTATGATATTATGAAATCCTCATGTGTGTACAAGTTTATGCATATCACATGTTTGATGAAACGCCTCAATAAATGAATTATAGATTGTGATGTCAGTCATTTATTCAAGAAAGTCATGCTTTGTCAGTTTCTTTCCATAGAGTCTTGGGGGTACTTGTACCCGACAATTTAGCTGTATGCCTAAATCCTAAGTAATGTTCATAAGATACTCTCAGTCAAGCCATGTTCAGTAGAATTCAATCATTCTCATGACTTAGGAAAACTCAGTAAATTTAATAAATCTCAGTCAGTTATCAGACCTCAGTAATATTCTGTTAGTCAAAGAAACTCAGTTAACTTAGTCCAGTCAGTTTAGTGAATCATGTTCAGTGTCTATTTAGATGGGAGTAGAAATTAGCACCGAGTGAATCCAAGGATGGGAACTCACCTGTTTTATGAGGGTGTGATTATTAGAAATAATTTTTGCATTCCAGAACTATGTAGCCAGCATAGGTTGAGACATCATAGCCTGCTATATGAGGGTAGATGAGATGGTTTAACCTATTATATGAGGGTTTCCACCGTTCTCACTAGATTACCTATTATATGAGGGTTACTCACAGATTACCCTTACCAGTAGCACGGTATTTCCACCCTTCTAATTGGGGTTACATATTGGACCCCAACTTAGCTTTATTTTTGTTATTAGGGTATGTCAGTTTAGTGACTACTTCCCACAGTTTCAACTACTAAAATTAGGACTATCAGATACAATCATTCTGTCTGAGTAATAGAACTCAGATAGTTGTACAAAATTTAGGACTGTTAGATACTGTCAACTCAAACAGTACAAAACTCAGCTAGTTTCACCAAAACCTAGACTGTCAGATACATTCGCTCAGTATCAGTTATTTTAGTTATACAGATAACAGTATTTCATGTTATCACGATCTCAGTATTAGTTACTATGTATTCATGAATGCATTTTTACGTTCATATTTAGTCAGTTAGTCAGTATTGTTCATGCATATGAACCCCATGCATTCAACCTACCACATATGCATACCATTACATTTAAAGTACTGATGCATTTGTGCTATGGTATCTTATACTATAGGTTCAGTGACACTAGCTCAGAGTATAAGTAGATTCCAGTCTCAGCAGTCAGACTTAGCAGTGAGTCCTCATCTTTCGAGGAAATGATCATTACTTTATTACCTCATTAATTTATTTATTAGTTGGAGTTAGTTGGGGACATGTCCCATCTACTCCTTATTCAGATAGTTCAGTCATGATTTAGCGGCTCTTCAGACTACAGAATATTTCAGACTGTTTATTTTAGTTGTTATGAGTATTTCATACCCCACCTAGATATTATATTTTTATCAGATATTATATTTTAATGTTGAACCTTATGGCCTTTCAGTTCATGTTTTTGTATTGTACAGTATATTATGCAGTATACAGGTACAAATATCAGTCATGGGTTAGCTTGTGGTCCTTTGGGTTCATGAACACCATGTAGCATTTTAGGTTCTAGATTCGGAGGTTTACAAACTTTGTATTAGATCTAGGTTCAATAGTGTCCTAGGATGTCTAAAAGCCGCATCTAGTAAAGTCTTATATATGGGTGTGTTGCACACCACATTTATGTGTAAGAGGCTTTAAGATGTTTTAGGAACAGTTTTCATTCTTACAGTATTCATGTCATGCGAGTGAGCATAATCTCAAGTCAATCTCTTAGTCTAATCCATTTCTCCCTTTCTTCTACCAAACATGCCTCCAAAAAGAAGAAATAGGAATCAACCATCCCCTCAGCTAGAAGATCTTTTGGGCGAACATATTTCTAATGCAGAGTTTAGAGCTGCATTCACTACTCTTGCTCAGCCAGCCACTGCTCAGAATAAATGACCAACTGTCGTTCTGGCCAACCCAGTGGCCAATATAGTTGCATCAAGGATTTGGGACTTCACCCAAATAAATCCTCTATCCTTTCTCGGGTCTAATTCTGATGAGGACCCTTAGAAATTCCTTGACCAGGTTCAAAAGGTTATGAATATCATGGGGATTACTCCTAGTGAGAGTGCAGATCTTGCTGCATATAAGTTGTAGGATGTTGCTCAAACTTGGTACAAGAAGTGAAAGTCCAAAAGGCTAGATGATGTAGGGTCTATTGAGTGGGAGGAGTTTGTCACTGCATTCTTAGATAGATTATTTCCCTAGGAGTTGAGAGGGGTAAAGGTGTTAGAATTTATTAACCTTAGGTAGGTAAATATGACAGCGAAAGAGTATTCTCTTAAGTTTACTCAATTAGCCAGATATGATCCTCATGTGGTTGCAGACAACAGGGCCAAGATGAGTAAGGTTATTTCTGGGGTGAATGATAGTATGGTCAATGAGTGTAGATTTGCGATGTTGAATAGTGATATGACTTTAGCCAGGATTATGACTCATGCTCAATAGATAGAAGATTAAAATACTAAATAAGGGAGAAGCAGAATAAGAGAGCAAGGACAGGTAGTTTCAACTTTGCTCAGCCCAAATCAGAAGGAGGAAAATGTTCTCAGTTTCATCCTAAGTCATTAGTTCTAGCTCCTTCTTCAGCTAGTGCTAAAGGTACTAATTTTAGGGATGGTAACAAAGATAGAGCGCCAGTCTCTATATCTCAGGGCGGTGTTAGCAGTTCTTGCACCTATCCTCTTTGCCAGACTTGTGGCAAGCACCATCCAGGTATATGTAGTGCTGGTAGTGGTATTTGTTTTGGGTGTGGAAAGTCAGGCCACAGAGTTAGAGAGTGTCCCAATCCAGGTCCTTAGGGTCAGCAGAATCATTCCTCAGCTCAGCACGGTCACCCAAACCAGCAGGGTGCCACCTCCAGCGCTACTAGTGGGCAACCCCCAAATCGAATTTATGCTCTCCAGTCCCGACAAGATCAAGAAAATTCTCTTGATGTGGTTACTGGTACATTACAGATCTTTTATGTGCATGTTTATGCTTTGCTAGATCTAGGAGCTTCTTCGTCTTTTGGTTACTCCCTATATAGTAGGCGATTTCGAAATGAGTCCTGAAATTCTAGCAGAGCCCTTTTCAGTCTTTACCCTAGTGGGTAAAACTATCATAGCCCGATGGGTATACAGGAACTATCCGGTTATGGTATCTTAGAAAGTCACTTTAGCAGACTTAGTCGAATTAGAGATGAGTGATTTTAAGGTCATTCTCGACATGGATTGGCTTCATTCTTTCTATGCCACAATCGACTGCAGAAATAGAATAGTCCTGTTCCAATTTCCAAATGAACCTATCCTAGAGTGGAGAGGTAGCACATCAGTTTTCAGAGGTCAGTTTATTTCCTACCTTCGGGCATGGAAAATGATATCTAAAGGATGTGTTTATCATCTAGTTTGAGTTAAGGAAACTAGTTCCAAAACTCCCAGTCTTGATTCAGTCCCAGTAGTGAATGAATATTCAGATGTCTTTCCCAAATAACTTCCAAGAATTCCTCCCGAAAGGGAAATAGACTTCGGCATTGATCTTCTTCCAGATACTAAGCCTATATCTATTCCTCCATATAGAATGGAAGCAACAGAACTTAAAGAATTGAAAGAGCAGTTGAAGGATCTCTTAGAAAAGGGATTTATCAGGCCCAGCGTGTCCCTATAGGGTGCACTAGTTTTATTCATACGCAAGAAAGATAGTTCTCTCAAAATATGTATTGATTATCGTCAGCTTAATAAAGTCACGATCAATAACAAGTATCCTCTTCCTATAATCGATGACTTATTTGACCAACTTCAGGGTTCTATCTACTTCTCTAAAATAGACCTCAGATCAGGCTATCATCAGCTCAGAGTCAGAGAATGTGACATTCCAAAAATAGCCTTTCATACTCGGTAGGTCACTTTGAATTCTTAGTCATGTCCTTTGGTCTTACCAATGCCCCAACAACTTTTATGGATTTGATGAATTGTGTGTTCAAGCAGTACTTTGACATGTTCGTCATAGTCTTCATAGATGATATTCTAGTCTATTCCCGCAGTGAGCGTGTTCATGCAGACCATCTCAGAATCGTACTTTAGACACTCAAAGATCATCAGTTTTTCGCCAAATTTAGTAAGTGAGAATTTTGGCTAAGGTCAGTAGCATTCCCTGGCCATATTATTTCAGGTGATTGAATTAGAGTAGATCCTCAAAAGACCGAAGCGGTAAGAAATTTGCCTATACCTGTCTTTCCATCAGATATTAGGAGTTTCTTGGGTTTGGATGGCTATTACAGGCAGTTTGTTGAGGGATTTTCTTCTATTGCAACCCCTATGTACAGATTGACTCAAAATAAAGTCAAGTTTCAGTGGTCAGATCCTTGTGAAAAGAGTTTTTAGGAGTTGAAGACTCGACTCACCTCAGTTCTAGTATTAGCTCTTCTAGATGGTTTTGATGGTTTCATAGTGTATTATGATGCATCCAGAGTAGGTTTGGGTTGTGTCCTCATACAATATGGTGAGGTCATAGCCTACGCCTCCAGATATCTCAAACCCCATGAGAAGAATTATCCTACTCATGATCTTGAGTTAGCATCCGTAGTATTTGCCTTGAAGATTTGGAGGAATTTTATATACGGTGTTCATGTAGATGACTTCACAGATCATAAGAGCCTTCAGTATGTATTTTCTTAGAAAGATCTTAATTTTCATCAGTGAAGGTGGTTAGAGCTCTTGAAATATTATGACATGTGTCCTTTATATCTGGGCAAGGCCAACGTAGTGGCCGACGCTCTCAGTAGACTTTCCATAGGTAGTGTTGCTTATGTTGAGGATAGTAAGAAGAAGTTACTCAAGAAGTCCATTAGCTCGCCAGACTAGGCGCTCGCTTAGTCGATTTAGAAGAGGGTAATGTATTTGTTCAGAGTAGTTCAGAATCATCTCTAGTTTCCAAGGTGAAAAAAAAGAAAGATAGAGATCCCAGCCTTGTCAAGTTAAAAGAGTTAGTCAAGGATCAGAAAGTAGAGGTTTTCTCCCAAGGGGGTGGTGGTGTTTGCGTTGTTAGGGTCATCTCTGTGTTCCAGGTGTAGATGACTTAAGGCAGTGAATTCTTCCAGAAGCGCATCGTGCGCACTACTCTATTCATCCTGGGGCCACAAAGATGTACCACGACTTATGGGAAATCTATTGGTGGAGTGGGATGAAGAGAGATGTTGCAGAGTTTGTGGCTAAGTGCTCTACATATTAATAGGTTAAGATAGAGAATTAGAAGCCTAGTAGGTCCATACAGGAGTTCAATATTATTACTTGGAAGTAGGAAGAAGTGAACATGGACTTTATGATGGGTTTGCCTCGTACTCGTCACTAGTATGATTCAGTTTGGGTCACTGTAGACAGAATGACCAAATCAGCTCATTTCCTTCTAGTCCATACCTCTTACTCAACCGAGGATTACTCCAAACTCTACATCAGAGAGTTGGTCAGATTGCACGGTATTCCATTATCCATTATCTCAAACAGAGGTACCCAGTTCACCTCTTATTTCTGGAAAGCATTCCAAAAGGGTCTTGGTACCCAAGTTTATCTCAGTACAACCTTTTATCCTTGGGCAGATGGTCAAGCAGAAATGACCATTTAGACCCTAGAAGATATGCTAAGGGTGTGTGCAATTAATTTCAAGGGTAGTTAGGATTAACACTTACCTTTGATTGAGTTTGCATACAATAATAACTATCATTCCAGTATTCGGATGGCTCCATTTGAAGCTCTTTATGGTAGGAGATGCAGATCTCTAATCGGTTGGTTTGAAGTTAGTGAGCCCTCAGTTATAGAGCCTGACTTAGTGTTTGACGCTTTAGAGATAGTCTAGTTGATCAGAGAAAGACTCTGGGCTACTCAGATCCAACAGAAGTCTTATGCATATGTGCGCAGAAAGGATCTCAAGTTTGAGATTGGTGATTATGTCTTTCTAAATATCTCTCCCATGAAGGGAGTGAAGAGATTTGGTAAGAAGGGAAAGCTCAGTCCCCGATATGTTGGTCCCTTTAAAATTCTCAGTCATTTAGGCAAGGTAACTTATGAGCTCAAATTACGTTCAGATCTAGCCTTAGTTCATTCAGTCTTCCATGTCTCTTTACTCAAGAAGTGCATAGGTGAACCAGCAGTTGTAGTCCCTATTCAGAGCATAGATGTTCAGAACAGCTTCTCTTATAAAAAGATTCCAGTCAAAATTCTTGACTACCAGACTCGTAGACTGGGGAACAAATAAGTCCCTCTAGTCAAAGTTCTTTGGAAAAATCAGTCCGTTGAGGGAGCTACTTGGGAAGCGGAAATGAACATGCGTACCAAGTATCCACACCTCTTCTTCTCTAACTTTGATAAAGCTTAAGGTAACAGTTCTTCTTAAGCTTTTCAATTTAATGTTCAGATTTCAGTTATAAGCTTAGTATTTAGTTCATGTTCAGAATTCCATTATAAACTTGGTATTAAATACCATTGCATATTCAGTCATGCATTCATGTATCAATTCAATTATATAATTATGCATCAGGCATGCATTCTTATTGAGAGAAATTTAGTTCATCAGAACACTCAGTCATGCATTTATGAATCAGTTACACATGCATCGGATATGCATATCTAGTATGATATATTCAGTTATCAGTCATGTCAGTCATGAGATCATGTTCCAATTGTTCATGTTTAGTATGTACGTCAGTTTATATTCTTCTCTCTCTCTCAGTCTCATTCAAGGATGAATGTTCTCAAGGGAGAGATATTGTAATACCCTGTATTTTTTCCTACCTTGGAATTTTTTCTCAAGAATGTTAGAACTTTGAAATATGAATCCATTTTTGTACACATGAAATTTTTAAGATTTTCACTTTTTATCATGTGGGAAATTGAATTAACTTTTCCACTATACCAATTTCGTCCAAATCTGGTATCAGAGTAAAAAGTTTAGACAATTTACTCAGAGCTGTCAGAATTGCCCAGGTGCAACGACCAGGTTGATGGACTGTCGACCTAGTGACGGACAATCACCTTGACCGTTGCAACGAAGGCAGTGAGGCAACCTTCTGTATAAGGTACGATAGATAGGTTGATAGACCATCGAAATTGCGATAGATTGCCACCTAAGCTGTCACTACTTAGGTAGTGAATCATTTTCTTGGTCCACATACGATGGTCGAAATGATGGACCATCGCACGAGCCATCACATATCCCATTCAGTTATTTTTAATTTTTTTTAAAGGGGATTTTTGGTTTTTTACCACCCGTTTATATACCTAGTAATGTTCGACCAAGGCTCATAATTTCATTATTCTTCCACAATATTAAAATTAGGGTTTTGTCCCTAAGAGCAATCTTTAAGCAACAAAATCCAAATCTTCTTCAAGAAACTAAGAGATTTAAATTCCTCAAGTTCAAGAACTTAAAGAAACTCACTACCGGGTATGCATAGTGTTCATTCATGGACTCTTTTCATCCATGAAGCCCAAGAAACTCTTTTCAAAGTTCAAGTGTATGGATTTCTTTATGAATTTCATGTTGGGTTTGCTTTTGTTCATGTTGATAATGATCAATTGAATTCTAATCCATGTTGGGTGATTAATTTTATGTGGAATTTATTAGTATAGGTGTAGATTCGTTTGAACCTATGATTAAACCCTTGGATGATGAAATTAGAGGTGAATCATGATATTTATTTATTGTATAATGTTGTCTACATATACTATGAAGGAAAAGTGCCCAACTAGTATGATATTAAGAAATCCTCATGTATGTACAAGTTTATGCATATCACATGTTTGATGAAATACCTCAATAAATGAATTGTAGATTGTGATGTTCGTCATGTATTCAAGAAAGTCATGCTTTGTCAATTTCTGTGTATCGAGTCCTAGGGGTACTTGTACCCGATAATTTAGCTGTATTCCTAGAGACTATGTTATGTTCTCAAGATACTCTTAGTCAAGCCATGTTCAGTAGAATTCAGTCAGTCTCATGACTTAGGAAAACTCAGTAACTTCAATGAATATCAGTAAGTTATCAAACCTTAGTAATATTCCGTTAGTCAATGAAACTCTATTAACTCAGTCCAGTCAATTCAGTTAATCATGTTCAGTGTCTATTCAGATAGGAGTAGAAATTAGCACCGAGTGAATCCAAGGATGGGAACTCACCTGTTATATAAGGGTGTGATTCTTAGAAACAATTTTTGTATTCCAGAACTATATAGCCAGCATAGGTTAAGACATCATAGACTCCTATATGAGAGTAGATGAGGTGGCTTAACCTGTTATATGAGGGTTCCCACCATTCTCACTAGATTACCTGTTATATGAGGGTTACTCACAAATTGTCCTTACCAGTAGCACGGTATTGACACCCTTCCAATTGGGGTTACAAATTGGACCCCAACTCAGCTTTATTTTTATTATTTAGGGCATATCGGTTAGATGACTACTTCCCACAATTTCAGCTACAGAAATTAGGACTGTCAGATACAGTCATTCTATCTTAGTAATAGAACTCAGATAGTTCTACAGAATTCAAGACTGTTAGATACAGTCAACTCAAAATTGTATGAAATAAGCTAGTTCTACCAGAACCTAGACTGTCTGATACAGTCGCTCAGTATCCGTTATTTTAGTTAAACAGATATTAATATTTCATGTTATCACGACCTAAGTATTAGTTACTATGTATTCCTGCATGCATTCTCACGTTCATATTTTTTCAGTTAGTCAGTACTATTCATGCATATGAATACATTCGGCCTACCTCACATACATACCAGTACATTCAAAGTACTGATGCATTTGCGCTACGGTGTCTTATACCATAGTTTCAAAGACACGAGCTCCACAGCATCAGTAGATTTCAGTCTTAGCAGTCATACTTAGCCGTGAGTCCTCATCTTTTGAGGACATGATCATTACTTTATTACCTTATTAGCTTATTTATTAGTTGGAGTTAGTTGCGGATATGTCCCATACACTCCTTATTCAGAAAGTTCAGTTATGATTTAGAGGCTTTTTAGACTACAGTATGTTTCAGATAGTTTATTTTAGTTGTTTTTGGTATTTCATACCCCACCTAGATGTTATATTTTTTTTAGATATTATATCTCAGTGTTGAGTCTTATGGCCTTTCAATTTATGTTTCTGCATTATACAATATATTACGCAGTGTACAGGGACAAATATTAGTCATGGGTTAGCTTGTGGTCCTTTGGGGTCATGAGCACCGTTTAGCATTCTAGGTACCAGATTAGGGGCGTTACAAAAATGATGCAGTAGGATGATGATGAGGAATTCAAATAACCGTGCAACAATTGTAGAAAACATCACCTTGACCATTCTACTAAAATGTTGGACCTTCTGCATGTACCATTTCAAATATCCATCCTTGATTTGCTAGGGACATGAGTAAGTCATCATTTTTTTTCCACGTTTCATAATACCTATAACCATAAAAAATCTATTAGTTTTGGGAAACTTAGTTGTTTTTAGGTTCTAACCATCTCGCTCTTTCTTATTGGCCTTGGGATGTTTGGCTTCCTTGTATTCCTTTAAACCAAAGGAATATGGTGAAGAATCGACACTTTCGTTGGTTTATTATCGGCTTCAGAATAACCTGCATCCACAGAAAAATAGTTAGTTTTTGATAAAATTAATCTGTGTTGACTTTTTCGATCTTCAGCACCTATCATTGTCATCGTTCGGTTCTTATCTTCTTCAAGTGTTTTTCTTCTTTTGATTCTTGCTTCGACTCTCCGAGCTAGTGGGTGTAAGGAAAAATTGTAGCATAAATTAATTTAAAGTAAGTATTTCTACAAATAGTTCAATCTTCAAAATATTTTATAAGATTAGGATGGGTGTCCTCCAATTTATTCATGTCACATACGAGCTTTAATGAACATTCTTTGCTAAAGGTGTTGAGCCTTTGTAGTTGTGGGTCTATGAAGTTGACTCTGCTCTTTCTACGCTTAAATCATTGTTTTCATCTTTAAACTCTTTAGTAGGCATGGTGGAAATTTTGAGGTCTGCCTTAAAATTTTTGCTCCAGTTACTGATATTTCTCTCAAAATTTAATCTGGGTTATGAGAGGATGATCTTTTTATTTTGAATTTTTTGAGATTCCTTTTCAAAAATTCTGCCCCAATTTTCATTTCCTGGGGTGATATGACTGAGCCATTGTGGGACCTACGTATCCCGTTGAATAGGAATCAGGTCAAACATAGTTCCCACAACGTAAGAGAGTAAAATATAGTTAAAAGGGTGACCGAAGCAGACAAGGCCGCCTACGTATCCTGTCCTTGGGAATTTAGGTCATCACATAGTTCGAGAGAACATAAATAAAATATTCTAAGGGATTGACCAAAGCCGACAAAGGCCGCCTACGTATCCTCTTTTTGGGAATTGAATTCAAATGTAGTTCATACATAAAAGGATGAGATGTTTTAAAGATACTACAAAGCATAAGGACGAGAAATAAATTACAAGGAAATAAGCACAAAGAAACCCCACATCAGATGTAGTATCTCTTTGCTGCATCAGAATTAAATGGCTTGGTCCAACTTTGGCCATCCATTTCAAATAGAATCAAGGTTCCTCCAGATAGCACTTTGCAGACTACATACAACCCCGGCCAATTTGGAGCGAACTTTCCCTTATACTCCTCTTGGTGAGGAAATATGCGTTTGAGCACCAATTGCCCAACTTCAAACATGCGAGCTCTTACCCTTTTGTTGAAACAACAAATCATTCGTTGTTGATATAATTGGTCATGGCATACATCGCTTAACCTCTTTTCATGGATCATCATAAATTATTCGTGGCAGGCGTTGACCTATTCTTCATTACTCAATCCTGCTTCTTGGATGATTTTTAAAGATGGTATTTCAACTTCAGCGGGTATCACTGCTTCTGTCGCATAGACTAGCACATAAGGAGTAGACCCAGTCGAATTTCTAACTGTCGAGCGATATCCCAGCAAGGCATAAGGTAGCAGGTCATGCCACGATTGGTGGCTATCAACCATATTTCTTAAGATCTTCTTAATGTTCTTGTTATTAACCTCTACCACTCCATTTATTTGAGGGATATATTCGATTGAATTTCGATGAGTGATTTTGAACTGTTCACATATCTTTTTCATCAGATGACTATTCAAATTTTCTCCATTGTTCGTGATGATTGACTCGTGTATACCAAATTGGCAAATCAGGTTGTTCTTGACAGAATCTGCTACTACCTTCTTGGTTACCACCTTGTATGAGGAAACTTTCACCCACTTGGTAAAGTAATCGATAGAAACAAGAAGAAATCTGTGTCCATTAGTAGATGGGGGCTTAATCGAGCCAATGACATCCTTGCCCCAAGCTACAAATGGCCAGGGCAAGCTCATAATATTAAGTTCATGTGGAGGTACCCGAATCAGATCCCCATATATCTAACATTTATGAAATTTTTGCACAAACTTGCTATAGTCACTCTCCATAGTCATCCAAAAATAGTTTATATGAGGTCCACACGTTCTGATGTTAAATTTTTCAAGTAATTTTCTAGCTTCAATAGAATCTACACATAACAGAAATCCAAGTCCGAGGTCCTCCTGTAAAGTATTTCCCCGTTCAAAAAGAAATTATTGGCCATATGATGGATCATTTTCTTCTGATTGCCGGTAGAGTTTTCTGGATATGCTCTGGTTTCCAAATACCACTTGATATAGAAGTACCACGGTTTTCCGTCTGGTTTTGCCTCAACTTGTGCACAATGTGTAGGTTTTTCCTTCACACTTATTTCCAACGAATCAATGTAACTTTGATTTGGATGTTGAATCATTAAGGATATAGTAGAAAAAGCATCAGCAAACTTATCTTGTATTCTTGGAACATGCTTGAATTCTACTTCCTTAAATCTTCTGCGTAACTCATGTACCAATTCCACATATGATGTGATTTCAGGGTTATTTATGGCCCTTTCACCCCGAACCTGGTGAACTAACAGATCAAAATCTCCATTGACTAGTAACTCCTAAATATTAATATCAATAGCCAATCTGAGGCCGAGAATACAAGCCTCGTATTCAGCCATATTATTGGTTCAAGGAAAGCTCAGCTTGACGGTAACCGGATAGTGTTGACCAATTTCTGATATTAAGACCGCCCCAATTCCTGAACCCTTGGAATTAACCGCTCCATCGAAGAATAATCTTCAGCCCAGGTATATTTCAGCAATCTCTTCCCCTACGAACAATACCTATTCATCTGGGAAATAAATTTGCAGTGGCTCATACTCTTCATCAACTAAATTTTCTACTAGATGATCCTCTAGGTCCTGCTCTTTGATCACTTTTTGGGTCACGTATACAATGTCGAACTCACTTAATAACATCTGCCATATGGCCAATTTCCATGTAGCCATGACCTTTAGGAATATGTACTTCAGAGGATCTATTCTAGAGATAAGATACATTGTATAGGACGTCAAGTAATGCCCCTGGTCAATGCGCAACACGTTCTTTCCAATAGCATGTAACGAGCCTCAAATGGAGTGAACTTCTTACTCAAGTAATAAATTGCTCTTTATTTCATTCCAGTTTTAACATGTTGCCCTAAGACACAACTAAATACATTGGCATAGACCAATAGATACAACAATAGAAGGCTTCCTTCTCTTGGAGGAACTAGTACTGACGGACTGGACAAATAATCCTTTATCTTGTCAAAAGCTCATTAGCACTCCTCAGTCCATTTACTTGCTGCATGTTTCTTTAACATATTGAGGATTAGCTCACAAATAAACATTGACTAGGCTATGAACCAGCTGATATAATTCAATCTCCCTAAAAAACTCATGACTTCCTTCTTTGTCTTTGGAGGAGGTAGTTCTTGGATCGGCTTAATTTTTGAGGGGTCGAGCTCAATGCCCCTTCTACTAATAATGAAACCCAATAGCTTTCCTGTCGGCACCCCAAAAGTATATTTAGCGAGGTTCAACTTCAAATTGTACTTTCGCAATCGATTAAAGAATTTTCCCAAATGAGCCAAGTGGTCTAAACTCTTGCAAGATTTGATGATTACATTGTCTATATACACTTCAATCTCTTTATGGATCATTTTATGAAATATGGTTGTCATGGCTATCATATATGTAGCACCAACATTCTTGAGACCAAAGAGCATCACCCTATAGTGATAAATACCCCAGGGTATGATGAAGGCTATTTTCTTTGTATCTTTCTCGTCCATCAGTATTTAAAAGTATCCAGCAAAGCAATCCATGAATGACCGTATTTCATGCTTCACACAGTTGTTGATGAGAATATGGATGTTGGGTAATGGAAAGTTATCTTTAGGATTGGCTTTGTTCAAGTCCCTATAATCGATACAAATCCTGACCTTTCCATCCTTCTTCTATACTGGAACAATATTGGATAGCCATGTTGGATATTTCTTGACCTCAACCACATTGGCTTGGATCTGCTTAGTAACTTCCTATTTGATTTTCAAACCCAGATCTAGCTTAAATTTCCATATTACCCTGAGCCTTATTTGTACTACCAACGACTTTGCAAAAGTTAAATTTCATCCTTTCATCTACCACATCAACCGGGGAGTCATGATTAGAGTGGAAGTCCAATTCAACAGCTTCTACCCTGGTTCATCTTCTTTGATCTCGGTCTTCTTAGGGATGTCCTCCATAATGGAATCATATTCTTCAAACCAGTTCCCTATTCCATACTTGAGACCATCGCTTGTAGGTTTCACATATACAGGAAATGACAGGTAAAGTGGAGGTAAACTCTCTGCCAATTCCGGGCCTTTTCTCTTCATCTCTTTTTCACCTTCTTTACATGGAACGTAGCCTATCCCATACTTGATAAACTTATCTGGGACCACGACAGGCTTAATGATCCCATCTAAAATCTTTCCTAATCCATGCTCGGGCTCAAACCCGCATCTCAGCATAATAATGGCCAACATCTTGTAAATTAAAGGCATTGGATCGTAAAGAGTTAGGTCTTTCTCAACTGTATTCATGATTTCCACTATATAAAAGTCATTCCCCTTCGAAACTTCTTCAATTATAGGAATACAACCATTAGGGAGACTCAGATAGTTTTCTTCACTATTTTTCCACATAAATTTCACCGACTGGTGTAATGTTGAAGAAACGGTACCCGTTAAACGAATCTAAAGCCTTCCTAAGAGCAGATTTTAACTTGTGGAAATGTCCATCACCTGAAACTCAACTAAGAATTCTGTAGGCCCCATTCGATGGTTCAACTTGACTTCCCCAATGATATTTCTCTGACCCCCATCAAAAGCTCTTATATTTACCATGTTCTAATTTATTTTACCTATATCATAGTTCAACTGAGTCAGAACAGACAATGGATAGATATTCAAACCTGATTTGTCATTAATTAAGACCTTATTAGCGATCTTATCTTGGCATCTGACAGTGATATACAATGCCTTGTTATGCATCACTCCTTTAAAAGGTAACTCATTACCACCAAAGTTAATGTGATGGCCTTCAACCACTCTACTGACCATGGCCACCAAATTTTCAATACTGGTGCCCACGGGCACGTGGGATTCCTTAAGAACTTTCAGCAGAGCTTGTTTATGATATTGAGAACTTATACGCAGTGCCCAAATAGAAATTTGTGTAGGAGTCTTCTCTAAATTTTAACAATAGAATACTCTTTTGGCTGCATTCTTCTCCAAATTTTTTTGGCCTCGCCTTCATTGATTGGCCTTTTTTAGCACTCATCTTGTATGCATCATTGGGAAGATCCTCAAGTGTGTAGCACTTCCCTGATTTAGTCATTCCTTGCATGATGGAATCTGCCACAATAAATTTTTCCCTTACAGTAACCAAGGCGAAGTCTTGATGAGGTGCGATGAATGCAACAAACTTGGGCTTCTCGGTAAAACTTAAGGTGGCCACTACCTTTTTTTATATATTTTACCTTATCCACTTCTTTTGGTCTAGTATGCATTATAGACTTACTCACCATCCACTCATCATCTATTTCTATCATATTGATGTTTAGGAGTGGGTTGGTGGTAACATTCAATGATGCCATTTGAAGTGAGATTATCTTTTGCTCAATCAAATCTTAAATCTTATGCTTCAAATTAATACAGTCCTCAGTTGTATGCCCAACACCTCCTGAATGATATGCACAGTGCTGATCAGTATGGAAAAATCTAGAATTATTGTTGTTGGGTTTCGGTAGGATAGGTTGGATGAGATCTGCTTTCTTTAGCCTTTCAAACAACTGAGTTCTAGTTTCAGCCAAAGCAGTGAAATTTCTAGTGACTTTCTTTTCATTATTTGGATGGGAAAGATTATGGTAAGTTGGGGAAGGGACTGGATAGTAATTTTGGTTAACTAGGCCTTTTTGGTAGGCTTTGCAATTTTGGAGTAGAGCTTGGTAAGTGGGTTGATAATTTGGCAATGGAGCTATGCAATTTGGTTGATTGATAGAAATTTAGTTGTAGAACTTGGGGACTAGGTTGGGTATAGAACACAGATTGGGGATTTTGTGGAGCTGAGGGGTATATCGGCGATGATGGCCATTGCCTAGAATTGGAACCAAAAGATTTCTTTAACTTTAGGTTCGAGCTAAAGGATACAAAGACATATCTTCTCTCCTCTTTTTTAGGAATCCTGAAGATCCAAGTTTTGTAGAGGTCTTGTTAATTTTTCCTTTCCTGAGTCCTTCTTCAACCGTTTCACCAATTTTAACCAAGTCATCAAAGGTAGCACGAACTGCCGATATCATTTTATCATAAAACTCTTTCTCCTAATCTCGGGTAAACATGATGATAATTTCATCTTCTATCATAGGAGGTCATACCTTTGTTTCCTCTTTATGCCAATGATAGGCATAATAATAAAAGAATTTATTATATTTTTGATTGATGTGGTTCAAATAATATCGATCAAGAACCATCTATACATTGTAGGCAAATCTATCAACAAAATCTCTGGCAAAAATGCTCCATTCAGGCCACTTTTTAGCTCTTATGAAGCGAAGCATTCTAATGCTTCTCCACTTAGGATTCGACTGAAAAGCCTCATCAGCAATGCCACATTTCTACCAGCGCCTACCATTTGGTCACAATATTCTCTCAAGTGGGCCATAGCATTTCCAGTACCATTGAATGTCTCAAACTTAGGGACTTTAAATCCTTCGAGTAGGTTCAAGTTAGGGTTAATGCAGAGATCATCATAACTAAACCCTACTAATTTGGGAAAACCTTGTATTTTCTTCATTATGGCTATCTCTTCCTTTATCAGCAGTAGCTCCCTAGTATATTTGTCTTTGGGTACATTACACTCTTTCTCTATCTTTTGATAGTGGTAAATTTCTGGATTTGAGGGGAATGTAAGGTAAAAGGTAGGCATTACAATAGCATAGATGGGGGCGGGAGACATATTTTGGGTCATCGGAGGATGTTGAGTGGTGTGAGCGATGTTTGGATATGTGGGAACTAGATTTTGAGGAACGTTGGCATTGGGACTGAAAATGGGGTGGGTATTTTGGGAAGTGAAGGTATTTATGGTGGTATGTTGGTAGTTGGAGTAAATCTTTGAGGGTGGTAAGAATTTGTATTATTTTCTCATTTGGTGTTGTAAGTAGGAGGGATATGGGTTTGACACGACAAATTGATGAAATTAGTGGGAGGTCTAGGTATAGAGGCATAGGGTATGTCATTTGGCTAGTTCCTATTATAGTGGAAGTGCATGGGTATCCAAGACTAGCGTATTAGCGGCAATGGACAAATTAGCCATATCTTTTTCCCATTGTACTTCTTCTTGAAGCTCCTCCATTCTCCTAGTTAGTTCAACAATCATCTCTCCTTATGCTATTATCACACCATCCCTAATAGTAATTTCAGTCAGAGCATTATCATCACTAGTACCAGCCATTATTTCCTCTTCAGCTAAGCAATAGTCAAGGGAGAAATTTTTATTTGCCTTAGATCTAGTGAAATATTGATGTTCAGCTAGTTTTGTCAACACAAATTAATTTCTACTTATTTGATACCTAATAAAACAACTCCAAAGGCAATATGTTAAATTCGGTTAGTCATAGTTAATGTGAGATATCTGTCATAATTAAATACATAAAGTTTCTTTTGTCATCGGTAAATTGATCCATGGGTGGGTATTGACTCAAAAGAATTTAACGAGCAGGACTTTGTCCGTTGATTTTTGATAAATGGGTCTTGGCAAGATTTTTGCCAAGTGTTCCGATTTTGGTCTCATATGACTTTCTTTGACAAAATGAGACATAGCAATTTTAAAGGGTAGAGGCCTGGCCGAAAGGCTGCCTACGCACAAAGGATAAATCAGGCCATACATAGTTCAAATAGGTAAGGATAAAACTTCATTTCATTAAAATTTTGTTAGAGTTCATTACATCAGGAAAACATGAAAGGAAAACAACAACAGAAAAGACAAGACTAATAACTAGGTCCTAGATTGATGCGAGCATTCCCATTTCATTCTGCTTTTTCCATATCTTAATCTTCTATGGGTGGTATGACAAGTCTCCAAGTTGTGCCCTCCGATCCCTCTATTATAATGACGAACCTCTCTGAACTTCTTCCAAGAGTTAGACATCGTATTAGGCTTCCTCTCCACTGGTTCCAAAATTTTGGCATGGATGAGCTTTAAGTAGATTTCATGGTAGGTATCCATAAACCTTAGGTATCCTTAAACCTCGCAATGTCATATTTATAAATCTGTCATTCGTGATGGGCATTCTGGGATCAACCCGATTGCAACAGAAAATGGTTTGTGGTCCCCATAAATTATTCATTTGACCGTTATGAATCATGTCGCAAATTTTGCCTTTAAAGAAGGACACTCATCAGTGGTATGACCACATTTCTTTGGATTATAGTAACATCTTTTATGAGCATCTTTGTAAAAGCAAACAAATCTTTCTGTTTGATCAGTGTGGAGGACTCTCCTATCTCTTTGGATCTGATAGATTGACGATTTTGTCACGATCTGGGGGAATCGAGAATGTCCTTTGAAGTGAGCTTTGAGGGTGATCATTTCACTTCTCGCCCTGATCTTAGTTGGCCAGAATACATCCCCTTTAATCTTGTCCCAACGATACTCTCTTAAGTTTAAAGGCGGAGTTTTCTCAAACTTATTTTTTCCCTGTGTGATCAACTGCTTGACTTTAGGAATTTTCTTGTCGGCCTGATCGACCCTCCTAATTAGTTTCTTGACCTCTTATTTTTGGATTTCTTCGACTTGAGCTAAATCTACTATTCATATTTTCTATTGTGTAGTCCCGGAATCCATGACAAATTTTCCTAAAGGAGTAGGAATACGTTTAAAAAGAAAGATGATGAAAATGGTTGAGGACTTTCTGATAAACTTGGGGACTTGGAACATTTTGGACGGACTTTCGATAGTAGGCGCATATGTTTTATTATTATTATTATTATTATTATTATTATTATTATTATTATTTTCTAACGGGTTTCTAAGGCTTTGTAGGGGAGTAGATCAATTTACCTTTGATATAACAACACACATAGCACATAAACAGTTATATCACATAAGATAATCATATCACACAATAATAGAATAGTAAATAGCATGTCCTAGTTAGGTAACCCTTTTAAGCTAAGGGTTGGCCTAGTATCAAGCAATTGAGATTATGATAAATTGATCCAAGCCATTAATTTGAGACTCTTTGAGTATGAAAATAAAGGTGCCAATTTTCATTAAATTTTAATCGTGTGCAATGATAAGAAATAAGATCAAAATACATGAAAAAGACAATCCTAAAACTTAGCCTAGACCCTATTTCTGATCTACTGGTAGAGGACGTGAAGATGATGCCTCAACATTGCTGGGCCCCACTCCCGCATTTTTCAAATACTACATTATGTTGGACATTTGATCCCACATTTTAAGCGTGACCACTGTGGTTCCAAGATGAAAATATCTTATCCAAATAGTCACCCCAACATCCTTAAAATCTTGTACTCCTTCTGGACTGGGTTTTATATTGCCACGATTTTCTCGAACCCATACCTGGTATTCTGGAATACACTCTGTTGGTCTGCGTCTCACATCTATTGTGAGAATGTTACTGCATTCATGCAAAATTCGACTGGCCCTAGGAACTTGGAAGTCTAGTTCAAAAAGGACTTTCGAAACTCGCATATTTGCTTAGAGAGGGATGATTTGTGTCTGACCAAACTATCAAAGTACACACATTAGGGCATATGTTTGTAGACCTCTTAACCCGATAAGCACAATATAATAAAGTCCTATGCACCATATGTAAGCTGTGGAACATGACAGTATTGGGTATCTCTACTGGATTTGGTCATTGGTACGGGAGGTTAAGAATTCAAACCAAACATCAGTACCAATCGGGGAAACAAACCTCCTCATTCTGTCAACATGATTGTTAATCTTATGTGAAGCACTAAACGTTATGTTGTTCATATTATCACGCTTGTAGAAATGATTTTTTGCCCACATCTGCAGAAGAAGATTGCAATATTCAAAGAACTTTGTCTCACCTCTTTTACACTTTCCAAGTACGCAAAATATTTCTGCCAAGATCATTGGAACCAAGGTGATTTCTGCGCCATCAACTCCTTTAAAAAGTGCTCAAACCATAGAATATATGAAAGTACTGATCTTTCCATATTCTTGTGGCAATACCAAAGTCTCTAGTAAGGCAACCTAAATGCAATCAGACGTCTAACCCGCCAATGGGTAGAAGTGCAAGAAAATTCCTTCTTGAATAGCTTATAGCCACATTGACGACCGTATCTCTCATATAAATAATCCAAAGAAGCCTAATTATTTTCAAAGCAACGGAGTTCATCAGAGTTTTTTAATCCCAAGTAGCGAAGAAATTTCTTCCCTGACTGACTGTGCGGGATGATCTGACCTATCCCTTGATACTTTAAATTAGTGAAGTAATATATCTCCTCTAATGTGGGGGTGAGTTCAAAGTCTTTGAATGCAAAGACAACTCGATCTGAGACCCAAACTTGAATCAATGCTCTAACCACATGCTTGTCGGGGGAGATCTTCAAGAGTGTAGGGAGGAACCCCAATTTCCTAGTGATCACTGATTTTTCAGTAGAGTCAAAATTTTCTCACCATATCCTCAACTTGTGTGGAACACCTTCGACCATTCTAATATTGGGTACTTGAGAATCTAAATCCATCCTACAATGTAAATACAATAAAATAAGTACACATTTTTCAAACTCGCGGTATCGCAATTAGGCTTGGATCCATTTATCATTATCACATGCATATAATATGAGTGGTTGTCGCCAGATTATAAACCCATTTAACATAAGGGCATTTCCTAAATTCGTGGAATGATACCTTGGGTCAAGCCACCTAAGGCTTATGCATGCATGACCGATATTCAGGGAAGCTTTATCTTAAGTTCTTCTAAGATTTGGCTTTCTAGACACAACGTTCTCGAGTGGATAACTAGAGTGAGAAGGATACGCGGTCACACAGAAAAAGATCCGGACACACCACGCATATGCCAACTCTCCTAGAATTTGGAATTTTGAAAGAAGTTTGCAAGTGCGGGAAACACACCTCACATGTACGTATGACTGTGTCAATTTTTTAGAATGAAAGAAATATGAACGGAATGACAATTTATATAAAGTAATAACAAAAAAATTCATACAAAATAATAGTAAATAAACAGACTATATCAAATAAACATGATAAACACATAAAGCATATAAGATAGAATAAAAAGATATTTAGAAAACCTTATTTATTAGCCTAAGTTTGTTATGGTTAACAACCTAAAAATCCCCAACAGAGTTACCATTTCTGTTTTATCCCTTTTCAAATTTCGTTTTAAAGAAAATGGTTTTGACCCTAAAAAAACTATTTCAAAATTCAAGAAAATCTTTTGAAATAATTTTAAAGAAATTACATAGTCGGCATTTGATTTTTATAGAAAATATCAAGAAAAATTTAAAGAAAATTCAAGGAATCTAAAACAGAAAGAAATCTTTGAAATTAGAAAAACCGAGTAAGGGTTCAAGTAACGCCCTAAGAAGGTTTTTAAGGCACTTAGGAGTGTCCATTTAATAACGGTTCACCAAAAGATCATTTTTTGGACTAACTAAAATAAGGGTGACTAACTTTGTGAAAAGGTTAAATTTTAAAATTATTTATCTACATGTCTAAAAATGACATTTTATTTATTCAAACGAGAAATAGTCTACTTGATTTGGGGAAAAAGCTACAATGTACTCTACTTAATTCAATATTAAATTTGAGTAAAATGACATGCTTAGTCCTTGCTATGTTGGCCCTTATAGAATTTTGAGCCATTTTGTAAAGGTAGCTTATGAGCTAGAGTTTCCTGCAGATTTGGCATCAGTCCATCCGGTGTTTTATGTTTCTTTGTTAAAGAAATGTATCAGTGATTCAGCTGTTATTATTCCTTTAGAAAGTATAGGTGTTCAGGATAGCCTTTCATTCAAAAAAGTTCCCGTTGAGATCCTAGATCGTCAGATTCGTAGACTAAGGAACGAAGAAGTTCCCTTGGTTAAATTCTATGGTGGAATAATTCCGTTGATGGAGCTACTTGGGAAGTAGAAGCAGATATGCATACTAAGTACCCTCATCTTTTCTCCACAAAAATAGACCCAGCTTGAGGTAACAATTCTCTTTAGATTGGATCTTTCCCATTCTCAATTCCAACTTTATAAACATTCTAATGTCATTCCATGCACTCATGAAATCAGTTCAGTTCATGTATTATGTTTCAGTCTCAACTATGTATTCATGTTCCCAGTCATGCATGTTCAGTACGTTATCTCAATTGCCATAGTTTAGAACTCTTAGTTTAATTAGTCTCATTCGTGGACGATTATTTCCAAAGGGTAGATATTGTAATACCCCATATTATTCGTAGCTCAGCTCACCTTCTAGTTATATGCATAAGGGGCTAAAGGCCTGAAAATTTCACTAAGTGTTGGGGACTTAGTTATTTTTAAGGTCTCTAAACTTTTAGGATTTTTAATTTGGTCTTCCCGTCCACGAGATGTTGGTTTTTGAGTAAATTCATGTTCAGGGGTGTAAGAGGCATGTATCGGAGAAGTTTTGGATTTTTCAATTGAGGTTTAGGTCATGTTTGAATCATGAATCCAGAAAGTCACCGTGATTGGCCCACATCGTGGTGCTGTTCCCTCTATCATGCATACCGCATCACGGTGAGTAGAATGCACCATCGCAATTAGACCACGTCGAGGTAAGCTTATCATGTCCAGTTACGAATTTAATTGATTGAGGGGTAATTGGGTCTTTTCCCCCTCAAACTAAATTATCCATAACATAAAGTGGTACATCATTTAGGGAATTATTTGCCCTTCTTCTCCAAATCCCTCTCAAGAAAACCCTCATCTTTTCTCTAAGATCACAAATTCAATTTCTTTACCCCCAAGACATCAAGAATTCAAGTTCCCCAAGTTCAAGAACCTTTAAGAAAACATCAAGATTGGTGTTTTTATTTCAAGTAAGAGTTTTAAGGTATGTGGGATGTTCATTCATGGGTTTCTTCCACCCATGGAGCCTAAAAATCCCTCTTTTCGATTAATGATTGATTTTTTCTATAATTATTGTATTTTGTATTACTTAAGATGGGTTTAATTCATGTTTTCATGGTAATTTAAATGCAATTCAGTCCATTTATGATACCATGCAAGATTTTGAATTCCTCATGCTATGAATTTGAGTTTCCCCTGCTTTATTAAGTGAATTTTATGATGAATCCTAAATTTATGATTCTTAGCAAGCATTCCTATGTTGAAGTCATGATCCCCACATATTTGATGAAATGTCTATGCTTATGGGTTTTGAACCATGATCCTTTACTACAGTTTTTAAGCTTGTTATTACATTCAGTTATTATTTAGAGATGGTGGGTTATGAACACCCAGTACCTATGTGTTTTACATGATTTTTAGATTTTCAAGTATGACTCAGTTAAACCATGATTATTCCTATTTATTCAGTTATTATGATAATAGTAAGAACTATCAGTCATCTCAATCCAGTTTCAATTCCAGTGTCAGTTCAGTTAGGACTATGATTTAGCACTAAGCGAACCCAAAGATGGGGCTCACCTTCCAATAGAGGGTATGACCTTTTGTACCAGTACCTGAGTTCCAGAAGTACATAGTCAGTGTAGGTTAGAGACGTCAACCAGCCAGTTGAGGGTTGACAAGGTGTTTACCTACCAGTTGAGGGTAACACATATATCATTAGATCACCTGCCAGTTGAGGGTGACTCATTAGTCCTTCGAGACATCAGTTTAGTCGATCTACACAACCAATGTTAGTTTCTGTAGCACGGTACTAACAGCCTTCCAACTTGGGTTACAGGTTGGACCCTAATTAGCTCAGATTGGAGCATGTCGGTTAGATAATACCTTCCACAGTCTCTATATAATATTTCAGTGTATTTTCAATTCAGATTTTCTTGACCAAGTGTACATACTTTTAGTTATTCAGTTATATAATTTTCAGTCTTTTTGATTTCAGACTTATTTCAAATTATAGATTTATGCTTGGTCTTGCAATCTGATATGTCACAGTTTTCATGCATTCATGTTTAGTTATCTCATTCTATTCAGTTAGTCCTTATTTCATATGCACAGTACCCCATGTATATTAGCTTAAACTTATCTCATATACTAGTACATTCAAAGTACTGACCGCATACTCTTCTTTTCGGTATGATGTCTTCTATCATAGGTTCGGATACGTAATTTCCTGATTGTTTTGAGAAAGTTTAGTATACCCAGCCATAGTAGTGGTGAGTCTTCGTCCATCGAGGGCAGGATTGATTATTTTAGTTATTTTAGTAGTTCCTATTTTTAGTCAATCAGAGTTAGTTGGGGGCTTGTACCATCAAATCTTTAGTCAGTTAGAGGCTTTTCAGATTTCCGACAGTCAGTTAGACAGTTAGTTTTATCAGTCTTATTAGATGTTTCAAGCTTGTGAATTCATTTGTAATTTTTGTATTCATACTTTCTGGCTTTATCAGTTGTTTTCTGCGTATGTCTATTATTATTTTTTTATTCAGTGATATCAGCAGGTACCAGCACATGGGTAAACTTGTGGTCACTTGTGACCGTAACCATCGTTGTTGAGACTAGGGGATAGCCTCGGGTCGTGACATCTGGATAGAGATAAAATAGGCTAATTTGGTTAACTGATCCAAGATGACCCAAGTACTTCCAGAATTATGAGAAGTATGAAGCAACCCAGTAATAAAGTCTTTAGTGATTCACTCCCACTTCCATTCAAAAGTAGGTAATCTATAAGAAAAATACCCGATCTATGATGCTCATCCTTCACCTGTTGACAACACAAAAAATGAGCTACAAAACCTGTTACATCCTTCTTTATAAAACCCCACTAGTGAAGTTTCTTCAAATCATGATACATCTTGGCCACACTTAGATGGATAAAATATATAGAGCAATAAGTCTCCTCTAAAATCAATCTCATCTAATCTCTAACTTTCGACACACAAACTTGAACACCAATCCTTAATACACCATCAGACTCAAGAGAGGTTTACTTAGTCTCGCTACTTAACACCTTATCCTGAATCACCCTCAAGTTATCATTATTAAACTAGTGAGCTCGAATCTGATCCATTAAGGAAGATCTAGAATTAATAAGGCTAGAACATACCTGGGTGTTAAAATATCAAGCCTAACCATCTGGGTAGCTAAAGAATGAACCGTCAAGGCTAAAAGTCACTCCTGGGTCAAAAGATGATCTAAACTCCCAATACTAGTCGACTTCAGACTCATGGAATTCATAAGCACATTAGCCTTGCCTGGATGTTACAAAATAATGATGTCATAATCCTTAAGAAACTTAAGCCAGCACCACCACCTCATATTAAGATTTTGCTATATGAAGAAGTACTAAAGTCTACAATGGTCTGAGAATATTCCACAAGGCACTATACAAGTAATGACACCACAACTTAAACACAAACACCACAACTGCCAATTCCAAATTATGGGTAGGGTGGTTTCTCTTATGAAGGTTTAACTAACAAAAGGCATAAGCAATCACCTTACCCTCCTACATCAACAACACACCTAAATCAACACCTGAGGCATCATAAAATATGGTAAAATACACACCCTCCTTAGGCAAAGACGAGATAGGAGTTGAAGTCAACAACTCCTTAAGATTTTGAAAAAATTTTACGCACATATTCAATCACTAAAACCACCTTTTTCTGAGCCAAATTGGTCAAAAGAGCCATAATAGATGAGAAATCCTTCATACAATATCGATAATAACTCGTAAAACCAATGAAATTCCAAATCTTGGTAGAAGAGGTAGGTCTAGATTAATTACAAATCACCATAGTCTTAGTTGGATTATCCATAAAACCATCCTTAGTCACCACATGACTCAAGAAAAAATAGAATCCAATCAGAACTCACACTTAGTAATCCTGGGATACAACTTTTCATCATGTAACCTCTGAAGTACAATCTTTAAATGCTTCACATGTCAGCCTTTCTCTTTGAATAAACAAAGATATCATCATACAATAACAAAAAAGTTTGGATATAGTTGAAATACCCAGTTCATCAACTCCATAAATGTTGCATTGGCATCGATCAACCTAAATAACATAAGCAAGAACTCATAATGATTGTATTGAGTTAAAAAAGACATCTTTAGAATGTACAAAGATCTAATATTCAACGGATGATACCAGGACTTTAAATCAATCTTGGAAAACACCGAAGCACCTTAAAGTTGGTCAAAAAGATCATCAATATAAGGAAAAGGATATTTGTCTTAACTGTCACTTTGTTGAACTACCTATAATCAATACATATACACATACAGCCATCCTTCTTCTTTACAAACAAAATAGGCATACCCTAAGGAGATATGTTAGGTCTAATAAATCCCTTACCCAACAAATCCTGCAATGCTTCTTCAACTTCTTCAAATCTGCAGGGTCTATCCTATAAGGAGGTATAGAAACAGGCTTGGTGCCTGGTTCCATATCAATAACAAAATCAATATCACAGTTTTGAGGCATACAGGAAAATCCATAAGAAACACACGTATAAACCTTTGAACAACTTGAATAGAATCCATGGGAGGTGGTAAAGCAGCACTAGTATCGTAGATATATGCTATATAAGATAAATACCATCTTTTTATTATGCAACAAGCACGTAGAAATGATATAACACTCTTTATACCTAAATTAAGCATACTCTTCCAAGCTAACCTTGACACTTCCAACATAGCTAAGGTCACGGTCTTGGAATAAAAGTCCAAAATAATATGATAAGGAGCTAACCAATCCGTATCTAAATATAGTATCCAAATCAATCATATCTAAGAAAATCAAGTCTACACAAGTCTCATGGATAGTAAAGGTAACCATACAAGATTGGTACACTCAATCAACCACTAAGAAATCTCCTACAAGGTACACACATAAAGAGGCATTGTGAGAGGCTCACATGCAACCTAAACATGGAAGCAAAATATGTAAACCCATGGGAGAAAGTTGACCCAGGTCAAAATAAAACGAAAGTAGATCTGTAGAAAACTGGGATAATACCTATAATAAAAGCATCAGAGGCCTTTACCTCGGGCCTAAGTATAGCATAGCACTAACAACGTTTGCTCCTAGATTAAGTAACCCCTCGACTACCCTCGTGAGCACCTCTTTATCTTTATTGATCACCTCTAGCTATACCCCTACCATTCTATAAAGTACCTTTGTTTACAGATAGATAAGTAGGGAAAAGCTGAAGCTAAAAACTTAGTTGGGCAAGACCTAATGCACTCCAATAGAAATATCTCACATAATGACCAATCTCATGATAAACAAAATATTTTCTACTATTAGCATCACACTAAGAGAGCCCATAGAATCTAGAACGACTGCCTTAGATAGAGGTCTAACTACCTGTAGTTGCTAAACCTAAACGCCTACCACTTGATCCCTATAAAACCACCTGACTTTCCCTACCATGATAACCATGAGAATCTCTTATATAGAAGTCTCTACCTCGAAAGGCATGACCACTAAACTCACCATGATAATGCACCTTTTTGATGCCTTCCTAAGAAGCCTAAATAATTGACTTAATTATCTTGGCATGCTTAATAAAACTCCAAAAAGAACCCCCTAATACAACCATCTAAGTTGTAGCCAACTGATAAATACCATCCAATCCCTTCTAATTATAACCAACTAAACTCAATAGAGATGCTAGAGGCTGAATATGTGGATAAAGTGTGAAAACGAGCCTCATACTCAATAATAGTCATGGATCCCTACTCCAAATGATCAAACTAATCATTCAAATGGTCCCTCAAATTATATGGGACAAAATATTTCAAGAAAGACTCATAAAACTGAGTCCAAGTCATAAAAGGTAAACCCAAAGGTCTACAACTAGCAAATGACTTCTACAAATCCCTCAATACATTTATTAATTAATAGGTAGTATAAGCAACTCCATGAGACTCAAGAGATCCAAGATTACATAGCTTCTCCTATAAATCAACCAAGAAATCATAGCCATCCTTGCCAATAACACCCTGAACTTGGGAAGACCCAAGTAAATAATCCTCTCAAGCTTCTACTGATTATAAAAAGATATAACTGTACGCAAAGCAATTGAAATAAAAGTAAGTCTGTAGGCTGAGAACCCATACATGGGTGTACCATAGATAAAGGTTATACCCTTAAACTAGGAAAACCATAATTAGATATTATCATAGAAGGTAGAACACCATTTGAAGTCTAAGGAATATCATAAAAAGATGTTGATACAAATGAAGAAACTCCACTAAGGGTCGGAGGATTACCATAAGTAACACCGACATTGACGGTGGTACTATACTCAAAATTGTAGGAACAACAGTGCACTAAAGGGAATACCATCTAAATAAGTCAATAAATGAATTTATAAACCCGCTAGAACTAGGGTAGAAATTAAACCCTGAAGTACCTGCATTGGCCTCGCATCTTATACATGCTTAATCTCAGGCTTAAGAGAGGTCTCTCTAGAACTACCTCTAATAGAGGAAGCTCTTTGTACCCATCTTTTACATCTAGGACATCTAAAACCCTACCTCATCCTCTAGTTTAGGCTCCATCCTTGGGTGTGGGTTTAATATTTCTAACTTCTTGATATCAAGTCTTCGCCATCTACATAGATAAGAGAGAAACACAACTTAAAACACTGGTAAAAGCAACCCGTATGACTAGGAGTCAGAATATAAAAGTTTTTCTAAATACACATTATAGTCTCTTAAAGATAGATACAAATATCTATATCTTAAAAAAGTCAATTTTTAGGTGATTAGGAACACTCTGAGTGCTATAGGGATTTTGGGTATGGTAGGTGTTCTACGGTTAAAGAGGAGATGTGCACTATTACAAAATAAGCAGGGAAAGAGGTATCGAACCTAATGAGATTTTAATGGAGTTTTAAAAGAGTACAGATAAGGTAGGTATGGAGTAATTAATCTAGTGTATTCAATGTCAATTTAATATGGCTAAGATTCTTGAAGAATGAGAGTTGAGTATAATGTTCCTATTATATAAGAACAAGGCTGATATCTAAAACTGTTACAATTATAAGGGTATCAAGTTATAAAGTCACACTATGAAAGTTTGAAAGACTACGGTAGAGATTAGGGTGAAGAAGGGTGTGGACATTTTTTAGAATCAATTTGAATTCATGTTGGGTTCATCTACAATGGAAGTCATCCATTTTATGAGGAGAGTGATAAAGTGTAATACCCTAAAGTTTCCTAACTAATTTTGTCTCAAGAATGTCAAGTATTAAATTCTAAATTTAATAATGTTTATTTCATGAGGAATTTTCAAAATTTTCACTTTTTTTCATGTGGGAAATTCAATAAGTTTTTCATCGATATAAAATTTGCCTAAATCCAATAATCGTGTAAGAAGTTATGACTATTTCAAGTTCTCGTCATAAAATATTGTCATATTAGTCAGTGGTGCGCCGCGCCACAGGAGAAAATGGCAATTGTCAAATTCCAGTAGGGTTCTACGATAGTGGCATGTCGCGTCAAACTCTAGGTCACAAATAAAGTGGCAACGCGATAGCTTCGCATCGTGCCATCCCTCAATTTCCCAGTTGTCAAATTCCAATGATACGGCAAGATAGCGCTGCGTCACGCCAGGGTTCCAATTCGAAAAAAATTTCACTAAATTTAAAAGATTCTTCTAGGGTTAAAAGGGTCAATTTTTCACCTCTATTTAAACCCAATAACATGCGATTAGCCATTCTTCACCTAAAATATACTAGTTTCTCTCAATTTTCTGTCAAGAACAAGCCAAGGTTCTAATAGGGGTTTCAATTTAAGGAAAATATCTCCATCAATCTTTGCTAAATCAAGAAATAAGGTAGGCGCTATGTTGATTTATGGATTTCTTGCATCTATAAAGATTAAGAACCCAATTTTAAATTATGAATCATGATATTTATGTTGTGGGTTGGTTGTAACCATGTTTTTCTTATTTTATGATTCCCAATTTGGAATATTTATGTATTTTTCATGGAACTACATTAGCAAGTGTGTGAAATCCATAAATTGAATTATTTATGATGTGTCAATTTGATAATTAGGCCTATGACCTAAGGGTGCATGCAAGGTGTTTGATAAAATGCCTAGGAGGGTAGAAATTATGCACTATAGCTTAATTGTGATCCAAAATGACTTCCATGCTATTCTTATATATTGAAATTGTTTGCCGGATTGCTCATGAGTTAGCTATATGAAATTATACTATGTATATATGTCATCTTATTCACGTACCAAGATATGATAATCAAATGCCCATGAAATGACTTTAATTATTGTATTATGGATTGTTGATGTTAGTCATGTATTCAAGAATGTCATGCCTTATGTTTTCACAATATCCTTAGTCAAGTCATAATCCATGGAACTCAGTAATTCATGTGACTCAGGAAAGCTCAGTAATACAGTAATCTTATTACTATTTTGTCAGTCAACGAAACTCAGTTAATTCAGTACAGTTCAGTTCAGTAATCCATGATCAGTGTCCGTTCAGATGAGAACAGGAATTAGCACTAAGTGAACCCAAGGATGGGAACATACACTGTCAGATGAGGGTGTGATTATTAGAAGTTATCCTTATATTCCAGTAGCCAACATAGGTTGAGACATCAACACAGTCAGGTGAGGGTTGTTTAGATGGATATGCACTATCAGATGAGGGTCCCACCATTCTCTTTTAGGGACACTGTCAGATGAGGGTCACTCACAGCTTGTCCTTACTAGTGGCGCACTATTGACACCCTTCCAATTGGGGTTACAGATTAGACCCCAACTTAGCAAAAATGGTGTATTAGTGGCATGTCAGTTTGATAAATACTTCCTATAGTTTCAGTTACAAAATCCGGACTGTCAGATACAGTCATTCAGTCTCAGTATTAGAACTTAGATAGTTCAACGGAATTCAGGACTATCATATATAGTCAACTCAGAATAGTACGAAACTCAGCTAGTTTCGTCAGATTCAGGACTGTCAGATATAGTCACTCATGTTATCAGTTATATCAGCCTTCAAAACACAGTTATTAGTCATGTTAGCTATCAGTAAATTCATGTTATCACGATCTCAGATATAGTTACTATATATTCATACATGTATTCTCATATTTATATTATTTAGTTAGCTAGTATTGTTCATGCATATGAACCCCATACATTCAGCCTACCTCACATGCATACCAGTACATTCAAAGTACTAATGCATTTGTGCTTTGGTGTATAATACCATAGGTTCAGAAGCACGAGCTCCAAAGCATCAGTAACATTCCAGTCTCAGTAGTCAGAGTTAGTAGTGAGTCCTTATCTCTCGAGGATATGATCACTTATTTATTATCTCATTAAGTAATTTATTAGTTTGAGTTACTTGGGGACATATCCCATCAACTTCTTATTCAGACAGTTCAGTCAGTTAGAGGCTTTCCAGACTATCATGTTTAGAATATCATGTTATTTTAGTTTTGTTTTGAGTATTTCATACCCTATTCAGATGTTATATCTTTATCAATTATGTGACAGTCTTGAACCTTATGGCCTTTCAATTCATGTTTCCACAATCATACAGTATATTATGCAATATACAGGTACATATATCAGTCATCAGTTAGCTTATGGTCCTTCGGGGTCATGAGCACCATGTAGCATTTTGGGTACCAGATCCGGGGCATTACAAACTTTATATCAGATCCATAGGTTTAATAGATTCCTAGGAAGTCTGAAAGCCATTTCTAGTAGAGTCTTGTGCATGGGTGTGTTACAGGCCACGTTTGTGTACAGGAGGCTATGAGATGTTTTAGGAACAATTTCCCTTGTTTCAGTATTTATGTCGTGCCAGTGAGCATAATCTCAAGTAAATCTCTCAGTCTAATCCATTTCTTTCTTTCTTATACAGAACATGCCTCTTAAAAGAAGAAATGGGAATTAGTCAGCCCTTCATCCTGAAGAACCTTTGGGCGAACATATTTCTCAAGCAGAGTTTAGAGATGCATTCACTACTCTTTCTCAGTTAGTTGCCTCTCAGAATGAATGACCAGTTGTCATTCCAGCTAACCCAGTGGCCAATTCAGCTGCAGCCAAGATTCAGGACTTCACCCGAATGAATCCTCCATCCTTTCTTGGGTCTAAGTCAGATGAGGAACCTCAGGAATTCATCGATCAGGTTCAGAAGGTTAAAGACATCATGGGGGTTGCTCGTAGTGAGATTGCTAAGCTAGCTGCATACCAATTATAGGATGTTGCCCGTACTTTTCTTAAATAGTGGAAGTCAGAAAGACTAGATGATGCAGGGCCTATTGAGTGGGAGGGGTTTGTCACTACATTCTTAGATAGATTATTTCCCCAAGAGCTGAGAGAGGCTAAGGTGTTAGAATTCATCCACCTCAGGAAGGACAACATGATAGTGAAAGAGTATTTTCTTAATTTTACTCAATTAGCCAGATATGCTCCTCATATGGTTGCAGACAACAGGGCCAAGATGAGTAAGTTTGTTTATGGGGTGAATGATAGTGTGGTCAATGAGTGTATGTCTGCGATGTTGAATAGTGACATGAATTTAGCCAGGCTTAGGACTCATGCTCAGCATATAGAGATCAAAAGGTTAAGATGGGGGAGAAGAATAATAAGATAGCAAGGACAGGTAGTTTCAACTTTGTTTAACCTAAATCAGAAGGAGGAAACCATTCTTAGTTTTATCGTAAGTCATCAGTTCCAGTTCCTTATTTAGCCAGTGCTCCAGATCTTAAGTTTAGGGATGGAAATAGAGATACGGCTTAGGCTCTAAGTCTCAGGGCAGTGTAAGTAATGCCCGAACTAATGCCCTTTGTCAGACTTATGGTAAGAATCATAAGGGCACTTACAGAGATGGTAGCGATGTCTGTTTCGGATGTGGCAAGACAGGCCACAGAGTTAGAGATTGTCCCCAGTCAGGTTATCAGAGTCAGCAGAACCATTCCTCAGCTCAGTCCAATCGCCCAAATCAGCAGGGTGCCACTTCTACTGCTACTAGTAGGCAATGCCCAAACAGACTCTATGTTCTCAAGTCCTGGCAAGATAAGGAAAATTATCCTAATATGGTTACAGGTACGTTATAGATCTTTCATATGCATGTTTATGCTTTGCTAGATATATGAGATTCCTTGTCTTTTGTCACTCCCTATATAGCAGTTGATTTCAGAATTAGTCCCAAAATTCTAGCAGAGACCTTTTTAGTCTCTACTCCAGTGGGTAAAACCATCATAGCCTGGCATGTATACAGGAACTGCTCGGTTATAATATTTTGAAAAGTCACCTCAGTATACTTGGTCAAATTAAAGATGACTGATTTTGATATCATTCTCAATATGGATTGGCTTCATTCCTACTATGCCACAATCGACTGCAAAAATAGAATAGTCCAGTTCCAATTTTTAAATGAACCTATCCTAGAGTGGAGGCGTTGTACTTTAGCTTTCAGAGGTGAACTTATTTTCTACCTTCGGGTAAGGAAAATAATATCTAAGGGATGTGTCTATCATCTTTTTCATGTTAAGGACACTAGTTCCAAAACATCCAGTCTTGAATCAGTCTCAGTAGTGAATGAATATTCAGATGTCTTTTCCAAAAATCTTCCAGGAATTCCTCCCGAAAGGGAAATAGACTTTGGCATTGACCTTCTTCCAGATACTCAGCCTATATCTATTCCGCTACACAAAATGGCACCAGCAGAACTCAAAGAACTAAAAGGTCAGTTGAAGACTCTCTTAGATAAGGGATTCATCAAACCCAGTGCGTCCCCATGGGGTGCACCAGTCTTATTCGTGTGAAAGAAAGATGGTTTTCTTAGAATATGCATAAACTACCATCAACTCAATAAAGTCATGGTCAAGAAAAAGTATCCACTTCCCAGAATTGATGAATTGTTTGACCAACTTCAGGGTTCCAGTTATTACTCTAAGATAGACCTCATATTAGGCTACCATCAACTCAGAGTCAGAGAATATGATATTTTAAAGATAGCCTTTCGTACTCGATATGGTCACTTTGAATTTCTAGACATGTCATTTGGTCTTACCAATGCCCCAGCAACTTTTATAGACTAGATGAACGGTGTGTTCAAGCAGTACGTGGACATGTTCGTCATAGTCTTTATAGATGATATTCTGGTCTATTCCCACAGTGAAGGTGATTATGCAGACCATCTCAAAATTGTACTTTAGACTCTTCGAGATCATCAATTGTTCGTCAAATTTAGTAAGTGGGAATTTTGGCTAAGGTTAGTAGCATTCCTCAGCCATATTATTTTAGGTGATGTCATTAGAGTAGATCCTCAAAAGACTGAAGTGGTACGAACTGGCCCAGACTTATCTCTCCATCAGATATTAGGAGTTTCTTGGGTCTGGCTGGCTATTATAGATGGTTTGTTGAAGGATTTTCTTTTATTGCATCCCCTATGTCCAGATTAACTCAAAAAAAGTCAAGTTTTAGTGGTTCTATCCTTGCGAGAAGAGTTTTCAGGAGTTAAAGACTCGACTCACCTCAGCCCCAGTCTTAGCTCTTTCAGATAGTCTAGATGGGTTTGTAGTGTATTGTGATACATCCATAAAAGGTTTGGGTTGTGTCCTCATGTATCATGGTAAGGTCATAGCCTATACCTGCAGACAACTTAAACCCCATAATAAGAATTATCCAACTCATGATCTTGAGTTAGCAGTCGTGGTTTTTTCCTTAAAGATTTGAAGTCATTACTTGTACGGAGTTTATGTAGATGTGTTCACCGATCATAAGAGCCTTCAGTATGTCTTTTGCCAGAAAGATCTTAATCTTCATCAGAAAAGGTGGTTAGAGCTCTTGAAAGATTATGACATGAGTGTTCTTTATCATCCGAGCAAGGCAAATGTAGTGGTTGATGCTCCCAGTAGACTGTCTATGAGTAGTGTTACTCATATCGAGGATAGTAAGAAAAAGTTAGCTCAAGAAGTCCATGAGCTTGCCAGACTAGGCGTTCGCTTAGTCGATTCAAAGGAGCATGACATATGGGTTCAGAGTAGTTCAGAATCATCTCTAGTTTCAAAGGTGAAAGAAAAGCAAGATAAAGACCCCATTTTAGTCGAGTTGAAAAATTCACTTAAGGACCAAAGAGTAGAGGTTTTCTCCCAAGGGGGAGATGGTGTATTGCATAGTCAAGGTCGCCTCTGTGTTCCAGGTGTAGATGACTTAAGGAAGCAAATTCTTGCAGAAGCGCATGGTGCACGCTACTCTATTCATCTAGGGGCTACAAAGATATACCATGAATTGTGGGAGATCTATTGGTGGATTGGGATAAAAAGAGATATTGCAGAGTTTTTGGCTAAGTGATCTACATGTCAGCAGGTTAAGATAGATCATCAAAAGCCTAGTCGGTCCATACAGGAGTTCAATATTCCTACTTGCAAGTGGGAAGAAGTGAACATGGACTTTGTGATGGGTTTTCCTCATACTCATTGCCAATATAATTCAGTTTGGATCATTAGAGACAGAATGACCAAATCAGCCCATTTTTTTCCAGTTCATACCTCTTATTCAGCCGAGGATTACGCCAAACTCTACATCAGGGGGTTGGTCAGATTACATAATATTCCACTATCCATTATTTCAGACAGAGGTACCCAGTTCACCTCTTATTTCTGGAAAGTATTCCAAAGGGTCTTGGTACCCAAGTTCATCTTAGTACAGCCTTTCATCCTTAGACAGATGGTCAATTAGAAAGGACTATTCAGAACCTAGAAGATATTCTAAGGGCGTGTGTAAGAGAAAGAAAAAGAGAAGGAAGAGGAAGTGGTGTTGAAATCTATCCCGAGACCACCACCTCCCTTTCCTCAATGATTGAAGAAAAAGGATGATGATGCCAAATCTAGCAAATTTATTGCAATGCTCAAGCGATTGACGATAAATGTGCCTCTAGTTAAGCACTTGATCAAATGCCAGGATATGCAAAATTCATGAAGGACCATATGACTAAGAAATGAGCGGTGAGCTGCAAATTAGAGACATATCACCACCTTTGCGGCATTATTTCTACAAGGACCTCAGTATAGAAGAAGACAGAGCCAGGTGTAGTCACTATTCCCTGCACAATTAGGACTATGGAATTCACCAAATCACTATATAATTTGGGAGTAAACGTTAATTTGATTCCACTCACTATTTATAGAATATTAGGTCTAAGAAATCCCACACCCACCAACATGAAACTCGTGATGGTGGATTGGTTAGTAAAGTGACCTATTGGCATTCTGTATGTTGTGTTGGTGAAGGTGTCCAACTTTATATTCCCTCTAGACTTTGTCATTCTGGATTGTGAGGTGGACTTTGAGGTGCCCATAATCTTGGGTCGACCTTTTCTCTCAACCGGAAGTATGTTGATTGATTTGAGAGTGAATGAGCTCTTATTTAGGATGAACGATGAATTGGTGTGGTTTGATGTGGGAAAATCAATGAAGCAGCATGAAGAAATGAGTATGTTATCAGTAGTTGATATGTATTTTGAGGAAAAACAGTAGGTGCCCATAATTAAGCAACTTGTTATCAAACCTTTAGCCGCGGTCATAACGAATTATGATAGTAAAGGCATTGGAGAGTATGAAGAGACCATTTGTGCCTTGAAAGTCATGGGTTCATATCCTTATGCTCCTAGAAAGCTAGACCTTGACCTGGATAATTGACCAACGCCACCAGCCAAGCCATCTATAGAGGAGCCTTCGGTATTAGAATTGAAGAAATTGCCTAGGCACTTACGATACGTATTTCTAGGAAATGGGAACACGCTACCTATTATTATTCTAGCTGATTTGGATAAACAACAGGTGAATGTACTTATTTCAATACTTTAGAGGCACAAAATAGCTATAGGGTGGACAATCACAGATATTATTAGCATTTCCCCAGGCATCTGCACGCATAAAATTAAGCTTGAGGAGGATTGTATTCTCACCATAAAGCATCAATGCCTTCTTAATCCAACAATGAAAGAGGTGGTTAAGAAGGATATTATTAAGTGGTTGGATACAGGAGTGGTTTACCCTATTTCTGATAGCAAGTGGGTGAGCCCAGTTCAATACGTACCCAAAAAAGAGGGTATGACGATGGTTGCTAATGACAAGAATGAGTTGATCCTACTCAGTCCTGTAATTGGATGGAGAGTTTGCATGTACTCCCGCAAGATAAATTCTTGGACTCTGAAAAACCACTTTTCGATGCCCTTTATAGACCAAATATTTCATCGATTAGCTGGCAGGGGTTGGTATTTCTTCTTGGATGGTTATTCTGGATACAATCAAATATGTATTGATCCTGAAGATCAGGAGAAGACGACGTTCACATTCCTATATGGCACCTTTGTATTTAAAAAGGATTCCATTTGGGCTATGTAATGCACCCGCCACTTTTCAATGGTGTATGATGTCTATTTTCTCTGACATGGTGGAGGACACCATAGAGGTATTCATGGATGATTTCTCTGTGGTGGGTGAGTCATTTAAGATGTTTTTGGCAAATCTAAATATAGCCTTGCAAAGATGTATTGAACTTCATTTGGTGCTTAACTGGGAAAAATGCCATTTTATGGTCAAGGAGGGCATCGTTCTCGGCCACAAAATTTTCAAAAGAGGGATAGAAGTTGATCGATCAAAGGTGGAAGTGATTGAGAAACTACCACCTCCCATTTCAGTAAAAGGAGTGCATAATTTTCTTGGACATATTGACTTTTAATAGAGATTTAAAAGGCTTCTCAAAGATTGAAAATCCACTTTGCAAACTTTTGGAGAAGGAGGTTAAATTTTCCTTTGATGACGAGTGCTTGAAGGCATTTGAATGCCTTAAAAAAAGATGATTGAGGCCCCTGCTATTATTGCACCTGACTGGGAAAAACTATTTGAGATTATGTGTGATGTAAGTGGTGTTGCCCTTGGATCTATATTGGGGTAAAAGAGGGACAAACTATTTTATCTGATATATTATGTCAGCAAAGCACTAAATGAAGCACAAAAGAATTACACCATCACTGAACAAGAATTTCTGGTTGTAGTGTAAGCTTTCGAAAAGTTCAGAGCTTATCTGCTTGGGACCAAATTAGTGGACAACACCGACCATGCAACCTTAAGGTATTTGATAGCTAAGAAGGATGCTAAACCAAGGCTGATTAGATGGGTATTGCTGCTACAAGAATTTGACTTTTAGGTCAAGGCTAGGAAAGGTTGTGAAAACCAGGTTGCAGATATCTGTCAAGATTGGAAGGTGAATAGAAAAGTTGTGATGAAGTGAAGATATATGATACATTCCCAGATGTGGAGATCCTGGCTACCACAATGGAAAAATTGCCTTGGTATATGGATTTTGAAAATAATGTTATGAGTGAGGAAATCCTAGAAAATCTTTCTTTTCATCAAAGGAAAAAGTTCTTGCATGATGTCACGCATTACTTCTGGGATGATCCATATCTTTTTTGGTGATGTGCAAAAAATATTATAAGGAGATGCCTGCCGGAAGTGGACGTATTGTTCATATTAGAAGCATGTCATGCTTCCCCAGTTGGGGGTCACCATGCAGGTGACCGAACTACTGGGAAGGTGTTGTAGAGTGGCTATTATTGGCCAACATTGTTCAAGGATGCCCACAAGTTTGTGCTGAAATGTGACCATTGTCAAAGACAGAGATCAATCTCTAAAAGACATGAGATGCCCTTGGCTAAGATGCTTGGAGTGGAATTATTTCATGTTTGGGGAATTGATTTCATGGGTCCTTTTGTGAGCTCGTATAGGATGAAGTATCTTTTAGTTGATGTTGACGAAATCTCAAAATGGGTAGAAGCTATGGCCTTGTCTGATAATGAAGGGAAGAGGGTTGTTGCTTTACTCAAGAAGAACATGTTCTCTATCTTTGGAGTACCACGTACTATCATAAGTGATGGAGGATCTCATTTTTACAACAAAATATTTTAACCAGCTTTGGAAAAATATGGGGTGAAATAGCACAGAGTGCCTACTCCATACCATCCATATACCAGTGGGAAAGTGGAGGTATCAAATTATGAGATTAAAGCCATCCTAGCCAAAATGGTGAATGCTAGTCGTAAAGATTGGTCTCGAAATCTCGATGATGACTTGTGGGCATATCAAACTTCTTTAAATACACCCATTAGCATGTCACCATTTCAGCTGGTCTATGGAAAATCTTGCCACCTACCAATAGAACTGGAGCACAAGGCCTTATGGGCACTCAAAAAGTTGAATCTAAATTGGAAGAAAGTAGCAAAGCTGAGACTGGGGCAACTGAATGAGATGGATGAATTCCGTCTCAAGGCCTATGAACGAGTAGATTTGTATAAAGAAAAGATAAAAACATACCCTTATTAGAGAATAGAGAAATGATAATTCTAAAAGGGTGACTTAGTGCTTCTGTTCAAGTCCAAACTTAAATTATTCCCAGGTAAGCTGAAATCTAAGTGGTCAGGCCCTTTTAAAGTTTTTAAAATCCACTCATCTGGAGTAGTGGAACTTGAAAATGAAGATAGCAGTACCTTCAAGGTAAATGGGCAATGTGTCAAGCTTTACATTGGCCCAAAAGAATCAGTGAAAAGTATCACCATTATCTGTCTTGATGAAGTCTAAAGTAATCTATATACCTAAGTCATGCCATGACGTTAAACCAGGCATTGCATGGGAGAAAACCCATGACCCCCGAGATAGATCCACTCCAGGTATACTCTAACTGTTAGTTTAGTTTTGCTTTGATTTTGAGTTAAGGGTGTAAGGTAGTCTGTTGTTGTAACATATTTTGTGGTAACTAAGATAAATACAAGTACAGAAAGCAGTTGACATATTTTTGATTTACTTTTAAACACCTCTCCAACATTTTATTTACAAAGACTGTGTGAATTACATTTACTTGTGACCATTATGAATCTTGTTGTGGCATTAGTTCTAGTTGCTTGATGATTATTGTTGAACAATTGCATGAACTAGATAAGTGATACTCTGCGATATACTTGTGTGCCATGTATGTGTGAGCAACTACTTTATTCCCTCTGTATGCTAAAGCCACAACTTGCCTGGTTAGTCTTACCATGGTTAAAAGATAGGGGTTAGGAAAGGATTATAGGCCGTTTATTTTATTAACCCACTTTAAGCCTAAATAGCCTTCCCTATGTGTATCATATCCCTTGATCCCTATTTTAAGCTAAATTAGCCTATTTCTTTCTTATGACACCTTTCACCTTCCTATTTATACCATAATGAATCTGTTTTAGCCCTGGTCCTCCTTAGACACTATGCACCTTGACCTAGGAAAATAGCGTAAGTTGAGGGTGGATATCATAGGGGTACATGGTGTAAGAGGAGTATGAAGAATGATATAATAAAGGAAAAAAAATAAAAGTTGGGTTCTATTAAAAAAATGGAGAGAGGTACCCAACTTAAATATGTGCGATCAATAGAAAAGAGAACTAAACAGAGGTTAATAAGTGAGCCCCAAGAGAGTAGAGTAGTATCAAGGAGGCATAGTCACTCTAAATATCCTTGAATATCATACCAGCCCCAGCCTACATTATAAACCTAAAAGAAGTCCTATTGTGATCCTAGCTGGCCTATCTGAAGGACTTGGTAATAAAAATAAGGGCTAGCCTATGGTACTTGGCATACAATAATTGGAGCTTCATTTTGAGAGTGACAGTCTTTTGAAGATCCCCACATTTATATTTTTGGTTTATCATAGGTGAGGAGGGGGATTTCTTTGTTTTGAGGGCACAATGGTATTGTTGTTACCTACTTGCTTATTTAGATAGTGCAAGATTAGTATATGAATGGTTTCTTTGGTGAAGAGTGATGCCATCGCTTGAGTCCTTTATGTTACATTATTGTTCTTCAATGACATACATAGTTGGTTTTAATTGGATTGACCAAGGAGGTGATAACTATGTTTATGTTTAAAAGAGAAAATTGCTTGTTGAATATGCTATGTATTCTCTTAGTTGGGCTGAGTTACTTGAGGATAAACAATTGTTTTAAGTTGAGGGTGTTGATGTGTGAGAAATTGCTAACACATTTAAGAACTTTAACCAAGAATAATTGCGAAGTCTTAAAAAACTTTTGTCGTTTTTGATTTGTTTATGTCTGATTTTATAGTTTAACCTGATGGGATGGAGAACCAACAAGAATGGAAGCAAAGAAGTTAAAATCTGGAAGAATCTGAAGAGAAGTGTGGCTGACGACATCTATGATAAGTCGCCAACCCTATGATAGGCTATCACGGTTGTCGTCAAACTTAAGCATAAGTTGAAGCCTGTGACGACATCTGGTGATATGACGTCAAAATTATGATGCGCCGTCATAAATGTCATCATCCTTAACCAGAGAATGGGAGTTGAAGAGAAGCGGCGATGACATTTTGTGATAAGGTGTCAAGATGGTGATAAGACATCAGGAGCACTGTCAAACTTAGGCAGAACTTGGAAGCTGAGATGAAGTTTTGACAATATTGCTGACAAGCCATCAAACTCTTGATACATCATCATCGTCGTCGTCAGCCTCAGGCAGCAAGAGCCAATATCGCAGAGAAGATGATGACATCAATGATAAGTCGTCAGGTTGGTGATAAGGTATCAACGTCGTCATCCGCATTAGACAGCAGAAGCCAAAAGTGCAGAGGAGTTGACGACATTAGTGGTAAGTCGTCCGACTCCTGATAAGCTATCACGGGTGTCATCGTCTATTCTGAGAAAAATCTGCAACTTTAATTTTATTTTATTATTTAGGTTGAACTATTTAAAGCTTTGTTTTAGGATTTTTCTAGAAATTATTCATTCATTCATCAGCATCATTGTTCCAAAAAGAGAGTTCGATACTTTGAGTCTTGTAGAATATTTTCCGATTTTTCTTTATCTATTATTTTTTGTATTCGAACAATACAAGTATTTTGGGGATTTTCCTTTGTGATCTAATCTATGATTCACTGATTATTATTATTCCCTGTAAGTTAATCTTCTCAATTATGAATTCAATTATGTGTTTCATTCTTTGCATCATGAGTGGCTAAACTCCTTTAGCCTGAAATATGGGATCTAGGGTTAGGTCATGATGATGTGCTAAACACTCAAGATTTAATAGGTGTTAGGATTTCTTAATAATTTTGAGATTTTAATTAACGCCTGATGGTTGCAAATAGTAGATACACCTACTTTGATTTGCTTGACAAAGAAATCATATACAGTAGGAAGTGAATTATCAACAGGGACTAGAAAATACTTCATTTAATAATCAGCACTGTAACATGGTTGATTAACCTGAGGTAAAATCTGTGATTTTCTAAGTCTGAGAGGATTAGGAAATTAGACGCTTAAATAGGTCAAGAGATATTTGAGCATATCATCGATAAAGATAGCTTGTTATCCTAACCACCGTGAGAATCTTGAGTCACCTTTAGCATCTTTTATGTACCGTAAGCCCTAATGAACATAATTTTGGTTATTTCATAAAATCTTGGTTACAAACATCAAAATTAAAGTGACAAACAATCATTTGTGAAACTTAAACCCTCATTTCAGGAATGTTAAACTATCAATGAATTAAATCGCAAAAAACTTGAGTTCACACCATATTCCCTATTGGATCCGACCCCAACCTAGTTGGTTTTATATTGACAATGATTGCTTACACCCATTTAAGAGTGTACTTTAAGCGTTATCAAAAATGGCGTCATTGCCAGGGAATATGGTTTAAAATTAAATGTTGTGTGTGCTAATTGACTACTAGTTAGATTTCCTAGATTTATGTTTATTTTTTGTTTTCGTTTATTGCAGGTTTCTTGTTTTTTATGCCAAAAACAAGAATTTCTAGAGAATCGTTATTACCAATTAATCTGGAACCTCAGTTGATCGGGAGAATGGTAGAACAGCAAGAGGTTGACAGACTAGCAGCCTTGGCCAGGGCTCAGGTGAACATACAAAACCAGGGTCAACAATCCAGTCAGAGGAAGGTATAGTCAACAGCCTATCTATTACGAGGTTGATGACGATGACGAAGGAATGGATGGAGTAGGTGCAATAGTTTCTATCATTTCTCCACCGTTGGCACCTGGTGCAAAGTTCAGCATAACAAGTACTATGATTCAACTTCTGAATCTAAAGGGGTTGTTTGGAGGATTGCCTGGGGATGATCCGAATATGCACTTGGTGAACTTTATCACTATTTGTAAATCTTTTGATAATCCAGGAGTGAGCCAGAATGCGATCCAGTTGTGATTGTTTCTATTTTCTCTGTCTGGGGAGGCAACAATGTGGTTAAATTAGCTGGAGCCCAATTCTATAACCAACTGGAGACAATTGAAAGAGGTGTTCCTAGAATGGTTCTTTCCACCTTCCAGGAGGGTACAATTGAGGGATGATATCAGTAACTTCAGGTAGCTCCCGACTGAAGCATTGCATGAAAATTGGGAGAGATTCAAGAAGAAAATGGCACAACGTCCGAACCACAACATGACGGACTTACACTTGATGGAGACTTTTTACAGACCTTTTAACTCAGAGACAATGCCAATTATAGATAATGCTACAGGTGGTTCGTTCATTTACCTTTCTTTTTAAGATGCTTCAAACATGCTGAATAGAATGACCAAATAGAGTCGGGCTTGGCATACCATGGATTCTATGGTAGCTAGCCCGACTATTTATGGTGGTATGACTGTGGATCAACGCAGAAGGGACGAGGAGCGAGACCAAGATATGGCCCACTTAATGACTCAGATGGACTTGTTGACCAAGCACTTACTGTCAGGCAAGACTGAAAAGGTTAAGGCTGTGAAATCTCAGTGCACTGCTGCTATTAATGCAGATGGGGAGGCAAATTATGTTAATAATCAGGGGGGTTTCCGAGGCAATAGCCAAGGGAATCAAGGTCAGAACTTTTATGAAAATCCTGATTATAAAGATAGGGAGCAAGGAAACTGGAGAAGCAATAATGATAGGAGTGGTTTGTATGTTCCTCGTAGAGGTTGCGATGTTGAACCAACTAGATCTAGCAAGATGTCCACGGAGGACATGATGGAAAAATTATTGAAGGGAGTTGAGGCTATCAGCTCAGGGGTAACCACTACGATGAGTGAATTCTCTACCCTTAGTCACTTGGTTAGTTTACACTCTACTTCTATCAAGCAGTTGGAGCAGCAGATCAGCCAATTTTCCACAATACTAAACCAAAGAAAAAGTGGTACTTTACCTAGTAATATGGTTTAGAATCCATAGAATGATGGCTCTTGTATGGTGATTACCACTATTAGTGGTAAGATCTTACCTGGCCCTTCTGTGGGTAAATCTATAGATGGTGAGGTGGCTGTTGATGAATCCAAAGAAAGAAAATCAGTAGAGTCTGAGAAGCTGGATAGTTCTATTGATGCTTCGATGAAAGAAAAAGAGAAGAAATAGGAAGTGGTTTTAAAATCTAACCCAAGACAACCACCTTCCTTTCCTTAATGATTGAAGAAAAAGGCTGATGATGCTAAATTCAACAAATTTATGGCAATGCTCAAGCAATTGATAATAAATATGCCTCTAGTTGAAGCACTTGAGCAAATGTGATAAGTCGTCAGCCCTGTGATAGGCTATCACAGTTGTCATCAGACTTAAGCATGAGTTGAAGCCTGTGATGACATTTGCTGATATGACATCAAAAGTGTGATACGCTGTTATGAATGTCATCATCCTTAAACAGAGAATGGGAGCTAAAAAGAAGCTGCAATGATATTTTATGATAAGGCATCAAGATGGTGATAAGGCATCAGGAGCATCGTCAGGCTTAGGCAGAACGTGAAAGCTGAGATGAAGTTTTGACGACATTGGTGACAAGACGTCAAACTCTTGATACGTCATCATCGTCGTCGTCAGCCTTAGGCAGCAAGAGCCAAAATTATAGAGGTATTGACGAAATCAGTGTTAAACCATCAGGTTTGTGATAAGGCATTAACGTTGTCATTAGAATTAGACAACACAAACCAAAAGTGCAAAGGAGCTGACGACTTCCGTGATAAGCCGTCAGACTCCTGATAAGCTGTCACAGATGTCGTCGTCTATTCTGAGAAAAAATTGTAACTTTAATTTTATTTCCTTATTTAGGTTGAACTATTTAAAGATTTGTTTTAGGGTTTTCTAAAAATTATTCATTCATTCATCAGCATCATTGTTCAAAAAAGAGAGTTTGATACTTTGAGTCTTGGAGAATAATTTTTGATCTTTGTTTCTCTTTATTTTTATTTGGATTCAAATAATACTACTAGTTTGGGGATTTTCCTTTGTGATCTAGCTTATGATTCACTAATTATTATTCACCCCTGTAAGTTAATCTTCTCAATTATGATTTCAATTATGTGTTTCATTCTTTGCATCATGAGTGGATAAACTTCGTTAACCTAAATTATGGGATCTAGGGTTAGGTTATGATAATGTGCTAAAAACTCAAGATTTAACAGGTGTTAGGATTTCTTGATAATTCTAAGATTTTAATTAACGTCTGTTGGTTGTGAATAGTAGACACACCTACTTTGATTTGCTTGACAAAGAAATCATATATAGTAGGAAGTGAAGTATCAATAGGGACTAGAAAATACTTCATTTAATAATCAGCACTGTACCAAGGTTGATTAACCTGAGGTAAAATCTAGGCAGTGAATAGCGATTTTCTAAGTCCGAGAGGTTAGAAAATTAGATGCTTAAATAGGTCGAGAGACATTTGAGCATATCATCGATAAAGATAGCTTGTTATCCTAACTACCGTGAGAATCTTGAGTCATCTTTAGCATTTATTATGTACCGTAAGCCCTAGTGAACATAATTCTGCTTATTTCATAAAATCTTGGTTACAAACATCGAAATTAAAGTGACATACAATCATTTGTGAAACTTAAACCCCTATTTCAGGAAATGTTAAACTATCAGTGAAATAAATCGCAAATAACTTGAGTTCACACCATATTCCCTGTGGGATTCGACCCCAACCTAGTTAGATTTTATATTGAGAACAATCACTTACACCCATTCAAGAGTGAAGTGTGGGCGTTATTAAAAATGGCATCGTTGCCAGGGAATAAGGTTTAAAACTGAAAGTAGTGTGCGCTAATTGACTGTTAGTTAGATTTCCTAGATTTATGTTTATTTATTGTTTTTTTTTATTGCAGGTTCCTTGTTGTTTATACCAAAAACAATAATTTTTGAAGAACCATTATTATCAATTAATACGAAACCTCAGTTGATTGGGAGAATGGCATAACATCAAGAGGCTGACAGATTGGCAGCCTTGGCCAGGGCTCAGGTGAACGTACAGAACTAGGGTTAAAAAGTACATCAGCCAAACCATGATGTTGAAGACTTGGGTGATGAAGAATTAATGAATCCTCAAAACCCAAGGAGAGCTGAGCAAATTGCTGCACTAGCACAATAAAATTTCTACAAAAACAATCCAGTTATAGGAAGGCATGGTCAATAGCCAATCCATTACGAGGTTGATAAAGATGACGAAGGAATGGATGGAGCAGGTGCAATGGGTGATATCATTTCTCCACTGTTGGCACCTAGTGCAAAATTCGGCATAACAAGTAATATGATTCAACTCCTGAATCTGAAGGGGTTGTTTGGAGGCTTACCTGGTGATGATCCGAACATGCACTTGGTGAACTTTATCACCATTTGCAAATATTTTGATAATCCAGGAGTGATCCAGAATGCGATCCGATTGAGATTGTTTCCATTGTCTCTATCTGGGGAGGCAATAATGTGGTTAAATTAGTTGGAGCCCGATTCTATAACCAACTGAAGACAATTAAAAGAGGTGTTCCTAGAACGGTGCATTCCACCCTCCAAGAGGGTACAATTAAGGGACGAAATCAGTAACTTCAGGCAGCTCCTAATTGAAGTATTGCATAAAACTTGGGAGAGATTCAAGAAGAAAATGGTACACTATCCGAACAACAAAATTACAAACTTACACTTGATGGAGACTTTGTACAGAGTTTTTAACTCTTTGACAATGCCAATTGTAGATAACGTTGTAGGTAGTTTGTTCATTGACATTTCTTTCAAGATGCTTTAGACATGCTGAATAGAATGACCAAACAGAGTCAGGTTTGGCATACCAAGGATTCTATGGTAACTAGCCCGACTATTTATGGTGGTATGACTGTGGATCAATACAAAAGGGGTGAGGAGTGAGACTAAGATATGGCCAACTTAAAGATTCATATGGACTTGCTGACCAAGCAGTTGCCATTAGGCAAGACTGAAAAGGTTAAGGCTTTGGAATCTCAGTGCACTGTTGCTATTGATGCATATGGGGAAGCAAATTATGCTAATAATCAGGGGGGTTTCCTATGCAATAGCCAAGGGAATCAAGGTCGGAACTTTTATGACAAGCCTGATTAAAAATATAGGAAGCAAGGAAACTAGAAAAGTAATAATGATAGGAGTGGTTTGTATGTTCCTCCTGGAAGTCAGGATATTGCACCTACTAGATCTGGCAACATGTCCATGGAGGACATGATGGAAAAATTGTTGAAGGGAGTTGATGCTACTAACTCGATGGTAACCACTATGAAGAGTAAATTATCTACCCTGAGTCAGTTGGTTAGTTCACACTCCACTTCTATCAAGCAGTTGGAGCAGCAGATGAGCCAACTTTCTGCAACACTCGACCAAAGAAAAAGTGGTACTTTACCTAGTGATATGGTTAAGAATCCGTGGATGATGGATCATCTATGGTGATTACCACTATGAGTGGTAAGATCTTACCTGGCCCTTCTGTAGGCAAATCTGTAGATAGTGAGGTGGTTGTTGATGAATCCCAAGAAAGCAAATCAGTAGAGTCTGAGAAGATGGATAGTTCTGTTGATGTTTCAGAGAAAGAAAAAGAGAAGGAAGAGGGAGTGGTGTTGAAATCTATCCCTAGACCACCACCTCCCTTTCCCCAATGATTGAAGAAAAAGGTTGATGATGCCAAATTCAGCAAATTAATGGCAATGCTCAAGCAATTGACAATAAATGTGCCTCTTGTTGAAGTACTTGAGAAAATGCCAGGATATGCGAAATTTATGAAGGACCTTGTGACTAAGAAACAAGTGGTGAACTGTGAATTGTAGGTAGATCTCCACCTTTGTAGCGCTATTTCTACAAGGACCTTAGTACAGAAGAAGCCAGACCCAGGTGCAGTCACTATTCCCTACACAATTGGGACTATGGAATTCACCAAAGCACTATGTGATCTGGGAGCAAGCATTAATTTGATGCCACTGACTATTTATAGAAATTTGGGTCTGAGAAATCCTATACCCACCAACATGAGACTCGTGGTGGCGGATAGGTCAGTAAAGTGACCTGTTGGCATTCTGTATGATGTGTTGGTGAAGGTTTCCAACTTTATATTCCCTGCAGACTTTATCATTCTATATTATGAGATAGACTTTGAGGTGCCTATAATCTTGGGTCGACCTTTCCTCATAATCGAAAGTGTGCTGATTGATTTGAGAGCGAATGAGCTCTTATTCAGGATGAACAATCAAGTGGTGCAGTTTGATATAGCTAAATCAATGAAGCATCATGACGAAATAAGTGTGTTCTCAGTAGTTGATGTGTATTATGAGGACGAAGAGGAGGTGCCCATAATTGAGCAACTTGTTATCGAACCTTTAGACGCGGTCATGATGAATTATGATAGTCAAGGCATTAGGGAATATGAAGATACCATTTGTGCCTTATCAAGTATGGGTTCATATCCTTATGCTCCTAAAAATCTAGACCTTGACCTAGCTAATCAGCCAAGCCATCTATAGAGAAATTAAAGGAATTGCCTGGGCACTTATGGTATGTGTTTTTGGGAAATGGGAACACGCTAGCTGTTATTATTACAACTGATTTGGATGAACAACAGGTGAGGCACAAGAGAGCTACAGGGTGGACCATCACAGATATTACTGGCATTCTCCTAGGCATCTGCACACATAAATTTCAGCTTGAAGAGGATTGTATCCCTACCATAGATCATCAGCGCCATCTTAATCCACCAATGCAAGAGGTGGTTAAGAAGGACATTATTAAACGGTTAGATACAAGAGTGGTTTACCCTATTTCTGACAGCAGGTGGGTGAGCCCAGTTCAATGCGTACCCAAAAAAGAGGGTATGACAGTAGTTGCTAATGAAAAGAATGAGTTGATTCCACTTAGGCCTGTAACTAGGTGGAGAGTTTGCATAGACTACCGCAACCTAAATTCTTGGACTCTAAAAGACCTATTTTCGATACCCTTTATGGATCAAATACTTGATCGATTAGTTGGCAGAGGGTGGTATTGCTTCTTGGATGGTTATTCTGGATACAACCAAATATGTATTGCTCCTGAAGATCAGGAGAAGACGACTCTCACATGCCCATATGGCACCTTTGCATTTACAAGGATACAATTTGGGCTATGTAATATACCCGCCACTTTTCAATAGTGTATGATGTCTATCTTCTCTGACATGGTGGAGGACACCATAGAGGTATTCATGGATAATTTCTCTGTGGTGGGTGATTCATTTGAGATGTGTTTGGACAATATGAATAGATCCTTGCAAAGATGCTTTGAATTTAATTTGGTGCTTAATTGGGAAAAAATGCCATTTTATAGTCAAGGAGGGCATCGTTGTCGGCCACAAAATTTCTGAAAGGGGGATAGAAGTTGATCGATCAAAGGTAGAAGTTATTGAGAAACTACCACCTCTTATTTCAGTGAAAGAAGTGCATAGTTTTCTTGTACATGTTGGCTTTTATCGGAGATTTATAAAAGACTTCTCAAAGATTGCAAATCCACTTTGCAAACTTTTAGAGAAGGGGGTGAAATTTGCCTTCGATGATGAGTGCTTGAAGGCATTTGAATGCCTTAAAAAGAAGATGACTGAGGCCTCTATTGTTATTGCACCTGACTGGGCAAAACCATTTGAGATCATGTGTAATGCAAGTGGTGTTGCCCTTGGAGCTGTATTGGGGAAAAAGAGGGACAAACTATTTTATCTGATATATTAAGCTAGCAAAACACTGAATGGAGCACAGAAAAATCACACTATCATTGAACAAAAACTTCTGGCTGTAGTGTATACTTTTGAGAAGTTCAGAGCTTATCTGCTTGGGACCAAAGTATAGGTCCACACCGACCATGTTGCCTTGAGGTATTTGATGTCTAAGAAGGATACTAAACCAAGGCTGATTAGATGGGTATTGCTACTGCAAGAATTTGACTTTGAGGTCAAGGATAAAAAAGGTTATGAAAAACAGGTTACAGTTTATCTATCTAGAATGGAGGGTGAACAGGAAAGTAGTGATGAAGTAAAGATAAATGACGCATTCCCTGATGAGGAGATCTTGGTTGCCTCTATGGAAAATTTGCCTTCATATGCGGATTTTACAAATTATGTTGTGAGTGGGGTCATCCCATAAAACCTTTCTTTTTATCAAAGGAAAAAAGTTCTTGCATGATGTCACGCATCACTTCTGGGATAAGTTGTATCTTTTTCGGTGATATATTGACAATATTATAAAGAGATGCATGCCAGAAGTGGATGTATTATGCATATTGAAAGCATGTTATGCTTCCTTAGTCGGGGGTCACCAAGCAGGTGACCGAACGGCTAGGAAGGTGTTGCAGAGTGGCTATTATTGGCCAACATTGTTCAAGGATGCCCATGAGTTTGTGCTAAAATGTGACCAATGCTAGAGGCAGGGGTCAATCTCTAAAAGACATGAGATGCCCTTGGCTAAGATGCTTGAAGTGGAATTATTTGATTTCTAGGGCATTTATTTCATTGATCCTTTTGCGAGCTCGTATGGGATAAAGTATATTTTAGTTACTGTTGACTACATCTCAAAATGGGTCGAAGCTGTGGCCTTGTCTGATAATGAAGGGATATATATATATATATATGTATATATATCTTGAAGAATATCTTCTCATGCTTTGGAGTACCACGTACTATCATAAGTAATGGACAATCTCATTTTTACAACAAAATATTTTTAAAAACTTTGGCAAAATATAAGGTGAAATAGTATAGAGTGGCTACTCCATACCACTCACAAACCAGTTGGCAAGTAGAGGTATCAAATCATGAGATTAAAGCCATCCTAGCCAAAATGGTGAATGCTAGCCAGAAAGATTGGTCTCAAAAGCTTGATGATGCCTTGTGGGCATATCGGACTACTTTTAAGACACCCATTAACATGTCATCATTTCAGCTGGTCTATGGAAAAGCATGCCACCTACCAATAGAGCTGGAGCACAAGGCCTTATGGGCACTCAAAAGGTTGAATCTGAATTGGAAGGAAGTAGCAGAGCTGAGACTGGGGCAACTGAATGATATGGATGAATTTCGTCTCTAGGCCTATGAACGAGTAGATCTGTATAAAGAAAAGATAAAAAAGTACCATGATTGGAGAATAGAGAAACGAGAATTCCAAAAGGTGACTTGGTGATTCTATTAAATTCTAAACTCAAATTGTTCCCGGATAAGCTAAAATCTAAGTGGTCAGGCCCTTTTAAAGTTAGTCAAGTCCACTCATCTAGAGTAGTGGAACTTGAAAACGAAGACGACAGTACCTTCAAGGTAAATGGGCAATGTGTCAAGCTTTATATTGGCCCGAAAGAATAAGTGAAAAGTATCACTATTATCTGTCTTGATGAAGTCTAAAGTAATCTATATACCTAAGTCATGCCATGACGTTAAACCAGGCATTGCATGGGAGAAAAACCATGACCCCCGAGATAGATCCACTCCAGGTATACTCTAACTGTTAGTTTAGTTTTTCTTTGATTTTGAGTTAAGGGTGTAAGGTAGTATGTTGTTGTAACATATTTTGTGGTAACTAAGATAAATACAAGTATAGAAAGCAGTTGACATATTTTTGATTTATTTTTAAACAGCTCTCCAATGTTTTATTTACAAAGACAGTGTGAATTACATTTACTTGTGACCATTATGAATCTTGTTGTGGCATTAGTTCTAGTTGCTTGATGATTATTGTTGAACAATTGCATGAACTAGATAAGTGATACTCTATGATATACTTGTGTGTCATGTGTGTGTGAGCAACTACTTTATTCCCTCTGTATGCTAAAGCCAGAACTTGCCTGGTTAGTCTTACCATGGTTAAAGGATAGGGGTTAGGAAAGGATTATAGGCCGTTTATTTGATTAACCCACTTTAAGCCTAAATAGCCTTCCCTATGTGTATCATATCCCTTGATCCCTATTTTAAGCCAAATTAGCCTATTTCTTTCTTATGATACCTTTCACCTTCCCATTTATACTATAATGAACCTGTTTTAGCCCTGGTCCTCCTTAGACACTGTGCACCTTGACCTAGGAAAATCGCGTAATTTGAGGGTGGATATCATAGGGGTACATGGTGTAAGAGGAGTATGAAGAAGGATGAAATAAAGGAAAAAGAATAAAAGTTGGGTTCTATTAAAAAAATGGAGAGAGGTACGCAACTTAAATATGTGCGATCAATAGAAAAGAGAACTAAAAAAAGGTTAATAAGTGAGCCCCAAGAGAGTAGAGTAGTATCAAGGAGGCATAGTCACTCTAAATATCCTTGAATATCATACCAGCCCCAGCCTACATTATAAACCTAAAAGAAGTCCTATTGTGATCCTAGCTGGCCTATCTGAAGGACTTGGTAATAAAAATAAGGGCTAGCCTATAGTACTTGGCATACACTAATTGGAGCTTCATTTTGAGAGTGACAGTCTTTTGAAGATCCCCACATTTATATTTTTGGTTTATCATATGTGAGGAGGGGGATTTCTTTGTTTTGAGGGCACAATGGTATTGTTGTTAGCTACTTGCTTATTTAGATAGTGCAGGATTAGTATATGAATGGTTTCTTTGGTGAAGAGTGATGCCATCGCTTGAGTCCTTTATGTTACATTATTGTTCTTCAATGACATACATAGTTGGTTTTAATTGGATTGACCTAGGTGGTGATAACTATGTTTATGCTTAAAAGAGAAAATTGCTTGCTGAATATGCTATGTATTCTCTTAGTTGGGCTGAGTTACTTGAGGACAAACAATTGTTTTAAGCTGAGGGTGTTGATGTGTGAGCAATTGCTAACACATTTAAGACCTTTAACCAAGAATAATTGCGAAGTCTTAAAAAACTTTTGTCGTTTTTGATTTGTTTATGTCTGATCTTATAGTTTAACCTGATGGGATGGAGAACCAACAAGAATGGAAGCAAAGAAGTTAAAATCTGGAAGAATCTGAAGAGAAGTGTGGCTGACGACATCTATGATAAGTCGTCAGCCCTATGATAGGCTATCACGGTTGTCGTCAAACTTAAGCATAAGTTGAAGCCTTTGATGACATCTGGTGATATGACGTCAAAATTATGATGCGTCATCATGAATGTCATCATCCTTAACCAGAGAATGGGAGTTGAAGAGAAGCTGCGATGACATTTTGTGATAAGGTGTCAAGATGGTGATAAGACATCAGGAGCACCGTCAGACTTAGGCAGAACTTGGAAGCTGAGATGAAGTTTTGACGACATTGGTGACAAGCCGTCAAACTCTTGATACGTCATCATCCTTAGGCAGTAAGAGCCAAAATTGCAGAGTAGCTGATGACATCAGTGATAAGCCGTCAGGTTGGTGATAAGGCATCAACGTTATCGTCAACATTAGACAGCAGAAGCCAAAAGTGCAGAGGAGTTAACAACATCCATGATAAGCCGTCAGACTCTTGATTAGCTGTGACGGATGTCATCGTCTATTCCGAGAAAAATCTACAACTTTAATTTTATTTCCTTATTTAAGTTGAACTATTTAAAGCTTTGTTTTAGGGTTTTCTAGAAATTATTCATTCATTCAGCAGCTTCATTATTCAAAAATGAGAGTTTGATACTTTGAGTCTTGGAGAATATTTTCCGATCTCTCTTTCTCTGATTTTTTTTTTGGATTCGAACAATACAACTATTTTGGGGATTTTCCTTTGTGATCTAATCTACGATTCACTGATTATTATTCATCCCTATAAGTTAATCTTCTCAACTATGAATTCAATTATGTATTTCGTTCTTTGCATAATGAGTGACTAAACTTCGTTAACCTGAATTATGGGATATAGGGTTAGGTCATGATGCTGTGCTAAACACTCAAGATTTAATAGGTGTTAGGATTTCTTGATAATTTTGAGATTTTAACTAACATCTGTTGGTTGAAAATAGTAGACACACCTACTTTGATTTGCTTGACAAAGTAATCATATACAGTAAGAAGTGAATTATCAACAGGGACTCGAAAATACTTCGTTTAATAATCAGCGATGTAACAAGGTTGATTAACCTGAGGTAAAATCTGGGCAGTGAATAGAGATTTACTAAGTTCGAGAGGATTAGAAAATTAGATACTTAAATAGGTCGAGAGACATTTGAGCATATCATCGATAAAGATAGCTTGTTATTTCATATAATCTTGGTTATAAACATCGAAATTAAAGTGACAAACAATCGTTTGTGAAACTTAAACCCCCATTTCAGGAAACGTTAAACTATCAGTAAATTAAATCGTAAATGACTTGATTTCACACCATATTTCCTGTGGGATTCAACCCCAACCTAGTTGGGTTTTATATTGGCAACGATCGCTTACACTCATTCAAGAGTGTAGTTTGAGCGTTATCAGGAGATATTGTAATAACCCAAAGTTTTCTAACTAATTTTGTCTTAAGAATGTCAAATAATAGATTCTAAATTGAATGATGTTTATTTCATGAGGAATTTTCAAGATTTACAATTTTTGTCATGTGAATAATTCAATAAGTTTTCCATCGATATAAAATTTGCCTAAATGCGATAATCGGGTAAGAAGTTATGACTATTTCAAGTTCCCATCGTAAAACAGCGTCATATTAGTCAGTAGCGCACCGCACCACAGGAGAAAATGGCAATTGTCAAATTCTAGTTGGGGTGTGCGATAGTGGCTCATAGCGCCAAACTTCCAGGTCGCAAATGAATTGGAAACGCGATGGCTCCGCATCGCGCCATCCCATAATTTCCCAGTTGTCAAATTCCAGTGACACAACACGATAGTGCCGCGTCGCGCCAGGTGTCCAATTCGGGAAAATTTAACTGAATTTAAAAGACGCATCCAGGTTTAAAAGAGTTAATTTCTCACCCCTATTTAAATCCAATAACACGTGATTTAGCCATTTTTCACCCAAAATATACTAGTTTCTCTCAAATTTCTCTCAAGAACAAGCTAGGGTTTTAATTAGGGATTCAATTTCAAGAAAATCTCTCTATCAATCTTTTTTAAATCAAGAACTAAGGTATGCGTTGTATTGATTTATGAATTCCTTTCATCCATAAAGCTCAAGAACCCTATTTTAAATTATGAATCATGATATTTATGTTATGGGTTGGTTGTAACCATGTTTATCTTGTTATATGATTCCCAAGTTGGAATATTTATGTGTTTTTCATGAAACTATATTTGAAAGTGAGTGGAATTCATAAATTGAATTATTTATAATGTATCAATTTGATGATTAGGCCTATTCCCTAAGGGTGCATGCAAGGTGTTTGATAAAATACCTAGGAGGGTAGAAATTATGCACTATAGCTTAATTGTGATCCAAAATGACTTCCATGTTATTCTTATGTATTGAAATTATTTGTCGGATTGCTCATGAGTTAGCCATATGAAATTATGTTATGTATACATGCTATCTTATTCACGTACCAAGCTATGATAATCAAATGCCCATTAAATATCATTAATTATTGTATTATGGATTGTTGATGTTAGTTATGTATTCAAGAATGTTATGCCTTGTCAGTTTTCTTCCATCAAGTCCTCAGTCAAGTCATGATCTATAGAACTCAGTCAGTCATGTGACTCAGGAAACCTCAGTAATACAGTAATCTCAATACTATTCCATCAGTAAATAAAACTCAGTTAATTCAGTACAATTTAGTTCAGTAATCTATGATCAGTTTCTATTCATATGGGAGAAGGAATTAGCACCGAGTGAATCCAAGGATGGGAACACATACTGTCAGATGAGGGTGTGATTCTTAGAAGTCATCCTTGTATTCCAGAAATATATAGCCAGCATAGGTTGAGACATCAACACTGTCAAATGAGGTTTTTTGAGGTGGATAAGCACTGTTAGATGAGGGCCCCACCATTCTCTTTTGAGGAAACTATCAGATGAGCGTCACTCACAGCTTGTCCTTACCAGTGGCGCGGTATTGATACCCTTCCAATTGGGGTTATAGATTGGACCCTAACTCAGCCATAATAGCGTATTAGGGGCATGTCGGTTAGATAACTACTTTCCACAGTTTCAGTTACAGAATCAGGACTATCAGATACAGTCAATTAATCTCAGTATTAGAACTCAAATAGTTCTATAGAATTTAGGATTGTCGGATACAGTCAACTTAGAATAGTACAGAACTCAGCTAGTTCCATCAGGTACAGTCACTCATGTTATCAATTATATCAGCCATCAAAACTCAGTTATTAGTCATGTTAGTTATCAATAAATTCATGTTATCACGATCTCAGATATAGCTACTACGTATTCATGCGTATATTCTCACGTTCATGCTAGTCAGTTAGCTAGTATTGTTTATGCATATGAACCCCATGCATTCATCCTACCTCACATGCATACCAGTACATTCAAAGTACTGACGCATTTGCGCTATGGTGTCTTATACCATAGGTTCAAAAGCACGAGCTCTAGAGCATCAGTAGCATTCTAGTCTCAGTAGTCAGAGTTAGCAATGAGTCCTCATCTCTCGAGGACATGATCACTTATTTATTATCTCATTAAGTAATTTATTAGTTGGGGTTTGTTGGGGGCATATCCCATCAACTCCTTATTCAGACAGTTCAATCAGTTAAAAGCTTTCCAGACTATCATGTTATTTCAGTTTTGTTTTGGGTATTTCATACCCCATTCAGATGTTTTATCTTTATCAGTTATGTTATATTTTTGAACCTTATGGTCTTTCAGTTCATGTTTCTGCAATCATACAGTATATTATGCAGTATATAGGTACAGATATCAGTCATGGGTTAGCTTATGGTCCTTAAGAGTCATGAGCATCATGTAGCATTCTGAGTACCAGATCTGGGGCGTTACATGAAGAAATACCAAAAAAGAGGGGCTTTCGTATGGTATTCATTGATCTTGAGAAGGCCGATGACAAAGTTTCAAAGAAAGTTCTTTGGAGATTCCTAGAGTCTAATGACTTAAATTAGGTCGATAAAGGACATTTCTGATGGCTCTAAAATATGTTTTATAGTGGAAGAAGGAGACTCAGAGCACTTTCATGTGGAAAAGAGGTTGAACTAAAGATCAACCCTTAGTTTGTTCCTCTTTGCCTTGGTAATGAATAATTAACGTGGTACATTCAAGAAGAAGTGCCTTGGCGTATGTTATTTATGGACGACCTAGTACTGATTAATGAGATGTATAACAAAGTTAATGCTAGGTTGGAGGTGTTGATACAAACTCTAAAAGATAAAGGGTTTGTATTGAGTAGGACCAAAATAAATTATTTGGAGTGATAATTCAGTAAGGGGTTACATGAGACATGCATAGAAGTACGGCTTGAAACATAGCCTATCCCGAAGAAAAATAATTTCAAGTATTTTAGCTCAATAGTCCAGGGAAGTAGGAACATCGATGATGATATCACACTTCATAGTGGTGCGGTATAGATGAAGTAAAAGCTTGCCTCTAGAGTCTTTCTTGATAAAAAGATACCACCAAAACTCAAAGGTAAATTTTATAGTGTGGTGGTTAGACAGATATTGTAGTATAGGGCGATGTGCTAGCCGGTAAAAAATTATCATATTTAGAAAATGTGTGTTGCATAGAATATAATATTGAGGTGGATATGTATGCATGATAGGTGTGAAAAGATTAGGAATGGGGTTATTTGAGATAAGGTGAGACTGGCCTCCGAGATTGACAGGATAAGAAAAATTAGATTGAGATTGTTTGTACTCAGTAGGTATCATAGGCCGACTAAGCAAAGCAAAAAATTAAGATAAGTAAAATATATTACGAGCACGTCACTTGCAAATAGAAAAGTCCCAAATGGTAGCTCACACCGTCTCTACTAACAGTTCTAATATACATACAAGTACACAAAAATAGCATCAATGCAATTATAAAGGAGAAATGCATGAAACCAAATACAAGTCAAGAAAACTAAAGAAAAATAGGAAAGACGAATGTAAATGCACTACAATGCAGTGTGAATAGGATGAATGCTGAAAGTTATCACATGACTTTTCTTATACACCCACCGAACTTGCAGCTACTAGGTAGGACCCATGAGGGATTCGTTATCGATGTATTATATCTCAATTTGAATCCAACCTAATCAACAAATGACCTCCAAGTGTTTTTAAAATGTCATAACCAACCTTGCCTACAAATAACCTTGGCCAAGGATTATTCAAAAGGGCTTTTTTATCAAAATAATGTTTTTCAATGGTATCAGTATCTCATGAATGTATATGTATGTAATGAGAATATAATGCTCACAATCAACTCGATATATATATATATATATGTATGTATGTATATATGTATATATATTTATGTATGTATAAGTAAGCCTGGAAATCAGCTAAATATGTCCATAATTCATAATTATTAACTCTAATTAGGCACCATCAGAATAAATATGCATGCAAAATATCATTAATATCATATCAACAACTAACTCAGATATTTTATCATGATAATAGCACCAATGCTCAAATATAGCCTATATTAATAAAATAAGCCCCTGCTCGTGCGTCAAATCTAGAATAAAGGCATGTCAATACACAGATAAAGCTAATAATATCAACTCAAGCCCACACACGGGCAACACACAATATCAGATATCATAATTCAATAACAACAATAGATAAGCCTCCACACAGGCACACATTATATAATTAATCTCAAAATATAAATCCTATAGTTATTTTCCCTAATCCATAGCGTGTTTTACTTATTCATTAACTACCCAACTAAATCAGAAAGAAGTTAAACCATAACCTACCTCAAAATGATAAAATTTTAGTCTAAAGTACTTTAATAAGGATCCTTGCCTTTACTAATAGTCTCAGAAATCCTTGCCTCTGCTAATAGTCTCAGAATCATACTACAATATTCAAATATAGCATCTACTCATTAAAAGAAAGCTAACGATGCCCATATTACCCATATTCAGGTTGGGGCCAAAATAGGTTTGAAAATATGTTCAAAAATAGAGTTAAAATTAGAAATTTTATTATAAAAATATATTCCTCAGGATTATAGGAGTCTACAAAATAAAATTCATGCAAAAACAGATTAAAATCGAGGCCCAAAATGAAGAAAACCCCTTTTTTTAGACTTCATCGCTACAGCCCCCCAATTTTCACGTTGAAATTATGATTTACAGATGTTTTTGAAGATATAAATAATGTAAACTACTGAGATTATGAGTTTAGAAGTTTTCCTTACAAAAATCAACATTGAAATCCTCAAAATTGCCTTTTTCAAAGCTTGGAGGTCCAAAAATAGGATAAAATTGTGAAAATTGAGTATTTATATTATTTAGTGAACATTACCTCACGAACGCGGTTAAACCTTCATGTTCACAAGGGTTGATGCTAAACATACAGTTAAATTGGCCCTCATGTTTACGGCCAAGGCAGAACATTTTCCAAGACTGATGAATTAAGCCTTCTCATTCTTGACAGTCTTATCGCGTCTGCGATGAAGTATTTCATTGCACTTTGTGATCGCGACCACCATCTCATGATAAGGATGAAGGGTGATTTCCTTATCTGCATTTGCACCAGGTGCCCGTGTTTGCAAAAATGGATCCATGCACCAGACATCAGCTATGCACCAACTAATTTAGCATGGTTTCGAATGATCTGGACAAACCATCAAAATTCATTCGGGACCAGGCAGAATTAAATCATATATGTTACTAGGTTAATTTCAATATTTTGGGCTCAATGGTTATGTTAGATAAGTTAAACAATGGTTATTTTTACAAAATTAACCCCCAGAATCCCGTTTGATAATTTTCTAAATGGTGGATCAAGATGAGATTTAAATTGTGGATTGAGATGAGATTTAAAAGACCCAAAACTGAACCAACTCCGCTACTAACCCAAATTCGACATTCTGGATTTGCTAGTGCAGTTTATTTTTTTCCATCCAACACTTAGAATAATAAATGTTGAAAGAAGTCAACTGCATAGTTTTTTGAGTTTCTAAAAACTACAAACTCGCACAAATCATTACTAATCGCACCAGAAACCATGTCAACCATTCCTGAACCTTAAAATCATCATGTAGTAACTACGAAAAAGGATAAAATGGTAAAACCCCTAGAAATAGAATTCAAGTCATTACAAAATCTTCTCTCCTACACCACCAACCATTTCTAAACCCGAGCTCGAAGTAAAAAGTTATGATCATTTTACCAATAGGCAGCAAGTTGGTAGTCTCACTAGAAGAAAGTGTGTTTCACACTTCACCCTACACAGGCCCGAAAGATCTTTTAATTTTTACTTATTTGAAGGGACATTATGGCCTTTTCATTTTAGAAACTGTCCTTCCCAAGCTTACAATGCCTCAACTCATCAGTCACTTGAGAGATTAAAATCCTCTCTTTTTTTCTCACACACACAACCCTCCAGATTCAAGAAAGAGTTAAAGGTTAGGGCTTCTCTTCAAGATTCTTCCGTAAACTCAAAAATCAAGGTATGCAAGAGCAACATCTTTCATGAGGGAAATTCCATTCTTCTCCATAATTGAGTCTAAATATCAGATTGAGTTTTTATTTAAAGTTAGGATTCTAAAGTTGAAATCTAATAATTACCCTTTTTGATCTTTTGATGAAATTATTAATTTGTTCACTTTTACTGTGAGTTTTATGAATCTTGAGGTATCTCTTCGTTGATTTTTATTACTTTGTTAAAGAGGTTTCAGAACAAATTTTCTAAAATTGTCTTTGTATGATTGAAAGTATATTTCATGGTTAAATTGAAATTAATTTTATAAGTTCTTGGAATATTTGATTAAGGGCTTAAAGATTTGCTTATGAAATTTTTTAAAGAATTTTATGTTATTATCGTGACTGCAAAAGTGAAGAAATTTATCACATCTTGAGAAATAAAGTAAGGTTATAAAGATTTTCGAGTCAAGGCTCATAAAGTTAGATTTATTCATGATGTGATATTTGTGCCAAGTATGATTTTTCATATTTTGTTTCAATCATGAAGTGATATTTGTGCTAAGAATGATTTTTCATATTTTTTTTCAAGATTTATATTTATGAGCAACTAGTATGTTATTGGGAGAACTATTTTACACCGAGATGGATATTGTTTAGATATACATACCCAAAACTACATTGCCACTCACTACAAAAAATAATTGGGTTTAACGACGAATTTTAGCGACAAACATATTTCTGTCGCTAAGTGGTGACAGATTAGCTAACAAATTACAATTTTATCTAAAAGGTGAAAAATAATTGACATATAATATTACGATGAATTGGCGACAGATATTCAAATTAGTCCCTAAAATTTGGCGCTAAATTTATCCGCCTCCATTTTAGCGACAAAAGCACAACAACCAAATATATCAAAAGTTAGAAGAAAATAGCGACAGATATTTTATCTGTAGTTATATCTTAGTTTTATATCTAGCAACAAAATTTGTTTCGTCACTACATTCCTCGCTCTATATGATTTAAAGTTTATTTTACGACACATTATACAGAACAAAGTTCGAAATATATTTTTCTCCTCTCGTTCTATTCGTCCTAGGGTTTCTCATCATTCTGCGGCGGCTCATCCTCTCCGACATCTCGCCCCTCTTCTGCACTTTTGCCCTCTTCAATTTTATTAAACTGATTTCAACCCCTCTCTTTCTTGTGGTAGTTGTTTCAGTCTACTCCATGAGTAACTCTTATCTAATTCTGTTGGGATTTAGAATTATTTCATTTGATATTTGATAATTCAGATAGTTAATTACTTTGAAAATGTTTTTTTATTATTAATTTTTTGATTTTAAGAAAAAACACATTTATGCTTTTTCCATAATTTTTGGTTCCGATTGATTTTATGGATTATGGTGTACAATTTCAACTGAAAAAGGTCTAGATTGAAGAGAAATGTGAAGATATCAAGAAACTTTGAATTTGCTGCTTTAATTGTGTAATTCTGGTGATAAAGCTGCTTCAATTGGGTTCGATATGCCATTTTCTAAGGACTAAAATGAATTACTTGAAAAAGTATTAATTCTATTCACTTTTTACACTCACATTAAAAGGAGAATTTTTTATTTTAAGAAAAATATAGCCTCTTTTCACCAAGTTATTGTTAACCATACTAGGTTACCTTTTCATATTTCATTAACTATTTCACGGAGATTAGAGATATTAATTTGCCAGGGGTGGATATAAAGTATTACTTACAAGATCAGTCAACTCAATAGCTTTTTCTTAGATCCTGTGTTTGTATTTGAAACTCCATTAAATATGTATAAATACTTAATAACAAATTCAGTAACTAAGACTAGCTATGAGTTCGATGGCAAGTTCTAAATTCAAAAACTTCAAATTCCGGCTTCACCTTTGTTTGTTGCTGCAATGCTCAGAGCGATTAGAAGTATACTGAAGGAATGTAAAAGTTTTGAAATCTTATAAATAGAAAATATTTTTTAATATGCGAAGAATGATTAATTTAATTGCTAATATGAAGATGGCCTTCATACATTCATGAGTTCTTAAAACCCTTCTTTTAGAGTCTTTTAGTTTAGAGTCACATATATAAAAGATTGTTTAGTACACAGATAAAAAAGGAGAATGAAATTAACATAAAAAATCTAACATACGACGACGAGAATACAGTAACTCACTGGTACAATGTGGCTCCTAGGTGAAGTTACTAAGAATGATGTTAGTTCTCTAGTAAATTTTAAGTATATCATATATGTCTGTCTAACGGGACGGGACGGGTCAACCCGGAACCGGCCCCCTCTCTCTAACCGGGTGACGGGCCGGTGACGGGCCGGTTTTGGCCTTAACCGGGCCGGGCCGGGCCGGGCCGCACAGTAGAAAAAAAAAACCCACCCGGAACCGGCCCACTTAACCCAATCCGGTCAAACCCGCTAAAACCCGGTCAAACCCGGATAAAAACCGGTCAAATATACACTATATATACGCTATATACACAATCTATACATTAAATATACACTTCTATAGAAGATATATACAATGTATACATTAAATATACACTTCTATAGAAGATATATACACGTGTATACATTAAATATACACTTCTATAGAAGATATATACACGTGTATACATTAAATATACACTTCTATAAAAGATATATACACATGTATACATTAAATATACACTTCTATAGAAGATATATACACGTGTATACATTAAATATACACTTCTATAAAAGATATATACACATGTATACATTAAATATACACTTCTATAGAAGATATATATAATGTATACATTAAATATACACTTCTATAGAAGATATATACACGTGTATACATTAAATATACACTTCTATATAAGATATATAAACATATACACATGTATACATTAAATATACAGTTGTATAGAAGATATTAAAACTTTAAATTGATAAATAAAAAAAAATAAAAAACAACGACTAAGGAGTGAATGAATTTGTGGAATTTTATTGATTGCAAAATGATCCAAAATTTATAATTTACATGAATGAAAAATCTATAAATTATGCATCATTTTTTCCAACTCATTCATGTTAATATTAATTGGAATTTGCATAGGATAGTCGAAGTCAACGGGGGCAAACCCATGCATTGGACTTGATTCTGTTGAGTTCTCCCGTGAAGTCATTATTTCTTCAAGTTTGAGGTCGTCGCTTGGCTCTGGTTCCATTCCTTGGTTTCTTCTTTCTGCTCTAATCCAATCTCTAAGGCAAACTAAAACATTCATTGCGTTGCTTCCCAATGAGTGTCGGTTGTCTCCAAGCTGCTGTCGTCCCTGACTGAAGGCGCTCTCTGATGCAACGGTTGACATTGGAACATTCAAGATATCTCTGGCTAATCTTGAAAGTACAGGATATTGTGATTCATTATTTCTCCACCAATCCAGCGAGTTGATCCGTCGTCTGCGATCCTCTGGTGGCGTCCGCAGATAATATTTCAGCTCTTCCCGATAAGTTGATGTGTAAGCTCTCTCATCCACACTGTTCCAACAAGTTAAATCATAAAACGAATCAGGAAAACCACTATGTGTCGACCTTTTAGAAGATGATGGCTCCTCGGGAGGATGAGGAGCGACAGTTGGACTGATATTTGTAGGTACGGCTGAATCAAATAAATCAGCATAGTGATTATATAATTTTTCTATATAATCTTTTGCATCAGCCGTAGCCGTCCACAAATCAGGCTGCTCTTGTTCAGACTCACGGTTAGTATTTATTTCTAAGTTAGCATAAATAAGAGTACTAAAGTGACACATATGATTAAATTTCATGCAAGGATTTAAAATAGCACCAACCAAGTAAATAGGGGGAATCGGGAAGAAATATTTTTTAAATTTCGTAAACATAGCGCCAACAGCTTCTTTATAACCTTCTTTATTTTTATATTGTTGGAGCAAACCAGAAATTTCGGCTATATATGCCAAAATATTACAAACAGTAGGATAGTATGCACCGGAAAATTCAACCGTAGCTACATAAAATTTTTCTAAAAACTTAACAAGATCATTAATTATAACCCAATCAGAATTATGTAACATGCAATCAGCAGAATCAGCAAAAGAACCACAGTGTTGGTTAAAAGTTAGTGTAATAGGAATTCTATATTTATAACAAGTTTTTAAAAATTCATACGTAGAATTCCATCTAATATCAATTTCCTCAGGCATTAAAATCGGTGTAAGTCCATTTTCTTGACATTTTACTTTAAATTCTTTAATTCTCGCTCTACGATTATTTCCTTGAATGAAACCTACGGCAAGACGAATTTTTTCAATATAAACCTCAAAAAAGTCAAGACCATCTTTTACAATTAAATTATAGATATGACATGCACACTTAATATGGAAAATTTCAGGAAAGGGTGGAGATAACGTAGATTTTATTTTTGTTATAGCATTCTTGTTGTTAGAAGCATTATCAAAAGCAATACATAAAATTTTATTTTCTATACCATAATATCCGGCAATTTTAATAATAGAATCAACAATAAATTGTCCAGTATGTTTGCGATCTTCATCATATAAAAAAGCAAGAATACGTTTTTGCATTATGAAATTACTATCCATCCAATGACAAGTAACGGTTAAATAATCATTTTTATTAACAGCACGACCAAGATCAGAAGTTAGGGACAATCTACATTGAATATTTTTTAAGAATGTTGATAAATAAAAACAATATTGTGAATGGAGTTTAAAAATATCAGACCGACAAGTAGTTCTAGGAATACCATTAAGCATAGGATTATAAATTGCTTGTATATAACGGATAAAAGCATCAGAAGAAGGAAAAGTAAAAGGCAAACAACCCACAGCTACCATTTTAGCTATTTCTTCCCGGTCCCTCAATTTATTATACTTTTTCGCTACTTGACCGGTTGTTGGGTCCATTCTAGTTTGCGTTGACCCACTAACATCCCCACCACCTTTTGCAATATTTAACTCTCTTTTGTGATCTTCAGCTATATGTCTCATTAACGTACCCGTACCCCCTTGCTTACCGCCACTTCTATGCTTATATATTTGTTGACAAATATTGCACTGCACCTCAATATCTGATATACGTTCAAAAAATTGCCATGCAATACTAGTTCTTTTACGGGGTTTTGGGGCACTGGGAGGACGGGAAGGGAGATTAACTGATTCAGATCTAACGTTAGCATCTCCTACTGCGGGTGTTTCAGCAATATTTTCATCATCTTCGTCTACATTAACTGCATCTACTTCATTTTCTTCTTCTATACCGTAATTTTCTTGAAATTCTACATAATCCATATCGTGAGCACCTACACCTATTTCTTCCTCAAAAGGTGTACCAAGCGGTACCGGAGGCGAAGTCACACGGGTATATCTATTACTTGAACTACCTCTACCGCTAATAATTCACTTTTTACTACCACTACCGCTTCCGGGACAAAAATTTTTAACACCTTTAGCAGGGAGGTTTTTTAATTTATCCATAATATAAATTAAATTAAACTAAAAATATTCAAAATACACAAATATAACAAAATTAAATATTAAACAGTTAATACAATAAATAAAAATTAAACGTAAGAGATGGAACGACAATACCAAATTTTGGAAGTATCCGAAGATTGCGACTTTAGAAACTTCCGCTCTTACTTTGTAAACGAAAAATTAAAAAATTAAAGTGAACACTTTAAGAAATTAAATATATTGAATATTTGAGAATTGAGAATTGAGATTTGAGAGAGAATGAGATTTGAGAGAGTGAAAAATTGTGTGAGAAATGATTTGACGTTGTAGGGTATTTATAGATTTATTTTGAGGATTAAAAAATATTTTATATTTTTTTTTTTTTTTTTTTAATCAAATGGGCCCAAACTAGCCGTTTGGACCCAAAAACGGTAATATTACCGTTGGGCCAACGGCTAGTTTGGCCCAACAGTTTTTTTTTTTTTTTTTTTTAATTTTTTTGGGTTACCGGGCCGGGCCGGGCCGGTTAACCGGCGGGCCTGGACCGGGTTGGTCCGGGCCGGGTTAACCGGGCCCAATTTTTTTAAAAAACCAGACCGGTACCCGGTACCCTAAAGCCCTAGGGCTTTCCGGGCCGGGTCAAACCGGCCCGGTTTGGTGTTTCGGGCCGGGCCGGGCCGGGTCAGCCCGGCCCGTTTGACACCTTTATATCATATAATGAATCATTATTAGTTGTTAGTTTTTCTCTAAATAAAAGTATAGCCTAGTTGCTTCCTTTCAAATGTTTGTCATGAATCCTGTTATATCACGTTGATCACCTCCGGCTGTGAAATTGTCATCCTGAATTGATAAAAGATGTGTCTATCCTCACCATGTAGCTCTCACGTAGCCTTGAGAAGATTATTTTTGAAGTAGGCTTTTATCCCTAAGCCCATGTGGAAGAGGGTTGTAGTGAGCTTAAAACAATGACTGATTGCCTCTTATAGCTAATTTATATATTATTATATTTAAAAATATCATGCTGCTAACTTGACCTAACTGGTTAGCAATATTAGCTTGATCTAACTGGTTACTGAAGTCCAGTATAAATGTGTCTTTGTTGAAATTTTAAACTTGATGTTAAAAGTTGATTTTCTTTTAATCATTTTTCTGTATTATTTTGCTGGAATTTTCAGACTCGTGTTGAAATTATTTTACTACTATAAAAGAAGTTGAAGTTAACTAGTGTTGCATAACTTAGAAGGCAGTCTGATTGTCTTTGAAGTCATTCTGATTGTCATATTAGACTAACTGTCTTATTTATTTCAATACTAAATAGGAATATGGTATGAGAGGCTGGACGAGGGGCCTTAGTTCTAGTTTCATAATTGGTGCGGATAACTTCCTTTCAACTAAGTTCTAGTTTCATAATTGGTGCGGATAACTTCCTCTAGTTGGAAAGTATTATAAGAGATGCAATTATATCATATATAGTATTCAAATTTACTACGTATCATCTGGACATGTATAGATTACTCTAATCTTTTGTGTTGGTTTCTTTCCTTGCACTCTATTGATTATTTTATTAAATTTTAACTATGTGAAGCTCTTGTAGAAAAAGACTTCTATCAATTTAAAATTTTCATATTATTTAACTAATAGAAAGATTGCAATTGCGTATTTATCAGAAAGCACAAATGACTCTAGATTCATAAGTAGATTAATAGAGAGCAACAACTACAACTAATAACCTTAGCATATGAATTCATGGAGCAACTTTAGTATTGTATTATTGCTTAGTAATTAATGTTTTGCCTTGGCTGCTGGAAAATTGTATTTTCTTTTTTTTGAAAAAATGTTCAGTTTTCACCCTGAACTATACACGAAATTACTGAGACACACTCAAAATTTAAGAGGGTTCTATTACTCACTGTATTAATTAAAATCGTATTTTTGACAACCTTAGTGCCTACGTGGCACATTAGTGAATCAACACTGAAGGTCCACGTAGGCAAACATATGTGCCGCATAGGCACTAAGGTTGCAAAAAATATGACTTTAATTAGTCCAGAGGGGTAATAGGACCCTCCTAAAGTTCGAGTGTATCTCAATAATTTCGCGTATAGTTCAGGATGGAAACAAAGGATTTTTTCATTTTTTTTTTCCTTAAGAACTCATTTGTATTAAATGCTAGATCGTTGACTTGGGTGTTAGGCCCTTGGCTGTTGCATCTGTCAGTTATAGTTAGAGTTAACTGGTTATTTTGTCTAATTGTTTTTTCGATATTGGGCTGCTACTTCTTTAGTTTGTACTTTGTTGTTGGGTAGTTAGTTGCTAGCTCTTAGCTTTAGTCAGCTATTGTTTCCTACTTTTTTATCATCTGCTATGACATTAGATTTTTCATAAATTAGCACATAAAAGATTCGTTTGAATGAGGTATAAGGGATAAATAATCTCCATATTAATTTTAGGATGAGGTCATTCCACATTGAAGATGGAATAAAACCTCGGGATAACTTATCCTCAAATAAATTGTTCCCCTACCTAGCTAATTCCAATATTCTTGTAATTTAATAGACTACATATATAATTATTAAATACATCTGGGTTATTCTGTAATTAGTTATTCTTCAGTTCTCTATATATACAGCTGTAACCCCTTCAATATCAATAAGATCAATTATTATTATTAAATTATATCATGGTATCAAAGCTAGGGTTTCTTCTTCCGCCCAAACCCTAATCTCTCCTCTTTTCCGACGTGTGTGCGCCGCCGCCACCGTCTACACCACGCCGCACGGCCTCCCTCCTCCGCCGTAGGTCGGCGCCATGGACAAGGTTGTTGATCCTCTGTCAAATTTACCGTCTGGAGTAAAATTACTGCTCAGGAATCTCCACAATCTCATCCCCGAAAAATTATCTGACAACAACTACCCGGCCTGGGCACTTAACGTCCGCACCGCCCTCGCAGCCAACTTGCTGCTCGGATGGATTGACGGTGCGGAGAAGCAGCCGCCCGAGACAGCCGAGGAGGACGGCGTCATGCTCCCAAATCCCGACTACCTTCCGTGGATGATCGTAGACACTCAGATCCGAGCCTGTCTTCTCGCCGTTATTAGCTCCTCTGTGCACAAACACGCCCGGGGTTTTCTCACATCGGCTTCACTTTGGGACGCACTAGCCACAAGGTACAACTCTGTGTCCACGGGTCATATTTTTCAGTTACGTGACAGATTGCATACTCTTCGGAAGGGAACGAAGACGATGACTCAATACCTTGATGATGTAGCCTCTATTCTGTCTGACCTAGATGCTGTGAACGAGATTATTCCTGAACGAGACGTGGTGAATGCCGTGATACGTGGTCTTCCGTCTGGCTATTCCTCTCTCAAACAACATATTCGCCTCTCACCTGTCGAAATCACTCTGAATCAACTGTCTGGATGGCTTAATGCAGAAGAATTGAATCTAGACATGGAACACAAATTACTGCTCGGAGAAGCCAGTTCCACCCCTGGCGTCACGGCTCTTTACTCGGCTGGCAGCGGGGGCTCGGCCAGGGGTCGCGGTGACGATCGCCGTAACAAAGGGCGAGGCAGCGGCGGCGGTGACCGTCGGAACGCCGGGCAGCAAGGCAGAGGCGGGCCTCCACCGAGGGACGGCTTCCAGTCAGGCCGCGGACAGGGACGAGGAAACCAGCGGGGGCCCACACGAGATCTTCCGACGTGCCAAATTTGTGCTAAACGGGGCCATTCTGCGGCTAATTGCTGGTATCGTTATGATGACTCGCACAATGTAAATCGCCAGTCCGGCGGATCAAGGGCGATGCATGCGTCCACAAACGCTCAATCTGGCGATTGGTATCTAGACACAGGTGCTAACACCCATGTGACGTCGGATTATTCACAACTTCAAGCTCCTCATCCGTATCATGGCTCAGAAACTATTACAGTAGGCAATGGTCAATCCCTTCCCATCACAAACACCGGCTCTGGGTATGTCTATACCCCAAATGGTAAATTTCATCTCTCAACCCTTCACCACGTCCCTTCCCTCACATCCAATCTTTTATCTGTTTATCGCTTTACTAAAGAAAATAACTGCACCCTCATTTTTAATGACACCAATTTCCAGATAGTGGACAATACCACGAACCGGGTGCGGTACACGGGCCGCTGTGAGCATGGGCTATACACTTTTCCATCCAGGTCTCCGTCTGTTGTGAGTCAAGCCATTCTCTCGTCCACCTGGCATCGCCGGCTTGGGCACCCATCATCCGCCATCACCAAATCCATTTTATCTTCCTTAGGTTTTAATTTTTCAGGGAAATTACATTGCGAGTCCTGTTTAGTGTCTAAATCTTGTCGTTTACCTTTTTCACTGTCTGAACACAAGGCTAATTAATGAAATTATACACAATAATTTTTGACCGATTATGTTTATCTTATATTTTCCATTCTTTTGTTTCCTTTAATGGGTTTCATGATTTTATTCTTTAGATTTTATAATTTCTATTTTAAGCCCCCAAAAAATGACATTGTGGGTACTCTAGCTCTTGGATAGTATAATGTTATTGGTTATTAACACTAGATTTTAGCTATTTTTATTTGGCCAGCTTTCTTTGTTTGAGGATGGTTGCCAAATGAGAAGATTCTACACATAGTTTGAAAACATATAACAAAGAATAGATCCTATATACTCTTTCTAGGTTGCTTTTTGACTATAATGAATTGAAACCATTTTATGCATAATATTATTTAGAGAAAATATCCTATTATCTCCTGAACTATATCCAAAATGGCTGTGACACACCTTAACGTAAAAGAGGTCTTATTAGTCCTGAACTAATTAAAATTGTAATTTTGACATTCTTAGTGCCTACATGGCACATACATGGCATACACGTGTGCCTACATGGACACTTCAATGTGTTGTGCCACGTAGGCACTAATGGTGCCAAAATTACACTTTTAATTAGTTTAGGGAGTAATAGGACCCCTTTAAGTTAAGGTGTGTATTTACCATTTTGGGTATAGTTCAGGAGGTAATAGGGTATTATCTCTATTATTTATTATATATGCATAATGCAAGCCCTAAAGTGTTGCTTGATCTTTTATTCTCAGTGTTTGATTATAATCAGCTGTGATGAAGTTCAATACTGGAACTCAGAGTATTACGAGATTGGGGAAGAAAGATAATTTTGTGGCCTTGGTTCTCAAGAAACACACTATTATAACTTTGTCCTACTTCCAATTCTGAACATAACTCTCGAGCCTTACATTAGTCGTTTACTTTGCATTTCAAACACTATTCTATTAGTGGAAGAACGATTACAAACGTTAATGCTTTAGGAAAGATGTAATTTTGGATCAACTTTTTAGTCTTTAGAGGGCTATTTTGTATAAAATTTAATTGTAGTGCTTGTCGAATATCATTGCTTCTAATTTAATTTGTTCAATACGAATTTTGAATAATATATAAAAATATATGAGAGAAAAATAGCGCCATTTTCGTAGCTAAAGTAATATAAAATCATAAATAGTATTTATACAAATTGTGGCGAATAGATATGGAATTCCATCTAAAATTTCTCTATGATGAAATCAACAACTAAATTAGTGATAATTATTGTGATAAACAACTATCAAATTGTTTGTCGCTAAAATTAGTGACGGAATCATTTGTCGCTAAAATTAGCGACGGAATCATATTTCCCAACCCAGCCCATCATTGTTTTCTTTTTCATCAGCATACAATCATGATAACATGCGATACAGTCGGAAAAACCCGACTACAACAGCTTCAACCTGATACCAGCAAAAACATTATCAACCCACAAACAACGTGCAAGCATCGAACAACCACAACCCCTCAACAACAACGTTCAACTCATCCAAATGAAACTCCATCAAGCCGAGGTATGAATTTTCAAAAACCCAACAGAAAATATGTTGGTTTCGTACTACCAAAGTACGTATTACTCCAATTTCTATTGTCTTTGGAAGAATTTGATCCCCCTCCCCCCACCCACCCCAACCAAAAAAAAAAAAATATCACCCATGAATCCAACCTTTTTCTCATCCGGGTTCGTGAAATTCAAGAGCAAAAAGCTAATCCTTATCCTTTTCATTTCAAAATTTGTAATTTTCCCCTTTTCGAAAATACTGAAATTGCTCTCGATTTGTTGTTCCCACATCGGTGGGAGCTCAAAGGCATGACCCTCAATTTTCTCTATATACAGCTCATTGTTGAGCTAAAATTGGCGAAGTCTTAGAGGTGAAAATATGTGAGAAAAAGCCTTGAATTATTTTCAAATTTTGGTCGAAAAAACTTTGATTAATTGAATTTTGATCAAAATTCTTATAAGACTCTTTCGAGCCTAGAATTTCGATTAGTAGAAAAATTCTCCAGTGATGGTAGATTCCGACAAAGTCTGAGTCCTGTTTTGCTGCCCTGAATAAGGTAAACACACCTTTCCTTTCTAGTTTGTTATATTTTTTCTTCTTCATACCCTTTTTCATAGTTTTGTAATAGTAATCGTAGTTGGTGGGATTGTTTATTGTAGATAACCTTGAAGGCCATATGTTTATGTGATGAAGATTATGGCTCTTGATGTATTGATGTGTTAGCTTTATGTTTCTGGTTTTGGTTGTTCCATCGAAAGTCACTTTTCTGATTTTTTTAGTAATAATCCATAACTTTCTTTTAAGTCTGATTATTTTCATTGAATAGTTATTTCTAGATTAGTAATTCACGATTATCTGTACTACTACCCGTCGTTTTCTTTTAGCTTAACACAGTTTGGTATGGTGTTTTGATTAATGTGTCTATCCCGGTCTCTAGCCTACTGTCGGGGTTCTCTTTCTTAATATTTAAAATTCTTTAAGTGCTTTTCCTGGTCTAGGTACTATTTATTTTGTGGTTAGGTACGATATATGTCGTACAATCGATGTAGCTGTTGTTCTGTGTTAGCTGAAAAGCTCAAAGTCAGAGGGAGAAGCTGTATTTAAAAGTCCTAGCTTTATATCTATTTCTCTAATTCATGAATTGAGCATTGAACAACTTATTTTCTCTCAGTGTGTACTGTTACGTCTCTTCTAGCAATTAGATAGATATTCTATTCTAGTTTTAGTTTTTTCATCAAGGGATCAACTCTCATGTATGCTTAGACTTGTTTAATTCTAATCAGGGAAGTTACTAGCATTGATCAGGTAAAATCGTAGTGTAGATCCCTGTCTCCATTTTTGAAATCATGTGGTCTAGTTAAATTGACATGTTATCTCCTCAAATCTTATCTAATACTCCTTTTTTCACTGATTGTTTCATTTGTTGAATCTAAGTGCTCTTTGTATTGTTGGCAAAAATTATGTGTTTTTATTTAATAGGTTAGCTCACAAGTTACCTCTTGTTTTCCTTCTTATCATTTTCCATTTTCCATGAAAGAGTTAAATAGTCTTGTTCTTATTTTTATTTATGCCTCTGCTACGATTTAGACATGAATTACCGTTCTGGAGTTTGTCATGAGGCAGCTAAAGGTTCTAGTTTCTAGGAGGACTGTTTTGATGATGGAATCTTTTAATCAGTTTGTGAGATTTTTTCATACTATTTTGATTTTAAATATCGTATTTGGAGTCAAGTGCAAAGATACATACCCAATTTTCTGTGAAGAATGAGTTTATTTGCGAATTTTGTTTTGATATCTTAAATGATAAATTGTTTAATTAACTTTCATGTCTAGATTTATCTCTTGTTCCTTCACTATATTTCTTCTTCTCAGTTTTCTAAAAACTCCTTGTTAAGTTGGGAAATACTCTTGAGTTAGTATTGCAGATTTGTAAGAAGACCAAACCTTATTTTTGATTACTTGAAATATAAAAAGACAATCTCATGTGTAGTATGAAATTGTTCAAGATTATCTTTGGTTTAAATTAGTTGTGTTTTGTATTTATTTTATCGAATTAATTACTCTTATTACGAATAAACTTCTAATCCTCATTTTTTCTTTGGCGTGAAAAATTTGTTTGGGGTCCATGTGGACCTCCCTTTTCTTTTGCATTCATAATGGGCTAATAAGGCCCATCTCCTCGAGTCAGCCTCAAGACTAAGTTCTTAAGTCGGTTATACGGCGTACGGGTGCAAGAAGAAGAAATGGGTCAAAACCTCATTGGTGAAGTCGCTAACAGATTTGAAAAGTCTCGATTTTTATTATTGCTTTGTTTTTATTTATTTATTTATTTATTCATTAATTCATTTGGGTCTCGAAGTCAAAGTTGTAATTTAATACAGGTGAAACAGATTTTGAGCCCCAAAGGTCCGAAAATATAGTTTAGGATAGGTTACGGGCCAAAAGCTTAAACGCTTAGATTAGGATAGGTGCAAGTGGGCCAAAAATCCAAATTATTAAAGTATAACACAAATATCAACCCTTTTTGAAGTAATTGCACTCTCTCCCACTTTTTTAATTGCGTTACTCTCTCATCTTATTAATATACATAATATAGCCGACATATACATAACATTCTCTGTATATGTTGGGATTTTTGTAATATATTTAGGGAGTTGAGATTTTTTGTAATATTGAAAACATAAATTGTGTATTTGTGTAATTTTTAGATGATTAAATTAAGACAGGTTGTGGGTCGAAAACCCAATTAGATTAAGACAGGTCCATTTGAGAGATTTGGGCCTAATGGTCTTTCTTTTAGTTTCTCCCTTTCGCCATGCATGCTATTTGTTATCTCTTTCCAGAAACTTAGTTAAAATTCCCTATTAAGTTGTCAAAAAAATGATTTTGCATAAAACCTTAAAATAGTTTTTTACCTTAATCAATTTCTTCTCTAAATCTAAAAATAAATACCTTTTCAAAGTTAGTCAAAAAGTTATTCTCAAATAGCTTGAATAACCGCAAGTTAGCAGATGCTCTTGGTGCCTTAATAACCTTCCAAGAGTATTAATAAGAATCAGTTACTTGAAATTTTGAACTTAAAGGATATTTTTATTTTAAATTGTTTAAGTGATTTTTAAAGGTTTTCTTAATTTTCCTAAATAAATTAAGTGACCACTTTGTTTTCAAAAAATCGAGTTTGAAAACCTTTTTGAAAGCATTCGAATTTGTAAAATTTTAATAGTCATATTTTCTCCGCAAAACAAATGACACCTTCAACACTCATCAAAAAAATAATTATAAAAATATCTCTACTACCAACAAAAAATAAGATAAGTAGGGTATTATAACAATTCGATTAACTAATCTTTACATAAAAAATTCTCAAAATATAACTAAACATTCATCTACCATTTGTATTAAGCAAAACAGTTTCTAACAATAGACATGATAATAATAAACATCATATACAAAATTGTACATAAATATTATGGATCAAAAATAATAATTACATGAGTTATTAAGACATGAAAATAAAACATTTAAGGATAATTAAATCAACAGTGATTGTATATTGATGAATCGTGAAATAATATAGTTGTAACAATGAGAAAAAAAAAAAGAACTCATTCCTTTTTTATAAACAAAATTAAATAATGGACTTTGTAAACCATATATAGAACTCATTGCTTGTTATAAACATAATTAAATAATGGACTTTGTAAATTCTAAGTAATAATAACGGGCAATAAGTGATTGACATGTCTGCTTGTGTTGTCTTCTTTAGTTGCTTCAATCATAATTTTACTATATCATCCCTAATTAATTAGTATAAGTCATTTAAGTATTACAAAATTAATAATATTTAATAAAAAATTCTAACATAAAAATAAAATATTAAATTAACTCTTGATGTTTTGTGCTATCTTCTTCAGCCGCTTCAATCATAATTTTACTATATCACTCTTAAGTAATTATTATAAGTCATCTAAACATTAAAAAATTAATAAAAATTAAGTTATCTAAATTAGATAAAGGGCAATAAGCAGGCACGTCTACCTGCTTTAGGTGCTTCAATCGTAATTTTAATATATCATCCCTAATTAATTAGTATAAGTCATTTAAGTATTAAAAATTAATAATATTTAATTAAAAAGGTAAAATAGAAGTAAAATAATAAATTAACACTTGATGTTTTGTGCTATTTTTTTCAACTACTTCAATCGTAATTTTACTATATCCCCCTAATTAATTATTATAAGTCATCTAAACATTAAAAAATTAATAAAAATTAAGTCATATAATTATTATAAGTCATCTAAACCTTAAAAAAGTAATAATATTTAATAAAAAAGATAAATTGGAAATAAAATGCTAAATTAACTCTTGATGTTTTAAATTAACTTGACGTCTTATATGAGACCTATTTAAAAATTTTTCACAAGTATTTTTATAGTAATTTTGCTATATCACTTCTAATTAGTTTTTATAAGTAATTTAAGATACGTCTGCTTCGTTGTTTCAATCGTGATTTTTTTATGTCACCCCTTATTAATTTTTATGGTCATCTAAGCATTAAAAAATAAATAATATTTCAATAAAAAATAAAATACACACAAAATGATATGTCAATACAAAATATTTGGTTGATTATCGAAATTATGTTGGTGCCACAAAAATTACGATGGGACAGAGGAAGACATATGTAACATATCTATATCTAGAATATACTAAAAGTGTGAAGATCCTTACAAAAGTGATTTGAACTTTTTACCCTTCATTAAAAGATTCTTTTTTAGACAAAACTGTCTTTTCATTATTTTTTAATTTATTATTTAATGATTTATTTATTATATTAACTAGACTTCCTAAAATATATGATAGGAAAATTAATTAATAATTTCCTTTCTACTAGACGTCCTAAAATATATGGGACTTCTAAAATATATGGTAGGAGAATTAATTAGTATTTTTCTTTCTACTGTTCAATTAGAAAAATACTCCTAAAATAGGACTCTATTAAGAAAATATTTCTATAAATATTGAGATGTAAGTCAAACTAGAGAACAAATCGGTTTGCTTATTGGGAGAATATGATTGATGCCCATCTAACTTGATTCGATTGTTTGTCTAGATGGTGGGTGCTTGATTTTCTAACCCTCAACTTCTTCACTATTTTTGTCAGCATAATAGAATTTAACATGTGTGTATATATATGTCTTCTTTATTTTCATTCAAAATTATTTTTTAGGGTCAAAATTTTCGCTCAGATAAGAATTAGTTGGACCAAAATCGAAGCTTTGTGATCACTATTATATTTTTTTTATAGTTTACAGGTCGTAGATGAATATCGGTTGGCTTTGAAGAATTTCTTATGTAAATGTTAGGTTTAATTGTATTGTTTTGATATCTTTATTATCTTATTGTTCTATTTTAATTTACAGATACTAGATAAATGCGGGTCGACTTTGAAATTTTCTTTTAGGTAAAGGTTAGATTAATTGTGTTATCGTAATATCTCTATTAGTTTATTATTTTGTGGTAGTTTACAGTTTGTAAATGAATCTTGATCGGCTTTGAGAAATTTTTTTGTGTAAAATTTAAGTTTAATTGTATTATTTTGATATCACTTTTATCGTATTATTTTATTGCAGTTTACAGGTGATGGATAAATGTTGGTCAGTTTTGAGATTTTTTTTTTTTGTAAAGATTAGGTTCAATTGTATTATTTTGATATCTCTATTATCGTATTATTTTGTTATTGTTTACCCGTGGCAGATGAGTGTCGGACGACTTTGAAAAGATTTTTGTGTGTAAAGATTAGATTTAATTGTATTATTTTGATGTCTCTATCATTGTATTATTTTGTTGCAATTTACAGATGGTAGATGAATGTCGATCGACTTTTAAAAGTATTTTTTATAAAGATTAGGTTTAATAAATAAATTTACTATCTTTACATACGCAAAAGATATTAAATTTAATTATTATATTTATCTTTATTATTTAAACAAATATCCTATTTAATGTAACATTTGAACTCGTTAAAATGAGGTACACGCGCAAGACGCGTACAACTAAACTAGTATTATTTAAAAATTGGAAGACACATAAGCTGCATGGAGAAAGTATTAATATCTTAGTAAAAAATTATGCTAAAATCATAATAAATTATATAATTAACAACTAAAAAAATATAAAAAATATAAAATATTCGATTGACACTTGAAATTATATCAGTGTCACTTAAATTGAAATAGAAGAAAAAAAATTATAAATCATAATAATTAAAAATTTAAATTATTTTAATAATTAATTATCTAAATTATATTTATATTATATAAATTAAGATAAAAAAAATAATATATATTAAGCCCGTACTAGTGCAGAACCTTCAATGTCTAGTCCGTATATAAAAGGAATTGTAAATACTAGTACTAAATGGGTTTCCTGCTTAAGGCTATTATTCTATTATATTAAGTCTTTCCCTTTGAATTCTATCTAGGCTATCATTCTATCATCATTTTTCCCTATTGAACCTAAGCTAATTTGAGTTCTTCTAAAAAAAAACAAGGATATTAAATTACTAATGACGTAGGAGAATTACTACAATTTAACTCTTTTTCTTCCTTCTTTCGTTTTTGTGTGCAGTTTTCTTTTTAATAAAATTTTATTAATTATATAATAATTGTAGAAAAAGGTGAAAAAACTATTTTATCTATTACAAAGTATTTTAATAAAGGACAAAAAAATTAAATTTTATATATATATATATATATATATATATATATATATAATTATGGCAAGTGATTTATTGACAGGCTTAAAATTTTTAAAATGTATATTACTTTTGCTACGTTTTTAATACTTTTCAATGCTTTTTCCATAGTAATGAATCCTACTTGGAATAGTGGAAAAGTACTACAGTAATATTTATATTATCTGCAAAGCGAAGAGCTTATGGTTGGATTTAAGATTGTCCTACATATAGGATTTTTTGTGGGCCTAAAAGTACAAAACAATATTACTGTTAGCTGAATTCAAAGTTTAAGAGATTGAATTTTTAAACATTATAAGATCTACTAAAAATATTTACTTATTTTTTCTTAATTTCGAGTACATTGATAATATATAAAATCATTTTGTCTTAACAAGGTATTCTATGTAACTTAAATCCAAACGTGATGCAAGAAGAGTTGACTTTAGAGGTGGCTATGAAAATACAACAAGAAATTTGCAAAATAAAATATCTAAGTGAAATTTTTATTTTTATTGCATACACTTTAGTTTAGTTTCAAGCCTAACTTATGAAATTTCACTAGTATATTGTTCTTGCATGTTAATTTAGTTCTTCAAGCTAACTTCAGGCAACTAATTCAAATGTCATTTTGGTAAATAAATGTGGAGGACTTGGAAGAAGAGTTCTTAGAAATCATTGTTCAAAAATTGCATACATCAAGGAAGGAAAAGTATCATTTCCCTTTTGATTCATTTATTTGTATCTTCTTTAGTCTAAATACATATGCTTCATTTGATCTTTCATTATGGCAAGATGGCCTATGGATAATATTTATGCACATTTATATTTCATTTTATTATCATTTTGTATGCTAGTTTCGATTATATTTGTCATTTGTTATGTTACTTGGCTAGTGTTATTGTTCTTTTCTTCAAACATTTGGTCTGACTAAACGGAAAATAAGGAGAATTAAGTTAAAGGTAACACCATACTTTTGAATCTCATAAGAAAATACGATAAAATAATTATTATTAATGATATTAGTTTTGCTGTGAAAATCTTAATTCTTCAATCAAGCCTAATATGTTGGAATTATGAAATCTAGAATTATGTAATTCCTCTAAGAAATATTTTAAAGTGAGCAAGAATTTTCTTTTTTCTGAAAATATCTCATCTTCAATGATGGAAATTACTTCTGAGCAAGATTTTCTTTACTTGGTTCCCCACAATTTGCTTCTTCAATGATTTGATCTCGGGAGTCGGATGCTTTGAAGTGAAGATGCATTGAGCAATATAAAAAACTGCCACCGTTTCGTGACGTTGTTCCCATATTTTCAAGCGTACTTTCGCTTGGCTTCTTGTCGCGTTGGTTTTTAAATAAAGTATTTAGGTTTTAGAAGGGTATTCAAGTAATTAAATTATTTAGTTAAGTGTTTTTAGTTGGGGTATTATGGTAATTTCACTTTAAACTTTTAGAGTTCATGTTTTTAAGGTAGTATAAATATAGATATACAATAACAAACCAGTGTATTCCCACCTATTGGGGTATGGGGAGAGTAAAATGTACGTAGTTCATACCGCTACCTCCGAGGAAGTAGAGAGGCTCTTTCCTATAGACCCCCGGATCAAGACAAATGCTAGTAAATAAAGTCGCAATAAAACATGCAATAAGATGGATGGAATAACAGAAATACGACATTCACAGAGTAATACCATACACTCACAAACCAAAGACACCCACCACACCTAAACTTTCCTAACTAGCAACCCCAACCTACAGATACAACCCTAAAATGACTATTCCAGCTACACCAAAACTCTCCTAACTACTTGCTATGACTCACCCACACGCATTAGCCTTCTAACCTAATCCAAGTCCTCCATACCTTCCTATCTAGGGTCATGTCCTTAGTAAGCTGTAACTGCTCCATGTGACGTATAATCACTTCACTCCAGTAATTATTCAACCTACCTCTACCGCTCCCGAAACCATCGAAAGCTAACCTCTCATACCTACTAAATGGGGCATCTCTACCCCTCCTCATCACATGGCCAACCATCTTAACCTCACTTCTCGCATCTTGTCCTCTACCGAAACCACTGCCACCTTCTCCCGAATAGTCTCATTCCTAATTCTAGCTCCCCTAGTAAGTCCACACAGTCAATGCAATATCCTCATCTTCACCACCTTCAATATTTGAATGTGGGAGTTCTTAACTGGTCAACACTTCTCTCCATACAACATGGACGTACGTACTGCCGCTCTGTAGAATTTGTATTTAAGCTTGGGGGGCACCTTCTTATCACACAACACTCCCAAGGCGAGCCTCTAATTTATTCAACCCGCCCCAATATGGTGAGAGACATCTTCGTCAATCTCTCCATTCTCCTATATCATAGACCCAAGATACTTAAAACTATCCCTCTTACAAACATCCTGAGATTCCAACCTCACTACTACCTTGTCCTACTGCCTCAAGTCATTAAACTTGCATTCCATATATCCGAAGTCATTAAGGTAGTATAAATGTAGATATAGATATATATAGATATGGATAAAAATAATCCAATTGAGATTTTCATTTATTCGTTATGAATTCATATTGGTTAGATGAAAGAACTTACTTGAAAAATCCAATTGGGGAAAATATTGATTATGGTATAAACAGTACAACATGTATTATACTTTTCACATGAAAAATTTACTTCATATCTCGCAAATGATGCATTTTAATATTCTATTTCAACTTTTTAAATTTTGATGTTGACAATGATTTAGTGAATAGATCTGTAGGATTATCACTTGAATGGATTTATTAAACATCTATCTCATTATTTTATTGAAAATTATGTGCGAAAAAGAACTTTGGAGAAATATTCCTTATCATGTCTCATTTGATATATCCTTCCTTTAGTTGAGTTATGCAAGCAACATTATTTTGTTCACTATCAGTTGGCTTCATGAATGACTATTATCTCAACATGATTTAAAGATCTAGAAGCTACAATTTATTTTATTGAATGACATGATACAATTGTATCTCATGAGTAAATAGATTACTTTCCAGATGTCCTATTGTGAGTTGATAAGGAGAAGATATATGATCACCTTTTAGATATATCTATCATAACTATATAGTACTTGAATGGTCCATATGAAAGATGAATGTGCCCATATATATATATATATATACATATATATATATATACATATATATATATATATATTTATGTATGTATTCAATCTCAAATTTTATTGCTAATGGTTTAATTGTCATGACTCGATACTACACCTTAGTCTCAACATGGTTCTTGGCATCACGAGTGGCATCAAGCTAATACATGTATGAAATATATTATGATTTCTACTGTAAGACTAAATAACTGATTGCGGAAGTCAACTAAATAATAATAATGATTAATCTAATGAATATAAGTCCGATAATATCATAATGTTGAAGTCTAAAAGCCTCTATATGATAAGTTACTGGCGGACAAGCCCCCAACTAACTCTAACTATCTGAGAAATGAAACAAATAAAAAGAAGAAAATGGTAATAAAACTTATCCTCAGAAGATGCAGACTTAACACACACTACTGCTGAGATGAGTACAGGATCATGCTAACTTCAAACTAGATAATGAAATTATAAGTCTATATTGTATAACAATATAACACAAAAGAGTATGCGATCAGTACTTTAAATGTAGTGAGCATATGGGATAAGAAGTATAACATATATAGATGAATATGTTGAATGTATGAGACTAAACTAAATATTGAACTAATAAATATTAGTGGATGCAATGATCTGAACTATGGGAGCTATTATTATCCAACATACCCTATCTGAACTAAACAGGGTCTAACCTATAAACCTAATTGGAAAGGTGCTCTATACCTTGTCAAGGGTACGGACATCGACTGACGTGCATCCACTAAATTTATATCCAAAAAGACTAAGTTATTGACCTAAGCTAGTGGGTAACCCTTTAGAACTTATGATGGTAACGTATTTCTTGGACTTAGAGACTTTTACCAAAGATCTCAACCTAACTGATGGGTGAGTCTTTATTCTTGCATCTGCTCGGCGCTAAGTGCTACTCCTAATTGCGTTTTAAATAGATACATTGAATATCTCAATATTACTAATAATCTAAGACTAAATCATAAATGCATTGTCTAAAATCACTCTAAAATCCATGAAACTGAAGGGTTTAATACTAAACTAAGTATTTAGGGGATGCTAAGTCATCGGATGTTCATAACCCATCATCATCAAAGAGTACAATTATTCATTACAATTTCTATATTCTTGATAGAGAAAGAATTCATAAAGTACAAGCCCTACATTACTAAATATCAATATACTAGGTAGCCATAAAATGACAAGTTTGTAAAGATACTGAATTTCATAGGAAATATGTATTTATAGACTATTAATCATGGAAAACTGAAATTTCAAGATAATCATGCCTTCAATGAAAACTCTAATTTCTAAACAATAGATTAACTTAGAAACTGAGTATATTCAGAGAATCAATGGATGAAATAATACCCATTAATGAAATCACATATAATTGGAAGTAAAATTCTTACTATAATTTGGATCTTGGAGCATGAAGGTGAAGAATCCTAGTTTCTTGGTTGAGAAGAAAGCTTAGTTGCCTGTTTTTGATTTTGCTTTAAGAGTTTAGGCCAATTTCAGAGGAATAAAGGACTAGGAGTATATTATAATTATGTATTCCCCTTTGGCATATCCAAAATGACATATTACATGGGTTAAATAATCAGAAAAACCTACATTTCTCTTTTAAAATTGTAATTAAAAAACTGGTGTGGATAATGGATAGACCAACCATTGGCCCATCAATGGGTCGTTGGTTTTGGTCGTTGCTATTGATGGTCTATGAGGGTTCTATGGACTACATCAGATGGATAAAGGGATAGATTATTGGTTCCTCTCATGGACAATGAGGTGTTTTGACTACTTTTAGGTTTTTTTGTCTGCTCTTCAGATGAGCATACAGGACGGTTCATCTTATGAACAATGATTTATCATATGGTTTGTTGTCTTTGACATTGATAACGCTCAAACTACAGCTCTCGTAAGAGTGTAAGCGGTCGTTGTCAAATATAGAACCCAACTGGGTTGGGTGTCGAATCCCACAGGGAATACTTGGTCACTAAGTAAGCAAAGATTATTAGACTTTTGGTGAAAGTTTCATAAAAAAAGGGGGATTGTAGCGTGAATTTAAGAGTATCAAAAATAGTAATGTAAGAACGGAAAATAGAAGAGTAAAATGGATTATTTGGTTGGTTTTGATCAATGAGAATTGAGAGTTGGGGTTATGTCCACCTTATGAGTTATACGTATCTATTGACTATGAGTTATGCGGAATTCAGATATGCATGCACTTATAGAAAATCATATTCTATGGTAAATCCAGGCGTCTTTCGACCATTAAGGATTATTTCACTTTAACTCTTTCGAGCTTAAAGCGTATCTAATGGTACAGATTCTCCAAGAGGTTAATCCAGTTACGACACTAACTTTTTAACAGGGGTTGGTGCCCTATTACCTTGACATTATCTCTTTTCCAGACATGTAACTTTTCTTTCGAACAAGTTAATGCTATACTGGCCTATTCTATATGTTTGCAACCACAAAAATTTAGATTAAGATGAAGAGAATAATGATATAAGCAGCATACGTGTCAAGAATTCACAAACTCATAGCAATAGATAGTGTCTCATAAGGCTTCCATAACCCCAACAGAGAAGTTTAGCTACTCATGAGTGCAACGGAAATCACAATAGACATTATTATCATACCAAAATAAGAGTCTAACGTGAAGTATGCTTTGGTAGTGCTTGTGGCGTGAATTCCTTGCAAGTAGCGTTTCTCTTGTTGTAAAAATTTAGAAGTCGATGAAGAGAAAGTAATAAGAATTAATTGAAAGAGAATGAATTGAAAGTGTTGAATGAATAATAAAAAGTAATTGATTGAAGAAGTATGAAGTCTGAAGTCTGAATTCTGAAGTCTGAAGTCTGAAGTCTGAAGTCTGAAGTATGAAGTCTGAAGTATGAAAAGCTTCAGCAAAATAGGGTATTTATAATACCCATATCCTATTCCTACTAGGCTACTGCGTACTTATCCTAATCCTAATAAGTTACTGCATCATTATCCTAATCCTACTAAGTTATTGTTGATCCACAAAGTCATTGGAAATGCTGTTTTTGCCCGGAACAGGTTTTCCATGCGTCACTTTTAGTCCCTAGGCGTCCAAGCTCTGCTTTTCTTCTTTCGTGAAGCTTCCTTTGGCGTCAAGTTATCCATAAAATGCTGAAATCTTCATCATTTATACCTGAAAAACTTGCTAATCACGTTTGTTAGCTCACTTACAGGAAAGAGGACTAAAAGTGCATGAATTATGTATTTTGTCCTCAAAACTTAGTTAAAATATGGGTAGATTATAGCACTTTAGGCGTGTAAATACGCCTAACATCAACACCCCACACTTAAAGCTTTGTTCGTCCTCGAACAAAATATCATGTCCATATAAACATCAACTTAGGATTTCACAGTAACAACACAAAATATTCATCAAGACAGGCACAACAATTATTAACCAAGAGTAGTTTTCTGACCACTACTAGAAACAATTCAACCTCTAACATAGACTCGTGATGATGGTTAATTTGTATTCAAGAAGTTAAGGCACAAAGAATCATACAAACTACCCAAAACTCATCAACCATGTGTGTCTCACATAAGATATTACCCATAATCACTCACAAGTATTGCATTTTTCGAAACATGGGTATAAGATTTTCCTTGCTCTCACTCTCACAAAGAATTCATATGTTGCAACTGATGACCATAGGCTTGCCCTTAGTGTAATGCTCCACTAAATATTAGAATGCTAAGCCTAGGATCAAATAGGTCTTTTACAGGTTGTAATGTAGGCTAAGGGACGGGTAGGACTATTTTGGCCAGAAATAGTGACTATGTTCCTAAGCGCTTTAATACATTACATTATGCCATTTATGCTTTTTTTCAAACAACCTTTCTACTTTCTTTTAATTTACCACCCTTTCTCACCTTTTTTTTTTCCAATTTTGAATAGAATTAACTTTTTATTTTTCTTTTCATTTTTCTCTCTTCCCTTTCTCTTTTTTTTATAACACACCTATATACTAACCATTTTTTTTCATAACGAATTCAAGTAACAATTCTCTTTAAGGCACTACTCTCACCCAATTTCCTCTTATTTTGTCACATGACTTTGCAATTTAAAACACTTAGGAATTTGGATCAAATTATGGTCTTGAAAAAAATGGATTAGGCTTACATATGAGGCTGTCAAAGAAAATAGGCTAAAAGGCTCAAAAGGGGTTGACTAGGATAATGTCCACGGGTAGGTAAAACGAAGGTAAACAAGTACAGGTTGCTAAAGAAATTCCTAAATCATCTCCTAAACTTACACTCTTTATTTCGCTTTACACACACACCAGGAAAGTTCTAGCATCAGTCACCAACACAGAATATACAATTATCTCACACACACAAGACACATAGTCGACTTTATTGGGAGCAGTGTAGACTCTTGACCCAACAGATGAAGGAATTAAACCACACAACTATCACACAGTGAGTCAATTTAGAGCCTAAATGTCTCAATAGTAATGATTGTATCACAGACTCTTATCACAATACCATGCTGCCTATCAGAATAATTTTATGTAAAGTTTTTAACAAAAAATTGTTTTTTAAAAAATTTGACTACTAAAAAAAATAAAAAAAATAAACATAAATAAGCAAATGTAGATAAGGAAGTATAGCATACAAATACCAGCACCCCACACTTAGACGGGACACACTGCCCTCAGTAGAAAATAAATAAAAAGAACCTGGTTAGTCGGACTCCTCCTCTATGTCTGGGGTCATACCCCCTTCATCGGAATCATCATCAGAGTCGTCACCGTCAGAGTTCTCCTCCACGTCGGAGTCTGGCATTCGACGATCATCATCGGTTGACACATCATCATCAAGAGGTTCCTCAAAGTACACACCTACTCCACATATAGCCCTTGCATGCTCGTTCATTGGGTAGTCATAATCCAACTGTTGGAGCTCTGCAGCAGTTGGAACATGACCTCCGCTCATCATGGTAAACCGAGTTATGCCATAAAGATGGCAAAAAAAACTCTCATCCCAAGCATGACGTTCTGCAGTGGTAAGGTTGACGCCATGTGTGGATTCAACATCTTTAACCTTTGTGAGGTCAACCTTCTTCGGGTTGTGTGGAAGCTTATGATCAGCCGGTTCCTCTTTGATGTCTTCCTTCCTCAATATTGCAGTCAACAAATTGCCAAAGCTAAAGTGGGACCTCTTGTGCAGCCTAGCCTTACGCATTGTAGATCGAATAATTGCCCCAATATTGATAGGGACATTCGTCATCAATGCGTACATCAAGAACACTCTATCTCATGTTATCTTTGTGTACTGTGTCCCTGGAATCAGGCAAGAGTTGACTATTCGCAACCATATCCTAGCTTCCCTATTTAAGGAAGCATATGGGAAGGTGTTGTGCCGACCGGTGTCCTTGTGTCTGTTCCATCATGCCATAGATCTTGTTTTGCATAATGTGTGTCTAATTGACCTGTACGGAGGTCTGTTATATAGCTCCTTGAGTGGTGATGGATCAACAGATGGCAAACCTAGAAAAGAGTTGAAGAACTCCGCATTTAGTTGTACCCGAATCTTTACTTCACTTCCTGTAGTTTTCGGTGACCAGTTGGCGTAGAATTCTCATGTTAAATCGAGATTTCACTCTCCCATATCTCGGAAGATGAAATCAAGATGTAACGTCATTATCTTGGCCAACATACGGGGTTCTTTCTTTGCTAGGCTTTCCTTGTGTATCAACTCCACATGAACATATTTTTTCTCTTTATTGTTCCTATACCACTCCTTTCCTTGATTCTCTAGGACCCATTTGATTCCAAACATGCGGCGAGGTATTTGTAGCTAGGAGAATTATCCTTGCTCTTTTCGTCCCCTTTTCTGGCCTTTTTGTGAAGTGGTTGCTTTTTCTTTTCCTTGTCTTGCTTTTGGTGCCATTGTACCTGAGATTAAAATAATAGTCATGTTAGATTCATCTCGGTGGATACAATCAACAAACAAGCAGTAGTAGCACCACCCTACACTTAATTTATTAGCACAAACTGGTGAAGTGAACGATGTCGATTACTCAGACTTCATCCATATATGTTTAGGTGTTATGATCCAACAATATAATTAGTGCATTCATACTTTTCTTGTCATCTTCACTATCCTTTTTGATTCTATTTCATGAAATCTTGGCAATACTTTTATATTTGGATTGATGTATCTTTTGAGCAAGACTACTACATAGATATTGGATTAAGTTATCACTTTTAGAAATAATCACAACATTGTATGTTTGTAATCAATCATGATTCTCATTTTGATGAACAAGTCATTCCAACATGTAGGATTTCTAATTACAAGATTATGCAATTTCCTTGGCCATGTCAATTCCGCAAAAGTATGACAGTGTATAAGAATTAGATACAAGTTGGAAATAATTCAAGAGTATCCTTACGTATTCTTTCACTCACTTAGTTGTATCACAACAAATCAACCACATTCAAATCATCAACACTACTTCAAGATTTAACAACTTGTTATAGGTGTAGTAATGTAGTACTTACGGAATATAGAAGAAGAACAAAGAAGTACTTACTTGGTTGATGGCCTTTGGAAGATGTTCTTGCAAAATAAAAGAGCAAAAGGAAAATTTTTGAGAGAATTTGGAGAGGTAGGCGGCGCTTTAGGGTGGAATTGCAATGTGTTTTTGTTTTAAGACTAAGGTTGTATTTATAGTACAAGCTTGGGTTGGGTTTTGACCCATTTGGAATCGGATTTGGAGACCAAAAGTGACCATAGGCGGTGCCTAAAGCTTTGCCTATGCTTGGCATAGGCAACGCCTTTTGCAAAGCATTGTTGAGCATAGGCGGCGCCTATGATATGACATTGTTAGGCATAGGTGGCGCCTATGCCATGTAATATGAGATTCAGAGACAAGTCTTTTGTATAGGCGGCGCCTATGCTATGGCATTGTTGAGCATAGGCGGCGCCTATGCTATGGCACTCTAGAATCCGAGAGCTTAGGCCATAGCATAGGCCTTGCCTTGTTCGTGGCCTAGATTTACATAGGCCTTGCCTTGTTCTTTACCTATATTTTCATAAGCAATGCCTAACCCATAGCCTTTTGCTTCTTCATTCCGAACTTACCACCTTCCACATGCAATACTTCCAAATAAAAATTTGAAACCAATCTCCTCCTTTATACCTCTTGCACCTACATTTACTCAAAGACAACAAAAATGATTAGAACGATGGGTTGCCTCCCATCTAGCTCCTTAGTTTTGGTCATAGATCGACTCTTATTTTTGGATTTCTACTTAGTAAAAACAAATACAAAAGTAATGTAAAAAAACCCGATGGGTTGCCACCCATCTAGCGCTTGATTTATTATCGCGACACGACATAGTTAGCTCGAGTACTTAGACTTCGTCGAGATAGATGGTGGCCATATAGTTTATCGAGTCAAGAGGACCGATATATGGTTTTACTCGTTGGCCATTCACCTTAAAGACAATACCATTATTGTCTTCTAGCTCAACTACTCCAGACGAGTAGACTTGGCTAATTTTGTACGGACCATACCATTTGGTCCTTAACTTACCTGGGAATAGCTTTAGTCTGGAATTGAAAATAATTGCCATATCACCCTTTTGAAAGTTTCTTTGAACAATCCGCTGATCATGATACTTTTTCATCCACTCCTTGTAGAGGTCTGATCTTTCATATGCATGTAGACGGAATTCATCCATCTCATTCAGCTGCTCCAACCTCAAGTTCATAGCATCATCCCAATTCAAATTCAGTTGCTTTAACGCCCACAATGCTTTGTGATCGAGCTCAATGGGTAAATGAAAATCTTTCCCATAAACTAGTTGGTATGGGGACATGCCAATTGGCGTTTTGAATGCAGTCCTATATGCCCATAGTGCATCGTCCAGCTTCCCAGACCAATCTTTCCTATTAGCATTTACAGTCTTAGCAAGGATTTGCTTGATCTCTCAATTGGAAACCTCTACCTGTCCACTAGTTTGTGGGTGATAAGGCGTGGCTACCTTATGTTGCTTGACACCATATTTTGCCAACACGAATTTGAACAATTTGTTGCAAAAGTGAGATCCTCCATCGCTTATGATAGTACGTGGTACCCCAAAACGAGAGATGATGTTTCTCTTTAAGAATGCAACAACACGCTTTCCTTCATTATTAGCCAATGCTACTGCTTCGACCCATTTTGAAACATAATCTACAGCAACTAGGATATATTTCATTCCAAACGAATTCACGAATGGGTCCATAAAATCAATACCCCATACATCAAAGAGCTCGATTTCAAGAATTTTTGATATGGGCATTTCATGATTCTTTGAAATTGTGTCTTGTCTCTGACATTGGTCACATCTTCTCATAAATTCGTAGGCATCTCTAAATATCGAAGGCCAATAATAGCCGCTTTGCAATACCTTTCTTGCTATCCGCCCGCCTGCATGGTGTCCACCAACTTGTGAGGCATGACTTGCTTCCAAGATACTTGGAACCTCTTCATGAGATATACAGCGTCTGATCACACCATCCGTGCATCGTCTAAACAAATATGGCTCATCCCAGAAGTAGTGTCTTACATCATGCAAGAACTTTCTTCTTTGATAAAATGATAGATTCGCAGGCATCACATTACTTACTACAAAGTTTGCGAAGTCTGTATACCATGGTAACTCTTCCATCATGGTGGCTAAGATCTCTTTATCAGGGAATGCATCATCAATCTCTAGATCAGGCTGCGCTATATGCTCGCTCTCGAGTCTAGAGAGATGATCAGCCACTTGGTTTTCGCAACCTCTTTTATCTTTTACCTCAAAATCAAATTCTTACAGCAACAATACCCATCGAATTAGCTTTGGTTTTGCATCTTTCTTTGCCATCAAATATTTCAGAGTTGCATGGTCTGTATGAACTACCACTTTGGTTCCCAACAAATAAGCACGGAACTTTTCAAAAGCATACACAACCGCTAGAAGTTCTTATTCTGTGACAGTATAGTTCTTCTAGGCTTCGTTCAAGACCTTGCTTGCATAGTAGATTGGATGGAATAACTTTTCTCTTATTTGGCCTAGTACAGCACCCAAAGCTGCCCGCTAGTATCACACATGACTTCAAACGGTAGAGACAAATCTGGTGTTACAATGATAGGAGCTTCAATTAGCTTCCCTTTGAGGCGTTCGAATGCCTTCATACAATCTTCATTGAAGTCAAACTTAGCATCTTTCTCCAAAAGTTTGCATAATGGACTAGCAATTTTAGAGAAGTCTTTGATAAACCGCCGATAGAAGCCTGCGTGACCGAGGAAACTATGAACTCCTTTGACCAAAATTGGGGGTGGTAGTTTCTCGATAACTTTGATTTTAGCTCGATCCACCTCAATTCCTCTTTCGGAGATTTTATGTCCAAGCACAATACCTTCTTTCACCATAAAGTGGCACTTCTCCCAATTCAGCACTAGGTTGAATTCCACACATCTCTGCAACGCCATACTTAGATTTTTCATGCACGATTCAAATGACTCACCCACAACTGAAAAATCGTCCATGAACTCCTCCAGCGTGTCTTTCACTATATCAGAAAAAATGGACATCATACAATGCTGAAAAGTGGCGGGTGCATTACATAGCCCAAATGGCATATGTTTGAAGGCAAATGTACCATAGGGGCATGTAAACGTTGTCTTCTCTTGATCTTCGGGGGCGATACATATCTGATTATAGCCGGAATAACCGTATAAGAAACAAAACCATCCTTTCCCTGCTAATCGATCAAGCATTTGGTCAATAAAGGGCATTACAAAGTAATCTTTAAGTGTCCACGAATTCAGCTTACGGTAATCCATGCATACTCTCCACCCTGTGACAGGTCTGAGTGGAATTAACTCATTTTTTTCATTTGCAACTACCGTCATGCCACCTTTCTTTGGTACACATTGTACCGGGCTTACCCATTTACTGTCGGAGATTTGATACACAACCCCTTCATCTAACCATTTAATAATTTCTTTCTTCACCACCTCTTGTATAGGTGGATTCAGACGCCTTTGATGCTCAATAGTGGGTAAGCAATTTTCTTCAAGCTGAATCTTGTGTGTACAAATCCCAGGCAGAATACCAATGATATCAGCGATGGTCCAACTGATGGCTCTCATGTACTTTCGTAAAAACGTGATGAGAGCTGCAACTTGCTGCTCACCCAAATCTGCCGCCACAATAACCGGTAATGTGTTACCGCTTCCCAAGAATGCATACTTTAAATGGCTAGGCAGCTTCTTCAATTCTAACGTGGGTGGTTCCTCAATAGATGGTTTAACTGGTGGTGTTGGTCGGTTTTTGAGATCAAGGTCCAGCTTCTTGGGAGCATGAGGATATGACCCCAATCCTGTTAGAGCACAAATAGTTTCTTCATAATTTTCAGCATCCTTATGCTCAACATTCATAAGCACAACCGCCAATGGGTCATCAACAAGCTGCTCCTCTACAGGTAATTCTTTCTCATCATCAATATAAGCATCAGCTACCGAGAACACGTTCAGATCTTTGGGTTGCTTCATTGATTTACATACATCAAAGCAGACTACTTCGTTATTAATCCGGAATAGAAGCTCATTAGATCTTAAATCAATAAGCACACTTCCTGTTGCAAGGAAAGGGCGCCCCAAGATTATGGGAACTTCAGAGTCTACCTCACAATCCAAAATAACGAAGTCCGCCGGAAAGATGAATGAAGAAACCTTCACCAATACATCACATAAAATACCAACAGGTCATTTTACCGACCTATCAGCCATCACAAGCCTCATATTGGTTGGAGCAGGATCACCCAACCCCAACTTTTTCTAAATGGATAGTGGCATCAAGTTGATGCTGGCTCCTAAATCGCATAATGTCTTGGCAAAATTCAAAGATCCGACAGTGCAAGGAATAGTGAAGGCTCCGGGGTCGGCCTTCTTCTGAACTAGTGATCTGGTAGCAATTGCACTATAATGATGAACAGTATCTGTCAACTCACTACTTGCTACCCGCTTCTTTGTTAAAAGATCCTTCATAAATTTTGCGTAGCCAGGCATCTGTTCTAGTGCCTCAACCAATGGAACATTAATGGTCAGCTGTTTTAACATTGACATAAATTTATTGAACTTGGTATCATCATCTCTCTTTTTTAATCTTTGAGGAAAAGGTGGTGGTGGAAGGGAAATAGTTTTCTCCACGACTTTCTTTTCATCTTGCTTCGGATTGGCAATCTTTTCGGGCTATGGACACTGAGGGGTGATGTCTTTGACGTCTTCTTTAGCTTCTTTGGTGGCTGCTGCATTATTTGTGGTATCATCGTCCACTTTCTTGCTTTGGGATGAATTTTCCAGCACCTTACCACTCCTGGTAGTAATGGCCGTGCATGTTCCATCGTTTTTTGGGTTTTGCACTTTGTCGCTAGGTAAGGTGCCAACTTTTCTTTGATTTAATGTGGCTGAAATTTGACTCAATTGTTGCTCCAGCTGTCTTATTGAAGTGGAATGTGAGTCAACCAATTGCTTCATTGAGGCCAAGTCATTTATTACCTCAGTTACTCTCGTGTTGGTTGCCTCCACTCCTTTCAACAGCTTAGCCATCATATCTTCCATGGACATATTTCCAGGCCCAGATGCAGTGGCGTCACGTCTTCCTGGGGGAACATACAGACCACTCTTGTCAGTCTTGTTCTTCCAACTTCCTTGATCACGGTCCTTGTTTCTAGATTTACCATAATAGTTCCGACCTTGGTTTCCTTGGCCATTGCCTCGGAAACCCCCCTGATTGTTCACGTAGTTGGCTTCTTCATCAGAATTAGATTCCTCTCTTTCTTTTGATGCAACTGCTTTGAATTTTTCGGTCTTCCCTGATAATAGATGCTTTGCAAGAAGATCCATCTGTGTTTTCATGTGCGCCATATCTTGATCACGTTCTTCTTCTCTTCTCCTTTGTTCTGCAGTCATGCCAATAGACAAAGTGGGGCTTGCTACCTCAGAATCCCTGGTATGCCAAGCTCTACCTTGCTTTGTCATCTGGTCTAGCATATCACTCGCCTGAACAAAGGTGAGGTCCATAAATGATCCTCCAGCCGCATTATCCACCACTGGTTTAGTTACTGAATTCAAGGATCTATATAGTATCTCCATCAAGTGGACATTGGTCATGTGATGGTTTGGGCACCTCATAAGCTTCTTCTGTTTCGTGGAGGGCTTCAGTTGGAAGCTAACGAAAATTGCTGATTTCATCTCTCAATTGTGCTCTCTTGGATGGCAGAAAGAATCTTTCTAGGAAAGCGTCTTTCAATTGCCTCTAATTTATAATAGAATCAGGAGTCAGCCCGTTCAATTGCCTCAAACTATAGCTCTCGTAAGAGTGTAAACGGTCGTTGTCAAATATAGAACCCAACTGGGTTGGGTGTCGAATCCCACAGGGAATACTTGGTCACTAAGTAAGCAAAGATTATTAGACTTTTGGTGAAAGTTTCGTAAAAAGGGGGGATTGTAGCATGAATTTAAGAGTATAAAAAATAGTAATGTAAGAACGGAAAATAGAAGAGTAAAACGGATTATTTGGTTGGTTTTGATCAATGAGAATTGAGAGCACCTTATGAGTTATACGTATCTATTGACTATAAGTTATGCGGAATTCAGACAAGCATGCGCTTATAGAGAATCGTATTCTATGGTAAATCCAGGCGTCTTTCGACTATCAAGGATTATTTCACTTTAACTCTTTCGAGCTTAAAGCGTATCTAATGGTACAGATTCTCCAAGAGGTTAATCCAGTTACGACACTAACTTTTTAAAAGGGGTTGGTGCCCTATTACCTTGACATTATCTCTTTTCCAGACATGTAACTTTTCTTTCGAACAAGTTAATGCCATACTGGCGTATTCTATATGTTTGCAACCACAAGAATTTAGATTAAGATGAAGAGAATAATGATATAAGCAGCATACGTGTCAAGAATTCACAAACTCATAGCAATAGATAGTGTCTCATAAGGCTTCCATAACCCCAACAGAGAAGTTTAGCTACTCATGAGTGCAACGGAAATCACAATAGACATTATTATCATACCAAAATAAGAGTCTAACGTGAAGTATGCTTTGGTAGTGCTTGTGGCGTGAATTCCTTGCAAGTAGCGTTTCTCTTGTTGTGAAAATTTAGAAGTCGATGAAGAGAAAGTAATAAGAATTAATTGTAAGAGAATGAATTGAAAGTGTTGAATGAATAATAAAAAGTAATTGATTGAAGAAGTCTGAAGTCTGAAGTATGAAAAGCTTCAGCAAAATAGGGTATTTATAATACCCATATCCTATTCCTACTAGGCTACTACGTACTTATCCTAATTCTAATAAGTTACTGCATCATTATCCTAATCCTACTAAGTTACTGCTGATCCCCAAAGTCTTTGGAAATGCTGTTTTTGCCCGGGATAGGTTTTCCATGCGTCACTTTTAGTCCCTAGGCGTCCAAGCTCTGCTTCCATCTTTTGTGAAGCTTTCTTTGGCGTCAAGTTATCCATAAAATGCTGAAATCTTCATCATTTATACCTGAAAAACTTGCTAATCACGTTTGTTAGCCCACTTACAGGAACGAGGACTAAAAGTGCTTGAATTATGTATTTTGTCCTCAAAACTTAGTTAAAATATGGGTAGATTATAGCACTTTAGGCATGTAAATACTCCTAACATCAGACATCTCTATAGTTCTTCACTAAAATTTTCATAAATTCTCTCCAAAATTAGATTGAAAAATGGTTGGTTGCGTTCAAAAGAAAACTCAAAGATATTTAGGGGATGCTAAGTCACCGAATGTTCATAACTCACCATCTTCAAAGGGTACAACTATTTATTACAATTTCTATACTCTTGATAGAGTAAGAATTCATAAAGTACAAGTCCTAAAATACTCAATATCAATATACTGGGTAGCAATAAAATGACAAGTTTTTAAAGATACTGAATTTCATAGGAAATATGTATTTATAGACTATTAATCCTGGAAAATTAAAATTCCAAGAGAATGCCTTCAATGAAAACTCTAATTTCTAAACATTAGATTAACTGAGAAACTGAGTATATTCATGGAATCAATGGATGAAATAATACCCATTAATAAAATCACATATAATTGGAAGTGAAATTCTTGCTATAACTTGGATCTTGGAGTTTGAAGGTAAAGAGTCCTAGTTTCTTGGTTGAGAAGAAAGCTTAGTCACCTGTTTCTGATTTTACTTTAAGTGTTTAGGCCAGTTTGAGAGGAATGAAGGATTAGGAGTATATTATAATTATGTATTCCCCTTTGGCATATACAAAATAACATATTACATGGGTTAAATAATCAGAAAAAAACTATATTTCTCTTTTAAAATTGTAATTGGAAAGCTGGGGTAGATAATGGACAGACCAACCCTTGGCCCGTAAATGGATCGTTGATTTTGGTCATTGCTATTGATGGTTCATGAGGGTTCTATGGACATCATCAGATGGCCAAAGGGATAGATTATTGGTTCCTCTCATGGACAGTGAGGTTATTTGACCTCTTTTAGGTCTTTTTGTCTGCTCTTCAGATGAGCATATAGGATGGTTCATCTTATGAACAATGGTTTATCATACGGTTAGTCGTCTTTGACATCTCTATAGTGCTTCACTAAAATTTCCATAACTTCTCTCTAAAGTTAGATTGAAAAATGTTTGGTTGCGTTCAAAAGAAGACTCAAAGATATTTAGGGGATGCTAAGTCACTGAATGTTCATAACCCACCATCTTCAAAGAGTACAACTATTTATTACAATTTCTACATTCTTGATAGAGTAAGAATTCATAAAGTACAAGTCCTAAAATACTCAATATCAATATATTGGGTAGCCATAAAATGACAAGTTTGTAAAGATACTGAATTTCATAGGAAATATGTATTTATAGACTATTAATCATGGAAAACTGAAATTTCAAGAGAATCACGCCTTCAATGAAAACTCTAATTTCTAAACAATAGATTAACTGAGAAATTGAGTATATTCAGGGAATCAATGGACGAAATAATACCCATTAATAAAATCACATATAATTAGAAGTGAAATTACTGCTATAACTTGGATCTTGGAGCATGAAGGTGAAGAATCCTAGTTTCTTGGTTGAGAAGAAAGCTTAGTCACCTGTTTCTAATTTTACTTTAAGTGTTTAGGCCAGTTTGAGAGGAATGAAGGATTATGAGTATATTATGATTATGTATTCCCCTTTGGAATATCCAAAATAACATATTACATGTGTTAAATAATCAGAAAAGACTAGATTTATCTTTTAAAATTGTAATTAAAAAGCTGGTGCAGATAATGGACAGACTAACAATTGGCCCGTCAATGGGTCGTTGGTTTTGGTCGTTTCTATTGATGGTTCATAAGGGTTATATGGACATCATCAGATGGCCAAAGGGATAGATTAGTGGTTCCTCTCATGGACAGTGAGGTGTTTTGACCTCTTTTAGGTCTTTTTGTCTACTCTTCAGATAAGCATACAGGATGGTTCATCTTATGAACAATGGTTTATCATACATTTAGTCGTCTTTGACATCTCTATAGTGCTTCACTAAAATTTTCGTAACTTCTCTCTAAAATTAGATTGAAAAATCTTTGGTTTCCTTCAAAAGAAATCGCAAAGATATTTAATTTGGAGCATCTTAAGATATAAAACTCTTCATATTTTAGGAGTTATGCTCATTTAAAATTGACCCTTGTAAAATCTTATACAAATATTTTGATTTGTAAAGAAGCCTTCAACTTAACTTTAAGCTAGAACTTCCTTATGACCATAATTCATGTCCAAAGCTTTTCTTACACTAATAAACGAGTTTAGTTCTATACACATTTGAAGAATAGTTCGAATCTTAATTTAGAAATTTGGGGTGTTGCATCTCTCCCTTGGGATCATTCATCCTCGAATGAAGACTAACTTGACTAAAAAGATAGGGAAAGAGCTGGAATCACAATGCTTAAATTTAAGAGCTGAATAATGACATGATAACTGAATCTCTAACTGTAACATAGACTAAACTGAACTTTTGAGACATGCATCCATACTAAGACATGTTAACCACTGAGTGATTAAGACTGAGAGGATTACTAAGGAGGAAACTTCTATCTTAAGTTGGAACTGAATTCGAAGGGAAAAGATGATGGTACTTGATCATTATATAAACATCTACTTCCCAAGTATCTCTGTCACTAGATGGTTCCTCCAATGAACTTTCATTAAAGCAACTTTATTATTCCTCGACTTACGAACCTAGCGGTCAATAATCTTAACTGAGACTTCCTTTTAATAGACTATCTTTCTATTAGAACCCTTGGGGGTTGCACCACATAGTGAGGGACTAGGTCCCTTAAAGTCAAACACAAGTGATAGAACAATAAAACAACTATGAGGTGCTGAAACACAAAGACAGTGTAAGAAAGTAAGAACACAGGATTTTTACGTGGAAACCTAAAAAGGGAAAAACTATGGCTTTCCCTCATAAGTACCTTAAGAAATCCACTATAATCAACCTCCTGATTACATTATGGATTTCAACATACCTCTAGGATCCTTTTTACTATAGCAACTCTAGTACAAGCTTATCTTGGTAACTTTACCAAGGTCCCTCTATGCTGATTAGCTTTATCAGCAACAAACTTAGGTAACTCAACCTAAGAACTCTTACAACAAACACTACTCTTATAGCATGAGTAGTTCTATTACAAATCAGTACTTCCTCAAGAATAATTTTTAATTTAAGCTCTCATAAATAGCTAAGATCTTGAGCAGTATTGAAATACGGTTTTTGCTGCCTCTCTTCGCACTTTGAAATTGTCAAAAACTGCTTGATGAAGGGGCCTCTCTTTCATTTTATAGCTGAGGATTTTTAGGGTTGAAATGTTATTGGACCAGCTTTCCTAATTAGTACAAAATAACACCTACAAGTTTGTTAAAAAAGATGATAAAACTGTGCAGACTACGCGTGCCAGGTGTACTGTATCTTGCACATCCAGATACCAGGTCCCTTGCAGTTAGCTACTCATCATCAAAATGACATATAATAATTTCCCTCCTTTTTAATGATGACAAACCAACCATTCAACTTTGAGTATCAGTGCACATTTATCATATTTAATTAGTGTGATTACCACCTGAAGATTGATTTTCCCCTATCATCATACTTTCTCCATCATGCAACACAGGGACCTGGTCCTTTGTTGTCATATGCAGTAACAACCTTTAATTTCTTCCCCCCATTATTATGTACCTACTTTTAGTGCATTTGTATACTTTTTCCATTCATCTACTCAGAACATCATTTACTTCCCCCTATCAGTATGCACCATATGAGCACACATACTTCTTAGCTTATTTCTTGATGCTTGGTCCCTACATATCACACTCATCACACCTGGTCCTTACACACGATATTAGTATTCCTCTTTTTGGTATCATTGAAAAGGATTAATAGTAACCTATAAGTAAAGATCAGTACAGACTAATTAATTTATGGCCATTGGGGCAACACTATCATAAAGAACAACATAAAGTATAGGAAAGAAATGAAGCATACAAACAGAGATTCATTTATTATTCGATAAGACCAGTACTAGTACAATGTAACAAAAATTTATAAAACAAATGTTTGCAAAGGATACTATAGGAATAGGAACTGTAAACTGAATTAAGAGGCTGACACAACAGAACTCAAGTAGAAGGAGGTTTTGAGTAGAATTATTTTAGCAACATGGCCATTCTATCAGCTGCAGCAACATGAGCATCCAGTAATTGTTTGGTGAGATCTTTTACTTCAGCATTTAGTCTTTGGACTTCACAGTTAACTTTGAAATTTTTTCTTTGAGCTTTGCTGAAACATCCTAGGTTTTGACCCTTAGAAAATTTCCTAAAAATTCATTCTCCGTACCTAATATGACTCATGGGTATGAGCCGTATACTAGGGTATGAGTGGTATGGTCCTATCGTATGCTAACTAATGTTAGTTGGTGGGATAGTTTTGGTCATTGGAATGGGTACGACTAAGGGGTATGAGTCATAAGGGTTGGTACAAGTCATATCAAGGACTCGTATGGTGGGTAGTATTGATTCTCCCAGTATTTTATTCTGCTAGAGATACGGGTCATTGGTACGGATCGTAAGCTATGGTTATGACTTGGTTGGATGAGTCACATATTGGATAGTGTTTGATCCAAGGATTAAGGCTTGGATACGAGTGGTGGATACCGATCGTATAGGAGGATACGACTCATATGGGTCATTTGTATCCCTTTGATGGGTTTTTAAAGGGATTTAAGTGGGGGTATTCTGAACATTTCCATACTTACCCTAACTAGGACCTATGGCTTCTAATACACTTAAGAGGTTATTTATCCTATTTTTCTATTCATTAATACTTAGAAACTATTCCAAGAAACATCTCATAATTCTCTCATGAGCTTTTGGGCAAGAAGGCTAGGGTTTCATCTTAGAATTGCTTCGGGGATTGTGTTGGTGATTTCTTTTCATCAATTCTTCGGTATAAGGAATGATTCTCTTCCCTCATTGTAATTTCAACTAAAGGCATAGTTTATATGATTTATTTCATGGTTTCACTATTTTATGATTATTGTTTTCAACTATTATTTGGAGTTTTTGATAGTAAATGCTTGTTTATGGTTTTTTATGATTTTAATTATGATTTTATATGCATTAATGGTGGATTTGGATAATTAGATTGTATGGTAATAATTTAATGGTCTTTGGAATTGGTTTTGGTGATATTATACCCCAAGGTGTTTGATAAATGCTTATAAAGATATGTTCATTGCATTAACTTCTTTTAATGGAACTCTTATATATTTTAATTAGACTAAGGATTTATACATGGCTTAAATAGTTTTAAAAGTATAAAGGATAAATAGTTATGCTTGCGGAGATCATGGAAGTCTCCCAAGAGGATTTAATATGAAAAAAGAAAAGGCACCTAAGGTCCCCTAACCTAAATGATTTGGCTATGGATATTACTTAAAAGTAATAGGATCGTATGACGATACCATCAATATTGGCCTTGGTTAATATTGGTAAATGGATTTTTTGGACATGGTTTTAATTGGGCACTAATGGCGGGGTGTGTAGCTAAGCCGTGCAAGGTGGCGGTCATGGGGGGATGAAAACTAAAAACTCATATTTGATGATATTAGGGGTCTTCGATGACCAGGTGCGAGTGTCATTTTTTATATTGGGGGATGTACTAGTCATCCCATGGGATATTCCTTGCTCGTGCGACTACACGCATTGGGGCCCTTTCAGTGGGGGAAGCTGAACCCATATTATCCGTGGATGGTTAGAAGGACAAAGCTATACATCCCAGGTAAAGGTCTAAATGCATTCTAAACCCCATTCCCTTTCCCGACACTTACATATGTATGATTTCATACATTATGGATGGTCTTACTTGGTTTTATGACTGGAATTATTTTATCCTAATCCTAAGATTCATGAGAGCAGTCACTCGGTAACCCCATATACTAGTGACTGTATACCCACGCCATATAGGAACCGACCATTCTACTCTTCCTGTTTAGCACGCAAATTTGGTATCAATATTTAGACTGATGTGATGGTCTTCCATCCTTTCAAAAGGCATTATTTCATGTTATAGATTTGTTTAGACACTTCTTTTTATTTTGGATATTGGTTTTGGCCATGGTTGGGGGCATGTACCAACAAAATTTGTTTTCTCTTTTGGATAGAGGCTTTATGGTACTTCTGGGGGGTTGGTATAGGTAGGATCATTATTGGTGTTGTCCTTGGCATTGGAATAAGTTAGTGGGATGCCATCATTTGACGGTATTATTGGTTGTTCCATACTTTTACATTTTGGGATTAATTTTCATATTTTCTTTTGGTATTTCCCTTTGGTTTATGGTTTGGTTTTGTATGGTTGGGCGATTGATGCGATACGATCAGACTCGGTTGGGTCGGTCATAGTTGTGACCCTATCCCAGAGTTTGAATAAGAACAATAAAGCTATTTTGTTATATGTTCAAAATTTAGCCCTAGGAGTTTGAATAAGAATAGTAAAGCTATTTTGTTATTTGTTCAGAATTTAGCCCATCTAAGGCTGGATATAGGTGGTTGGGTTGAGTAGCAGGGACGGTCCTAGTAGGACTTCGGATTCCCATTACAATAAGGACCGGGGTCATGTCGTGTCAAGTTGGTATCAAGCCTTGGTTCATGGTCAACTAGGAAGTCCATAAAGCTGTGTCGAGTGAAGTCTCTTTTAGGGATATAAAGTACGCCACACTTATAAAAGAGAGGCTTCAAGACATTTAGGAATGTTTTGCTTTCTTGGTATTCTATCTTCAAGCTTGATGTAACTCCCTAAATCTGGCACCTGGAATGCTACACGGTGTTTATGACCCTAAAATACTACAATCTAACCCATGACTGATATCTGTAACTGAGCACTGCATAATATACTGTATAAATATGAAATAAAAGGCTGCAAGGCCATAAGGTTCAAATATTTGATAAAATATAACATCTGAAAAAGATGGTCTATCAATAACAAAATGATTGAAATAACTATCTGAATATGCTACAGTCTGAATGCCTCTAAAACTTACTGAATAAGGATTTAATGGGACATGTCCCCAACTAACTCCAACTACTAAAATAAACTAAGTACTGAAAGAATCAAAATAACCAAGTAATAACATCCTCGAATGATGAGGACTCACTGCTAGTCTGACTGCTGAAACTGGAATACTACTGATGCTCTGGAGCTCGTGCTTTTGAACCTATGGTATAAAACACCATAACGCAAAAGAAAAGTATGTGTTAGTACGATTGAATGTACTGGTATGCAAGTAAGGTAGGCTGAATGCAAGGGTTCATATGCATGAACAATACTGACTGGCTGAGTAGCATAAACGTGGGAATATATGCATGAATACATAACTGTAAATGATATTGTGACAATACTGATTACTGAGTCTGAATACTAATAACATGGATTTCTGATAATTGATATAACTGATGCTGAGCGATTGTGTCTGATAGTCTAGGTTTTGATGGAACTAGTTGAGTTCTGCACTGAGCTGAGTGACTGTATTTGACAGTCCTAAATTCTGTAGAACTATTTGAGTTCTATTACTGAGACTGAGACTAAGATTGTAACTTTGGGAAGTAGTCATCTAACCGATATCCCCCAAATAAGATAATATAATTGAGTTGGGGTCCAATCTGGAACTCCAATTGGAAGGGTGTAAATACCGTGCCACTAGTAAGAAAAAGATGTGAGTAATCTCTCATCTAATAGGTACTCTAAGGATAATGGTGGGACCCTCATATAACAGGTTAAACCACGTCATCTACTCTCAATTTGTAGGTTTGATGTCTCAACCTACGCTGGCTACGTAGTTCTGGAGTACAAAGATTGCTTCTAAGAATCACACCCTCTACTCACAGGTGAGTTCCCATCCTTGGGCTCACTCGGTGCTGAATCCTACTCCCATCTGAATAAACACTGAGCATGATTAACTGATCTGAACTGGACTGTGTTCATTGAGTTTTGTTGACTGATGAAACACTACTAAGATTATTGAAGTTTTGAAATTTCTAAGATTACTGAGTTTACGGAGGTTTCCTGAGTCATATAATTTACTAAATTCTACTAAACATGGCTTGACTGAGAGTATCTAGAAAATATGACACTGGCTCTAGGCACACAGCTAAATTGTTGGGTACAAGTACCCCCAGGATTCGATAGCATGAAACTGACAAGACATGACACTTCTTGACACATGACCATAGACAACAACTCATAGCACAATCATTGGGGATTTTCATGAAGTATTCATATGCTATAAGCTTACACATGAAATAGGAATGCATGTAAACATATCATAATTTCATAAGCCTAATCTCATGAGCATTACGTCAATCCATTATAAAGCATAACAATAACGTGAGAGTCATATCAAACATAAGGGATAAACATGGATTTATCAATTTTGGTCACAAATGAGTCGTAAGGCATAATTCATATTCTCTTAGGCATTTTATCAATCACCTTGCATGCATATCTTTAGGCTTAGGCATGAATATTGCAATAATACTTCATGGAAATATTTTACACTTCCAATGCAAGAATTTTAATCACATACTAACATATTTTCATGATAGTCATTAAAGACTTCAACTTGGAAATCAAACAACAGCATAAAGATGGATATAATTCAATTCATACTATGGAATCCAAAGTTTATATTTCAAATAGGGTTTCTTGAGCTTTATGGGTGAAAGAAACCCATGAATCAGCACTTGACATACCTGGGTGGATGATTTCTTGAACATTGGTGGAGGAAAGCTTGAATTCTTAACATGGAATTAAACACCTAGGGGCATTGATCGTTAAGAGAAACCCTAATTTGGTGTTATAGATGAATAATGAAGTTATGAGCTCTGGTTTGGTATAATTAGGGGTTAAAATGGATGGAAAAAGACCCCAATACACTTTTAAAAATAGGTTAAAATTGCTGACTAGAAGTGGCGATAGTTTGGTCGACGGTCCATCGCTGGCTCAATGGTCCGTCAGTCCTAAACGTCACACTTGGCCAGAACCTAAACTTTCTGCCTTGTTTGCAATAGTTTAGGTGATGGTCCATCTCTAGCTCAATGATCCATCGGTCCTAACCATCGCAATGGACCAGACGTTGGGTTCACTACCTTTTTCGCAATAGCTTAGGCGATGGTCCGTTGCTAGCTCGATAGTCCCTTGGCATGACCGTCGCTTTTGGGCAGTTTCGACAGTTCTCTATAAAACGTCCAGAACTTTTTGTTCTGATATTGGATTTGGATGAAATTGGTATCGTTGGAAGGTTAATTTAATTTCCCTCACGATAAAAAGTTGAAATTAGAGAAATTCTATCTTATTTAAACATTAATTATTTAGGAAGTCATCAATAACTCTTCTGGATACTAGATTTAACTTAAAGAAAGTTTGGGGTATTACACTGGAGTGGTCAATCCTAGAATCTCATCTGATCCTTGTTTTTTTTATCTTTCAGATCATGCCTCCTAGATCTGGAACATAAGTAAATTCTTTTATCCCATGTAGGGATAATGTTGAAGGGGCAAGTCCTATGTCTGGGGTATATCTTTGATCTCATGGTCCTTTTCTTGATGGTGCTGAAGTTCATCCTATTCTGGCTAGTTCACCTTAGGTCCCTCAGGGCAATATGACGAATGTGGAATTTTGTTAGTCTATTTATATTATTGCCCAACGAGTTGCTGCTCGGCTGAACGGGGTGCAACTAGTGGTTTGTCTGCTGAGGCTATAAGGGTTAGTTAGTTTATGAAGATGGGTCCTCCAAATTTTACTAAAGTAAAGGTGGAGGAGGATCCACAGAGATTCTTATATGATATGGAAAAGATCTTTTGGGTGATGCAGGCTATTAATGTAGGGTGGGTTAACTTTGTATCTTATCAGCTCAAAGATGTTGCTTATCAGTGGTATAGAGCGTGGGATAAAGATAGAGGTGATATGGAAGAGGATGAGTTATAGAAGGCCTTTTCTAATGCCTTCATGGATCAGTTCTTTTCTCATAAGTAAAGGGAAGATAAGATAGAGAAGTTTATACATCTTCGATAGGGAAGGATGTCGGTAAGGAAATATACTTTAAAGTTCCATCAGCTCTCAAGGTATGCTCCTAATTTGGTGGCTGATATGAGGTCGAGAATGAGGAAGTTCACTTCTGGACTGAATAAAGATTTGATTTTGGAGAGCAAGACTACCTTGCTGATTAAAAATATAGACATCTTGAGGTTGACTATTCATATGCATTAGGTTAAGGATGAAAAGAGAAAGTAGATGGAGTTCAGGGATAGGAAGAAAAAGAGGAGTAGGTTTTCTGATCAGGGAGGTGCTCAGTCTCAAGGTGGTAAAGGTGGTGGCAAGTGGTAAAAAAAGAATTGGCGGATTTTGGGTTCCTTTTATGCTAGTTCTTCTTATCAGTTGGGAGACAAGCGTCATCAAGGTGGTGATAATTCTCAGGCACAGGTTGCCCAATCTTAGGCGATCGGAGGTCTGTTAGTTTTTTATATCCTTTTTGTTGATTTTGTGGTCGTCCTCATCGGGGTTATTGTGAGGAAAGAAGGGATAAGTGCTTTAACTATGGCTAGGTAAGCTATTGAATCAATGATTATTTGATTAATATAGATGATACAGGTGAGAATAAGATTCTTATGTCTTCATCTTCTACTCCTACACCCGATGGTGTGGCACCTGCTTCTATTACTACCCTGGTTCTAGCATTGGTCAGAATAGGTTGTATGCTTTTGTGTCCTGACAGGAATTTGAGGTATCACCTGATGTTGTTACTGGTATTAGAGCTTTTCTCTCATATAATATATATTGTTTGCTTGATTCGAGGTCAACTCTTTCTTATGTGACTCCATTTGTGTCTGTGTTTTTGATCTCGATCCAAAATTTATCATAATTTTTTTTTGTTCCTACCTCGGTAGGCAACTCGATTATTGCTACGAGAGTCTATAGGGTGTGTGTGGTATATATTGGCAGTTAGCAGACCTTGGCAGATTTGTTCTGAGTTGGACATGGTAGATTTTGATGTAATTATAGATATGGATTGGTTGTATTCTTGTTATGCGTCTGTGGATTGTCGAACCCGTAGGGTTATCTTTAGGTTTCCTGGTGAACCAGTTATAAAATAGGAAGGTAGTTCCTAAGATCCTAGGGGGAGGTTTATTTCTTAATTTATAGATCGGAGGTTAATCTCTAAGGGTTGTCTTTATCACTTCGTCCAAGTTAAAGATTTTAACTCGGATGGTCCTTTTTTGTCTTCGGTCCCTATGGTTAATGAGCTTCCAAAGGTCTTTTCAGATGATCTTCCTGGTGTTTCTCCGAATAGGGAAATAGAGTTTGGTATTGATTTGCTTTTGGACACTCATCCAATATCTATTCCTCCATATATAATGGCTCCGGCTAAGTTGAGGGAGCTTATGAAGAAACTTAAGTATCTTCTAGATAAAGGGTTTATTCGTCCCAGTGTTTCCCCATGGGGTGCACCGGTGTTGTTTGTGCACAAGAAGGATGGATCCCTTTGGATGTGCATTGACTACAGGTAGTTAAAAAAGATGACGGTCAAGAATAAGTATCCGTTTCCTCGAATAGATGACTTGTTTGACCAATTACAGGAAGCCAAGTTCTTCTCTAAGATAGATCTTTGGTCTAGGTACCATCAGCTTAAGATTTGGGATGTGGATATCCCTAAGATGAATTTTTGTACTCGGTATGGGCATTTTGAGTTCTTGGTTATATTATTTGGGTTGATTAATGCTCCGATAACATTTATGGACTTGATGAACAGGGTATTCAAGAAGTATTTGGATCTCTTCGTCATTGTGTTTATTGATGACATTATGGTTTATTGAAAGAGTAAGGTGGATCATGCTAATCATCTTCATGTGGTGTTACATACCACAAAGGAACAACAATTGTATCTCAAGTTCTCTAAGTGTGAGTTTTAGTTGAACGCTATAACTTTTTTGACCAATATTATTTCTAATGAAGGGGATCATAGTGGATCCGCAGAAGGTTGCTATATTGAAGAGGTGCCCTAGGCCTATGACTCCATTTGATATTCAGAGCTTCTTGGGTTTAGCTGGGTATTATAGGTTGTTTGTGGAATAATTCTTTTTGGATAGCTGCTCCTTTGACTAAGTTGACTCAAAAAAATGTTAAGTTTTCTTGGTTGGATGCTTGTGAAGGGAGTTTTGAGAAGTTGAAGCATAAGTTGACTTCATCTCCAATCCTGAGTTTATCGGAAGGCAATGATGGGTTTTTGGTTTATTATGATGTATCTTAGGTAGTGCTTGGTTGTTTTTTGATGCAACATGGAAATATGATTGCTTATTCTTCCAGGTAGTTAAAGGTACACGAGAGAAACTATCCTACTCATGATTTGAAGTTGTTGGCAGTTATGTTTGCTTTAAAAATATGGTGGTATAATTTGTATGGTGTTCATGTGGATATCTTTTCTGATCATAAGAGTCTTCAGTACATGTTCACTCAGAAAGAGCTAAATCTCAGGTCGAAGAAGTGGCTTGAGCTTCTAAAGAATTATGATATCAGTTTTCATTACCACCCAGGTAAGGCTAATGTGGTTGCTGATTCTTTTTGTAGGTTATCCATGGGTAGTTTGTTTCGTGTAGAGGAAGGAAAGTGGGAATTGGTGAAGGATATTCACCGCTTGGCTAATCTTGGAGTTCGTCTCTTGAAATCTAAGGATGGTGGTGTGATGGTGAAAGAAGTAGTTTGATCATCTCTTGGCGCAGAGATTAAGGAGAAGCAAGTGCTGGATCCTGTCTTGATAAAAATCAAGAGTAATGTTGGTGGGGAAAAAATAGTGGTGTTTGAGATCAATGGTGATGGTACTTTATGGTACCAAGGGAGGTTGTGTGTTCCTGATGTCGATAGGTTACGACAATGAGTTTTGGTTGAGGTGCATGAGTCGCACTATGTTGTTTATCCCAAATCGACTAAGATGTATCATAATCTCTAGGAGATCTACTGGTAGAATGCAATGAAGAGAGATGTGGCTGATTTCGTGGCCAAATGCATGGTGTGTCAATAGGTTATGGTTGAGCATATGAGACTTGGTGGGTTGTATCAACAAATTAATTTGCTTGAATAGAAGTAGGAAGTGATCAATATGGATTTCATTACTAGTTTTCTTCGGTATCGAAATCAACATGATTTAGTTTGGGTCATCGTGGATAGAATGACCAAGTTTGCACATTTTTTGCCAGTACAGACTACGTTTTCAACAAAAGATTGTACGCAGTTGTATCTTTAGGCGATTGTGAAGCTGCATGAGGTACCTGTTTTCATTATCTCTGATCGTGGTACGTAGTTTATGTCTCATTGGAAGATATGCTTTGGGACTGTGTAATTGACTATGGTGGCAATTAGGTTGAGTGTCTACCTTTGGTGGATTTTACTTACAACAATAGCTATCATTGGAGTATTGGTATAGCTCCTTTTGAGGTATTGTATGATAGGAGATGTAGATCTCCTATTGGCTGGTTTGAGCTTGGAGAAGTGGACATGTTTAGTCTGAATTTGGTTTATCAGGAGATGGAGGAGGTCAAGGTAATTTGGGATAGGCTTAAAGCTCCCTAAAGTTGCGAAAAGTCCCATGCAGATATTAGCCATAGAGACTTGGAGTTTGAGGTTGGGGATAGGATGTTCCTCAAGATGTCTCCCATGAAAGGAATGGTGTGGTTTGGTAAAAAGGAGAAACTTAGTCCTTGGTTCATTGGTCCTTCTGTGATTTTGTAGAGTGTTGGAAATGTTGCTTATAAGTTGGAGTTTCCATCTAACTTAAGTTTGGTTCATCCGGTATTTCATGTTTCTATGTTGAGAAAGTGTCTTGGGAATCCTACTTCGGTGGTTCCTTCAAATGGATTGGGTATTTTGGATTCTCTGTCATATGAGGAGGTCCCAGTTGATATATTAGATAGGCAAGTTCATCAGTTGCAGACCAAGGATGTGGCTTCGGTTAAGGTTCTAGGGCGGAACCATAAGGTGGAAGAAACTACTTGAGAAACGGAAGAGGACAAGAAGTCTAAGTATCCACATTTGTTTTCTGCTCCTGGGATTCATGCAGAAGGTATGTGACTTGAACACATCTTTATTTTTTGAGTTTTTTTAAGGGAAAGATCAATATCTTTGCCTCTTTGTTTTCAAACTTTGTTGAAGGGATGTTTGATAATGAAAATGACTCTGTGTGTGGATACCCCTACTTTGCCCATCATTCGGGGATGAATGTTCCTAGTGGGGGAGACTGAAATATCCTAGGTTTTTACCCTTAGAAAATTTCCTAGAAATCCATTCTCCGTACCCAATACGACTCATAGGTACGAGCCATATGCTGGGGTACGAGTAGTGTGGTCCTATCGTATGCTGACTAATGTTAGTTGGTAGGATGGTTTTGGCCACTGGAATAGGTACGACTTAGGGGTATGAGTCATTACGGTTAGGTACAAGTCGTATCAAGGACTCGTAAGGTGGACAGTGTTGATTCTCTTGGTATTTCATTCTACCAGGGATACGGTACATTTGTAGGATCGTAAGCTATGGTTACGACTTCGTTGTTTGATTTATATACTGTACAGTTTTTAATCCAAGGGTTGAGGCTTGGATACGAGTGGTGGATATCGATCGTATAGGAGGGTACGACTCATATGGGTTAGTCGTATCCCTGTGATGGGTTTTTAAACAGATTTATGTGGGGGTATTTTGGATATTTCCCTACTCACCCTAACTAGGACCCACTACTTCTTATGCACTTAAGAGGTTATTTCCCCTATTATTCTATTTATTAACACTTAGAAACTATTCCAAAAAACATCTCATAATTCTCTCAAGAGCTTTTGGAGCAAGAAGGCTAGGGTTTCATCTTACGGATTGCTTTGGAGCTTGCTTTGGTGATATATTTCCATTAATTCTTTGGTATAAGGCACGATTCTCTTCTCTCATTGTAATTTTAACTAAAGGCATGGTTTATATGATTGATTTCATGGTTTCACTATTTCATGATTATGGTTTTCAATTATTATTTGAGGTTTTTGATATTAAATGCTTGGTTATGGCTTCCTATGGTTTTAATTATACTTTTATATGCATTAATGGTGGATTTGTATTATTGGATTTCATGGTAATGGTTTAATGGTCTTTGGAATTGGTTTTGATGATATTATGCCCCTAAGGTTTTTAATAAAATGCTTATAAAGATATTTTCATTGCATTGACTTCTTTTAATAGAACTCTTGCATGTTTTAAATTGGATAAAGGATTTATACTTGGTTTAAATGGTTTGAAAAGTCTAAAGGCTAAATGGTTATGATTATGGAGAAAATGGAAGTCTCCCAAATGGATTTAACATGGAAAAAAGAAGGGTACCTAAGGTCCTCTAACCTAAATGGTTTGGCTATAGATATTACGTGCTAGTAATGGGATGGTATGACAATACTATCAATATTGGCCTTGGTTTATAATTGGTAAATGGATTATTTGGACTTGGTTTTAATTGGTCACTAATGGTGGGGTGTGTAGATAAGCTGTAGAAGGTGGTAACCCCGGGGGGACGAAACCTGGAAACTCATATTTGCCGATATTAGGGGTATTCGATGACCACGTGCGAGTGACACGTTTTATATTAGGGGATGGATTAGTCATCCTAATGGATATACCCTGGTCATATGGCTTCACGCATTGGGATCCTTTCAGCAGGGGGAGTTGAACCCATATGGCCTATGGGTGGTTAGGACGGTAAAGCTACACATCCTAGGTAAAGGTTTTAAATGCATGCTAAACCCGATTCCCTTTCCTGGTACTTATATATGTATGGTTGTATACATTATGGATTGTTTTATAACTGGCATTATTTTATCCTTATCCTGAGATTCATGCTAGCGGTCATATGCTAACCCCATCTACTAGCGGTTGTATACCCACGCTATGTAGGAATTGGCCATTTTACTCCTCCTATTTAGCAAAGTGGAATCGATATCAGCATTAGGACTGAAGTGGTGAGCTTTCATCCTTTCAGAAGGCATTATTTCATGTTATGGATTTCTTTAGACACTTCACTTTTATTTTGGATATTGGTTTTTGCCATGGTTGGGGGCATGTCCCAATCCAATTTGTTTACTCTTTCGGATAGATATTTTGTGGTACTTCTGGGGGTTGGTAAGGACGGGATTGGTATTGGTGTCGGCCTTGGCAATAGAATAAGCTGGTAGGATGACATCATTGGATGGTATTATTGGTTGTTCCATCTTTCTACATTTTGGGATTGATTTTCATATTATGTTTTGGTATTTCCCTTTGGTTTATGGTTTATGGTTTGGTTTGGTATGGTTGGGTGGTTGGTGCGGTATGGTCAAACTCGGTTGGGTTGGTCTCGGTTGTGACCCTATTTCATAGTATGAATGAGAACAATAATCCTATCTTGTTATATATTCAAAATTCATCCCATTTAACGTTGGATATAAGTAATTGGGTTGGTTTGCAGGGGATGGTCCTCGGTCCTGGTTGGGCTTAGGATGGCCATTATGCGAGGCTCGGGGTCGTGTCATGTTATTTTCATTCTCTATTTCTAGTTCTTTGGTGGCACGAGGTCCTCTTGAGAACATCTTCTGATACTGCTGTTTTAGATGAACTATTTCAGTGTCCTTTGCAGCTATTTGAATCCTCAACTCTTCCAATTCTTTGTTCAAATTTTCTTGCGCAACTAAGAGTTCTGAAACTTGGGACACAGTTCCAACCTTTCTTTCAATTCATTCATTCCCTACCAAGGTTGTCAGACTAAACTTCTGTTTAACTGTTCTAGGGATCTCTTTATCCTAATTATTCCATAATGATCAAACACCTTGGTTAGGAAATACCCATAAGGCATTCCATGCTTTCTTTCTTTCTCATAGAGTACTTTCCTCATGTGCTCTATCATAAGAGCAGGTAAGATTATAAACTCAAATTTAGTTAAACAATCTATTAGGAACAGGTCTACACCAGAGGCAATGGTCCTTTTCTCTGATCTTGGTAACAACACCTTGTTGATGAACTCATATATTAGCTGAAACTCACTGATTACAAAAAAAATTTTCACCACATCTATTAAAGTCCCACCCACTTTTGAGTCTTCAATCATAAATTCGGTGGTAGGTTTCTCCTTCACAATAGATTTTACTCCCATAATAGGTACATCTAAAATTCTTCCCAGTGCTTCTTCATCTATATAGATAGACTTTCCTTGCACCTGAGCAGTTAATCTTAGGCCATTTTTTGAGAAGTCTATGGCATAGTAAAACTCTCTAACTTTATTTTTAAACACCATAGGGGACGGTTCTTCAAGTAGGTGAAGCCAACCCTAATGCCTCACATACTCTACCAATTCTACCATCCCTGGGTTTTCATAGATTTTTTGATCAAACACTCTTCCAGTTAGCACTTTTTGAGTTTCCAAGGCAACATTTCTTACTTCTCTAGGGACAACCTTCTTTTTTTCATCTCTTTGATTCACTACTTAGCTCTTTCTCTTCATCAACTTTTCTCTTTGTGGGACCAGGTCCCGTAGCCACTTTCTTCCTTTTCATAACTATGTGCTTCTTTCTTCTTACACCATGACTCACAAACTTTAGATCAGAGGACCTGGTCCTCTTATCACCATGAACTTCTAGTCTTTTCCTTTTAGATGCAATGATAGTATCAGCGTTAATATCCTCATCGTCTCTGACCTCCTCTACTTCAACATTTGCTTCCTCTGCTATGACAACTTTCTTAAGTCTTCTTCTTTTAGTAGTAGAAGACTTACTTTCCTTCATGGCATCTGTTAGCTGTTTTTGTTTAGATCCCCTAGTGGAATATGATCTAGTACCTTGTACACCAGTGTTAATCATTTTTCCTTTTCTTTTTCTGTTCTTTAGTCTATTCATTTTCAAACACTGAAGTTGATTATCCTCATCCTCTTCATCTTCCTTATTTAGAGGTAATACCATCCCTTCATTCCTTGTCTCTTCATTCTTTTTCTTTACAGATTGCTCCTCAATACTTACAGAGTTTTCGTTTGGATCACCAGTAAGGAAAAATAGATTCTCAGCTCTCAAGTTCTTGCTTCTAATAGGATATATATTTTTATAGGAATTTCATTATCACACAGTTGAGCAAAGATGGATTTTGACTCAAAACCGCTAGAGGAACCAGGTACTGGCAGATTGTCTTATCTTTTAGAACCTACCAAATCTTAAAGATGAACAAGAATTTGTGGGTTATTAGACGAATCTAGTTCTTTTGGGGAGGGGGAATTTCTAGTTGAGAAAGCTCTTGTTCAATTGGAGAATCGAGGCCTTAATTCAAATATTCCAAGTGTAAATCAACAAAAACTTTGATGGATGCCGAATTGTTAATGAAAATTTGATCACTTCGAGTTTCGGGGATTTTAAGAGTAGCACTGATGAGTAAAGTATTTTGTGACTCTTGAGTATGATCAGTGGATGAATCTTTTATGGAGTTTGAAGAAAATGAGATTTTAGCCATTTTGAACTTTAGAGAAGGAAAGTAAAGGACTAGTTTAATTTTAGGTAGAGAATAATGTTCTGAGTTA